>CM060922.1:865608619-866981119 GCA_030737875.1 Allium sativum
TCCTATAACCACTCATTTCATATTCCATGCGTCCATTCATTACAAAATCCAGTTCCGTTTATGTGTATCTATCCAGCCACTTTTGTTCCTTAATTTGTGAAACGCATGAAAAAAATGGAATGAAAGGACCCGCACCATATATGTATAAAAAAGGCATCTTTCTTATTTTACTTCTCATTTTGCTTTGTGGGTCAATACAAACTCACACACGAATAAATATGAGCACTCTATTCATTCCTCTTCTCAAAAACGCAAGGAAAGAGAGACTCATTCATGCTATACACGCAACTAAGGGGGAAAATAATTAGGCTTTCATTTCTTATCATTTCTTCCTTTCTAAAAAAAAGACACAATATTCACCAGAATATGTATTCATACTTATAACTGTTTATATTGCCTAGGAGTTGTGCATGAATGTTGCAATGGGTTGTTCTAGACCTGGGTGTTTAATGTGAATATGGGATACTAGGCTAAGAAGAAAATAAAGGAGAATGCGAGGAACATAACAGTTTGTGTTTTACGATTGTGTTGTCATGCTTGTGTCGTGACCAATATCCATACCATTCTTTCCATAGCTTGTGTCCATCTCAAACCATGCAAGGTGAGTTTCTCACAATTAATTTAATTTAAGTATTACAACATCGATATAAACTAGAGATAATATTGGATCTTGATTGTTGTTGGTTGCCTTGTGTTATTTCCTGCCTTTTGTCGCCTTGAAAGTGTTAACAATTCAAATAATAATTGCATGTCGGTTTGACTATGTATTTGGTGCATGGCCTCCGCCTTTGTTGCTTACAACTTGCTTCATGTTGAACCTTGTTTTTCATATTGAACCTGCTGGTGTGTGTTGCCATCTCCACTTTGATTTCAGAAAAGTTGAAACCTGGTTTGAGTCATGCTACAAAATACATGTCCTTTTTGCCAAAATTGTACTTTGCTTTACTACACCTAATGAATGCTTTATAACTTGCTTATGTACAAATTTATATAAACTAAAAAACATCTGACGTCGTGCATATACCCTATTTAAATATGCATGATGTCATTTTTTCCTTTGTCTTGGTGTGAATGCATGTACTTTGTCTACTATTTTACCTTCACCTTGTTGATGCACTTGTAAGTATTGCATGTATCCACCATCCTATTTGTTTTCAATTACCCCTTACATGAAATGCTTGTTATACTACGTCATAAATAGTGTAACGACCCGGAAAAAATTCAATGCTCGAATTTCGAAAATAATATATAAATCCTATATTACTTGCCAAAATCCCAGTATCGAACACACCAGATAGTCATTAGAAAGAAATTAGAGGGTGAGCTAAGAAAGAAATAAATATTAGAATAGAAGAAGAAGAATCAATGTAACACAGAGTCTCACATCGCAGCGGAACAAAATATAATATAGAAATAAATCTTTATTGAAAACTTTTAAGAATACTTGCAATCATCAAAGTACATTAATACATCTGGACAGTTATAACAACCTGTCCTTATACACATCACACGTCGGAATAATATTAAATATCACACGTCTGAACACCTTGAGCCCGTCTCTTTACTTCACAGCATCCGATAACCTGAACTTGTAACAACTCGGTCTAGCTCGAGCATTTACAAACACCGGGTCAGTCTGGTGAACCAAAGTGAGAAACCCACTAAGTTTATATAACATCCATATTGATTTTAAAGTTCAAAATCCTTTTGAAAGGAAAGGATAATAGTAAGACCAGTCCACACATAAACACGGATGGTATTTACCTTACTGTAACCCAAAATATTTTGAAATCATATATATCTTCTGATATTATAATAATGTCTAAATACAAGTAAATAACAATCTAGCAGAACGCTTGCATCTCACGCTCCACATATATAGTATACAATCAAAACCATGGGAGCTTATTGGAGATTGGATTCCCAATATGATATGGTATGGAACCACCTGCCGATCGTGTATCCCTAGAGGGGAATAAACTGGGTTCAACAAGAATGTCTTGCAACCTGGCCCACACATGACCGACCACTCATTTCGCTTAAGTGTATCGAATGTATATCACCAACGGTTGGGTGCGACCCACCGTTTCCCGAATAGGGATAGCATCGAAATAGATTAAAGAAGGAAATGAATTTTCTCTAGATAGGTGATTATACATCCTAATGGGAGCGACCCATATAGCCATGGTGCCTGCCTGATTTCTGTCATTTCCCAATTGATGAGGCTTAAGGCTACGATTTATATGAGCACAACACTTTGAATGCCACATCGTCAGATCCGTCAAATCACTAATTGACGTCCTCAAAAATACACTCGGCACGTTTGAAGAAATAAATGTACGTGACCAACTGGAAATACTCTATCAGACATTCGTCCATACGAGTCATCAAGGAACAGAATGAACCGAAGGCATTCACCTGCTGCATCCAAAGGATCATTAGTGATAATTCCTTGCAATTCGCAAAATCTCAACCACGACCGAATCACAATTTAAAAACCTCTGGTAGCTAGCCAGAGAAATTCAACAGCAATCCTTCTGCTTCTAACGATCCACGGTCTTCAATGCTCCATCTTGATCATCTTCTGATATCTTCAGCATTTACGTATTTGCTGGTCGGAATGGTTCTCGAATATAAATTTGATCCCTGTCTTTCCGTACCAACAATCAATTTGGATAGATTTTGATTGTTGGTGATTTACTATCAAAATAAACAACCATCATCACTTGAAAAATAAAGTGGATTCATTGGTTCGATATACAACATCACTTGGCCTCTTTAGTTAAACAGTTGTAAATTAAATTTCTAAATCTCCCAATCATTTGTAATACTGCTCTTCCACTTCTAATTTCCTAATCCATTTATTCAACTTAAAATTCTTCGGATTTTAGTTTATAGTATCTTCGTGGCAATATTAATTTAATTCCCTAAACCCCCTTCGTCGCTAAACTAATATCATCCTTAGATAATCATGAGGTCGCTGCAAGTTGGGGTATTTTGTTTAACCTCTCAGACCTTGAGACGAGAATATTCGTACCTTCGGATTAGGTATAAGTTTATAAACCAACACTTCTATTTATTTTAGAATCCTTTTTAAATAACTACATATCTTAGTTTTATTCAAATAAACTCCTTTCACATTAAAATTTTTCATCTGTAGATCTTTATCGTTAGCCTCTCACTTTTATAATCAAGTTCAATCCACTAAGGTTTTCGTTCAATTTCAACTCACATCAAATATTGTTTAAAACTTTTCTTTTGTATAATTCCCATCCGGAAATAAATCCAAAATCTAAATCAAATAAATATGAGTAAACTTATTAAAATTCTTTTTAATTATAAACAAGATCTTACTCAACTAATTCCCCCTTTTATCACCATTTCCATTTCAACCCCTTTCCAAACGTTATTCACTTTAAAAGTTAACATTACTCTTTTTATATGATTCTGGACTCGATATGTCAAAATAAATTGGTTTCATTTGAAACACTATTATATATTCAAATCTTGTTTATCGAATCATTTTATGAATTCACATTTATATTGTACTTTTAAAACAATCTCATTTACAGTTCAATTCCCTGTTAATTGTCTACCATTCTTTACATCAAATGGTTTACTTCATTACTAACTATAAATAATTAATTAATCTTTTTTAGAAGGTTGCTAAAATGATACTTAACTTCAATAATAATTAAAATCCAATAATAATTTTGAATAATCAAACCTCGCCAAAGTATTGAATTTTGTCGTCTCCACCAAGGTTACTTTGTTAACCATTTCCACTTGGTTATTTCTTTTATATTAATAGATAAAATTAATTTAAATAATTTCATTAAAAATATAATTAAATAATCTCATTTAATTGTTTATTGAAACCAAACAGTTCAACCTTTAACCAGTTGGTTAATCGCTGCTCATTTGCTTACAAAATTCATCAACATATGGATCTCGTCATTTAATTAAAAGATAAAAATATTTATTTATTTCCTTAAATAACTTCATTTAAAACAATCTATAAAAATAGATTTCAAATCTGTATTTAGTTTTAATCAATTTTATAACTTTCTTTTTATTGATTACCTGACGGTAAATCATTCTTTATAAAATGGTTCATTCTCAGGCCATCTGCCGCTAATTACTTAACCAATATCACCCATTGCTTATTAGCATACAAGTGTTATATTTGGATTCAATAATCAACAATTAATCAAATTGATTAACAGTTCACATAAATAACCATATTTGAGAAATTCGGTTGGATTTCTCCAACCTGTCCTTCCCTGTATCACTGTGGGTTACCTCAACTTTAATACGACAGTATATTTATTTATCACGATAAACAAAAATGAGTAGTTCAACTAATAGCAGTCAACAAACAATTTACCACATCCAATCACGCGTTCAATTGTTTATTTAATACGTTTATATTATTATAAATGTACTCAACAAGGTAAGTTACCTCGTTTGGAATAAAATCATTTAAATAACGATTTAATTTGATTAAATTAAACAAAATGTTTAATTTAATCCATGAATAATATTCGACATACAAACAGTCATTCAATCAGCAACCATTAGCAAACATTGCACACAAAATAAAAACCCAGCTTATATTATAAATGGGGTAAACTGAGTGAGTTGAACTCACCTTGATTTGATTTGTTGTTGAAATGGTTTGCTTCAATTAAATTAAACAGGCGTTTAATTTAAATGAAAATTCTAACTGCTCCTGATTATGTCCAACCCTGCTCTAAAATGTCATGTCCGTCGATACGGTTCCAACGCTCCTGTTCTTCTCGAAATTTGATGACGTGTGAATGAATTATGATTATTACAATATTTAGCTCGAATTTAAATCAGTATAAATTAATTATTAATTTTGTAATTAATCTTTATTTTCAAGCTTAGACGGATTGGTCGCTAATTAGGCACCTTTAAAACATGTCCAACTTATTTCATACATTATAAGATGTTATGTCTGTAGCGATTTTATGAAACACACACATGTCCACCATCCACCAATTTGAATTAGATTTAAGAGCTTAAGGTAACTAATTGTAACAACCCGGAATTTTGGAACCAAATTAAAAAATTTATTTTAGAGATTTTAATGGATTTTTAATATTTAAAATAATTTATTTTAAATAATAACGACTAAAAATTTATTTTAATGGAAGTTAAAATGAATAAATTTAATTTAATTATAAAAGGAGTTTGAAATGGCGCGGTAGTTCAAAAATTCGATTTCAAATTTCAAATGAATATATAGAATTCATTTTAAATCAGAATTGAACAAAACTAGAAATATTTGAATCTGTTTAACCATATCTTTCTAACGAATGTAAGAAACTGAAATTTCACTTTATAAATTGAAAGTTATGTCTAGTTTAAAATTTAGAAAAGTCGCTGTAGAATTTTTATATATTTTTAATATAAAATATAGCCCTTAAAAATAACCATTTTGCAAATAACCTCTGTTTTCGACGAAACCACTTTTGTTGGAACCGGAATGTTAAATTATTACTAGGTTTCAATTTTCATAATTTTTCGAATTAATATGTGAGCGTGGCAAAGGAAAACGTGTTTTGTCAGTTTCAATCAAATTTAATCGACTTGAAAATGGTGATTTTTGAAACAGTCTCGGAATTCGACGAAATTAGTTTTGTTAGGACCGTATCGTCAAAACATAACTAGAAATAATTTTTCCGTAATTTTAATGCTAGTATGTGGCCTTGGTAAATTGAAATGTACGTTTAAATTTAATATTAAATGATTTATATTTTAAAATAAAGAAAAGTGGGCTTAGAAGATCAAACGGGCTGATGGGACCTAGTCCATTGGGTCCAGGAGGGGGGTATTTGGCTAGGGACAACTCTTTCTAGGCTGGATTTGGAGCTAATAGAAAGTTAACGGGCTTTTTTGTAAATGAACGAATTTAATATTATTTTATTTATAAATAACCCTATCAACTAATCACTAAACCCTAGTCTAAATTGAGCCGCCGCCTTCAGTGCAATCAATGGCCAGAACGCTCTTGATTTTCTTCCTCAATCCTTCTCAACATACAATGATTTAAAGGATGAAACCAAAACAAAATTGATAGCTCTCCTTGTGCTCTTCAAATTGATACAGTTGTGATGGGTTTTCGTCGCGAGGTTGGTTCAGAATTGAGGCTCAAGCCCGTCAACTTTGGGCCGAATTCTGGCGATGGGGGGGCCTTCGAACGGAGCGCCCTTCACGACAGTGGATGGCATGGCATAGGGAGTTGGAGTGGTGGAGGTGGATCGGGGGTTAGCTGCTTCTATTGGGGCGCGATCTGAAGGATTGGGTGGCAATACGGGTTCGGTTTGCACGATGAAGAAGAAACTGTTTTCAAAAGGGGCGACAACGTTTTAAGGAAATGTTATTAAAGGTTAACGAAGGATTTTTTTAACTAATTAATTATTTAATAATCAAATGTTTAAACATTCGTATCTTATGCAAATCAAATCAGAATTTAATGAAACAAAAAGCGTTGGGATCGTCTTGACCAGATCTACGCCATGAGGCTGACTAGGGCCGAAACCGAGCACTTTGAAATTTCAGACCAAAAATCAATGTGAGATTTCTCGTTTTAAAATTTAAAATATAATTTATTATTGATTGTGATATGAATACATATATGTGTGAATTGATTGTTTGTGGTTGCAAAGGATGACTAGATTAAATTGTATACATATGGAAAATATTCATGTTTGTGATAAAAATGGTTTGACTAATAAAAAAATCGCATTTTTATTGTGTGTACAAAATATATATGATATCCATTGTTGGAAATAAAAATATGATAACAAATATAAATAAAGAGTTAAAAATATCATTTTTGTTATAAATGTTATGTTAGAAAAATAACATCTTTTAGTTATGAAAACGTTACATTAGAAAAAGGGATAACATTCTCATATAAATGTATCACTAGAAAAAGAAATAACATTTTCATATATATGTTGCATTAGAAAAAATAATAATAATAACATTTTGTTTAGAAATGCTCATTTAGAATTAAAAATAATATTTTGCTTAGAAATGTTTATTGAGATTAAAAATAACATTTTGCTTAAAAAAAATTATTTAGATAAAATTTGTCACTTTCAATAAAAATGTTTATTTAGATAAGATATGTCATTTTCAATAAAAATATTTATTTAGATTAAATATGCCATTTTCAATAGAAATGTTTATTTAGATTAAACATGCCCTTTTAGTTAGAAATGTTTATATAGAATAAAGAGATCATTTTTATTAGAAATGCTTTATTAGAATAAAAATGTCGTCTTTGGTTAGAAATATTTTATTAGAATAAAATGTCACTTGTGTTCAGAAATGTATATTAGTTTAAAAATAACACTTTTGTGTCAAAACATGTTAGTGAAATACAAATATAGATTTCGTCAGAACATGTTAGTGAAATAAAAATATAGATTTTGTCAGAGCATGAATATTGAAATAAAAATATAGATTTTTGTCATCTAATTAGAAGTAGGCAAACATATTCATTTTTGTCAAACTTAAAAGAATGTAACCAAACATTCATTTTTGTCATTTAAGAAGATTAAGACCAAAATATTCATTTTGGTCATTTTAAAAGAATGAAACCCAAAATATACATTTTTGGTACATTAAAAAGGACTAGACACAGATAGACATTTTTGTACATTGAAAAGAATTAGATCAAAATATACATTTTTGGTCATTGAAAAGAATTAGATCAAAATATACATTTTGGCCATTGAAAAGGATTACACCAAAATATACATTTTTGGTCATTGAAAAGGATTACACAAAAGATATAAAAGTTAATATTTTTATTATCGATTAGTTACAATAAAAAGATTAGAAATAAAAGTTCACATTTTTATGTAGTATTGATCTCATTAAAAAGAATGGAATTAAAAACATACATTTTTATGTAGTGTTAATCTCATTAAAAAAAGAATAGAATTAAAAACATACATTTTTATATAAGTTTATTCTCATTAAAAAGAATAGGATTAAAAGATTGTATTTTTATGTGATATGGTTTTCAATAAAAAGAATTGAAAGAAAATATTACATTTTCATTGTCATTTTGTTTCAATAGAAGGTTTACAATAAAGAAATTATATTTTTATTGTCACTTTGTCATAATAAAAATACTGAAATAAAAAGATTATATTTTTATCACCAATTTGTTAGAATATAAGTTCACATTTTGATTGTCATTTTTTTGAAATAAAAAGATTTGGCGATAAAATTTCATTTTTATTGTAAGTCATTTTCATCAGGAAAAGAATTGACGATGAAAATTATATTCTCATTATATGATTGTTATATTAAAAGGGATAAGATATTAAAATAGAATGTTCACATGTTAAAATATGATGTTAGTGATGTCTTGAAATGTATGTCTGTAATGTGGCAATCTTTGATGTATTAAAGATAATGATAGTATATTCAAACTGAATATTGCACTCCCATTTACAAGTTATCCGACTTGTTTATGTGATTGGGATGATAATTTTTACACATCGCCCAAGTGCACAAATAATTTATTATTTGTTTGTTGGATGAAACCCCACACGGGTATTGGGATGATATTTGACATACACTAATCCCAATAGTTAGTTGTAGAATCCACTCTGGTTGTTATTTGGATGTTTGATAATTATTTATCATGACTGTTGATTACATGCCATATATGGAAACCATATAACTGAAACTATATGGTTGTTGATTGAGCCACATTCCAAAAAAGAATATTCTTAGAAAAAGAATATTTTAGAAAAAGAATATTTTAGACAAAAATATTTTAGAAAAATATGTTTTTAATCGAAATAAACTAGTTATTAACTAGAATAAATCATTAAATTTAGATTTAGGAAGTTTTCCAATTAGTTAATATTTAATAAAAAATTAAATAAATTGGATTTTGGGTTTTTCGTGAATGGTGTCTTCAATAACACTGTTCTTAAACTCCGTATGAAAAGAATAAATCTTTTAATTAAGATTATTAAAGTTTTCAATTATATTAGTAATTGGAATAAAATGAAATGTTAATTGGGTTTATTGTGAACTGTGTTTTAAACAACATTTGTTCTTTAACCCAATTGACAGTGAAAATATGATTTAGAATTTATAAATCTTTTATTAAGATTTAAGTGGAAATTTTTCAAAAGTAAAGTTTTCCAATTTAATATATTAAATTGGAATTGAAGGGAATTCGATTTAATAGAAATCGAGATAAGCTTCTGTAAAAGAAGACCGATATTATATATGGAATTTAAGAGGCCTTGCTGTTATTCCATTTATATTATTGGTCGGATACAGAAATTTATAATGATTATATATATTGATTTGATTTCTGTAAAGATTCCATATTTTATGGAAGATGATTTTGGGTTTACCGTGAACTATGTTTTAAATGATATTAGTTCTTTAACCCAGTAAAGAAAAGATTAATTTCTTAAATTTAAATAATCATTGAATAATGATTTTTGATATTTAAGACCAAATTGGAGTTTTGATAAATCTTTAAAAGAAAGATTTAAGAATAAATTTAAAGAATTTATCTTTGATTGAATAACATGAATATTTTCTTTAAAAGAATATTCTGAATTGGAATGAGGCGTTGGATGTACTTTTATAGCACTTGATTTTTAATGATTAAAATACGCGAGTTATTCGGAAAGACCGGGTTTAACCCATTCTGAATAAATTACTACGACAATGAAGAGTAGAAGATGAAGATGGTGGTTGAAGACTACTGATGCCCGGCACTGGGTCGCTCCTAGGAAAGGGGTAATAATGGTAGTTGTCCAGACGTATTTGTTGATTGTCCGGATATGCGAGGACCTATCAGGTGTCTCCGGTTTCGTTCAGACCCAGAACGGACTTGTAAATGGATGTGTGTCTGACATTGAATTTCATTCCATGTAAATTAAATTGATATCTATTTAATATATATCTGTTGGTGGCGTAGAATTTATTCTCTTGCATAACACCCTTCTCTGGGACGCACGAGCTCAGAGGGTATGTATTGGTAGTTATCGATCGCATGGCATGAATTGTCAATGTGGCACGCCAAGATGCAAATGATCAGGGCATTTGTTGAAAAGCAGGGCCTTGTGGGATGATCAGAGCATAGCCTATTTCGGCATAGCTTTGTGTATAGCGTGACTTCGTGAACCTCACACCCCGGTATGAGTCAAAAACGGAGCAAGGGAACACAGGGAGTGCACACGTTTCTTTCTAGCTAGAAGTGGTGTCAGTGACTTACCAGTCTTGACATTTTTACTTATGTGGTTGATGGATTGAGGCACCTCGGATTGTTTTATAGACCGGAAGTGGTCATACTAGAGGTTCAAAAGAACCGGGAAGCATGTGTTCAGGCATAACTAATTGTAACAACCCGGAAATGCGAGCCAATTTAAAAATTTTATTTTGGCAATTTTAATGAATTTTGAACATTTAAAATGAATTATTTTAAATAATATCGACGAGAAATTTATTTTGAATATATTTAGAATGTATATATTTATATACATCGTCGTTAGAATATAATAATTATATATAATTATAAAAGGAATTGAAAATGGCGCGGTAGTTCGATAATTTGATTTCAAACTTCAGTTGAATGTACCGGGTGCAAATCAAACCGGATTTTAGTGAAACTAAAAATAATTGAATCTATTTGATAATATCTTTCCAACGAATCTGAAAAATCAAAACTTCATAGCGGGAATCAAAAGATACGTCCAGTTGAAAATTCTGAATAGTCATTATGGAATTCAGGCCCTTAAAAGTGAAGATTTTGCAAACGACCTCGGATTTCGACGAAACCACTTTTTTGGATCCGTGATGTCAAATTATGGCTAGGTTTCAAATTTCATAATTTTTCGAATCAATATGAGAGCGTGGCAAAAGAAAACGCGTTTGACCAGTTTTAGTTGATTTTCATCGACTGGAAAATGGCCATTTTTCAAACGGTCTCAGAATTCGACAAAATTAGTTTTGTTAGAACCGTACCATCGATACGAAGCTAGAAATAATTTTTCTGTAATTTTTGGGATCCATATGTGGCCCTAGTAAATTGAAAAGTGCGTTTAAATTGAATATATAAAGATTTATATTTTGATTTGAGCGAAAACTGATCGTAACAGCCGAATCAGCTGACGATACATATCCCATTGTGTTCGGAATGGAGGTAATTAGCTAGGGGTGACAGTCGTTGGGCCTCATTTGGTGTTCGAATTAAAAGTCAACTTTTGAAATTAAATATAATATAAAATTAATATTAAAACACCCTCACCCTTGGCTTATCTCTTCCCCCCCCTTACTTCTCAGTCAAACTCGGTCAAAAGTAAATAAAAAAAATGAAGAGACCGCGCCCCTTTTTCCTCCAGACCCCGTCGTTCCCCCAAATCACCTCGATGCCGCGCCTCCAAGTGGCTGTCGCCACCACCGACCGCACCCCCCTCCTCATCTCCGACCTCCGCTTCCCTCCACCCTCCTCCGCTCCCCTCTGACGAGGCACAGCTCGCCCCTCTCTCTTTCCGTCACAACCCTAACTAGAAAACCCCCCTCCGCCTCCAGTAGCCTCCACCGACGCCCCCACATCCTCCCATTGCTCCGATCCGCCACCCCATTGCCCACCGCACCCTCTCCACCAACCTTTCCCTCCCCGTCCAACCACCGACGAGAAGCTTTCCCCCCTCCTCGATTTCCGCGATGAACAGCAGCCCCCTTCGAGCGCAGCAGCCGACTCCACCTCGATCCATGCACCGCTAGTCCACCGTGAGCTCGAACAACACACTCCTTCGAAAGCCAGTAAGTTTTTAACTTTTTATTTTATATAAAAACTGATTTATTTTTATTTGCTTTGTTTAGTTTAAAACTGAAAAGATTAACTTTTAAAAACTGAAAGGAGTTACGATTTTTAAAACAAGAAAAGTCGGGTTTTCATTGTTTATAAAGGAGCGATTTTTTTTTATATGAATGAAAACAAAAGGAGAGAAGTGATTTTTGAATTAGTAATTAAATAAATTTTCAGTTTTAAAAATATATGTAAAGCTAGGATTTTTTGTTTTTGTTTTGTGTGTTCAAAGATTTGATTTTTACATAAAGGAGTAACACTATAAAGATGCGATTTTTATGTGAATAACATTATAAAGGTCGGATTTTTATAGTGTATTCATATAAATAAAGATGGGATTTTTTACGATGTTCATATGAATAAAGATGCGATTTTTATACGGTTTTCATATGGATAAAAATTAGGTTTTTATAATGATGGTGAGATAATAAAAATTAGATTTTTAGTTATAAGAAGAAGCGATAGAAAAGATTGAACTTTTCATATGAAGGGATATAGAAATATAACTTTTATAACGAAGTGAAGATGAAAATTCAATTGTTATAACAAAATAAAAATTCGATTTTTATATATGTAGCAAATTAAAAATTTGATTTTTATATACATGGCAACAATATAAAAATGTGATTTTTATATATGTAGTGGCTACGGGTAACGAAAGTGACGAAAGGCGAGAACGACGAAGACTTCTACATTTGAAGTGTCGTGGAGTTGGGATAGCTTTGGTGAGAACTTCTCACCTTTTATTTTTAATCTTCTAGTTATATAAATATATACTAGGATGCAGACGGTGTTTAGTAGCATCCGACACCACTGTCCACAGACCATGGACTTGTTTGTTTGGTTGTGTAGTTGGTTAGATTATTTGATTTGAATTTGATTGTTTGGTGAAATGGAATGGATTTGATTGATATGTGTATGGCGTGGGCCATCACTAGACCGGGGATAAGGCTAGGCCTTGTTCCGTTTCTAGTATTGCGCCGTTATGCCATCGAAATTTTCTAAAATAAGTTAGAAAAATAAAGATATCATTTTATTTAATAAATGAACCGAATAGAATATTCATAGGTTGAATAAAATAATTTGGTCGTTAAAAATATAATTTTTAACGTGAATGTGAATAAATAAATATTCATTTACAAACCGGACGGTTTGTTTATGTACACCTATTTGAAGGACATTGATTAGGACGATAAATTTTACACATCGCCCAACTACATAAATAAAAATATGTGTTTGTTGATTTGAAACCCCACACAGGTATTGGGATAATATATGACATACACTAATCCCAATAATTAGTGGTATGTCGATCGATTGATTGACAGGCTGTTATAAGCGTTAGCTATCTATATTTGATGCTTATACAGTGTAGTGCACTTTGGATGATGGTTGATTATTTATCGTTGCTGTTATATACATGTGTTGTATGGAATCCATATAATTAACTTTATATGGTGATTGATTGGGCCTCATTCCAATTGGAAAAATAAAGAATATTACAAAATAAAGGTTCATTTGTTGACCGTACTCATCCGTTGAGATTAGTCATGTATTGAACGAAATATTTTAACGATAAAATTTACATCTTTATTATATATAAAATTAGAAACTAACTGGAAAATAGATAAGATGAGTGGTCTCCTGGATGTTGATCTGATGTTGGTTTCGGCCTTCGGGGTTAATATTCAGGGAATCGTTCTCTTACTAATTTACGGTTGGAGTCTGATTTGAAATCAAACGATAGATACCATAATTTTTTTTATAAAATATATTAAATAACAAAAATAGTCACACGTGGACAGTACTCATTCGTTGAGATTAGTCATGTGTTGACAAAAATATACATTATGGTATTGAATAGGATAAATATTCATTTGTTGAATAGAATAACGGAATTATTGAAGTATATAAAGCCGTGTTGATTAGAGATGCGCTATTTTGACGCGAACGATATTTATATCGATTATATTCGTTTTTATAACGAATTTGAATTTGAATTGAATAGAAAACGAATTTGAATTTAAATTGAATAGAAAACGAATTCGAATTGAATTGAATAGAAAACGAATTTGAATTTGAATTGAATAGAAAACGAATTCGAATTGAATTGAATGGAATAGAAAACTAATTTGAATTGAATTGAATAGAAAACGAATTCGAATTGAATAGAAAACGAATTTGAATTGAATTGAATAGAATTGAATTGAATAGAAAACGAATTTGAATGGAATTGAATAGAAAATGGATTCAAATCGAATTGAAAACGAATTGAAATAGAATAAAAATCAATTTGAAATGATTTCAAATTGAATTGAAATTTGAATTGAATCGAAATGAATTTAAAACGAATTTATAAGGTAAAAATCAAATTTGATTTGAATTTGAAATGGAAGTTGAAATTGTTTTTGAAACGAATTTAAAACTATTTATAAAATTCATTTTAAATAGAAATCTACGAAATATATAATATATATATATATATATTATATATATAATGGCCTGCATAGAACGCGCCGCGCTGCGGCAGTTCGTGAATTTCGACCATTGGCTTCGAATGGACATTACGAGAGATCCGACCGTCAGATTCTCCTAAAACTAGAGCCGTTGGGTTTGTATCGAAAAGAGCTTTCTAACAAATATTAGAAATTTGAAATCTAACGGTTGGATTTGGAGATACGTCCAAATCGAATTTGGAAAAGGTCGCTGTAAGTGCAGTTCGATGGCCGTTGTTGGAAATCGACTGTATGGGCATTGATATAATTATTAAAAATAGTAATAATTTGTGTAAAATCATAAGAAATGATTTGGAAAAAAATGAGATGAAAAACTCCGTATTTGAAAAGATAAAAATAGATTTTTATCGAAATGAACTAGTTTTAAACTAAAATTAAACCCATTTATCTTTAAATAAATAAATTGGATTTGAAATGGGTTTTGAATAGAATCGATTTGTGGGTTTATCGTGAACGGTATTTTAAATAACACTTTTTCTTTAATCCGATAATAAATAGAATGTGATTTGGGTTTATCGTGAACTGTGTTTTACATGACATTAGTTCTTTAACCCAGTAAAAGGAGTTTTAATGAATCTGTAATTAGATTGAAATGTGAATTGATAATTTAAATTATCAAATCTGGAAAGGGAGCGAGAATGGAGTATCACCAGTTTTGCTCCAAAGCGATAGTTAAATCCTTAATTAGATTTGAACGTGAAATGGTAATTAATTTTACCGATAACACCGTGGTGTTAGATATGGAGTATTACCAGTTTTGCTTCATGGGAAGAATAGGTTGGGATTGGGAAATAAAATAAATAATTACTTCGGTGTGGTTCGCTAATCCCGACTAGTTTGGAAAACCATAATTTGGTTTGATATGACATTCAATGGAAGATTAAAGAATAAGTTTAAAAGAATTTATCTTTGATAAAATTAATGGGAACCTTTCCCTAAGAATGTGGAATTTAGAAACTAACTATAGGTTAGCTAAGAAGAATGGTTTCCTGGGTATTGATCTGATGTTGGTTTCGGCCTTTGGGGTTAATATTTGGGAAATTGTTCTCTTGCTAATTTACGGTTAGTGACTGCTGAATTGGAATGAGGCGTATGTTATGTTTGTGTAACATTTGTTTATTACATACGCGGGTTGTTCGGAAAGGCCGGGTTTATACCCATTCTGAATAACCGATTCGACGATATGTCGAAGATGAAGACGGTGGTTGAAGACCAAAAGTCTTCACATCGTTTTGTTGATTACTGATGATCTTGATTGGGCTGTACACCCGAGATGAGGGAATCAGTTGGTGGTCGTCCAGACGTACTTGGAGATCGACGGATATGCGAGGAAAGTGCCTCCGGTTTCGTTCAGACCCAGAACGAACTTGTAAATGGACTGTGTGTCTGACATTGAATTTTATTCTGTGTTGATTGATCTCCATTAAATATACATCTGTTTGGCGGCGGAGAATTTATTCTCTTGCTTAACGCCCTTCTCTGTGACGTACGAGCTCAGAGGTTGTATATCGATGGACATAAGTCGCATGGCATGAATTGCCTGTGTGGCACGCCTAAGTGGCAATTGATCAAGGCTTCTGTTGAAAAGCAAAGTCTTGTGGTTGATGATCAAAGCACGGCCTTTGTGGCGTAGCTTTGTGTATAACGTGAATTCGCGAGCCTCACACCTCGGTATGAGTTAAAAACGGCATGAGGACTGCAGGGAGAGCACGACGTTTCTTTCTAGCTTTGGTGGTGTCAGTGACTTACCAGCCCTGATATTTATATACTTTTCACCTATGTGGTTGTTGGATGAGGCGCCTCGATTTTAGGTCTGTAAGGACCGGGAAACGTGTGTTCAGGAATACAAATCCACTAACGTAAGTGTGGACCGGCCCTGAAGCATCCAGGGGTTACCCAGAGTGTGTAGTCCCGAGGCATTTGCTAGAGTGTCTCGAAGCGGAGAGGAGCTTGCCCCTTGCCTCGACTCATGACGGAAATCCAATTTCCAATACGTGTATTTCGGTTTTAATTGTAGAACTAGTATGGCGACATGATATATGGTACCCATGACGTCTATGATTGATATTTATGATTGAAATTGTTTTGACACTATACACTTACAATAGTATCAAATGATTTGTTTTAAACGTACCAAGCATGTTTGGGTATTATAAGGGAAAACCCTATCCTCCGGCTTGCGTTGCATTGTGTGATGGGACCTGGGTCTTATAATAGCTTCATTTTTCGAAAAAGCATTGCGTTGTCTTTTCTATGCACTGGTATTCTTGGGAGGAAACCCGTTCCGTGTTACACGGCATGGTCCCTTGAATTACTCTCTTTTAAAGTAAAGTTTTAAATTACTGTTTTAGTTCTCACACCAGTCACATGACTGACCTAGAGTTTATTGTTTTAACCTAAACTCTGGGTGCCCTTATTTTCGACACGGGCAGTTAGTAGTTTGGGTTTTGCAGATTTATATTCACAGGATCCTGATTTACAGCTGGAACGATGCTCGGAAAGCTCTGTATCCGTGTATTACTTTCAGTTGTGTTTTCTATTGTTTTTCCGCTGCTATGTAATTTATTGTAATCTCTGATATTTATCGAATGTATAGTATTCATTTATACTCTGTATATTCTTGTATCTGATGGAATTGTTGTAATAGCAATGAAATGTTCTTCCGTCTGCGTTCTGATTTGTCCTGTTCTCAAGGTAATCCGGGCTTTCCCGGTAACCTGTTCTCAAAACGATCAGGGGTTTCGAACGGTCTTGGTCGGTTTAACGATCGATTCGGATCGAGCGAGATTCCTTGCCGTTACATTTGGTATCAGAGCTTTGGTTTACAGAGCTCGAGAACAAGACACATTAGAACCAAACGAAAGAATTCATCACATATTGGATTAGTAATATCCAACTAGAATGACTCGTGAGAGATAGGATCAGTAGTATCCTAGAACGAGTGTGAAGAGTATATTTTTCAAATGAAAACAATTTTGTTTTGAAAATTTAAACCATTTTAATGGTATTTGAATATTTATTTATTTTGAATTTGGACAATCCAGTATATAAAGATTTTGCATATACGCGTCATGAACGTATATTCGAAGTTTTAATATACTAGATAGATATAGAATCACACTCTAGTCGCCCGAAGATGATTCTACTGATGGCTATATGAGACGACCCCAAACCCCGCACTGACGGCGGCAAGGGTAATCCTTGGAATATAACACAAAAACAGATAATAGCAGAACAGAAATAAATAAATACATCAGATAATGTACAATAGAATACACTGGATAAAAGTAATCATCAGAGTTACACAGTATACAGAATCATACTTAGTACAAATACAGTTCAGCTATACATATATGTCTACAGCGGAAAAACAAACATAATGTACAATAGGAGCTGAACAGCATAAAAAGAGATAAGTGATAGAATCCATCTTCAGCTCCAGCTATCCAGAGAAAGCCAGCTAAAACCTGAATACAAGGCTGCCCGTGTAGAAAAAGGGGCACCCGAGTTTGAAAGTGAAACAAACTATGAGTCAGTCATGGGACTGGTATGAGAAATCTACTCAACACATTTGAAATAAGGCTAATCACCGGACCACGCCACTTTCGTGGAACGGGTTTACTCCATTGGATTGCCAGTGCTTTAAAACAAATCATTCTTTTTAAACATCGCAATGCTTTTTATAAAAATGAAGCCATTATAAGACTCAGTTCTCATCACACAATGCAACGCAAACCGGAGGATATAGTTTTACCTTATAATGGCCAAAATATGATTGATACGAATAAAACAAAAGCATTTGATATTATTACTAGTGTTTATATGTTTCAAAAGCAATTTCAAATCATAACTATCAATCGTAGACGGCATTAATGCCCCATACCACTATGTCGCCATATATAGGTATACAATCAAAACCGCACAGTCACGTATTTGGAAATTAGGCTTCTGTCATGAACCAAGGCAAAAGATAGTCCTTACCGACTTTGAGACAATCTAGCCCATGTCTCAGGGTCAGAGCACATCGACCCTTGGATCGTCAGGGCCGGCCCACCGCTGTGGATTAAAATTCCTGAACACTACGTTTCCCCGCCCTATGGGGCGTAAGTGAGCCAACGAATGACTCCATCGGACCCGGATCATCCGATCAAACCGAGGCACCTCGCAAAAGTAACAACCACATAAGTAAAATGTCAGGCCGTGTAAAAACACTGACACAACTCCTAGCTAGAAGGAAACGCATGCCCTCCCTGAGGTCCTTATCCCGTTTCTGGTTCATACCGGGGTGTGAGGCTCGCGAATTCACGTTATACACAAAGCTACGCCACACAGGCGGTGCTTTGATCATCAATCACAAGACTTTGCTTTTCAACAGAAGCCCTGATCACTGCATCTTAGCATGCCACACAGGCAATTCACACCGTGTAACTGATGGCTATCAATCAAATAGAATAAATTCCAATGTCAGACACACAATCCATTTACAAGTCCGTTCTGGGTCGGAACGACACCGGAGGCACTATATACCTCGCAAACCCATTGATCACCACGTACGTCTGGATGATCACCACTCATTATCCATATTTCGGGATGCCTCCCAATCAGGACCTCGGTTACCATCCAAACGAGGTGAAGATCTCCGGTCTTCGACCACCGTCTTCATCTTCGATTTCTTATCATCAATTCAGTTATTCAGAATGGGATAAATCCGGTCTTTCTGAGCAACTCGCTTATATAATAAACAAGTGCAACACTAACATACATACGCATCATTTCAATTCATTAGTCACTAACCGTCAATCAGTAAGAGAACGATTTCCCAAATATTAACCCCGAAGGCCGAAACCAACATCAGATCAACACACAGGAAACCATTCGACTTAGCCAACCTTCAGTTAGTATCTAATTTCACATCCATATCGTTTATAATATTTTATAACGATTTATCGCTATTTTTATTTATTTTAAAATAGCCACTTTATTCAAAACGACGCTTCGGGCCATAACGCGGCCGTGGCGCTGTTTTTCTTCAGATTTGATTTACATATAGATCTTCACAAAATTTACATCATTAGAAAGATCTTTTCAAAACGAATCCAACGGTTCCAGTTTCGGGAAAATCCGATGGTCGGATCTCCCGGTATAATCGTTTGAAGCTTCGATTTCAAATTACGAACTGCAGCGTCGTTATTCGATTAAATATAATTATAATTATATATATATATATATATATATATAATCGATTCTGGCGTTGTTTTTCTTCAGATTTGAATTAAACATTCCAGACAATCCAACCGTTGGATTTTTACAAAGTTGGTGCCGTTGGAAAGATATTTCCAAAGCGAACCCAACGGTTGCGATTTCGGGAAAATCCGATGGTCGGATCCCCCGGTATAATCGTTTGAAATCACGGTTTCAAAATATGAACTGCAGCTTCGTTATTCGATATATTTTAATTCTATTTATATATATATATCGATTCTTCGATTTCAAAGCTATATTCTTTTCATACATTTGATAAAAATGATATTTTTATCTAACTGTCTTCTATTTCAACACTTCACTATATTTAACAATTCAAATATATAATAAAAATGTGATTTTTATTGTAAAACAATTCATTTCAAAACACTATTATTTTATATAGTTCATATAGGTGATAAAAATAGGATTTTTATTATAAAACAATTTCTTTCAAAACAAGATTATTTTATATAGTTCATATAGATGATAAAAATGTGATTTTTATTATAAAACAATTTATTTCAAAATATGAATACCATTCAACACATGAATTTCAACTCAACGAATGAATATCGATTCAACACATGAAGGTTTTCTATAGTTTATATATATATAGATAAAAATGTGATTTTTATATTTAAAACACGAATACCATTCAACACATGAATTTCAATTCAACGAATGAATATCGACTCAACACATGAAGGCTTTCTATAGTTTATATATATAGATAAAAATGTGATTTTTATATTTAAAACACGAATACCATTCAACACATGAATTTCAATTCAACGAATGAATATCGATTCAACACATGAAGGTTTTCTATAGTTTATATATATATAGATAAAAATGTGATTTTTATATTTAAAACACGAATACCATTCAACACATGAATCTCTATCCAACGAATCAATATCTATTCAACACATGAAGGTTTTCTATTCAACAGACGAATATAATTTCAACACAAGACAATAATTCTAACACATGAATATTATTCAAAATTTCGGCAGCATAACGGCAGGGTAGTTAAAACCGGGACCGTCCCTAGTACGGCTCCTCGCTCTACCTTAAAACCTCGCGGTTTTTGACAATGGGGAATCATGCATCTAGTTCGCACGCAGGCGGCATGTATATATTTTTCATTTCCACAAACTAATCCTATGTGGTTTCAACCAAATATTTCTCAACCACAAACGGGTATTTTTCAACCACAATCAATCAATATCAACCACAAACAATTCCAATCAACCATTCGCTACCAATCAATTTTCACACCAATCACAACAAATATATATATATAGCATTTCACTTCTATTTCAACACATATATAATTTTTACAACGCATATACAACTTATACATCGAACGTACAACTTATACAACGCTTATACAAGAGGTGTACAATGCTTATATAACTCATACATCGATCATATAATTTATACATCGTCGATTTCCATATCGTTTATAAATTAGAAATCTCACATTGGGTTCCACTCCACCAAAAATAGCAGAAGGCTCAGAAAAATATGCGGTCTCTTCTGGAAGGTAGAAGACGTCCACACGAGTCCACTGCCTCTTGTTTCACTGAATTTCGATAACACAGCAAAAAGATATGATTTTTACAAGTTTGCAACGCTTTAGAGTGTTATTTTCAGTTAAAAATAATCAAGGCCGCATACCTCCTTTGATGTTCAAAACTAGGTTTTGAATTTTCGCTCGATCCGCGAAGTGTTGTCTCGATCAGGTGCTGTAGCGTCGAAGAGCTACGAATGGCGCTCAGATCGGTGGTAGGCACGGCCAGTTCGGTGGTCGGAGGCGGGAGATCGACGGTGATGTTCGGCGGCTCTTCCCTGGCGCGATTCTCGAGGTGGACGAGGCGATAGGGGGCGAGGAAGGTATGGATTTGAAGAGTGGAGGATGCTCTTCAAAAAGTTCAACTGGGGGTGGAGCTGAAGATGAGCGTGGCGGCAAGAAATCGCTTGGGAAGCGGCGAAAACAACTTTCGTCGATGTCAGGAGAGTGGCGAGGGTTTTTTGATTTTATTTTTATTTTTAAATTATGAAGAAATAATTCTATTGGCCGATGGTTTTAAAAAGGGGTTTTCTGACACGTCCTCCAATCCAAACCCAACCACTGTCGTCCCTAGCGTTTTACCCCCATTCCGAACACAATGGGATAAGTTTCGTAGGCCCATTCGACTGTTTCAGTCAGTTTTCATTCAATTTAAAATATATAACATTCAATATTCGATTTGAACATACATTTCAATTTGCCAGGGCCACAAACTGATTCGAAAAATTCCAGAAAAATAATTCTAGCTGTGTTTTGACGATACAGTCCCAACAAAACTAGTTTCGTCGAATTCTGAGACCGTTTGCAAAAAGGCCCATTTCTGGTCGATCCAACTTAACTGTAATTGATCAAAACACGTTTTCCTTTGCCACGCTCACATACTAGCTTCAAAAATTATGAAATTTGAAACCTAGCAATAACTTTAAATCCCAGATCCAACAAAAGTGGTTTCATCGAATTCCGAGGTCATTTGCAAAATGGCCAATTTCACGGGCTATATAAATTCCATAGCGACCTTTCTGAAAATTCATTTGGCCATAACATTTTCTTTCCGCTATGAAACTTCGATTTTTCAGATTCGTTAGAAAGATATTCACTAACAGATTTAAATATTTTTGGTTTCACTCAAATCCATTTTGATTTGCACCCGGTACAGTCTGACAAAGTTTGAATTCAATTTTTGAAACTACAGCGCCATTTCATGCCTTGTTTATAATTAGAATTAATTATATTCGTTTTCAAACGTTGATTCAAACTCACTTTTCATTGTGATTATTTAAAATATTTATTTTAAATATTTAAAATCCATCATTTTAGCCAGTTTAAAAATTTTAAATTGGTTCAGATTTTCCGGGTCGTTACACTATATAGCATCAGTAGTGTGTGTTCGAGTTTCGAAGGTGTGATTTTCTATATATTTCCATTAGACTGGTGTGAGAACCAAAACTATATAAATTTATTGTGTGATTTGGCATCAAAAACATGATTTTCTGTATATGTATCAAATTATGAATTTGAAACGTTAATCCACTAATTGATTGATGTTTGAGTTGTTTGTTTATTTGTTTGATAATTTTGAACCATTATGCCTAACTGTATCAAACATTGAATTGTATCGAATATGATTACAAATGCATGCATATACATGTATATCTACTGAACAGGTCATAGCAAGGAGGCGAGAGCAGAGAAATAAAATTTGTTTGCCCGACAAATAGGTACATGTTTACCATAATTTACTGTTTTGTTTGGGTGATGATGATTTTATGAGCCGATTGGCTAGCCGCTTGGCTTTTTCTTTTTCTTTTTGAGATCAGAAGGCCTGTATGGAAATTTTGGGATTTTCCCGATGCTCCCGGTGCAGGGGAGATTATGGCGAAATTTTTCGAAAATTTAGGGTGTTAGCCAAAATTTTGAAAAATTCTTAGAAACTGAAAAGTTGATGAACTTAAGCCATAACGAAAATAAAGGAAGTTGAGTTGATTTGTAAAACAACATTCGGCTTCGTTCCTTTTCGGGGACAAAAAGTTTTAAGTGGGGGAGATTGTAACAACCCGAAAATGCGAGCCAATTTAAAATTTTTATTTTGGCAATTTTAATGAATTTTGAACATTTTAAATGAATTATTTTAAATAATATCGACGAGAAATTTATTTTGAATATATTTAGAACGTATATATTTATATACGTCGTCGTTAGAATATAATAATTATATATAATTATAAAAGGAATTGAAAATGGCGCGGTAGTTCGATAATTCGATTTCAAACTTCAGTTGAATGTACCAGGTGCAAATCAAACTGGATTTTAGTGAAACCAAAAATAATTGAATCTATTTGATAATATCTTTCCAACGAATCCGAAAAATAAAAACTTCATAGCGGGAATCAAAAGATACGCCCAATTGAAAATTCTGAATAGTCGCTATGGAATTCAGGCCCTTAAAAGTGAAGATTTTGCAAACTACCTCGGATTCCGACGAAACCACTATTGTTGGATCCGTGATGTCAAGTTATGGCTAGGTTTCAAATTTCATAATTTTTCGAATTAATATGTGAGCGTGGCAAAAGAAAACGCGTTTGACCAGTTTCAGTTGATTTTCATCGACTGGAAAATGGCCATTTTTCAAACGGTCTCAGAATTCGACGAAATTAGTTTTGTTAGAACCGTACCATCGATACAAAGCTAGAAATAATTTTTCTGTAATTTTTGGGATCCGTATGTGGCCCCAGTAAATTGAAAAGTGCGTTTAAATTGAATATATAAAGATTTATATTTTGATTTGAGCGAAAACTGATCGTAACAGCCGAATCAGCTGATGATACATATCCCATTGTGTTCGGAATGGGGGTAATTAGCTAGGGGCGACAGTCGTTGGGCCTCGTTTGGTGTTCGAATTAAAAGCCAACTTTTGAAATTAAATATAATATAAAATTAATATTAAAACACCCTCACTGTAACACCCCACGCCCGCTATGGTCACTCACTATGGGAATGCCATAGCATCGGTGGAGTATTTTAGAGAATATAGAACAGATAAATTACACCAAGACAGATATAAATAGTATTTGAAATTTAAAACATCATCTCATAACAGCGGAAATAAACATGTCTGGTTACATCATAAAACCATGATAAAAGTCAAGTACAATATCTGTCAAAATAAAGAAGTACATAATCCCACTCTCTCATACAATAGCCATAACAAAAGAAAAGATAACTGGATAACTGGAGCTTTACATCTACCCAAGCTCCTAAAGACTGGAACAGCAATCCGATCAAGCTCTACTACCGCTAGGATCCACCGTAGGACCTGAGGGTTGGAAAAAAAAGATAAAAACAACGGGGTCAGACATAAGTCTGAGTGAGTCCTATAACTTTAACAATACAATCATTAAAGTAACCAGAGAAGACATAAACTTGACCCACGGTAATATCTGGGGATGAATGGCTACACTAAGCAGCTTGGTAGACTCCGGATAAACTAAGATAACCGTCAGGACGCATCTACCCACCCAAGGATAATTACTAACTGCACCACACCAGTCATTCCTACTTAAAGGTTGATCCCTCCAAGGACTTAGAAAATTTCCCCAGTAGTTTCGTGTACTCCTAGCCCACTACATAGGTGCCGTCTGCCCCTATCTCCACTAGGTGTACTCAGTAATTCTTACCCAGTAGTTTCGTGTACTCCTACATAGGTGCCGTCTGCCCCTATCTTTATTAGGTGTACCCACTACTTCCCATCGATCGGCTCCCTACCGTAGATACCCGTGCTGGTCCCACAGTGGGGTGTATCACTCCCCTAAAGTGGCTACCTAATACTAATGGTGCACGGCTTTATATCTACACGATGCAACAACGGCTTATCTACCAGCCCGGGCCCACACACGCATATGAAACCCGTTGGACTTGCGTTGCCACCGCTAACCCGTTTTGGCCTCTTATAATCAAGCCCAATATGCGTGTCCCGTCACTCGACATGGGTCGAGCCCACAAAGATACGTTTGGGATATTGGCTGAAATGGGCCCCCACAAGCTACCCACTTAAGCTTGTCATATATCTAGTGTATCCCACTTAACCCTTTAATCATGTTTAATTACATGTTTCCACTTGGTTAAGTATTCTAATCGTATTTTCTATTGCCACCCAAGGCAACCCACTAGATTCCACATGCCACCCAAGGCAACCACAAAATTTCCTCATGCCACTCAAGGCACCCACTTAACCCCTCATGTCCCACTACATGCTAATATGGTTAAGTGTTTCTTAATTAATTAAGACCGTGATCTCCCATAAAGACCTCCCACATTAGACTGACTGTTATGACCGCCTGGTTAAGCCGGTAGAGTCCGGGCAGTCTTACGTCATAACAGAGTCTAACCTCGTGTCTTTACCTTAATCACGTATTTAATTTATGGCTAAGACCTCTCACATTGGGCTGACATTTGTAGCAACTGGTTAAGCCGGTCGGGTCCGGGCAGTTTTACACTACAAATGAGTCCAACCTCGTGTCTTAGTCGATTAATTATACCTAATTAATCACCCCCATATTAATTATCCCTAATTAATATCAAGTTTTCCATAACATGGGTAGACCTAACTCAATAGGTAAATTCCCATGGGGTAGACCTAACTCAATAGGTAAATTCCCTCTTATGGTAATTTATTTTTATGGTATGCTTAATCATACCCAATCATTCATTTATTAACATATTTACCAACCCCATCTTTCCCCCACGTAAATCGTTCTCATTTCATGACATAATAAAAGGGGAAGATCCATCACAAATATCATGGGTTTAGCATATAACTTTGTCATGGGTTAAGAGGATGTCAACTTGCATATATGAGCATATATTAACCCAACTACATATAACCCAAACTTGCATATTATCATACACATGATTTGCATAACATGTTGCATATGAGCTTGCATATTATCATACACATATCTTGCATAACATGTTGAACTTGCATATAGGTACTCTCATAACTTGCATAACATGTTAAACATGCATTTAAGCATACACATAACTTGCATAAGTATTCACATACTTGCATAAGCATCCACATACTTGCATAAACATTCACATACTTGCATAAACATGAATAACTCGCATATCATGTCATTTAAGCATATACATATCTTGCATAAACATTCATATACTCGCATAAGCATGCATAACTTGCATATCACATAAATCTTGCATTTAAACATATACATGACTTGCATAAGCATCCATACACTTGCATAAGCATGCATAACTTGCATATCACTTTAAACTTGCATTTAAACATATACTTATCTTGCATAACTTACTTTATTAAACATGCATAATTCCACTCATTAAATATGCATAAATCCACTTGTTAAGCATGCATATACCAACTTGTTAAACATGCATAAATCAACTTATTAAGCATGCATAAACCAACTTATCAAATATGCATAAACATAGAACAACATAGAGTAACATATCATTATACATGATTCAAACTCACTAATCCGCATTTAAGACCATAAGTCTCATTACACCCAATCTACTTACTTTAACAATCGATGTTAAAGTGATAGAAACTCACCAAAACCAAGATTAACCAACTTATGAAGAGGAATTAGTTGCTAATTATGAAGATGGTGATGATTAGAGAATGATTTGAGAGGGATTAGCTTGCAACTTCCTTCTTAGATTAGTGGAGACTCCTTCTAGGATTTAATTTGGCGGCATGAGGCCTTCATTTCCATTTTTAGTATGGATTAAGGTAGGTTTAGGGTGTATTTATAGATTAAGAGAGTGTTTTAGGCCCTTAGATTAACCCTAGATTAATTTAGGTCCGTTAGATTTAGGAAACCTCTAGAACCAAGCCCAGCCCTAGCCAGAAAACCAGATCTGGTGCACCCAAGCACCCTGGTTCGACACGCCATGTCGACAGGCAAGTCGACAGGCAAGTCGACACCCCCCCTGTCGACAGGCCTGTCGACAGCCCTGTCGACATGCTTAGGGCGGGAATCTTCCCGCCTGGCCCCGCTGGTTCTAATTTAAAATCTAAATTTAAATTCCTAAATTTGTTTTTAGCTCTAATTTTTCTGCAAACTTCTTTGGGCTATAACCGGGCCATACGGACTCCGATTCTCGAAAACTCGGACTCCATTTCGCGTATTTTTCCGAGACGAACGCAATAACGCAACCCGTTTCCCCTAATTCCCACATCTGAGATTATTTATCCTGTAAATAGTGAATTTTAGTATTAACTAAAATTCGGGGTGTTACATTCTCCCCTCCTTAAAGGATTTCGTCCCCGAAATATCTAAGCTAAGGAGAATGAATATCCTACCATCCAAACATCCATCTACTCAATTCATCAAACACGGGCATCCATTGTCCTTAGAACAATTTCTAATGATGTATGAGCATATGCAAAGAGTGTGTGTATATGTTCCCTATCTAATGTATGAACATATGCAAACCATGATAGTGCCATGCATCCATTATGTATGCGAAAGAACCCTATCGACACATACAATATCTACATGAGTGCACAATCATTCACCAAAATGCATCATCCATGTGATAACACAACCATTATACATCCATAAATATATTTTCCTACACACAATTTTATGCAATATGCAATATGAAGTGACTGAGCCGATCTAGTGCCTAGAGTGTGTGTATATGCATCCACGAGCAACCACTAGCAAACACTTGCATCCACTTGCATCCATCAACCATAACATGTCTCAAACACATGTTTCAACCATAGGTTTACCCTATCTAAAGGTCAAAGGTACTAACGAGAGGACATACCAAAGATAAGATAAGTACTAGACAAGCGATAAAGGAGAAAGTAAAGACATACCCTCAAAAAGAAATGGGTACAATGAACGCATCTTCGCTTCCGTCTCCCAAGTTGCGTTGCTCTCATCTTCTCCCCATTGCACCTTAACTAGTTGAACCTCTCTGTTTCTCAACTTCCTAGTCTCTGACCCAAGGATGCGAGTAGGAGCTCGTCTAATAGTCGCATTACGCTCTACCTCTACATCTCTAAGGAAGCTCGGCTCTACCACCTCTGCCGTCTCATGTAAGCACTTCCTCAGATGTGATACATGGAATACATCATGAACACCACTAAGTCTGTCGGGCAACTCCACCCTATATGCCATCCGTCCAATCCTTTCCTTGATAGTAAACGGCCCAACAAACCTCGGTGCTAACTTCCCAACGGATCCGAAGCGAACAACATTCCTCAACGGAGATACCTTAACAAAAACCATATCCCCAACCTCAAACTCAAGATCCGTCCTTCTCTTGTCCGCATAAGATTTTTTCCTATGCTGGGCTGCTTTCATCCTTCTTCGAATCAAGTCAATCTTCTCAGAAGTCTCCCTAACCATATCAGGCCCAAGCAAGATCTTATCCGTAGATTCCCACCAACATGTAGGTGATCGACAAGGCCTTCCATAGAGAGCTTCGAAAGGAGCCATACCAATACTGGACTGAAAGCTGTTATTATATGCGAACTCCACCAATGGAAGATGCTCTTCCCATGTACCTCCAAAATCTAAGATACAAAGCCTCAAAAGGTCTTCTAGAACACGATTCACCCTCTCAGTCTGGCCGTCTGTCTGAGGATGATATGCGGTGCTTAGACACAATTGAGTCCCTACTGCTTCTTGCAAACTTTTCCAGAACTCGCTAGTGAAGATAGGATCTCGATCACTCACTATGCTAGAGGGTACCCCATGCAATCGAACTATATCTCGAAGATATACTGAAGCTAGCCATGGAGCAGTCCTTTTGCTCTTCACAGGTACGAAATGGGCGCTCTTAGTAAGCCTGTCTACCACCACCCAAATTCCTGTATTACCCTTCCTTGATCTGGGTAACCCGTCAATAAAATCCATCGAGACGCTATCCCACTTCCATTGCGGAACTTCCAATGGGTAAAGCAACCCACCTGGTTTCCTTTGCTCCGCCTTCACTTGCTGACATACCAAGCATCGAGCTACATACTCGGCCACATCTTTCTTCATACCGGCCCAGAAGAAAACCCTCTTCATGTCTTGGTACATCTTGTCCCCACCGGGATGAATGGTCATCTTAGAACGGTGTGCGTCATCAAGAATAGCCTTCCTCAAACCCTCGTCTTGCGGTACGCAAAGTCTACCGTCTCTACGCAAGCACCCCCTATCGTCTAGGGTGTACCTACTCAAATGGCTGGACGACTCCCCCCTTATGAGCTTTTCTATTAACTCAACCAACTGTGGGTCGTCCCTCTGGGCTTCCCCAATCCGCCCCAGAAGAGTAGGTCTAACTTCCAAAGAAGCTAGCAAACCGGGTACATAGTCAACGGAAGGTCTGAAATCAAACATCGAGATAAATTCCAAGCTTCGTCGTTCCACGAACAATGGACTCAAGGACAACCTCTTTCTGCTCAAGGCGTCTGCCACCACGTTACCCTTGCCAGGGGTATACGCTATCTCGAAATCATAAGATGCTAAGAACTCCATCCACCTTTGCTGTCTTAAGTTTAGATCCTTCTGAGAGAACAAGTACTTCAAAGATTTATGGTCAGTGAACAACTCGAATCTCTCACCAAGAAGATAATGGCGCCAAATCTTAAGCGCAAAAACAATAGCGGCCAGCTCTAGATCATGGGTAGGGTAATTTTTCTCATGTGCCCTCAACTGCCTTCCACCATAGGCTATTACCCTTCCCTCTTGCATTAAGACTGCGCCAAGTCCTGTCCCACAGGCATCGGTATAGACAACAAATGGCTTGCTCCCATCTGGCAACACTAAAACTGGAGCCGTGGTTAAAGCTCTCTTTAACCGTCGGAACGCATCATCACAATCTACGTCCCATGTGAAAACAAGATTCTTCTTCGTTAAGCGGGTTAATGGGGCTGATATCTTCGCGAAGTCTTTAATAAACTTCCTATAATAACCTGCCAACCCCAAGAAACTTCTTACTTCGGTAGCATTTCTAGGAACCTTCCAATCTTGGACTGATACTACCTTCGCGGGATCCACGGCTATCCCCTCCTTGGAGACCACGTGCCCCAAGAACCGCACTTCCTTCCTCCAGAAGTGACATTTAGAGAATTTAGCCTTAAGGCTATGTGCTCGAAGAGTCTTCAACACTTCCCCAAGATGTAGGGCATGCTCTTCTTCACTCTTAGAAAATACTAAGATATCATCCACAAAGACCACCACGAATTTATTAAGGAACTCCCTGAACACCTTACTCATCAAATCAACAAAGTATGCAGGGGCGTTCGTCAACCCAAATGGCATCACCAGCCACTCATAGAAACCATCCGGAGTTCTAAAGGCAGTCTTGTCTATGCTATCCTCAGCCACCCTCAACTGATGAAACCCCGTGGCCAAGTCCAACTGAGAAAATACTGAAGCGCCAACCAATTGATCGAAAAGATCATCTATTCTCGGCAATGGGTGTCTATTCTTCTTTGTGAGCTTGTTGAGTTCTCTATAGTCTACACAAAGTCTGAGGGACCCATCCGCCTTTGTAGCAAATACTACTGGAGCACCCCACTCCGATATGCTTCGTCTTATGAACCCCTTCTCAAGTAACTCCCCTACTTGCTTATGGAGTTCCCTCCTCTCACGAAGAGCCATGTGGCGCACTGGTAAAGATATCGGTTTAGCATTATCCACCAGATATATTCGGAAGTCAATCTCCCGCTTCGGAGGTAAGCCCTTCACCTCCTCAAACACATCCGGATATTCCCGGACCACTCTAACAGATTGCAAACTCTCGACCGAAGCGTCAAGCGATTCAAGATAACTTAGCATAACAGAGTCCATGGGATTACAAGAAATTTCGAGAGTGTTACCCAAGCGGGTCATGAGCCTAACAACTCTCCTTTCGCAATCAAGAACGGCACCATTACTGGATAACCAGTCCATGCCCAAAATCAACCCATAGCCCGTGAAGCCCAATACAAAAGCATCACATCTAAACTCAATGCTAAGTATAGAAATCTTCAAACCCAAACATATCATGGACAAATAAGTGGAGCCCCCAATTGGGTTTGAAACAACCAAGGGATCATCTACCAGACTGGTGTCTAAGTGCAGTGACTCAACTAATGATGATGAGATAAACGAATGCGATGCGCCTGAATCAAACAATGTACGGACAGGATGATCAAATAGAAAAACCAGACTTTCAACAGAGATAGTTCTACCTCTTTCCTGAATTGGTGGAACCGCGAGAGCCTGTACTTGCCCCCTAGCCTGACCCGGTGCCATAAGAGCTTGCACCTGTCCTCCTGAGGTAGATCCCGTCCTTTGCCCTTTCTTAGGGCAATCCTTCACTAAATGCCCTGCTTCGCCACAGTGGAAGCAGCCAGTCTTCTTCTTCTTGCGACAATCCTTGCTTAGGTGGCCAGGTGTCCCACAATTGAAACACTTCTTCTTCTTGCCTTTGCCACCGTTGCCTTTCCCACCTTTGCTTTGCTGTTGTTGCTGAGGTCTCTTTTGATCTCCCTTCTTCTCGGGTGCCTTATTAACATTAGGACCCTTCTCTTCCTCATACATGAGTGCCATGTCAACTAGCTTCTCAAAGGTGGCCCCCATAGGGATATGAGTCATAGCCAACCCATGCATAGGTTCATTCAAGCCTTTCACGAACCGCAAAGCCTTCTTCTTCGGTGTATTCACCATATCTAGGCCAAACCTTGCCAATTGATTAAACTTGTTAACATACTCCTTCACCGAGAGATTTCCTTGCTTTAGAGTCAAGAATCTTTCCATATACAAGTTTTCCTCCGCCCTTGAGAGAAACTTTGCCACAAATCTTTGCCTAAAATCCGCCTAAGAGTCAATGGGGCGTTCTCCATTAGTGACCTCCCACCAGAATGAGGCCTCTCCCTTCATTAACCAAGCAGCCAACTTGACTTTCTTCCCTTCTTCCATCTCAAAGATATCTATCAACTCTTCCACCTCCTTAAGCCAATCTCTAGCCTCCACAAAGGTTTCAGATCCTTGAAAAGGTTTCCCTCCCATAGCTTTGAATTCCTTGCAAGTCTTAGCAAAAGTATCCGCGCGAGGTGGAGGGGGAGGGGGAAGTTCGGGTGCTACGGTTGGTGGAGGAACATTTGCTGGACCCGCAGTGGTGGCCCTAGCCTCCATCAATCTCCTATACCATACTGGTATCGTCACACCCTCTGGAAAGATAAGATTCTCGGCCATGCTGAAACGAAAAAGGAAAGATTCAAAACGGAGAATTCGAAGGATATAGATATGGCTATTGGGGATTATGCTTTTCTTTCAAAAACTTTTCTCTTAAAAGACATGTTTTTGAAAATATCTTTTCCAAAAATGTTTTAGAAAAATAGTTTTCTAAAAATTTTATCTGTTCCGGTAACCTCGCTCTGATACCACGTGTAACACCCCACGCCCGCTATGGTCACTCACTATGGGAATGCCATAGCATCGGTGGAGTATTTTAGTGAATATAGAACAGATAAATTACACCAAGACAGATATAAATAGTATTTGAAATTTAAAACATCATCTCATAATAGCGGAAATAAACATGTCTGGTTACATCATAAAACCATGATAAAAGTCAAGTACAATATCTGTCAAAATAAAGAAGTACATAATCCCACTCTCTCATACAATAGCCATAACAAAAGAAAAGATAACTGGATAACTGGAGCTTTACATCTACCCAAGCTCCTAAAGACTGGAACAGCAATCCGATCAAGCTCTACTACCGCTAGGATCCACCGTAGGACCTGAGGGTTGGAAAAAAAAGATAAAAACAACGGGGTCAGACATAAGTCTGAGTGAGTCCTATAACTTTAACAATACAATCATTAAAGTAACCAGAGAAGACATAAACTTGACCCACGGTAATATCTGGGGATGAATGGCTACACTAAGCAGCTTGGTAGACTCCGGATAAACTAAGATAACCGTCAGGACGCATCTACCCACCCAAGGATAATTACTAACTGCACCACACCAGTCATTCCTACTTAAAGGTTGATCCCTCCAAGGACTTAGAAAATTTCCCCAGTAGTTTCGTGTACTCCTAGCCCACTACATAGGTGCCGTCTGCCCCTATCTCCACTAGGTGTACTCAGTAATTCTTACCCAGTAGTTTCGTGTACTCCTACATAGGTGTCGTCTGCCCCTATCTTTATTAGGTGTACCCACTACTTCCCATCGATCGGCTCCCTACCGTAGATACCCGTGCTGGTCCCACAGTGGGGTGTATCACTCCCCTAAAGTGGCTACCTAATACTAACGGTGCACGGCTTTATATCTACACGATGCAACAACGGCTTATCTACCAGCCCGGGCCCACACACGCATATGAAACCCGTTGGACTTGCGTTGCCACCGCTAACCCGTTTTGGCCTCTTATAATCAAGCCCAATATGCGTGTCCCGTCACTCGACATGGGTCGAGCCCACAAAGATACGTTTGGGATATTGGCTGAAATGGGCCCCCACAAGCTACCCACTTAAGCTTGTCATATATCTAGTGTATCCCACTTAACCCTTTAATCATGTTTAATTACATGTTTCCACTTGGTTAAGTATTCTAATCGTATTTTCTATTGCCACCCAAGGCAACCCACTAGATTCCACATGCCACCCAAGGCAACCACAAAATTTCCTCATGCCACCCAAGGCACCCACTTAACCCCTCATGTCCCACTACATGCTAATATGGTTAAGTGTTTCTTAATTAATTAAGACCGTGATCTCCCATAAAGACCTCCCACATTAGACTGACTGTTATGACCGCCTGGTTAAGCCGGTAGAGTCCGGGCAGTCTTACGTCATAACAGAGTCTAACCTCGTGTCTTTACCTTAATCACGTATTTAATTTATGGCTAAGACCTCCCACATTGGGCTGACATTTGTAGCAACTGGTTAAGCCGGTCGGGTCCGGGCAGTTTTACACTACAAATGAGTCCAACCTCGTGTCTTAGTCGATTAATTATACCTAATTAATCACCCCCATATTAATTATCCCTAATTAATATCAAGTTTTCCATAACATGGGTAGACCTAACTCAATAGGTAAATTCCCATGGGGTAGACCTAACTCAATAGGTAAATTCCCTCTTATGGTAATTTATTTTTATGGTATGCTTAATCATACCCAATCATTCATTTATTAACATATTTACCAACCCCATCTTTCCCCACGTAAATCGTTCTCATTTCATGACATAATAAAAGGGGAAGATCCATCACAAATATCATGGGTTTAGCATATAACTTTGTCATGGGTTAAGAGGATGTCAACTTGCATATATGAGCATATATTAACCCAACTACATATAACCCAAACTTGCATATTATCATACACATGATTTGCATAACATGTTGCATATGAGCTTGCATATTATCATACACATATCTTGCATAACATGTTGAACTTGCATATAGGTACTCTCATAACTTGCATAACATGTTAAACATGCATTTAAGCATACACATAACTTGCATAAGTATTCACATACTTGCATAAGCATCCACATACTTGCATAAACATTCACATACTTGCATAAACATGAATAACTTGCATATCATGTCATTTAAGCATATACATATCTTGCATAAACATTCATATACTCGCATAAGCATGCATAACTTGCATATCACATAAATCTTGCATTTAAACATATACATGACTTGCATAAGCATCCATACACTTGCATAAGCATGCATAACTTGCATATCACTTTAAACTTGCATTTAAACATATACTTATCTTGCATAACTTACTTTATTAAACATGCATAATTCCACTCATTAAATATGCATAAATCCACTTGTTAAGCATGCATATACCAACTTGTTAAACATGCATAAATCAACTTATTAAGCATGCATAAACCAACTTATCAAATGTGCATAAACATAGAACAACATAGAGTAACATATCATTATACATGATTCAAACTCACTAATCCGCATTTAAGACCATAAGTCTCATTACACCCAATCTACTTACTTTAACAATCGATGTTAAAGTGATAGAAACTCACCAAAACCAAGATTAACCAACTTATGAAGAGGAATTAGTTGCTAATTATGAAGATGGTGATGATTAGAGAATGATTTGAGAGGGATTAGCTTGCAACTTCCTTCTTAGATTAGTGGAGACTCCTTCTAGGATTTAATTTGGCGGCATGAGGCCTTCATTTCCATTTTTAGTATGGATTAAGGTAGGTTTAGGGTGTATTTATAGATTAAGAGAGTGTTTTAGGCCCTTAGATTAACCCTAGATTAATTTAGGTCCGTTAGATTTAGGAAACCTCTAGAACCAAGCCCAGCCCTTATGAAGATGGTGATGATTAGAGAATGATTTGAGAGGGATTAGCTTGCAACTTCCTTCTTAGATTAGTGGAGACTCCTTCTAGGATTTAATTTGGCGGCATGAGGCCTTCATTTCCATTTTTAGTATGGATTAAGGTAGGTTTAGGGTGTATTTATAGATTAAGAGAGTGTTTTAGGCCCTTAGATTAACCCTAGATTAATTTAGGTCCGTTAGATTTAGGAAACCTCTAGAACCAAGCCCAGCCCTAGCCAGAAAACCAGATCTGGTGCACCCAAGCACCCTGGTTCGACACGCCATGTCGACAGGCAAGTCGACATGCAAGTCGACACCCCCCCCCTGTCGACAGGCCTGTCGACAGCCCTGTCGACATGCTTAGGGCGGGAATCTTCCCGCCTGGCCCCGCTGGTTCTAATTTAAAATCTAAATTTAAATTCCTAAATCTGTTTTTAGCTCTAATTTTTCTGCAAACTTCTTTGGGCTATAACCGGGCCATACGGACTCCGATTCTCGAAAACTCGGACTCCATTTCGCGTATTTTTCCGAGACGAACGCAATAACGCAACCCGTTTCCCCTAATTCCCACATTTGAGATTATTTATCCTGTAAATAGTGAATTTTAGTATTAACTAAAATTCGGGGTGTTACACTCACCCTTGCCTTATCTCTTCCCCCCTTACTTCTCAGTCAAATCCGGTCAAAAGTAAATAAAAAAAATGAAGAGACCGCGCCCCTTTTTCCTCCAGACCGCGTCGTTCCCCCAAATCACCTCGATGTCGCGCCTCCAGGTGGCTGCCGCCACCACCGACCGCACCCCTCCTCATTTCCGACCTCCCCTTCCCTCCACCCTCCTCCGACGAGGCGCAGCTCTCCCCTCCCTCTTTCCGTCACGGAGCCCTAGCCAGAAAACCCCCCTCCGCCTCCAGTAGCCTCCACCGACGCCCCCTCATCCTCCCATTGCTCCGATCCGCCACCCCATTGCCCACCACACCCTCTCCACCAACCTTTCCCTCCCTGGCCAACCACCGACGAGAAGCTTCCCCCCTCCTCGATTTCCGCGATGAACAGCAGCCCCCTTCGAGCGCAGCAGCCGACTCTACCTCGATCCATGCGCCGCTAGTCCACCGCGAGCTCGAACAGCACACTCCTTCGTAAGCCAATAAGTTTTCAACTTTTTATTTTTTTTCAAAACTGATTTATTATTATTTGTTTTGTTTAATTTAAAACAGAAAAGATTAACTTTTAAAAACTGAAAGGAGTTACGATTTTTAAAACAAGAAAAGTCGGGTTTTTATTGTTTATAAAGGAGCGATTTTTTTTTAAAATGAATGAAAACAAAAGGAGAGAAGTGATTTTTGAATTAGTAATTAAATAAATTTTCAGTTTAAAAAATATATGTAAAGCTAGGATTTTTTGTTTTTGTTTTTGTTTTGTGTGTTCAAAGATTTGATTTTTACATAAAGGAGTAACACTATAAAGATGTGATTTTTATGTGAATAACATTATAAAGGTCGGATTTTTATAGTGTATTCATATAAATAAAGATGGGATTTTTATACGATGTTCATATGAATAAAGATGCGATTTTTATACGGTGTTCATATGGATAAAAGTTAGATTTTTATAATGATGGTGAGATAATAAAAATTAGATTTTTAGTTATAAGAAGAAGCGATAGAAATGATTGAACTTTTCATATGAAGGGATATAAAAATATAACTTTTATAACGAAGTGAAGATGAAAATTCAATTGTTATAACAAAATAAAAATTCGATTTTTATATATGTAGCGAATTAAAAATATGATTTTTATATACATGGCAACAATATAAAAATGTGATTTTTATATATGTAGTGGCTACGGGTAACGAAAGTGACGAAAGGCGAGAACGACGAAGACTTCTACATTTGAAGTGTCGTGGAGTTGGGATAGCTTTGGTGATAACTTCTCACCTTTTGTTTTTAATCTTCTAGTTATATAAATATATACTAGGATGCAGACGGTGTTTAGTAGCACCTGACACCACTGTCCACAGACCATGGACTTGTTTGTTTGGTTGTGTAGTTGGTTAGATTATTTGATTTGAATTTGATTGTTTAGTGAAATGGAATGGATTTAATTGATATGTGTATGGCGTGGGCCAACACTAGACCGGGGATAAGGCTAGGCCTTGTTCCGTTTCTAGTATTGCGCCGTTATGTCGCCGAAATTTTCTAAAATAAGTTAGAAAAATAAAGATATCATTTTATTTAATAAATGAACCGAATAGAATATTCATAGGTTGAATAAAATAATTTGGTCGTTAAAAACATAATTTTTAACGTGAATGTGAATAAATAAATATTCATTTACAAACCGGACAGTTTGTTTATGTACACCTATTTGAAGGACATTGATTGGGACGATAAATTTTACACATCGCCCAGCTGCACAAATAAAAATCTGTGTTTGTTGATTTGAAACCCCACACGGGTATTGGGATAATATATGACATACACTAATCCCAATAATTAGTGGTATGTCGATCGATTGATTGACAGGCTGTTATAAGCGTTAGCTATCTATATTTGATGCTTATACAGTGTAGTGCACTTTGGATGATGGTTGATTATTTATCGTTTCTATTATATACATGTGTTGTATGGAATCCATATAATTAACTTAATATGGTGATTGATTGGGCCTCATTCCAATCGGAAAAATAAAGAATATTACAAAATAAAGGTTCATGTGTTGACCGTACTCATCCGTTGAGATTAGTCATGTGTTGAACGAAATAGTTTAACGATAAAATTTACATCTTTATTATATATAAAATTAGAAACTAACTGGAAAATAGATAAGATGAGTGGTCTCCTGGATATTGATCTGATGTTGGTTTCGGCCTTCGGGGTTAATATTCAGGGAATCGTTCTCTTACTAATTTACGGTTGGAGTCTGATTTGAAATCAAACGATAGATACCATAATTTTTTTATAAAATATATTAAATAACAAAAATAGTCACACGTGGACCGAACTCATTCGTTGAGATTAGTCATGTGTTGACAAAAATATAGATTCATGTATTGAATAGGATAAATATTCATTTGTTGAATAGAATAACGGAATTATTGAAGTATATAAAGCCGTGTTGATTAATGATGCGCTATTTTGACGCGAACGATATTTATATCGATTATATTCGTTTTTAAAACGAATTTGAATTGAATAGAAAACGAATTTGAATTTAAATTGAATAGAAAATGAATTCGAATTGAATTGAATAGAAACCGAATTTGAATTGAATAGAAAATGAAATCGAATTGAATTGAATAGAAAACGAATTTGAATTGAATTGAATAGAAAACGAATTCGAATTGAATTGAATAGAAAACGAATTTGAATTGAATTGAACAGAAAACGAATTTGAATTGAATAGAAAACGAATTTGAATGGAATTGAATAGAAAATGGATTCAAATTGAATTGAGAACGAATTGAAATAGAATAAAAATCAATTTGAAATGAATTCAAATTGAATTGAAATTTGAATTGAAATGAATTTAAAACGAATTTATAAGGAAAAATTCAAATTTGATTTGAATTTGAAATGGAAGTTGAAATTGTTTTTGAAACAAATTTGAAACTATTTATAAAATTTGTTTGAAATAGAAATCGACGAAATATATATAATATATATATATTATATATATATAATGGCCTGCATAGAACGCGCCGCGCTGCGGCAGTTCGTGAATTTCGACCATTGGCTTCGAATGAACATTACGGGAGATCCGACCATCGGATTCTCCTAAAACTGGAACCGTTGGGTTCGTATCGAAAAGAGATTTCTAACGAATATTAGAAATTTAAAATCTAATGGTTGGATTTGGAGATACGTCCAAATCAAATTTGGAAAAGGTCGCTGTAAGTGCAGTTCGATGGCCGTTGTTGGAAATCGACTGTACGTGCCTTGATAAAATTATTAAAAATAGTAATAATTTGTGTAAAATCATAAGAAATGATTTGGGAAAAATTGGGATGAAAAACTCCATATTTGAAAAGATAAAAATAGATTTTTATCGAAATGAACTAGTTTTGAACTAAAATTAAACCCATTTATCTTTAAATAAATAAATTGGATTTGAAATGGGTTTTGAATAGAATCGATTTGTGGGTTTATCGTGAACGGTGTTTTAAATAACACTTGTTCTTTAATCCGATAATAAATAGAATGTGATTTGGGTTTATCATGAACTGTGTTTTTAAATGACATTAGTTCTTTAACCCAGTAAAAGGAGTTTTAATGAATCTGTAATTAGATTGAAATGTGAATTGATAATTTAAATTATCAAATCTGGAAAGGGAGCGAGAATGGAGTATCACCAGTTTTGCTCCAAAGCGATAGTTAAATCTTTAATTAGATTTGAACGTGAAATGGTAATTAATTTTAACGATAACACCGTGGTGTTAGATATGGAGTATTACCAGTTTTGCTTCATGGGATGAATAGGTTGGGATTGGGAAATAAAATAAATAATTACTTCGGTGTGGTTCGCTAATCCCGACTAGTTTGGAAAACCATAATTTGGTTTGATATGACATCCAATTGAAGATTAAAGAATAAATTTAAAAGAATTTATCTTTGATAAAATTAATGGGAACCTTTCCCTAAGAATGTGGAATTTAGAAACTAACTATAGGTTAGCTAAGAAGAATGGTTTCCTGGGTATTGATCTGATGTTGGTTTCGGCCTTCGGGGTTAATATTTGGGAAATTGTTCTCTTGCTAATTTACGGTTAGTGATTGCTGAATTGGAATGAGGCGTATGTTGTGTTTGTGTAACATTTGTTTATTACATACACGGGTTGTTCGGAAAGGCCGGGTTTATACCCATTCTGAATAACCAATTCGACGATATGTCGAAGATGAAGACGGTGGTTGAAGACCAAAAGTCTTCACATCGTTTGGGTGATTACTGATGATCTTGATTGGGCTGTACACCCAAGATGAGGGAATCAGTTGGTGGTCGTCTAGACGTACTTGGAGATCGATGGATATGCGAGGAAAGTGCCTCCGGTTTTGTTCAGACCCAGAACGAACTTGTAAATGGACTGTGTGTCTGACATTGGATTTTATTCTGTGTTGATTGATCTCCATTAAATATACATCTGTTTGGCGGCGGAGAATTTATTCTCTTGCTTAACGCCCTTCTCTGAGACGTACGAGCTCAGAGGTTGTATATCGATGGACATCAGTCACATGGCATGAATTGCCTGTGTGGCACGCCTAAGTGGCAATTGATCAAGGCTTCTGTTGAAAAGCAAAGTCTTGTGGTTGATGATCAAAGCACGGCCTTTGTGGCGTAGCTTTGTGTATAACATGAATTCGCGAGCCTCACACCTCGGTATGAGTTAAAAACGGGATAAGGACTGCAGGGAGAGCACGACGTTTCTTTCTAGCTTTGGTGGTGTCAGTGACTTACCAGCCCTGACATTTATATACTTTTCACCTATGTGGTTGTTTGATGAGGCGCCTCGATTTTAGGTCTGTAAGGACCGGGAAATGTGTGTTCAGGAATACTAATCCACTAACGTAAGTGTGGACCGGCCCTGAAGCATCCAAGGGTTACCCAGAGTGTGTAGTCCCGAGGCATTTGCTAGAGTGTCTCGAAGCGGAGAGGAGCTTGCCCTTTGCCTCGACTCATGACGGAAATCCAATTTCCAATACGTGTATTTCGGTTTTAATTGTAGAACTTGTATGGCGACATGATATATGGTACCCAGGCCGTCTATGATTGATATTTATGATTGAAATTGTTTTGACACTATACACTTATAATAGTATCATATGATTTGTTTTAAACGTACCAAGCATGTTTGGCTATTATAAGGGAAAACCCTATCCTCCGGCTTGCGTTGCATTGTGTGATGGGACCTGGGTCTTATAATAGCTTCATTTTTCGAAAAAGCATTGCGTTGTCTTTTCTATGCACTGGTATTCTTGGGAGGAAACCCATTCCATGTTATACGGTGTGGTCCCTTGAATTACTCTCTTTTAAAGTAAAGTTTTAAATAACTGTTTTAGTTCTCACACCAGTCACATGACTGACCTGGAGTTTATTGTTTTAACCTAAACTCTGGGTGCCCTTATTTTCGACACGGGCAGCTAGTAGTTTTGGTTTTGCAGATTTATATTCACAGGATCCTGATTTTCAGCTGGAACGATGCTCGGAAAGCTCTGTATCCGTGTATTACTTTCAGTTGTGTTTTCTATTGTTTTTCCGCTGCTATGTAATTTTTTGTAATCTCTGATATTTATCGAATGTATAGTATTCATTTATACTCTGTATATTCTTGTATCTGATGGAATTGTTGTAATAGCAATGAAATGTTCTTCCGTCTCCGTTCTGTTTTGTCCTGTTCTCAAGGTAATTCGGGCTTTCCCGGTACCCTGTTCTCAAAACGATCAGGGGTTTCGAACGGTCTTGGTCGGTTTAACGACCGATTCGGATCGAGCGAGATTCCTTACCGTTACACTAATCCACTAACGATATGTGTGGACTGGCCCTGCAGCTATCCAAGGGTTCACTTCGGGGAATCCTGAGACATTTGCTAGAGTGTCTTGAATTGGTAAGGAGATCGTTCCTTGCCTTGACTCATGATGGAAATCCAACTTCCAATACGACACCATGCGGTTTTGATTGTAGAACTAGTATGGCGACATGATATATGGTACCCATGCTATCTATGATTGATGATTGAAAAAGTTTTGAAACATATATACATTAATAATAATATCAAATCCATTTTATCGTATCAAGCATCTTTTGACCATTATAAGGTAAAACTCTATCCTCCCGTTTGCGTTGCATTGTGTGATGGGACTTGAGTCTTATAATGGTTTCCTTTTTTCTAAAAGCATTACATTGTTTAACGATTTACTTTAATTTATGCACTGGCAATCCAATGGAGTAAACCTGTTCCGCGTTAGCGGCGTGGTCCTGTGATTAGCCTTATTATTAAATAAGTTAAGTTAAGATTTCTCATATTAGTCCCATGACTGACCTGTAGTTTGTTTCACTGGCAAACTCGGGTGCCTATATTTTCCACACGGGCAGTCGTGTAGCTTTTCGCAGATATATTTACAGGATCCTGGTTTACAGCTGAAGCGGCATTCAAAAAGCTCTGTATCCGTGTATTCCTTTCAGTTGTATATTTGTATTATTTTTCCACTGCTATTGAAATGTTATTTAAATATCTGATATTATTGTATTTATATTGTGTAATAAGTATTCATACTCTGTTATATTCTTGTACTCTGATGTAATTGTTGTAATCAGCAATAAAATGTTTTTCATTTTGTATTTTGATGTGTGTTGTTCTCAAAGCAATCCAGGCTTTCCTTTACAGGGAAGTTTGGGTCATTTCACTAATTTTTAAACAAGTTTAGTTTATTGATCTCAAACACTGGTGACTATTGATATCCAATTGTAATCCATTTAGACTTGATATGGTATTGGACAAAATACTTCAAAACCTAATAGTCTGACTATTAAATTTTCTAGGATTAAACAGGTAATTCATTTTAATAAGTTTACTTGATAAAACGATATATTTTATATAATATGTAACATTCAAAACATATTATCGTTTACCTCTCGTACATGCTCCATGCACATGCGGACGTGACACTCCCCTTCGTTCCTTCCCTAGGAAAATGCTGCTTCTCCTCTTTTGATATACTTAACACGAAATTTCCTCAAGGTGTACAGTAGCCAAGCAATGTTCCCACTTCGTTTAATAACTCTTTTTAACTTTCGGAAGCCCCTTAGTTCCACGAACTGTTCTTCCATCTTTAAATCACACGCCTTCCCCATTTAAAACTATTTTCCCTTATGTTTTCTTTTTAAACTCTGTTTCGTCATTTTCCATCCCTTCGCACAGTTCACCAACATAAACGAGATCCCCTCCGTTTCTTTCTTTTACCAGGAAGTAGCGTAAGCGAGCTTCAGACTTCATGTTATTCTTCTCTACACCCATAACGCTCTAACGCACTCCCCCTTACTGTCATTCCTTCTCACTTTCAGTTACTGCTTCGTTCTTTTGTTTCTTCCCATATGATCTTTCCAAATTCTCCATCTCCAAATGAATACTTACGCACTACAACCCATACTTTAGACTGCATGCCTTAAGTTGCCTTTCCCCATTGAAAATGTAACCGGCACAACTTTCTTTTTCCCCTCTACAACACAGTTGTGCCACGTTCACCAACCCAGCTTCTGGAAACCAACTGCAACTTCTCCTTCAAACACGAACAGCGCAACCCATCTCTCGCCGTAACTGTGCCACACCCGAAAGCCAAAGCACCCCATACTCCAACGTCGCCTTCTATTTTGATAGGTGAACACTTAATGGTAGAGGAGGTCAATTGAGTGTTCGAGGAGGTCGAATATAAACAACGGATAGGGTTCGTATTTCTCAGGTCTTTTTTGTCAAGAAAAAATATGGAACGAGACTCAATTTCTATTTATTTTACTGGAGAAATTCTGTGTGTTTTCATGTTACTGAAGCAATGAAAAGCAAATGGATCTCTTTATAGTGACCACGTTATTTAGATTATGGGAAAAGGTTTGCAGGGGATATAGGTTTTCAGAACCTTGGTCGGCACGGGTAGAGAATTAGCATACAAAGAAAATACATGTGGTATCGAAAAGAAAGGGCATAGGGCTGCAGAGGAAAGCTATGGGAGGTTGGGATTTCTAAAAGGTGGTGAGCACGGTAAAAATTGGCTAGTTGGCAAGTAAACATATTGTTTGGGATTCATGTAAGGGAATTGTTTGGGGCGCACAGCAAAATGAAAGGACCAGAAGTTTTAATAAGATAATATAAATTATTATATCTATTTTACGCAATTGACGTAAATTCTTATGGTCATATAAGGACTTCACAAATAATGAAAACAGACACACTGCCATGCCTTGATGTTTCGGTTCCAACAAAATTATATTCATCGAAAACGGACTCCGTTTACACAACGGCGTTATTTTAATTTATCGGTTCACCATTAAATCTCGTCTACCGATAAACAACTCTGTTTGGCTCCAAATTGGAAATAATTAATCATCCGCATTCCAATAAATCTCGTTTCATCGAAAATGAAGATCGTTTGAAAAGAAAACATTTTTAGACCTGATATAATATCGATAAAATATATTTAAATTCCAAAACAAAACCAATTTAAATAAATAATAATTTATTATATTCTAAAATGAATATTATACAGCTTGAAAATAAACTAATATACATTTTTTAAACTCAATATTCAGAAATTCAGGTTAAAATGATATGCAAATATAAAAATTCCTTTAAAATTATTAAATAAACGTTGTCGTTATTACGGAATTCCTTAGCGACTATTTCAAAATTTGAATTGAACATAACTTGGAATCTATAATATGAAATCTCCATTTTTCTCTTTCGTTCGAAAAATATAATCAAATCGATCCAAATGTTTCTTCTTTCACAAAATTCCGACTTAGAACGGATTATGTATATTCAATTAAAGTTCAAAACTCAATATTACGAACTACCGCGTCATTTTGAGCTCATTTTAATCAATTTATAAATATAAATATATTCGAATTCCATTTTATAAAATAAATTCGATATAAATTCCATTTAAATCACCAAATCAATATTTTAAACAGATTTAAATATTCGTAATTAATGTTTAAAAATCTAGAACGTTACAATCTTCCCACCTTAAAAGAATTTCGTCCCCGAAATTACAAGGTAAGAAGAATGCTTCGAACCTAATTGGTTTCAAAATAATATCTTAGAGTTTATTATCAAAAATATTCTAAGTTTTAAATATTTTTGAAATATCATCAAAAGAAATTCAAGCCCTTTAAAATTTTCGAAAATTTTGCCAGCACTTCCGCTACTCGGCTCGATCACAACAACTACAAACGCCATTCTGGGCTCAACTTCTCCCAAAGAAAATCAAAAGCCAAATGGCTACCTAACTTAGGCGTATAAAAGTAATCACTTCAATAAATTAAGGTTTACCAATATGTCGGGCAACTCAAATTCCAATTCCTCAGCAAATCAAATAACTGCTCTTCGTCTGTACTTCCAGTCTGTATAACCAAACCAACTCCAAAGACTTCTGGAATCTGTACTTAGTCAACTTACAATGCCAATAACCAATACAGGGTAAAATAATTCCATTTCATTTCATAAATGATTTTATTCTCAGATCATTATACTTGGAATTTAAATTATTCAACTTTTATATTGACTTGGTTTAACTTTATTTAACCAATCAAATATTCAAATAACAAACAACCAAATCATTTGAATTAAATTCAACATTGATACTTACTGGTCTATGTTCACTTTGGTTTAACATACATTAATATCAGTTGATTAATATTCGATTGATTTCCATAATTATCCATTTGATTTCCAAATCCCAAATATGTTTCATTCCATTTGAATTCCATCTTAAATTAATTCACTTAACCAGGTTAATTTTCATTCTCTTTTCCAATTCAATTGACTAATTGATTTTCTAAATGTCTGTCCAATTCCATTTCATAATCCAATTTGAATTCCAATCGAATCAAGCAAAACAACCAACATTGTCATACTATAGGAAGTTATTTTCTTTTTCTATAAAAATATAGTTTGGGCAAAATTATTTCATTTACCCTCTTTATAAAATAATATCGTATCAGCTGCCAGTTAAAAATTGAACCAACTAAATAACACGATATAAAACAATTTTTTTATATAAAATATACAATAGGCTCTCTCAAATATATACACTCAAACTCAATTTAGGATGTTACTAACCCCATCTCTATCGAGTTATGCCACAGAGCCAGGGTTACTACTCAACCAATAGCTCTGATACCATTATAACGACCTAAAAAGAATTCGATGCTCGAATTCTGTCAGTAATATATAAATCCCATATTACTTGCAAAAATCCCAATATCGAACACACCAGATAGTCATTAGAAAGAAATTAGAGGGTGAGCTAAGAAAGAAAGAAATATTAGAATAGAAAAAGAAGAAGAATCAACGTAACGCAGAGTCTAATAGTGCAACGGAATAAAATATAATATATAAATAAATATTTATTGAAGTTTTTTAAGAATACTTATAATCATCAGAGTACGTTAATACATCTGGACATTTATAACAACCTGTCCTTCTACACATCACACAGTGGAATAATATTAAATATCACACGTCTGAACACCTTCAGTCCGTCTGTTTACTTCACAACATCCGATATCCTAAACCTATAATAATTCGATCTAACCCGAGCATTTACAAACACCGGCTCAGTCTGGTAAACCAGAGTGAGAAACCCACTAAGTTTATATAACATACATATTGATTTTAAAGTTTAAAATCCTTTTGACAGAAAAGGAAAATAGTAAGACCAGTCCACACACTATAACCAAAACATTTCGAAATCAAATATATCTTCTAATATTACAATAATGTCTAAATACAAGTAAATAACAATCTAGCAGAATGCTTACATCTCAAGCTCCACATATATAGTATACAATCAAAACCATGGGAGCTTATTGGAGATTGGATTCCCATTGTGATAAGGTATGGACCCACCTGCCGATCGTGTACCTCTAGAGGGGAATGCACTGGGTTCAACAAGAACGTCTTACAACCCGGCCCATACATGACCGACAACTCATTTCACTTGAGTGTATCAAATGTATATCACCAATGGTTGGGTGCGACCCACCGTTTCCCGAAAAGGGATAGCATCGAAACAGATTAAAGAAGAAAATGGATTTTCTCTTGATAGGTGATTATACATCCTAATGGGAGCGACCCACATAGCCATGTTGCCTGCCCGATTTCTGTCATTTCCCAGTTGATGAGGCTTGATGCTACGATTTATATGAGCATAACACTTTGAATGCCACATCGTCAGATCCATCAAATCCCTAATTAACGTCCCCAAAAATACACTGGGCATGTTTGAAGAAATTAATGTACGTGACCAACTAGAAATACTCTGTCAGACACTCGTCCATACAAGTCATCTAGGAACAGGATGAACCGAAGGCATTCTCCTACCGCATCCAAAGGATCGGTAGCGAGAAGTCCTTGCAATCCGCAAAATCTCAACTACGATCGAATCATAGTTTAAAAACCTTTGGTAGCTAGCCAGAGAAATTCAGCAGCAATCCTTCCGCTTCTGAAGATCCACGGTCTTCATTGCTCCATCTCGATCATCTTCTGATATCCTCAGCGTTTACGTATTTGCTGGTCGGAATGGTTTTCGAATATAAATTCCATCCTGGTCTTTCCGTACCAACAATCGATTTGGCCAGATTTTGATAGTTGGTGATTTAACTATCAAAATAAACAACCATAAATTGAAAAATAAAGTGGATTCATTGGTTCGGTATACAACATCACTTGGCCTCTTTAGTTAAGTAGTTGTAAATTAAATTTCAAAATCTCCCAATCATTTGAAATACCGCTCTTTCACTTCTTATTTTCGAATCCATTTATTCAACTAAAAATTATTTGGATTTTAGTTTATAATATCTTCGTAGCAATATTAGTTTAATTCCCTAAACTCCCTTCATCGCTAAACTAATATCATCCTTAGATAATCATGAGGTCGTTGCAAGTTGGGGTATTTGTTTTACCTCTCAGACCTTGAGACGAGAACATTCGTACCTTCGGATTTGATATAAGTTTATAAACCAACACTTCTATTTATTTTCGAATCCTTTTTAAATAACTATATATCTTAGTTTTATTAAAATAAACTCCTTGCACATGAAAAATATTCATCCCTAGATCTTTATCGTTAGCCTCTCACTTTGATAATCAAGTTCAATCCACTAAGGTTTTCATTTTCGATTTCAACTCACATCAAATATTGTTTAAAACTTTTCTTTTGTACAATTCCCATCCGAAAATAAATCCAAAATCTAACTCAAATAAATATGAGTAAACTTATTAAAAAATCTTTTTAATTATAAACAAAGTCTTACTCGACTAATTCCCCCTTTTATCACCATTTCCATTTCAACCCCTTTCCAAACATTTTCACTTTAAAAGTTAACATTACTCTTTTTATATGATTATGGACTCGATATGTCAATATAACTTGGTTTCATTTGAAACACTATTATATATTCAAATCTTGTCTATCGAATCATTTTATGAATTCACATTCATATTGTACTTTTAAAAAATCTCATTTACAGTTCAATTCCCTGTTAATTGTCTACCATTCTTTACATCAGATGGTTTACTTCATTACTAACTATAAATAATTAATTAATCTTTCTTAAAAGTTTACTAAAATGATACTGAACTTCAATAATAATTAAAATCTAAAAATAGTTTTGAATAATCAAACCTCGCTCAAGTAGTCAATTTGGTCGTCTCCACCAAGGTAACTTTGTTAACCATTTCCACTTGGTTATTTCTTTTATATTAATAGATAAAATTAATTTAAATAATTTCATTAAAAATATAATTAAATAATTTCATTTAACTGTTTATTGAAACCAATCAATTCAACCTTTAACCAGTTGGTTAATCGCTGCTCATTTGCTTACAAAATTCATCAACATATGGATCTCGTCATATAATTGCAAGACAAAAATATTTATTTATTTCCTAAAATAACTTCACTAAAAACAATCTATATAAAATAGATTTCAAATCTGTATTTAGTTTTAAACAATTTTGTAACTTTCTTTTTATTGATTACCTAATGGTAAATCATTCTTTGTAAAACGGTTCATTCTCAAGCCATCTGTCGGTAATTACTCAACCGATATCACCCATTGGTTATTAGCATACAAGTGTTATATTTGGGTTCAACAATCAACAATCAATCAAATTGATTAACAGTTCACATAAATAACCATATTTGAGAAATCCAGTTGGATTTCTCCAACCTGATCTTCCCTGTATCACAATGGGTTGCCTCAACTTTAATATGACAGTATATTTATTTATCACGATAAACAGAATTGAGTAGTTCAACTAATAGCAGTCAACAAACAATTTACCACATCCAATCACGCGTTCAATTGTTCGTTTAATACGTTTATATTATTACAAACATACTCGACAAGGTAAGTTACCTCGTTTGGCATAAAATTGTTAAAATAACGATTTAATTTAATTAAATTAAACAAACATTTAATTTAATCCATGGTTAATATTCGACATACAAACAGTCATTCAATCAGCAACCATTAGCAAACATTGCACACAAAATAAAAACCCAGCTTATATAAAATATAAATGGGGTAAAATGAGTGAGTTGCACTCACCTTGATTTGATTTGTTGTTGAAATGGTTTGTTTCAATTAAATTAAACAAGCTCTTAATTTAACTGAAAATTCCAACTGCTCCTGATTCTGACCAACCTAGCTCTAAAATGTCGTGTCCATCGATACGATTCCAAAGCTCCTGTTCTTCTCAAAATTTGATGACGTGTGAATGAAATATGATTATTACAATATTTAGATAGAATTTAAATCAGTATAAATTACTTATTAATTTAGTAATTAATCTTTAATTTCCAGCTTAGATGGATTAGTCACTAATTAGGCACCTTTTATACAGGTCCAACTTATTTCACACATTATAAGATGTTACGTTTGTAGCGATATTATGAAACACACACATGTCCACCATCCACTAATTTGAATTATATTTAAGAGCTTAAGGTAACAAATTTTTATACAAGTTTAGTTTATTGATCTCAAACAGTGGTGACTATCGATATCCAATTGTAATCCATTTAGACTTTGATAAGATATTGGACAAAATACTACAAAACCAAATAGTCTGACTATTATATTTTCTAGGATTAAACAGGTAATTAATTTTAATAAGTTCAGTTGATAAAGTGATATATTCTATATAATATATAACATTCAAAATGTATTACCGTTTACCTCTCGTACATGCTCCATGCACATGCGGATGTGACACTCCCCTTCGTTCCTTCCCCAGGCAAATGCCGCTTCTCCTCTTTTGATATATTTATCATGAAATTTCCTCAAGCTGTACAGTATCCAAGCAATGTTCCCACTTCGTTTAATAATTCTTTTTAACTTTCTGAAGCCCCTTAGTTCCACGAACTGTTCTTCCATCTTTAAAGCACACGCCTTCCTCATTTAAAACTATTTTCCCTTACGTTTTCTTTTTAAGCTCTATTTCATCATTTTCCACCCGTTTGCACAATTCACCAACATACATGAGATCCACTGTGCTTCTTTCTTTTACCTGGAAGTGGCGTAAGCGAGCTTCAGACTTTATGCTATTCTTCTCCACGCCCATACTGCTCTAACGCACTCCCCATTACTATCATTCCTTCTTACTTTCGGTTACTTCTTCGTCTTTTTGTTTCTTCCCATATAATCTTCCCAAATTCTCCATCTCCAAATGAATATTTACGCAATACAACCCATATTTCAGACCGCATGCCTTAAGTTGCCTTTCCCCGTAGAAAATGTAACCGGCGCAACTTTCTTTTTCCCCTCCACAACACAACTGTGCCACGTTCACCAACCTAGCTTCCATAAACCAACCGCAACTCCTCCTTCAAACACGAACAACGCAACCCCTCTCTCGCCTGAACTGCGCCACGCCCAAAAGCCAAAGCACCCCATAATCCAACATCGCCTTCTATTTTGATAAGTGAACACTTAAGGATTGAGGAGGTCAATCGAGTGTTCAAGGAGGTCGAATATAAACAACGGAGAGGGTTCGTATTTCTCAGGTCTTTGTTTTCAAGAAAAAATATGGAACGAAACTCAGCTTTTATTTATTTTATTGGGGAAATTCTGTGTGTTTTCTGGTTACTGAAGCAATGAAAAACAAATGGAGATCTTTATATAGGGGAGAAGACGATGTGTTGGCCATGTTATTTAGATTATAGGAATAGGTTTGTAGGGGATATAGGTTTTCAGAACCTTGGTCGGCACAGGTAGAGAATTAGCAGACAAAGAAAAATACATGTGGTATCAAAAAGAAAGGGCATAGGGCCGCAGAGGAATGCTAGGGTAGGTTGGGATTTCTAAAATGTGGTGAGCACGGTTAAAATTGGCTGGTTGGCAAGTAAACATATTGTTTGGGATTCACGCAAGGGAATTTTTTGGGGCGCACAACAAAATGAAAGGACCGGAAGTTTTAATAAGATAATATATAAATTATTACACCTATTTTTATGCAATCGGCATAAATTCTTATGGTCATATACGAACTTCAAAAATAATGAAAACAGACACACTGTCATGACTTGACGTTCTGGTTCCGACAAAATTATTTTCATCGAAAACGGACTCCGTTTGCACAACGGCGTTATTTTAATTTATCGGTTCACCACTAAATCTCGTCTACCAACAAATCAACTCCGTTTGGCTCCGAACTGGAAATAATTAATTATCCGTTTTCCAATAAATCCCGTTTCGTCGAAAACGAAGATTGTTTGAAAAGAAAACACTTTTAGAGCCGATATAATATCGATAAAATATATTTAAAATTCAAAACAAATCCTATTTAAATAAATAATAAATTATTATATTCTAAAATGAATATTATACAACTTGAAAATAAATTAATATGTATATATATATATATATTGAACTCAATATTCAGAAATTCGGGTTAAAAAATATCCAAATATAAAAATTCCTTTAAACTTATTAAATAAACGCTATCATTAATTACGGAATTCCTTAGCGACTATTTGAAAATTTGAATTGAGCATAACTTGGAATCAATAATATGAAATCTCCATTTTTCTCTTTCGTTCGAAAAATATAATCAAATCGATCCAAACATTTCTTCTTTCACAGAATTCCGACTTAGAACGGATTCTGTATATTCAACTAAAGTTCGGAACTAAATATTACGAACTACCGCGTTGTTTTAAGCTCGTTTTAACTAATTAATAAATATATTCGGATTCCATTTTATAAAATAAATTCGATATAAAATTCATTTAAATCACCAAATCAATATTTTAAACAGATTTAAATATTCGTAATTAACATTTAAAAATCTGGGATGTTACAAATAGTGGCTTTCTGAACAGTGTAAATGTATTTATTATTTGATATACTTATTATTGGTACTACTAAAAGTCGGAAACTCAATCAAGTTAGGATTAACTATTTTATTTCAGTATTTATTGAAGTTGACTTACTTGAATAAAGTTAATCTTGACTTAAGTATGTTGTGTTTTGCATGAAATTCTCGGGTCAGACCCAAGTTTGCAGATTTTGAGATTTTCAACTATCACTAAGAGACTTGAGATGATGTGCATGCTCTGGATTGAAGACTATAAATTTTAAAGCCATGTATTTTCCGTTGTGTAAAATTTATTGTACAAATCTGATATTTTGTGTAAAATGCTTCCACCCTGAGATATTGTAGCTTATTTATTCTGTGATTTCTGTGTCTGGTTCATTTAAATGCGTAAGCTACATAACAATCTGTCGTTTTGAGCGGTTTAAGTTGGTTTAGTTACCGACTTGAAGCGGTCGAAATGGCAGGTCGTTATAGTTGGTATCAGAACTTCGGTTTACACAAAGCTTAACTTATGGTGTTTAATAAGAATACATCACTAGAAGTCACTATTGAGAGAGCATAATTTGAAATATAAACTGTTTTGAAACTAATATTTTGAAACAGTAGCGCACCGGAAGCATTTTGTAATTAATAAATTTTGAAATACATTATTTTGAAATTGATAATTTTTTTAGAAGTATGTAATTTTGTCTTATTATTTGGAAGTCAAGAATGTTTCAAATTGATTTGAAATTTATTTTCATAAGAACTTGATATTTTTTTCAATTGAAATGATTTTATGAAACATTCGACTTAGAATTTGAAGAGCTTGAATTTGTCCAATACTTTGTTGAAAATTTGAACGAAACCGTATTTCTGATTTTCTAATTATTGAATGAAAATTTATTTACAAACTACTTGGAATATCATAAACGGTTTATAAAGTTTCTTATAAACAAGGGGAAATTTCAACGACTTAAATCTAGATATTTTAGAGGATTTTGGAAAAAAAAACAATGGTACTATAATTTGAAAGTATTTGTAATTATTGTTTGAGACGATTTATAACTTCGGGATATGGACCGATTTAACACGTTACCATAACGCGAGTAGCTCGTGACTAAAGATAGGTATGATGTGGGTGTAAGCCCTTGATGATGGTCTTCTTGGAGGGGAGACATCATTTATTGATGTTGATACACATACGTGTCGGCCGTGCCTAGTGGCCTTGTCAATGAGGGAAACCTCTCGATCTGGTAACACACACACATATATATATATATATATATATATTGATATGCTTGTGAATAATTTGAGAGTTTTATCGGATGTCCCCGAAAGAAGAAAAAAAGATATTTTCCTCCTCTTCTAAATAATGGAGATATCCATCCCCAAACCCCAGATTTCCTCCTATTCTTCCGCTACCATTCTCCCGTCCCATCAGCCGCCTAACCCTCCACCTAAACCGATCCCTCCTTCTCCAGATCCAAAGCCTAACCCTCCACCCAAACCGATCCCTCCACCAGATTGACTGCCTCCTCCTCCTCTCCCCGCCGGCAGCATCCTGGATCCTCTTCTTAAGGTCCAGTGGTTAGATTTTTTTATAGCTAAGCCGTAGAATGCGAGATCTTTCTCACCTCATGACATTTCTCTGCAATTCGAAGGTGAGAACCTAGTTATGCAGAGGATATAGTTCAAGCTGGAGTTGATCAATGGCAAGGTTATTTGGTTGGTTTTTTTCCTGGACTCCAGCCTACTTTGTTGTTGTCGGCACTTTGAGAAAGCAATGGAATCTGCAAGGTAATATTGATTTTAAATCGAACAGAAGCGTTTTATTTTTTCAATTTGAGTCGTTTGCAGATCCACTCATAATTCATAACAAATTATCTATTACAAAGTCTTGGGAACCTAGTTTGAGTAATATTGCAAACAATGTTAGAGCGGTTCCAGTTTGGATTAAAATGTATATTATACCGCTTGTTGCATGGTCTAAACGTGGAATAAGCTGTTTAGCAACAAGGGTAGGGAAATTTTTGTGTATGGATACCAACACTGAAAGTATAGGAAGGCCGGAATACGCCAAGTGCATGGTAGACGTATCATCTGAATCGCCCCTCCCTGATTCTTTTCCAGTGCATAATTTAGATGGTTCGGTGTAGGTGGTTAAAGTCCTCTATCTCTGGAAACCTGATTTATGCTTACACTGCAAAGTGTTTGGTCACAAATCTGATAAATATCAAAACCTTAAAGACAAAACTCAGGATAAATCAGGCAATGTAGCAGGAGAAAATATACAAAAGCAACATAAAGGTGATAGTAAGACCGGGTCTCAGAAAACCCATGGTGTTAGAAATGTTGTTGTGCCTTCTACGAGAAATTATGTTCCCCTCAAGAAGAATTATTGGACCACCATCGTGAAGAAGAAGAAGTCATTTAAATATGTTGTAAGTAGAAAAGAGAAAAGAAAGCAGGTCGTAGTTTATGTGTCACCAAAGTAGAGGAAAGTTGATGAATCTGGTGTTGGTACCTCGAACCAATTTGCATATATGTAATCTGGACTGGAGGAAGAAAGTGTTGATGTGGAGGAAGGTGAAATAACACTGGTGTAGATGAGCAATAGAGGAGATAAAGAAAACGCCAATATAAGCGAGGCAATTACTGGTGAAAATTGTGAAAATGAAAATGAAAGAAAAGAGAATAACCTTCAGATGCAGACAAAATGAATGAAACAGAAAGTGAAATTGAGAAAGCTGGAAATGTTGACCTTATGCAACAAATCATAGATGGTGTACTGTCGTTCGAGAATGCACTGCCAACAAAGGACAACAATCAAGCAAGCTAGACTGCGTTAGTTACAATGTTAAATGATTGTACACCAGGAGGTGGAAATAAAAACTTAGTAAAGGCGGCAACTGATACAGACAACGTTAAGAATATGACAACTGCTAAAACCATAATCAAACCGGGGTTTTTAAATGCTTTATCATATAAATCTAGACAGAAAGTGGTTAGCCAAATTTTGAGTAGTAAAGTCACCGTGTCCACTCCAAATTCTGACAAGAAGAAGTCGAGAGAAAAGTTGAATCCGTATGCTCATATTTTACCACCACAAGCTTACAAATCACCTCCTCCGCTTCAAGTTGCTGTTTCGGCAGTAGCATCCCCTCTATCTGTATCCCTTCCTGGGTATCAGACTAGAAGCAAAAGGAACGTGCAAGTGGTAGGGAAGCTATTTGATAATAATTGACTAACCTAATTGGGAATTGCGGCTGGACTTTTTCATGGTGATGAAACTTGAAGACAAATGTCTTAGATGAGTAGATAGGGAATCTGTATGCAAAATAGTTGTTGAGCCAAATGAACATGTAATTTTCTTTTGCTTGCTTCCCTGTTGGAAGAGTTTTCAACTTTAGTTGATATGTGTTGTGTATATTACCTGAACACAATGTACTATTATTTTTTATAATAATAAGTGTTACGGAACACTATAAAAACCAGTCGGCCTTGCCAAAATAATAATAATAATAATTTGAGAGTTTTCAAAAATGTTTTTTATTTGAAGTCCCGAAGTGAAGTATGATTTGATATAAAAGAAATATATAGAATTTCAATGATTTTAAAATGAAACCGAGATTTTAAGTCGAAGAAATTATTTCATCCTTTAACTTTAAGTTTTACTAAGAAATAATTTTGATAAATTAAGTTTTCTGGAATTTTAAAATTTAAAAGCCTATTGTTATTTTGTTTTAAATAAATTTTGTATTAGTATAAGTATTTTGTTGTACACATAAGCATATTTTAACAATCTCTCCTTTTCGAGGATGAAAAGTTGTAACATCCCATAATTTCTATATATTTAAATTTCGATTCAAAATAAATAAATGGGATAATATTAGAGAAAAAAATCAATTTTTGTCGATTTAAAATAATAATGATTGTCTGAATTGAGTATAAATAAATTTTCAAATTTAGCTTTATTTGGAAATATTGTGACTGGGATTTAATATTTAAAGTGATTAAATAAAACTTGAGTTGTTAAGTTAAGCTTGGAATTTTTGTTGGTTATAATGAGGATGATTATTTGAATGGAGTATAAATAGAATTTTAAATTTAGTTTATACTCAGAATTGTTGAAATTTGAGAATTTATATTTTATTTAGTTAATAAATTTGAGTTTTTTAGTTTATAATGGAAATTTGAATTTAATTTGAAATGGTGGAATTTTAAGTTGGGAAATAATAACTGAAATTCAAATCAAAGATTCAAATAATCAAATTTAGATTTAAAATGTGTGAAATTTATTTATAAAATTTATTCAAATTGCAATTGGATTTAAATGGAATTTATTAAATATTTAAATTGAATTTAAATATTTAAATGTATAATTGGATATTTAACCGATTAATTAACTGCGGAATTTAACTGTTTTGGCGACTGTCTCAGAATTCGATGAAATTGGCGCCATTGGATCCGGAACGGCGAATTATTATAGGATTCCAATTTTCATTGAAACCGGACTTGTTGTTTAACCGTACGAGAGAAAGTGTTAAAGACATCTATGTAACATGATAATTGGTTGTTTCTCATGTTTGGGCCTTCTTTTATATATAAATAAAATTCATTTACCGTTTTATCAGCCCATTCTCTATTACATATACTTTTCTCCATCAAAACCCATCGTTAATGGCGGAAACAAAAAATCAAACCCTAGTTTCAAAAGGAAATCCAACTCAAAGATCAAATCTTCACAAACCCTATCGTATTACCTATCAAACTGAAGCTCTCAACGAAAGGAAGCTATGGGTACCATCAGTTCTAATATGCAGTGTACGGATTGGTCAGAAATCATGGTCAAAGTTCCTGATTTTTCGAAACCCTAGGGCATGATTTGGGGGTTTTCGATATGGGCTTAAATCGTAGATTTTGTCATCTGGGTATTGTTAAGATTATTGTTAGGATCGCAACGAAGTTGGTCTCACCGTCTATAGCCAAGGGGATCGTTAGAATTTCAAGTTTTAAGGTGGGAAACTCAGTTCGTTTTACGAACTGACGGCGGCCCCAGAGGGGATCGGAGGCCAGGGTTCCAGCATGGGAGGTGCGCCAGTCGAAGAGCGTCACGATGGAGGTGGCCGGAGCGTCTAACTCGGTCGGAGGAGAGAGCAACAGTTGGTCAAAGCTCCGGCAATTTTGGGGCCAATTCGAGGAGCATTGTAGCAGGCACGGGCGGGAAGAAGGGTTGACCAGTGCTGATGTGTCACCCTATAAGTGGGTGAGATTTATTTTAATTAATTTTATATATATTTCAAATTCCAATAGAAAAACACTGATAACTTTCTTGTTTTAACTCAGATTTGGACGCGGTTTGTTGCGTTGAGATCGTGGCGGAATTGCGAACGTTTTGGCACTAACCTGGCTGCGTTTGGAGACTGTAAATTTTTGGCCCTTAGTTGGACGTTCGAACAACTAAGGACGCAAAGTTGAGTGATTTTATCGCTCACGATGAACTGAATTATTCCCATATTTATTAAATTAAATTACGAAATAAGTTTGGTTGCATGGTGGTGTTGATTGTTGAATTTGTTGCTTAAAACTGACGTACAAGTGTTTTAACATGCCAATTTAAGTTGACAACTAGCTATTTAGTTAATTAAAATTTCTGTTAGAAACGCCGACACTTGTTAACCAGTGAAATGAGTAATATTTACCATTATCATTGTGATGGACACCTTGGTTGATTTGGTTGATGAATTGATATTGATTATGAAATGTTCCATTTTCAGTATGTGAATGTTGTATATCTATATTGACGATTGATCCCATTTTACCCTTGATGTTATGGGCATCGAATAAACCCGGGATTTAATCGATTTGAAATGCATTAAGAACACAGATTGAAATGATAGATATCTGTGACCCTGATTTGGATTGAAATGATATATATCCATCCCTGAAATATCGAGAAACTAAATTAAGATCACTTGGCCATAGGATAGAAAATTATATACTGACATTGGTTGGTTAAATGATTTTTAAATCCATGGGAAATTTATTTAAAAGAAATATGTTGATACCCGATAAATATACTTGCTTAAAAATCTGAACCTTGGAAGTGTATTGAAAGGGTTAAGGAAATTTTCCCAAAACAAATGAGGGATATTTTAAACTGGGATTGCATATGATTTGGAATTATTTCATTTAATACGATTTGGAAGTATTCAAATAAATGAGGTAAATTTGAATGAATTAAATTCTCATTGAATTTGATTTTTTTTTTTGGAAATAAAGGTAATTGATGATACTCGGGTCTGTTTAACTCTAAATGAACATATGGATTTGAATCTCCTTAATCGTAGGGTTGGTTTGAATGGTGTGAAGTAAGATATGAAAATGAAATGAACTCCATTGAGATGTGAATATAGATTTCAAGTTTTGAAATTTGGAAGGAAGAAACAATTATGGTTTAAAAATTTATTTTCTATTTATAAAACTATATATATATATATATATGTCTGCATCGTTTATTTACAAATAAGACTATATGATATTACTTTAAAATTTATTTTTATTAGCTTTAGCAATTTATATACTATTTGTTATAAATGAATTTTCCTATATTTTATTATTTAAACTATTTAATAAACTTTTATTTTATGTATTTACATAGTAGTTTAAATTATCTTATAATACTTTAGCTATTTTCTATATATGAATTTCATATAAAGGTTTTAGTTTATAAGTATTTTCATAATTATATTATATAATTGTAGATTCCTTCCAAAATGGAGTTTGATTTTTGATTTGAATCGTTATTCAAATGGAGTTTTGATATGAAGATAGATTCTAATTGAATACAAATCGATTGTAAACGATTATAACATTTCAATGAAAGTATATATTCTATTTGAATATGAATGGATTTCGAACATGAATCGACTGGGAATAATTTGAAATCTTTGGGAAGAAATATGTCCTATTTGAATATAAGTTGATTTTAAATATTATGGGATTTTAATGTAAAGAGATTGAAATATATAATAGTTTGGAATATAATCGGTTTGGCATGATTATGATAATTTGATATGAAATTTTATTCTGTTTGAATATAAATTTGGCTTGAAACAGAATATGATATTTTGATATGAAGCAAACCTTTGTGAAAAAAAAAACAACCGATGTGAAAGATGTAAGCGTTAGTTATTAAAGAGACCAGAGTCGTCATAAGGCATACTCTCTGTCAGTGTTGATACCACTTTAACAACTGTGAACGTTTTGACGTATCCAAAATGAAATATGATGACTTGGAGGCAATTGTGGGATTGAAGAACATGAACGATAACGAATATAGCCTTGACCTTCGGGTCAGAATTGAAATGACTAAAACAAGAGCTGTACCGTGACTAATGGAGGTAGCACCTCCGATCGGACACACTTCTTCGATACTATTCTATGACTATGATGATGATGATGATTTGGGCCTTTTATGATTATGGGAGTGTGTTCCGAGGTGGGCGGTAGTGGCTGCTATGCGTTACCACCAGTTCGGGAGTGTAATTGGTAGAATCCTACCCTGGGCGTTGCCTCAAGTGCCTTGTCATATTTATCCATATCGAGCCCCATACGATTTTGATTTAGCATTGCCTTCTATGGAGTGCCCTCTGATAACACCAGTACTGTAATGACCCACATCTTCAGCAATATAATAATTAATTTATTTAATTATTTAAAAGGTGATTAAGAGGATTTAATGGTCTTTTAATTAAATAAGAGTGAATATTTAATTAAAATAATAAATTAAATAATATATTTAATTCTGAAATAATCAGTATTGGCTGAAATGGCGATATGTTATGAACTGGATCATCTGTGATATTTAATTCAGTTTAGAATTTAATTAGATATAACGAATATATTATTTGAACGATAGTTTGAAGGTATAATTATATTATAATTAAAATCGACTTGAAATGGCGTTGCAGTTCGTAATTTGGTGATTTGAACTTCAACTGAATGTACAAGATTCGTTTTAAATCGGATTTCTGTGAAACAAGAAATGTTCAGAGCTGGTGAAGTATATTTGTCTAATGGAAGAGGAAAATCGGGATTTTGTCGTGTAGATTTTGAGTTATGTCCAAATCAAATTTTCGAATATTCGCCATGGAATCGTCTATCAACCATAACGATATATTTAATTATAATTAAATATTGGCCTCGAATTTAGGCAAGCCCTTTGAGACGTAGTGATAATTTATTTTTTAGGATTTTACTGCAATTTTTAATTAATTAAATAAGCAACTTTTTATTTGGAGTATTTTTGCACCCTTAATCAGCGATTTTGGGGTTTCACAATATGAGTTAATCTACCGATATTATTATATTTTTGGGATCGTGTCACCAAGCTTGACACAACGGTACCTCTATTTCAGTCTGTAAGTGGAAGAAATTTTTGGAAACGTTGACACTAAGTAAATGAGAACTAAATATATAAAATGTTTATGGTTCCTCCCTAAGCCACGCCTCCCCTCATACACCAATCTCTTTTCAACCACAGAAACCATATACACCAATCCCTAAGCCACATCTTCAAATTTAATCATATAAATAAGCCGAGGCCTTTTTAATGGTTCTGGATAAACTCAAAACTCCTCTACAAATTAAAATACCACGCAGCGACTTAGGATTTGACAACAGTGGGGGTTTGGAGCTGATGTCGCGTTTTTGAGACTATGGTTCGAGTTCGTTTCTGATGCTGGGTAGAAGAGAGGAAAAACGCAAGGAGCAGGAGATCCATACACGCAAAAGGAGCACTCAAGTGATTTGAAATTGGTTCGCTGTTGTGTCCTGTACAGCAAGATGAAGCTGTTGACGCGATTTAAGAGGGAAGGGCGAGGAGATCCAGTGCATGGCGTTTAAATTGTGAAGTGGGTGCGTATACAAGTAAGAAGGAATGGATGGCAATGGCTTTTGTACATGAGTTATGTCAAAATAGATAGGGAAAGGTTAGTTCAGGTATGGATGTTAGTTTCAATGGCAGTATTGTTTTTAAATGGAAATTTTACTGATGTTTGCAGTATTGTGGAGGAGGGATCAAGCACGTGAATACTGGGAGTGGGATAAACTTTGGGAAGATTTGGTCATTTCGTTTTATTGCCTGCGTTAATATATGGTAGCCTTTGTTTTGAAAAAAAGCATGGAGCAGTTTTATCCTGTATATAGTATACGGGAGGAAGGAGATAGGAGGGTCCGACGAGGAAGAAATTGGTTTTTGTTTGGAGTAGAACGGTGGAGTAACGGCTTGGCAATGGAGATGGAGGAAGGCGTGGCTATGAGGAGTACACGGGTTGAGTTTTCTGGAGTTGAATAATATCGGGGAAGATGGTACCGATTGTGTGGGTTTGGGCCTAGGGGGGAATGGGCCAGTGAATGATGGGGTGAGGCCCAATTTAAATTGTTGAGGGTTTAAATTTTATTTAAATGTTTATTAACTTCGAAATGTCGTAACTATTACGTACGAGGTCGGATTTACGAACCGTCTATTGCGTTGGGATCGTATGGACGACAACTACACCATGGAACTGACTGGGAGTGGATTCGAGCTCTTTACAATTTATCGCAAAATAAATTGTACGTCTGAATCAATCAATTGTTATCGTTATTAACGATGATCGTCTAATGTGAGTAAAACTCACCAACTCTGAACAGTTATATTTTTATAACGTATTTTTAGAACTGTTAATCATCTGTTAATTGCTGTGTGTTAACTGTTTGGTTGAATTGTGTATGTATTGGTTGAAATTATAGATAACGATATATATATAAATCATTAATCGAATATTGATTCTGTTTATCAGAATATTTTATATTCATGTTGTTTAACATCTGTGGATGCAGGGAAACAGGTTGGACGGGTCCAACTGGACTCCTCAATATCTATAATACTGTTCTATTCATATATTGTAATATATGATGTGATATAAAATCTATTGTGGATTCTGTGTGTTGAATGATATCGATCACGGTTAATTGGTATTTTTAAATACTGTAAGAAATACGTGAAGGTATAAAAGGGAATTTTCAAAGTATATTGAAAATAAATAGAATAAAGGGATATTTATTTAGAAAATAAATAGAATAAAGGGATATTTATTTAGAAAGTAAATATAATTATAAAAGGAATATTTATTGGGAAAATAAACAGGATTTATAAAAAAAGGAAGTTGACGAGATATAAAAGAGTTAATCGAATTTAGTTATTCGAAGTCGAGTAAATCGAATATTAGTTATTCGAATAAGCGTTAAGCAACTAGAGTAAATCGAATATTGGTTATTCGAAAAAAGAGTTAAGCAAATAGAGTTATTCAATTAGAGTAAATCAAAATGGAGTTAAACAAAAATTAGAAACTGACTAGAGATTAATAAGTTGAATGGTTTCCTAAGTATCGATCTGATGTTGGTTTCGGCCTTCGGGGTTTATACTTAGGAAGTTGTTCTCTTGCTAGTTTATAGTTAGAGTCTGATAGATGTGGAAGAATAGTGATACATAATTAAGCCATGGAAATGTTTTCCAGCGTTAATAAAATATATTTTCTAATTATAGAAAATAAGGAAATATGAATATATATATATATATATGGTTGATGATTGATCGATATAGTTTCCATTTGGAAATAATATCGTTGTTTGCACACGTGTTTTTCTTTGATAGTTAACTCATCGACTATCGAAGTTTTCGACCATTATAACGTTGATAATATGGATAGACCGGTTGGATTATTCTCTGAAGAACCACTCTGTATTGGCATAAGCATTGCGAATCATATATGCCAACGAAAATTGAAGTTGGAGTAAAGTGCAAGGGCTGTTGTATAAATCTTAGGTAAAGATTGCCTAAGATGGATGTACTGAATAGTGCCTTCGGTTTTTCTAGTCCCAGGACGACCTGTATGGAAGAATATCTGACAAAGTATATCCAATAGATCGCGTAAGTTGATCTCTTCAAACGTATTCATGTTTGGTAGCGGAGGAATTCGTTTCTCTTAGCTTTATACCCGTGATATTTTTGGATAAGTCAATTTGTGATTTGGCGGATATGACGATGTGACATTCAAAGTGAAAAATGTGTGATCTGTCAGAGATAAGTATGGCCTCTAACCTCACAACCGGGAAATGACAAAAATCAGGCAGGCAGCATGGTTATGTAGGTCGCACCTATTAGGGCGTATAATCACATGATCTAGAGTTTCATTTACTTCTAAAAATCTATTGTCGATGCTGTCCCATTTAGGAAATGGTTGCTGATCCCAACCGTTGGTGATATACATTCGATACACTCAAGCGAAATGAGTGGTCGGTCATGTGTGGCCGGGTTGCAAGATGTTCTTGTTGAACCCAGTGTATTCCTCTCTAGAGGTACACTAGCAGAAGGTGGTTCATACCTTGTCATAGTTGGAAATCCATTACGCAATACGTGCTTGTGGTTTTGATTGTATACTATATATGTAGAACGTGAGATGAAAGCGTTTCTGCTAGATGATTATTACATTGTGATTGATAGACATTATAATAATATCATGAGAGTTTTGATATAAAGATCGATTTTGGATTCTCATATGGGAAAACCCCGTTCCATTATACGGCGCGATATTATGAGATATCGTTTACTTATTTTAACTGTTTTAAACTGTTTTACTCACACCAGTCCCATGACTGACCCGGAGTTTATTTTGTTTTGTTTTCCCTAAACTCTTGGGTGCCCAATTTTGTATGGGCAGTTAAGTAGTCAGGATTTTTCAGATATACTGGAAGAGCTTGGAGCAGGAGGCTTCAGGATTATATAGCTATAGTTATTTCAGCTGTGTTGAAAGTGTTGTACTCAAATAATGTTGTTGTATACATATACTGATTTTATTTCAAGGATATGTTATCTATTATATGTTGTTCGTTCCGCTGTGAGATTCGTGTTACTCTGATGTTGTATCTTCTTCTTCTTCTTCTATTCTAAGTTTCTACCTTATATATCCTCACCCTCTAACTTCTTTCTATTAACTACTGGGTTTTTTCGATGTTTGGTTAGTCGTCATTGAGTTTATGGCGATAACCAAAGTCGCTAAAAACCGGGTCGTTACAGTTGGTATTAGAGCTTAAGGTTAAGTGAATTACCTTGGCTCTGTGGCGTAACTCGGTAGAGATGGGGTTAGTAATACCCTAGATTGAGTTTGAGTGTATATATACGAGTGAACGTATTTGTTATTTGATATAAAAATGGTTTTATATTGTGGAGATTTATTGGTTGAGTTATTTATGAGTTCTGGTCGATCAGTTTGATCCACTGTATCGGTAGGAGTTGGTAAACACTTGAATACGATGAACCGTCATGGTATGTTTTGAAAAGAGGGTAAATGAAATAATTTTACCCAAATTATATTTTGATATAAAGGATTTATATTGGAATGATTATAATATATTGGATATATTAGTTGTGATTATAATCGAGTAAGATTATAAGTAAAATGGTTATGTGAATAACCAATCAAAATTCATATAAGTGTTACGAAATGAATTGAATCTGAAATTGAAATCAGAATTGAAATTAAAAACACTGGAAATTGGAAAAGTGTTGGTAAATGGATTTGAATTAAATATATTAGAATTTTAAAATCCTGGGAGATTTTAAATTGGTTTACAAACATTGGGAATAGTATTTTGAAAATGATTTCAAAATGGAAGTGTTTAGATATGGTTTTGAAAGTGATATAGTATTGAACTCACTTCGAAAGCTGGAAATAGATTCCGATGATGATCGTGACATCATCGGTGTTCATTTTCAAGTTGTAAGTGACGAATTACTACCGAAAAGATTTTTTTTTGAATTGTTTTGAGAGAAACAAGTTGTTTGAAATCCAAAAAGGAATATTTGGTTTTAGAAAAGCAAAGCTATATAAAACTCCCAGGAAGAGACTGTTTGAATTAAAAAAACAAATTTAAATAGAAATTTGTGAAACCAAGCTGGAACTGAATTGAAACCAATTAACTGGAAATTGAATTTGATACGATATAACAAGTAGAATCAGATTTTGAATTGTGAGATAGAATCTGAAAATGTATTGGATTGATGAGTTAAGAATTTGAAAATCGGGAATAGAACCTTGATTTGAAATTGAATTTGGCTTGTATAAGCGAACGGTTATGTTGAGGATAAATTGATCAGAATTTGATTGGGGTAACATTGGTATATGCTGAACTGACAGCAGATGAAAGGATATAACGATATGCCCGACAAAAAGGTACAAGTATATATTTGATATAAGCATGAGATTTATGAGCCGAATTGGCAAGCCGCTTGGCTGTTTGATTTTCTTTTGGGTTGGAGATGGCCCAGAGAGGCGAATTGTAGTTGTACCGATTGACCAGTACAAAGGAGGTGCTGCCGAAATTTTTCTAAAAGTTAAGGTGTTATAAATTTTTTAGGATTTTTGAAAATTTTCGTTGACAAGGATTAATTAATAATTTAATTAAAATAAATTGGTTTAGTGAAACCGGAGTTAAGAAGTGAACAAATAAGTTCTAACCAGTCGATAGGGTTTGTTTTCTACCTTAGCAATTTCGAGGACGAAATTATTTTAAGTGGGGAAGAATGTAATGACCCGCATTTTCAGCAATATAATAATTAATTTATTTAATTATTTAAAAGGTGATTAAGAGGATTTAATGGTCGTTTAATTAAATAAGAGTGAATATTTAATTAAAATAATAAATTAAATAATATTTTTAATTCTGAAATAATCAAAATTGGCTGAAATGGCGATATGGTATGAACTGGATCATCTGTGATATTTGATTCAGTTTAGAATTTAATTAGATATAACGAATATATTATTTGAACGACAGTTTGAACGTATAATTATATTATAATTAAAATCGACTTGAACTGCAGTTCGTAATTTGGCGATTTGAACTTCAATTGAATGTACAAGGATTCGTTTTAAATCGGATTTCTGTGAAACAAGAAACGTTCAGAGCTGGTGAAGTATATTTTTCTAATGGAAGAGGAAAATCGGGATTTCGTCGTGTAGATTTTGAGTGATGCCCAAATCAAATTTTCGAATAGTCGCTATGGAATCATTTATCAACCATAACGATATATTTAATTATAATTAAATATTGGCCTCGAATTTAGACAAGCCCTTTGAGACGTAGTGATAATTTAATATTTAGGATTTTACTGTAATTTTTAATTAATTAAATAAGCAACTTTTTATTTGGAGTATTTTTGCACCCTTAATCAGCGATTTTGGGGTTTCACAATATGAGTTCATCTACCGATATTATTATATTTTTGGGATCGTGTCACCATGCTCGACACAAGGTACCTCTATTTCAGTCTGTAAGTGGAAGAAATTTTAGGAAACGTTGACACTAAGTAAATGAGAACTAAATATATAAAATGTTTATGGTTCCTCCCTAAGCCACGCCTCCCCTCATACACCAATCTCTTTTCAACCACAGAAACCACATACACCAATCCCTAAGCCACGTCTTCAAATTTAATCATATAAATAAGCCGAGGCCTTTTTAATGAATCTGGATAAACTCAAAACTCCTCTACAAATTAAAATACCACGTAATGACTTAGGATTTGACAACAGTGGGGGTTTGGAGCTGATGTCGCGTTTCTGAGACTACGGTTCGAGTTCGTTTCTGACGCTGGGTAGAAGAGGGAAAAACGCAAGGTGCTGGAGATTCGTACACGCAAAAGGAGCACTCACGTGATTCGTAATGGGTGTTAAAATGGTTCGTTGTTGTGTCCTGTACAGCAAGATGAAGCTGTTGACGCGATTTAAGAGGGAAGGGCGAGGAGATCCAGTGCATGGCATTTAAACTGTGAAGTGGGTGCGTATACAAGTAAGAAGGAATGGATGGCAATGGCGTTTGTACAGGAGTTGCGTCAAAATAGATAGGGAAAGGTTAGTTCGGGTGTGGATGTTAGTTTCAATGATAGTATTGTTTTTAAACGGAAATTTTACTGATGTTTACAGTATTGTGGAGGAGGGGATCAAGCACGTGAATACTGGAAGTGGGATACACTTTGGGAAGATTTGATCATTTCTTTTTATTGCCTGTGTTAATATATGGCAGCCTTTGTTTTGACAAAAAGCATGGAGAAGTTTTATCCTGTATACAGTATACGGGAGGAAGGAGATAGAAGGAGGGTCCGACGAGGAAGAAATTGGTTTTTGTTTGGAGTAGAACGGTGGAGTAACGGCTTGGCAATGGAGATGGAGGAAGGCGTGGCTATGAGGAGTACACGGGTTGAGTTTTTTGGAGTTGAATAATATCGGGGAAGACGGTACCGATTGTGTGGGTTTGGGCTTAGGGGGAAATGGGCCTGTGAATGATAGGGTGAGGCCCGATTTAAATTGTTGAGGGTTTGAATTTAATTTAAATGTTCATTAACTTCAAAATGTCGTAACTATTTCGTACGTGGTCGGATTTACGAACCATCTATTGCGTTGGGATCATATGGATGACGACTACACCATGGAACTGACTAGGAGTGGATTCGAGCTCGTTACAATTTATCACAAAATAAATTGTTCGTCTAAATCAAGTAATGGTTATCGTTATTAACGATGATCGTCCAACATGAGTAAAACTCACCAACTCTGAACAGTTATATTTTTATAACGTATTTTTAGAACTGTTAATCATCTGTTGATTACTGTGTGTTAACTGTTTGGTTGAATTGCGTATGTATTGGTTGAAATTACATATAACGATATATATATAAATCGTTAATCGAATATTGATTCTGTTTATCAGAATATTTTATATTCGTATTGTTTAACATCTGTGGATGCAGGGAAACAGGTTGGAGGGGTCCAACTGGACTCCTCAATATTTATAATACTGTTATGTTCATATATTGTAGTATTTGATGTGATATAAAATCTGTTGCGAATTCTGTGTGTTGAATGATATCGATCACGGTTAATTGGTATTTTTAAATACCGTAAGAAATACGTGAAGGTATAAAAGGGAATTTTCAAAGTATATTGAAAATAAATAGAATAAAGGGATATTTATTTAGAAAATAAATAGAATAAAGGGATATTTATTTAGAAAGTAAATAGAATTATAAAAGGAATATTTATTAGGAAAATAAACAGGATTTATAAAAAAAGGAAGTTGACGAGATATAAAAGAGTTGATCGAATTTATTTATTCGAAGTCGAGTAAATCGAAGATTAGTTATTCGAATAAGAGTTAAGCAACTAGAGTAAATCAAATATTAGTTATTCGAAAAAAGAGTTAAGCAAATAGAGTTATTCAATTAGAGTAAATCAGAATGGAGTTAAACAGAAATTAGAAACTGACTAGAGATTAATAAGTTGAACGGTTTCCTAAGTATCGATCTAATGTTAGTTTCGTCCTCTGGGGTTTATACTTAGGAAGTTGTTCTCTTGTTAGTTTATAGTTAGAGTCTGATAGATGTGGAAGAATAGTGATACGTAATTAAGCCATGGAAATGTTTTCCAGCGTTAATAACATATATTTTCTAATTATAGAAAACAAGGAAATATGAATATATATATATATATGGTTGATGATTGATCGATATAATTTCCATTTGGAAATAATATCTTTGTTTGCACACGTGTTTTTCTTTGATAGTTAACTCATCGACTATCGAAGTTTTCGACCATTTTAACATTGATAATATGGAGAGACCGGTTGGATTATTATCCGAAGAACCACTCTGTATTGGCATAAGCAATGCGAATCATATATGCCAATGATAATTGAAGATGGAGTAAAGTGCAAGGGCTGTTGTATAAATCTTAGGTAAAGATTGCCTAAGATGGATGTACTGAATAGTGCCTTCGGTTTGTCCAGTCCCAGGACGACCTGTATGGAAGAATGTCTAACAGAGTATATCCAATAGATCGCGTAAGTTGATCTCTTCAAAGGTATTCACAATTGGTAGCGGAGGAATTCGTTTCTCTTAGCTTTATACCCGTGATATTTTTGGATAAGTCAATTAGTGATTTGGCGGGTATGACGATGTGACATTCAAAGTGAAAAATGTGTGATCTGTCAGAGATAAGCGTGGCCTCTAGCCTCACAACCGGTAAATGACAAAAATCGGGTAGGCAGCATGGTTATGTAGGTCGTACCTATTAGGGTGTATAATCACCTGATCTAGAGTTTCATTTACTTCTAAAACTCTATTGTCGATGCTGTCCCATTCGGGAAACAGTTGTTGGTCCCAACCGTTGGTGATATACATTCGATACACTCAAGCGAAATGAGTGGTCGGTCATGTGTGGCCGGGTTGCAAGATGTTCTTGTTGAACCCAGTGTATTCCTCTCTAGAGGTACACTAGCAGAAGGTGGTTCCTTACCTTGTCATATTTGGAAATCCATTACCCAATACGTGCTTGTGGTTTTGATTGTATACTATATATGTAGAACGTGAGATGAAAGCGTTTCTGCTACATGATTATTATATTGTGGTTGAGAGACATTATAATAAAATCATGAGAGTTTTTATATAAAGATTGATTTTGGATTCTCATAAGGGTAAAACCCGTTCTGTTATACGGCGTGGTCTTATGAGATATCGTTTACTTATTCAAACTGTTTTAAACTGTCTTACTCGTACCAGTCCCATGACTGACCCAGAGTTTATTTTGTTTTTTTTTCCTAAACTCTTGGGTGCCCAATTTTGTACGGGCAGTTAAGTAGTCAGGATTTTTTAGATATACTGGAAGAGCTTGGAGCAGGAGGCTTCAGGATTATATAGCTATAGTTTTTTCTGCTGTGTTGTAAGTGTTGTACTCTGATAATGTTATTGTATACATATACTGATTTTATTTCAAGGATATGTTATCTATTATATGTTGTTCGTTCCGCTATGAGATTCGTGTTACTCTAATGTTGTATCTTCTTCTTCTTCTTCTTCTTCTATTCTAAGTTTCTATCTTATCTATTCTCACCCTCTAACTTCTTTCTATTAACTACCGGGTTTTTTCGATGTTTGGTTAGTCGTCATTGAGTTTATGGCAATAACCAAAGTTGCTAAAAACCATGTCGTTGCAACTACGGTGAATTTACGGTACTGTATAGACTGTTGATGCCTGAAAACGGCGTAAGGGTAATATGGTAATCCCGCTTACGCTATTTTTATGATATTTACTTTACTGGATAGACACTATCGTAATAGCGTATTATACTATGTATGTATTAGTTTAACGGATCCTCGAGAGATGGAAAAATCCTGTAACATCTCTGGAGTTACTACACCCATGACACTCAAGTTGTTTCGTATTTTAATTTGACTAATACGAGAATGATTTAGTGCTGATCTGAATGTTTGTTATGTTTCTTTTTATGCAATACGCTCGGGTCAGCAGAAGTTTGCAGTTAGCGAAGTTCCTTGCCTTGGAGATCGAAGACGAAGATTGGTATACATCTATTACATATATATACATACATATGTATTTTTCCGCTGTACTCTGTCCCGCTGTCATGTTATATAAATCTGTATGTGTGTAACTCTAATAACCATTGTATGTTATAACCAGTGTGTACATTTCAACTGCTTTTAAATTGCTATTTGTTTATTATATGTTGTCCTTCCGCTGTGAGATTCTATGATTGGATTTTTCTTCTTTCTTTTTTTTTCTTTTTTTTTCTAATAACTACCTGCATTTGCGATTTGTTTGGGTCGACATGTGTGTTTTATTGTCGATTTGAACGATAAAAAATGTGGGTCATTACAAAAGTTCTGAGTGGGGGAGAATGTAACATCCCGTAAATTTCAACCATTTAAGTTATTGAAGAAATTTAATTATTGAACTTAAAGTGGTTTTAAAATGAATTTTATGATGTTATTTATGAATGATTTCAAATTTATTGCTAACGAACAACAATTTGTAATTAGACAAATAGTGATTTATAACAATTGAAATTATTATTATATTGTATGCATGTTTGTAATAATTAACTTCAAACTATTGATAATAAAAGGAAATAGTAGTTGAATCATTGTTTTCCTATGAAAACTTTAATATTGGAGCTTTATGATAATTGATAATAAATTAATTAATGTTTCCACTTTAAATTGTATAAGAAGAAATTGTAACGAAATGGGGTGTTAACTGTATACAATGCACGTTTTAACTAGCATAGTTAACGAAATTTAATGTTGATATTAATAAACATACAAGTCAACACATAATTTCATTGCTCATACACATTTAATGCAATATTATTTTGTTTTCATTTTCTTTTTTCTACCTTCCTCAAATTCACTACCTCTTTTCTCTCTACTCTATTTCTCCATTAATTATGCATTCATTTCTTTCTTTAATCTATTAGTTTATTTCCATTCATTCTATTAATTTCTTTTCCTTCATTCTATTTTAACACATCCTATTTTATTTACGTATATCTATCTCTTAAATTTACATCTTATTTCTCCTTTCTTTTTTTTCTTTCCCATCGTTATTTTTTTCAAAAACAAACCATCTCTATGTATATATGTTTCTGTTCTCTTCAATATCATATTATCTATATCTAGAAGAAAAAAAGAAAAAATTTATGTAGAACTATTAACATTTTCTATGCAATTTTCTAACCATTTTCACCGCTTTATTCTTATTAGTCCAATTGAATATGTTACCTAAATTATAATATTTATGTATTCTGAAATTTTAAAAGTCACACAACTTTCTAACTGAAACACCCCACCTCCGTTAAGGTCACTCTCAAAGGGAATGCCTTAATTTCAGTGGAGCATTATAGGTAAAAGATGCAGATAAATTACAAGGTAGACAATTAAAGCAGCGGCAAATAAATAAAACTTTATTTCATTGATAAACAACTTGTACAAAGATTGTTTTACAATACCAAATTATCCTTTCTTGCTTACAAAAACAAAGAAGCATAAAATGATTTCCCCAAATAAAGCATGAGCCAACCATAGTAGTAGAAGAGAGAGTCCAAGGCAACACATCAAAGAGTCTTTAAGCTTGGAAAGAGTAACAGTTCAAACAAACCTGAGCTATTCCCTCCCTGACCACCTGGGGGGGAAACGAAAGAAAAGAGGTGAAACCAAACTAGGTCAGACATAAAGTCTGGTAAGTCCGGTGATTCTTAGTATTTAAACGAGGAAAAAGGTCATGACATGAATAAACTAAATATAAGACTAAACCGTAGTAACAAGATAATACGGGATAAGCATGGGATATGGCAAGATAAACTGAATGTACTGATAAACTGAATGCGCTTCTACTCCTTCTTTGCTTCGCAACTACCTTGTTTATACTAATTTTTATATCTCTGCACTACCTAACTGGTGTCCAAACTAGCAATCTATGATCATATGATAACGTGATCCCAATCCCCGTATTTGCGGTTACCTTCAGGTGTACATCTATTGTCGGGATTTCGTTTATTACCTAGATCTAATCTAGGGTTTACTATCAAGTGCTTACTAGATTCAACCAGGGTTTACGCTACCCAGGGCCACTGGGGTTTATGCTACCTATTGAACGGTTCTCGGATTCAGGGTTTACGCGACCTAGGTCCAACTAAGGATTATGCTACCTAATTGTATTAAGTTTCTGTAATGACCCGCATTTTCAGCGGTATAATAATTAATTTATTTAATTATTTAAAAGGTGATTAAAAGGATTTCATGGTCCTTGAATTAAATAATGTTGAATATTTAATTAAAATAATAAATTAAATAATATATTTAATTCTAAAATAATCAGAATTGGCTGAAATGGCGATATGGTGTGAACTGGATCATCTGTGATATTTAATTCAGTTTAGAATTGAATTAGAATAACGAATATATTTAAATAACAACAGTTTGAACGTATAATTATATTATAATTAAAATCGAGCTCGAAATGGCGCTGCAGTACATAAATTGGCGATTCGAACTTCAAACGAATATACAGAAGCCGTTTCAAATCGGATTTCTGTGAAACAAGAAACGTATGGAGCTGGTGAAGTATATCTTTCTAGTGGAAGAGAAAAATCAAGATTTCATCATGTAGATTTTGATTTATGTCCAAATCAAATTTTAGAAAAGTCGCTGTGGAATTCCTCTATAATTTATAAAGGAATTATTTATATTTTTAAAAAAGAATTTCAATATAAATCGAATATCGATTTAATCAGGATTTGAAATATCAAGTTAGAAATTCATAGAGGAATATTCTAGAGCTGTATGATATTCTGTTGTGAATACATATGTGATAATATAAATTTATTTATATTTAATTTAATTATATTTAAATATATTTATATATTTAAATGGGTTATTCAGAGCTTTAAAAATAGCCACTTTTGCAAACGAAGTCGGAATTCGATGAAACTAATTTTGTTGGATCCGCAACATCAAATTTTTGTTAGATTCCAAGTTCCTTGATTTTTGGGGTCACTTTGTGGCCGTACGGATTTTTAGAGTGAAAAACAGTTAGTATTTTGACGGTTAAAAATACGCTGTGTGAGCAAACGGAGTCGGAATTCGACGAAACCAGTTTCGTTGGGACCGTAATGTCGAACTCTAGTTGCATGTCCATTTTCGTGATTTGGGTATTGAATGTAGTTACAGGAATTTTTAAGGATAGATAGAATCAGTGGTCCATTAAAAATGAATATTTAATTGAATATTAGAATATTTAAAAATCCACTATAAATACACCCCACTCACACCTAACCCAAAAATATTCATTCTCTGGTCAAAGTTGTAGCCGCAGCTCATTTCGTTCATCCTCAAATAAAATGTGAAGCTTAAATTCCTTTTAAAATAAAATAAGAATTTATAAAATCCAAGGGGTATATGTGTGGAATCCCCGTGAGTTTCTCGTCATTCCTACACCTATTTGAAAGTGTGTGATTTCCGTTTTGGTGGTTCGACTTTCGTACAGTAATACCTAGGGTTCAAGAACGACGGGTGTTTAAGCTTTAATTGATGTTTTGGAACTCGTTTTTGGCTTCAGCGAGTAGTTTAGCATCCTGTATGTGATTTTGAGGTGAATTGGTGACTAAAATGTTCGCTCGTATCATTGAAGGACTTAGAGCAACGTCGAAGTCGGTTTTCTCCAGGCCAGCGCGAGCTCGACCTCGAGGGCATCGGGTAGAAGAGGACGTAGAGAGAAGATGTATGGTATTGGTTGTTTGAGTTTTCTGTGAAGGAGGAAGGAGCGGTTCAAGGTTGGAGGTGCGGCAATGACAACAGATACGTGGAGATAGGTATCGGGGAAGAAAGGAGTAGCGGGTTTGGGCTTTGTTTGGGTAGTGGGCCGGAGAAGAAGAAATAAGGTTAAGGCCATAGTTGAATAATTTAGTTTTATTTTAAATTAAAACAATGTATTAACTTGTAAAATGAATTTATTATCTAAACGATATCAGAATCACGAACAGTCGGATCCGTTGAGACCATATGGACGGATACTACACGATGGAACTGACTGGAAGTCCATCGGTGCTCGTTACAATTTATGGCAAAATAAATCGACCGTCTGAATCAAGCGATGGTTATCGTTATTAACGATGATCGTCCAATGTGAGTAAATCTCACTAACTCTGAACAGTTTATATTTTCATGTTGTATTTTTAGAACTGTTAAAAATTGTCTGATTGACTGTGTGTTGACTGTTTGATTGAACTACTAGTCAGTTAGTGGAAAATATATATATATATAAACCGTTAAATCCATATATATTGATTCTGTTAACAGAATAATTCATATTGAACTGAAAGTGATGATAATCATATTGTGTAACATCTGTGGATGCAGGAAAAATAGGTTGGAGGAATCCGACTGGATTCCTCAATAGTTATTTTATTGTTTTTCATATATTTTGATATATGATGTGAATTATAACCTGTTGTTGATTGTGTGTGTATGGACGATATTGGACATCGTAATTTGATATGTTAAACACCATAACATACCGGGATTTGGAGAAAACGGGAATTTGTCAAAGTGAATACTGAAAAGAGAATATTTATAAAATCAGAGGATTTTATAAAAGAGAATATTTATAAATAGAATATTTATAAATAGGAATATTTATAAATAGGAAATACGTTTAAGTGGGAATTATAAATGAAGAAAATATCTATAAATAGAATATTTATTAAGTGAATTACTTACTTAGAAAATAAATAGGATAAGATAATGAGATATTTATTTGTTAAATAAATAAGATACGATTAATGGATTATTTATTTTTTAAAGTAATAGGTTAAGATAAAGAGGTATTAGCTTAGAAATTTACTAAGTTAAACAAAAGGATATTAACTTGGGAATTGAATAAGTTAAACAAAGGATATTAACTTAGGAATTGAATAAGTTAAACAAGGATATTGACTTAGGAAATTGAATAAGTTTTAAATAAGATATTTTTAGAGGAAATACTTAGGATAAATATATAAGGTAATAAAGGAAACACTTAGAACTAAGTCATTAAAGAAGATATTTATTAAGGAATAAATAAGAGATTATAAAGGGAATATTTGAAAATAGAATTTGAAAAGGGAAATATTTGTTCAAGAAAACAAATAGGGTTATAAAGGAAATATTTGTTTAGAAAAAAACAAATAGATTATAAAGAAAATATTTATCCTTGGATAAATAGATATATATATATATATATATATATATATATATATATATATAAGTCTGAACTTATATACGAAGAAGTAAACAGATAAAAGGAGCAGATTGATTTATAAATGAGATTTATAAATTAAGTTAAATATTATCATTTGATAAATGGAATATATAAGTCAACACTTATATAAAGGAGTAAGAATCAATTTCAACATCGATATTTGAAACTGAATAAGGATAAAGAGTTAACCAGTTAGGTTAAACCATTTGAGTTAACCAGTTAGGTTAAACCATTAAAGTTAACCAGTTAGGGTTATCCAGTTAGAAGTAATCAGTTAGAATTAATCAGTAGAGTTAACCGAGTTAGAGTTAGTCGAGTATTAGTTATTGAATATTAGTTTATTCGAAGAAGTGAGTTAATCGAATCAGAAATATCCGAGATGAGTTAATCGATTTGAGTTAATCGAAGGAGTTAATCGAATAATAGATATTTGAAGTGAGATAATCGAATAATAGATATTCGAAGTGAGATAATCGAATAGTAGATATTCGAAGTAAGTTAATCAAATACAAGTTATTCGTATAAGTTATTCGAATAAGAGTTAATCCAGTAAGAGTTAAATAGAAATTCATCGAATAAGAGTTATAACTTAGAGTTAACCAAATAGGAGTTAATAAATTAGTTAATCGTTATATTATTCGAGTTAGGAAATAAAAGTCATATTAAAGATAATATATTTTGGATACAGGAGATTATAACACCATTGTTATAATCACGTAAAAAAACTTGTAAAAGAAGGGGGCTCGTAAGTAGAATCCGAGGGTTCATAAGGAAGTGTTAAAGAGTTAAAAAGGTGAATCTTATCTATTTCGAGATTTGAAAGGTGGTTCAGTTAAGGTCTGAGAGGTAGCTATACCCCAACTTGATTGACTGCGTTTTTAATTAAGAAATGGTTACGGTTCGAGTGTATAGTGGTTAAGTGGCTTTAGTAATTTAATATAGTGGTTTGAGTCGTCATCGCAATATAGTTTTAACATCTGTTTAAAATCCCAATTAAGAAGTTTTGGAAATGTTTTCCAAACGAGAATCAGAAATGTTTTCTAATAAGAGAAAATAAGAATTTAGAATATATGGAAACAGGAGATAAGTAAATTTATGAAATAAAGAGATAAATGTTGAATGATGATTGATCGATATAATTTCCTTCTGGAAATAATATCGTTGTTTGCACACCTGTTTTTCTTTGATGGTTAAATCACAGACTATCGAAGTTTTGACCATTTTAACGTTGTTAATATGGAGAGACCGGTTGGATTATTATCTAAAGAACCACTCTGTATTGGCATAAGCGTTGCGAATCATATATGCCAAAGATAATTGAAGACGGAGTAAAGTGCAAGGGTTATTGTATAAGTCTTAGATAACAGTGCCTAAGATGGATGTACTGAAAAGTGCCTTCGGTTCATCCTGTTCTTGGATGACTTGTATGGATGAGTGTCTGATAGAGTATTTCCAGAAAGGTCACGTACATTGATTTCTTCAACCGTACCAAGAGTGGAAGCGGAGAAGGAAACTTCTTCAGCTAACACATAATGTACTGTTGTAGACGTCAATTAGTGATTTTCGATGGATCTAACAATGTGACATTTGAAGTGAATCTGATGTGATGATAAGGCGTAACCTCAAGCCTCATCAACTGGTAAATGACAGAAATCGGGCAGGTAGCATGGCTATGTAGGTCGCACCTATTAGGGTGTATAATCACCTAATCTAGAGTTTCATTTATTTCTAAAAATCTATTGTCGATACTGTCCCAAACGGTTGCTGATCCCAACCGTTGGTGATATACATTCGATACACTCAAGCGAAATGAGTAGTCGGTCATGTGTGGCCGGGTTGCAAGATGTTCTTGTTGAACCCAGTGTATTCCTCACTAGAGGTACACTAGCGAAAGGTGGTTCCATACCTTGTCACGGTTGGAAATCCATTACCCAATACGTGCTTGCGGTTTTGATTGTATACTATATAGGTAGAACGTGAGATGAAAGCGTTTCTGCTAGATGATTATTATATTGTGGTTGATAGACATTATTATAATATTAAAAGGCTTTTGATATAAAGATATTTTGGATTCTCATAAGGGAAAAACCTGTTCTGTTATACGGCATGGTCTTATGAGATATCGTTTAATGGCTCAAACTGTTTTAAACTGTTTTACTCATACCAGTCCCATGACTGACCCGGAGTTTATTTTGTTTTGTTTTCCATAAACTCTTTGGTGCCCAATTTTGTACGGGAAGTCAAGTAGTCGGGATTTATAGATACTTGAAGAGCTGGAGCAGGAGGCTTCAGGATTATATAGCTATTATTATTCCGCTATGTTGTAAGTGCTGTACTTGATGATCATTTGTATATTCAAGTACAATCTTTTTATTTCAAAGATATGTTATCTATTATATGTTATTCATTCTGCTGCGAGGTTCATGTTACTCTGATGTTGTGTTCTTCTTCTTCTATTCTAAGTTTCTATCTTATCTTTCCTCACCCTCTACCTTCTTTCTATTTAGTTTCCTGGTTTCCAATGCAATTTGGGGTTGGACTTGTGTTTTTGGTCAGCTCAAATTGGTCCGGATTTTCGGGTCACTACAGTTGGTATCAGAGCTTAAGGTTTAGTGAATTACCTTGGCTCTGTGGCGTAACTCGGTAAAGATAGGGTCAGTAATACCCTAGATTGAGTTGAGTGTATATATACGAGTGAACGTATTTGTTATTTGATATAAAAAAATTGTTTTATATTGTGGAGATTTATTGGTTGAGTTGTTTATGTGTTCTGGTCGATCAGTTTGATCCACTGTATCGGTAGGAGTTGGTAAACACTTGAATACGATGAACCGTCATGGTATGTTTTGAAAAGAGGGTAAATGAAATAATTTTACCCAAATTATATTTTGATATAAAGGATTTATATTGGAATGATTATAATATATTGGATATATTGGTTGTAATTGTAATCGAGTAAGATTATAAGTAAAATGGTCATGTGAATAACCAAGTCGAATTTGTATAAGTATTACGAAGCGAATTAAATCTGAAATTTAAACCAGAAATTGAATTAAAATTCTGGAAAATTGGATAAGTGTTTGTAAATGGATATGGATTAAAAATAAGGAAAAATTAAGATCCTGGGAGATTTTAAATTGTTTTACAAGCAGTGTGAATTATATTTTGAAATGAATTTCAAAGTGGAAATGTTTAGAAATGGTTTTATAGTATTGAACTCCCTTCGATCGCTGGAAAATAGATTCTGATGATGACAGTTGCATCATCAGTATTCATTTTTGAGTTGTAAGTGACGAATTACTACCAGAGATACTGTTTTGAATGTGTTTTGGGAAGGCAAGTTGTGTTGAATTTCAAAAAGAAAATTTGATTTTTGAAAAGAGTAAACTGTTTAAAAAACTCCCAGGGAAAGGCTGTTTGAATTAAAAACAAATTTAACAGAAATTTGTGAAAGCAAATTTGAATTAAAGTAAACCCAGTAAAGTGGTAACTGAGATTGAATTAGAATGACATCAAGACAAATTGGATTGTGAGATTCAAATTTGAAGTGTAATGTGATAATCAAGTTAAGAGTTGGGAATCGAGAAGAAACTCGAGTTGAAATGATATTTGGCTCGGATATAAGGGAATGGTTGTGTTGTGGATAAAAGCAGATTGGAATTTGATTGGGATGACCCTTGTATCCACTGAATTGATAACAGGTGGAAAGGATATAATGATACGCCGACAAAAAGGTACAAGTTTATATTTCATATGAGTTTGGTGATTTGTGGGCCGAATTGGTAAGCCGTTTGGCTGTTTGATTTTCTTTTGAGTTGGAGATGGCCCAGAGAGGCGAGTCGGAGTTTGACCTATTGACCAGTACAAAGGAGGTGCTGGCGAAATTTTTCGAAAAGTTAAGGAGTTAGAATATTTTCAGGATTTTTGGAAAATTTTCGTTGATAAGAATTAACTAATATTAAATTGAAATTAAATTGGTCCAGTTGGAAACTGAATTTAAGAAGTGAACAAATAAGTTCTAACCATTCGATAGGGTCTGTTTTCTACCTTGGCAATTTCGAGGACGAAATTATTTTAAGTGGGGAAGAATGTAATGACCCGCATTTTCAGCGGTATAATAATTAATTTATTTAATTATTTAAAAGGTAATTAAAAGGATTTCATGGTCGTTGAATTAAATAATGGTGAATATTTAATTAAAATAATATATTTAATTCTGAAATAATCAGAATTGGCTGAAATGGCGATATGGTGTGAACTGGATTATCTGTGATATTTAATTCAGTTTAGAATTGAATTAGAATAACGAATATATTTAAATAACGACAGTTTGAACGTATAATTATATTATAATTAAAATCAAGCTCGAAATGGCACTGCAGTTCGTAAATTGGCGATTCGAACTTCAAACGAATATACAGAAGCCGTTTCAAATCGGATTTCTGTGAAACAAGAAACGTATGGAGCTGGTGAAGTATATCTTTCTAGTGGAAGAGAAAAAAAATGAGATTTCGTCGTGTAGATTTTGATTTATGTCCAAACAAAATTTTAGAAAATTCGCTTTGGAATTCCTTTATAATTTATAAAGGAATTATTTATATTTTTAAAAAGGAATTTCAATATAAATCGAATATCGATTTAATTAGGATTTGAAATATCAAGTTAGAAATTCATAGAGGAATATTCTAGAGCTGTATGATATTCTGTTGTGAATATATATGCGATAATATAAATTTATTTATATTTAATTTAATTATATTTAAATATATTTATATATTTAAATGGGCTATTCAAAGCTTCAAAAATAGCCACTTTTGCAAACGAAGTCGGAATTCGACGAAACTAATTTTGTTGGATCCGCAACATCAAATTTTTGTTAGATTCCAAGTTCCGTGATTTTTGGGATCATTGTGTGGCCGTACGGATTTTTAGAGTGAAAAACAGCCAGTATTTTGACGGTTAAAAATACGTTGTGTGAGCAAACGGAGTCGGAATTCGAAGAAACCAGTTTCGTTAGGACCATAGCTGCATGTCCATTTTCGTGATTTTTGGGTATTGAATGTAGTTACAGGAATTTTTAAGGACAGATAGAATCAGCAGTCCATTAAAAATGAATATTTAATTGAATATTAAAATATTTAAAAATCCACTACAAATACACCCCACTCCAACGTAACCCAAAAATATTCAATCTCTGGTCAAATTTGTAGCTGCAGCTCATTTCGTTCATCCACAAATAAAACGTGAAGCTTAAATTCCTTTTAAAATCAAATAAGAATTTATAAAATCCAAGAGGTATATGTGTGGAATCCCCGTGTGTTTCTCGTCATTCCTACACCTGTTTGAAAGTGTGCGATTTCCGTTTTGGTGGTTCGACTTTTGTACAGTAATACCTAGGGTTCAAGAACGACGGGTGTTTAAGCTTTAATTGATGTTTTGGAACTCGTTTTTGGCTTCAGCGAGTAGTTTAGCATCCTGTATGTGAGTTTGAGGTGAATTGGTGACTAAAATATTCGCTCGTATCATTGAAGGACTTAGAGCAACGTCGAAGTCGGATTTCTCTAGGCCAGCGCGAGCTCGAACTCGAGGGCATCAAGTAGAAGTGGACGTAGAGAGAAGATGTATGGTATTGGTTATTTGAGTTTTCGGTGAAGGAGGAAGCAGCGGTTCAAGGTTGGAGGTGCGGTAATGATAGCAGATACGTGGAGATAGGTATCGGGGAAGAAAGGAGTAGCGGGTTTGGGTAGTGGGCCAGAGAAGAAGAAATAAGGTTAAGGCCATAGTTGAATAATTTAGTTTTATTTTAAATTAAAACAATGTATTAACCTGTAAAATGAATTTCTTATCCATACGATATCAGAATCACGAACGGTCGGATTCGTTGAGACCATATGGACGGACACTACATGATGGAACTGATTGGAAGTCCATCGGAGCTCGTTACAATTTATGTAAAAATAAATTGCGCATCTGAATCAAGCGATGGTTATCGTTATTAACGATGATCGTCCAATGTGAGTAAATCTCACTAACTCTGAACAGTTTATATTTTCATGTTGTATTTTTAGAACTGTTAAAAATTGTCTGATTGACTGTTTGATTGAACTGCTAATCAGTTAGTGGAAAATATATATATATAAACCGTTAAATCCATATATATTGATTCTGTTAACAGAATAATTCATATTGAACTGAAAGTGGTGATAATCATATTGTGCAACATCTATGGATGCAGGAAAAACAGGTTGGAGGAATCCGACTGGATTCCTCAACAGTTATTTTATTGTTTTTCATATATTTTGATATATGATGTGAATTATAACCTGTTGTTGATTGTGTGTGTATGGACGATATTAGACATCGTAATTTGATATGTTAAACACCATAACATACCGGGATTTGGAGAAAAGGGGAATTTGTCAAAGTGAATACTGAAAAGAGAATATTTATAAAATCAGAGGATTTTATAAAAGAGAATATTTATAAATAGAATATTTATAAATAGGAATATTCATAAATGGAATATTTATAAATAGGAAATACGTTTAAGTGGGAATTATAAATGAAGAAAATCTTTATAAATAGAATATTTATAAAGTGGATTACTTACTTAGAAAATAAATAGGATAAGATAATGAGATATTTATTTGTTAAATAAATAAGATACGATTAATGGGTTATTTATTTGTTAAAGTAGTAGGTTAAGATAAAGAGGTATTCGCTTAGAAATTTACTAAGTTAAACAAAAGGATATTAACTTAGGAATTGAATAAGTTAAACAAAGGATATTAACTTAGGAATTGAATAAGTTAAACAAGGATATTGACTCAGGAAATCGAATAAGTTTTAAATAAGATATTTTTAGAGGAAATACTTAGGATAAATAAATAAGGTAATAAAGGAAACACTTAGAACTAAGTCATTAAAGAAGATATTTATTAAGGAATAAATAAGAGATTATAAAGGGAATGTTTGCAAATAGAATTTGAAAAGGGAAATATTTGTTCAAGAAAACAAATAAGGTTATAAAGGAAATATTTGTTTAGAAAAAAACAAATAGATTATAAAGAAAATATTTATCCTTGGATAAATATATATATATATATATAAGTCTGACCTTATATATGAAGAAGTAAATAGATAAAAGGAGCAGATTGATTTATAAATGAGATTTATAAATTAAGTTAAATATTATCATTTGATAAATGGAATATATAAGTCAGGACTTATATAAAGGAGTAAGAATCGATTTCAACATCGATGTTTGAAACTGAATAAGGATAAAGAGTTAACCAGTTAGGTTAAACCATTTGAGTTAACCAGTTTGGTTAAACCATTAGAGTTAACCAGTTAGGGTTATCCAGTTAGAAGTAATCAGTTAGAATTAATCAGTAGAGTTAACCGAGTTAGAGTTAGTCGAGTATTAGTTATCGAATATTAGTTTATTCGAAGAAGTGAGTTAATCGAATCAGAAATATCCGAGATGAGTTAATCGATTTGAGTTAATCGAAGGAGTTAATCGAATAATAGATATTCGAAGTGAGATAATCGAATAATAGATATTCGAAATGAGATAATCGAATAATTGATATTCGAAGTGAGATAATCGAATAGTAGATATTCGAAGTAAGTTAATCAAATACAAGTTATTCGAACAAGTTATTCGAATTAGAGTTAATCCAGTAAGAGTTAAATAGAATAAAAGTTCATTGAATAAGAGTTATAGCTTATAGTTAACCAAATAGGAGTTAATAAATTAGTTGATCGTTATATTATTCGAGTTAGGAAATAAAAGTCATATTAAAGATAATATATTGGATACAGGAGATTATAACACCATTGTTATAATCACGTAAAAAAAAAACTTGTAAAAGAAGGGGGTTCGTAAATAGAATCTGAGGGATCGTAAGGAAGTGTTAAAGAATTAAAAAGGTGAATCTTATCTATTTCGAGATTTGAAAGGTGGTTCAGTTAAGGTCTGAGAGGTAGCTATACCCCAACTTGATTGACTGAGTTTTTAATTAAGAAATGGTTACCGTTCGAGTGTGAAGTGGTTAAGTGGATTTAGTAATTTAGTATAGTGGTTCGAGTCGTCATCGCAATATAGTTTTAACATCTGTTTAAAATACCAATTAAGAAGTTTTGGAAATGTTTTCCAAACAAGAATCAGAAATGTTTTCTGATAAGAGAAAATAAGAATTTAGAATATATGGAAACAAGAGATAAGTAAATTTAAGAAATAAAGAGATAAATGTTGAATGATGATTGATCGATATAATTTCCTCCTGGAAATAATATCGTTGTTTGCACACCTATTTTTCTTTGATGGTTAAATCACAGACTATCGAAGTTTTGACCATTTTAACGTTGTTAATATGGAGAGACCGATTGGATTATTATCCAAAGAACCACTCTGTATTGGCATAAGCGTTGCGAATCATATATGCCAAAGATAATTGAAGACGGAGTAAAGTGCAAGGGCTATTGTATAAGTCTTAGATAATAGTGCCTAAGATGGATGTACTGAAAAGTGCCTTCGGTTCATCCTGTTCCTGGATGACTTGTATGGATGAATGTCTGACAGAGTATTTCCAGAAAGGTCACGTACATTGATTTCTTCAACCGTACCATGAGTGGAAGCGGAGAAGGAAACTTCATTAGCTAACACGTAATGTACTGTTGTAGACATCAATTAGTGATTTTTGATGGATCTGACAATGTGACATTCGAAGTGAATCTGATGTGATGATAAGGCGTAACCTCAAGCCTCATCAACCGGTAAATGACAGAAATCGAGCAGGTAGCATGGCTATATAGGTCGCACCTATTAGGGTGTATAATCACCTGATCTAGAGTTTCATTTATCTCTAAAATTCTATTTTCGATCCTGTCCCATTCGGGAAACGGTTGCTGATCCCAACCATTGGTGATATACATTCGATACACTCAAGAGAAATGAGTGGTCGGTCATGTATGGCCGGGTTGCAAGATGTTCTTGTTGAACCCAGTGTATTCCTCTCTAGAGGTACACTAGCGAAAGGTGGTTCCATACCTTGTCATAATTGGAAATCCATTACCCAATACGTGCTTGCGGTTTTGATTGTATACTATATATGTAGAACGTGAGATGAAAGCGTTTCTGCTTGATGATTATTATATTGTGGTTGATAGACATTATTATAATATCAAAAGGTTTTTGATATAAAGATATTTTGGATTCTCATAAGGGAAAAACCCGTTCTGTTATACGGCGTGGTCTTATGAGATATCGTTTAATGGCTCAAACTGTTTTAAACTGTTTTACTCGTACCAGTCCCATGACTGACCCAGAGTTTATTTTGTTTTGTTTTCCCTAAACTCTTGGGTGCCTAATTTTGTATGGGCAGTCAAGTAGTCGGGATTTACAGATACTTGAAGAGCTGGAGCAGGAGGCTTCAGGATTATATAGCTATTATCATTCCGCTGTGTTGTAAGTGTTGTACTTGATGATGATTTGTATATTCAAGTACAATCTTTTTATTTCAAAGATATGTTATCTATTATATGTTATTTGTTCCGCTGTGAGGTTCATGTTACTCTGATGTTGTGTTCTTCTTCTTCTATTCTAAGTTTCTATATTATCTTTCCTCACCCTCTACCTTCTTTCTATTTAGTTTCTTGGTTTCCAGTGCAATTTGGGGTTGGACTTGTGTTTTTGGTCAGCTCAAATTGTTCCGGATTTTCGGGTCACTACAGTTTCCATGTGTCTGTGTCAGTCGGCCCTCTCTTACGTGTAGATACTCTGTGCTGGCCCCACCATAAGGTGTATCAAGCCTTATGATAGCGACCTGACACGATTCAAGATGCACAGTGTATAACTACTGGTACCTAGTGCCTGCTTTTTCCCACTTCGGAATACATGCATGCCCGTAAACCGTTGGAACCTACACTGACGTATCCCCTGCCGTTATCTTTGACCGCTTATAATCAGCCCAGTAATCGTGCCCCACCCTGCCTAGTTTCAGGGTACCATGATACATCTATGTGGTTTACTGCAGAAATGGTTCCCCATTACTAGGGTTTCCTACTGGTTAAGTTTGTAGGCCTATATATACAAATATTACCCACCTACACAAGATGTACTTAACCCTCCCACCAATTCTAGCATGTTTTCTTAATGATTAAGTTTGTGGGCCTATATGTACTAATATTACCCACCTACACGAGATGTACTTAACCCTCCCATAGATTCAAGCATATTCATTTAACGGTTAAGTTTTGTGGGCCTATATATACAAATATTACCCACCAACCCGACGTGTACTTAACCCTCCCACTTGTCAAGTCATGTTGGTTAAGTGGTTCTTATTAACTTAACCTTTCTCACTTATCTGGTTGGATTGGTTAAGTGTGATTTATTAACTTAACCCTGTTTAGTCATTAGGTTATATCTGTTAAGTATTCCCCATTTAACTTAACCCCATTAGCTCATCAAGTTATACTGGTCAAGTGTCATTAATCAATTCAAGTTAACTTAACCCAGCCACCCGTCATGTCATGTTGGTTAAGTGTTTCCTTCTTGTGTTGACTTGACCCTACCTCAATTCATGTTATATTGGTTAAGTGTTTTCCTCTTGTATTACTTAACCCCACCACATGTCATTATATATTTTGGTTAAGTGTTACCTTAGTTAACTTAACCCTATCATCTGCTTAATTAGCATGTTACAATGGTTAAGTGTTCTAAATTTACTTAACCTCACCCAATTGTCTAATTAACATGTTGTAACGGTTAAGTGTTCTAATTTTTCTTAACCTCACCCACTTGCCTAGTTAACATGTTATTACAGATTAGTGTCTCCCTAATTACTTAACCTCACCATTTCTAGCTTGATTTATTCATGAGCCTTAATTAGTTAATTAATTAAAGCACCAACCACTCACATTAGACATATATTGTTGTGGTTACTGGATCCGGTCGGTTCCGGGCTGGTTTACACCACAACTCGGTCTAACCTCGGATCTTTCTGGGCTTGATGCACTAACCACCCACATTAGACAGGTATTGTTATGGTCACTGGATGTGCCTGTCGGTTCTAGGCAGTTTTACACCATAACTCAGTCTAACCTCGGGTTAGGCATATTCGTCTTTTACTAAATTTACGTATTTACTATTTATATAAATTTTCCGTAAATCAATTTATCCTAGATCATATTTATTTGTCATGAAAATTAGCATATTTATATTCTATGCCCAAAACTTGATTTACCTATCAATCAGCCCAACTTGCAGTTTATACCAATTTAGATTTAATATTCCCCTTTTACAATTTATGCCCAATCTAGATTAATATTCCAATTCACCGTTCATGTCAAAACTAGATTTAATATTCTAGTTTACCTTTTATGTCCGAAACTTGGTTTACACGCTAATTACACTCTTCGCAGCCAATTGAATTTATCAACTTATGCCCAAGTCTAATATGCATGTAAATCATTTCCTATTATAGCCAATTTAGATTATGCCAACATATTTATTATGCCAAACTAACTTGATTAAGCTACGCCCAATCCCCGCATCATAATCATACGTATAACATGATTTCACTAGTTTCTAAGTACTAATGAAATGATACTAATAGTATCAAAGCAAGGAATAGGGGATAAGCACGAGAATTGACATAAAAGAATAGCCATGCAAGAATGAACCAAATACAAAAATAATGGTTCCAATGGATTTGATGTACATAATAGTGAATAGGAATAAACTAGCCAAGTTACACACTAAATATGAGATCCACATGATCAAGGGAATAGGCATAGGTGATTTTGGTCCAACATAATGCTAGTCCAAGGTACAACATGATCGGTTATTTGTAACAATGGGAATAGTCATAAGCAACTAACTACAATAGTCATAGGCAATTAACCACAATAGTCATGGGTGACTAATCACAATAATTTCTTAACCAATGTCATAGGCAATAGTCTCATAGTCATTAATCTGGGTAATAGTCTCATAGTCATGAATCATATGCAATAGTCTCAAAATTATGAATCATAGTCCTAGTCATAGGCAACAGTCTTATCGTCGTAGTCATATGTAATAGTCTCTTTGTCATGGATCATAGTCATAGGAGATTGTTTCATGCGAAACAGTTTCATAGTCATAGTCTTAGGCAAAAGTCCCATAATCATAGTCATTGGCAATTAGCCACAATAAGTTCTAGGCCACAATCGAGAATCAGATCCAAAGGCATAGATAACGTTAGATTTGACATAAGCACGAATCAATGATAATTAACTTGCAAATTGGTATAGTTCTATATTTTGATTCATTACATTCACAATTCCAATTACACGTTCAAATCTAAGGAATAACCGAACTTATAGTGATCGGTTTGGAAAAGGCGATTTGCTATGATTCGAGTGACGTTGCTTGAAGTGGAATGCCTACGGTCCAACTTGAAGCTTTATCTTGATTTGAATCTCCAATTTGAAGAAGAACCATAACTTGTTTTAATGGAGAATAAGATTTATTTTAATTAGGATTGAGGCAGAGTATAGGCGTAATGAAGTTGTGTGGAGAAAGTGAAGTTTGGGGGCGTTTATATAGCGTAGAACTCATGAATTTCGTCCAGAAATTAGCCCGGATACATATAAATGAATTCTGCCTCGGATCTGGAAAAACAGGGCAGGTCGACCCCTAGGTCGACCCCCAGATCGACCTATAGGAGGGAGGTCGACCCCCTGGTCGAACCCCTGGTCGACCTACGTCTTGGGCGGGAAATTTCCTGCCCAGCCCGCTTCTGGGTTCTGTTTGAAGTTTGAATTATGTTCGAGCTGTTTTTAAATTTGAGCTGAAACTTCCGAAGGCCATAACTTCTTCATACGAAGTCCGATTCACGCAAATTCGGACTCCATCTCAAGCAGAATTCCTAGACAAACGCAATGGCATAACCCATTTCCCTTAATTCTTCTCTTAAAAATTAAGTATACTTTGATTTGTTACATTAACGTTTACAAAAAGTACGGGGTGTTACATTCTCCCCTCCTTAAAGGATTTCGTCCCCGAAATCTTCAAGTTAAGAAGAGTGTATCCTAACATCCAGCATCCATCTACTCAACCATTCAATCACAAGCATCCATTGTCCCTAAATAGGATTTCTAGTGCTTTCATGATTCTATGCATAGTGTGTGTACATGTCCTTATCAAATGTAAAATCAGGCAGTCTACTGATTCAGTTGACCTCCTTAATGCGAATTATGTCAGTGCCATGAGTCCATCATGTATGCAATTATCCCTAGTCATGTAAGTACTATATGCGTGCATATTCATTCATCCATGTGCAACATCCATATGATAACACATCAAATTTTAATCCATCTACAAATACATATATGCATATGCAAACATGAAAGTGACTGAGCCGATCTACTGCCTAATGTGTGTATATGCATCCACGAGCAACCACTAGCAAACACATGTAACCACTTGCATCCACAAAACATAACATGTCTCAAACACATGTTTACATCCATTGGCTTCTACCTAAGGATAGGATCGAGAGGATATACTTAAAAGCTAAAGACTAGCATACAAATATATTTTTTTGAAAAAGAGGAATCAAGGATATACCCTCAGAAAGGTTAAGATGCGCGTATCTAGTCTTCAGTCTTCTAAGTCAAATCTTATTGAGCTTCACTCCATTGTACCTGAACTAATTTGACTTCACGATTGCGAAGCTTCTTGACTTCCATTTCCAAAACCCACTAGTAAAGATAGGACCTCGATCACTTACTATGCTAGAGGGTATCCAATGTTGTCGAACTATCTTTCCAAGATAAATAGATGTTAACCATGATGCCAAGTGTATATGATTAGAGGTCTCTCTTCTACTTAGCTTATCCATCATGTCACAATTCTGAGGGTCTAAAGCTAAAGGTTGCTAGTACTTTTTACCTCTCTTAAGGTCAGTCTTACTTAGGGTGCCAGCCCCAACCATTTATTTCTCACGCAAACCATCCTAGTCGAACTCGACATCCCTCAAGTACAAACCCCAAAGGCCTAAACCTATATCAGACAAGCACCCAAGGGATACCTCCTCCGAATTTGGACAATCTATGTGAGATGATACTAATAAAAAAACCAAACCAATGAGCACTTTACCGACTTTGGCTATCCTCGCCAATCTAGCTCCAGAATTTTCGTTGATCGCATAACCGGCTTTGCAGTGTCATCTAAATATATGCGGGAGTCTGTCTCGAGTTTTAGGGGGAAAACCCCTACCCTAATCAAAACATGTTGTGTACTCATGGACCACTCCAATGGATCGAAAATCGTCGATAGATAAGTAAAGTGATTCTAGGTAGATGAGACAAACTGATCCCTTAGGATCATACGAAATCTCAAGGGTATTCTCGAGGCAAGTCGAAAGTCTGACTACTCTTGTTTCATAATTGCTAGCTAACCAATCAATGCCTAGAATCAACCCATAGCCCAAAAACATAAGCATAAATATAGCTATTCTCAAATCCTCACAAGTCAAAGATAGATGGGCCAAACCAGCAATTGGACTCGAGACTATAATGGGATCCTCTACTACACAATATCTAGGGTGCAAAGACTCAACTATGGAAGCAGATATATATACGGATGTGAAGCGCTAAAATCAGAAGGAGTACTAACAGGATAATCAAAAAGGAAAAACTCTTTCAACTGAAATCTTACTGCCTCTCTCTCAAGTATGCTGGCGGTGAGAGCATGCACTCGCCTTCCGGAAAATCCTGTCCCTTGTTCTTGCCCTTGTCCTCATTATGTGACCCGTTATACCCTAGTAAAGATACTTCCTCTTGTCTTAGGTTTTATTATTTTTTTCCTCCCCTCCTTTGTGAGCCAAGTCCATATCCATGGGTTCTTCATCCTTGTTTTGTGCTCCGTAGCCAGACCCCCTCATTCTCAACTTTTCCATCCTTGTGTAACTTGTTGACATGTCTCTCGAAAGCTGCCTCTATCGCACGGGGAATCCTACAAAGCTCGAAAGAAAATTACGGCTTCAGATGGAAGTTAGCCGCTTATTTTCCCTTTGACAAGTGTCGTAGTCTCATCAAGCCTACGGAACCATGCCGTCATGAAGTTACCTCCCAGAAAGCTAGGAGCCCCAGAGACTCAAGAAAGAAGGAAACTAGGATTCAAGTATAGGGTCAAAAGATAGTTCATATGGCTTTAGGGAATATGCTTTTAAACAAAACTTTTCTTTTGAAAATGCTTCTTTTAAAACCGTTTTGAAAATATTTTTTCAAATCTTTTATCTGATCTGGTAACCTTCAGCTCTGATACCAAGTGAAACACCCCAACTCCGTTAAGGTCACTCTCAAAGGGAATGCCTTAATTTCAGTGGAGCATTATTAGGTAAAAGATGCAGATAAATTACAAGATAGACAATTAAAGCAGCGGCAAATAAATAAAACTTTATTTCATTGATAAACAGCTTGTACAAAGATTGGTTTACATTACCAAAGTATCCTGTCTTGCTTACAAAAATAAAGAAGCATAAAATGATTTCCCTAAATAAAGCATGAGCCAGCCATAGCAGTAGAAGAGAGAGTCCAAGGCAACACGTCAAAGAGTCTTCAAGCTTGGAAAGAGTAACGGTCCAAACGAACGTGAGCTATTCCCTCCCTGACTACCTGGAGGGAGGAGAAACAGAAGAAAAGAGGCGAAAGCAAACTAGGTCAGACATAAAGTCTGGTAAGTCCAGTGATTCTTAGTATTTAAACAATGAAAAAGGTCATGGCATGAATAAACTAAATATAAGACTAAACCATAGTAACAAGATAATATTGGATAAGCATGGGATATGGCAAGATAAACTGAATGTACTGATAAACTGAATGTACTGATAAACTGAATGCGCTTCTACTCCTTCTCTGCTTCGCAACTACCTTGTTTATACTGATTTCTATATCTCTGCACTACCTAACTGGTATCCAAACTAGTAATCTATGATCATATGATAAAGTGATCCCAATCCCCGTATTTGCGGTTGCCTTCATGTGTACATCTATTATGGGGATTCCGTTTATTACCTAGATCTAATCTAGGATTTACTATCGAGTGCTTACTAGATTCAACCAGGGTTTACGCTAACCAGGGCCACTGGGGTTTATGATACCTATTGAATGCTTCTCGGATTCAGGGTTTACGCTACCTAGGTCCAACTAGGGATTATGCTACCTACTTGTATTAAGTTTCCATGTGTCTGTGTCAGTCGGCCCTCTCTTGCGTGTAGATACTCTGTGCAGGCCCCACCATAAGGTGTATCAAGCCTTATGATAGCGACCTGACACGATTCAAGATACACAGTGTATAACTACTGGTACCCAGTGCCTGCTTTTTCCCACTCCGGAATACATGCATGCCCGTAAACCGTTGGAACCTACACTGACGTATCCCCTGCCGTTATCTTTGACCGCTTATAATCAGCCCAGTAATCGTGCCCCACCCTGCCTAGTTTCAGGGTACCATGATACATCTATGTGGTTTACTGCTGAAATGGTTCCCCATTACTAGGGTTTCCTACTGGTTAAGTTTGTAGGCCTATATATACAAATATTACCCACCTACACAAGATGTACTTAACCCTCCCACCAATTCTAGCATGTTTTCTTAATGATTAAGTTTATGGGCCTATATGTACTAATATTACCCACCTACACGAGATGTACTTAACCCTCCCATAGATTCAAGCATATTCATTTAACGGTTAAGTTTTGTGGGCCTATATATACAAATATTACCCACCAACCCGACGTATACTAAACCCTCCCACTCGTCAAGTCGTGTTGGTTAAGTGGTTCTTATTAACTTAACCTTTCTCGCTTATCTGGTTGGATTGGTTAAGTGTGATTTATTAACTTAACCCTGTTCAGTCATCAGGTTATATTGGTTAAGTATTCCCCATTTAACTTAACCCCATTAGCTCATCAAATTATACTGGTCAAGTGTCATTAATCAATTCAGGTTAACTTAACCCATCCACCCGTCACATCATGTTGGTTAAGTGTTTCCTACTGGTGTTGACTTGACCCTACCTCAATTCATGTTATATTGGTTAAGTGTTTTCCTCTTGTATTACTTAACCCCACCACATGTCATTATATATTTTGGTTAAGTGTTACCTTAGTTAACCTTACCCTATCATCTGCTTAATTAACATGTTACAACGGTTAAGTGTTCTAAATTTACTTAACCTCACCCACTTGTCTAATTAACATGTTGTAACGGTTAAGTGTTCTAATTTTTCTTAACCTCGCCCACTTGCCTAGTTAACATGTTATTACGGTTAAGTGTTTCCCTAATTACTTAACCTCACCATTTCTAGCTTGATTTATTCCTGAGCCTTAATTAGTTAATTAATTAAAGCACCAACCACTCACATTAGACAGATAATGTTGTGGTTACTGGATGTGCCGGTCGGTTCCGGGCAGGTTTACACCACAACTCAGTCTAACCTCAGGTCTTTCTAGGCTTGATGCCCAACCACCCACATTAGATAGGTATTGTTGTGGTCACTGGATGTGCCGGTCGGTTCCGACTAGTTTTACACCATAACTCAGTCTAACCTCGGGTTAGGCATATTCGTCTTTTACTAAATTTACATATTTACTATTTATGTAAATTTTCCGTAAATCAATTTAGCCTAGATCATATTTATTTTTCATGCAAATTAGCATATTTATATTCTATGCCCAAAACTTGATTTACCTATCAATCAACCCAACTTACAGTTTATACCAATTTAGATTTAATATTCCCTTTTTACAATTTATGCCCAATCTAGATTTATATTCCAATTTAAGGTTCATATCAAAACTAGATTTAATATTCTAGTTTACCGTTTATGTCCAAAACTTGGTTTACACGCCAATTACACACTTTGTGGCCAATTGAATTTATCAACTTATGCCCAAGTCTAATATGCATGTAAATCATCTACTATTATAGCCAATTTAGATTATGCCAACATATTTATTATGCCAAACTAACTTGATTAAGCTACGCCCAATCCCCGCATCATAATCATACGTATAACATGATTTCACAAGTTTCTAAGCACTAATGAAATGATACTAATAGTATCAAAGCAAGGAATAGGGGATAAGCACGAGAATTGACATAAAAGAATAGCCATGTAAGAATGAACCAAATACAAAAATAATGGTTCCAATGGATTTAATGTACATAATAGTGAATAGGAATAAACTAGCCAAGTTACACACTAAATATGAGATCCACATGATCAAGGGAATATGCATAGGTGATTTTGGTCCAACATAATGCCAGTACAAGGTACAACATGATCGGTTATTTGTAACAATGGGAATAGTCATAAGCAACTACCCACAATAGTCATGGGCGACTAATCACAATAATTTCTTGACCAATGTCATAGGCAATTAACCACAATAGTCATGGGCGACTAATCACAATAATTTCTTGACCAATGTCATAGGCAATAGTCTCATAGTCATAATTCTAGGTAATAGTCTCATAGTCATGAATCATATGCAATAGTCTCAAAATTATGAATCATAATCATAGTCATAGGCATCAGTCTTATAGTCATAGTCATATGTAATAATCTCTTTGTCATGGATCATAGTCATAGGTGATAGTTTCATGGGCAACAGTTTCATAGTCATAGTCTTAGGCAAAAGTCCCAAAATCATAGTCATTGGCAATTAGCCACAATAAGTTCTAGGCCACTATCGAGAATCGGATCCAAAGGCATAGATAACGTTAGATTTGACATAAGCACGAATCGAAGGTAATTAACTTGCAAATTGGTATAGTTCTATATTTTGATTCATTACATTTACAATTCCAATTACACGTTCAAATCTAAGGAATAACCGAACTTACAGTGATCGGTTTAGAAAAGGCGATTTGCTATGATTCGAGTGACGTTGCTTGAAGCGGAATGCCTATGGTCCAACTTGAAGCTTTATCTTGATTTGAATCTCCAACTTGAAGAAGAACCATTACTTGTTTTAATGGAGAATAAGATTTCTTTTAATTAGGATTGAGGCAGAGTATAGGCGTAATAAAGTTGTGTGGAGAAAGTGAAGTTTGGGGGCGTTTATAAAACGTAGAACTCATGAATTTGGTCCAGAAATCATCCCGGATACATAAAAATGAATTCTTCCTCGGATCTAGAAAAACAGGGCAGGTCGACCCCCAGGTCAACCTATAGGAGGGAGGTCGACCCCCTGGTTGACCTGGGTCTTGGGCGGGAAATTTCCCGCCCAGCCCGCTTCTGGGTTCTGTTTGAATTTTGAATTCAGTTCGAGCTGTTTTTAAATTTGAGCTGAAACTTCCGAAGGCCATAACTTCTTCATACGAAGTCCGATTCACGCAAACTCAGACTCTATCTCAAGCAGAATTCCAAGACAAACGCAATGGCATAACCCGTTTCTCTTAATTCTTCTCTTACAAATTAAGTATACTTTGATTTGTTACATTAACGTTACAGAAAGTACGGGGTGTTACACTAACCATCAGCATCAGACAATAAATCGTGCATTCATTTCTTTTTGTTATTCTCTTTCCCTTTGTAATTTTCTTTTGAGTTTTGAATAAGAAACAAATGTTGATAAGAGTGACACCTCGTGCTTAGTCATCCAAATTATTTACTTCGTAATCTACCTAATATGAAGACACATTAGAGAAATAAATCGTGTATCTTCCTCAATTTCCTTCCTCGTTCTTTTTGTTTCTTCTTTGCAATTGTCTTCTATAAAGGTTAGAACTTCTTCCTCCTCTCCACATAAAGATAACTAAACATGAATTCCTTTCTACCTTTATCAGCCTCCTCTTCCCAAAATAAAAAAATCGCGGTATCCTCTTCTTCTTAAATTTTGTTTATCCTCCTCAAAAGAAAAAAAATCAATTTCAAATTCGTTGCTTAGGATTGGTCGCTAACCGTGTTTGTTTCTTGTCTTTGTTATATCCACACATGGTGAGTTTACTCACAATTTTTCCAAAACTATTTTGTATGTAAATTAATTATTTTTATAGAAGTATATTTATATATCCAATTCAAATAATTTAAGATCCAAGATGTTTGAATATAAAGATTTGATTCAAAATCGATAATCAAAATGTGAAACCCAATTTGAATGTGAATATTTGATAATGAACCAATTTGTAAATATAAAATTAAAATTCTGAAATGGCATCGAGCACTCGAATTGATTTTAAATTTATTTAAATTGATATTGAAATGAAAATTTTGAAGATTTTTCCACTTATGAATATTGTGATTTGAAACTTATATAGCTTATATAAGTATGAGATAAATTCGAAAACCACTGATTTGAAAAAGATATGATTGAAATAATAGTCTTATATAATAGAATTTATATGAGAATGATATATTTGAAAAAAAGTGATTTGGAAAGAAAACCTTTTGAAAATTGATATTTATGTAAGTGCGATATATAGGAAACGTGAAATGAAGTGCTATATATATAGTATGTACGTTTTCGAAATGAAGATATGGGAAGTGCCTTCCATTGAAAATCGGAATTCCTAATGAGAGGGGTTATTTTGGCGCTCGTCGAGAGTGTCCATTGAAAATTGAAAATTGAAAATCATAGCCATGTTGGTGCTCCGTTGATTGGGGCATCCATTGATATTGGAATCCCACTCGGTAGGGCCATACTGATTATTATTACTTATCTTATAACCATAGCGAAATTCAAGGGGTGAGATGCCTACAATTACAAGCAATTCCATTGGGAAAGAGGCGTAATCGCTAAGTAACTGTGACCTATGCAACAATATGGTAAAATTTGAGGGGAGGGATGACAACGGTTATATTCCATTGGGATAGTGGCGCAACCACTGCGTAACTGCGATCCATGCGGGAATGTGCTTTCTGTATCTATTTTTAAAAAGTTTTTAAGTATTTTCACTAGAAGTCGGAACAAGTATATTGAGTACTTAGAGATTTTTAGTCGTGCATCTGATCAACATATGTCTAAATTTTGTAAGTACGAAAATAAACTTGTTAATCCTTTGAGTTATTAAAATATTTTGATGTTAAATAACAAATTAATAACGTTTGAAAATTTAACATTGTATAACTTCAACATAATAAACTAAGAAAAAGATTTTAAATGTTTTGCAAGTTCACAGCTTTGAAATAAATCAAAATACTAATTTCGTCGTTGGAAAGGAAAAGAACTAATGGAATGAATACGTAGCTGAATATAAATCATTTTATTCGCATAATAGTTTTGATTTAGGTTGAATATACAATGTTGATTCTAAATAGAATTGTTTGCTCAATTCTCGACGACGGACACTGATAAGAATTTTTGATGTGAATCTAAAATTTTCTATCATAGTTTATTGTTATGTAAAGAGAATAGAAGTTTGTAATCAAAAAGTCAAATCAAAGGCTCCTACTGGAGTGATCGAGTAAACAATACTAATTGAAAGTAAAATTTTGTGTTCGAAAAAAAAAACCCAAATAATAGTAGTTGATATGTGTATGAATGGTATATCGTTCAATTACTAGTTCCTTATTCCGTTCCTTTTCGAGGACGAAAAATTTTAAGTGGGGTAGATTGTAACATCCCGTATATTTCAATCATTTAAGTTATTGAATTTAATTTAATTATTGAATTTAAAATATTTTTAAAATAAAATGTATGATAATAATGAATGGTTCAATATGATTTTTAATAAGAAATTATCACAAAGCTAAGTGTCAATGATATATAAGGTACGTTTGATTTTAAAATAAGAATTAAATGATAAAATTAATTTGATGTATTTCTTTGGAAATTAAAACATGGAATTGATTCATAATGAAACATTGATCCTTCAAAAAAAATCATATAGTAGCGATTTAAACGGTACGCAAATAGTTTGACGTTAAACTTAAACTTAAAAATTAAATTTTAGTTTGAATTTGAGATGTGAGTGTTTATTTTAATTTAAACAAATTAATCGATCATTGAAAACAATGAAAATTTCCCATGATTTAAATAATGCACAGTTTGAATAGCGTAGTTAACGGAAATTAACGCTAATGATATGCAGTCAAATCAAATTTATATTTGGAATGCGTCTAATTAAGTATAGCAGCGGAAGAATTTTCGTAGTAACATACGAAAGTTTGTTCCGTCAACAGTGTAATTATATTTCCCCTTCTATTCTAATATCCATGTATTCTCGGCCTCTTTATTTTTATCTATTTAAAATCTAGCCCTACACATCTAGTTTCCTTTTACAACCAAAGCCAATCAAATCAAATTTATATTTGGAATGCATCTAATTAAGCATAGCAGCGGAAGAATTTTGTAGTAAAATATGAAAGTTTGTTCCGTCAACAATGTAACTAGTATTACCGTACAACGGTGGGGAAAACCGACCGTTAAAATGTTCAATATGAAATATACAATTATTTGATAAAACATATTTTAAATCGGATTTTATTTTTAAAAAAATAGACTACTTTAAGTGAAAACAAAAATAATTTAAAAATGGAAATTCAATTAAATTGAATTTTACAATTAATTTAGTAATTTTAAGTCATGTTCTAACATATGGTAAAATTAACTGGTACATGCATTCAGAAAGTAAGCAATTTTCTTAGGTGGTGTTTTCCTTGTAGCTCAAGTAGAAAAAAAAGTAAGTACAAAATCATGACCTATACAACCAAGCTCAGCCCTGAGGCAATATAGTTGAGACATTTGTTTAGGGCAACGCAGTCGAAGATGACGGAGGAGGCAACCGTGGTGGTTGATGCTTTGATAAAAAAAAGTTTTATTATAAAATGAAAGGACATCATAATCAATAATAATTGTCTAGTGGATAACACAACTTTCATAATACTAGAAATTGAAAGCTTATGCAATATTTAGATAACTTTTTTTATTGACGATATCTTCCAGAATTCAACTTCCATAGACATTTGTTGAAGATTTACCCTACTACAACCCGATACAAAGACATAGCAATGCTATAGAATACATCACAAAGGACATGGTAATCAGATCAGTGAAGAAACACGGTAACATAGTAATGATTTCTGTCTTTGGCCAAAGACCATCACCAACTCATATGCATAGAATTATATATGCAAAAGACATGAAAGCTTTCAGACACACAAAGCAGAAATATGCCAAAGTTATGGAATCCCTCAGACACATGTAAAGTTAATACCAAAAAGAATGGCTTATTCGTCTTCCAGTTCATATTAGAATTGGACTGCCAACATGTTCTATAGTCAGGGCCTTACACATACAATTTTTTTTATAATACGCCATGAATTTCTTGCATGCAAATGTCTACAAAATAATATAACGATACATGTACCATTAAAAAGATCAAACAAATGACCAATTCATGAACGTAAAAGCTAAACAGTGATGTGCTTTCTCATCGTTCAGAACCTTCCAGGACACAGCTTGTTCATATAATACAGGCCTCCCCATGCTTGAAACGCATATACCACCAGGCAAGTAGGCAAAACCCTATTGCATTATTTTAGGGAACTCTTCACATAGCACTTCACAACCGTTTTCATCAAGTATTTTGTCAAGTGTTATATCTTGAAGAGCAACCAAGGTAGTTTCAAGCATGTCCAGATCGGCTTGATTTGCAAACGTGAAAACTGGCAATGCCTTAAGGGAACACCACATAATTGGATCAAAATGTTGCCAAAGGTACTGCAGTGAAGCATCATCACCTTGGGCATCTGTTCGAAGAAGATCCACTTTATAATGGAACCTATAGCTTTTAGAAATTCATCGAGCAAGGGTCGGAGCTTCAGGAGAACCAGGCCGTGCTTTGCTCCCACATGAGCACCACTACATGATGGCTAATTTAAAGAATTTTTATTTTTATTTTGGCTAATTTAAACAACCCGGAAATTCTGAGCCAATTTAAAATTTTTATTTTGGCTAATTTAAAGAATTTTTATATTATTTAAAATAATTCATTTTAAATATTCAAAATTCTTTAAATTAGCCAAAATAAAAAATTTAAATTGGCTCAGAATTTCCGGGTTGTTACAATCTCCCCAACTTAAAATCTTTTCGTCCTCGAAAAGGAACGGAGCAGAAGGTTGTTTAACTAATCAACTCAACTTCCATTGTTTTCATTATGGCTTAAGTTCTTCAACTTTTCAGTTTCTAAGAACTTTTCAAATTTTTCAAAAATTTGGCTAACACCCTAAATTTTTGAAAAATTTCGCCATAACCTCCTCTGCATTGGGAGCTTCGGGATGTTTCAAATAGCCACCCATGGCCCTCACCAATCCAAAAAGAAAAAGAAACAGCCAATCGGCTCATAAAATCATCGAAAACCCAATAAATTGGTAAAAATGTACCTATTTGTCGGGCAAACAATTTTATTCTTCTGCTCTAGCCTTCTTGCTGTGACCTGTTCAATGTAAGTACATGTATATGTAAATGCGACTAATTTTCAATACAACTCACTATTTGGTTCAATTTAGCTAAAGTTTTGACATTTTAATTAATCAAACAATAATCAAACAACACAACCAGCAATCAATTAGTTGATTAGCTTTTCAAATTCATAATTTGGATACATAGTCAAATAAAATCACATTTTTGGTGCCAAATCACAACAATAGACCTTATCTAATTTTTGTTCTCACACCAGTCAATTGGATTCATATAGAAATCCCACTTTCGTCACTCGAACATAAATTCTGATGATGAGTACTCAATCATCAGAAACATCTACGGGCCACTAGAGTATGATTCTATATCTATCCAGTATATTAAAACTTCGAATGCATGCGGATCAGGCGTATACGCAAAATCTTTATATACTGGATTGTCCAAATTCAATACAAATAAATAATCAAATACGAATAATAAAGTTTAAATTTTCAAAACAAAATTGGTTTTCAATTTTATTTTATAAACACCACTCTTCACACTCGTTCTAGGATAATAATGATCCTATCTCTAACAAGTCATTCTCATTGGATATTACTAATCCAATCTCTGATGAATTCTTTCGTTTGGTTCTAACGTGTCTTGTTCTCCGGGCTCTGTAAACCAAAGCTCTAATGCCAAATTTGACAATAAGGAGTTTCGCTCGATCTGAATCGATCGCTAAACCGACCAAGACCGTTCGAAACCCCTGATTTTTTTTGAGAACACGACATATCAGAACACAAACAGAAGAACATTTCATTGTTAATTACAACAACTCCATCAGAATACAAGAATATATAGAGTATAAATCAATATTACACATTCACTAAATATCAGAGATCACAATACATTTCATAGCAACGGAAAATAATACAATACACAACTGAAAGAGATAAACGGATACAGAGCTTTCCGGATATCGTTCCAGCTGTAAACCAGGTTCCTGTGAATATAAATCTGCAAAACCAAAACTACTAGCTGCTCGTGTGGAAACAGGGGCACCCAGAGTTTAGGTTAAAACAATAAACTCCAAGCCAGTCATGTGACTGGTGTGAGAACTAAAACAGTTATTTAAAACTTTACTTTAAATTATATATATCAAAGGACCACGCCGTATAACACGGAACGGGTTTCCTCCCAAGAATACCAGTGCATATAAAAAAACAGCGCAATGCTTTTTGGAATAATGAAGCTATTATAAGACCCATGTCCTATCACATAATGTGACGCAAGTCGGGGGATAGGGTTTTCCCTTATAATAGCCAAACATGCTTGGTACGTTTAAAACAAATCATTTGATACTATTATAAGTGCATAGTGTATAAAACAACTTCAAATCATAAGTATCAATCATAGACGGCATAAGTGCCCCATACCACTATGTCGCCATATATAGGATTACAACTAAAACCGAAATGTCTCGTATTGGAAATTGGATTTCCATCTTTGAACCAAGGCAAGGCGCAATCCTACCATTTCGAGATTCTCTAGCCCAAGCCTCAGGACTCAGCTGCAACTATACCTAGGCAACATGCAGGGCCAGTCCACCGATGTGGATTAAACTTAAACCGTGAACATGCGTTTCCCTGCCCTTTGGGGTGTAAATGAGCCAAATGACTCCAACGGCTCCACACAGTCACTTGTAACAACCCGTAAAATGCGAGCCAGTTTGAAATTTTTATTTTGGCAATTTTAGCGAATTTTGATTATTTAAAATGAAATATTTTAAATAATATCGACGAGAAATTTATTTTGAATTGAAATTCGACGTATATATTATATACGTCGTCGTTAGAATATATAATAATTATATATAATTATAAAAGGAATTAAAAATGGCGCGGTAGTTCGAAAATTCGATTTCTAATTTCAAATGAATATACAGAATTCAATATAAGTCAGAATTGAACGAAACAAGAAATATTTGAATCTGTATAACTATATCTTTGTAACGAAGTTAACAAACTGAGATTTCATTTTAGAAATGATAAGATATGTCCAGTTTAAAATTAGAAATAGTCGCTGTGGAATTTATATATATTTTTATATATATAAGGCCCTTAAAAATAGCAATTTTGCAAACGACCTCGGATTTCGACGAAACCAGTTTTGTTGGGTCCGTGATGTTAAGTTATTGCTAGGTTTCAAATTTCATAATTTTTCGAATCAATATGTGAGCGTGGCAAAGGAAAACGCGTTTGACCAGTTTCAGTTGATTTTAATCGACTGGAAATTGGCCATTTTTCAAACGGTCTCAGAATTCGACGAAACTAGTTTTGTTAGGACCGTATCGTCAATACGAAGCTAGAAATTATTTTTCTGGAATTTTTCTAGTTAGTATGTGGCCCCGGTAATTTGAAATGTGCGTTTAAAATTCAATATAGTGATTTAAATGTAAATTCAAACGGAAACTGATTGTAACGATCAAATCAGCTTGCGATACATATCCCATTGTGTTCGGAATGGGGGTGAAACGCTATGGGCGACAGGCGGTGGGCCTCGTTTCGAGGTCGTGTGTAAAAGTCAACCCTTTTTGCAAATTTAAATGATAAAATAATAAAAAAAAATAATTTTTAATTCCTCCCTCCCCTTTTTCTTCTTCCTGGCCCCCCCCCCCCTTCCTTTCATACGTTCGATTCAGAAAGAAAAGGAAAAAAAAAAAAAGAGAAAAAAACATCCGAATCGCAAATCGCTTCTCCCCCCTCCTCGATCGTTCGCCGCCGCCGCCAGGGGGTGCGACGCCTCCCTGACTCCTCCCTCCACTTCCTCCACTCCATCGCTCCCTCCCCTTCTTCTCCGTCCTCCTGTAATCGCTGGCCCTTCAAACCCTAAGTCGACCGAAGCCGCCTCCCACAGCCACCGCAGGCCAACCCAGACTCCGCCGAACACTCCAACCGCCGCGATGAATCCAGCGCCCACTGACCCCCTCCCCATTCGCTGTAAGTTTAGGTTTTTATTTTATTTTTATTTTAATTCGTTAAAACTAATTTCGAGTTTTTTTAAAGGTTTAAAACAGTTTTTTTTAAAAGTTAAAACAGATTTTTTTTTAAAGGTTTAAAACAGTTTTTTTTAAAAGGTTTAAAACAGTTTTTTTTAAAAAGGTTTAAAACAGTTTTTTTTAAAAGGTTTAAAACAGTTTTTTTTTAAAAGGTTTAAAACAGTTTTTTTTAAAAGGTTTAAAACAGTTTTTTTTAAAAGGTTTAAAACAGTTTTTTTTAAAAGGTTTAAAACAGTTTTTTTAAAAAGGTTTAAAACAGTTTTTTTTTAAAAAGATATAAAACAGATTTTTTAAAAGGTTTAAAAACTGATTTCTTTAGAAAGAAAAATCATATTTTTATGTATTGAAAGTCGAGATAAAAATCATATTTTTATATATTGAAAGTCGAGATAAAAATCATATTTTTATATATTGAAAGTCGAGATAAAAATCATATTTTTTATGTATTGAAAGTCGAGATAAAAATCATATTTTTATATATTGAAAGTCGAGATAAAAATCATATTTTTTATGTATTGAAAGTCGAGATAAAAATCATATTTTTATGTATTGAAAGTCGAGATAAAAATCAGATTTTTATATATTGAATAGCATCGTAAAAATTCGATTTTTACATATGTAGTGAAAGCGGACAACGAAAGCGACAAAAGGCGAAACGACGAAGACTTCTGCAAAAGAAGAGCCGTGGAGCTAGGATAGCTATATGTGAGAATTTCTCACCTTTCAATTTACTTTTCTAGTTATATATATATACTAGGATGCAGACGGTGTTTAGTAGCACCCGACACAATCGTCCACAGACCATGGACTTGTTTGTTTGGCTGTTTGGTTATTGATTGTGATATTGGTTTGAATGTGGTTTGTGGTGTGAAAAATCGAATCGATAAATTGGTTAGGATTAGACGTGCGCCGTTATAAGGCGAAGGAGTAAGGCTAGGTTAGACCCTTACTCCAAATTTTGTGGTTTGCATAACGAAAGTGAATTTGATTGATGTGTGAATGGCGTGGGCCTTCACTAGACCGAGGATAAGACTAGGCCTTGTCCCGTTTCTAGTATCGTGCCGTTATGCCGCCGAAATTTTCTAAAATAAGTTAGAAAAATAAAAATAGCATTTTATTTAAAGAATGAACTGAATAGAGATTCATATGTTAAAATAAAATGTGTTATCGTTAAAAATATAATTTTTAACGTGAATGTGAATAAATAAATATTCATTTACAAACCAGACGGTTTGTTTATGTACACCTATTTGAATGACGTTGATTGGGTCGATAAATTTTACACATCGCCTAACTGCACAAATAAAATATGTGTTTGATTGTTTGAAACCCCACACGGGTGTTGGGATGAAATTTGAAGTTCACTCATCCTGATTGATTAAATATGTCGATCGATTGATTGACAGGCTGTTATAAGCGTTGAATATCTATATTTGATGCTTATACAGTGTAGTGCACTTTGGTTGATGGTTGATTATTTTCAATGCTATTATATACATGTGTTGTGTGAAAATCCATATAATTAATTTTATATGGTAATTGATTGGGCCTCATTCCAGTTTTGAAAAAGAAATATTTGAAATAGAATATTTGAAAATAAAGGAATATATGAAGCCGTGTTGATTAGATTGACGCCATTTTGACGTGAACGATATTTATATCGATTTTAAAAACGATTTCGAAATGAATTGAATTGAAAACGAATTCAAAATGAATTGAAAACGAATTCAAAATGAATTGAAAACGATTTCGAAATGAATTGAATTGAAAACGATTTCGAAATGAATTGAATTGAAAACGAATTCAAAATGAATTGAAAACGATTTCGAAATGAATTGAATTGAAAACGAATTCAAAATGAATTGAAAACGATTTCGAAATGAATTGAATTGAAAACGATTTCGAAATGAATTGAATTGAAAACGAATTCAAATGGAATTGAAAGCGAATTGAAATGAATTCAAATTGAATTGAAATTCGAATTGAATAGAAATGAATTTTAAAACGAATTTATAAAGAAGAATTCAATTTTGGCTTTGAATTGAAATAGAAGTTGAAATAGAATTTGAAACGAATTTAAAACTATTTATTCAATTCGTTTTGAATAGAAATCGATGAAATATATTATATATATATATTATATATATAATATAATGGCCTGAATAGAACGCGCCGCGCCGCGGCAGTTCGTGAATTTCGACCATTTGTTTCAAACGGACATTACGGGAGATCCGACCGTCGGATTCTCCTAAAACCGGAACCGTTGGGTTCGTATCGAAAAGAGCTTTCTAATGAATATTAGAAATTAGAAATCTAACGGTTGGATTTGGAATTATGTCCAAATCAAATTTGAAAAAGGTCGCTGTAAGTGCAGTTCGATGGCCATTGGTGGAAATCGACTGTACGGGCCTTGATAAAATTATTAAAAATAGTAATAATTTATGTAAAATCATAAGAAATGATTTAGAAAGAATTGGGATGAAAAACTCCATATTTGAAAAGATCAAAATAGATTTTTATCGAAATGAACTAGTTTTGAACTAGAATTATAGTTCTATTTATTTTTAAATAAATAAATTGAATTTGAAAAGGGTTTTAAAAGTAACCAGAATTTCCAATGATTGCATTGGAGTGGGTTTGAATCGAAATTGTCTTCGGAATATTTCGATGTTGGAATTCGTGATTATACAGGTGTTGTTATGGAAATTTGAAAGATATATATATATATCGTTATTTCCAATGCGATATTTGTTAATCGTAGAATTTGATATTGAATATAGGCCGATATATTTTCTATTCAGAGCCTTGTATTGAATATCAAATGTGATTTGGGTTTGTCGTGAATGGTGTCTTCACTAACACTGTTCTTGAACCTAGTTGAGAAAAGATTAAATCTTTTTATTTAGATTTAATGAAGTGTACCAATTAAATGATATTTAATTGGAATTGAATTGATATTGATTTTTGGGTTTATCGTGAACAGTGTTTTTAAATAACACTCGTTCTTTAACCCGATAATTAATGGAATGATTTTTGGGTTTATCGTGAACAGTGTTTTTAAATAACACTCGTTCTTTAACCCGATAATTAATGGAATGTGACTTTGGGTTTATCGCGAACCGTGTTTTTAGATGACACTGATTCCTTAACCCAGTCACAGATTAAAACTAAGTAGAGTTTTAATGAATCTTTAATTAGATTGAAATAATCGAAATGGAGTATCACCAGTTTAGCTCCAGGCGATAGTTAAATCTTTAATTAGATTTGAACGTGAAATGGTAATTGAATTTACCGATAACACTGTGGTGTTAGATATGAAGTATTACCAGTTTTACTTCATGGGATGAATAGGTTGGGATTGGGAAATTAAAACAAATGATTACTTCGGTAAGGTTCGCTAATCCCGACTAGTTTGAATTGATATTCAAAAATGGATTAAAGAATAAATTCAAGGAATTTATCTTTGATAAAATTAATGGGAATCATTTCCCTATGAATGTGAAATTTAGAAACTAACTGTCGGTTGGCCAAGCAGAATGGTTTTCTGGATATTGATCTGATGTTGGTTTCGGCCTTCGGGGTTAATATTTGGGAAATTATTCTCTTGATTAATTTACGGTTAGTGACTAATGAATTGGAATGAGGCGTATGTTGTGTTTGTGTAACACTTATTTAAAATATACGCGAGTTATTCGGAAAGACCGGGTTTATCCCATTCTGAATAACTGATACGACGATAAGTCGAAGATGAAGACGATGGGAAGACCGGAAGTCTTCACGTCGTTTGGGTGATAACTGATGATCTTGATTGGGCTGTACACCCAAGAAGATGGAAACAGTTAGTGATCGTCCAGACGTACTTGGAGATCGATGGATATGCGGGGTACTAGGTGCCTCCGGTTTCGTTCAGACCCAGAACGGACTTGTAAATGGACTGTGTGTCTGACATCGGATTTCATTCTGTGTGACTGATATCGGTTGCATAGGATGGCTTGCCTGTGTGGCATGCTAAGATGCAAATGATCAAGGCTTCTGTTGAAAAGCAAAGTCTTGTGGTTGATGATCAAAGCACGGCCTTTGTGGCGTAGCTTTGTGTAACGTTTACCTCGCGTGTTTCACACCAGGTATGAACCAAAAACGGGAGAAAGGACCTCAGGGAGGGCCTGCGTTTCCTCCTAGCTAGAAGTGGCGTCAGTGGTTTTACACGCCCTGACGAGTTTGACTTATGTGGTTGTTGCTGTTGCGAGGCGCCTCGGATTGATCGGTCGTTCTCGAACCGATGGAGTCATTTAGTGGCTCATTTACGCCCCAAAGGGCGGGGAAACGTAGTATTCAGGCATTTTAATCCACATCGGTGGACCGGCCCTGTCGCTCCTAGGGTCACTCGAGCTCTGATCCTGAGACTCGGGCTAGGCAGTCTCGAATCGGTTGAGGACTATCTTTTGCCTCGGTTCATAGATGGAAATCCAATTTCCAAATACGTGACATTTGCGGTTTTATTTGTAAACCTATATATGGCGACATGATATATGGTACCCATGCCGCCTATGATTGATACTTATGATTTGAAGTTGTTTTATACACTATGCACTTATAATAGTATCAAATGATTTGTTTTAAAACGTATCAAGCATTCTTTGGCTGTTATAAGGGAAAACCCTATCCTCGGCTGCGTTGCATTGTGTGATGGGACCTGGGTCTTATAACAGCTTCATTCTTCTTTATTTAGCATTGCGCTGTTGTTTTATGCACTGGTATTCTTGGGAGGAAACCCGTTCCGTGTTATACGGCGTGGTCCCTTGATTTACCTAGCTTGAAAATAAAGAATTAATAACTGTTTTAGTTCTCACACCAGTCCCATGACTGACCTGGAGTTTATTGTTTTGACCTAAACTCTGGGTGCCCTTATTTTCGACACGGGCAGCTAGTAGTTTTGGTTTTGCAGATTTATATTCACAGGATCCTGGTTTACAGCTGGAACGATATCCGGAAAGCTTTGTATCTGTATATCTCATTCTAGTTGTGTATTGTATTATTTTTCCGCTGCTATGTATTTATATGTAATTTAAATCTCTGATATTTCTGTGTAATATTCTTTATACTCTGTATATTCTTGTAATCTGATGCATTGTTGTAATATACAGTGAAATGTTCTTTTGTATGCGTTCTGATTTGTCGTGTTCTCAAACGATAGGGTGTTTCGAACGGCCTGGATCGGTTTAGCGACTGGTTCGGACCGAGCGAGATTCCTTGCCGTCACAGTTGGTATCAGAGCTTTGCTTTACAAAGCTTAGAGAACAAGGCACATTAGAACCATACGAAAGAATTCATCAGATATTGGATTAGGATATCCAATGAGAGTGACTCGTTAGAGATGGGATCAGTAGTATCCTAGAACGAGTGTGAAGAGTATATTTTTGAAAATGAAAACAAATTTTTGTTTTGAAAATTTAAATCACTTATTCGTATTTGATTATTTAATTATATTGATGTGGACAATCCAGTATATATAGATTTTGCGTATACGTCTGATCCGCGTATATTTGAAATTTTAATATATTGGATAGATATAGAATCACACTCTAGTCGCCCGAAGATGATATTGATGATAGCGATCGCATCATCAACATTTATTTTCGTGTTTCGAAGGTGTGATTTCTATATGTTTCCATTAGACTGGTGTGAGAACCAAAACTAATATAGTTAGAACACATTGTTGTAAATTGGCACCAAAACATGATTTTCTGTATAAGTATCAAAATTATGAATTTGAAACTCTAATTCACTAATTGATTGATGTTTGTGTGGTTTGTTTATTTGTTTGCTAAATTTTAACCATTTTGCCTAATTCAACCAAATATTGAATTGTATTGGAATTTGGTCGCATTTGCTTGCATACATGTATATCTTTTGAACAGGTCATAGCAAGGAGGCTAGAGCAGAGAATAAAATTTGTTTGCCCGACAAATAGGTACATGTTTACTACATAATTTCCTGTTTTGTTTGGGTGATGATGATTTTGTGAGCCTATTGGCTAGCCGCTTGGCTTTTTCTTTTTCTTTTTGAGATCTGAAGGACCGGGGAAGCTATTTGAAATTCCCCGATGCTCCCGGTGCAGGGGAGGTTATGGCGAAATTTTTCGAAAATTTAGGGTGTTAGCCAAATTTTTGAGATTTTGAAAATTCTCAGAAACTAAAGAGTTGGAGAATGGAAGCCAGATCGAGCGAAGAGTTGATTAATCAAACCACTTTCGACTTTGTTCCTTTTCGGGGACGAAAAGTTTTAAGTGGGGGAGATTGTAACAACCCGTAAAATGCGAGCCAGTTTGAAATTTTTATTTTGGCAATTTTAGCGAATTTTGATTATTTAAAATGAAATATTTTAAATAATATCGACGAGAAATTTATTTTGAATTGAAATTCGACGTATATATTATATACGTCGTCGTTAGATTATATAATAATTATATATAATTATAAAAGGAATTAAAAATGGCGCGGTAGTTCGAAAATTCGATTTCTAATTTCAAATGAATATACAGAATTCAATATAAGTCAGAATTGAACGAAACAAGAAATATTTGAATCTGTATAACTATATATTTGTAACGAAGTTAACAAACTGAGATTTCATTTTAGAAATGATAAGATATGTCCAGTTTAAAATTAGAAATAGTCGCTGTGGAATTTATATATATTTTTATATATATAAGGCCCTTAAAAATAGCAATTTTGCAAACGACCTCGGATTTCGACGAAACCAGTTTTGTTGGGTCCGTGATGTTAAGTTATTGCTAGGTTTCAAATTTCATAATTTTTCGAATCAATATGTGAGCGTGGCAAAGGAAAACGCGTTTGACCAGTTTCAGTTGATTTTAATCGACTGGAAATTGGCCATTTTTCAAACGGTCTCAGAATTCGACGAAACTAGTTTTGTTAGGACCGTATCGTCAATACGAAGCTAGAAATTATTTTTCTGGAATTTTTCTAGTTAGTATGTGGCCCCGGTAATTTGAAATGTGCGTTTAAAATTCAATATAGTGATTTAAATGTAAATTCAAACGGAAACTGATTGTAACGATCAAATCAGCTTGCGATACATATCCCATTGTGTTCGGAATGGGGGTGAAACGCTATGGGCGACAGGCGGTGGGCCTCGTTTCGAGGTCGTGTGTAAAAGTCAACCCTTTTTGCAAATTTAAATAATAAAATAATAAAAAAAAAAATTAATTCCTCCCTCCCCTTTTTCTTCTTCCTGGCCCCCCCCCCCTTCCTTTCATACGTTCGATTCAGAAAGAAAAGGAAAAAAAAAAAAAAGAGAAAAAAACATCCAAATCGCTTCTCCCCCCTCCTCGATCGTTCGCCGCCGCCGCCAGGGGGTGCGACGCCTCCCTGACTCCTCCCTCCACTTCCTCCACTCCATCGCTCCCTCCCCTTCTTCTCCGTCCTCCTGTAATCGCTGGCCCTTCAAACCCTAAGTCGACCGAAGCCGCCTCCCACAGCCACCGCAGGCCAACCCAGACTCCGCCGAACACTCCAACCGCCGCGATGAATCCAGCGCCCACTGACCCCCTCCCCATTCGCTGTAAGTTTAGGTTTTTATTTTATTTTTATTTTAATTCGTTAAAACTAATTTCGAGTTTTTTTTAAAGGTTTAAAACAGTTTTTTTTAAAAGGTTAAAACAGATTTTTTTTAAAGGTTTAAAACAGTTTTTTTTAAAAGGTTTAAAACAGTTTTTTTTAAAAAGGTTTAAAACAGTTTTTTTTTAAAAGGTTTAAAACAGTTTTTTTTAAAAGGTTTAAAACAGTTTTTTTTAAAAGGTTTAAAACAGTTTTTTTTAAAAGGTTTAAAACAGTTTTTTTAAAAAGGTTTAAAACAGTTTTTTTTAAAAAAGATATAAAACAGATTTTTTAAAAGGTTTAAAAACTGATTTCTTTAGAAAGAAAAATCATATTTTTATGTATTGAAAGTCGAGATAAAAATCATATTTTTATATATTGAAAGTCGAGATAAAAATCATATTTTTATATATTGAAAGTCGAGATAAAAATCATATTTTTTATGTATTGAAAGTCGAGATAAAAATCATATTTTTATATATTGAAAGTCGAGATAAAAATCATATTTTTTATGTATTGAAAGTCGAGATAAAAATCATATTTTTATGTATTGAAAGTCGAGATAAAAATCAGATTTTTATATATTGAATAGCATCGTAAAAATTCGATTTTTACATATGTAGTGAAAGCGGACAACGAAAGCGACAAAAGGCGAAACGACGAAGACTTCTGCAAAAGAAGAGCCGTGGAGCTAGGATAGCTATATGTGAGAATTTCTCACCTTTCAATTTACTTTTCTAGTTATATATATATATACTAGGATGCAGACGGTGTTTAGTAGCACCCGACACAATCGTCCACAGACCATGGACTTGTTTGTTTGGCTGTTTGGTTATTGATTGTGATATTGGTTTGAATGTGGTTTGTGGTGTGAAAAATCGAATCGATAAATTGGTTAGGATTAGACGTGCGCCGTTATAAGGCGAAGGAGTAAGGCTAGGTTAGACCCTTACTCCAAATTTTGTGGTTTGCATAACGAAAGTGAATTTGATTGATGTGTGAATGGCGTGGGCCTTCACTAGACCGGGGATAAGACTAGGCCTTGTCCCGTTTCTAGTATCGTGCCGTTATGCCGCCGAAATTTTCTAAAATAAGTTAGAAAAATAAAAATAGCATTTTATTTAAAGAATGAACTGAATAGAGATTCATATGTTAAAATAAAATGTGTTATCGTTAAAAATATAATTTTTAACGTGAATGTGAATAAATAAATATTCATTTACAAACCAGACGGTTTGTTTATGTACACCTATTTGAATGACGTTGATTGGGTCGATAAATTTTACACATCGCCTAACTGCACAAATAAAATATGTGTTTGATTGTTTGAAACCCCACACGGGTGTTGGGATGAAATTTGAAGTTCACTCATCCTGATTGATTAAATATGTCGATCGATTGATTGACAGGCTGTTATAAGCGTTGAATATCTATATTTGATGCTTATACAGTGTAGTGCACTTTGGTTGATGGTTGATTATTTTCAATGCTATTATATACATGTGTTGTATGAAAATCCATATAATTAATTTTATATGGTAATTGATTGGGCCTTATTCCAGTTTTGAAAAAGAAATATTTGAAATAGAATATTTGAAAATAAAGGAATATATGAAGCCGTGTTGATTAGATTGACGCCATTTTGACGTGAACGATATTTATATCGATTTTAAAAACGATTTCGAAATGAATTGAATTGAAAACGAATTCAAAATGAATTGAAAACGAATTCAAAATGAATTGAAAACGATTTCGAAATGAATTGAATTGAAAACGATTTCGAAATGAATTGAATTGAAAACGAATTCAAAATGAATTGAAAACGATTTCGAAATGAATTGAATTGAAAACGAATTCAAAATGAATTGAAAACGATTTCGAAATGAATTGAATTGAAAACGATTTCGAAATGAATTGAATTAAAACGAATTCAAATGGAATTGAAAGCGAATTGAAATGAATTCAAATTGAATTGAAATTCGAATTGAATAGAAATGAATTTTAAAACGAATTTATAAAGAAGAATTCAATTTTGGCTTTGAATTGAAATAGAAGTTGAAATAGAATTTGAAACGAATTTAAAACTATTTATTCAATTCGTTTTGAATAGAAATCGACGAAATATATTATATATATATATTATATATATATAATATAATGGCCTGAATAGAACGCGCCGCGCCGCGGCAGTTCGTGAATTTCGACCATTTGTTTCAAACGGACATTACGGGAGATCCGACCGTCGGATTCTCCTAAAACCGGAACCGTTGGGTTCGTATCGAAAAGAGCTTTCTAATGAATATTAGAAATTAGAAATCTAACGGTTGGATTTGGAATTATGTCCAAATCAAATTTGAAAAAGGTCGCTGTAAGTGCAGTTCGATGGCCATTGGTGGAAATCGACTGTACGGGCCTTGATAAAATTATTAAAAATAGTAATAATTTATGTAAAATCATAAGAAATGATTTAGAAAGAATTGGGATGAAAAACTCCATATTTGAAAAGATAAAAATAGATTTTTATCGAAATGAACTAGTTTTGAACTAGAATTATAGTTCTATTTATTTTTAAATAAATAAATTGAATTTGAAAAGGGTTTTAAAAGTAACCAGAATTTCCAATGATTGCATTGGAGTGGGTTTGAATCGAAATTGTCTTCGGAATATTTCGATGTTGGAATTCGTGATTATACAGGTGTTGTTATGGAAATTTGAAAGATATATATATATCGTTATTTCCAATGCGATATTTGTTAATCGTAGAATTTGATATTGAATATAGGCCGATATATTTTCTATTCAGAGCCTTGTATTGAATATCAAATGTGATTTGGGTTTGTCGTGAATGGTGTCTTCACTAACACTGTTCTTGAACCCAGTTGAGAAAAGATTAAATCTTTTTATTTAGATTTAATGAAGTGTACCAATTAAATGATATTTAATTGGAATTGAATTGATATTGATTTTTGGGTTTATCGTGAACAGTGTTTTTAAATAACACTCGTTCTTTAACCCGATAATTAATGGAATGATTTTTGGGTTTATCGTGAACAGTGTTTTTAAATAACACTCGTTCTTTAACCCGATAATTAATGGAATGTGACTTTGGGTTTATCGCGAACCGTGTTTTTAGATGACACTGATTCCTTAACCCAGTCACAGATTAAAACTAAGTAGAGTTTTAATGAATCTTTAATTAGATTGAAATAATCGAAATGGAGTATCACCAGTTTAGCTCCAGGCGATAGTTAAATCTTTAATTAGATTTGAACGTGAAATGGTAATTGAATTTACCGATAACACTGTGGTGTTAGATATGAAGTATTACCAGTTTTACTTCATGGGATGAATAGGTTGGGATTGGGAAATTAAAACAAATGATTACTTCGGTAAGGTTCGCTAATCCCGACTAGTTTGAATTGATATTCAAAAATGGATTAAAGAATAAATTCAAGGAATTTATCTTTGATAAAATTAATGGGAATCATTTCCCTATGAATGTGAAATTTAGAAACTAACTGTCGGTTGGCCAAGCAGAATGGTTTTCTGGATATTGATCTGATGTTGGTTTCGGCCTTCGGGGTTAATATTTGGGAAATTATTCTCTTGATTAATTTACGGTTAGTGACTAATGAATTGGAATGAGGCGTATGTTGTGTTTGTGTAACACTTATTTAAAATATACGCGAGTTATTCGGAAAGACCGGGTTTATCCCATTCTGAATAACTGATACGACGATAAGTCGAAGATGAAGACGATGGGAAGACCGGAAGTCTTCACGTCGTTTGGGTGATAACTGATGATCTTGATTGGGCTGTACACCCAAGAAGATGGAAACAGTTAGTGATCGTCCAGACGTACTTGGAGATCGATGGATATGCGGGGTACTAGGTGCCTCCGGTTTCGTTCAGACCCAGAACGGACTTGTAAATGGACTGTGTGTCTGACATCGGATTTCATTCTGTGTGACTGATATCGGTTGCATAGGATGGCTTGCCTGTGTGGCATGCTAAGATGCAAATGATCAAGGCTTCTGTTGAAAAGCAAAGTCTTGTGGTTGATGATCAAAGCACGGCCTTTGTGGCGTAGCTTTGTGTAACGTTTACCTCGCGTGTTTCACACCAGGTATGAACCAAAAACGGGAGAAAGGACCTCAGGGAGGGCCTGCGTTTCCTCCTAGCTAGAAGTGGCGTCAGTGGTTTTACACGCCCTGACGAGTTTGACTTATGTGGTTGTTGCTGTTGCGAGGCGCCTCGGATTGATCGGTCGTTCTCGAACCGATGGAGTCATTTAGTGGCTCATTTACGCCCCAAAGGGCGGGGAAACGTAGTGTTCAGGCATTTTAATCCACATCGGTGGACCGGCCCTGTCGCTCCTAGGGTCACTCGAGCTCTGATCCTGAGACTCGGGCTAGGCAGTCTCGAATCGGTTGAGGACTATCTTTTGCCTCGGTTCATAGATGGAAATCCAATTTCCAAATACGTGACATTTGCGGTTTTATTTGTAAACCTATATATGGCGACATGATATATGGTACCCATACCGCCTATGATTGATACTTATGATTTGAAGTTGTTTTATACACTATGCACTTATAATAGTATCAAATGATTTGTTTTAAAACGTATCAAGCATTCTTTGGCTGTTATAAGGGAAAACCCTATCCTCGGCTGCGTTGCATTGTGTGATGGGACCTGGGTCTTATAACAGCTTCATTCTTCTTTATTTAGCATTGCGCTGTTGTTTTATGCACTGGTATTCTTGGGAGGAAACCCGTTCCGTGTTATACGGCGTGGTCCCTTGATTTACCTAGCTTGAAAATAAAGAATTAATAACTGTTTTAGTTCTCACACCAGTCCCATGACTGACCTGGAGTTTATTGTTTTGACCTAAACTCTGGGTGCCCTTATTTTCGACACGGGCAACTAGTAGTTTTGGTTTTGCAGATTTATATTCACAGGATCCTGGTTTACAGCTGGAACGATATCCGGAAAGCTTTGTATCCGTATATCTCATTCTAGTTGTGTATTGTATTATTTTTCCGCTGCTATGTATTTATATGTAATTTAAATCTCTGATATTTCTGTGTAATATTCTTTATACTCTGTATATTCTTGTAATCTGATGCATTGTTGTAATATACAGTGAAATGTTCTTTTGTATGCGTTCTGATTTGTCGTGTTCTCAAACGATAGGGTGTTTCGAACGGCCTGGATCGGTTTAGCGACTGGTTCGGACCGAGCGAGATTCCTTGCCGTCACATCACTGATATATCCGAGGCGCCTCGCAATCCAACAACCACACAAGTGAAAATAATATAAATGTCAGGGCTGGTAGGTCACTGACACCACCCTAGCTAGAAGGAAACACATGCTCTCCCTGCTGTCCTCTCCTGTTTCTGGTTCACAACCAGGGTGTGAGGCTCGCGAATCAACGTTACACAAAGCTATGCCACACAGGCGGTGCTTTGATCATCAACCACAAGACTTTGCTTTTCAACAGAAGCCTTGATCAATTGCTACTTAGGCATGCCACACAGGCAATTCACTCCATGTGATTGATATCCATCAATATATAACCTCTGAGCTCGTACGTCTCAGAGAAGGGCGTTAAGCAAGAGAATAAATTCTCCGCCGCCAAACAGATATATATTTAATAGAAATCAATCACACAGAATAAAATCCAATGTCAGATACACAGTCCATTTACAAGTTCGTTCTGGGTCTGAACGAAACCGGAGGCACCTTGTACCTCGCATATCCATCGATCTCCAAGTACATCTAGACGATCACCAACTGATTCCCTCCTCTTTGGTGTACAGCCCAATCAAGATCATCAGTAATCACCCAACGATATGAAGACCTCTGGTCTTCGACCACCGTTGTAACACCCCACCTCCGCTAGGGTCACTCACAAAGGGAATGCACTAGTTTTGGAGAAGCGTTATCGAGGTAAACAAACACAGAAATATTACAAGACAGAACATAGATAAAATAGCGGAAGAATCAAAAGAAAATTTTCATTACTTTTAAAAAGAGTCAAAATCTTTTACATCAAATAGCCAAGGTCATTATTTTCCATTACAACAAATTCTGTCTTGCATAAATAAAGAAGCATAAATGTAACGGCCCGGGTTCCGCTCGACCCGATCGATCGTAAAATCGACCAAGACCGTTCAAAACCCGAACACGTTAACTTTGGGAATACAACAAATTAGAACAATAACAGCAGACTTTTATTACATCATGATAATATAACATCATAGTACAGAATATCAGAGTACATCGAATAAAATTACAGCGGAAGATATATTTTACAATGAATTTTAATACAATACAGCGGAAATAAAATAACTAAGGCAGCGGAAGACAACTATGCTCTGGACACAGCTTTAAGCTTCAATCCAGAATCCTGCTCGAGATATAAACCTATAGACAAACTACTCGACTGCCTGTGTGGAAGAGAAGGCACCCGAGTTTGCAAAGGTGGAAACAAAACAACGGGTCAGTCACGGGACTGGTGTGAGAATTCTTAACTAATTTAGCTAATAGTAATAAGACAAATCCAAGGACCACGCCGCTAACGCAGAACGAGTTTACTCCAATGGATTGCCGTGCATAATTAAAGTAAATCGTTTAACAACGCAATGCCTTTTAGAAAAATGAAACTATCATAAGACCCAAGTCCCATCACACAATGCAACGCAAACCGGAGGATACGGTTTTACCTTATAATGGTCAAAAATGCTTGATACGATAAAAACGGATTTTGATATTATTATTAGTGTATATATGTTTCAAAAACATTTCAAAGTAAATGTATCAATCCTAGGAAGCATAGCTACCATATACTATGCCTCTATACTAGTAATACAATCAAAACCGTATGAGGTTGTATTGGAAATTGGGTTTCCATCATGAGTCAAGGCTAGGGAGGAGCTCCTTACCGATTCGAGACACTCTAGCTAATGTCACAGGATTCCCCGTAGAGAACCCTTGGATAGCTGCAGAGCCGGTCCACCATACGAGTTGTTGATTAGTTATTCCTGAACACACGTTTCCCGGTCCTATAGGACCTATCATCCGAGGCGCGCCACATTCCATCATCCACATAAGTAAATATCAGCCAGTTTAAGCACCGACACCACTTCTAGCTAGAAAGAAACGTGCTGCTCTCCCTGCGTTCCCTTCTCCCATTTTAGACTCAACCGGGTTGTGAGTCTCGCGAAGTAATGTTATAACCACAAGGCCTGCTTTTCAACAAAGCCTTGATCATCTTCATCTTGGCATGCCACATTGTCAATCCATACCGTACCATTGATCATCCATCAATACATAAATGGGTGTTAAGCAAAGAATAAATTCTCCACCACCAACATTTATATATTAAACAGAAAATCAATAACATTATATTAACGGAGTACGATGTCAGACACACAATCTATTTATAAGCATATGCTCTGGGTCTGAGCGAAAGCCAAATCCGTACAAATCCGCACTACGTTTGGGCAACTCCTACTATTAACCCTATCATGGTAGCGAGCTATTCTAAGGCAACAGTTATCATCGTCCATTCGATGTGAAGATTTCCGGTCTTCAATCGCCATCTTCCAATCTTGGATTTTAAACGTCGTTTAATTATTTGGAATGGGATAAACTCGGACTTTCCAAATAAACCTCGCATATTAATTTGAAAACCCTTTCATATTGTTATTAATAATTTGAAACAATTTTAATCCTACTTTATTTCAATAAAAATAACTCGTTTTTTTATAAAAATGACGTTTCAGGTCATATAAGGTTTTAGCACTGCTTTTGTGGAAATTTGAATTTCACATATCTCTAAATCTAACCGTTGGATTTTAACAAGTTTGGTATTGGTGGAAAGACCTTCCCAAGACGAATCCAACGGACCCAGTTTTGGGAAAATCCAACTGTTGGATCTTTCGTTATGATCATACAAAGTTGGAGTTTCAAAACGCGAACTGCGCGTGCGCGAATCGTTTAATTATAATTTATATTTATAATAAACATAAATCATGCTAGGTTGTTAACATGCAAATACACTCAATCATAACAAACAAACATACACCTACATAACCAATCATGTAATGATGAAATACAACACATTCATATTCATATGTAACAACAATGTATTATGCTAAATTAATACATAAATTCTATTTCACATTTTTATTTATTAAATAATAATAAGAATGTCATCTTTCTAATAGAAGTAACTTACATTAAAAATGAATTTTTTTAATGTTCAGTCTATTTATTCAACTAAATTTCATATTTATAAATTTCAAATAAAAATGCAAATCTTTTATTTCAACTTAAACCAACATTTAAGGATATGATCTTTTTAGTTGGAACGACATGACGCTACAAATATGTTCATTTTAACTAAAATGGCATGTCGCCAAATTCATATTCATAATTTCTAATGTAAACATATCTAATGTAAACATATTTTCTAACGTACACATATTTGCTAATGTAATCATTATTTTCTAATGTAAACATTAACGCTAAAATATAATTCATATCAACTAAATTTACATAATGCTAAAATTATGTTCATTTCAACTAAATTTGACATATATTAAAATATGTGTTTATTTTATCTTAATTTCATATGCAGGGATGCTACAACAAAATATGATTTCATTCATATGCAGTGACGCTACAATAAAATATGATTTCATTCATGTGCAGTGACGCTACAACAAAATATGATTTAATTCATATGTAGTAACGCTACAACAAAATATGATTTCATTCATATGTAGTAACATGTCATTAAAATATGATAATGTTTCACGTTTCTACTTAAACACTAAAGCATATTTATTTTCATGTTTTTACCTAAACATTAATAATATCTTTATTTCCATGTTTCTACAAAAACGCCACAAATATCCTTAATTTCATATTCCTACATAGATGACAAAAATAATCTTAATTTCATGTTTTAATATAAACAGTGAAAATAATCCTAATTCCTTATTTCAACATAAACGGTGAAAACCTTCTTAATTTCTTGGTCCCACATCAACTGTGAAAACAATCTTAATTCCTTATTTTAAACCAAACGGCAAAATAATAATAATAATAAGTTTATTTATGTATTAACTAAGAACAATAAAAAGAATATGATTATTACATGTTCCATCTAAAACGCTAAAAATATAATTATATTCATACTTTAACTAAAAACGCTAAAAATATGTTTATTTACATAAAGATGTCATCTTTTATTCATTTCTTTGATTATAAGAAAATATAATCCATTGTCCATTTCTTTGATTACATGAAAATATAATCCTTTTTATTCTATTCCTACTTAAACGCTAAAATATATAATTATGATTCACTTTTTCCATTAACGCCAAAATATACTTATGGTTCATTAATGCTAAAAAAATGACTATATCTCGTGCTTCCATTTAACTCAAATTTCATAATCTACTTTTCATATTTTGCATTAACGCTAATTTATATATGCAATTTACAAGTTTCATGAAAACGATAAAAAATTCAGGATTCATACTTGTTTATACTTGTTTTAGTGTAAATACTCAACACTAATCTTATGTTCATAATTCATAACATACACCGCACAAATTTTATGAATCAAAATGAAAGATCCAAACTTTATTTAATTGTAATAACAAAATGTAAATAAATGTGTCATGTAAACTTGTTCTTTTTATTTACATAGCGAATGTAAATAAATTGTTCACTGTAATTATGTTCTTATTCTAATTTGTCGATTCTAACATAAACGGTGTTTTTATTTTACAATATAAAATCTTACTCAATTACATATAAAAATGGAATTTTATTTTACAATGCAAACCTTCATTCTTTAATTACAAAAAAAAATGTAATTTTATTTACAGTGAAAATATTATTCTTTATTTATATTAAAAATAAAGATAATTTCTTTTACGGTATAATATCATACTTAAATTACAATGAAAATTTCAACGTCAACTTAAATTATTTGATTACAACCGCAACATAAAGATTTAATCTTTTTATTTCATTCAAACGCAACATAAATATGTTCTTAATATTAGCAAACATGAATTCAACATAAATATGTTCTTAATTTTAGCAAACATGAATTCAACATAAATATGTTCTAAATTTTAGCAAACATGAATACGACATAAATATGTTCTTAATTTTAGCAAACATGAATACGACATAAATATGTTCTTAATTTTATTAAATATTTAAAATATTGTTTAGGGAAATTCAAATCTCAATAAAAATCCAACCTCATGTGGTTCAAATAAAATGAGATTTTCACTCTGATTCTTGATTTCGGCAAAATACATGTTTTCATGTAAAACATGAAAAATGAGATTTTACTACAAATCTCAAATCTGACCAAAAACCCATTCTTATGAAGAACAATGAAAATTTGAGAATTTTTATTGAAAATCCTATTTCCCATACTCTTGTCAAATCAAAGATTTAATCTTAAATTTCAAAAAAAACAAACTCAACATACATGTTTGACCAAAAATGACAATTCTCTAATTGCGAAGCATATGAACATGAGAAATCTCAAAATAAAAGAGGAGATCACATCGCTCCTATAAATTTAAGAACATAAATCTAAAGACAAGATCTTTATGTTGTCTTGCGATAAAATAAAATAAAATTAACCCCGCATGAACAGATCAAAAAGGTAGATCTGAAATAATAAGATGACAGCGCGTGTACAGGGATAAATAAAATAATCATAATAGCAGCGCAAACATGAAACTGAATAAGAAGAAAAATTGATCGCAAGCACAGATCTAAATTACTACACGCATACCAGTATATAGATCTTCAATTGGGGTACTAATTAAAAATTAAATTTAAAATCTAATTCAAGAATAGATTCAGAATTCTCACCTTGGATAACAAACCAGTTCAGATCTAAACTAAAAGAAGATCAGGAATTTTGCACAACAGACCTAGAATGTTGTGCTGCGCGTCGTTGTCCCCATATCACAAAAGTTGTCGAATTCTGAATCGGATTGCACCAAAAACATGTATTTAATAATTAAAATTTAAAATTAGCAATGAAATCAATCGTTGCAAAAAAATAAAATAAATTTTTATATAACCTCAGATTTTGTTCAAATCTTTGAATCGCGATAACTTGAGATTGGATCAATGGTTTTGGGTGTCGTCTGTTGGAGATTTGAGAGCTTGGAGGGGCACATACACGCCGGGAATAGGGGGAGGTACGTGAGAAGAAGGTTTCACGGAGCTAATAAATTGGGAAAAACAATTTAGGTGAGGAATATGATTTGGGGAAGAAAGTATTTTTCATTGGAAGTGATAAAAGAAGAGGCATGGTAAATATAAAGAGGAAGAAAAAGAATGGGAGTGGTTCTAAGAATGAATGGAAATTAGGATAAAATACATAAGTGGAGAGAAAAGATAGGAATAAGAAACGTACATGAAGCGGTAAACATTAATTTCAAAATAAAGAAAAAAATTCTTTCCTTTTTTTATTCAAATTTCAAAGGTAATTAACAAGGAGAGAGAGAGAGAGAGTGAACGGAAAGAAATGAATAAACGAAGGGTTGATTTCAGGAATGCATTTAAATTTACTTCCATGTTTACACATGCTTTGTGAAGAAAATTCCTTTTTTTTCATATAGAGATTTAACTACATTTTCTATTGGGAACGCATGTGTGAATACATTCCATATGATCAATGATACATTCCATACGATCAATGATAGCTATTTATTATAACATATCAATAATCATTACCTTATTCTCTCCAATTTTACATCAATCCTATGTTTACTATATTATAATTTAATTTCATAAAATTTATACTTATCAATGTATTTTTTTGTTATTTAGTAACGGTTTATCAACTAAATTCACTTTTCATTCAAACATCAAGTAAATCATCAATGTTAATTTATTTCCATTAATAATTCATAAATCAATTACATGGATTAATAATTCAAAAATCTTGTCTTAATGTTCATAAAATTCTTAGTAGAAACAATTAAAGCAAATAAATACTTTTATCATTTGCTTATGTATCATTTACTTATTGTGTGTTAGCAATAAATGCCAAATTCATGTGTTTACATTTTACAAAAAAAAAAGATGATTTTTGTTGTATAGAAAATTTCCAAAAATATGTTTACATTTCAAATAAAGATATGATTTTTATATTTTTACCAACTTCCAAACAAAACTGTGTTTAATTTAACATGTTTACAGGTTCACAAATCAATGTTAATCAATGCAAATTATTAACATGTTTAAAATCAATGTAAAATAGCATGTTTACAAATCTAAGCTAATTAGCATATTTTTAAAGCTAAGTGTTAATTATAAATCAATTTCATGTCTTGAATTCTCTAAACAAAAACATTCTAAGTTATGTTTATCATTTATCGCATGTTTTTAACAAAAAATTTCTTAAAATAAAATTTTAAATTAGTTCTGATTTTCCCGGTTGTTACAATAAACTTAAAACATCAAAAGTAGCTTAATTCCCCAAAGGTAGCAGAAAATGCAGCCATAGCATAGCCCAAGATCAAACCGTACATGAGCTGAATCAAAAGCAAGCAAAATCCAAGCTAAGTGCTAGAGTTTCCTCCCTGAGAACCTGGGGGGGAACGGAAGAAAAAGAAGCGAAAGAAAACGAGTCAGTCATAAAGACTGGTAAGTCCAAGTGACTTTCAGCATAAAAACTGATAAAGGTAACATGACATGTATAAACGGAAAGTAAACATACGGATGATGACAAGATGGGCAAGATAGACTAAGATAACATGATAAATCAAGTATAACTCAAGTATAACATCACATATTCAAGGTTCACTGCATCAACTATACTAGAATCCCAAACCCATGTCTTATATTAATCATGAAATGATTCCTTGGCCCAATATCATGAAATGACCCATTACTAGGTCCAACGAAATGATCCACTAGTCGATCGGCTCCCTACAATTTCTAGGTCGTCATGTGTCTCTGTGTCATACGGCCCTATCACGAATGTAGTCACCTGTGCTAGGTCCACCATAGGGTGTATCAAGCCCTAGGGTGCCAACCACCGACACGAATCAAGAATGCACAGATAAACCTACTGATACCCAATGCCTGCTTTTTCAACTCCGGACCACGTGCACGACCATAGCCCGCCTAAACCTACACTGGCGCACCAGCACAGCCGTCGTTCTGGTCACTTACAATCAACCCAGTAATCGTGCCCCACCCTGCCTAGTCCCAGGGTACCATGATACATCTAGTGGGTTACTGCTGAAACGGACCGCGTAACTAGGGTTTCCATCCAATAGGTTAAGTATTGTCATTTCAATTCGTGACTTAACCCCTATCAGTCTAGAATGTCAAGTTGGTTAAGTATTGTCCTTCAAGTTCGTGACTTAATGCGCCCACGTGTCATGTCAAATTTGGCTAAGTGTTGTCGTTCAAGTTCATGGCTTAGCCCTATGAATCATGTATCAAGTTGGTTAAGTGTTGTCTTTCATGTTCATGACTTAACCCTATCATGAGGCATTAATTCATTAATGCACTCCAACTCTCACATCAGACCTGTTGTTGTGGTCACTGGATATGCCGGGCGGTTCCGGGCAGAATTACACAACAACTCAGTTTGACCTCAGGTTTTCAAGTGCGATATGACCAACTACCCACATTGGATCCTATTGTTTGCAGTAACTGGATTTGCTGGGCGGTTCCGGGCAGAATTACACTGCAAACTCAACCCAACCTCGAGTTGGCCATTTTCAAGTTCATTCTAGTGTCATGTCCATGTTCAAGATTCATGTCAAGTTTGTGTCAAGTTTTCAAGGCAAGTTTCCTGTCGATTTCTTGTCAAGTTTTCAAGGCAAGATTCATGCCAAGCTTCCTATGATTACCAATTTTTCCCAACGTCACCCCGTCTAAATATTAGGCTAAAAACTTAGCCTAATTTAACGTACGCAAAATTGGCATAAAGTAATTCATTAACATAAACATGACATAGGTGTAAACTTGACATTTTCGGCATAGTCAATATGAACATCATAGGTGTGAACTTGCAAAATAGTCAACATGAATATCATAGGTGTGAATCTTGCAACGTAGACTAAATCAACATACATATATGTGAACTTGCAACATAGACTAAATCAACTTACATATATGTGAACTTGCAAATCAATCACGAGCATATGAATATGTGTGAACTTGAAATATGTCATAGGTTTAACATATACACATAAACATGTAGATCTAACATTTAGTCACATATGTGATATGATTTTACAACCTAAAACTTGCATAACATGATAAACTACACAACTTGTCATAACGGGTTATACTTCAAGTTCCTATACATATGAATAGACTTATTCATTAATTCCCAATTCAACATGATAATAAAATAGAACAACAGGCATAGATCAATATCATTCAATAACAAAATCAATCTATTTTCAAGGTATGACATGACTGAATAAATTGATTAAAACATCACAGGCATATAAATCTGATAACATTACAAACATAAAAAGGTTGAATACTAATCTAGATTCAAGAACATGGATAGAGCTAACTTAAATAGAAAAATCCCCAAAATCAAGATCCAAGGACAAATAAAGAAAATAGGTCTGAATAGAAAGTCAAGCTTAGATCCAATTTCATAGTTATAATCCTAGGCAATGAATCATAGGTGATTAACCAGAATTGTCCTTGTCATAGTCATAGGCAATAGTCTTATTGTTCATAGTCATAAGCAGTCTTATGTTCACCGTCATAGTCATAGGCATAGTCTTATTAGTAATAGGCAGTCTTATGTTCACCGTCATAGTCATAGGCTTTGTCTTATGTTCATCGTCATAGTCATAGGCAATATTCTTATGTTCACCGTCATAGTCATAGGAAATATTCTTATATTCACTGTCATAGTCATAGGCGTAGTCTTAGGCCATTAACAATAGTTTCAACGTCATAGGCAATATTCCCAATAGTCAAGATCCAAGAAGAAAACAAGAATAGATATGAATCATACATAAATCGATTCCAGTTTATAACATGCCCATATTAGATTTATAGTTTTTATCTAAAAGTAACTGGAACTTACAGATCGTGGTTTAAGAAAGATGTAGAAGTCGAATCTATAAACTAGTCGTCGAATTGTTGAATCGTTGAATCTTGCTTTGATTGTAGAAGCAAATCCCCAATTCCTAGTTGTAGTCTTCAAGAAATAATCTTCCCGTTTTATTTTTAATTTAATTTAATTAAGGTGGAGGCAGCATAACATTGCAATGGTTTGGTGTGGAGAGAAAGCTAGGTTTAGGGGTGTTTAAATAGGAGAATAGGGTAATTTAGAGCCTTCAGATCAGTCCAGAAGTCATCAGAACCACCCAGCTCGAAGACAGGTCATCCAGCCACTCATAAGAAGACACGTCATCATAGAACACTCAAGAATTCTGTGCTGGATTTGTATGGGCGCACTTGGCAGGTGTGCCAGTGTATTTTTGTACTGGCGCACTTCACAAGTGCGCCAGTGTATTCTGGCCTGTTTCCGGTTTTTCTGCCTAACTTCGTTCGTCCATATCTTCTTCATACAGTATCCATTTTAAGCAAACTCGGACTCTATCTCAAGCAGAATTTCGAGACGAACGCAATGGCGCAACCCGTTTCCCTTGATTATTATATTAAAAATTAATTCTGCCTTGATTTATGGTTTTAACATGTTATTAAAATTCGGGTTGTTACATTCTTCCCTCCTTAAAGGATTTCGTCCCGAAATCTTCAAGTTAAGAAGAATGCATCCTATCATCCAATCATCCATCTACTCAAAACATCATCCACAAGCAACCATTGTCCTTAAACGATTTCTAATGCTATATGAACATATGCAGAAATTGTGTGTATATGTTCCTTATCTAATGCAAATGATCAGGCCTGATTGATCTTCTTAATGCAAAATATGTTTAGTGTCATGAATCCAACATGTATGCAAATAGTCCAAGTCACATAAACGCTATATGTGTGCACAAACATCCATCCATATGCAACATCCACATGATAACACGTTCAATTTCATCCATAAACAAGTATAAACACTCATGCATATGCAATATGAAAATGTGTCTGAGCCGGTCTAGTGCATAATGTGTGTTACGCAACCACGAGCAACCACTTGCGACCACTTGCAACCATTTGCAAACATCAACCATAACATGTTTTCAAGCACATGTTTACATCCAAAAGGGTTCTACCTAAGGTTCTCAAGATAGGATTGAGAAGATAAGCAAGATAAAACAAAGCATCTAGGAGAAGAAGTTAAAGATATTACTAATGTATATGGCCCACACACTAGGATTGAGAGGAGACGTTTGTGGGATGAATGTTCGGACTTTAGAAACCTTGCCCCAAATCTTTGGATTATGGGGGGGGATTTCAACGTTACTAGGTTTCTAGGCGAGAGATCTCCTCGTGAAGGAGAATTCTCCGATATGGAGGAATTCAATGATTTCATTCTTAATAATAATTTGATAGAGATTCCGCTTAACAACAGATCATTTACTTGGTCTAATGTTAGGGACAGTCCGTCTTATGCATTGTTAGATAGATTTTTTTATAAGTACGGAGGTTGATGAGAGATTTCCAATTTGTAAAGTAAAGGGATTGCCCTTTTATATTCGGATCATTGCCCTTTAATTCTCACTGGTGATTCGAATATTTTAATTAGTAATAGTTTTAAATTTGAAAAGATGTGGCTATTAGACACCAGTTTTATTAAACTTGTTACTATTAAGTGGAATTCGTTATTCTATTTTAATAATTTGTACAATGGAAATTCTGCAAAGATTTTCATTTCAAAACTAGGCAAATTAAGATTTTTTTTCTTAAGAGGTGGAATAAATTTGTTTTTGGTAGTGTTAGAGTTAAGAAAGATAAGATTTTATGTGAGATGTTAGAATTAGACAAGTTGAATGAGTCAAGATCACTAAATTTAGTAGAGAGAGATAGACTTTTAAATCTTAGAAATGATTTTAATTTGATACTAGAAAAGGAAGAAACTATGTGGAGGCAAAGATCCAGAGTTCAATGGATCAAGGAGGGTGATAATAATACGAAATTTTTCCATAGTGTGGCAAATAAGAGGAGACGAGGTAATTTGATTCACTCTATTTTTATTAATGACATGGAACTGACATTTCAGCGGGATTTAAACGAAGCTTTCACTAGTTATTATAAACAAATTTTTGGGACTAGGATTAAAAAAAGAATCAATGTTAATTGGAAGGACATCTACCCCAATGATGTTAAGGATGAAGTTGTAGATTTAGATAAGCCTTTTTCAGAGCAGGAGATTTGGAAGGCTATTTGTGATATGCCTAGTGACAAAGCTCCAGGGCCTGACGGTTTTTCTGTTCTTTTTTTATAAACAGTTTTGGGAAGTTTTGAAATTTGATGTTATTAAACTTTTTAATGATTTTTACAATGGAGATTTGTGTCTAGGTAACTTTAATTTTGCTAATGTTATTCTTATCAAGAAGAGAGAGGATGCTAAATTTTTAAAAGAGTTTAGACCAATCTCTTTAATTAATGTTTCTGTTAAGATTATTTCTAAAGTTTTAGCAAATAGGCTTAGTAGGAAGATAAATGTACTCATAGACAATTCACAAACTACTTTTATTAAAGGTAGACAAATAGGGGAGGGAGTAGTAGCTGTTCAAGAGTACATAAATTTATGTGTTAAAAATCATTTTACATGTGCTATTTTGAAATTTGATTTTGAAAAGGCGTTTGATTCTATTGACTGGGATTTCATCTGTGAATTAAGTCTTGCCAGAGGATTTAGTATTAGATGGATAAACTGGATTATGCTTTTACTTAGGTCAGGTAGTTCTAACATTATTGTAAATGGGGTAATTGGAAAGAAGATACAATCTAAGAGGGGTCTTAGACAGGGAGATCCCCTGTCACCGTTACTATTCAATTTAGCAGCTGATGTCTTTTCTAGAATAATTAAGAGAGCGGGGAGATTAGGTGTTTTAGGTAATGTTGGTAATGAGCATTTCAACAATGAAGTATCTATACTTCAATTTGCGAATGACACTTTACTATTTTCTTCTCATTTACCAAAACACATTATCGCTCTTAAATTTATTCTTTACTGTTTTGAAATGTTATCTGGTCTTAGAATTAATTTTGACAAGAATTCAATTATGGTTATTAATGATTTTGATAATGTAGAAAATATGGTTGCAAGTACTTAAACTGCTCAGTCATGAAATTTCCTTTTGATTATTTAGGTTTTAAAATTAGGCCTTCAAAACTTAAGAAGGAGGATTGGCTAGTCATCATAGATAAGATTAATAATAGATTATCAAGTTGGAATAATAGATTTTTGTCTAGAGCAAGTAGATTAGTACTAGTTAATTCGGTGTTATCAGCTATTCCCGTTTATTGGATGTCCGTACATAGATTGTGTAACAACCCGGAAAATCTGGGCCAGTTTAAAATTTTTATTTTGGCAATTTTAGCGAATTTTGAATATTTAAAATAGATTATTTTAAATAATATCGACGAAAAATTTATTTTGAATATAAATCGAACGTATATATTATACGCGTCGTCATTAGAATATAATATTTATATATAATTATAAATAGAATTGAAAATGGCGCGGTAGTTCGAAAATTCGATTTCTAATTTCAAATGAATATACAGAATTCAATATAAGTCAGAATTGAACGAAACAAGAAATATTTGAATCTGTATAACTATATCTTTGTAACGAAGTTAACAAACTGAGATTTCATTTTAGAAATGATAAGATATGTCCAGTTTAAAATTAGAAATAGTCGCTGTGGAATTTATATATATTTTTATATATATAAGGCCCTTAAAAATGGACATTTTGCAAACGACCTCGGATTTCGACGAAACGAGTTTTGTTGGGTCCGTGATGTTAAGTTATTGTTAGATTCCAAATTTCATAATTTTTCGAATCAATATGTGAGCGTGGCAAAGGAAAACGCGTTTGACCAGTTTCAGTTGAATTTAATCGACTGGAAATTGGCCATTTTTCTAACGGTCTCAGAATTCGACGAAACTAGTTTTGATAGGACCGTATCGTCAATACGAAGCTAGAAAATATTTTTCTGGGATTTTTCTAGTTAGTATGTGGCCCCGGTAATTTGAAATGTACGTTTAAAATTCAATATAGTGATTTAAACGTAAATTCAAAAGGAAACTGATTATAACAATCGAATCAGCTTGCGATACATATCCCATTGTGTTCGGAATGGGGGTGAAACGCTATGGACGACAGGCGGTGGGCCTCGTTTCGAGGTCATATGTAAAAGTCGATCTTTTTGCCAAATATAGTAATTAAAAAAAAAAAAAAAAAAAAAAAAAAAAAAATCTTCCCCTTTTACCCACCGAAGCCCCCCCTTTTTTTCTCTTCACAATCGATTTCAGACAGAATAAAAAAAAAAGAAAAAAAAAAAACCCTAATAGCTGAAGCCGCCGCCCCCTCAGGCGAACGCCGCGACGAAGCTATCGCCGCGCCCCCTGGAAGCCTCGAGCCCTCGCGCAGACATCGAAGCCCCCCAGATCGAACGAGCCCCACCGAAGCCCCCCCCCCCTAGTTCGCGACGCCCGCCGACCCCCCCCCCCCCCCTGCAATGTACCGCCGACGCTCTTCTTCCCTTCTCCACTTCGAAGTCGACGGTGAGCATTTACGATAATTTCATTTTTATTTTTTTTATTTTTATTTTTAGTTCTGCTAAAACTAAACTGCATTTTTAAGAAAACAAAACTGATTTATTTTTAGATCCAAAACTGAATTTAAAAAAAAAAAAAATGAATGAAAACAGAATTTATAAAGAATAAAAAAAAAAAAAAAACAGAATTTTCTAAAAGGTAAAAACTGAAATTAAAAAGAAAAATAAAAACTGTTTTTAAAGAAGAAACTAAAAACTAGATTTTCTTTTTATAATATAAAAACAGAACTGATTTAAAAGAATAATAAAAACTGCATTTTGAAAAAGGATTTAAAAACTGCATTTTTGTAAAAGAGAAAAAAAAAACTGATTTTTAGTTATATTTAAAGAAAACTGATTTTTGATAATGTGAAAAAGAAAAGATATAATCTTTGAAATAAAAATTCGATTTTTATATATTGAACTTTGTAATAAAAATTCGATTTTTATATATTGAACTTTGAACTAAAAATTCGATTTTTATATATTGAACTTTGAACTAAAAATTCGATTTTTATATATTGAACTTTGAACTAAAAATTCGATTTTTATATATTGAACTTTGAACTAAAAATTCGATTTTTATATATTGAACTTTGAACTAAAAATTCGATTTTTATATATTGAACTTTGAAATAAAAATTCGATTTTTATATATTGAACTTTGAACTAAAAATTCGATTTTTATATATTGAACTTTGAAATAAAAATTCGATTTTTATATATTGAACTTTGAACTAAAAATTCGATTTTTATATATTGAACTTTGAACTAAAAATTCGATTTTTATATATTGAACTTTGAAATAAAAATTCGATTTTTATATATTGAACTTTGAAATAAAAATTCGATTTTTATATATTGAACTTTGAAATAAAAATTCGATTTTTATATATTGAACTTTGAAATAAAAATTCGATTTTTATATATTGAACTTTGAAATAAAAATTCGATTTTTATATATTGAACTTTGAAATAAAAATTCGATTTTTATATATTGAATAGCGAAGTAAAAATGTGATTTTTACGTATGTAGTGAAAGCAGCAACGAAGGTAACAAAAAGGCGAGAACGTAGAAGATTTATATCAATGAAGAGCCGTGGAGCTAGGATAGCTATAAGTGAGAATTTCTCACCTTTCAAATTTATTTTCTAGTTATATATATATATACTAGGATGCAGACGGTGCTTAGTAGCACCCGACACAATCGTCCACAGACCATGGACTTGTTTGTTTGGTTGCATAGGTTAGTTGAATTATTTGTTTGAAATGAATTGAATTGTTTGGTGAGATGAAATTGATTTGATTGATGTGTGAATGGCGTGGGCCTTCACTAGACCGGGGATAAGGCTAGGCCTTGTCCCGTTTCTAGTATCGTGCCGTTATGCCGCCGAAATTTTCTAAAATATGTTAGAAAATAAAAATATCATTTTATTGTGTAAATGAATTGAATAGAAATTCATAGGTTGAAATAAAATGTTTTATCGTTAAAAATATAATTTTTAACGTGAATGTGAATAAATGAATAGTTATAAACAAATCGGTCGATTTGTTTGTATATACACTGATTTGACTGATATTGATTGGGTCGATAAATTTCACACATCGCCCAACTGCACAAATAAAATCTATGTTTGATTGTTTGAAACCCCACACGGGTGTTGGGATGAAATTTGAAGTTCACTCATCCTGATTGATTAAATATGTCGATCGATTGATTGACAGGCTGTTATAAGCGTTAGATATCTATATTTGATGCTTATACAGTGTAGTGCACTTTGGTTGATGGTTGATTATTTTTCAATGCTATTATACATGTGTTGTATGAAAATCCATATAATAACTTTATATGGTAATTGATTGGGCCTCATTCCAGTTTTAAAATAGAAATATTTAAAATAGAAATATTTAAAATAGAAATATTTGAAATAGAAATATTTGAAATAGAAATATTCGAAATGGAATATTTGGAAATATCAATATATGAAGCCGTGTTGATTAGGTTGGCGCCATTTTGACGTGAACGATATTTATATCGATTTTATTCATTTTAAAATAGATATTGAAAACGATTTCGAAATAAATTGAATTGAAAACGATTTCGAAATGAATTGAATTGAAAACGATTTCGAAATGAATTGAATTGAAAACGAATTCAAAATGAATTGAAAACGATTTCGAAATGAATTGAATTGAAAACGATTTCGAAATGAATTGAATTGAAAACGAATTCAAATGTAATTGAAAGCGAATTGAAATGAATTCAAATTGAATTGAAATTCGAATTGAATAGAAATGAATTCAAATTGAATTGAAATTTGAATTGAATAGAAATGAATTTTAAAACGAATTTATAAAGAAGAATTCAATTTTGATTTGAATTGAAATGGAAGTTGAATTTGCTTTTGAAACGAATTTTAAAACTATTTATATAATTCGTTTTAAATAGAAATCGACGAAGTATATATTATATATATTATATATATAATATAATGGCCTGAATAGAACGCGCCGCGCCGCGGCAGTTCGCGAATTTCGACCATTTATTTCAAACGGACATTGCGGGAGATCCGACCGTCGGATTCTCCTAAAACCGGAACCGTTGGGTTCGTATCGAAAAGAGCTTTCTAATGAATGTCAGAAATTTGAAATCTAACGGTTGGATTTGGAGTTACGTCCAAATCAAATTCGAAAAAGGTCGCTATAAGTGCAGTTCGATGGCCGTTGATGGAAATCGACTGTACGGGCCTCGATAAAATTATTAAAAATAGTAATAATTTATGTAAAATCATAAGAAATGATTTAGAAAGTATTGGGATGAAAAACTCCATATTTGAAAAGATAAAAATAGATTTTTATCGAAATGAACTAGTTTTGAACTAGAATTATAATTCTATTTATTTTTAAATAAATAAATTGAATTCGAAAAGGGTTTTGAAAATAACCAAAATTTCCAATGATTGCATTGGAGTGGATTTGAATCGAAATTGTCTTCGGAATATTTCGATGTTGGAATTTGTGATTATACGGATGTTGTTACGGAAATTTGAAAGATATATATTTATATCGTTATTTCCAATACGACATTTGTTAATCGTAGAATTTGATGTTGAATATAAGCCGATATATTTTCTATTCAGAGCCTTATATTGAATATCAAATGGGATTTGGGTTTGTCGTGAATGGTGTCTTCACTAACACTGTTCTTGAACCCAGTTGAGAAAAGATTAAATCTTTTTATTTAGATTTAATGAAGTGTACCAATTAAATAATATTTAATTGGAATTGAATTGATATTGATTTTTGGGTTTATCGTGAACAGTGTTTTAAATAACACTTGTTCTTTAACCCGATAATTAATGAATGTGATTTGGGTTTGTCGTGAATGGTGTCTTCACTAACACCGTTCTTGAACCCAGTTGAGAAAAGATTAAATCTTTTTATTTAGATTTAATGAAGTGTACCAATTAAATAATATTTAATTGGAATTGAATTGATATTGATTTTTGGGTTTATCGTGAACAGTGTTTTAAATAACACTTGTTCTTTAACCCGATAATTAATGGGATGTGACTTTGGGTTTATCGGGAACCGTGTTTTAAATGACACTGATTCTTTAACCCAGTCACAGATTAAAACTAAGTGGAGTTTTAATGAATCTTTAATTAGATTTGAACGTGAAATTTAGAAACTAACTGTCGGTTAGCTAAGTAGAATGGTTTTCTGGATATTGATCTGATGTTGGTTTCGGCCTTCGGGGTTAATATTTGGGGAATTATTCTCTTGATTAATTTACGGTTAATGACTAATGAGTTGGAATGAGGCGTATGTTGTGTTTGTGTAACACTTTTATAATATATACGCGAGTTATTCGGAAAGACCGGGTTTATCCCATTCTGAATAACTGATGCGACGATAAGTCGAAGATGAAGACGATGGTCGAAGACCGGAGGTCTTCACGTCGTTTGGGGGATAACTGATGATCTTGATTGGGCTGTACACCCAAGAAGATGGAAGCAGTTAGTGATCGTCCAGACGTACTTGGAGATCGATGGATATGCGGGGTACTAGGTGCCTCCGGTTTCGTTCAGACCTAGGACGGACTTGTAAATGGACTGTGTGTCTGACATCGGATTTCATTCTGTGTGACTGATATCGGTTGCATAGGATGGTTTGCCTGTGTGGCATGCTAAGATGCAAATGATCAAGGCTTCTGTTGAAAAGCAAAGTCTTGTGGTGATGATCAAAGCACGGCCTTTGTGGCGTAGCTTTGTGTAACGTATACCTCGCGTGTTTCACACCCGGTATGAACCAAAAACGGGAGAGGACGTCAGGGAGGGCATGCGTTTCTTCCTAGCTAGAAGTGGCGTCAGTGGTTTTACACGCCCTGACGAGTTTGACTTATGTGGTTGTTGCTGTTGCGAGGCGCCTCGGATTGATCGGTCGTTCTCGAACCGATGGAGTCATTTAGTTGGCTCGTTTACGCCCCATAGGGCGGGGAAATGCATGTTCAGGCATTTTAATCCACTCCGTGTGGACCGGCCCTGACGATCCAAGGGTCGATGCGCTCTGACCCTGTGGCTCGGGCTAGGCAGTCACGAAAACGGTTGAGGACTATCTTTTGCCTCGGTTCATAGACGGAAATCCAATTTCCAAATACGTGACCTTGCGGTTTTATTTGTAATCCTATATATGGCGACATAGTGGGATGGGGCGCTTATGCCGCCTATGATTGATACTTATGATTTGAAGTTGTTTTATACACTATGCACTTATAATAGTATCAAATGATTTGTTTTAGACGTATCAAGCATGCTTTGGCTGTTATAAGGGAAAACCCTATCCCCCGGCTTGCGATTGCATTGTGTGATAGGACCTGGGTCTTATAACAGCTTCATTTTTCTTTATTTAGCATTGCGCTGTTTGTTTTAAGCACTGGTACTCTTGGGAGGAAACCCGTTCCGTGTTATACGGCGTGGTCCCTTGATTTACCTAATGATTTAAAATAAAGATTAATAACTGTTTTAGTTCTCACACCAGTCACATGACTGACCTGGAGTTTATTGTTTTAACCTAAACTCTGGGTGCCCTTATTTTGACACGGGCAGCTAGTAGTTTTGGTTTTGCAGATTTATATTCACAGGATCCTGGTTTACAGCTGGAACGATATCCGGAAAGCTTTGTATCCGTATATCTCATTCTAGTTGTGTATTGTATTATTTTCCGCTGCTATGTATTTAAATGTAATTTAAATCTCTGATATTTCTGTGTAATATTTATTCATACTCTGTATATTCTTGTAATCTGATGTATTGTTGTAATATACAATGAAATGTTCTTCTGTATGTGTTCTGTTGTGGCTTGTTCTCGAACTATCCGTCGCTTTCCTTTACGGGGAAGTTACGGGTCTTTACAGTTGGTATCAGAGCTTTGGTTTACAAAGCTCAGAGAACAAGGCACATTAGAACCATACGAAAGAATTCATCAGATATTGGATTAGTAATATCCATCGAGAATGACTCGTTAGAGATGGGATCAGTAGTATCCTAGAACGAGTGTGAAGAGTATATTTTTAAAATGAAAACAAATTTTTGTTTTGAAAATTTAAATCAATTATTCGTATTTGATTATCTATTTATATTGAGTTGGACAGTCCAGTATATAAAGATTTTGCGTATACGTCTGATCCGCGTGTATTCGAAGTTTTAATATATTGGATAGATATAGCATCACACTCTAGTCGCCCGAAGATGATATTGATGATAGCGATCGCATCATCAACATTTATGTTCGAGTTTCGAAGGTGTGATTTCCTATATATTTCCATTAGGCTGGTGTGAGAACCAAAACTAATATAGTTAGAACACTTTGTTGTGAATTGGCATCAAAACATGATTTTCTTTATATATATCAAAAGTTATGAATTTGAAACTCTAATTCACTAATTGATTGATGTTTGTGTTGTTTGTTCATTTGTTTGCTAATTTTTAGCCAATTATGCCTAATTGAATCACATATTGAATTATATTGAAAATTGGTCGCATTTGCTTGCATATACATATATATCATTGAACAGGTCATAGCAAGGAGGCTAGAGCAGAGAATAAAATTTGTTTGCCCGACAAATAGGTACATGTTTACTACATAATTTCCTGTTTTGTTTGGGTGATGATGATTTTGTGAGCCTATTGGCTAGCCGCTTGGCTTTTTCTTTTTCTTTTTGAGATCTGAAGGACCGGGGAAGCTATTTGAAATTCCCCGATGCTCCCGGTGCAGGGGAGGTTATGGCGAAATTTTTCGAAAATTTAGGGTGTTAGCCAAATTTTTGAAAATTTGAAAATTCTCAGAAACTGAAAAGTTGGAGAATGGAAGCCAGATCGATCGTAGAGTTGAATAATCAAACCACTTTCGACTTTGTTCCTTTTCGGGGACAAAAAGGTTTAAGTGGGGGAGATTGTAACAACCCGGAAAATCTGGGCCAGTTTAAAATTTTTATTTTGGCAATTTTAGCGAATTTTGAATATTTAAAATAGATTATTTTAAATAATATCGACGAAAAATTTATTTTGAATATAAATCGAACGTATATATTATACGCGTCGTCATTAGAATATAATATTTATATATAATTATAAATAGAATTGAAAATGGCGCGGTAGTTCGAAAATTCGATTTCTAATTTCAAATGAATATACAGAATTCAATATAAGTCAGAATTGAACGAAACAAGAAATATTTGAATCTGTATAACTATATCTTTGTAACGAAGTTAACAAACTGAGATTTCATTTTAGAAATGATAAGATATGTCCAGTTTAAAATTAGAAATAGTCGCTGTGGAATTTATATATATTTTTATATATATAAGGCCCTTAAAAATGGACATTTTGCAAACGACCTCGGATTTCGACGAAACGAGTTTTGTTGGGTCCGTGATGTTAAGTTATTGTTAGATTCCAAATTTCATAATTTTTCGAATCAATATGTGAGCGTGGCAAAGGAAAACGCGTTTGACCAGTTTCAGTTGAATTTAATCGACTGGAAATTGGCCATTTTTCTAACGGTCTCAGAATTCGACGAAACTAGTTTTGATAGGACCGTATCGTCAATACGAAGCTAGAAAATATTTTTCTGGGATTTTTCTAGTTAGTATGTGGCCCCGGTAATTTGAAATGTACGTTTAAAATTCAATATAGTGATTTAAACGTAAATTCAAAAGGAAACTGATTATAACAATCGAATCAGCTTGCGATACATATCCCATTGTGTTCGGAATGGGGGTGAAACGCTATGGACGACAGGCGGTGGGCCTCGTTTCGAGGTCATATGTAAAAGTCGATCTTTTTGCCAAATATAGTAATTAAAAAAAAAAAAAAAAAAAAAAAAAAAATCTTCCCCTTTTACCCACCGAAGCCCCCCCCTTTTTTTCTCTTCACAATCGATTTCAGACAGAATAAAAAAAAAAGAAAAAAAAAAAACCCCTAATAGCTGAAGCCGCCGCCCCCTCAGGCGAACGCCGCGACGAAGCTATCGCCGCGCCCCCTGGAAGCCTCGAGCCCTCGCGCAGACATCGAAGCCCCCCAGATCGAACGAGCCCCACCGAAGCCCCCCCCCCTAGTTCGCGACGCCCGCCGACCCCCCCCCCCCTGCAATGTACCGCCGACGCTCTTCTTCCCTTCTCCACTTCGAAGTCGACGGTGAGCATTTACGATAATTTCATTTTTATTTTTTTTATTTTTTTATTTTTATTTTTAGTTCTGCTAAAACTAAACTGCATTTTTAAGAAAACAAAACTGATTTATTTTTAGATCCAAAACTGAATTTAAAAAAAAAAAAATGAATGAAAACAGAATTTATAAAGAATAAAAAAAAAAAAAAACAGAATTTTCTAAAAGGTAAAAACTGAAATTAAAAAGAAAAATAAAAACTGTTTTTAAAGAAGAAACTAAAAACTGGATTTTCTTTTTATAATATAAAAACAGAACTGATTTAAAAGAATAATAAAAACTGCATTTTGAAAAAGGATTTAAAAACTGCATTTTTGTAAAAGAGAAAAAAAAAACTGATTTTTAGTTATATTTAAAGAAAACTGATTTTTGATAATGTGAAAAAGAAAAGATATAATCTTTGAAATAAAAATTCGATTTTTATATATTGAACTTTGTAATAAAAATTCGATTTTTATATATTGAACTTTGAACTAAAAATTCGATTTTTATATATTGAACTTTGAACTAAAAATTCGATTTTTATATATTGAACTTTGAACTAAAAATTCGATTTTTATATATCGAACTTTGAACTAAAAATTCGATTTTTATATATTGAACTTTGAACTAAAAATTCGATTTTTATATATTGAACTTTGAAATAAAAATTCGATTTTTATATATTGAACTTTGAACTAAAAATTCGATTTTTATATATTGAACTTTGAAATAAAAATTCGATTTTTATATATTGAACTTTGAACTAAAAATTCGATTTTTATATATTGAACTTTGAACTAAAAATTCGATTTTTATATATTGAACTTTGAAATAAAAATTCGATTTTTATATATTGAACTTTGAAATAAAAATTCGATTTTTATATATTGAACTTTGAAATAAAAATTCGATTTTTATATATTGAACTTTGAAATAAAAATTCGATTTTTATATATTGAACTTTGAAATAAAAATTCGATTTTTATATATTGAACTTTGAAATAAAAATTCGATTTTTATATATTGAATAGCGAAGTAAAAATGTGATTTTTACGTATGTAGTGAAAGCAGCAACGAAGGTAACAAAAAGGCGAGAACGTAGAAGATTTATATCAATGAAGAGCCGTGGAGCTAGGATAGCTATAAGTGAGAATTTCTCACCTTTCAAATTTATTTTCTAGTTATATATATATATACTAGGATGCAGACGGTGCTTAGTAGCACCCGACACAATCGTCCACAGACCATGGACTTGTTTGTTTGGTTGCATAGGTTAGTTGAATTATTTGTTTGAAATGAATTGAATTGTTTGGTGAGATGAAATTGATTTGATTGATGTGTGAATGGCGTGGGCCTTCACTAGACCGGGGATAAGGCTAGGCCTTGTCCCGTTTCTAGTATCGTGCCGTTATGCCGCCGAAATTTTCTAAAATATGTTAGAAAATAAAAATATCATTTTATTGTGTAAATGAATTGAATAGAAATTCATAGGTTGAAATAAAATGTTTTATCGTTAAAAATATAATTTTTAACGTGAATGTGAATAAATGAATAGTTATAAACAAATCGGTCGATTTGTTTGTATATACACTGATTTGACTGATATTGATTGGGTCGATAAATTTCACACATCGCCCAACTGCACAAATAAAATCTATGTTTGATTGTTTGAAACCACACACGGGTGTTGGGATGAAATTTGAAGTTCACTCATCCTGATTGATTAAATATGTCGATCGATTGATTGACAGGCTGTTATAAGCGTTAGATATCTATATTTGATGCTTATACAGTGTAGTGCACTTTGGTTGATGGTTGATTATTTTTCAATGCTATTATACATGTGTTGTATGAAAATCCATATAATAACTTTATATGGTAATTGATTGGGCCTCATTCCAGTTTTAAAATAGAAATATTTAAAATAGAAATATTTAAAATAGAAATATTTGAAATAGAAATATTTGAAATAGAAATATTCGAAATGGAATATTTGGAAATATCAATATATGAAGCCGTGTTGATTAGGTTGGCGCCATTTTGACGTGAACGATATTTATATCGATTTTATTCATTTTAAAATAGATATTGAAAACGATTTCGAAATAAATTGAATTGAAAACGATTTCGAAATGAATTGAATTGAAAACGATTTCGAAATGAATTGAATTGAAAACGAATTCAAAATGAATTGAAAACGATTTCGAAATGAATTGAATTGAAAACGATTTCGAAATGAATTGAATTGAAAACGAATTCAAATGGAATTGAAAGCGAATTGAAATGAATTCAAATTGAATTGAAATTCGAATTGAATAGAAATGAATTCAAATTGAATTGAAATTTGAATTGAATAGAAATGAATTTTAAAACGAATTTATAAAGAAGAATTCAATTTTGATTTGAATTGAAATGGAAGTTGAATTTGCTTTTGAAACGAATTTTAAAACTATTTATATAATTCGTTTTAAATAGAAATCGACGAAGTATATATTATATATATTATATATATAATATAATGGCCTGAATAGAACGCGCCGCGCCGCGGCAGTTCGCGAATTTCGACCATTTATTTCAAACGGACATTGCGGGAGATCCGACCGTCGGATTCTCCTAAAACCGGAACCGTTGGGTTCGTATCGAAAAGAGCTTTCTAATGAATGTCAGAAATTTGAAATCTAACGGTTGGATTTGGAGTTACGTCCAAATCAAATTCGAAAAAGGTCGCTATAAGTGCAGTTCGATGGCCGTTGATGGAAATCGACTGTACGGGCCTCGATAAAATTATTAAAAATAGTAATAATTTATGTAAAATCATAAGAAATGATTTAGAAAGTATTGGGATGAAAAACTCCATATTTGAAAAGATAAAAATAGATTTTTATCGAAATGAACTAGTTTTGAACTAGAATTATAATTCTATTTATTTTTAAATAAATAAATTGAATTCGAAAAGGGTTTTGAAAATAACCAAAATTTCCAATGATTGCATTGGAGTGGATTTGAATCGAAATTGTCTTCGGAATATTTCGATGTTGGAATTTGTGATTATACGGATGTTGTTACGGAAATTTGAAAGATATATATTTATATCGTTATTTCCAATACGACATTTGTTAATCGTAGAATTTGATGTTGAATATAAGCCGATATATTTTCTATTCAGAGCCTTATATTGAATATCAAATGGGATTTGGGTTTGTCGTGAATGGTGTCTTCACTAACACTGTTCTTGAACCCAGTTGAGAAAAGATTAAATCTTTTTATTTAGATTTAATGAAGTGTACCAATTAAATAATATTTAATTGGAATTGAATTGATATTGATTTTTGGGTTTATCGTGAACAGTGTTTTAAATAACACTTGTTCTTTAACCCGATAATTAATGAATGTGATTTGGGTTTGTCGTGAATGGTGTCTTCACTAACACCGTTCTTGAACCCAGTTGAGAAAAGATTAAATCTTTTTATTTAGATTTAATGAAGTGTACCAATTAAATAATATTTAATTGGAATTGAATTGATATTGATTTTTGGGTTTATCGTGAACAGTGTTTTAAATAACACTTGTTCTTTAACCCGATAATTAATGGGATGTGACTTTGGGTTTATCGGGAACCGTGTTTTAAATGACACTGATTCTTTAACCCAGTCACAGATTAAAACTAAGTGGAGTTTTAATGAATCTTTAATTAGATTTGAACGTGAAATTTAGAAACTAACTGTCGGTTAGCTAAGTAGAATGGTTTTCTGGATATTGATCTGATGTTGGTTTCGGCCTTCGGGGTTAATATTTGGGGAATTATTCTCTTGATTAATTTACGGTTAATGACTAATGAGTTGGAATGAGGCGTATGTTGTGTTTGTGTAACACTTTTATAATATATACGCGAGTTATTCGGAAAGACCGGGTTTATCCCATTCTGAATAACTGATGCGACGATAAGTCGAAGATGAAGACGATGGTCGAAGACCGGAGGTCTTCACGTCGTTTGGGGGATAACTGATGATCTTGATTGGGCTGTACACCCAAGAAGATGGAAGCAGTTAGTGATCGTCCAGACGTACTTGGAGATCGATGGATATGCGGGGTACTAGGTGCCTCCGGTTTCGTTCAGACCTAGGACGGACTTGTAAATGGACTGTGTGTCTGACATCGGATTTCATTCTGTGTGACTGATATCGGTTGCATAGGATGGTTTGCCTGTGTGGCATGCTAAGATGCAAATGATCAAGGCTTCTGTTGAAAAGCAAAGTCTTGTGGTGATGATCAAAGCACGGCCTTTGTGGCGTAGCTTTGTGTAACGTATACCTCGCGTGTTTCACACCCGGTATGAACCAAAAACGGGAGAGGACGTCAGGGAGGGCATGCGTTTCTTCCTAGCTAGAAGTGGCGTCAGTGGTTTTACACGCCCTGACGAGTTTGACTTATGTGGTTGTTGCTGTTGCGAGGCGCCTCGGATTGATCGGTCGTTCTCGAACCGATGGAGTCATTTAGTTGGCTCGTTTACGCCCCATAGGGCGGGGAAACGCATGTTCAGGCATTTTAATCCACTCCGTGTGGACCGGCCCTGACGATCCAAGGGTCGATGCGCTCTGACCCTGTGGCTCGGGCTAGGCAGTCACGAAAACGGTTGAGGACTATCTTTTGCCTCGGTTCATAGACGGAAATCCAATTTCCAAATACGTGACCTTGCGGTTTTATTTGTAATCCTATATATGGCGACATAGTGGGATGGGGCGCTTATGCCGCCTATGATTGATACTTATGATTTGAAGTTGTTTTATACACTATGCACTTATAATAGTATCAAATGATTTGTTTTAGACGTATCAAGCATGCTTTGGCTGTTATAAGGGAAAACCCTATCCCCCGGCTTGCGATTGCATTGTGTGATAGGACCTGGGTCTTATAACAGCTTCATTTTTCTTTATTTAGCATTGCGCTGTTTGTTTTAAGCACTGGTACTCTTGGGAGGAAACCCATTCCGTGTTATACGGCGTGGTCCCTTGATTTACCTAATGATTTAAAATAAAGATTAATAACTGTTTTAGTTCTCACACCAGTCACATGACTGACCTGGAGTTTATTGTTTTAACCTAAACTCTGGGTGCCCTTATTTTGACACGGGCAGCTAGTAGTTTTGGTTTTGCAGATTTATATTCACAGGATCCTGGTTTACAGCTGGAACGATATCCGGAAAGCTTTGTATCCGTATATCTCATTCTAGTTGTGTATTGTATTATTTTCCGCTGCTATGTATTTAAATGTAATTTAAATCTCTGATATTTCTGTGTAATATTTATTCATACTCTGTATATTCTTGTAATCTGATGTATTGTTGTAATATACAATGAAATGTTCTTCTGTATGTGTTCTGTTGTGGCTTGTTCTCGAACTATCCGTCGCTTTCCTTTACGGGGAAGTTACGGGTCTTTACAGATTTCCTCAATGGGTTATTGAAAGAATAGACAGAATAAGACGTAATTATCTATGGAGTGGGGGAAGAGATCCCATCTGTAGAGGTTTTAAATGTTTAGTGAATTGGGATGTGTGTTGTAAGCCTAAGAAATATGGGGGGTTGGGGATCATTAACTTATATAATTTTAACTCATCACTATTAGCCAAATGGTTGTGGAGGTATAGGTGTCCTGAAGTGTCGTCAACATGGAAGGTTATTGTGTCAAAATTTTATTATTCAGAAGGTGAGTTTATTGTTGAATCTAGTGGTAGTTGGTATAATAGACTATCTTATTTTTGGAATTCAATATTAAAGTGTTTTGAGTTTTTTTAATGTAGGATATAAGGTGATTGTTCATTCCGGGAATATTACTTACTTTTGGCATGATAGGTGGATTTCTAGATTAACACTTGAAGTTGAATTTAGTGAGCTCTTTAATAACTGTAGTTTTAAAAATGCATTGATTAAAGATATTTACAGAAGTGATTTGTATCCCCCATGGGAATTTTCTTTTGATAATTTATTAGATGGGGATATGATAAGACAATTTGCTTTACTTAAAGCTAAGTTATCATTATATCACATCGATGAGTGTAGAGATACTATTAGTTGGGGAATGGATAAAAGTCAAGTGTACACTGTTAAGTCCATGTATAATTTTTTAAATTTCTCCGGTACATCACTTAGATCTCATAAGTTTATTTGGAAATCTAACTCTCCTCCTAAAGCTAAATTTTTAATGTGGTTAATTGCTCATAAGAAGCTTAATACTGTTGAGCATCTAAAGAAGAAAAACTTTAATTTTGATGCAAAGTGTTATTTTTGTAATCTATTGAATGAAGATGTGGATCACTTATTCTTCTCTTGTAATATCACTAATTATATTTTTAATATGGTGCTAAGGGTATTTGTTTTTGATCGTCCTAATTTGTACAGTGGATGCTTTGAATATTGGGAATCTTTTAGATATGTTAATAATGCTTGTAAGAGATATGTTTTAGACTCTTTGGTCATTATCATATGTTGGTTCATCTGGTTGGAGAGAAATCAAAGATTTTATTAATTCTATTACTGTTTCTATGGACAATTTAGTTATTAAGATAGTTTACTTTTGTTTGGATTGGATGTCTAATCCAAATTACAAGTTATTCGGAAAATTATGCTTTATGAATTTTTTAACCAAAGTTAGATTAAATTTGAGCCTTTTCATTACAATCAGCAGTTTTTTCGTAATAGATTTCGTATTAGTTATTAATCTCTTGTCTTAGTTTTCCATGCGTCTTTCTCTTTACATATATGTATGGTGTATATATATATATAGATATGTGTGTATATATATATATGCTTTACAAGATATATATATCTATCTATACATATATATTTCCATATACATATGTGTATTAAAATACTAATAGTTTGTTTAGTTTATTGCAGTTCATGTTATTGATAAAGAGGTAGATCTAGTGTATAGTTGTTTGGATTGGTAGCGGAGCTTAGAAGATTGCTGTTTGGATTGAATATTTGCATTTCAGTTGTAGTCTATTGGGCTTATTGTTAGAGAGTTTGTTGTCGTTACACTTTATTTTTCTTGCTTTTACATAGAGAGTATGGGTTATTGTATTGGAGTGGATATACTTCAATATCGGGTGGTGGCCTTGTCGGAATTCGATATTGGAGTAGATGGGTGGTGGTTTATCCGGAACTCATCTATCTACGATCCTTTACATCCCTAGAGCTATGTTAGGTTGTATTTTTTATGTACTATAGTTGGACTCTGTATCTTTGATTTTTTAATTATTTTATATATGTGTGCTCTCTTCTTTTCAGAAGATCACACATTTTTGTTTCAAAAAAGAGAATAAGTTAAAGATCTACCCCCAAATGGTCCTGCTTGCGGGCCTTGCCCTTGCTTCTTAGGGCAGTTCTTGCTGATATGTCCAGTATCACCACACTGAAAGCATGCTCCCATCTTAATCTTTCTACAATCCTGGATAGCATACCCAACTATACCACAGAAGTTGCACTTCCTCTTATCACATGACTTGTAATTATTTTTGTCGTTGTTCTCGCCTCCCATCTGGAAGTCTTTCTTCTCGTTCTAAGACTCATCCGCCTTATCACTCATACCTTTCCTATGTAACATGTTAACAAACCTCACGGAAAATTTCTCCATCGTATGGAAAACCCTCTACGAAGCTAGAAAGAAGATTAGCCGCAGGTAAAACTACTGCAACTACAGATGGAGAAAAGAAAGGAAAAGAGATTCAAACAAGGAAACAAAGGATAGTGCTGATGGCTTTTTGGGAATAGCCTTTAAATAAAATAAGACTTTTCTTGAAAAATGCTTCTTTGTAAACGGTTTTTGAAAATAATTTTAGAAGGTTTTAAAAACTTTTGCCCAGTCTGGTAACCTTCTGCTCTGATACCAAATGTAACACCCCACCTCCGCTAGGGTCACTCACAAAGGGAATGCACTAGTTTTGGAGGAGCGTTATCGAGGTAAACAAACACAGAAATATTACAAGACAGAACATAGATAAAACAACAGAAGAATCAAAAGAAATTTTTCATTACTTTTAAAAAGAGTGAAAACCTTTTACATCAAATAGCTAAGGTCAATATTTTCCATTACAATAAATTCTGTCTTGCATAAATAAAGAAGCATAAACTTAAAACATCAAAAGTAGCTTAATTCCCCAAAGGTAGCAGAAAATGCAGCCATAGCATAGCCCAAGATCAAACCGTACATGAGCTGAATCAAAAGCAAGCGAAATCCAAGCTAAGTGCTAGAGTTTCCTCCCTGAGAACCTGAGGGGGGAACGGAAGAAAAAGAGGCGAAAGAAAACGGGTCAGTCATAAAAACTGGTAAGTCCAAGTGACTTTCAGCATAAAAACAGATAAAGGTAACATGACATGTATAAACGGAAAGTAAACATACGGATGATGACAAGATGGGCAAGATAGACTAAGATAACATGATAAATCAAGTATAACTCAAGTATAACATCATGTATTCAAGGTTCACTGCATCAACTATACTAGAATCCCAAACCCATGTCTTATATTAATCATGAAATGATTCCTTGGCCCAATATCGTGAAATGACCCATTACTAGGTCCAACGAAACGATCCACAAGTCGATCGGCTCCCTACAATTTCTAGCTCGTCATGTGTCTCTGTGTCATACGGCCCTATCACGAATGTAGTCACCTGTGCTAGGTCCACCATAGGGTGTATCAAGCCCTAGGGTGCCAACCACCGACACGAATCAAGAATGCACAGATAAACCCACTGATGCCTAATGCCTGCTTTTTCAACTCCAGACCACGTGCATGACCATAGCCCTCCTGAACCTACACTGGCGCACCAACACAGTCGTCGTTCTAGTCGCTTACAATCAGCCCAGTAATCGTGCCCCACCCTGCCTAGTCCCAGGGTACCATGATACATCTAGTGGGTTACTGCTGAAACAGACCGCGTAACTAGGGTTTCCATCCAATAGGTTAAGTATTGTCATTTCAATTCGTGACTTAACCCCAATCAGTCTAGCATGTCAAGTTGGTTAAGTATTGTCCTTCAAGTTCGTGACTTAACCTGCCCACGTGTCATGTCAAATTTGGCTAAGTGTTGTCGTTCAAGTTCATGGCTTAGCCCTACGAATCATATATCAAGTTGGTTAAGTGTTGTCTTTCATGTTCATGACTTAACCCTATCATGTGGCATTAATTCATTAATGCACCCCAACCTCTCACATCAGACCTATTGTTGTGGTCACTGGATATGCCGGGCGGTTCCGGGCAAAATTACACCACAACTCAGTCTGACCTCGGGTTTTCAAGTGCGATATGACCAACTACCCACATTGGATCCTATTGTTTGCAGTAACTGGATTTGCTGGGCGGTTCTGGGCAGAATTACACCGCAAACTCAACCCAACCTCGAGTTGGCCATTTTCAAGTTCATTCTAGTGTCATGTCCATGTTCAAGATTCATGTCAAGTTCGTGTCAAGTTTTCAAGGCAAGTTTCCGGTCGATTTCTTGTCAAGTTTTCAAGGCAAGATTCATGCCAAGCTTCCTATGATTACCATTTTTTTCCAACGTTACCCCGTCTAAATATTAGGCTAAAAATCTTAGCCTAGTTTCTCGTCCGCATGATTTTTGACATATAATATTAGGCCAAAAGCTTAGCCTAATTTAACGTACGCAAAAAAGGCATAAAGCAATTCATTAACATAAACATGACATAGGTGTAAACTTGGCATTTTCAGCATAGTCAATATGAACATCATAGGTGTGAACTTGCAAAATAGTCGACATGAATATCATAGATGTGAATCTTGCAACGTAGACTAAATCAACATACATATATGTGAACTTGCAACATAGACTAAATCAACTTACATAAATGTGAACTTGCAAATCAATCACGAGCATATGAATAAGTGTGAACTTGAAATATGTCATAGGTTTAACATATACACATAAACATGTAGATCTAACATTTAGTCACATATGTGATATGATTTTACAACCTAAAACTTGCATAACATGATAAACTACACAACTTGTCATAACGGGTTATACTTCAAGTTCCTATACATATGAATAGACTTATTCATTAATTCCCAATTCAACATGATAATAAAATAGAACCACAGGCATAGATCAATATCATTCAATAACAAAATCAATCTATTTTCAAGTTATGACATAACTGAATAAATTGATTAAAACATCACAGGCATATAAATCCGATAACATTACGAACATAAAAAGGTTTGAATACTAATCTAGATTCAAGAACATGGATAGATCTAACTTAAATAGAAAAATCCCCAAAATCAAGATCCAAGGACAAATAAAGAAAATAAGTCTGAATAGAAAGTCAAGCTTAGATCCAATTTCATAGTTATAATCCTAGGCAATGAATCATAAGTGATTAACCACAATTGTCCTTGTCATAGTCATAGGCAATAGTCTTATTGTTCATAGTCATTGGCAGTCTTATGTTCACCGTCATAGTCAGAGGCATAGTCTTATTAGTCATAGGCAGCCTTATGTTCACCGTCATAGGCATAGTCTTATGTTCACCATCATAGTCATAGGCAATATTCTTATGTTCACCGTCATAGTCATAGGCAATATTCTCATATTCACTGTCATAGTCATAGGCATAGTCTTAGGCCATTAACAATAGTTTCAACGTCATAGGCAATATTCCCAATAGTCAAGATCCAAGAAGAAAACAAGAATAGATATGAATCATACATAAATCGATTCCAGATTATAACATGCCCATATTAGATTTATAGTTTTTATCTAAAAGTAACTGGAACTTATAGATCGTGGTTTAAGAAAGGCGTAGAAGTCGAATCTATAAACTAGTCGTCGAATTGTTGAATCGTTGAATCTTGCTTTGATTGTCGAAGCAAATCCCCAATTCCTAGCCGTAGTCTTCAAGAAATAATCTTCGCGCTTTATTTTTAATTTAATTTAATTAAGGTGGAGGCAGCATAACATTGCAATGGTTTGGTGTGGAGAGAATGCTAGGTTTAGGGGTGTTTAAATAGGAGAATAAGGTAATTTAGAGCCTTCAGATCAGTCCAGAAGTCATCAGAACCAACCAGCTCGAAGACAGGTCATCCAGCCACCCAGAAGAAGACACGTCATCACAGAACACTCCAAAATTTTGTGTTGGATCTGTATGGGCGCACTTGCAGGTGCGCCAGTGTATTTTTGTACTGGCGCACTTCACAAGTGCGCCAGTGTATTCTGGTCTGTTTCCGGTTTTTCTGCCTAACTTCGTTCGTCCATATCTTCTTCATACTGTATCCGTTTTACGCAAACTCGGACTCTATCTCAAGAAGAATTTCGAGACGAACGCAATGGCGCAACCCGTTTCCCTTGATTCTTATTTTAAAAATTAATTCTGCCTTGATTTATGGTTTTAACATGTTATTAAAATTCGGGTTGTTACAACCGTCTTCATCCTCGACACATCGTCGAATCAGTTATTCAAAATGGGATAAACCCGGTCTTTCCGAATAACTCGCGTATATGATAAACAAGTGTTACACAAACACAGCATACGCCTCATTCAAATTCAGAATATTCTTTTATTCAAATATTCTTATACTTCGGGAAAGGTTCCCATTAATTTTATCAAAGATAAATTCTTTAAATTTATTCTTTAATCTTCCTTTGAATATCAATTCAAACCAAATTATGGTTTATCCAAACTAGTCGGGATTAACGAACCTTACCGAAGTAATCATTTGTTTTAATTTCCCAATCCCAACCTATTCATCCCATGAAGTAAAATTGGTAATACTTCATATCTAACACCACAGTGTTATCGGTAAATTCAATTACCATTTCACGTTCAAATCTAATTAAAGATTTAACTATCCCTTGGAGCAAAACTGGTGATACTCCATTCTCGATCATTTCAATCTAATTAAAGATTCATTAAAACGACACTTGGTTTTAATCTTCCCAAAAATCAATATTAATGATTATTTAACTTGGGAAATCTTATCCTGTCTTTAACTGGGTTAAAGAACCAATATAATTTAAAACACGGTTCGCTATAAACCCAAAATCACATTCCGTTAATTATCGGGTTAAAGAACAAGTGTCATTAAAACACAGTTCACGATAAACCCAATTATCAATTCAAATTCAAATCCAATTAAATACCATTTACTTGGTATACTTCATTAAATCTAAATAAAAAGATTTAATCTTTTTCTCAACTGGGTTTAAGAACAGTGTTAATGAAGACACCATTCATGACAAACCCAAATACCATTTGATATTAAATACAAGGCTCTGAATAGAAAATATATCGGCTTATATTCAATATCAAATTATACGACGAATATCGTATTGGAAATAGCGATATAAATATATCTTTCAAATTTCCATAACAATATGTGCATAATCACGAAATCCAACATCGGAATATTCCAAAGACAATTTTGATTCAAATCCATTTCCACTTTATATATTGGAAATTCTGGTTATTTTCAAAACCATTTCAAATCCACTTTATTTATTTTAAAAATAAATGGGATTATAATTCTAGTTCAAAACTAGTTCATTTCGATAAAAATATATTTTTGTCTTTTCAAATATGGAATTTTTCATCTCAATTCTTTCCAAATCATTTCTTATGATTTTACACAAATTATTGCTATTTTTAATAATTTTATCAAGGCCCGTACAGTCGGTCATCGAACTGCACTTACAGCGACCTTTTCCAAATTTGATTTGGACATAATTCCAAATCCAACTGTTAGATTTCAAATCTGAAATATTCGTTAGAAAGCTCTTTTTGATATGAACCCAACGGTTCTGATTTTAGGAGAATCCGACGATCGGATCTCCCATGATATCCATTCGAAGTCAATGGTCGAAATTCGCGAATTGCCGCAGCGTGGTGCTTTCTATCCAGAAGATACCCTAAAATATGTGTAAGCTTGAATTTTTACTCTTATATTCTATAATAAAAATTCTCAAGTAATCCATATCCAATAGACCCGATTTTTTTTTGTAAATACTCGAAACTTGGGTTGATTTAGAGGCCCAATAAAAAACAGCAAACCAGTAAGCATCAGCAAGTTATCACAAAAACAATCAAATAATTTCAGGAAAAAAAAATCGAACTGCTACAACTTGATAAATGAAACACATATCACTTTGCATCTATTATGATGAAAATCGAGAAGCGAACAAATTCTCGTTAATTTCAATTAAAGATAACCTAATAAATTCATGTTACGATTACATGTTGATTTGCGACCTTGATTTCAAGGGATTCCTTTTCCATGGCATGTAGGATTTATGCAGTGAAATTCTTGCATTCACATTATATGGTCTTGAAAATCCAAGTATTGAAAATGATTAGGGGATTTTGGAAATGGGGTTTTGGCATGTGCGACGTAGATGAGGAAACTTTTTTTTCGTTGCAAGTATTTAATCTGAGAATTTAGGAGAATTTAATTGGAAGGTTGAATAATTTAGGAGGAGAAGTTACCGGAATACGAAGCGATAGCAGAAGAAAATGGCGAAATGGAAGAAGTACTGGGAAAGAACGCGGAAGAAACGATGCAGAAAAAAGAGGCGTGAAACTTTGGCTTTAGAAGAAGGAAAACACGGAAGAAAACGAGAAGAAGGAAAACGCAGAAAGGAAAGTGTTGGGAGCGAAAATTATGGCTTAATTTATTGGCTCAGACAATTTCTTTTTGCCTCTTATAGTAGGCAAATCTCCCTATGGTCGGTTTGATTATATTTCCCCTTCTGGTCTAATATCCATGTATTCTTAGCCTCTTTATTTTTATCTATTTAATATCTAGCCCTACTCATCCAGTTTCCTTTTACAACCAAAGCAATGAATGAATAAACAAATGGAAATACAAAACGTGAGATATCAGTTCATCCGAATTAGTTACATTCCTTCATTAAAAAGAAGCGTACGTCAATTCTCATTTATAACTATTCACATTTCCCACTAATGCCTTCCTACCTTCCCAAACTATTTATAAAAAAATGGAATATAATAATATGCCAAAGCAAATAAATGAAAAGCACATTTCTTTTATTCCATTTGCATCTTTCTATCTTCTCTTTTCTTTACCTTCTTCATATTCAGCACGTTGCTTAATGTGCAACTCGTTCCATTACTTAAAGTTGCCATTCCAAAAAAAAAAAACTGAAAAGCTTTCTTTTAATATATTAAAAAATTCCGTGTTTCATGTATATGCATGGCGCATGAACAAATTTAAATGTATATTTTCTAACTAATGCTGTTTTGTGGACGTTTCAACTTTTTAAAAAAAAATAAGGAGAAATAAATGCTTGCATGTAAAAACCCGGAAATTCTGAACCAATTTAAATTTTTTATTTTAGGAATTTTAATGTATTTTAGATATTTTGAAATAATTTATTTTAAATAGTAATGATTAAAATTTTATTTTAATCGAAGTAAGAACGAATATATTTATTTTAATTATAGAAGGATGTACAGGATTCAAAATAAATCGGATTTTGGTGAAACCAAAAAATATTAGGATCTGTTTAATAATATCTCTCCAACGAATCCGATAAATTGAAATTTCATAGCGGGAATCAAAAGTTATGGCCAGTTTAATATTCAGAATAGTCGTTGTAGAATTTATATATATTTTTTAATATAATATAGGGCCCTTAAAAAATAGCCATTTTGCAAACGACATCCATATTCGATGAAACCACTTTGGTTGGATCTGGAACATCAAATTATTGCAAGATTCTAATTTTCATAATTTTTGGAATCAATATGTGAGTGTGGCAAAAGAAAACGTGTTTTGTCAATTTCAGTCAATTTGGATCGACCAGAAAATGGCCATTTTTCAAATGGTCTCCAAATTCGATGAAATTAATTTTATTAGGACCATATCGTCAAAGCATAACTAGAAATAATTTTTCTGGAATTTTTAGAGTCAGTATGTGGCCTCGGTAAATTAAAATGTATGATCAAATTAAATAATTAAATGAATTATATTTTAAAATAAAGAAAAGTGGGCTGAAAAGATCAAATGGGCTGACGGGACCTAATCCATTGTGTCCGGAAAGGGGATATTTGGTTAGGGGCAACTCTCGTTGGGCTGGATTTGGAGCTAATAGGAATTAACGGGCTTTTTGTAAATTAATGAAATTAATAATATAATATTATAAATATAGATATTCAAAACCCTAATCTTATTCTACACAGCTGCCACCTGATCAAACAATGGCCGAGATCGACAATTTTTCATGCCTTAAAATCCATCAATCCACAGATTATTTCATCAATCTTATGAAACAAATATCATAGATCTTCCTCTACTCTTTCATTTGGTACGGCGATTATCGTCTCTGAGTGTGCGTGATGTTCGAATTTTGAGGGCGAAGTAGCGACGTTTGCGGCGGATTTTGAGGAGGCGGAGTCCACCGAGGTGGCGGAGGCTGCTGATGCTGGGGCGTGGCACGAAGGCGGTGCACGTCGTGGGGGTGGATCATGGTCCGGTGGAGGCTAGCGGTGGCGGCGTGATGAAGTCTTGGACATTGGGTTTCGTATTTCAGAGGATGAAAACGAAGGTATAAAATGGATTAGGATAATTAATTAAATATTTAATTGTTTTAATTATATAGTTATTGTATAAATAGCTGTATCTTGCTCAAACAGAAACGAAAATGACTGATTTCAATTACGTTGGATTCGCAACAGCGAATACTTCAACATGGAACTGACTAGAGCTGAAACAGAGCACGTTGGAAATTCAGACAAAAATCAATGTGAGATTTCTAGATTTAAAATTAAATTAAATATATATATATATGGTATATATATATAGAAATATATATTTATTTATTTATTTATTTTGATTGTGACTGTAATATTAAATATATGCACCATATAAAATTTAGATTGACTGATTGATGGTGGTTATGATAATCTGTTGAATTATATGTTCTTATTAAAATAAAATTGTCATTTTGTTAGATAATGTTATGTTAAAAATGTCATTCATTTAGATAATGTCATGTTGTAATAAAAATGTCATTTTGTTAGGGAATGTTAGGTTAAAATAAAAATATGTCAATGATAAAAATTTACATTTTTATTGTATATAGAAATGATAATTAAATATAATGGAATAAGTTTACGATAAAAATTCACATTTTTATTGTATATTTAAAGTGATCATTATTTGAAATGAAAATATGTTAACGATAAAAATTCACATTTTTATTGTATATTTTAAGTGATCATATTTGAAATGAAAATATGTTAACGATAAAAATTCACATTTTTATTGTATATTTAAAGAGATCATATTTGAAATCAAAATATGTTAATGATGAAAATTCATATTTTTATTGTGTATTAAAAATGATTATTATTTGGGATGGAAAATATGTTAACAATAAAAAAATTTAAATTTTTATTGTGTAGATAAAATGAACAATTTTATAATTAAATATGTCATTTATGTAGTAAACATATTTTATAATTAAATATGTCATTTATGTAGTAAAAATATTTTATAATTAAATATGTCATTTATGTAGTAAACATATTCTATAATTAAATATATCATTTATGTAGTAAATATATTTTATAATTAAATATGTCATTTATGTAGTAAACATATTTTATAATTAAATATGTCATTTAGGTTGAAAACATATTTTATAAATAAATATGTCATTTAGTTAGAATATGTTTTGTCAAACAAAAAAATATCACTTAGTTAGAATATGCTTTTGTCAAATAAAATTTCATATATTTATATTATGTTCATGTACAATTAAATTTCATATATTTAGATTATGTTCATGTACAATAAAAATGCCATATATTTAGATTATGTTCATATTAAACAATGAAATTTTATACAAATAAAAATATCCTTTTATTTTCATATTTAAAAATAGAATTATTGTCAAATAAGAACTTTCTTTTATTTGCCACTAGGAAACATTAAAACATGTTAAATAAATATATTTTTTATATTGTCATTAGGAGGATAGAACATGTATGCAAATAAAATACATATTTATTTGACATTAGAAACTTGTAGAGAAATTATGCGAATAAAATACATTTGTATTTGACGTTAGAAATATAATAACATGTTCTGTTCATTATCGTCAACATGTTAGCGGAAATTAGAATTGGTTAAATTCATTAAACAATGATTCATTTGGATGAACTGTTGTTGTTTGAAAACCCCACACGGGTATTGGGATGTTATTTGACATACACTAGTCCCAATATTTAATTAATTGTCAATCAATGGATTGACAGTCTATGATGAGCGTTATTTGTTTATTTTAATGCTCACATAGTTATAAACTTCACTTTGGATGTGAATGGATTGTTTAATGATTATTTATCATTTATTGTTGTATACATGCAATGTATGAAATCCATATAACTGAATTTATATCGTAATTGATTGAGTCGCATTCCGATTCAGAATAAAGAACATTTTTAAAAGAATATTTTAAAATAAAGAATATTTTAAAACAAAGAATATTTTAAAATAAAGAGTATTTTAAAATAAATTTAGTGAAGAATAAAGGTATGATTTTTATGTCCGTCTTAGAAAAGACACAAAAATATAAAAATATGAAGCCGAGTTAAGTAGCAAACGCCATTTCTACCCAAACGAGTTTATCGATCGATTTTTTTCGTTTTATAATGAATATTAGTGATCTTAAAATATAATATTTTGAAAATATTAATATTTTAAATTTTCGGGTCATTTCATTGCACTTGTCTTTTCATACCGTCCATTCTCCAGTCAATCCAAAATCAAAAGCTAGCCTTGTTTATTTCTTTCGAAACCAATTCGAACTAAAAAAAGAAACCGAAGAGGGAATGATTAGTTTAGATCATGAAATCCTTAAAGCCAAAAATCACAGGAGCGCTTGCACGACGAGGTTGTGTTCGTGTTGATTGCAAAGGAGGATTCTGATCCTTGTTGAGGTATGGGAGCGGAAGAAGGACGCAACCGTTTTTATGGAGATCAATGTTGATTCTGGATGTAGTCCTAAAGAGTGTGACTTTGAATGACGGACCAGGGTAACGAGGGAGATTCCGAAAGTTGTCTTTTGGGGATTCGAATGCATAGGCTTTTTGGGATGATGAAGGTATGGACGTTGAATGTTGATGTGTTGAACTAGGGTAGTATTTAGGGTTGAAGGCGTCTTTACTTTGGGTGAAGAAGGGGAGGAGTTTGAATGTTGATTTGGGGGTGCGATGGTGGACATTTAAGGAAGGTGTGTTCTGTTTTGGGGATGGTGGATGCTAGTCTAGAATGGTGCGATATGTGTGAATTTTACTGGTCGATGTGGTTGGAGTTTGGCAAGTGTTGCAGTGGAGTTTGAGGGGGTTTGGTGTTGTGAGGACTGGTGATTGAGAGTTAAAGGAGCATTTTAGGGATGATGAAATCTGTGAGTAGAGGGGAGTTTAGGAGCTTGGTCACTGTGTTTTTGAGGGGTTGATCAGCAATTCGAAATGATGTTGATAGGAGGAGCTTGGCGTGGGTAGTTTAGAGATTTCGTGACTATCAATGGAGACGTTGAGCTTGTAAACAAACAGACATTAGAGAAGATGAAATAAGATTAAGCAAAGGATTAGGTAATTATTATTATTATTTTTTAGTAATTTAATTTTTATTTCATTTAAATTGTTGTATAACTTAAATTAAATGGCATGTTTAAATTATATAAGATTTAATGAACGGAGTCGATCGAAAATTCATAAGCTGGAAATAAATTGGGAATCATAATGGATCAAAATAAAATCACAGTGAGTAAATCTCACTCAGATTTTAGTAGAATTATTTTTATTAGTTAAAAATAATTGTTTGTTGATTGTTTGCATGAATTGAAATAGTATTGTGGTTATTATATATATATATATATATATTAGTTATTTAGGCTTGGTTGTTGTGGTTATTATATATATATATATATATATATATATATATATTGGTGATTGGATTCCCGTAGTATCATTAACGGATGCCCGCAGTATCATTAGCGGATAACCCTATGTGCCCCACGCTATGATATTGAATGACCTTCTATACCACGATATCCTGCCTCGAAGCAGGATGGGAATTATTTATGTTGGCTAACGTCTGTGGATGCAGGAAAACAGGTTGGAGGGATCCAACTGGATTCCTCAAAATTTATTATTGTTTGTTTTCATATATGTTATCATATATGATGTGTTAGAAAACCTGTGATTAGTAATTGGTTATTTTGGATGTTTAAAATATCACTAGGCCTAAAATGTTGATATATAAATATATCATGGAAATGATATTTTGAGATTTAAAAGGGGAGTTCTCTTTTTTTTAAATAGAATTTGAATTTCAATTGGCTATAAAAAAAATATTAACTTGTTTTGAATAATAAAAACAAGTGGTGAATTTATAAATGGTACTTATATATTAAATGGGATAATTTTCATCAAATAATGAGGGGAATTGAAATGAATTTATAAACGGTGTTTATAAATGAAGTGAAATTAATTATCATTGTATAATACGGGAAATGTAAATACGAGTGTGAATTTAAAAAGCGAAATTTATTTTTCCAAAGTAGAATTATAATTTCAAATGGATTTGAAATCGAGGCTTGTTTTAAAATATATAAACAAGTAATGTAAAAGGTATTTATAAAGAAAGGTGGAAAATTATCATTGGATAATTTAAATACTTAAATTCAAATATGAATTTAAGATGAGGATTGGGAATTATGTTAAAAAGGGAAACAAGGAAATTTATTCTGATATTCAGAATGTAAATTGAATTAAAATAAATTCATATGGATTTATGATTTGAATTCGATTAGACCGAATTTATTTAAATAAATATTTTCAGAAAAATATTAGGATTGTATTAAACAGAAGTTTAAATTTTAATATGAAAATAGACTCACTGTTTATATATAGACAAGATATAATCAATAAAATATTCCAGAATAGGAATTGGGTTTCATATGGATTCGAAATGGAATCTTGTTTTAAATTATAAAATAAGGATGTTAAATTTATGAATAATGTTTATAAATTAAGTAAGACAGTTATCAGGGGATAATTTGGGATTTTAAAATCAAGTACGAATTTAAAAATTGAATTGGAAATCATTTAGAAAAATGAGAGGATAAAATTTATTCAAATTCGGAATATAAACTGAATTGAAACAAGCTTAAGAATTTATAATTGAAATTCTATTTATATCGAATTTTATAAAATAATTTATTTATAAAGGGAATTGGAATTTAATATAGCAAATTGAGTTATAAATAAATTTATAACCGAGTAATGAAAAATCGACAATTTGAGAAAATCATAAATGCTAAGTTGGATTTGAAAAATGGATTAAATATATATTAAAATATATGTTAAAATGAGATTTAAATTAAACAAAGTTTAAAGTTTATATTTAAATATAATTTAAACGAACTCGCCGCGACATGGCAGTTCGTAAATTGGCGTTTCGAACTTCGATTGAGTGTATAGAACTCAATTTAAGTTGGTATTCTTTGAAACAAGAATCATTAGAACCGATTGAATAATAGTTTTCTAATGTAAGAGAAAAATCTGGATTTCGTCTTATATATTTTGAGTTATGTCACCATAACCACTATAAAACCATAACGGTTTATTTAAATAAATAAAAGGTTTTTAAGTAAATAAAATCCGAATTTCCATTAGAAAAATCTAGATTTGAGTTATAAATAATATATGAACTCAAGTGGCGTAAGTGAACTGATTTTTGAAACAAAAATCAATTTTTTAATTATTGAATAGAATTAATTAATTTGAAGAATAATTAGTTAATCGAGTTTCGATATGAAATTGAGTGTTGGTTAAGTAAACTGAACAAGTGAATTCATATTTGAAACCGAATATGAAACATGAATTGAAAATGGAATTCAATTAGTGTATAAGCAAGTTAAAATTTATATTTGAATGTGTTATGTTCAGATAAAAAGTGAAATAGGCAAAAGAGCTAATTAAAGGATAAATTAGCACATTGAGTTAAAATGACGGGATTGAGTTGGAATAAATTAGGGATGGACGAATATATGTTAGCCATGTATGGAATGAAGTATACGAAACTTATAATTCGAGTGCCCGACAAAAAGGTACACGTTTAAATTCCGTATGAGATTTTATGAACCGAATCGGCAAGCCACTTGGCTTTTTAATTGTCTTTTTTAATGGAAAGGGCCCAGAGAGGCTAGTTGGACTTTGAGCTTTTAACCGGTACAATTGAGGTTATGGCGAAATTTTCCGGAAATTTACGGGGTTAGAATATTTTTAAGAAAATTGGATAACTAGAAAATCAATATATTAATATATATTAAATTTGATAAGGAAACGAATTTAAGATAGAATATTATAACCAAAAAGGAAATCGATAATCTGGTAACAAAAAGAGAAACATATATATGTTTTAAAAATGAATAATTGGTTTTCATGGTGTTGATTATTCGGGAATAATGGTCTTGTATGTTTTGAAGTTAAGGATGTTTTCAGTCAAGGTCTGAGAGGTAATTTTACCGCAACTCGATTGTTTTCATTACTTACCGATAAATAGATAGATTCAATGAGACGACCCGAACTTCCCCGTGAAGGAAAGCACGGATTGAGTTGAGAACACGACGAATCAGAACGCAAACAGAAGAACATTTCATTGCTTATTACAACAATTCCATCATAATACAAGAATATACGAAGTATGAATAAATATTATACATCAGAGAAATATCAGAGATTACAATACGTTACATAGCAATGGAAAAATAATACAAAACACAAATGAAAGTAATACACGGATACAGAGCTTTCCAAGTATCGTTCCAGTTGCAAATCAGGATCCTATGAATATAAATCTGCAAAAACAAAACTACTAGCTGCCCGTGTGGAAAATAGGGGTACCCAGAGTTTAGGTTAAAACAATAAACTCCAGGTCAGTCATGTGACTGGTGTGAGAACTAAAACAGTTATTTAAAAATTTTACTTTAAAAGAGAGTAATTCCAGGGACCACGCCCTATAATACGGAACGGGTTTCCTCCCAAGAATACCAGTGCATAGAATAAACAACGCAATGCTTTTTGGAAAAATGAAGCTATTATAAGACTCAGGTCCCATCACACAATGCAACGCAAGCCGGAGGATAGAGTTTTAACTTATAATAGCCAAACATGCTTGGTAAGCTTAAAACAATTCATTTTGATAATATGATAGTGTAAAGGTTATGAAAACAACTTCAAATATAAATGTATCAATCATAGAGGGCATAGTGCCCCATCCCACTATGTCGCCATACTAGGCTCTACAAATAAAACCGAAATATCACGTATTGGAAATTGGATTTCCGTCATGAGTCGAGGCTAGGGATGGCTCATCACCGATTCGAGACACTCTAGCAAATGCCTCAGGACTACACACTCGGGGTAACCCTTGGATCTTCAGGGCCGGTCCTCGGTTACGTTTGAGGATTAGTTATTCCCGAACACACGTTTCTCGGTCCTATCAGACCTATATCCATCGGCTCCGAAGAGACCGATATATCTGAGGCGCCTCACAATCCAACAACCACATAGATAAAATAACAACGATGTCAGGGCGAGTAAAACGCTGACATCACCCATAGCTAGGAAGAAACGTCGTGCACTCCCTGCAGTCACGATCCCGTTTTTGACTCATACCGAGGTACGAGGCTTGCGAATTAACGCCATACACAAAGCTACACTGTATTAAAGCCGTGCTTTGATCATCAACCACAAGACTCTGCTTTTCAACAAAAGCCTTGATCACTGCATCTCAGCATGCCACATAGGCAATTCATGTCATCCGACTGATATCTTTTGATATATAACCTCTGAGCTCATACGTCTCAGAGAAGGGAGTTAAGCAAGAGAATAAATTCTCCGCCGCCAAACAGATATATATTTAATAGAAATCAATCAGCACAGAATAAAATCCAATGTCAGACACACAATCCATTTATAAGTCCGTTCTGGGTCTGAACGAAACCGGAGGCACCTTATTCCTCCCCCACATGTCCAATATAGGGGAGAGGCCCTCGCATATTCGTCGATCTCTAAGTACGTCTGGACGATTACCAGTTATTACCTCGGCTTGGGTATACATCCCAATCAAGACATCAGTAATCATCCAAACGATGTGAAGACCTCCAGTCTTAAACCACCGTCTTCATCGTCGACCTATCGTCGAATCAATTATTCAAAATGGGTATAAACCCGGCCTTTCCGAATAACTCGCGTATATAATAAACAAGTGCTATAAACCACAACATACGCCTCATTCCAATTCTGAATATTCTTTTATTCTAATATTCACATACTTTGGGAAAGTTTCCCATTAATTTTATCAAAGATAAATTCTTTAAATTTATTCTTTAATCTTCCTTTGGATATCATTTCAATCTAATTAAAGATGCATTAAAACACCACTTGATTTAATCTTCCCAAAATTCAATATTAATGATTGTTTAACTTGGGAAATCATATCCTGTCTTTAACTGGGTTAAAGAACTAATGTCACTTAAAACACAGTTCACGATAAACCCAGATCATATTCCATTCCATCAGCCTCTAACCGTAAATTAGCAAGTGAACAATCCCCTAAGTATTAACCCCGAAGGCCTAAACCAACATCAGATCAATACCCAGGAAACCATTCAACTTAAGTAATCTCCGGTTAGTTTCTGATTCTCTTAACTCCATTGTTAATCGGGTTAAAGAACAAGTGTTATTTAAAACACCATTCACGATAAACACAAAGACCAATTTCAATGCAATTCCAATTAAATATATTAAATTGGAAACTTTACTTTGGAAAATTCCCGTTAAATCTCAATAAAAAGATTTATAAATTCCAAATCTTATTTCATTGTAAATCGGGTTAAAGAACGAATGTCGTTGAAAACACAGTTCACAACAAACCCAAAATCAAATCAGTCTCTAACCGTAAATTAGTAAGAGAACAATTCCCTAAGTATTAACCCCGAAGGCCGAAACCAACATCAGATCAATACCCAGGAAACCATTCAACATAACTAACCTCCAGTCAGTTTCTAATTTTCTTAACTACATTCAGTTCAAGAATAGTATTATTAAAGATACCATTCACGACAAACCCAAAATCCAATTTGATATTAAATACAAGGCTTTGAATAGAAAATATATCGGTTTATACTCAGTATCAAATTCTGAAACCAACAAATATTGTATTGGAATAACGATATATATATATCTTCCAAATTCCTCCACAATATCCGTTTAATCACGAAATCCAATATCGAAATATTCTGAAGATAATTTCGATTCAAATCCATTCCAATTCATATATTGGAAATTCCGGTTATTTTTAAAACCATTTCAAATCCAGTTTATTTATTTTAAAAATATTGGATTTATTATTCTATTTCAAAACTAGTTCATTTCGATAAAATTATATTTTTATCTTTTCAAATATGGAATTTTTCATCCCAATTCTTTCCAAATCATTTATTATGATTTTACATAAATTATTGATATTTTTAATAATTTTATCAAGGCCCGTACAGTCAATTTTCATAAACGGCCATTAAACTGCACTTACAGCGACCTTTTCCAAATTTCATTTGGACATAATTCCAAATCCATCCGTTAGATTTCAAATCTCTAATATTCGTTAGAAAGCTCTTTTCGATACGAACCCAACGGTTCCGGTTTTAGGAGAATCCGACGGTCTGATCTCCAATAATGTCCATTCGAAGTCAATGGTCGAAGTTCGCGAACTGCCGCGGCGCAGCGCGTTCTATTCAGGCCATTGTATTATATATATAATATATATATTTCATCGATTTCTTTTTAAAACGTATTTTATAAATCGTTTTAAATTCATTTTCAATATGATTTCAACTTCACATTCAATTTCAAATCGAAATTGAATATTCCATAACATCGACATATAAATGATAATATTTTCAAAACATTATATTTTGAAATCATTTCCTTTTCGATATTCATTATAAAAATGAATAAAATCGATATAAATATCATTCACGTCAAAATGGCGTTAATCTAATCAACACAGCTTTATATGTTTGAATATGTTCGTGTCCATCTCAAATCGGACATCAAAATCCCACTTTGATCTTTTACTGAATATTATTTCAAAATACTCACCATTTTAAAATAATCGTTATTTCAAAATATTTAGCCTTTCTGAACTGGAATCAGACATAGTCAATTGCCATATAATTTGATTTATATGGATTTCATACACACATGTACACAGCAACAATCAAACATAGTCAACCATCAACTAAAGTGCATTCTACACTGCATAAGCATAAAATACAAATATTTAACGCTTACACATCATGTCAATCAATCGATCGACATACAGCTAATTATTGGGAGTAGTGTATGTCATATATCATCCTAATACCCGTGTGAGATTTCAATCAACAAATAATTAATTTTATTTGTGCAGTTGGGCGATGTGTAAAATTTATTGTCTCAATCAATATCAGTCAAAGGTGTGTACATAAACAAATCGTCCGATTTGTTTATAAATATTTATTTTATTCATATACACGTTAAAAATTATATTTTTAACTATAAAATATTTTTAACCATAAAATATTTTATTCCATTCCACATCACACAATCAATTTTCACAACACAATCAAACAAACAAACAAGTCGTCCATGGTCTGTAGACGACGGGTGTCGGGTGCGGCTAAGCACCGTCTGCATCCTAGTATATATTTTAACTAGAAAATAAAATAAAGTGAGAAGTTCTCACATTTGGGTTGCACTCCGCCGTTTCATTTCTGAATTTTAGAACAGTCCTGACTTGCCTGAAATTCCAACGCAATCTTCTTCACGCTATTCATAGTAAAAATCACATTTTTATTTCAGTTCTAAAAATTATATTTTTACTTCGCTAAAACATATATTTTTAATACTCTACATATATAAAAATCATATTTTTATTACGCTACTACATATATAAAAATCGGATTTTTGCCAACTAATGATTATTTCTTTGTATGACCATTTTATAAATAACATATATAATCTAAAAATCATATTTTTATCTTTATAAAAACATTTCTATGCCATATACTAGCTAAAAATCATATTTTTAATCTTGCCAAAAATATTTCCCTCCTACGATAAAAATCCTATCTTTTCATAAATATAATTCTAATCTTTTATGATATAAAAATCTAAACTTTCATATGTTGAAATTTTATTCTTTCCTATGCTAAAAATCTATTCTTTCATATGCTAAAAATCTATTCTTTCCTTAAATAAAAAATTTATTTTTATATACTTAAAAATCATAGCTTTCCACCATTAAAAATCCTATCTTTTTATATTTAAAAATCTCCTCTCTTCATGAACAGAAATCTTATGATTTTATAAACAAAAATATAATCTTTACTAAAACAAAAATATAATCTTTTTGTAAATAAAAATCTATTCTTTATCATGTTATGATATATATAAAAGTTCCATTTTCAAACACTACTCTATTCATATAAAAACTGTTTTAAAACCCTTTTTAAAACTAATAGCATGAAATAAATTAAAATATATAAGTAAAAAAAAACTTACAGTAAAATCGAGAGGGGGGGACCCACGGCAGTGCTCAGGAGGAGGAGGGGGTGCGGCTACACCAGGAGGAGGAGGCGCAATGATGGCGGCGGCCCTATCGAGCGATGGCGACGGGTTCTCTTCGGGATTAGGGGTTTTGAAGCTTGCACATTAGAGAAGGAAGGAGGGAGGAGAAGAGAGCCGCAAGGGGGAGGCTACGGTGGTGGGCGGCGCCACCTAGGGGCGCGATGGGGGTGGCAGCGGCGGTCCCCACCCCCCCGCCCGTCACTCCTTACTTCTTCTTCTTTTTTTATTGCCTATCGATTTTGATTTTGAACGTTGGGGGGGGTTGACTTTAAAAAGAAATGGGGAGGGGGTTTATTTAATTTAAATATTTTAATAATTTTAATTTCTAAAAGTAACTTTTTAACACGAACTCCAAACGAGACCTGCCGACTATCGCCCCTAGCTATTTACCCCCATTACGAACACAATGGGATATGTCCCGCAAGCTGATTCGACTATTTAGATTAGTTTTGGTTAAATTTAAAATTTAAATCTATATATTCAATTTGAACGTGCATTTCAATTTACTGGGGCCACATACCGACTCTAAAAATTCCCAAAAAATATTTTCTAGCTTCGTATTAACGATATGGTCCTAACAAAACTAATTTCATCAAATTTGAAGACCGTTTGAAAAATGGTCATTTTCTGGTTGATCCAGATTGACTGAAACAATCAAAACACGTTCTCCTATGCCACGCTCACATATTGATTCAGAAAATTATGAATTTTGGAATTTAGCAATAACTTGACATCCCGGATCCAGCAAAAGTGGTTTCGTTGAAAACGGAGGTCGTTTGCAAAATTTCCATTTTTAAGGGCCAAAATTCCATAGCGACTATTCTGAATTTTCAACTGGACATAACTTTTTATCCCCGCTATGAAATTTTGTTTTTTCAGATTCATTGGAAAGATATTTTCAATTAGATTCTAATATTTTTGGTTTTGCTAAAATCCGGTTTATTTTGAATCATGTACATTCATTTGAAATTTGAAATCGAAATTTCAAACTACCGCGCCATTTTCAATTCCTTTTATAATTAAAAATAAATATTTATATTCTAACGACAATTCAAATAACTATATATGTTCTAATTCTATTCAAAATAAATTTATTGTCATTATTATTTAAAATAAATCATTTCAAATATTCAAAATTCATCAAAATTACCAAAATAAAAATTTTTAATTGGTTCAGATTTTCTTGGTTGTTACTATCTCCCCCACTTAAAATCTTTTCATCCTCGAAAAGGAACAAAGTTGAAAGTTGTTTTACAAACCAACTCAACTTTCAGTATTTTCATTATGGCTTATGTTCTTCAACTTTTTAGTTTCTAAGAATTTTCCAGTTCTTCAAAAATTTGGCTAACACCCTAAATTTTCGAAAAATTTCGCCATAACCTCCCCTTTACGGGAGCACCGGGAAAATCCCGAAATTGCCAAACAGGCCTCTCCAATCCAAAAAGAAACAGCCAAGCGGCTAGCCAATCGGCTCATAAAATCATCCAAAACCCAAGAATTTAGTAAACATGTACCTATTTGTCGGGCGTACAATTTTATTCCTCTTCTCTACCCTCCTTGCTATGACCTGTTCAATGTATACACATGTACATGCATGCAATTTCCAACAATTTTCAATATAGTTCAATATTTGATTCAAACTGGCTAAATGTACCTTACATTCACATAATAGTTTAAATGAATAATCACACAACACATCCATCAATCAATTAGTGAATTAACGTTTCAAATTCATAATTTTGATATATACTCAAAAATGTCATTTTTGATGCCAAATCACAACAATAAGCTCTATCTAGTTCTGGTTCTCACACCAGTCAATTGGAATCATATAGAAATCCCACTATCGTCACTCGAATATAAATTCTGATGACGAGTACTCAATCATCGGAATCATCTTCGGGCTACTAGAATGTGATTCTATATCTATCCAGTATATTAAAACTTCTAATACACGTTTACAAGGCGTATATGCAAAATCTTTATATATTGGATTGTCCAAATTCAATACAAATAAAATATTTAAATACATCGAATAACGTTTAAAATTTCAAAACAAAAATGGTTTTCATTTTTAATTTTAAAAACACACTCTTTGGAATCATTCTAGGATACTGCTAACCCTATCTCTAACGAGTCATTCTCATTGGATATTACTAATCCAACCTCTGATGAATTCTTTCGTTTGGTTCTAATGTGCCTTGTTCTCGAGCTCTGTAAACCAGAGCTCGGATACCAAAATGAGATGACCCGAGCTTCCCTGTGAAGGAAAGCACGGATTGAATTGAGAACACGACGAATCAGAACGCAAACAGAAGAACATTTCATTGCTTATTACAACAATTCCATCAGAATACAAGAATATACGAAGTATGAATAAATATTATACATCAGAGAAATATCAGAGATTACAATACATTACATAGCAGCAGAAAAATAATACAAAACACAACTGAAAGTAGTACACGGATACAGAGCTTTCCGAGCATCGTTCCAACTATAAATCAAGATCCTGTGAATATAAATCTGCAAAACCAAAACTACTAGCTGCCCGTGTGGAAAATAGGGGCACCCGGAGTTTAGGTTAAAACAATAAACTCCAGGTCAGTCATGTGACTAGTATGAGAACTAAAACAGTTATTTAAAAATTTTACTTTAAAAGAGAGTAATTCCAGGGACCACGCCCTATAACACGGAACGGGTTTCCTCCCAAGAATACCAACGCATAGAATAAACAACGCAATGCTTTTTTAGAAAAATGAAGCTATTATAAGACTCAGGTCCCATCACACAATGCAACGCAAGCCGGAGGATAGAGTTTTACCTTATAATAGCCAAACATGCTTGGTACGCTTAAAACAATTCATTTTGACACTATTATAGTGTAAAGTGTATGAAAACAACTTCAAATATAAATGTATCAATCATAGACGGCATAGTGCCCCATCCCACTATGTCGCCATACTAGGCTCTACAAATAAAACTGAAATATCACATATTGGAAATTGGATTTTCATCATGAGTCGAGGCTAGGGATGGCTCCTCACCGTTTCGAGACACTCTAACAAATGCCTCAGGACTACACACTCTGGGTAACCCTTAGATCTTCAGGGTTGGTCCTCCGTTACGTTTGAGGATTGATTATTCCTGAACACACGTTTTCCGGTCCTATCGGACCTATATCCATCGGCTCCGAAGAGACCGATATATCTGAGGTGCCTCACAATCCAACAACCACATAGGTAAAATAACAACGATGTCAGGGCGAGTAAAACGCTGACACCACCCATATCTAGAAAGAAACATCGTGCACTCCCTGCAGTCATGATCTCATTTTTGACTCATATCGAGGTGTGAGGCTCGCGAATTAACGCCATACACAAAACTACGCTGTATTAAAGCCGTGCTTTGATCATCAACCACAAGACTCTGCTTTTCAACAAAAGCCTTGATCGCTGCATCTCAACATGCCACACAGGCAATTCATGCCATGCGACTGATATCTAACGATATATAATCTCTGAGCTCGTACGTCTCAGAGAAGGGCATTAAGCAAGAGAATAAATTCTCCGCCACCAAACAGATATATATTTAATATAAATCAATCAGCACAGAATAAAATCCAATGTCAGACACACAATCCATTTATAAGTTCGTTCTAGGTCTGAACGAAACCAGAGGCATCTTATTCCTCCCCCATATGCCTAATACAGGGGAGAGGACCTCGCATATCCGACGACCTCCAAGTACGTCTGGACGATCACCACTTATTACCTGGGCATGGGTGTACAGCCCAATCAAGACATCAGTAATCATCCAAACGATGTGAAGACCTCTGGTCTTCAACCACCGTCTTCATCGTCGACCTATCGTCGAATCATTTATTCAAAATGGGTATAAACCCGGCCTTTCTGAATAACTCGCGTATATAATAAACAAGTGCTATAAACCACAACATACGCCTCATTCCAATTCTGAATATTCTTTTATTCAAATATTCACATACTTTGGGAAAGGTTCCCATTAATTTTATCAAAGATAAATTCTTTAAATTTATTCTTTAATCTTCCTTTAGATATCATTTCAATCTAATTAAAGATGCATTAAAACTCCACTTAGTTTTAATCTTCCCAAAATTCAATATTAATGATTGTTTAACTTGGGAAATCATATCCTGTCTTTAACTAGGCTAAAGAACTAATGTCACTAAAACATAGTTCACGATAAACCCAAATCGTATTCCATTCCATCAGCCTCTAACCGTAAATTAGCAAGTGAACAATCCCCTAAGTATTAACCCCGAAGGCCGAAACCAACACCAGATCAATACCTAGGAAACCATTCAACTTAAATAATCTCCAGTTAGTTTCTGATTCTCTTAACTCCATTGTTAATCGGGTTAAAGAACCAGTGTTATTTAAAACATCGTTCATGATAAACCCAAAGACCTATTTCAATGCAATTCCAATTAAATATCTTAAATTGGAAAACTTTACTTTGGAAAATTCCCATTAAATCTTAGTAAAAAGATTTATAAATTCCGAATCTTATTTCACTGCAAATCGGGTTAAAGAACAGTTCACAACAAACCCAAAATCCAATCAGTCTCTAATCGTAAATTAGTAAGAGAACAATTCCCTAAGTATTAACCCCGAAGGCTGAAACCAACATCAGATCAATACCCAGGAAACCATTCAACTTAACTAACCTCCAGTCAGTTTCTAAGTTTCTTAACTACATTCGATTCAAGAACAGTATTATTAAAGATACCATTCACGACAAACCCAAAATCCAATTTGATATTAAATACAAGACTCTGAATAGAAAATATATCGGCTTATACTCAGTATCAAATTCTGAAACCAACAAATATTATATTGGAATAACGATATATATGTCTTCCAAATTCCTCCACGATATCCGTGTAATCACGAAATCCAATATCGAAATATTCTGAAGATAATTTCAGTTCAAATCCATTCCAATTCATATATTGGAAATTCTGGTTATTTTTAAAACCATTTCAAATCCAGTTTATTTATTTTAAAAATATTGGATTTATTATTCAATTTCAAAACTAGTTCATTTTGATAAAAATATATTTTTACTTTTTCAAATACAGAATTTTTCATCCCAATTCTTTACAAATCATTAATTATGATTTTACACTAATTATTGATATTTTTAATAATTTTATCAAGGCCCGTACAGTCGATTTCCATAAACGGCCATCGAACTGCACTTACAACGACCTTTTCCAAATTTGATTTGGACATAATTCCAAATTCAACCATTAGATTTCAAATCTTTAATATTCGTTAGAAAGCTATTTTCGATATGAACCCAACGGTTCTGGTTTTAGGAGAATCCGACGGTCGGATCTCCCGTAACGTCCATTCGAAGTCAATGGTCGAAATTCACAAACTGCCGCGACGCGTTCAATTCAGGCCATTATATTATATATATATATAATATATATATTTCGTCGATTTCCTTTTAAAACGTATTTTATAAATTGTTTTAAATTCATTTTCAAAATGATTTCAACTTCATATTCAATTTCAAATCAAAATTGAATATTCCATATCATCGACATATAAATGATAATATTTTCAAAACATTATATTTTGAAATCATTTCCTTTTCGATATTCATTATAAAAATGAATTAAATCGATATAACTATCATTCACGTCAAAATGACATTAATCTAATCAACATGGCTTTATATGTTTAAATATATTCGTGTCCATCCCAAATCGAACATCAAAATCCCATTTTGATCTTTAACTGAATATTATTTCAAAATATTCGTCATTTTAAAATAATCGTTATTTCAAAATATTTATCCTTTCTGAATTGGAATCAGACACATTCAATTGCCATATAATTTGATTTATATGGATTTGATACAAACATGTACACATCAACAATCAAACATAGTCGACCATCAACCAAATTGCATTCTACACTGCATAAGCATCAAATATAAATATTTAACGCTTACACAGCCTGTCAATCAATCGATCGACATACAGCTAATTATTGGGACTAGTGTATGTCATATATCATCCCAATACCCGTGTGGGATTTTGAATCAACAAATAATGAATTTTATTTGTGCAGTTCGGCAATGTGTAAAATTTATCGTCCCAATCAATATCAGTCAATAGTATGTACATAAACAAATCGTCCGATTTATTTATAAATATTTATTTTATTCATATACACGTCAAAAATTATATTTTTAACTATAAAATATTTTTAATCATAAAATATTTTATTCCATTCCACATTATACAATCAATTTTCACAATACAATCAAACAAACAAACAAGTCGTCCATGGTTTGTGGACGACGAGTGTCGGGTGCTGCTAAGCACCGTCTTCATCCTAGTATATATTTAAATAGAAAATAAAATAAATTGAGAAGTTCTCACATTTGGGTTCCACTTCGCCGTTTCATTTCTGAATTTCAGAACAGTCCTGACTTGCCTGAAATTCGAACGCAATCTTCTTCACGCTGTTCATAGTAAAAATCACATTTTTATTTCAATTCTAAAAATTATATTTTTACTTCGCTAAAAATTATATTTTTAATATTCAACATATATAAAAATCATATTTTTATAATGCTACTATATATATAAAGATCGGATTTTTAGCCAACTAATAATTATTTCTTTATATGACAATTTTATAAATAACATATATAATCTAAAAATCATATTTTTATCTTTCTAAAAACGTTTCTATGCCATATACTAGCTAAAAATCATATTTTTAGTCTTGCCAAAAATATTTCCTTCCTACGATAAAAATCCTATCTTTTCGTAAATATAAATCTAGTCTTTTATGTTATAAAAATCTAAACTTTCATCTGTTAAAAATTTATTCTTTCCTATGCTAAAAATCTATTCTTTCATATGCTAAAAATCTATTCTTTCCTTAAATAAATTTTTTATTTTTATATACTTAAAAATCATAGCTTTCCACCATTAAAAATCATATCTTTTTATATTTAAAAATCTCCTCTCTTCATGAACAAAAATCTTATGATTTTATAAACAAAAATATAATCTTTACTTAAACAAAAGTATAATCTTTTTGTAAATAAAAATCAATTCTTTATCATGCTATGATATATATAAAAATTTAGTTTTCAAACTCTACTCTATTCATATAAAAACTGTTTTAAAACCCTTTTTAAAACTAATTGCATGGAATAAATTAAAATAAATAAGTAAAAAAAATAAAGTAAAATCGAGAGGGGGGCTAGTGCTTAGGAGGAGGTGCGACTACACCAAGGGGAGGCAGCGCAATGATGGCGGCGGCCCTATCGAGCGGTGGCGGCGGGTTCTCTTCGGGATTGGGGGTTTTGAGGCTTGTGCATCAAAGAAGGAAGGAGGGATGAGAAGAGAGGCGCAAGGAGGAGGCTACGGTGGTGGGCGGCGCAATCTGGGGGGGCGCGATGGGGAGGTAGCGGCGGTCCCACCTCCCCCCGGTCGCTCCTTCCTTCTTTTTCTTTTTTATTGCCTATCGATTTTGATTTTGAACGTTGGGGGGGTTCACTTTCAAAAGAAAAGGGGGGGTTTATTTAATTTAAATATTTTAATAATTTTAATTTTTAAAAGTAACTTTTTAACACGAACTCCAAACGAGACCTACCGACTATCGCCCCTAGCTATTTACCCACATTCCGAACACAATGGGATATGTCCCGCAAGCTGATTCGACTATTTCGATCAGTTTTCGTTAAATTTAAAATTGAAATCTATATATTCAATTTGAACGCGCATTTCAATTTACCGGCGCTACATACGAACTCTAAAAATTCCCGGAAAATATTTTCTAGCTTCGTATTGACGATACAGTCCTAACAAAACTAATTTCGTCAAATTTGAAGACCGTTTGATAAATGGCCATTTTCCGGTCGATCCAAATTGACTGAAACTTTCAAAACACGTTTTCCTGCGCCATGCTCACATATTGATTCAGAAAATTATGAATTTTGGAATCTAGTAAAAACTTGACATCCCGATCCAACAAAAGTGGTTTCGTCGAAAACGGAGGTCATTTGCAAAATTTCCATTTTTAAGGGCCAAAATTCCATAGCGACTATTTTGAATTTTCAACTGGACATAACTTTTTATCCTCGTTATGAAATTTTGATTTTTCAGATTCGTTGGAAAGATATTTTCAAGTAGATTCTAATGTTTTTGGTTTCGCTAAAATCCGGTTTATTTTGAATCCTTTACATTCATTTGAAATTTGAAATCAAAATTTCAAACTACCGCGCTATTTTCAATTCCTTTTATAATTAAAAATAAATATTTATATTCTAACGACGATTCAAATAAATATATACGTTCTAATTCTACTCAAAATAAATTTCTTGTCATTATTATTTAAAATAAATCATTTTAAATATTCAAAATTCATCAAAAATGCCAAAATAAAAATTTTAAATTGGTTCAGATTTTACGGGTTGTTACATTCAATCTCGGGGAACATTATTTGAATAAGATTTAGTTGAATACATTATTTTGGGTTGTTGTAACGATGTTTCACACAACATTTGTTTTTACCAGGTAAGTGGTATTTTAGAAATTTAATAATAAATATTCCCTGAGAATAGAATTAAATAAGTCGGGAAAGATATAAGTAATTGGAATGTTCACCAGTTACAAATAGAAAATATTTTCTAAGTATAGGAAATAAATGAAGGCGAGATATGGAAATGTTTTCCAAATAGCGTAAGAGGCTAAGATGATTACTGAAAATATTTGGTTAACGGATATTGACAAGGAAATGAAAAGTGATTTAATTTATGGAATATTAATTAAGAGGCCAGTGATTGTTTGATGCTTTGAATGGATGTTTGTTTTTCTTCGATAGTTAAATAACTGACTATCGAAGTATTTGCCAGTATCGTTGTCAATATGTAGAGACCAGTTGGATTATTATCCGAGAACCACTCCTTATTGGCAGTAGCATTGCGAATCAGATTGTATGAAGGCAATCGAAGATGGAGTAAAGTGCAAGGGCTTTTTCTATTAATCCTAGGTAGAAATTGCCTAACACGGATTAATGGAAATTGTGCCTTCAGTTTCGTTCAGTCCCAGAACGAACGTATATGGACGAGTGTCTGACAGAATATTTCCAATAATCGCATATGTTAGTCTGTATAAATATATATGGTGGCGTAGAATTTATTCTCTTAGCATAATATCCATAATATATTTGTGCAAATCAATTAATGATTAACGAATCTGACCATGTGGCATTCAAAGTGATTGTGCTATCAAGGAATGGTAAGCAATCGTAGTGTGACGGCCCGCCCCGCACCAGCCGACATTTCCAAGGAAAGTGCGTTGTGCCAATGTCCAACTAGCACGGGACGGTCGCCAAAGAAAGAAAAAGGAAGGAAACTTAACAGTGGACTAACAAAGAACCTGTAGAATGTCTCACAGCGCATGGAATAAAATATAATAATAACATACTTTGACATAAAAACAGGCGAGACATTGCATAAGCTGAAAACTAAACATCATAGCAGCGGAAAATCAAAATATAGCTTATGTTCCACTTCATCATTATTACAATTTAAAAACTGTCTCTAAAGCAAAAGAAAGGAAAGGTACACTACTAATGCCCAAAGTAGTGACCAGCAACGACACGGGACAATATACAGAGAATAGTACGTGTAAGCCTCCTGCTCGTCTCCGGACAGCTACTCGTGCACAACCAGCTAACCTGTCTCTAGTCTTCCTGTTTAAGAATACCTAGAGTAATAAGAAGAGACATAAAACTCTGGGTCAGACAAAAGTCTGGTATAAGCAATAAGCAGCAAAACAGAACAATAACAGGTATATTAAACCATACCTGAACCTACAACCAAAGAGTTAGCACAATATACCGTACAATACTCTAAGGTGCCACTAACATATGGTGTAAAGGATACGGGGGTGGGGGTGTGCATGTCATAGTGAGGGCAAACAATCAAGCATAACAACCATCCTCACATCTCTCACTCAGTGTGTAAAGCATACGATATCCACCGCTTTGATCACCCAATACTTTATTACGATAACTCTGCCCCATGGAGTCGTGACGGCTCCACTGCACTGATCCGTAACCACTCATACTTTGTTATGTCCACTCTGCCCCATGGAGTCATGATAACTCCACTGCACTGGCTCATAGCCATGCTATAATCACTCTGACCCATGGAGTAATAACTACCTCACTGCACTGATACGTAGCCTAACATCCGTCTTGGTGGTGAATTAAAGTTATGGACGTCGATAACCCCTTAGCACACGTCCCGCAGCAAAGTCCAACTCATGAAGTTCACTCATTGGCTCCCATCTGGATCCTGAGTTACAACTTCCCATTCGGACTACCTTTGCATCTCGGGTTTTGGTCTCCTCCGGATCGGTTCGGTTCTCCACTTCTCTTCGCTTCAGATCATACTCCCAGTTCGGTTTGTGGTTCACGCCTCAAGTCCACGCTCTTTGGTTTGGATCGTAACACTTCACCCATGTCGGCTCGGTTCGTGATTCCAACTTCTTATCGTGATCCTCCTTCCCTGCACTGGATCGTGACAATGCTCCAGGCTTGTGAGTCTTCAGTTGGCTCGTGGTGCATCGGATCGGAGCTTCTGGTTCGTGGTTGGCACTTCAATTCGGGTCAGAGATCTTCAGATGCGAGCGGATCGTGACTAGCGGTTCAGGTTGTGGAGCTATCCAGGTGGGCGATTCGGTTCGTGTACTCTAATGCGAGCGGATCGGGGTCGTGGCCACCATTCACGATCGGTCGGGGTCGGGTAGGGGCGATCCGATCCGGTTCTGGGTCATTTCCTGCAACTTTTTCCAGCGACTATTTTTACGCCACACGACGGCGTTTTCGATCATTCTAACTGTTCTAAACAATCACCAAGCATACCATATAGTCATAGAAACATGTAGAATTGACAACAAACACCAAAACCACAATTTTATATGTTAAAATGAATCAAACATACCCAAAAACCCATATTTTCCCCTTAAACATGTTTAAGCAAATCTAATAGTAGTATTAGCAAAACTTAACCAAACCAACCCAAACTTCTAACAGAGGTCTAAAATAATATTTAAGAATTTCTAAACATTTTTCCAGAATTTAGTCATGTTAGATTTCGCTAATTATCACTAATCACCCTAATTAACTGTAATTAGTGAGGAACTATGCAAATCACTCACCTTTTCCACAAATAAAACTTTCAGAACTGAAACTCCACTTATTTAGGTGAATACTAATGTCTAACAGCAGCTCCAACCTTGCTCTGGTGTTATTCCTCCTTAATTTGGTGTAGGTTAGGCTAATCCTTGATTAAACCGTGATTAGGGATGATTGTAGATGTTAGAGGCCATTGTTAGGGTTTCTATGATGTATGTGGGGGCTGGAAAATGAGTAAAAACCTAAATCCCTAACCCTAACAGCCCTTAAATACCCCAAATCCCGAAATCCCCAAATGGGCCTAGCTGCTAATCGCCCGGTTAAGCCCAATTAAGTTATTTTTCACCCTCTAAACCTTAATTCGTCCATATCTCCCAAACGGTAAGTCCGTTTTTCACATATGACCACTCTACAGAAAGTTAAACCATCATCCGGATCTAATGGAAGTAGTTTCATGTCAAAATTCATTACAATCAAAAGTTATGGCCAAAACAAGATCAGCTAGGGGAAAACGGTCATTTAAAAATCGGCAAAAGTCTTGAACATGGGAAATGACCCTAATAGTCGTCTCCCAAAGTTACACAACCATACGACTTCACATGAAAAAGAAATAAATATTCTACGATCCTTCGATGCGTAGAATACGGGTCGTTACACGTAGCCTCAGGCCTCAACAACCGGTAAATGACAAAAATCGGGCAGGCGTCATGGCTAAGTGGGTAGCTCTCAATTAGGGTGTATTATCACCTATCTATAGAAATTCAATTCATTCTTTATTCTATTTGATGTTGTCCCATTCGGGAAACGGTTGTTGATCCCAACCGTTGGTGATATATATTCGATACACTCAAGCGAAATGAGTGGTCGGTCATTGTGGACGAGTTACAAGATGTTCTTATTGAACCCAGTGTACTCTTCTCTGGAGATACACTATCGGAAGGTGGTTCCATACCTTGTCATGGTTGGAAATTCATTACCCAATAAGTGCTCGTAGTTTTGATTGTATTAAATATATATGGAGCGTGAGATACAAACGTTCCACTAGATTGTTATTTATTTGATTTAGACACTATTATAATATCAAAAGGGCTTTGATATAAAGATTATCGTTTCTTTCAAAAGGATTTTGAAAGTTAAATCAAGAGTTTTGGATTCTCATAAGGAAAAAACCCGTTCTGTGTTATACGGGGTGGTCATATGAGATATTGTTTATTTTTCAAACTATTTTAAATTGTTTACACATACCAGTCCTATGACTGACCCAGAGTTTATTTTGTTTGGTTTTACCTAAACTCCTGGGTGCCCAAATTTGTACGGGCAGTCAAGTAGTTCAGGATTTTACAGATTTATCTGAAGGAGCTTGGAGCAGGAGGCTTCAGTGTTAGATATTTAGAGTTTATTCCACTGTGTTGTATCTGTGATATACTCTGATAATGTATGTAAGTCCAATACAGTTGTATTTCAAAAGTGATTATTTATATATTATACTTTATTCTGCTGCGATTGTGAGATTCTGTGTTGTTGTTTCTATTCTTCTTCAACCTTTTTCTTCTTTTTTCATAATGATTCGTATTTATGTGCAATTTGGGTTGGACGTGTGGTGTATTTAGTCAACTCAGATAGTATGGATTTACCGGCCATCACAGTATCCATCCTGCCATTTTTGTTCCTTAATTTGTGAAACACATGAAAAAAAATGAAATGAATGGTCTCACACCATATATGTATAAGAAAGGCATATCTCTTATTTTAATTCTCATTTTCCTTTATCTATTAATGCAAACTCATGCATGAATAAAGATGAGGACTCTATTCGTTCCTCTTTTAAAAAACGCAAGGAAAGGGAGAACCATTCATGCTATACACGCAACTAAGGGGGAAAACAATTATGCTTTCATTTCTTCCTTCCTAAAAAGAAAAAAAGACACAATATTCACCAGAATATGTATTCATATATATAACCATTTATATTGCCTAAGAGTTGCGCATGAATGTTGCAATGGGTTGTGCTAGGCCTGGGTGTTTAACGTGAATATGGGATACCTGGCTAAGAATAAAATAAAGGAGACTACGAGAAACATAACAGTTTGTGTTTTGCGATTGTGTTGTCATGCTTGCGCCGTGACTGAATATCCATATCATTCCTTTCCATAGCTTGTGTGCATATCAAACTATGCAAGGTGAGTTTCTCACGATTAACTAAATTTAAATATTGCAACATCGATATAAACTAGATATAATAGTTAGATCTCGTTTGCCGTTGGTTGCCTTGTGTTATTTCCTTCCCTTTGCCACCTTGAAAGTGTTAATGATTCAAATAATAATTGTATGTCGGTTTGACTCTCTATTTGGTGCAAGTACTCCACCCTTATTGCTTGCAACTTGCTTCTCTATTATGTTGAACCTTGTTTTTCATATTGAACCTTCTGGTGTGTGTTGTCATCTCCACTTTGATTTCAAAAAAGTTGAAACCTGGTTTGAGTCATGCTGCAATATACATGCCCTTTTTGATAAAACTGTACTTTGCTTGACTACACCTAATGATTGCTTTATAACTTGCTTATGTACATGTTTTTGTAAACTAAAAAACATCCGATGTCGTGCGCATACCCTATTTAAATACGCATGTTGTCATTTTTCCCTTTGTCTTTGTGTGAACGCAAGTAGTTTTTCTACTATTTAACCATCACCTTGTAGATGCACCTGTATGTATTGCATATATCCACCAACCTGTTTGTTTTCAATTACCACTTAAATGAAATGCTTGTTATACTTGGTCATAAATAATGGCTTTTTGAACTGTGTAATTGCACATATTATTTGATATACTTATTATTGGTACAACTAAAAGTTGGAAACTCGATCAAGTTAGGATTAACTATTTTATTTTAGTATTTATTGAAGTTGACTTACTTGAATAACGTTAATCCTGACTTGAGTATTTTGTGTTTTGCATGAAATGCTCGGGTCAGACCCAAGTGTTGCAGATTTAGAGATTTTCAGCTATCAGTGAGAGCACAAGAAGATGTGCACGCTCTGGATCGAAAACCCTATAAATTTTAAAGTCATGTATTTTCCGCTGTGTAACACTTACTGTAGAACTCTGATATCTTGTGTAAAATGCTTCCACCGTGAGATATATAGTTAATTTATTCTGTGATTTCTATGTTTGATTTTGTTTAAACCCATAAGCTAAATAACAATCTATCGTTTTGAGCGGTTTAAGTTGGTTTAGTTACCGATTTAATGCGGTCGAAAAGGCAGATCGTCACGGTTTGGGTCATTTGCCTAATCTGCATCATTGTAATATTTAGATTGATGTCTTCACTTGCTTTGATAGTTAGACCATACTCTTGGGTGCCTTGCTAGTAGCGTAGAATTCTTTTGACTATTCTAGTGATCTCTTAATGGATTTGCTATAAGTCGGCAAACTTTATTCAAGCTAAAACAAATTTCGGCTGTAGTAATGGTTAAGTACTGCAAAGCTCCCACAATGCTGCGATGCTGTTTGCTATTTTCTATATCATCACCATTATGTCTGGATAATCGTAAATTGCTAGTCATGGGTGTAGAAAGTGGCTTTGCTTTGTCCATGTTTGCTCTGGCAAGTATCCCTCTTATGTATTTGATCTTTTGTGAGATGAATATTTCTGAATTTGACTTTCTTTGCACTTTTATGCCCAGGAAATAGTTCACTTCTTAATATCCTTAATAGCAAAGGTTTGATCTAAATGAGTTATCACCTTGTTAATTTCTGCAATGTCATTCCCTGTTATTAGAATATCATTAATATACACTAGTATGTGCACAGTACACTGATTCACAATTTTGGTAAACAAAGAATTGTCTGATTCTGTTGCTTTGTATCTAAGGCATGCGAGTGTGTCTTTCAGTTTAACATACCAAGATCTGGAAGCTTGTTTTATACCATATATAGCCTTGTGTAATTTGCACACATGATCTTCTTTGCCTTTACTCATATAACCTTTAAGTTGTTGCATGTACACATCCTCATGCAAGTCCCCATTTAAGAAAGCACTGCACACATCTAGTTGCCTTATGTTCCAACCATTATGTAGTGCTATGCTTAAGATTATTCTAATTGTTGTTGGTTTTACCACTGGGGAAAATGTCTCATTAAAGTCGAAACCATACTGTTGTAATCTTGCAACTATTATGGCACTATGTTTAGATATGTTTCCATCTGCATCCTTTTTCAATTTGTAGGTCTACTTACATCCCACAATGTTCTTGTTCCTTGGTGCAGTAACTAAATTCCATGTTTTATTCTTGATTAATGCTTCATACAATTCATTCATTGCCTTACACCATTGTTTGTGTTTGACTGCTTTCTCATATGTGACTGGCTCAGTTGCAGGATCTGTGTTGCTGATAGTTGCATTCTAAACCTTAGGCATGAATATACCACTTTTATCCCTTGTGGTCATGTGATGTCCAGTTTGTGGTTGCTGCATTTCACTTTCATCATTGTTTGCATCAGATGTTATTACCCCACTGATTTGTTTCCATGGAAGCATTGAAATGTCTGGAAATACTCGAACTGATCCATGCTTGAATTGATTCCGAGACTGTCTGATTTTGTTTGCCATATATAACTCATGCCAAAAATGTTTTCATAAAAAAATGATGAGTTTGTTTCTTGCCATAAGTGTGTTGCAATTTCAGGAATAAAGATTGTTTTTCATGCCATAAATAAATTTGTATTTCTGGACAAATAGATTGCAACTAGAATTAAAAATGTTTTTTTTTTTGCCTTGAGTTGATCTCATGGATTCCTTGCCCAAACATGTCGAATGATTAAATCCTTTCTAGAAAACATTTGTTGATAAATAAAACATTGGTTTGTGATTTAAATAAGTTCATTTCTGGAAAGACAGAATTGTGATCTCTTAGCATTCATTTGATCACTGAGTTACTGGAAAAAAAACTTGCCCATGAATTATGTCTTCATTAGCTCTGTTGTATACTTGCCACAAATGGGTTTCTGGAAATATGATTCACATTCATTTGCATGCAAAAATATTCACTTGCCCCAGATACGCTTTGTCCATTGCATTGCGTGGTTTGCACGTGTGCTCGGCCATTCCTGTGTGAGTGATACACTTCCATGTATTATGTGTATACTGCCATACTAAAAACTACATTTATTTTTGGAACTTGAGTATACATATGCACCCATGTGCATTTCCACTTGCACATACTTGTAGCAGGTGCATGACCAGTTTTCATTGATTATTTTGAACATCTGCATGTTGGTCTCACTACTACTTTGTGTTGACATTTATTTACACTTGAACTTGCATTCATTCATGTTCGAGCAGTTTCAATTGTGCTATTCTCTTGAGTTGTATTTGACCTGTTGAGTTTGCTGCCATGTTCTTGTGACATGCTGACTTGTCTCTTGTAGTTGCCGTGTGATCTTAGAATTCTTTGAACAGTTTGAATTGTACATGTATTGCCGTATACATACATATGTATATATACACATCTGTGTGTTTATATATATATATATGTGTGTGTGTGTGTGTGTGTGTGTGTGTGTGTGCGCGTGTGTGTGTTTGTATTTGTTGCTTGAGTGCTTATGGATACTTGCGGCACATCTGTGTTTTCAAACTTCACCATCTGTTTTGTCAAGCTTCACCTGACACTTCATTCTCGGTATATTTGTCTCTTTCTGACCGTATTTCCCTGCATAAAAATATGTGTATACACATATAATGTATGTGTATACCTGTATAATACACGTGCAGTATATATATGTGAGCACCAGAAATATTGTCTACCTTGTGGTATTTACAGTGTATCACTGTTGTTGAGACAAGTCCCACAACGGGAATTTGTAAAATAAATCTTGTACAACTATTAAGAGTTCACCCTTTACATTGCCGATTGGTTTTGTGATAATTCTGGGTTCTCTAATATGGTATCGGAGCAGGTTTAAGATGTGTACACACATAACTGCCACACTTATCCACGTCACCCAATAAGATCCATGTGTTAGGCTCAAGATATGCCACATGTGCGGGGGCGTGTTGAGACAAGTCCCACATCGGGAAGTTTGTAAAATAAATCATGTACAACTTTTAGGAGTTCACTCTTTACATTGCCAATTGGTTTTGTGATAATTCGGGGTTCTTTAATAACTGTGAATATCACAAGCTGTCTAAACACAGATGGATGTCCCTAAAAAATCAGATCAAGTCATGAAAAATGATGCGAAACACAGCAAAATTCTGAGGAAAATAAAATTTTAAAACAAAAATTATATCTGCTAGAATATAAAATATTTCTGTTCCAGATTACTGTGTATGTTTTTCTTTTTGTGACAGGTAAGAAGACTGAACTGATAGTGATGAAGTATGAAGACTGGACTGACAGTGAAATAGGCAGAAGACAAAAGGCAAAGCTATGAAATAGTATGAGTGTATGAATGAATTTATGCAACTTGAGTGAAATGTAACTGAGTGTACTATAGTGAGGAACATTGTATACAAATGGATTTTAATATGAAATGTAATGTATAGTATTTCAGTGAATTGTACAAATACTGAAGTTATAAATTTGTATAATTGAAATGTTGAAGTAAAATATTATATTTAAATAAAATACTGTTTGAATATTTAAATTATTGTGCAGTAGTATTCTATTTAAATATAAATATTATATTCTATCTGTGATGTAGTGTAATAGTACATTTACAAACACGTTTATAATAATAAATATATATTTGTTATCATCAAATAAAAATCATTGAATTGTTATATACAACAATTTTAAGTCTTAAAAATACAAGCACATCTAAGTTAAGCTTATAAAATTTGTGGTTTTATGTATTTAGTTTATCTTATGGAAAAATAGAAAGTGGCAAATATAGTCCCAACTACAATTTGATGTGTATAGATTACATTTTCGTACTATCGAAATTTAATTATTTACTGCATTTTATGTTGAGTTTCACATGTGTATTGTGATTGTAAGAAAAGATTGTCAAATACTTCTTAGATTGATCATAATTTCGTTTCACCAAATAAGAAATTCACATCTTTAGAGACCATGCTTACTGGGGAACGTCAACGGACACGGATATAAGGGAAAAGTTGAAAAAGCGTTTGTTAGATTCGTGTAGAAGCTGTACAAGGAGGTATGATTTTTCAAGAGTGATAAAAAAAAATATGATCAACATGCGGAGATCAATGAGATTTTAATAGTGAAAATCGACTAGGCATTTTAATAGACGCAAACGGTATTAGTAAAGAATTTTTTTTTTTGATTTCAATGGTAGAAGAGAATAATTAGCACAAGCAGACAAGATTTTTCATACACGTATTTATAATATACAATCAAATATTAATCATAGACGTATTATTTTCATACACGTATTATTGTTATAGTAATAATTAGATGTGCATATTATTTTATTTATGATGGGAAGTATGAATATTTGTATGAATTTCTACTTACCTTTCATTATCATATTGTGCTGCAAACTTCTATATGCGCTTTTCTCTCCTCCACTCCTCCGAACTTTTGCTCAATATATCTTTTGTTGAGTTCTAATTTAGCTCATTATTGCTATGTGTACTACCTTGCTAGGAATTATATCTTCATTGTTTTTCAATCCTGATGATCTATGCTCGTCAATATAATGGTTTAAATTAAAAGGTGAATTATTATGTAACCATGTTAGAGGTGGAAATGTACTTGCTTTAAAAGGTGAATTATATTTTCTTATAATATGATGGTTTAAAGGTGAATTATATTTTCTTATAACATTAAAATAGAATGGAGCAATACATTAGTATTTAAGTCTCTGAATAAGATGTGGTTAGTTATATTATATTGTAGTTTGTAAATACAAGTGGGAAATGCCAGTGATTTCTAGTATGACTGATTATTAACTAACATAAAAAATGGTGTGATTATAAAAGGACACTGTCATAGGCTTATGAGCATAATCACATATGCTATAAGCACATCAGCTCGTGAGCAGGAAACTAAATTCTAATGAGGTATTCTATTGATTATCGGTAGGAACATCACCTAAGCTTTCCTTTTGATAGTGCAAAATAGGTAGATTAACTGTAATCATATGATAAAATGAGTGAGCAACACAAATAACAGTTGATGCTTCTAACAGTTAGGATAGAAACATGGACTTTTTTACACTATTTTAACAGTTATTACCACGACAGCGAAGCACCATATAATTACTGATATTTGTAAAATGACATTACAACAGTCAATGGTTTAACTTGTGAGTCAAGACTTGTAAACATTATATTGTCTTATTAATATTTGGATAGCAGGTAATTGATTTTGCATGTGATGTAAGAACTTGCTGATTATGTGTAGTGGTACAGACAACTATTTTTCAAAAAAGTTTCCAGATTACGTGTAGCAGGTAATTGTCTTATTATATTGACTTATTAGTATTCCTGATTATGTCTATTTTGATCATTATGTCTATAACTATTTTCCCAAAAGGGTTTCATATTCATTTGATCATACTTTTGGCTCAAAATAGAATAACTTTGACCCAGCTTCAATGACTTCCAATCGTTTGTAGCAATTACTCAGAATCACTGAGTTACACTTATGCATATTTATGATCAAATTATACAGTTATGCATGTTTATGATCCAGATCAGCTTTATGCATTTGTTTATTATCATATCTCCTGCCGTACATTTTTGCAGATATGTAAGATCTGTATATCAAATGTACTAAATCCAGTATTGACACCTTCCATGACTTTATACAGATTTGCTAAAGAAGTTACTGTAACTCCATATTTCACATTCAATATTTTAGATTGTTGGAGTAGATTTAACTCAAATCAAAGAGGGAGACAAGATTTCAGCAACAAAGGGGAACTAATCTATCGAAATGTGGAAACATTTTATCATTTGTCATTTTATTCAATATGCTTTTAGAAGTTTTCAATGCTTGAAATTTGTGTAAAAAATCAACATGCGTCTGTTTTATGGTTTGTCGTTTGATTTTGTAATTGTAGAATTGCTTTGTTTAAATTTGAATTATCCTACATTTTATTTTGAGACTAGACCGCAAAAGCCAAAAAGCTATTATGAAATTTTGTTTTTATCCATATTAACTTTTATCTTTTTGACTTGTCGTTATTATGCCAAATGAACTTCTTAACTTTTTCACTTTTTGAAAGTGGAAGCACTTATCATATAAGCAAAAACACTTCTGCTTTAAGCTCCCAAATGGACCCTTCATTTGCGTCTTCCACTTTTTTTATCCATATATGTTGATTTACATCTTCCGGAACAAGTATTTATTTATGGTGAGCTATATATTTCCTTATCATGAGGAATCTGAACAAAAACAATAACGATTTTGGTAAAAATGAAAAAAAAAAACATTGGAACGAAGGTACTTACGCTATAAATGTTGTCTTGAAGAATGATTTGTTAACATGTTATTAAATTATAAACTAATCTAATTTCATATTTAATGATGAATACTTTGTTGTCTTCATTGTTAGTCTATTGCAATTTTATCCTTGCAGCACATAGGTTGTTGTGTCACTTTCGACTTATCGGTTTTGTTAATGCTTCAAGAAACATGAGTTATTCATCATACCCTATCACAAATAGACCCGTTCATAAAATGTTATCATCTGCACTTAGCTTATTTATAATGTGTCTACTTATCGGTTTTGTTAATGTTTCAAGAAACATGAGTTATTCATCATACCCTATCACAAATGGACCCATTCATAAAATGAAGGAATAATATGTTATCGTTCTTTCGGTGTTGCTTGGTTGGAGGTCCTCATCAATTGTGCTCCAGGTCAAACTTTTAGCAAATTTTGGTTTATGCTTCCCCCAACTTCAGAATCCCCAAGAGCAACAAGTTCATTTGGCCATAATAGTAACAGTTTTCTGCATATTCGAAAAATAACAAATGACAAGAAGATGACCAATGTTCCAGCTCCATTCATATCGTTTTCGTGTTCTTTGAGCTTCTCCAATGATTGGAATGCAAGTCTGTCAAGCCAATATATATGCTGTATCTCTCCTCCCTCGAACTGAACAAGCTTTTCAAGGCATTTTATCTCACCTTGCTCATGTTTAAGGACCTGGTCAATATCCCAGTCATGGATACATTCACATATTTTATATATGTATAACATGCCTTTTTATGATCTCCATCTACAATTTGAAAACACGAATGTCAAGTGTGTTGGAGAAGAGGAGAAAACAAAATTTTCTCTCTTGTTTCTTACGATATTTCTTCTCTTATAACCAAAATGATAGTAGACTTTATATAAGAGCTTTTACATTAAGATTTGTAAACTGATAGAGAGATATCTTTATTTCTGTAATGTGAATTGTTATTTACAGTGCAACAGACGACAGCTCTTTATACAAAACAGAAAACAGCAATTGGACCAAACAGAAAATAAAAGACTCGCTTGGGCTTTGGGCTTAGCCCACAACGAATTGTAAAGAGAATGTTATAATGTTTTACGGGGTCTAATGTATTTTCTAAATACATTCCATACCCCCCCCCGCAAACCCTATTCTCCAGACTAGGGTTTGAGATCAAAAATGGCCGCCGCCACGATGCAAAAAACCACCGTTCTCTCTAAAAAAAATCTTCATTAAATCCTCTATTTGCACTGTTTCTCTTTATGTCGTGGCTTTTCTCTTTCGTTTGCGGTTCTGAGATGATGAATTTGGGTCTTGTTGAGCTAAACTGACTTTCGCTGTTGATGTGAGTTTTGCGAGCTTCGGTTCCTCGATTTCTTTCACACTTAGTCTGAGAATTAAGACAATTGCTTGCTGCTACATCAAGTTTGCTGGAGGAAGTTTCAATTCCTTTGTTAAAAGTCAGATCTGAAGTTTTGTTGTGCTTTGAAGTCACAATTTCAGTTATGCTTAGCTTTTCTTTCAGAGCTTCAAATCTGATTCTTGAGAGCGGTTTTGTCAGAATATCAGCAATCTGGTAAGTGGAAGGTACGTGATTTACTTCTAATTTTCCTTTTTGAACTAACTCTCTGACGAAATATATGTCAAGTTCCAAGTGCTTTGTTCTTGAGTGTAAAACTGGATTTTCAGTCAAAGCTATAGCACTCATGTTATCACACCACACAGTAGCTTTTGAATTGTTTGAAACCCTTAGTTCACTTAATAAAGATTGAATCCAGATAATTTCTGCAGTTGTACTTGCAACACTACGATATTCAGCTTCAGTGCTTGATCTGGAAACTGTATTTTGTTTCTTTGCACACCATGATATAGGATTCTTTCCTAAAAATATACAATAACCACTAGTTGACTTTCTGTCATCATAGTCATTTGCCCAGTCTGCATCTGAATAGACATTGATGTGTAGATTATTGCTTGACTTTAGAACCAGTCCCTGATTGATTGTACCTTTCAAATATCTAAGAATTCTTTTTACTGCCTTCCAATGATCACTTAGAGGTTGTTGCATAAATTGACTAGCCTTATGGACACTGTATGATATGTCAGGTCTAGTTATAGTGACATATTGAAGAGCTCCAATAATACTTCTGTACTGTCTTTCATTACAAATAGGTTCTCCTATTTCCTTGCTTAAATGTAGATTGGTTACCATAGGAGTTGGTAGAGAATTAGCCTTGTCCATATTTGCCTTTGATAAAATCTCAGCAATAAATTTCCTTTGATTTAGTTGTAACTCATTGCTTTCAGTTCTACACACTTCTATTCCCAGAAAATATGATAGCTCTCCAAGATCTTTGATAGAGAATTCACTATTTAATTGGCTTGTGATGTTTTCAATTTCAGATTTGTTGTTGCCAGTGATTATGAAATCATCCACATAAACTAGGACATATGTAACAGTGGTGGTTGTGAACTTTGTAAATAGTGAGTTGTCTGATTTTGTGGATGTGTAGCCAAGCTTAGACAAAGTTGTCTTTAATTTATTGAACCAGACCCTGGCTGCTTGTTTTAACCCATAGATTGCCTTGTTTAGTTTGCATACCATTCCTTTTCCAGATTTTTCTTCTAGGCCTGGTGGTAATTCCATGTATACTTCTTCCTGTGAATCACCATTCAAAAAAGCATTATTTACATCTAATTGCTTGATGGTCCAGTTTTTGTACAAAGCTATGGTTAGAATTATTCTGATTGAAGTAGGTTTCACAACAGGTGAAAATGTCTCTTTGAAATCAATACCACACTGTTGTGAATACCCCTTTGCAACTAACCTAGCTTTGTATTTTGAAACTGTACCATCAGGTTGTCTCTTTATTCTATAGATCCATCTACACCCAATAATATTTTTATTTTTGGATGTTGGAACTAAACACCAAGTTTGCTTTTTAATCAAGGCATTTAATTCTTCTTTCATAGCTGACCTCCACTTATCAGTTAATATAGCGTCGTAATAAGTGGAGGGTTCTTTGTCATTAAACTCAACAGAAAAAGTTTTTGGTTTGAATATACCACTTTTTGCCCTTGTCACCATGTGATGTTGATTTTGCACCTGAGTTTCTTCACTTCTCATCTCTGTCTGATTATTGGTTGAGCTATCAGTATCACTATTACTGATACCTTCTTCATGTGATTCAGTATCATTTCCACTTGTAGAAGTTTCATTCTGAACACCTGCTTCAGTACCTACTTGTGTGTGCTGTGATGAACTTAGAGTTTGTGTGTGTGTCATGTTGTTATTAGATTTTGGCACATAAATAATATCACTCACTTGTTCAGGAATATTTGGAATAGAACACCTAGGTTTACAGACCTTACTAGTAGGTTTGTGAACAAGATTTTTGAATGGAAATTTTGTTTCATCAAATATAACATGTCTGGATATGTAAATTTTCCCATTACTATCTATACATTTGAATCCCTTATGATTGTTAGAATATCCTAAAAATGTACAGGGAGTAGATCTATAATCAAGTTTGTGTCTATTGAATGGTCTGATATAGGGAAAGCACAAACACCCAAAAGTCTTTAAATCACTGTAACTTGGTTTTATTTGAGTTAAAATTTCTATAGGACATTTCATATCTAGTACTTTGGTTGGTAGCCTGTTTATCAAATAGACAGCAATTGCAAAAGCATCTGGCCAAAATTTCAATGGTAATGATGCTTGAGCAAGAAGTGTTAGCCCAGTTTCAACAATATGTCTGTGCTTTCTTTCTATTAAACCATTCTGTTCAGATGTGTAAGGACATGTTAATCTGTGTGTAATGCCCTTTTTATTAAAATACTCTTTCAGTGGTTGAAATTCTTTGCCACCATCAGTTTGAATAATTTTCACATTATGACCTAATTGATTTTCAGCATTAGCTATGAATTTCATGACAGCACTATAAGTATCAGACTTTGACTTCAAGAAATATATCCACACATATCTTGAACATGCATCAATAAATGAAATGTAAAACTTATAACCATAGTCAATATCAATTGGTGCTGGGCCCCAAAGATCAACAACAATTAATTCTAATGGATTTAAGTACTTTGTTTCAGAATTTGGGAATGACAATTTGTGACTTTTACCCATTTGGTAGTAAGTACATATAAAATTGGTTGGAATATCAACAGAAATACCATCATCATTAAGAATTTTTTGAACAATTTTAGGACTTGGGTGGCCAAGTTTATAATGCCACATTTCAAAAGTCAAAGAATCACTATTGAGATTAGGTTCTGAAATATTACAGAAATTATTTTCTAAATCATTTTTCCTTGAATTTCCAGAACCAAACTTGTACAGTCCATTTTGTTCCCTACCCTGCAATAAGATATTTTTTGTCAGCATGTCCCTAACTATACAATACTTAGGGTAAAATTCAAATGATACTTGATTATCTTTGGCACATTGTGACACACTGATTAAGTTTTTCCTTATGTGTGGAGCACACAACAGATTATTTAGATAAAGTTGTTTGACTCCCTTAATACTAGCATTACCAGTGTGTGAAATGATTATAGAATTACCATTACCCATAATCAAAGATTTTTTACCTTTGTATTCACGATTGCCAAGATTCAAGTTGCTTAAGCTGTTAGTGACATGATGAGTTGCCCCTGAATCTGGATACCATGCATCATCTTGTATATCATCAATTGTAGCCACATTAGAGGTAGAGTCTTGACTGTTTTTGCTGTCATCTTGACTATTGACCATATTGACATTTGGATTGTTATTTCTGTTATTATTACTGCTCTGCTGATTGACATTGAAATTGTTATTGAATCTGAAATAACATCTGTTGGCTGTGTGACCAATTTTATCACAAATTTGGCACTTTGGTCTGTTATTGGAATTCCATCTGCCAGATCTTCCACGTCCTCTGCCTGATTGACCTCCTCTCTGGTAAGAATTTTGACCTCTTGTATTATTGGTTTGTTGATTCTTCTCTTTACCAGTTGTAGTATAGTTGACTGAGGCATCTGTTTCTTGATCTTTCTTTCCTAAGAATCTGCCTTCATGGGCTAAAAGCATAGAATACACACTTTGTAGTGATGGTGTGGGTTCAATTGATGTGATGAATGCAATTACAGACTCATATTCATCTTCAAGTCCTCCAACTATATATAGTACCTGTTCTCTTTCTTCAATTCTATTGCCTGTACATGCCAGTTGGTCACATAGATTCTTTACCTTCACTAGATAATCATTCATGCTAGAATTGCCCTTCTTTATAGATTGTAATTGCTTTTTGTAGTGCAAAACTCTGGTAGATGATTGGCTAGTAAATGATCTCTCCAGAGCAGTCCATATATTATGAGCATTTTTGATTCCAATCAGTTGTGGCATGAGAGATGGCCCCACTGTTGACATTAACCATGCACTTACAAGATTATCTTGCCTTTGATATGTAGTGAATTCTTGATTAACTACAAGATTGTTATCCTTGTCTCTATTGAATTTTGCTGGTATAGTTTTTGTATCATAAAGATAATCTTCTAGACCATAACCTTTTGCAGCTGTTTCAACTTGCAGTTTCCACAGAAGATAGTTGGATTCATCCAGTTGTATAGAGATTATATTGCTCTGTGGCTTTGTAATAGCCTTGATGGAATCTTCAGTGCTTTCGCAACTGGTTTGATTTGATCTTGTTGACGATCTAGGTGATGTTGGTGGTGGATCAGTTCCAGCCATGACTCACAAATAACAGAAGATGAATTACAATTTGTGAGAAAAGGAGGTAAGTATTTCAAGAAACTCTGATTCTTGAATTGAAAAGTCTGATTGAATCCTTTAATTGATCGCAAGAGCAACCGGAAAATACCAAGGTGATGATTTCTTGATGTTTTGCTTTGATTTCTTTACTGATTAATTTTCTTGGAAGGCTTTTGCTATTAGTTGAATGTTTTTATCAGACCTTTTGATCGAATTGGAGATTTTTGAAATGATTTGCCGCTAAGCTAGTGATGTTGAAAACTGTTGCAGCCACTTGATGGCGAGACACTGTTTTTCTTCAATCACAGCCTCAACCCTTAAATGATGAGATTGACTCAAATCTCAGATAAGGGGTACCCAAATGATGATACTACTCTGATGGGTGATCTATCTTTTGATAGATTTAATAGAGGCACAATTTGAATTATCAGGATCTTGATGCAGTTAGCAAAAATGCTCTGATACCAAATAAGATTTGTAAACTGACAGAGAGATATCTTTATTTCTGTAATGTGAATTGTTATTTACAGTGCAACAGACGACAACTCTTTATACAAAACAGAAAACAGCAATTGGACCAAACAGAAAATAAAAGACTCGCTTGGGCTTTGGGCTTAGCCCACAACAAATTGTAAAGAGAATGTTATAATGTTATACGGGGTCTAATGTATTTTCTAAATACATTCCATAACATGAATTTTCATTCAATAGACACACACTTAACTAAGGGACACTCCCTATTAAATAGACACACAAACTTCTATATGACTCTTAACCTAACAGACATGACTCTTAGACTTAAAAGACATATTACTTAACTCAAATGACACAACAAACTACGAGACACAATAAATTGCGAACCATCAATAAATTGGGTTTAATTTCCAATAAAGTGAATGTATGCTAAAAGGTAAAAACAGAAATTAAGCTGGTCTTTTTTCACGTACCTTTCCTCGTGTAGTTGTGGGAACCCCTCCATTTGCTTCCTTCCCGGTCCAAAGTGGAAGCTTTTGGATCTGAGTTTTAAGATGTCTTCTCCAGTTAAACAATCATTGCTGCCACTTGAAGCATCCCAAACTTAGAAGTAAAGTTGATTATGAATGCAAATATAAATAGGATGCGTCTGATTAAAAAAAAATCTGAAACTGTAAAAATGGACAAAACCATAAAACCAACAAGTCCTTATAACGAAATATAACTACATATCGTTTGACTCCATAAACTACGTTTCCAGTAAAAGAAAAACAATAGCCATCCATTGGGCTCATGTAAAATACTTTACTACAATGAACTCTACCATACTACAATTTCGGAATATAGTACAGAAAATATTAGTTTCACCAATTGAAGCTATTGAGAACAACATGATGCACACTACCAAGGAAGATGCAGTCTTTTTGTGGTGTCTAATGCACATATATTATACAGATCGAATTTATGATTCAAAAGTTTCACGAAACATTTCGTCAACTGGGTATGCACAAAAGAGACCATGTAATTCAGCCAAGAAAATGCTCTTTTGGTTGTGCATGCACACTCGTGTGCATTTGCACGTGTACACATAACCTAGACACTTCTGCATTGAACCTTTAGCATGAAACGAGCTTCCCTTTCTACCTCATCAGAATGGTTTTCTTGGTTGGTCATGTCACCCATAGATCATCAATGATGCCCATTGAAGATCTATACGTCGTTGTGGAAGATAAGGAGCTTTTTGTTGAGAAAATGCTCTTCTAGTCATGCATGCAGGCACATACACATGTTCACATGCACACATAATCTACGCACTTTTGGAGTGAACCCCTGGCGTGGAATGTATCACCTCATTTACCTCATCAGCTTGGCACTTTTGGTTGGTCGTTTCACCCCGGGCTATGGAAGCTCTGAAGTTGTTGGTGAAGATAAAATGCTTGAAGAAATGCCTTCGAGAATTTTGCTTTGCGTAGGGCTTATTACAATGGCATAAAATACACACACATGCACGTGGTAAAAAAAAAACAATCTTGACGGCATCAAATTCTTTAATTGCCGCTATATATCCAAATATAAGTAGAGGTAAGATGGTAAAAGACAATAGGAAAATGGGTAGCCATTATCAGGGCATATATGGTCAAAACACAACATTGTACGTATCATAATGTGTTCATCCTGCCTCCGAGCTCATAGAGTCAGGAGTCAGGAGCCCAGTTCATCAAAAGCAGTATACGTCACTACCGAAAATTGAAGCATTAGAGGCCATCAGTTAAAGGCGGAATAACATGTGTACCCCCTATTACTGATTATTTTAAGGCAAAATTGTTTACAGCCCCTGAACCATTGTAGAGGCAGATAATATGGCCTCCGCTTAATTTAGAGATTTACTCATCTTCCTTCCGCCTCACAAACGCACAAATAAACATTTCCTTTTCAACGTTTTTTTCCCTATTTCGCAAACCCTAGATGTTCTACTTATCAATCAATCCCTTTCCCTTCTGATTAAAATCACATTCCTAAAGCTGATTTAAAAATTAGCACCGTCTTCGTTTTACTAGCTGATTCTCCAAACATCCGCTTTATCTCATGGATCAATAATATTGAATGCCGAACCCTTTAGCTTTAAATCTATTGCAACATCGACGAGGAGCATCACATCTGAGACAAAAAGCCAATTTCTTCTAAAATCAAAAGTTATCCAGGTCAGCAATTAATTTTTGGTTGATCTCTATTGTTATTTCTAATATTTAAACTTGATACAATATCAATTAATGTTAAACCTAAGGACTGATGGATAACCAGATTACGGATAGATGTTTGTTTGCGTGTTGTTCAGACTTGTGTAATTATCTGTGATCTGCATGACAAAGCTGCAGGTGTTTGAAGAATCCATCAATAACTACACTATTACCTGTAGTGCATAGTCTAAATTGTGTTAAGTTAGGGATGTACATCTTGTCAGTTGTTAATTTGCACTTCCATGCTTAGGTTTATATGGATTTCTGGAAATTTAGTACTAAACTACAGGTATGAAATAGTTAATGATCGGGAAAGGACGTTTAATTGGTTGGATGTTTGAATATACATAAATGAAACATGTAGCTTTTATTTTGGTTCAAACTGGAAGAAGAAACGGGTTGATTATTGTTTTTATTGTGAAGTTGTTACTAAAATAATGTGATTCGTCTTTGTTAAAATTAAAAGAAATTGTATTTTGTTCTATACTATTGAATATTGACTTAAATTAAATACAATGTTTTGATAGGTCTGTTATCTTTATAGAAAGCAATTCAATTTTTTCTTCTCAAATTGCAGGTTTGTTAAAAAATGGAAGGGGACACCATATTATGCAGTAAGTAATTTGCTAGCCTACTTTTTATGAAATTAACTCTATTTGATTTCCAAGTTATAGTCATAATGACTTTCCAAATAATGTCTTCTCCATAAGTGTACAAAACTTATCTATTTAGGCAACTTAAAAAGATGTTGAAAACGAACAACATGCTCTTGTAATTTGACCATATAGTGCATGTCAATGCATGTAGTAGGTATTGATGATGTTTTTCTTACTGTAATATATGTATATTTTGATTATGTTTCAACAAATAAAATATGCATCCAAAATCACACTAGCTCTTTTGCTCGAAATGCAGTTTGCCCTTATTCTTGAGCCATGCACTTCAAGTATTCATACATTATGTTTCCAAAGAGATATCATCATGCATCAAAAGTATGATAGACTTTAATATTCTTTTTCCCATTGAAATTGAAAAAGGTTAATTCTAAGAAAGGCTTAGTGTGCTATGTATTGCTCATGAACCATCAAGTTGGAATTGTTCTCATCCTTGCAACCATAATAGTTGAGATAAGGTATGAAGATGATTAATATCGTAGTTGATGGTTTCTGATAATTTTACTAATGAATTTAATGATGATTCCAATAGCAATTTATGATTTGTTAGGAAAAATATAAAATGTGTAATTTCAATCTTTGACAAGTCCTCTAGATTGAAGACAACTAAAGGAGACATTTTCAATCATGAAGTAAAATTATTTTTCTTTGCATGAAAGATAACTTGTAAAGGTACATCGGAGTATAATTCTTTTTCGTTATGCTTAAGTTTTAATGTATTTCACTTTACAAGCTAATTCTTGTAGTAACTTGTTAAAAGTATTCGCAGTGATATGGAGTGATACCGCTATCCCATTTGCTAGAAATTAAAGTAAAAGCTAAAACCATATTTCAATAGTTGTGTTCTTTACTAATGTTTCTAAATTATCCTTATATATAGAAGATGCATAGTAATTAAGTTACTACCATTGCAAAGTTTCAAAATTTGTGCATATATAATTGATGGCTACCCATCAAGTATAAAATATTGTACTTAAGTGACCCATACAGCTTTTGCACTATTAATCTATAACAATTACTTCTTTTTCCTTGCAAAATCACAATTTTGGCCAAAGTGATTGTTTTATCGTATATTGTAAAGACCATTAGATTTATTTTTTAAATATTGATGGAATTCGAGATAAATTTTTGATGGTTTGCACAACTTCTCCTAATTATATCCTTTTAACGAGTATATGTATATGTATACGTATATATACATATTCAAGTATAAACGATGTAGGAGCAGTTCTTAATGTTAAAAGGGTTGTGAATATATTTTGTCTTTAGCATGCTGTTAATCACTACTAATGTTGTTTACACAAGATGAACTATTGATGCATGTCTTTTTCGCTTTTTCATGTCTATACAAAACAATAAACATAGTTAACATGCTTGGTAGGAGAACAAGTAGAAATGCTACATATATGGGCATGGTCATCCAAAGCGAGTGAGATATTTTATCACACTCAAATATGAATGCAATTTATCATACCTTAGTTATTCTCATGTATTTTGTTTTATGTAGTTTATCTTTTTTTTCATGATGAGATAGCTAAGTCAAAGCGATATCGAAAAGTATTTGAAATGGCCTTAAGTCGATAGTGATATCAAAAAATTGATTGATAATTGTGAAGAGGGTTGATGTAATTAAATTATAGTATTTCGACATTCTTATAATTGTGATTTATGTAGGCTAGAAATAATTAGATATCTCTTTGGTGAAATGTTTAGATGTGAGTTAACTTATACATTTATAAGTATATGCAGGAGCTGCAAGTTCCTGACGAGGCATTAAACAATTGTAGGAGGATAGCTTTCCATATCATTCATGGCCTTTTTTATTTTAATGGTAAGCTTTATTTTTTGTTGAATATACAATCTGTAATATTCATTATATTATTTTGTATGCTTTTATTAATTATGTGATTATATATTAAAAAAACAACGTACTCCATCTATTCTTTACCCAAATCATACTAAAATAACTTTATGATTTGGAAGTTAGTAATGGATACACTCTTGAATGTAGAAAATTTCAGTTAAAGCCAAAACATATATATTATTTTATTTTAAGCTATAGTTGAGTGGGTGCATTAGTGCAAGGCTTCTAAATTGTAGTGGTGAGACTTCTTGTGGTTATCCAAGAGGTTTGGGTTAGATTTGCATCTCCATCAACTTAAAAAATCAAGTCAGACCGAAGATTAGCTTATTCATGCAATAAAATATGACGCTACAGGTAGTGATGTGTCAATTAGCAATCGATATTCGTTGCATTGTTTCTTCTTAAGGTACAATTTGTTAGCTCAAACACTAAACCGAAAAAGGAGGCATGCTCTTTAAGAGCTCTTCCATTTGGATTGAAGTGCACTTTATTATAATAGCAGTGTATTGGCTACGTGCCAATCCTTCCTGGTTTTAGGTGCTTAAGAGGTCATTTAGTGTTTTTATATTCAAGTTGAAAGCTGTATAATTCATCAGTTATAAAGATTTTTCTAGTATGGAAGAGTCTTTGTTTTCATTATTGAGTATGCTTATCTATGATATTGCCATAAATACTCCGCTTTTGTTTAAGAAAAGAATCTAAGGAGTGAACAACTTGTTCCTCTGTTGAAAAAGTAACAGAAAAGCTTATGTAACTCATAGCTAAGAAAATTTAAAAATAAACTCAACTCAAGATATACTTTTTTAGCAACATTTATGATTTATGCACGCTAAACTTTAATTCGGTCAACCATAAAGAAGACATCTAATCCAAATTCAGTTCAAGGGAATTGTTTGGTTAGTAGATGATACATGCCTCAATTATTAAAGAATTTATGCTAGTTGACAGTTTCTCATGTTTTATTTTCTTTAACATTTGCAGCTAAAGCAACTGATTGAGGAGGGACTGCAGTGGTGAAAAATGCTCCCTATGAAGCTACCAAAGCTCCCAAAGAGATACCTAGGATTGCAACAGTGAGTAATTTTTTTCCTCAATAAATGCACTTAGAATAAGTTTGATTATTGTTCAGCAAAGACATGGATTCATTATACAAAGCTTGTCATCAGTATTATCTATGTGCAGTGTATTATCACCCACTTTCTTCTACATGGTTTATACCAAAACTTACACGGTATATATCCACTACATCCTTGTATCATCATCTCTACGAACTAGAAATATTCTCATCATTTTACTTTAACTTTGCAAATTCGACGTCAAACTCTTCATCTTCTTTTCTTCCACCTCAAAAGTCTTAAACCTATAAAATCTAGCACAAACGAGATAATACCCAAAATTCAACACCTGCAAAACAGTAACCAACCAGTAGTAGTAATCCAACTTCCCCTTATTTAAATCATTCTGCAACCAGTTGTTTCCTCTCCTTTTTGTATACCCACTTACAATCGTCACTAATGTCGTCCCATAATTACTCCCAACTGATGCTGCCAAGCCAAAAAATGCAACGGCGGTGCTCCTCATGCTATCCGGTGATTGATCGTACAGAAATTCCAAAAGCCCAACTGATGTAAATGCCTCGGCAAACCCGTGTATCGCGTATTGGGGCACCAGCCAAAATACGCTCATCTGGTTACCTTCTGCAGTGATCTCCTTCCTCCTAGTCTCGACCAACGCAGCCGCCATGTTGGAGGCCAAGGAGATTGCGAGCCCGATCCCTATACGTTGGAGGTACGTGATCCCGTTGGGTCGGTTTGTGAATTTACGGGCGAGGGGGATGAAGATTTTGTAGATGGACATGGAGGCGATGAGTATTTGGAAGTGGGAGTTGAGGTGGCGGTCCATGACTTTGGTTTGCATGACGACGAAGGAGTGGTTGTGGGAGGCTGCGGTGGTAATTAGGATGCCCGCGGGCCATATCGGGATCATCTGGATGATTGATTTCAGTTCTTTGACTCGGTGGACGGTTGACAGTTGCCATGGGTCCGGTTTGCTGGATTCCATTAGGTCGCTGTCTGTCGGGATAGCTGATCGGTCTAGAAACCGAAAATGATCGGTGTGGAGAAGCCGTCCACCAGTGGAAATATCAGCATCAAGCTCCTTATTGATATAAAGGAGACTGGAATCATGCACTTTTTCAACCTTCCTCTTCTTAAAAGCGGTCGTTAACACTTGAATCAATCTAAAGCAAAGAAGTTGAGATTGAACTGATTAGTTCAAACTAGAAATGATTTGATTTTCGATTTGATTTATGGGTTTTCTTTTGTTATTTATGCAGTTCAAACTGATCAGCTCCGAAGGTAACTACACATGGCCGAATTCCTCCAGTTACAATTGCAGTTAGAAGAAGAGATGTATGCAGGATTAGTAGTTTCAAGGTTGATGCTCTTTCACAGTTTCCAGGTTGGGTACATGGTGCAGGTCTTAAAGATGGCAGTGAGTATGACTTTATAGTAGTATGTATAGATAAATACATTGTATGTTGTGTTTATGTATCTAAATAGCATAATCAGTTAATGTACCTCTGTATAACGTTGACGTTATGTATTGAAATGATTTGATTTTTGGTTGGATGTTTCATTTGGTGGTATGATTAAATGTTTATGCTTTATCTATTACACGATGACTTGCGGTAATTTCAGCATCTTTGATTATTTTTTTAATTATTATGTTTAACATTAAGGGCGGTTGTTACTGTCTGAATTGTTTTTGTACCCATCCATCTTACGTGGCAGGGAGGAATAGTAGGGGCAAATTTATGGTTAAATTTGCCTGTAATTATCATTTGCGACGCCTCTTTTAAAGGCATATGCTCAGCCGCCTCTCATTCTTTTAGAGGCAGAGTAACCTTTTTCTTTGCCTCTAATTCAACTTACAGAGGCAAACTTATTTGCCTTTTATATTGCTTGAATGACCATAGCATGCCTTTTATGATTTTATGTTCAGACTTCAGTAGGTAATATTTTGAACTACCTCTGACTACCAATTTTTTCGTGTATGCATCCAAACAAACAATGCAGAGTATCCCAGGATCCAGAAAAAACGGTTATCCAATACTAAGTCTAATTAGATACAGAGGGGGAAAAACAAAAAACAGAAAAACAAAGAGCAAGCTACCTCTTAAAAAGTCGGCAAATATATAATTTAATAAAAATTACTTACTTAACAAAGCTGGGCAATTTAATCATACTATTGTGATACATAAAAATTCTTTGATTCAAACCCTGCATCTGCATGTGCCACTCGCGCAGTCCTCTCAATTTGAACTCAAGGATTTTCTCTGCCTTATTGGTTTTCAAATCATAAGACAAAACAAGCTTGGTTTTCAAAAGGAATATGAAAAACAACTTATCACCACCATGATATGGAAAAGGAAATATTTGAGAATCGAGAAACAACTCCAACTTCTCAAAAGTGCGATAAGATCTCGATTTCATCATGTGCCAAAACCTGCTGAATAAGTTCTGATTTACATTAAACACAACATGGATATTTATTCTATATTTCCTTTCCCATTTCTTCTTGCTCTCGTAAAAGAAGTAAACCTCCAAGTACTTATTAACGATCCTCGTGCATGTGATACACCCATTGCACGTCCCTAGTTCTTGACGACCATCTGATGTTCCATGCTTTGGCAGTTCTATATAGTTGGCATTATCATTCCATGGATCAAACGATATTGCATATTCGTAACAGTCCCAATAGACGACGTTTCTCAAAGTTACCGGCTTACCATGTGGAGGCTTACCTATTCCCATACTGATTACTTTATTGGATCTCATCCACTCACAAGTGTCTGATGAGTAAACTTCGAATTTGTATTCAAGCTCTAACCTAGCTGGTTGTAAATGGAATAAAGGATGGACAATTTTGCAACAATTTGGTTCGATCGAAGGATCAAACGCCAAGCCAACATTGTACAACTCATCACATCCATAAGTAGGGATGATATGGCCTTCCTCCATTGCTAGGTTGCATATGTACAAGGAATGTGAATCGCTTATATTGTGTCTGAATAAGATGCAGACAAGGCCACCTGATGAAGCAAGTATTCGATGAGGAAGCAAATTTTCATCCGTAAGGAGGGGCTGATGAGGATTTATCCCGATTTCGGAACCAAAAAGGCTTAAAAACTCTGCTTTGTAACCATTGTACTGAGAAATAAGAGCACCGCAAGAGACTGGAGATGCACAAAGAGATTGATCATGCGCGAATTTGGTGTCACTGGAGATGATTTCCTCCCACGTTTTACTCACGCACTTAAACCTTGATAACACTTTGTACGATAATCGCGGAAGTATATGCATAAATATGATATCATCAGGGAGTTCGGTTGACGGTTGCTTCCTTTGATGGGAGGAGAACGGGTTTTGTAGATTTGTTTTGAACTTCCGCATCACTGAAGGCATATTTTATGTTGTGCGAATACTGAAAAAGAGATGGTGAGGAAATAGTTATCTGGAAATATGATAAGGAGCTGCTGTTTTTAGGCAGGAAGATAGATTTATTTGAGAAAGAAGACACAGTAAAAAAGAGAATTAATGAAGTTGTTTTTGTTTTTTTACTGTTATCATCCATTTACATACATATATAGCCATCTTAGCTAACCACCTCGCCTACGTTAACAGCCTTTGCAGCAAAATGAAAAACAGAAAGTGAAAATAAAGAAAATACAGGCTTTGCAGCTAAAAAGGAAAACAGAAAGTATAAACAAAAGAAAATACAGCCTGTCTCTACCCAATTATAGTGAATGGAGAGTCTGTTGTTTCAAAATACAATGAAATAGAGATCGTGATAATGATGATGCGTCAGAATTACATGGAAAGATATTTGAACTAATTAAGGACATTTGACTTGTATATTATACACGCAAGTCTGATAAATAGTTATGTTGAATCGTTCTGTGGAGCGGCTGATGGAGCTTTGGTTAAGTTCTCTTTTACTTGGGTTGGGCTTGTCTATCTGGGCTTAATGATTGATTTTGAAGTTGGAAGGAGAAGAGCAGATTGGAATACTATGGTATGTGGATTTTTGTTCTGCATGTGCATTCTTCTTTCTATCATCTTATTCATTTTACCAACTATCATATATCTAAATAAGAAAAAGAAACTATTGACAGAACGACAGTTAGGGACTCCCAAGTTCGACGAGATAGGAAAAGCATAGAAATAGACATGTTGCAAGAAATTCCATATGACCTTCCAAGTAGTGTATATCCCCTGCCGATTTACAGTATTTAGATGTTCAGTTTCATTTTCTTCGTTTTTATCATTCTAGAGCATCAAAACTCTTAATTTTAGGTGAGTTTGGTAAATGCTATGAATTATACAATGAAAACAAGCATGCATGTATGTACTTTATCTCAAGGATGTACAAGTGAAATTGAAAGCAAGTCACTATAATTATTGCATCCCAAATGAGCTTGCTTGAAAACTGAACAAATAATCTTGGCCACATAGAATATGTACAGAAATTAATTAAATGTCACTGTAAGTGTACACAGTCATTAGTAGCTTTTAAATTATACGTCACTATAATTAAATGGTACGCAAACGGAGAAACAACTTGGATTACCAGATGAGGTACAGTAAAAAAAATTCCATGTTTATAGAATGGAGAATTGTGTGCACGTACGGGCTGTTACATGAAGATTAACTTAGACAGCTGCAATAAGCAATATTTCATGATTTTTACTGTGTGCATGGTGATAGTTTATTTTATATCTAATCCATTCTTTTTTCCTAAATCATATTTCCTCTTATTCAATCATGTGTATTTCGGTAAGTGCTGTTTCATGACTTTTGTGTCATCCATTGTTACCACAGTTTGTATATATTGGTTAAACTTTCTATGGGAATAAAAAAATTCAGTATGCTAACATGGCCTTAATTTATGATAGTGCGTATGTAGCAAATCTATTTCAATTCGCTTCTTGGCTACCAATTACTTGATTATTATATAAATTTTAATAAAGGGATTCAGTAACTGAACTTTGTTGATAACTATCATATTCCAATATCTCTCTTCTACTAAAACGTACAGAATTTTCATACTTTGATGAGATATTAGTGCAAACAAATATGTCGTTAAAATGCTAAAATCCTCAAAAAGGACAAACAGCTCATTGATCAAAAGTCCAAGGGATGCTTCCGTTTGCGTACCACAGGTTCGCTTTTATGCAGTTCTAATATATATGTTCACGGCTTTTGGTTCTACTATTATATTACTGACGTGATTAATAGCTTTTCATTCAATTATTTTATTGAAACAATTTGAAGTGTGTTTATCTTTGCAGTTTATTATGATTACTTAAAATAAATATATGAATATTGCGTTGACTATAATTGCAGAAGCTGCAACACTGTCACTATACATGCCAGACTATGCATAGGCATTAGTGAATAAAAATTTCGTATAAAGAATACTTTATCCTTTGACAAATATATGAATTTTAGTATATTCGCCATAATTATTTCAGTTAATTTTAGTTGCAATTGTAAAATCATATATATTTACGCATTCTTATTCCTTCCTCACTACTAATAATGATGTTGCATTGACATTCACAAAGGATATTTTTGTTACCGTTATATTAAACTTCTTTACATATTTGGATATGACCTCTACAACTGCAATATATATTACGGCTACACCCGTGTGCGAAACACGGATTCACACATGTTATAACTCATTGTGCAACTCAAAACAAATTGTATAGCATTTAACCTGAAACTTTCGTGTATTAAATTTAATATTATTTCACATATTTGCAAAAATGACTACCGAAATTTACAAAACGGAAATAAAACGGAGCATCTAGAATTTCCGAAACAAAACGAAAATTTCAAAATTTCTAGAGGACCGAAAAGAAAACGGGACATGAAATTTGAAATCTTGCTTAAAACACATCATTATATCTGTGAATACTAAATAAAAAGATGAAAATTGCAATAATAAATGAATCACATATTCATAATTTTTCACCTCAACTATTACCTGTTTTTTCATTATGTAGTCCTTTCAAGAGTTTATCATAATAATGAATGTCATATCATTTGTTTTTGCACAAAATACTATGATTCAGAAAGCTAATGAAGTTTCAAAGGGTCCTCTATGTGATTCCAATATTTACATGCACTATAATATTCAACACACAATCTTAGCACAACTTCAAACCTTTTCAATTCAACAAGGCACTATAATGAATATTCACTTAATCAAATCATTCAAAATCCCACCTGCTTCACTCCAAGCAATTCCTTATCTTTTCCTCATCTTAATCATACCACTTTACAAATACTTTTCCGTTCCCTTTGCTCGAAAATTCATCAAAAGAGAATCTGGTATAACTCCACTGCTAAGAATTGGTACTATCGGATTGCTCACAGTCACATTTTCAATGGTAGCAGGAAAAAGAGACGGGTCGTAGCATTAGATGTAGCATCTGAGAAAATGATTTTTATATTTTGGATCGTGCTACAGTTCTTAATTTCTGGAATTTCTGAAATATTTATTGTTGTGGGACTGATAGAGTTGTTCTTGACTTTTTTAGGGAGGGAAATAGGCATTTGCATCACCGTGTTATAATGTCTATTCAGTTCAGAACTGACTAAAGATGTTCTTTTTCTAAGTAGTTAAACCAGATGAACTAGTGATATTTTTGAATACACATTTCATAGCCTCCATGGGCTTTCTTGGTTTCTCTTATTTTGGATTATGATGTATGGTTTGTCCAAGAACCAGTAAAATTGATGAGCACGTTCTGCTATTCATGCATACAAAGGAAAAAGTGATGATTACTGTTCTCCCAGGCTTTAACAAGTCGATAGAGCTCCCATTTCATGTCATTGTCCATAGACTCCAAGTCAATCTCAACTTCATCCACATCCCATGTCAGGTTATATACATTCCTATCTATAATGAGTTGGAATACTACATTCAGTCTGACAACCTTCAAATTTTGAAGTGAAACACCCAAGTTGGTTATTTTTCTTATAAAACTCGTCTCTCTCATATGATTTTTGTTGCAGGGCCACGGAGTTTCTTGGACTGTTTCTTTAACCAAAGGAGTTATAAACTTGCTAATTTTAGGTCGATTTCATTTCTTTACCTTTCATACTGCCTGTACGCACCACCAAAAGAGTTTTAAAACCCTGTAAGAAGCTGACTTGCTATTCTATGAAGTTTTGAATTAAGTGATGATGAAACTAAATGATTGACTGACTTTGGATGTCACTTGCAAGATGTGATCCAAGAGTTGTGAGACGAGAACTGGAAAATAGGAGCCGAAGTTCCTGCTTAAAAAAATACATTTAGAGCATGTTTGGCAATGTTGCGAAAAAAATAGATAGGAACGGATTGATGGTAAGGCAAAACAAACAACAGATAGTTACTAGCAAAACAATCACAGATCTAGCAATAAAAGAAATAACACAAGAGATTTATAGTGGTTTCACTAACTCTTGTTAGTGTACGTCCACTTGGGGAGAGAGATTTATTACTTTTCTCAATAACAAAAAATTACAAGACTGATAACAAGGAAAAAGAACTTTTAGAGATGATACACCTCACATTTTTTGAGATGATAATACATTCATTTAATCCCTATCCTTATATAAGGATTAATGCTTGGGGTTTAAGTAATTGATTTATGATATAAATCAATGCCTAATTAATTCTCCAATTCTCCTGATAGACTTCCTTGTTTAACCGAATTAATTCTTTACTTCACTATCCCAAAAAGAAACATTCTTCAAATCCTTCCACATACGTAGGTAATTTATTGTCTATCCTTTTTACAAATAAAAGAGCAATAAATTTCTGATATTTTCCAAATCTTCTGCAAATTGGAAATATTATATTTCCAAATTAACAATATTTTCTAAAACTTTTCTTAATGGAAATATTGTATCACCATAAATAATATATTCCAATCTTCATCAAATGAAAATATTGTATCACAAATTCTAATATGCAACACAATTTAAACTACTAACAGACTACTTGTAAATGACTTGAGTAATAGAGTCTTTGGAAACCCTCTGATGCATAACCTTTTGTTCCAAATATTTACAAGTCAAATGTCTTTTTTAACGACCTTTTGTTCCAAATATTTACAAGTCAAATGTCTTTTTTAACGGTTGCCATCCTATTACTTAGAAATAACAGTAGCCAAACACCAAAAATCATTTATTTTAAAAGTCACCACCGCAGCCAAACACGTTCACTTATCATTATGCAATCGAAACTATTTATAAGTTGCGATCCTTTCTATTGATAACTCTTATAAAAAAGATATAAAGTAAACTGCTGTCATGAAGGCTATTGCCATCAAACCAACTTAAGTAAAGAACAACAATTTTCAAATGATTCTCATTTTGATATTAATCGATCAAAGTCACTGCAACAAAAAGATAAATTAAAGACAAGTTCGAGAGACCGAACATCATTTTGTCTTTAAATCAAAGCCTAGCAAGAGACAAAATATTTGTGTCTCTGTCGTTTGTTGCAGTGACTATATCACGGTTTATTGGTGGTCTCAGACTCTCAGTTATTAGAGCTGTATGCAGCTGCGTGCTTTATCAACTCCTCAGATTTCTCCACTCACTCTCTCTACGTAATCATAATAGCAAACGAACAATCTCTTCAAAAAAAAAAAAAAAAACACGCCAGGTCTTCATTTAACAACGATGAAAGGAAAAAAATTCGCCAAAATTATGAATTCCAAGATCATTTTCTCACGAACGAGGGCAGAAGAAGCTGCCGAGTTATACAGAAATTATTCTATTAAAAGAGCCCATGAAATTATTCTTCTATAATTTGCCTCTTGCTGAATGCCAATAAAAGTATGTATCAACTATCATATATATATTTACCTTGACTTCAAGTTGTTCTTTCTGCTGTAGAGATTGATTCATCCTGTTGTTTTGGACCCATATATTCGGTTCTATAAAATGAAAAACATTGAAAGCAGTAAAAAGTATAAAGAATTGACCAATATTTATTGAGATATGGCAAAGCACTATTTTGAATTGGTAATTTTTATAAATATCCACGAGTTCTATCAGTTAATCCACATGTAAGTTAATCCACGAAATAATGATTAGTTAATCTACATGTGGATTAACTGATCAATCAACTAAATGTTTTTTTTTTTAAATAAGTTTGTTTGATATTAAAATACTAAATCCAACTGCCTAAAGCAACAAACAAACAAAATAAGGAAAAGACCAAAACAAGCATCATGAAATCCAAAAACATGTTTTAATTATATATAAAAACTGTCATCATCAGATTTGCACTATTCTATCTCCATTTTTTTTATAGCTATCTTCATTTTTCTCAGCTCTAGCAACCTTTGCTTCCTCTCCAATCACTACATCAAATGCTCGATACAATATATGGTTGTAATACGGAGGAGCAGAAGGCGGGTTCGGCTCTGACTTTGTCAAAGGTGGCTTTGTAAGTGGTGGCTTGCGTGAATGTATAAGATATGGGATTCGAGGTTGCGTGGAGTCTTTAGGTGGCGGAGATTTTGACCGGGCGGTGGATGCAGGGAGGAGGGTTTGGATGGCGCCGGTATGGGAAGAGGGGCAGTGGTTTGGGGAAGGCACGTGGTGTTTCAGGTGGAAGGAGAGAACTAGGTTTCGGAAGAAATGCTTTAGTTTCGATTCTTTTTTTTTTTTTTTTTTTTTTTTGGTAAATTTAGCGTGAGCATGCTGAACCTGCTCATAACCAGACTTAGAGCTTGTACTATTTAGCATGAGCATGCTAAAGCTATTCATTTTTCGTTGCAGACTGCTTTTTGGCATTCTATAAATTATACTTGAAAATTATATGGTTGAATCTATAATTTGATGATGAAGTACAAGAAAATTTTGGAAAAGACAAATTATTATGTTTTAATTATATTGCTTATCTACACCGAGAGAAATATATTACTTATTTACAAAGGGATGAAAAAAATAGTCCCTTGTGAATAATTGGATCTAAGAGAATGAAAAGGATGAAAAGGCAGATGAAGCATTGAATTGTTTGTATTGAAAATGTGGATGAACTGAATACTATTTGTTAATACGAAAAAATAAAAAAATGCTAGAAAATAGAGTGGATGAACTAACTAAAATAGTGGATAAAAATAAAGTTTACCTTTTGAATTATGGCCTTAGTTGTTGTCAAAGCTGTTTCTTAAAATAGTAAAATTATAATAATTGAGGTAGCTAGGGTACTGGCCCAATCTGGCCTATGCCTAGCTTCACCCATGGATCTATATGTAAGTATATCTACAGCCATATGTAACTCGATGATTAGTACCGTATCGATATATTATACCACTACCACTAATGAACAAAAAATAAGACAAAATAAAATATTTTTTTCTTTTCTTTTTTTAAGGAAATGATCAACCAAACAATTCATTTGTCTGAAGAAGAAGAAAAGGCACAGTATTATAGAAATAATCAAAATAGTGTACGAATCCGACTGCAAAATATTTCCAAAAAATAAGAAAGATGCATCTCACTTTTCACTTGTCGCCTGGTAGAGTCTTCATAATGTCAGAATCACCTGGATAGATAATGCTAAGGCAATAGACCTAAAAGTACTTTCTACAGGCAGTTCCTAGATCAACATTATTTCCACTGAAATGGTGAACTCCAATCTTTAAAATTTCTAAGCGATCCGAACATGGTCATGAATCCTAGGGTATATTTTCCGCTCTTCATAACAAGAGCCAATCTATTGTTAATGCTCCCTGTCGACTTCTTCATTTTTCTTGATGGGCATCATTGAAACGAATTGCCTTGAATAAAAATGGAGGATGAATAACATTTTTCCATAATATTCAAGTTACATTATAGTTTCACCAAAGGTTTCGTAAATATAACCTGTGTTTAAATGCAAGTGTTAAGATTCTAATGTCATACAATAAATATTTTAATATTTTGCACTGACAAATTGAATTCCATACATAGAAAGTATAATATTGCAATTTGAAAATATTTCCTTAAAAATACATGAAATTGTGAATTATAAAATATTAAGCTCTTGGTCTATTTATTGGTTATTGCTGGAAAACTTTGTTGCTGGTTTCATAAAAAAAGCGTTGAGGTTCATTACATTCACGATGAGTATAAATGTACTGCCTTACACTCTATCAAACTGAAACTAACTAGCACTCCTCTCATTGTTTAAATATACTTTAGTAAGTACTAGGTAATATTATTTATAAAGCATAAATGCTTCTCAAAGAGAATAATATTATCTATAAAGCAAGTTCAAAAATCTCCATTTAAAGTTACATTTTCATCACGCGCATCGCTGAACTGATTAGTGGCATAAAGCAGTTGAGTCCAATGGTTTCTCTTTCTCAACTGCATATCACATATCTAACAAGTTGTTATCAAGTTCAATTAATGTAGATCATATACAACTACAAAAGGTGACAAGAGGAGGAGGCGTACATATCAAAATTAAATCAAGTTCAAGCAGCGCTCTCAAATTGTCCTAAATAAGCATTCTTCAAAGACCTGTTATTGATAAACACATAATAATTAAGAGAAGATCTTTATATTATGAATTTTTCTAGGATCTCTACACAATTAGATTTTAGAAGAGATAAGAAACAAAGAAAAATAATGACAAAATAATTCCACCAAAACAAAACTTTTACTAAACCACTAAAAGATTGCAAGAAAGAACTAAAATTGAGAAGATATCACAAATCCTAAAACCGAAAGAGAATAGATCTTTTCTCCCACATACAAATAATGAAAAATATAAAGCCTATTTATAAAAGATTGACAAAAAATCCTATTTAAGAGGCTATTGAATAATTCTATAAGTTTTCCCATGTAGATAATCTGTGCCTTTTCTATTGCAATAAAAGAAACAACTAATTACTCCATAAAATCTACTAAATCTTTAAAAGATGCAATTAATCAATCTTCAAAAATCTAGGAAACCTATAAAATAGACAATGAATCTGAGTCATGATTCCATATAGACTCAAATGTATCCAAGATCTACATAAATATAAAATATTATATCATAGAAAATATAACAATCTCCACCTTGATACTATATTCCATATATGCCATCCAAGCTCCAGCTAGAACCCGAGCTTCAAAACAATATTCGATAATATCATGGGAACAAATATCGCCATTCTAAAAATGAATAACCTTCAAATCACAAAAAAATAAATTATGCATGCTCCAAATTAAACATGCATGTCATCAATAAATTAGAACTGTTTGTAATACCACAATGGCCTCCACGTGGTCGTCGCAGCTTTAGGTTGCTGGCTCCACCTTGATTTTGACAAATTTGAATTTGCACCACCACTTTGAGAAGGTCCTTCATTCTCTATCATTTTACCAAGCAATTTTTATAATTGTTATTACTTCCCTGTTTCGCGCGTAGAAGATCTTTATTACCTCTCCAAACCCTTATGACTACACCTCTAGTCGAAAAGTTGTAGCTTTTTTGTTCTAACTATCCTATTGAAGCAAGATTCTTCTTAATTTCTAAGATGTACCTAACTCATGTTAGCTTCACCACCCTTTCATCATTCATCTTTAACCAAACCGAACATATGCCTTTAACATGCAAATCTCCACCATCGACAGATCTGAGTTTATCAGTTTGTTCTTCATAATCAATAAATGCTTCCCTTTGATTGCATATGTGGAAACAAGCGCCTGAATCGAGTACCCAATCTTTACTTTTGTCTTTATCCACACATAGTACATTATCATCAAGATCTTCACCAAAATTTACTTCTCCGTTGCGGCTTTAATCAACCTTGATTTTGTCTTCTTCTAATGATTTTATTCTTTCTTTATCCTTTTTAAGTTTCTTGCAAAATCTTAGTTGATGACCGGGTTTTTCACAGTAATAACAATTGAAATTTCTTTCTACGTTTGAGTTATTTGATCGTCTTTCCGTATTTGAACGACTACATTTCCTAGCAAAAGTAACCTCTTTAAATGGATTTCTACTTTCTCTTTCTACCTTATCCTTTTCTTCTATTAGGTTCATCCTTCATATCTCCTCATTTAGCAAACTACTAACCACCGATCCAGTTGAAACAACGCCATCTGAATTCGAGTTATTCAATGAAACCACAAGTGTTTCCCAACTCTCCGATAATGAACTCATCAACATCAAAGCTTGTGCCTCACCATCTACCTTGTAATTTACGACTACCAATTGGTTAACAAATGTCTAAAAATCATTAAGATGCTCTCAAATTGACTCACCTTCCTTAAGCTTAAGATTCACCAAACTTCTCACAAGAAAACCTTGTTAGTTGCAGAGTTCTTTGCATATATTCCTTCTGACGTTTTCCAGACGCATAAGCAGATGTTTCATTAGCAACAATATGAAATAATAAATTCTCCAAAAAAACACCTAATAGCCGCTGCAGCCTTCCTATCCAAAATTTCCCACTTTGCCTCAGTTATGCCATTTGGCTTCTCCTCGTTATTTTCCAAGGGTTGATGAAGATCGTTAAGATAGAGATAGTCTTCCATCTTCACTTTCCATTACCCCTAATTTTTTCCATTTATCGTCCCCATAACCAAAACTCTCTTCAAAAATCTTGTATAGCAGGCTCCGATACCAACTGTTACGAATTTTCCTACGATTTTTGCACAATTAGATTTTAGAAGAGATAAGAAATGAAGAAAAATAATGAAAAAATAATTTCATCAAAACAAAACTTTTATTAAACCACCAAAAGATTACAAGAAATAACTAAAATTGAGAAGATATCTCAAATCCTAAAACCGATAGAGAATAGACCTTTTCTCCCATATACAAATAATGAACAATGTAATGCCTATTTATAATAAGATTGACAAAATATCTTCTTTAAGAAGCCATTGAATAATTCTATAAGTCTTCCCATGTAGATAATTTGTTGTCTTTTCTAATGCCACAAAAGAGGCAACTAATTACTCCATAAAATCTACCAAATCTTTAAAAGATGCAACTAATCAATCTTCAAAAATCTAGAAAACCTATAAAATAGGCAATGAACTTGAGTAATTATTCCATATAGACTCAAATGTATCCAAGATCTGCATAAATATTGAATGTTGTATCACAGAAAATCTAACACTTTAAGCAAAAGGAAAATATTAGTTTTATTACTTAACACCAATTGAAGAGTATAATGATAACATGAAGAATAATCAAGCACAAACATCTGGTTTTATATATTTTTGGTAACATTACCAGACAGACTAAACCAAAGGTCATATCTAGCATATATATGTATATAATATAAATAATTTCAACAAGGTTGAATCAAAGACTCACAATCAATAGTTAGTGAAAGTAGAGCAAAAATAACTAGAAATAAAGACCACTGTCGTGCTAATTTTTTTAGTCCCACCTATACTCCTAATCTACTACTGAAACACCAATACATAAATGAACGAAACATGAAGGTATGGAACTGGCAGTCGAATTTAAGAACATTACATGATTAGATGCTTCTTTTTTTCCAGTAATATTCTTTCTACAAAAAAACATAAGAAACATTCCAAGTATGTGAATAGAATATTTTTACGAGAACAATAACATGTATCCTTGGATTCCTTTTCTATCATAGGATATTTACGTATGTTGCCAAATACATGGATGTGGGATGGATCTTACTGGCAGACCAGCGGTTGAGTGGAGAAGTAGAGACGCAGAAAATCCAAAACTCAGCTAAATTTGGAATACGCTTAAAACTTGAACAACAACTATTTATAGTTTCCAATTTACAATTAGTCAAAATTAACGAAACGAGTCTATGAAACATCCATTATCCCAATTCGCAGTGAATAAATTTACATAGCAATTTATCCTACCGGAAGTAAACTATCTCGATCCCAGTAGTTAATCATTTTGACAAAATCGCCAAAGCAAATCATAATTGTAATGAAATAATAGAAAAGAAAATGAAGGGAAGAAGTAGGAATTTCACCTCTAGGAGTCGCTAGAGCTCTACTTGATTTTCCATATGCCGCCACTTTTTAAAACCCTAAATCAAGCAAACCTCTAAAACCCTGAATTCCTCATAGTAAATTATTAAAAAGTTGAGTTGGATCGGATTTGTTAGATTTGAAGAGAAGTGGATTTGGGGGTGGATAAAAATTGCTGGGTTCGTTGGAATACATAGGGTGCGTGAAAGAAACAAAGAAGCGAAGAACAAGATCAGAAGAAATTGTAACAACCCGGAAAATCCGAACCAATTTAAAAATTTTATTTTGGCAATTTTAATGAATTTTGAATATTAAAAATGAATTGTTTTTAATAATAACAACGAGAAATTTATTTTGGATAGAATTAGAACATATATATTTATTCAAATCGACGTTAGAATATAAATATTTATTTTTAATTATAAAAGGAATTGAAAATGGCGCGGTAGTTCGAAAATTCGATTTTAAATTTCAAATGAATGTACAGGATTCAAAATAAACTGGATTTTAGCAAAACCAAAAATATTAGAATATATTTGAAAATATATTTCCAACGAATCCGAAAAATCAAAATTTCATAGCGGGAATAAAAAGTTATGCCCAGTTGAAAATTCAGAATAGTTGCTATGGAATTTTGGCCCTTAAAAATGGAAATTTTGCAAATGACCTTCGTTTTCGACGAAACCACTTTTGTTGGATCCATGATGTCAAGTTATTTCTAGACTCCAAAATTCATAATTTTCTGAATCAATATGTGAGCGTGGCAAAAGAAAACGTGTTTTGACAGTTTCTGTCAATTTCGATCGACCAGAAAATGGTCATTTTTCAAACGGTCTCATAATTTGACGAAATTAGTTTTGTTAGGACCGTATCGTTAAAACGAAGCTAGAAATATTTTTTTGGAATTTTTAGAATCTATATGTGGCCGGGTAAATTAAAATGTACGTTAAAATTAAATATATAAAGATTTATATTTTAATTGTGAGGAAAAATGATCGTAATAGCCGAATTGGGTTACGAAACATATTCCACTGCGTTCGGAATGGGGGTAATTAGCTAGGAGAGACAGTCGTTGGGGTTGATTTAGGGTCCGAATGAAAAGTCAACTCTAGGGGAAATTAAATAATATAATTTAATTTTTATAAAACCCCCTTTACTTCATCTCTTTCCCAGATCGGGTTTTCCTTAGAGTATAAAAAAAGGAAACAAACCACCATCGCGATCCAGAGCCCACCTCCGCCCATCGCAGTCAGCGCCGCCTGCAACACCCCGTGTTTTCTATTAACATTAATCTAACAAATTGAGGAATAATTAATTTTAAATGTGAAAATCAAGGGAAACTGGTTACGCCATTGTTTTCGTTTCGGAATTCTGGTTGAGATAGAGTCCGAGTTTGCGTAAATTGGACTTCGTATGAAGAAATCATCGCTGTCGGAAGTTTCCAGAAATTCAAATTTAAATTAAAAAACGAATTCAGACTTAGACCCGGGCAGGGCGGGAAATTTTCTGCCCCAGGCCAGGTCGACCAGGGGGTCGACCTTAGTGTCGACCTACCCTATAGGTCGACCTAGTGGTCGACCTGGCGGTCGACCTACCCCCCTCGGGAAGATTTGAATTAAGCCCAATTCTGAGCTGCTACTGAGTCATTAGGGCTGAGTTGGCTTTTTGGATGGTTCAGGTTGCTTCTAGGTTGATCGGATGGCCTAAATTAATCCTAATCTCTATATAAACACATGTAGACTCAAACCCTAAACCTAATCAAAATTAGAACCATGGCCGCAATGCTATCACCCCACAACCTAGAGTAGCCGCCACCAACTAGAAGCAAAGTAAAGCTAATCAACTCATTTCAACTCAAGTCTATAACAACAACAACAACGAATTTGTCTACTTCAAAGGCGAGCTAATTCAACTACAGAACACAGATCCCAGAACTCAAGACCTTCTTTGAGTTGTGAGTTCGATTTCTTTAATAAGATAATTAACAAGTTAATTAGGTTGAGTTATAATTTGGGTTATATGGCTATGTTTGTGAATAATTGGAAAATGTGATATTTTGTGAATATATGCTAGTTGTTCATAATGATAGTTTTTGTTGTGGATCCCTTTTTATATGCCCAATCACCTATGTTCAACTTGATTCATGTCTGACATCATTTTATATGCAAGTTTGGGTGTAGATTATATGCTAGTTTCTATGTGAATTGTACACAAGTTTACATGTGAACCAAGTAAAATGATTATATGCAAGTTTAAGTAGTAATTGGATTCACATATAAGCAAGTTTACACCTTTAGGTTTAGATCGATTACATACATAGTTTTATGCAAGTTTGTGACTATGGCCTATGCAAGTTTGGGTGAAAACTATATTCATACACGCAAGTTCACACTTTTAGGTTTATGTTTAGATTCATGACAATGCAAAGTTTATGCAAATTATGTTGTAATCCTTATTTGCAAGTTAGATCCATTTTGTGTGTTATGCAAATGTACGATGTTTCTTCCCTTTTATGTGTTAGACTAATCGCTGGTCTAATATATATATATATATATATATATATATATATTTCATGATAAGCGAATGAACAACGTGGGGACGATGGGGTAATATTGAATATACACATATTGAGAATTGGCATGTAATGGCCTTAAAAGGCATACAATTAATTTGAGGCAATAATTGGTATAATTTGTGTACCTGAAATAAATGAACATAATTTAGGTGACAATTATGGACATAAGTATATTTGGAATTTATTGACAAATTTGAATAAGGATATTAATCCATTTTGGGGTTAAATAAAGATATGTAATAATTAACTGCCTAAGACACAAGGTTAGACTCGTTTGTGGTGTAAGACTGCCTGGACCCGCCCGGCAAATCCAGCAACCACAAACGGTAGTCTAATGTGAGAGGTCAAAGGCACGAATTAAATGCGTAATGATTGTAAAGACACGAGGTTAGGCTCTTTTGCGGTATAAGACAGCCCGGACCCGCCCAGCAAATCCAGCAACCGCAAATGCTAGTCTAATGTGGGAGGTCTTTACAAGGTTACAGTCCTAATGAATTAAGTAACACTTAACCAGATAAACATGTGGTGGGGCATGGGGGTTAAGTGGGTGGCCTTGGGTGGCTTGTGAAATACGATTAGAAAGACTTAACCAAGTTGAAACATGTAAGAAGACATGAATAAGAAGGGGTTAGTGGGATGTACTAGAGGGGACCAAGCATAGGTGGGAAGCTTGTGTCAGGCATGGGGGCCCTTATCAGACCAGTAACCCATTAAGTATCTTTGTGGGCTCGACACAAGTCGAGGACGGGACACACGTACTGGGTTTGATTGTAAGAGGTCAAAACGGGTTAGCGGTGGCAACGCAAGTTCAACGGGGTCATGTGTATGTATGGGCCCGGGCCGGTAGGTAAGACGTTGTTGCATCGTGTAGGTATAAGCCGTGCATCTTTAGTGGTATCGGGTTGTCACTTTGGGGAATGAGACACCCCACTGTGGAACTAGCACGGGTATCTACGAGTTTGGAAGCCGATCGCATGAGGGTAGTGGGTACACCTAGTGGAGATAAGGGCAGGCGGCACCTATGTAGACAGCTAGGGGGTACACGAAACTACTATTATGATTACTAAGTTTAGTAGGTGGGGATCAACTTTTATGGTGTTTGGTGTGGTGCAATGTAGTAATTATCTTATAGTGATTAGGTGTGCCTTTAATGTTATCTTTGTTCATCTTATTTCCTTTGTTTGCTCTGTCATGCCCATTTGTTCACAGTCATTTCCTTATTTACCAGCTTATGCCTTATCCTAGTTACTTTAATGATTATTTTGCTAAAGTTATTGCACTTGCCAGACTTTATTTCTGACCCCTTTGTTTCAACCTCTCTTCTTCCTTTCCCCTCCCAGGTGCTCATGGTGGGACTAGTACTAGTGGAGCTTGATTTGGACAGCTTTATCTCTTTCTTTTGGAAGTTGCTTGGATTGCTGAAGTAAAGTTCAACCTATCTTATTTATGGCTATTTTATGTTGGGGTTATGTCTTTTATTTTATGTACTCAGAACTTATTTATCAAGATGGATAATAAGTGTATTTGGTTTTCTAGTTGGTTTTCGATGTGATGTAACCAAATTATTTCTCCGTTTCAATAAAAGTTTTTTAAATTTTCCAAGTACCAATATATTTATATGTCTTGTTTACTTTTCTGTTCTATACACAATAAACGCTCCACCAAAATTAAGGCATTCCCTTTGTGAGTGACCTTAATGGAGATGTGGTGTCACACGTGGTATCAGAGCTGAAGGTTACCAAAACAGATAAGATATTTTGAAAAGCTATTTTTCAAAAAGTATTTTCATAAAGGATGCTTAAAAAAATACGTTTTAAGGAGAGTATTTTCAAGAGAAAAGTTTATTTTAAAAACATAACCCCCAAGAGCCATATATCTTTCCTTCGATTCTTTTGTTTTGAATCTTTCCTTTTTTTCGTTTTAGCATGTTTGGAGATCTTAACCTTTCAGAGGGTGTACCGATACCAGGATGGTTTAGGAGGTATTTGGAGGCTAGGGCCACCGCCACAGGCCCAGCAAATGTTCCTCCTCCCCCTGCTGCACCCGTTCCTCCTCCCCCTCCTCGTGTTGATACTTTCGTAAAGACATGCAAGGACTTTCGGGCAATGGGCGGAAAATCTTTTCACAGGTCGGAGACGTTTGTTGAAGCTCGAAAGTGGCTAAAGGAGGTGGAAGAGTTGTTTGGAATCTTTGAGGTCGAAGATAGAAGAAAAGTCCAATTAGCTGCTTGGTTAATGAAGGATGAGGCGTCGTTTGGTGGGAGGTCACTAATGGAGAGCGTCCAGTTGGGACTTGGCCGGATTTCAAGCGTTGGTTTGAGGAAAAGTTTCTCTCACGGGCCGAAGAGAATCTATACATGGAATGGTTTTTGGCATTAAGGCAGGGAAATTTATCAGTGAAAGAGTACGTCAACAAGTTCAATCAGTTGGTGAGATTTGGCTTGGACTTGGTGAATGCACCCGAAAAGAAGGCCCTGAGATTTGTTAAGGGTTTTAATGAGCCGCTACATGGGTTAGCTATGACCCACATCACTATGGGGGCCACCTTTGAGAGACTGGTTGACATGGCGCTTATGCATGAAGAGGAGAAAGGCGTCAATGCTAATAAGGCACATGAGAAGAAAGGGGATCAAAAGAAACCACAACAGCAATAGCAGAACAAGAAGGCTGGTAAAGACAACAATGTCAAGGAAAAGAAAAGATGCTTTAACTGTGGGACACCAGGCCATCTGAGCCAAGACTGTAGGAAGAAAAAGAAGACTGGTTTTTCCCACTATGGCGAGGCAGCACATCTGATTAAGGACTTCCCAAAGAAAGGGCAAAGGGCAGGGTCTACCTCTGGAAGGAAGGTTCAGGCTCTCATGGCACCAGGGCAGGCAAGGGGGCAGGTCCAGGCTCTCATGGCCCCACCGCTGCAAGAACGAGGTAGAGCGATTTCCGCTGAAATTTTATTTTATCTTTTTGATCACCCTATTCGCACACTCTTTGATTCTAGTGCATCACACTCTTTTATATCTACTGCTTATTTGAGTCACTACACCTAAACACCAGTATAGTAGAGGATCCCTTAGTTATTTCAAATCCAATTGGGGGCTCAGCCTATTTGTTGATGATTTGTTTGGATTTGGATCTATACTTAGCGTTGGGGTTAGATGTGATGCTTATGTTTTGGGCTTCACGGGCTATGGGTTAATTCTGGACATGGATTGGTTATCCAGTAATGGAGCCGTCCTAGATTGTGAAAAGAGAGAGGTTAGGCTTATGACTCGCCTGGGCAACACTCTCGAAATCTCTTGTAATCCCATGAATTCTGTTATGCTAAATTATATAGAATCGCTTGACGAGTCTGTTGAGAATTTGCAGTCTGTTAGAGTGGTCCGTGAATACTCGGATATCTTTGAGGAAGTAGAGGGCATGCCTCTGAAGCTGGAGATAGACTTCCGTATATACCTAGTTGATAACGCAAAACCCGTTGCTTTACCCGTTAGACACATGGCTCCAAGGGAGAGAAAGGAGCTTAGCAAGCAAGTTAAGGAGCTGCTAGAAAAAGGGTTTATAAGGCGGAGTATTTCTGAATGGGGTGCTCCAGTGGTGTTCGCAACCAAAGCGGATGGTTCACTTCGCCTATGCGTTGATTATAAGGAGCTAAACAAGCTGACGAAGAAGAATAGGCACCCACTGCCAAGAATAGACGATTTGTTCGATCAACTTGTTGGTGCAACAGTTTTCTCCCAATTAGATCTGGCTACCGGATTACATCAGCTAAGAGTGGCTGAAGATAACATTGATAAGACCGCGTTCAAAACCCCGGATGGTTTCTTCGAATGGCTTGTCATGCCTTTCGGGTTGACAAACGCACCTTCTTATTTCGTTGATTTGATGAGTAGAGTGTTCCGGGAATTTCTCAATAAATTTGTGGTGGTCTTCATAGATGATATTCTGATTTTCTCGAAGAATGAGGAAGAGCATGCTTTGCATTTAAAGGAAGTCTTGGATACTCTCCGTATACATCAGTTGAAAGCAAAATTCTCCAAGTGCCACTTCTGGAGAAAAGAAGTAAGATTTCTTGGGCATGTGGTGTCCAAAGCAGGGTTAGCTGTGGACCCCACAAAAGTAGTTGCGGTCCAGGATTGGAAGGTTCCAAAGAATGCAACCGAAGTCCGAAGTTTTCTTGGACTAGCAGGCTTTTATCGCAAGTTCATTAAAGACTTTGCGAAAATCTCAGCTCCACTTACAAGGTTAACAAAGAAGAACCTGACTTTCACTTGGGATTTGAATTGCGAAGTCGCTTTCGAACGGTTGAAGAGGGCTCTGACAACAACCCCAGTTTTGACGTTACCAGATGGGAGCAAGATGTTTACGGTATACACAGATGCATGCAGTACGGGACTAGGCGCTGTTTTGATGCAAGAGGGGAAGGTAGTAGCTTATGGTGGAAGGCAGTTGAAAGTGCATGAGAAAAACTACCCAACCCACGATCTAGAGTTAGCAGCCATCGTTTTTGCACTCAAGTCTTGGCACCACTATCTCTTAGGTGAGAAATTTGAATTGTATACTGACCATAAATCGTTGAAGTACCTTTTCTCGCAGAAAGACCTCAATCTAAGGCAGCAAAGATGGATGGAGTTTCTTGCCTCATACGACTTTGAGATCTCCTATACTCCTGGCAAGGACAATGTAGTAGCAGACGCCTTAAGTAGAAGGAAGCTGACCTTAAGTCCTCTCTTTGTAGAAAGGCAAAGTTTGGAGTACATAGCAAATTTTTATTTTAGACCCTCTGTTGATTATGTGACTGGCTTGATGGCAATGCTAGAGGTGCGGCCTACATTGTTGGACTCAATAGGAACCGCGCAACGTGAAGACCCTCAGCTAGTTGATGTGATAGATAAGCTGGTTAGGGGAGAGACTTCTAGTCACCTCAATAGATACTCCATCGATGATAAGGGTTGGTTGAGACGGGATGGAAGACTATGCGTCCCACAAGCAATAGATTTAGTGAAGATGGTTCTGGAAGAAGCACACCATTCCAAGATGACCATACACCCCGGTGGAGACATGATGTATAAAGATATCAAAAGAGTTTTCTTTTGGAATGGCATGAAGAGGGATATAGCTGAATTTGTTTCGAAATGCATGATATGCCAGCAAGTTAAGGCGGAGCAGAAGAAGCCTCGTGGTTTGCTTCATCCTCTAAAAGTTCCGCAATGGAAATGGGAAAGCATCTCGATGGAATTTGTTGATGGGTTGCCTAGGTCAAGAAGGGGCAATATCGGTATTTGGGTAATAGTGGACAGGCTCACGAAAAGCGCTCATTTTATACCTGTCAATAGTAGGAAGACAGCCTCGTCTTTAGCCTCCATTTATCTTAAGGAGATAGTTCGACTCCATGGGATACCCTCCAGCATAGTGAGTGATCAAGACACTATCTTTACAAGCGAGTTCTGGAGGAGTTTGCAAGAGGCTGTAGGCACACAGCTATGTTTAAGCATAGCCTATCACCCTCAAACCGATGGTCAGACGGAAAGGGTGAACAGAGTAGTAGAAGATCTTTCGAGACTGTGCATTATTGACTTTGGAGGATCTTAGGAGGATCATCTCCCTTTGGTGGAATTCTCTTATAACAATAGCTACCAAGCCACTATAGGTATGGCACCCTTCGAAGCTTTATATGGAAGGCCATGTCGATCACCAACTTGTTGGTGGGAGTCCACAGATAAACTTATACTTGGGCCGGACATGATTATAGAGACTTCAGAGAAAGTGGACTTGATACGAAGGAGAATGAAGACTGCCCAAGATAGACAGAAATCCTATGCAGACAAGAGAAGGGCCGACCTTGAGTTTGAGGCTGGGGATAAGATGTTCCTTAAAGTATCTCCTTTGAGGAATGTCATTCACTTTGGGTCCGTAGGAAAGTTGGCACCACGATTTGTAGGACAATTTCCTATCATCGAAAGGATTGGGACGATGGCCTACAGAGTAGAGCTACCTGAAAGACTGACTGGAGTTCATAATGTTTTTCATGTCTCTCAGCTACGAAAGTGCTTACATGAATCGGCAGAAGTTGTGGAGCCAAGCATACAAGAGGAAGTCGAAGTGGAACGAGAAGCGACTGTGAGGAGAGTTCCAACTCGTATCTTGGGGATGGAAGTCAAAAAGCTACGCAACCGCGAAGTCAAGCTTGTCAAAGTTCAATGGAGCGACGCCGAGGAGGACGCAACTTGGGAGACCGAGGCCAAAATACGTGCAGCCTACCCTTTTCTTTTTGAGGGTACATCTTTGATCTCTTTTTCCTTAAGTTTATTCAAGCTTGTATCTACCTTTTTACTGTATCTCCTCGGTCATATTCTTTATCCTTAGGTAGAGACCAATGGATGTAAACATGTATTTGAAACATGTTATGATTGATGGATGTTAGTGGATGCAAGTGTTTGCTAGTGGTTGCTCGTGGATGCATATACACACACATTAGGCACTAGATCGGCTCAATCACTTTCATACTGCATATGAATGTGTGCTTATTTAGGTTAATGGATGTATAATGGTTGTGTTATCATATGGATGCTGCATTCGGATGAATGGTTGTGCACGCATGTAGAAATAATATGTATCATTAGGGATCTTTTGCATACATAATGGACGCATGGCACTATCATGATTTGCATTAAGGAGGTCAACTGAATCAGTAGACCACCTGATTTTGCATTAGATACGGACATGTACACACACTGTGCATATAAACATGAAAGCATTAGAAGTCTTTTAAGGACAATGGATGCTTGTGTTTGATGGTTGAGTAGATGGACGATTGGATGGTAGGATATGTATTCTTCGTGACTTGAAGATTTCGGGGTCGAAATCCTTTAAGGAAGGGAGAATGTAACACCCCGTGTTTTCTATTAACATTAAACTAACGAATTGAGGAATAATTAATTTTAAATGTGAAAATCAAGGGAAATGGGTTAGGCCATTGTGTTCGTCTCAGAAGTCTGGTTGAGATAGAGTCCGAGTTTGCGTAAATTGGACTTCGTATGAAGAAGTTATGGCTGTCGGAAGTTTCCAGAAATTCAAATTTAAATTCAAAAACGAATTCAGACTCAGAACCGGGAAGGGCAGGAAATTTCCTGCCCCAGGCCAGGTCGACCAGGGGGCGACCTTAGTGTCAACCTACCCTATAGGTCGACCTAGGGGCTGACCGACCTAGGGGTCGACCTGGGGGTAGACCTACCCCCATCGGGTAGAATTGAATTAAGTCCAAATCTGAGCTGCTACTGAGTCATTAGGGTTGATTCGGCTTTTTGGATGGTTCAGGTTGCTTCTAGGTTGATCGAATGGCCTAAATTAATCCTAATCTCTATATAAACACATGTAGACTCAAACCCTAAAGCTAATCAGAATTAGAACCATGGCGGTCATGCTATCACCCCGCAACCTAGAGTAGCCGCCACCAACTAGAAGCAAAGTAAAGCTAATCAACTCAGTTTAACTCAAGTCTATAACAACAACAACAATGAATTTGTCTACTTCAAAGGCGAGCTAATTCAATTACAGAACAAAGATTCCAGAACTCAAGACCTTCTTTGAGTTGTGAGTTCGATTTCTTTAATATGATAATTAACAAGTTAATTAGGTTGAGTTATAATTTGGGTTATATGGCTATGTTTGTGAATCATTGGAAAAATGTGATATTTTGTGAATATATGCTAGTTGTTCATAATGATAGTTTTTGTTGTGGATCCCTTTTTATATGCCCAATCACCTATGTTCAACTTGATTCATGTCTGACATCATTTTATATGCAAGTTTGGTTGTAGATTATATGCTAGTTTCTATGTGAATTTTACACAAGTTTACATGTGAACCAAGTAAAATGACTATATGCAAGTTTAGGTAGTAATTGGATTCAACATATATGCAAGTTTACACCTTTAGGTTTAGATCTATGACATACATTGTTTTATGCAAGTTTGGGACTATGGCTCATGCAAGTTTGGTTGAAAACTACATTCATACACGCAAGTTCACACCTTTAGGTCTATGTTTAGATTCTTGACAATACAAAGTTTATGCAAGTTATGTTGTAATCCTTATTTGCAAGTTAGATCCATTTTGTGTGTTATGCAAATTTGCGATGTTTCTTCCCTTCTATGTGTTAGACTAATCGCTAGTCTAATATATATATATATATATATATATATATATATATATATATATATATATACATATACATATATATATATATATATCATGATAAGCGAACGAACAACGTGGGGACGATGGGGTAATATTGAATATACACATATTGAGAATTGGCATGTAATGGCCTTAAAAGGCATACAATTAATTTGAGGCAATAATTGGTATAATTTGTATACCTGAAATAAATGGACATAATTTAGGTGACAATTATGGACATAAGTATATTTGGAATTTATTGACAAATTTGAATAGGGATATTAATCCACTTTGGGGTTAAATAAGGATATGTAATAATTAACTACCTAAGACACGAGGTTAGACTCGTTTGTGGTGTAAGACTGCCCGGACCCGCCCGGCAAATCCAGCAACCACAAACGGTAGTCTAATGTGAGAGGTCACAGGCACGAATTAAATGCGTAACGATTGTAAAGACATGAGGTTAGGCTCTTTTTCGGTATAAGACTGCCCGAATCCGCCCGGCAAATCCAGCAACCGCAAATGAACATGTGGTGGGGGCATGGAGGTTAAGTGGGTGGCCTTGGGTGGCTTGTGAAATACGATTAGAAACACTTAACCAAGTTGAAACATGTAAGAAGACATGAATAAGAAGGGGTTAAGTTGGATGTACTAGAGGGGACCAAGCATAGGTGGTAAGCTTGTGTCAGGCATGGGGGCCCTTATCAGACCAGTAACCCATTAAGTATCTTTGTGGGCTCGACCCAAGTCATGGACGGGATACGCGTACTAGGTTTGATTGTAAGAGGTCAAAACGGGTTAGCGATGTCAACGCAAGTCCAACGGGTCATGTGCGTGTATGGGCCCGGGCTGGTAGGTAAGACGTTGTTGCATCGTGTAGGTATAAGCGGTGCATCTTTAGTGGTATCGGGTTGTCACTTTGGGGAGTGATACAACCTACTGTGGGACCAGCACGAGTATCTACGAGTTAGGAACCCGATCGCATGTGGGTAGTGGGTACTCCTAGTGGAGATAGGGGAAGGCGGCACCTATGTAGGCAGCTAGGGGTACACGAAACTACTATTATATTTACTAAGTTTAGTATGTGGGGATCAACTTTTAGGGTGTTTGGTATGGTGCAATGTAATAATTATCTTATAGTGATTAGGTGCGCCTTTAACGTTATCTTTGTTCACATTTTTTCCTTTGTTTGCTCTGTCATGCCCATTTGTTCACAGTCATTTCCTTATTTACCAGCTTATGTCTTATCCTAGTTACTTTAATGATTATATTGTTAAAGTTATTGCACTCGCCAGACTTTATGTCTGACCCCTTTGTTTCCATCTCTTTTCTTCCTTCCCACCCCTAGGTGCTCAGGGTAGGACTAGTACTAGTGGAGCTTGATTTGGATAGCTTTATCTCTTTCGTTTGGTAGTTGCTTGGATTGCTGAAGTAAAGTTCAGCCTATCTTATTTATGTCTATTTTATGTTGGGGTTATGTCTTTTATTTTATGTACTCAGAACTTATTTGTCAAGATGGATAATAAGTGTATTTGGTTTTGTAGTTGGTTTTTGATGTGATGTAACCAAACTATTTCTCCGCTGCAATAAAAGCTGTTTTTATTTTCCAAGTACCAATATATTTATCTGTCTTGTTTACTTTTCTGTTCTATACACAATAAACGCTCCACCAAAATTAAGGCATTCCCTTTGTGAGTGACCTTAATGGAGATGGGGTGTCACACCGCCCCTCCCCCTGATGATCCGCGCCTCCTCAGCTCCTCCCCTCTCTCTCTCCTCCCTCCTTTCGTTCTCCGGTTGAATCCCCTGCACCCTACCCCTAAATCCTACATAAAACCGCTGCCGTGGCCTCCAACATCTTACCGCCGCACCACCTGACGGTCTGCCGCCGACCTGAAAAGCCTCCACCACCGGAAACAGCAGCTCCGACCACCCCCCCTCTTGGAAATCAAAGTGAGCCTTCTGCTTTATTTTTATATATACGAATTTGCTTTGTTTATTTTCAGTTTTTTTATATATTCACATCGAAATTATTTTCTGATTTTTATTTATAAAAAGATTATGATTTTTAATCATAGAAAAGTTATGATTTCTAATTATAAAAAGCTTTGATTTTTAATAATATAAAGTAATATTTTTTAACAACATAAAGATTTGATTTATAAATAATAGAAAATATAAAAATATATTTTTTTATATATGAAGCGTACTAAAAATATGATTTTTATGTAGGTGAGGAGTGTTATAAAAAGGTACGATTTTTATGTGTGGAAAGTTGAGATTTTTATGATTCAAAAGATTTGATTTTTATTAATCTAAGAATTGGATTTTTATTTATATGAATGGTATGTATAAAAATACGATTTTTATTGCTTGAAGGGAGATAGAAAAATATAATTTTTATTATATGTAAAGCGTTATAAAAATATAATTTTTATAATGTAGCAGCGTAATAAAAATTCGACCTTTGTATATATGTTAGCAAGATAAAAATATAAACTTTATTATATTCACATTGTTTAATAAAACTGAAACTGCATTGTTTTCAAAGAGAAAATTAACATTGTTTTTAAAATATAAACATTGAATAAAAATATGATTTTTAAATATATGAAGCGTTATTAAAAATGTGATTTTTATTATAAAGTGCGTTAAACAGATTACGTTGGAATCTGTGAAGAATACAATGCGTTGGAGAAAATCCAAACCGTTCAGAAATAAAGAATGATGGAGTGGATCATAATGGTGAGAACTCTTCACTATAATTTTCTTTATACAGTTATTTATTTTATAACTGCATATATGAACTGTTCCCCGTCGTCCACAGACCATGGACGACTTGTGTGATTGTTTAGTTTGGTTGATTGGATTGTTTAGTTGAATTTGGTTTGGTAAATGAAACTGAATTGATTAGATTGGTATGTGTATGGCGCATGCGATTATTAGACCGGGGATAAGGCTAGGCCTTATCCCGTTTCTAGTATCGCGCCGTTATGCCGCCAAAATTTTCTAAAATATGTTAGAACAATAAAAATACCATTTTTATTGTGTAAATGAACCGAATAAAATATTTTATCGTTAAAAATATAATTTTTAACGTGTATGTGAATAAAATAAATATTCATTTTCAAATCAGACGATTTGTTTATGTACACTAATTTGACTGATATTGATTGGGACGATAAATTTTGCACATCGGCCAACTACACAAATAAAACATGTGTTTGATTGTTTGAAACCCTACACGGGTATTGGGATGAAATTGGACATACACTAATCCCAATAATTAGTTGTATGTCGATCGATTGATTGACAGGCTGTTATAAGCGTTAAATATTTATATTTGATGCTTATGCAGTGTAGAATGCACTCTGGATGATGGATGATTATTTACCACTGCTGTTGTATACATGTATTGTATGAAATCCATATAATCACATTGTATGGTAATTGGCTGTGTCTGATTCCAGTTCAGAAGAATAAATATTTATAAATAACGAATATTTTCAAATAATGTTCAGGAAAGAATCAAAATATGATTTTGATGTCAGATTTGGGATGGACGCGAATATATTTAAATATATAAAGCCGTGTCGATTAGATTGACGCTATTTTGACGTGAACGATATTTATATCGATTTTATTCATTTTTATAACGAATATCGAAAAGGAATTGATTTCAAAATATAATGTTTTGAAAATATTATCAATTATATATCGATGATATGGAATATTCAATTTTGATTTGAAATTGAATATGAAGTTGAAATCATTTTGAAAACGAATTTAAAACGATTTATAAAATACGTTTTAAAAGGAAATCAATGAAATATATATATTATATATTATATATATAATATAATGGCCTAAATAGAACGCGCCGCGCTGTGGCAGTTTGCGAATTTCGACCATTGACTTCGAACGGACATTACGGGAGATCTGACCATTGGATTCTCCTAAAACCAGAACCGTTGGGTTCGTATCGAAAAGTGATTTTAACGGGTACAAGAAATTTGAAATCTAACGGTTGGATTTGGAATTATGTCCAAACAAAATTTGAAAAAGGTCGCTGTAAGTGCAGTTCGATGGCCGTTCATGGAAATCGACTGTACGGGCCTTGATAAAATTATTAAAAATATCAATAATTAGTGTAAAATCATAAGAAATGATTCGGAAAGAATTGGGATGAAAAACTCCATATTTGAAAAGATAAAAATAGATTTTTATCGAAATGAACTAGTTTTGAACTAGAATTATAAATCTAATGTTTTTAAAATAAATAAATTGGATTTGAAATGGTTTTAAAAATAATTAGGATTTCCAATATATAGATGGGAATGGATTTAAATCAAAATTTTCTTCGGAATATTTCTATATTGAATTTCATGATAATATAGATATTGTTATGGAAATTTGAAAGATATATTTTTACCGTTCTTTCCTATACGACATTTGTTGGTCATAAAATTTGATATTGAATATAAGTCGATATATTTTCTATTCAGAGCCTTGTATTTAATATCAAATGAGATTTGGGTTTGCCATGAATGGTGTCTTCATTAACACTGTTCTTAAAACCCAGTTGAGAAAAGATTAAATCTTTTTATTTAGATTTAATGAGATATACCAATTAAATGATATTTAATTGGAATTGAATTGGAATTTATTTTTGGGTTTATCATGAACGGTGTTTTAAATAACACTTGTTCTTTTACCCGATAACTAATGGAATGTGCATTGGGTTTATTGTGAACTGTGTTTTAACGACATTCGTTCTTTAACCCGATTTACAATGAAATGGGATTTGGAATTTATAAATCTTTTTGATAAGATTTAAAGGAGATTTTTCCAAAGTAAAGTTTTCCAATTTAATAAAATAAATTGGTATGGAATGTAATTTGATTTGGTAATAATCGAAGTGAATTTCTGTGGAGGAAGACTGCTAATATATATGGAATTAAAAAGGCTTTGCCGTTATTCCATTTATATTATTAGTCGGATATGGAAGTTCATATCGGTTATATATATTGATCTGTTTTCCGTAAAGATTCCATTGTTGATGGAATGTGATTTTGGGTTTATCGTGAGCTGTATTTTAAATGACATTAGTTCTTTAACCCAGTTAAAGATATGATTTATTTCCTGGATTTGAATAATCATTAAGTAATGATTTTTGGAAATTAAATCTGAATTAGAGTTTTAATGAATCTTTAAATAGATTGAAATGTGAATTTGATAACTAAAATTATCAAATTCAAGAAATGATCGAGAATGGAGTATCACAAGTTTTGCTCCAGGCGATAGTTAAATCTTTAATTAGATTTAAACGTGAAATGGTAATTGAATTTACTGATAACACCGAAGTGTTAGATATAAAGTATTCCAGTTTTACTTCATGGGATGAATAGGTTGGGGTTGGGAAATTTAACAAATGATTATTTCGGTAATGTTCGCTAATCCCGACTAGTTTGGATAAACCATAATTTGGTTTGAATTGATATTCAAAGGAAGATTAAAGAATAAATTTAAAGAATTTATCTTTGATAAAATTAATGGGAACCTTTCCCAAAGTAAAAGAATATTTGAATAAAGAAGTATTCTGGATTGGAATAAGGCATATGTTATGTTTTTATAACACTTGTTTATTGTATACGCGAGTTATTCAGAAAGACCTGGTTTATCCCATTTTGAATAACTGATACGATGATAAGTCGAAACGAAGACGGTGGTTGAAAACCAGAGGCCTTCACATCGTTTGGATGATTCCTGATGATCTTGATTGGGCCGTACACCCAAGAGGAGGGAATAAGTTGGTGATCGTCCAGACGTACTTGGAGATCGATGGATAGGTGAGGTACAAGGTGCCTCCGGTTTCGTTTAGACCCAGAACAGACTTGTAAATGGACTGTATGTCTGACATTGGATTTTGCCTTGCGTTGATTGATCTTTATTATACATCTTCCTGGTGAAGGGGAATTTATTCTCTTACTTCACCCTTCTCTGAGACATACGGGATGAGAGGTTGTATATCGATAGGCATCAGTCACGTGGAGTGAATTGCCTGTGTAGCATGCTAAGATGCAAATGATCAAGGCTTTTGTTGAAAAGCAGAGCCTTGTGGTTGATGATCATAGCATAGCTTTAATATAGCGTCGCTTTTTGTAGCGTTAATTCGTGCCTGTGTAGCATGCTGAGATGCAAATGATCAAGGCTTTTGTTGAAAAGCAGAGCCTTGTAGTTGATGATCAAAGCATAGCTTTAGTATAGTGTCGCTTTGTGTAGCGTTAATTCGTGAGCCTCACACCCTTGTGTGAACCAAAAACTGGAGAGGACGTCAGGGAGGGCATGTGTTTCCTTCTAGCTAGAAGTGGCATCAATGGATTTACACGCCCTGACAAGTTTGACTTATGTGGTTATTGGAATGCAAGGCACCTCGGTTATATCGGTCGATCCAGGACCGATGGAGTCATTCGTTGGCTCATTTACGCCCCATAGGGCGGGGAAAGGCATGTTCAGGGTTTAAGTTTAATCCACTCCGTGTGGACTGGCCCTGAGGACCCAAAGGCTTGCCTGAGACTCGGGCTAGACAGTCTCGAAGCGGTGAGGACTTTCTTTTGCCTTGGTTCACAGATGGAAATCCAACTTCCAATACGACGTTTTGCGGTTTTAGTTGTAGAACTAGTATGGCAACATTATATATGGTACCCATGCCGTCTATGATTGATACATTTATATTTGAAGTTGTTTTCTTCACTTATAGTAATAATAAAAGATTAAATTTCGCGTATCAAGCATTCTTTGGCTATTATAAGGGAAAACCCTATCCTCCGGCTTCCGTTGCATTGTGTGATGGGACCTGGGTCTTATAATAGCTTCATTTTCTTTATTTAGTATTGCGCTATTGTTATATGCACTGGTATTCTTGGGAGGAAACCCGTTCCGTGTTATATGGCGTGGTCCCTTGATTTACCTAACTTTAAAATAAAGATTAATAACTATTTTAGTTATCACAGCAGTCACATGACTGATCTGGAGTTTATTGTTTTAACCTAAACTCTGGGTGCCCCTATTTTTCACACGGGAAGCTAGTAGTTTTGGTTTTGCAGATTTATATTCACAAGATCTTGGTTTACAGCTGGAATGATATTCGGAAAGCTCTGTATCCGTATATTCCTTTCATTTGTGTTTTGTATTATTTTTCCGCTGCAGTAATGTATTTAAATCTCTGATATTTTATAATGTGTAATATTTATTCATACTCTGAATATTCTTGTAATCCGATGAAATTGTTGTAATAAGCAATGAAATGTTCTTCTGTTTGTGTTCCAATGTGTGTTGTTCTCAAAGCAATCCGCGCTTTCCTTACCGGGGAAGTTACATGTTCTTATAGAAATGGTATATGCGAAGAAGAACATGTCATTTGTGAAAGAGGAGGGAAGGATCAGAAGAAAGAGTATATGCAAAAGACATGGTTGTGGCTGAAGACGAAAACATGGGTATTGTCTAGCTTTAGACGGACGAAATTTTTTGGAGGGGCGGTAAGATTAAGAGAAACCAACAAAGTCGGTTTGATAATCAATACTTAAGTGCTTCACAAGATGTATTGATATATTGTTCACCAATGGTACAACTATCAAATGTGTACAGATGCTTAATAACATATTAACTCCTAAGCATATGATTTTTGTACATTATTTGTTACATCATAGATGGCCTTATATTCATTTTTAAACTATATGAATATTTAATCACTGAAAACTTGTTTTCAAATTTACATTGATTTGCATATGCTTTGACATTTGGTGGACCATTTGCATAGTTTTTATTGCTGGAATCACATGATTGCTAAAATTACTTTCCTATTCATAAGGATTTGCAACATTAGTGTAATTGTTATCTACTTGCACATTATTATGCCTGAAGCCATTATGTAATTTGTGACCCAATTGCCTTATTTTTGGATGAAAATGATAAGGATGGGGAAGTATTTCAAGGTCCTTTTTAAATTTACAACTTCTAATTTTGAGCAGATCATTTGTGACGGCAAGGAATTTCGTTCGATCCGAATCAGTCGTTAAACCAATCTAGACCGTTCGAAACCCCTGATCCTTTGAGAGCAGGACAAATCAGAACGCAGACGGAAGAACATTTCATTGCTATTACAACAATTCCATCAGATACAAGAATATACAGAGTATAAATGAATACTATTACATTCGATAAATATTAGAGATTACAATTAATTACATAGCAACGGAAAAATAATACAAAGCACAACTGAAGGTGATATACGGATACAGAGCTTTCCGGATATCATTCCAGCTGTAAACCAGGATCCTGTGAATATAAATCTGCAAAACCAAAACTACTAGCTGCTCGTGTGGAAATAGGGGCACCCAGAGTTTAGGTTAAAACAATAAACTCCAGGTCAGTCATGTGACTGGTGTGAGAACTAAAACAGTTATTTAAAACTTTACTTTAAAAGAGAGTAATTCAAGGGACCACGCCGTATAACACGGAACGGGTTTCCTCCCAAGAATACCAGTGCATAGAATAAACAGCGCAATGCTTTTTCGAAAAATGAAGCTATTATAAGACCCAGGTCCCATCACACAATGCAACACAAGCCGGAGGATAGGGTTTTACCTTATAATAGCCAAACATGCTTGGTACGTTTAAAACAAATCATTTGATACTATAGTAAGTGTATAGTGTCAAAACAATTTCAATCATAAATATAAATCATAGACGACATAAGTGCCCCATACCACTATGTCGCCATACTAGGCTCTACAAATAAACCGAAATACACGTATTGGAAATTGGATTTCCGTCATGAGTCGAGGCAAGGGGCAAGGTCCTCTCCGCTTTCGAGACACTCTAGCAAATGCCTCAGGACTACACACTCTAGGCAATCCTTGGATCTTCAGGGCCGGTCCTCTCTTACGTTTGAGGATTAGTATTCCTGAACACATGTTTCCCGGTCCTTACAGACCTAAAATCGAGGCGCCTCATCCAATAACCACATAGGTGAAAAGCATATAAATGTCAGGGCTGGTAAGTCACTGACACCATCAAAGCTAGAAAGAAACGTCATGCCCTCCCCGTAGTCCTTATCCCGTTTTTGACTCATACCGAGGTGTGAGGCTCGCGAATTCACGTTATACACAAAGCTGCCACGTAGGCCGTGCTTTGATCATCAACCATAAGACTTTGCTTTTCAACAGAAGCCTTGATTCATGCAACTCAGCGTGCCACACAGGCAATTCATGCCATGCGATTGATATCTATCGATATATAACCTCTAAGCTCGTACGTCTCAGAGAAGGGCGTTAAGCAAGAGAATAAATTCTCCGCCGCCAAACAGATATATATTTAATAGAAATCAATCAACACAGAATAAAATCCAATGTCAGACACACAATCCATTTACAAGTTCGTTCTAGGTCTGAACGAAACCGAAGGCACTTTCCTCGCATATCCATCGATCTCCAAGTACGTCTGGACGACCACCAACTATTTCCATCCTCTTGGGTGTACAACCCAATCAGGATCATCAGTAATTATCCAAATGATGTGAAGACTTCCGGTCTTCAACCACCGTCTTCATCTTCGACATATCGTCGAATCGGTTATTCAGAATGGGTATAAACCTTGCCTTTCCGAACAACCCGCGTATATTAAAAACAAATGTTATACAAACACAACATACGCCTCATTCCAATTCATTAGTCACTAACCGTAAATCAGTAAGAGAGCAATTCCCCAAAATATTAACCCCGAAGGCCGAAACCAACATCAGATCAATACCCAGGAAACCATTCTTCTTAACTAACCTTCAACTAGTTTCTAAATTTCAATTATTAGGGAAAGGTTCCCATTAATTTTATCCAAGATAAATTCTTTAAAATTTATCCTTTAATCTTCCTTTGGATGTCATTTCAAACCAAATTATGGTTTTCCAAACTAGTCGAGATTAGCGAATCACATCGGAGTAATTATTTATTTTATTTCCCAATCCCAACCTATTCATCCTGTGAAGCAAAACTAGTAATACTCCATACCTAACACCAGTGTTGTCAGTAAAATTAATTACCATTTCACGTTCAAATCTAATTAAAGATTTAACTATCGCTTTGGAGCAAAATTGGTAATACTCCATCCTCGCTCATTTTCCAAATTTGATAATTTTGATTATCAATTCACATTTCAATCTAATTGCAGATTCATTAAAACTCGTTTTACTAGGTTAAAGAACTAATGTCATTTAAAACACAGTTCACGATAGACCCAAATCACATTCTATTTATTATCGGGTTAAAGAACTAGTGTTATTTAAAACACCGTTCACGATAAACCCACAAATCAATTCTATTTAAAACTCGGATCAAATCCAATTTATTTATTTAAAAATAAACGGGTTTAATTTTAGTTCAAAACTAGTTCATTTCGATAAAAATCTATTTTTATCTTTTCAAATATGGAGTTTTTCATCCCAATTTTTCCCAAATCATTTCTTATGATTCTACACAAATTATTAATATTTTAATAATTTTATCAAGGCCCGTACAGTCGATTTCCATCAACGGTCATCGAACTGCACTTACAACGGCCTTCCAAATTTGATTTGGACGTATCTCCAAATCCAACCGTTAGATTTCAAATTTCTAATATTCCTTAGAAAACTCTTTTCGATACGAACCCAACGGTTCCGGTTTTAGGAGAATCCGACGGTCGGATCTCCCGTAATGTCCGTTGGAAATAAATGGTCGAAATTCGCGAACTGCCGCGGCGCGGCGCGTTCTATTCAGGCCATTTTATTATATATATAATATATATTTCGTCGATTTCTATTTTAAAACAAATTTAATAAATAGTTTTAAATTCGTTTCAAAAACAATTTCAACTTCCATTTCAAATTCAAATCAAAATTGAAAAATTTTCCTTATAAATTCGTTTTAAAATTCATTTGAATTCAATTCAAATTTCAATTCAATTTGAATTCATTTCAAATTGATTTTACTTCGATTTCAATTCGTTTTGAATTCAATTCATTTTCTACTCAAATCAAATTCAATTCGTTTTCTATTCAAATCAAATTCAATTCATTTTCTATTCAAATCAAATTCAATTCGTTTTATATTCAATTCTATTCGAATTCGTTTTATATTCAATTCAATTCGAATTCGTTTTATATTCAATTCAATTCGAATTCGTTTTATATTCAATTTAAAAACGAATATAATCGATATAAATATCGTTCGCGTCAAAATAGCGCATCTCTAATCAACACGGCTTTATATATTTCAATAATTCCGTTATTCTATTCAACAAATGAATATTTATTCTATACAATACGTGAATCTATATTTTTGTCAACACATGACTAATCTCAACGAATGAGTACTGTCCACGTGCGACTATTTTTTTGTTATTTAATATATTTTATAAAAATTATGGTATCTATCGTTTGATTTAAAATCAGACTCCAACCGTAAATTAGTAAGAGAACGATTCCCTAAATATTAACCCCGAAGGCCGAAACCAACATCTGATCAATATCCAGGATACCACTCATCTTATCTATTTTCCAGTTAGTTTCTAATTTTATGTATGATAAAGATGTAAATTTGATTGTTAAAATATTTCGTTCAACACATGACTAATCTCAACGGATGAGTACAGTCAACACATGAACTTTTATTTTATAAAGATAAAGATGTAAATTTTATTGTTAAAATATTTCGTTCAACACATGACTAATCTCAACGAATGAGTACAGTTAACACATGAACCTTTATTTTATAATAAACTTTATTTTCCCGATTGGAATGAGGCCCAATCAATTACCATATAAAGTTAATTATATGGATTCCATACAACACATGTATATAATAGCAACGATAAATAATCAACCGTCATCCAATGTGCACTACACTGTATAAGCATCAAATATAGATATTTAATGCTCATAACAGCCTGTCAATCAATCGATCGACATACAACTAATTATTGGGATTAGTGTATGTCATAAATTATCCCAATACCCGTGTGGGGTTTCAAACAATCAAACACAAATTTTATTTGTGCAGTTGGGCGATGTGTAAAATTTATCGTCCCAATCAATGTCCTTCAAATAGGTGTACATAAACAAACCGTCTGGTTTGTAAATGAATATTTTATTTTATTCACTTCCACGTTAAAAATTATATTTTTAACGATAAAATATTTTATTTCAACACATGAATTTCTATTCAGTTCATTTACACAATAAAAATGATATTTTTATTTTTCTAGCATATTTTAGAAAATTTCGGCGGCATAACGACACGATACTAGAAATGGGACAAGGCCTAGCCTTATCCCAGGTCTAGTGATGGCCCACGCCATACACATATCAATCAACTTCATTTCAATTCACCAAACAATCAAGTTCAAATCAAATAATCTAACCAACTACACAACCAAACAAACAAGTCCATGGTCTGTGGACAGTGGTGTCGGGTGCTACTAAACACCGTCTGCATCCTAGTATATATATAACTAGAAAAATAAATTTAGAGTGAGAAGTTCTCACCAAAGCTATCCAATACCATGACTCTTCCTATGTAGAAATCTTCGTCGTTCTCGCCCTTTGTCACTTTCGTTGCTCGTAGCCACTACATATATAAAAATCGAATTTTTACTTCGCTATTTAATGTATAAAAATCACATTTTTACTTCGCTATTCAATATATAAAAATCGAATTTTTTACAACGCTATTATATATAAAGATTTCGCCTTTTCAAATATAAAGATTTCGTCTTTTCAAATATAAAGATTTCGTCATTTCAAATATAATTATTTCGTCTTTTTAACTTCATCACTATAAATATGATATTTTTATTATCTTACCTATATAAAAATTATATTTTTATACTCCTACAATATAAAAGATGATATTTTTAATACACTACTTATATAAAATGGTATTTTTATATTTGCTACTTACATTATAAAAATCCCAACTTTATTATCATAAAAGTCCTTTCCTCCTAATTATAAAAATATAATCTTTTTGCTAATAAAAATCAATCCTTTCTCATAATAAAAATCTAAATTTTTCCTAATACAAAAATCTAAACTTTCCTATTTTAAAAATATAATCTTTTCTATTTTAAAAATCTATTCTTTTCTATGTTAAAAATCTCGTCTTTCATCTGTATGAAAATCAAATTTTTAATTCAAAATCATATACATAAAAATTGAATTTTTTTCCAAAATCCTATATATAAAAAAGGAAAATCAGTTTTAATTTCTAACAAAACAGTTTTTTTTTAATTTAACAAAGAAGATCAATTTAAATAAACAAAGAAAACTTACAGCGTTTCAGGGAGAGGGGGGGTTTGCGTCAGTTTTGGGTCTGGGGGGGGGGAGGGGTAGTTGTCGCTGGAAGGGGAGGAGAAGGGGGTTCGCTGCCAGGCTCGCGTTGGCGGATTAGGGCTTGTGGGGCTTCGATTTGGGGGATCGCGTCATGTCGGAGGTTGGAGGGTATCAAGGCGGTGGCGGCATGGGGGTCGGCGCGAGGTGGATGGAAGCGGAGGGCGGTGGCGCGGGTCCGCCTGGAGGCGCGATGGCCATCGTCGATCACTTTTTTTTTCTTCTTTGAAATCGATTTTGAAGGGGGGGCTGATAAAGGAAGGAGAGAGAGAGAGAGGAAGTTAATTATTTTATATAATTTAATTTCTAAAAGTTTGACTTTTACATACGACCTCTAAACGAGGCCCACCGCCTGTCGTCCATAGCATTTCACCCCCATTCCGAACACAATGGGATATGTATCGTAAGCTGATTCGATCGTTTCGATCAGTTTTCGTCAAAATCAACATATAACTCTATATATTGAATTTGAACGCGCATTTCAATTTACCGGGGTCTCATACTAACTCTATAAATCCTAGAAAAATATTTTCTAGCTTCGTATTGACGATACGGTCCTAACAAAACTAGTTTCGTCAAATTCTGAGACCGTTAGAAAAATGGCCATTTTCCAGTCGATTAAAATCCACTAAAACTGGTCAAACGCGTTTTCCTTTGCCACGCTTACATATTGGTTCGAAAAATTATGAAATTTGGAATCTAACAATAACTTGACATCACGGACCCAACAAAAGTGGTTTCGTCGAAATCCGAGGTCGTTTGCAAAATTCCCATTTTAAGGGCCTGAATTCCATAGCGACCATTCAGAATTTTCAACTGGACATATCTTTTGATTCCCGCTATGAAATTTCGATTTTTCGGATTCATTGGAAAGATATTATCAATTAAATCCTAATGTTTTTGGTTTCACTATAATCCGGTTTATTTTGCACCCGGTACATTCAGTTGAAGTTTGAAATCGAATTATCGAACTACCACGCCATTTTCAATTCCTTTTATAATTATATATAATTATTTACGATGACGTATATAATATATACGTTCTAATTCTATTCAAAATAAACTTCTCGTCGATATTATTTAAAATAATCTATTCTAAATATTCAAAATTCGATAAAATTGCCAAAATAAAAATTTTAAACTGGCTCAGATTTTCGGGTTGTTACATCATTATTACTACAAGTGTGAACCTATGCTTCACACACGGGTTGATGCAAATAATTGTATGAAGATAAAAAGTGTTGGGGGAAAATTTCCCAAAAAACCCTTGGGAATAAAACCCAACCTTGTAGAAAAACAAATAGGAACAGATTGATGGTGAGGCAACACAAACAACAGATAGTCACTAGCAGAACAATCAAAAATCAAGCAATAAAAAAACACAAGAGATTTATAGTGTTTCTACTAACGTCTTGTTAGTGTACGTCCACTTGGGGAGAGGAGATTTTATTACTTTTCCAAATAAGAAAATATTACAAGACAAATAATAGAGAGGAAGAAGAAGAAATACAACTTCTTGAGATGATCCATACATTTACCTAATCCCTATCCTTATATAAGGATTAATACTTGGGGTTGAAGTAATTGATTTATGGTTTGTAAATCAATGCCTAATTAATTCTCCAATTTATTTGCCCCTGATAAGATTTAAACCAATTTGAGAATTAATTCCTTACTTCAATATCCAAAAAAAAAGCCTTCTTCATATTCTTCCACTCATGTAGATAATTTATTGTGTATCCAATTTTACAAAAGAGCCAATAATTTTTCTAGTATCTTCCAAATTTTCTGCAGTTGGAAATATTATATTGCTCAAATTAACAATATTTCCCAAATCTTCTCTAAATGGAAATATTGTATCACCATAATCAATAATGTCTTCCAAATCAGTGTAAATATTGTATCACGAAATCTAACAATCTCCACCTTGATACTATATTTTCTTGAAAGCATACCAACTCCACCTGCATCCTCTTATTCTAACCATCTTCTTGGACAAGACATCATGGTTACTTCCTCCAATGAGCTTCGGCATGGCCATCACCCATTGCACTTTATGAACAAACTCCAACAACGCCACCGCCTGCCAATAAAGTGTTAAAAGTACCCCTTCATGTAAGACCTATCAATCTTCACCATGAACCATCTCAACTCTCTCCCCACACCATGCCACCGCGTGGCACCTAGCATTTTGATAAGATATTCCAGCTCTAGCAATGCCCAAACTTAGCAATCTGCAAAGACTTATGCATATCCGCTGCTTTCTCCTTTGATCTCTGAACAATTTTAGACGATCCCTTCTTCCACTTATCAAGCGCAACCTTTTGGCAAAATCCAACCTTGTTGGAGCTTTCCTTTTTGATCATATTCTACCTATGCGGAAACTCAAAGTCCCTTCTCGTATGTCTAGCTTTGACATCTTTTTCACTAGAACTGTAGACTCCAACCCTTGGCTCTCCAAGTACATTGCTTTCCCTTAGGAGATACAAATCATGAAACTTATCTCCCTTCATCCCTACAAATGCACCCTTTGAAACTCTTAGACTATCCTTATCAATAGTTACCTCACATCCTTTGGATGCCAACTGCCCAGGAGATATCATTGACTTCCAAAGACTTAGAACATAACAGACACCTGTCAATGCGCATATTACCCGGTCATACATGCGAATCTACACAGTACCTTCGCCACTCTACAACTATCATCATTTTCCATAAGAATCAGTTTCCCATCTTTTCTTTAAAAAAACTGAAATAATTCTTATTAGCTCTGATACCAATTGTTGGGGAAAAATTTCCCAGGAAAACCCCTTGGGAGTAAAACCCAACCTTGCGGAGAAAACAAATAGATACGGATTGATGGTGAGGCTAAACAAACAACAGATAGTCACCAGCAAAACAATCACGGATCAAGCAATAAAAAAAACAAGAGAATTTAGTGGTTCCACTAATGTATTAGTGTACATCCACTTGGGGAGAGGAGATTTTATTACTTTTCTAAATAAGAAAATACTACAAGACTGATAATAGAGAGGATGAAGAAGAAATACAACTTCTAGAGATGATCCATACATTTACCTCCCTACCCTTATATAAGAATTAATACTTGGAGTTAAAGTAATTGATTTATGGTTATAAATCAATGCCTAATTAATTCTCCAATTTATTTGCTCTTGATAAGATTCCATGTTTAATAAACGAATCAGGGAATTAATTCCTTAATACAATATCCCCAAAAAAAATTCTTCATATTCTTCCACTTATGTAGGTAACTTATTTTAATCCAATTTTACAAAAGAGCCAATAAATTTTCTGATATCTTCCAAATTGGAAATATTATATTACTCAAATTAACAATATTTCCCAAATCTTCTCTAAATGGAAATATTGTATCACCATAATCAATAATATCTTCCAAAAATCCCTAAATCACCCTTCATTAAGAATTAATAATTATGTTTATCATCAGTACACAACGTTACCCTGTATATTTCTTTTTACTATGTGGGTTCTGTTTTGGCTCCACGTGTTTGTTCTTGTAAACTACTGCTTCTGCACATGTTTTATATAAAGCGGTGATAAGTTAACCACTTAAATTAAATTTAATAATTCCTTAATTATATAGTTAGTAACTTATTTCGTTAACATCAGACCATTTCCTTCTTTGTTTAACAAGTTTACTCCAAAAAGCCCTTCATCTTCATTTTTGTTAACCAAACCCAGACATATACGAACTGCCCCTTCATTTCCACTCCAACATGCGCTGCCGCTCCACTGCACCCAGTTTGAAAACCTATAGAAAAGTTGCATGATTTTACTTAGTTTTTAAATCCTTATTTAATTATAAAATTATTAAAATTATAAACTAGGTATTTCATCTGTAAAAAAAAAATCGGACTAACAGTTCTTCATACTTCCTCATCTTCATTTTCTTCCTTTCAAAAGCAAAAACCCTACGCCACTACAAGTTGAACGCTTGTAACACCCCGCCTCCGCTAGTGTCACTCGCAAAGGAATGCACTAGCTTTAGAGGGGCATTATTGGTAAACATGCACAGAAATATCACAAGACAGAACATATAAAACAGCGGAAGTAAAATCGAACTTTCATAAACATTAATAATTAAGGTCTAAAGCCTTTTACATCAGAGTACATCAAAACCTGTCTTGCAATAGTAAAGAAACATAAAGACTTTTTTTCCAAAATTATTCACCGAGTAAAACAGTAAAGTAGCCATAGCCAAGAAAAGTCCAAGCCATCCATGATGACCTTCAAGCAGAAGAAGTCCGAACTAAACAACCGTATTTCCTCCTTGTAACCTTGGGGGGAAACGGAAGAAAAGAGGCGAAACAAAACGGGTCAGTCAAAAAGACTGAGCAAGCCCTATCTACTATCAGCATAAAAACTAGTAAAGTTAACTGACATGAGAAACTGAGATGAACATAAGCATGATGACAAGATAGATAAGCTAAATCAAAATAACAGGATGAACTACTGAACTCAGATAAACTAAGGTGTCATGATAAATTACGGTGTCAAGATAAAACAAGGTATCCCATCGTCAAGTTCCTGTCAAATATAATATCCCCAAGATATCTATCACGTATAACATCCCATGGTATCTATCCTGTCTTTTAGCTCTGCACCTACCGTACTAGTATCCCCACCGTATCATGTGTTAACCATGAATGACCCTTACTCAAAAGTCGTGTAATTGTCCATGTCAACCTAATATATCGCATATATAGGTTACTCAACTCGTATGTTTTATTCCATGTAAGTGTTCAGTCCCTTGCCGTAGACCATACGGGCTTTCCCATGAGATTCTATACTACTTTAACATAGTTCCATGATCCTTAAGATCGTTTTGGATTGTCACCCTATATCTAACTAGGGTCTTTCAACATGAATCATTGTTTGTACAACTAGGACTTATGCTACCTAGGACTACTAGGGATTACGCTTACCTATTGCACGTTTTCGTATCTCGGTTTTGGTTCAACCACCCAGGGCCACTAGGATTTACGCTAACCGTCAACCGCGCCCTTTTTCCCACGCATTCATCGTGAATCGTTTTTCCATGACTGTATGCACATGTATCACATCGTGCCATCCGAGTCCTGTCACAGGGCAGACCAGGAAATACAGGACTCGGTCGGGAGCTTTCAATTTATCTGCCGATGCAGATGCTAAGGTCTGTTTTTTTCTATACGTGGCTATGGTCCCACGAGACCACTCCCTCAACTAGCGAAAGACAAGACATGATAAATCCTGTATGAGAACACACTACTGGCCAACCCACAATCCTAGCCTTACCGCAACCATAATTAGATAGCAATTATGGTCTATTGGGTGTTCTCTGCCTTTCCGTACGTACACGCTTGACCAAAGATGGTAGGTAGCCTGACGAATATGCTATCTAGGGTACGACCGTGTATCGTCGACTATCCCCTATCCATCCCCGTCTTTAGGTCGCTCGTATAGCAACCAAGGCATACTCTTGGTTCTTCTAACGCAGACCTTAACCTCTCATGAGCCTAGTATGATCACCTGGCAGCTCACAGAGGGATACCAAGAATATCCTCACGTTCCCCGAAGCCGTTGCTTCGTTACCCAGTTCGCTGGAGCCTTTATCTAAATCAGATACTTGCTCCTACTCGTATACTTAAACGATGACCTATCGTATCAGGTTACTCATCTATCTATGAACTGGTCTAAATTTCCTTGACTAAGAATCATTACTTAGTTATTCTTCAACTAAGGTTTACCACTTAGCCTTATTCCCGTTATCCTTGTTAACTACGGTTATCCACCTAATCCTCAGAACTAGGGTTTACATAATGGATTAAGTGTCACTTAAGTTCATGACTTAACCCGTCTACAAATCATGTCAAAATTGGCTAAGTATCCAAGTCCAAGACTTAACCCTACAAACCATGTGTCAAGTTGGTTAAGTATATTAAGCAATTCGCGACTTAACCTCATCCAATCATCATTCTAGATTGGTTAAGTATATATTAGCTTGACCCTATCAATTTACTTAGTCAAATCGGTCAAGTGTATTCAAGCGATTCGTGACTTAGCCTTATCATGTTTTCACGTTATATTGGTTAAGTACTGGTTAACTTAACTACATCAAATTAACGAGTTAGATTGGTTAAGTATAGGTCACTTAACCACATCAAATCATCGTGTTAGATTAGTTAAGTGTTTAACTTAACCCCATTAAACTACCAAGTGGGATTAATTAAGTCCAGGCTAACTTAACCCCATCCGATTATCATGTTTAGACTAGTTGAGTCTAATCTTAACCCCATCCATTAACTGTGTCTTTCGGTTAAATGTCATTAAGAAAACTTACTTAACCTTACCAGATTATCGTGTTGGATTGATTAAGTGTTGGTTAACTTAACCCTGTCCACTAGTCGTATAAAAATGGTTAAGTGTCATTAGGTAAATCAAGTTACTTAACCTACCCAACCTTGTCATGTTTTGTTAAGTATCATTAGCCTAATCAAATTACTTAACCCATTTGTCCATGTCATATTTGGTTAAGAGTCATTAATCAAATTAACTTAACCCTATCATGTGGCATTAATTACTTAATGCACCCCAACCTCTCACATTAGACTTTGTTGTGGTTACTAGTTAAGCCGGTCGGTTCCGGGTAGCTTTACACCACAACTTGGTCTAACCTCGGGTTCAAGCACAATATGACCAACTTCTCACATTGGGTCCTATTGTTTGCAACTACTAGTTAGGCCGGTCGGTTCCGGGTAGTTTTACGTTGCAAACTCAACCCAACCTCGAGTTGGCCACTTTCATGTATAGTCTAGTGTCATGTCCATATTCAAGTTTTCAAGCAATTGGGTAGACCTAACTTAATAGGTAAATTCCCAATGGGTAGACCTAACTTAATAGGTAAATTCCCAAGCTTATGTTTTCAAGCATACTTACATGTCAACTTCCATGTTATATTTCAAGTCATGTTTTCAAGTTGTATTTTCATGTTATTAGAAATTACCCATAACATAACCCAACGCTTTAAAACTCGCATATACGTTCGCAACAACGTAATGGATTAATAGAAGAGACTTGGCAAAGGCATGACAAAAATGGATATTAAGTCATAAGTTAATCATGGTGGCAAATGAGGCACAAATGTGTTCATTAACTTGCATGTTACATTCCTAAGCCTCAAAAACATGCATAAACCCAAACTTGGCACATAAACGAATCATGGTGACAAAAGACATGGATTGATGACTAGTAACTCGTATATATCATCATATAAGGGTTATGACTTCATATGCAAGTTGACATAAAGGGTATGAAGGTTCTCATGTTGCATAATGCAACATTTCAACATAAAGGTTGTAGCTTTTAGCTCACAAGATCAAGATAATGACTTCATAAACTTGCATGACATGATAGCATGTATCATTCTCAATGATCAAACCCAAACTTGCAACATGAACATTTAACTTCATAGTTAATATCTAAGAGTAGGGAAAGGGCTTACATTGCTATGAAGGCACAAATCGAAATGCAAAACAAAGATTGTGATGAAGCCTATGCATGCCATCACCCAAAAACCCAAAGATGAACGCTCCAAATCAATAAAAACCCCATCTTTATGAACAAAGATCAAAGCTTTTGCCTTGAAATCAACTTGAGAAGCTCTCATACTAACATAGAGACTCTCTAACACTCACATGATCATGAAACCTCTCATAGAAATGAAGATAGAGACTTTGGGCAAGAGGATGGAGGCCATGAGAGTAAATTTTTTTGCCATAGTTTAGTTGCATGAATGAATAATGAGGGTTTAGGGGTAGGTTAGGGGCTTATTTATAGAGATTAGGAGTGATTAAGACCTTAGGATTAACCCTAGGATCAACCTGAGCCATCAGATTTCGAACCAGGCCCAAAAACCTAGCCAAGACAGAAAATAGGTGCACCAGGCAAAACTGCCCGGCCACCATAAGTCGACCCCCAAGTCGACAGGGCTGTCGACTTGGGTCAAGCATGTCGACTCCCAAGTCGACAGGGCTGTCGACTTGGGGTTCCGGGTGGGAATTTTTCCCGCCTAGCCCTCTAGCCCTAATTTTTGAAATTAGAACTCGTTTTTGAACTTGAATTTTCTGAAAACTTCGTCGGACCATAACTTGGTCATACGGACTCCGATTCTCGAAAACTCAGACTCTATTTGGCGTATTTTTCCGAGATGAACGCAATGGCATAGCCCGTTTAACTTGATTCAGAATTTAAAATTAAATTCTGCCTTGATTCTCGTCTTAATCATGTTATCGAAATACGGGTTGTTACATTCTCCCCACCTTTTAGCATTTCGTCCCCGAAATCTCCAAGTTTGGAAGAACATATCCTATCATCCATCATTCATCTACTCAAATCATCATCCACAAGCAACCATTGTCCTTAGATGATTTCTAATGCTGTATGAATATATGCAAGACGTGTGTGTACATGTTCCTTAGCTAATGCTAATGATCAGGCCTGAATAATCTTTCTAATGCAAAATATGTATAGTTCCATGAATCCAACATGTATGCAAATAGTCCTAGTCATATAGATACTATATGCGTGCACAATCATTCATTCATATGCAACAACCGCATGATAATACATTCGATTTCATCCATAAACAAGTATAAATACCCGTGCATATGCAATATGAAATGTGACCGAGTCGAGCTAGTATCTAATGTGTATTCGCGCATCCATGAACAACCACTTGCAACCACTTGCAACCATATCAATCATAACATGTTTCAAATACATGTTTACATCCATAGGGTTCTACCTAGGATTCCCTGAAACAGGGTCGAGAAAATAAACAAGACAAACTCCTTACGGGGTCTGTAACAGAAAGTAGGACCGAGAGGATGTCCACAAAAGATAGCCTACAAGTAAGCTCTACAGAGAACAGGGATCAAGGATATACTCCCAAAAAGAGATATCATGCGCGTATCTAGTCTTTGACCATCAAAGTCGTATTTCCGTGAGCTTAATTCCATTGTGCTTTAACCATCCTTTAACTTCATGGTTTCGTAGCTCCTTATTTTTCCTGTTTCCATAACATGAGCTGGAACTCATTCCTTCGTCGCCTCTCGTTCTACTTGCACTTATCCTTTTTCTAGAATACTTGGCGCAAACCTTCGTACTCATGATCTCATGCAAGCTTTCCAAAATTCACTAGTGAATCTTGGATCTCGTTCATATACTATAAGGTATTCCATGTAGAAGAACTTTCTCTTGAAAGTAAACAGGTGTCAACCAGGTTATCAAGCGCACTTACTAGGGTGATCTCTATAACCCATGCATAAATGAAGTAAACCACCCGTCTTATCGGCGAACACCACTCGATCGGGCTTCAAATTTCCAATAAAGGCATCAAGGGATTCTAAGTAACTAGTCATGACAGAACCTCAAAAAGGTTACACGATACTTCGAGGGTATTACCAAGGCTAGTCAAAAGGTCTAACTACCCTCCTATCAAAACCGAGAGTGGCACCCCCTACTGGATAACCACTTCATCCCTAGAATCCATCCATAGCTTACAAACATAAGCATTATTTCCAAACTCAACTCTTGGCATAGACATTCTCAAATCCAAACATGTCATGTATAAATGGACTGATTCCCCAATAGGACTTTGAGACAAAAATGGGATTCTCTATTACGCTAGTACTTAAGGTGCAGAGACTCAACTATCGAAGCAAACTTAAATGATACGATGATCAAAACAAAGTCCTAACGGGATGATAGAGAAGAAGAGTTAAGCCTTTAACAAGATCGTTACCCTCCTTCCGAGGCACTCTAAAAATGAGAGCATACTATTGCCCTCCCGATGATCCTGTCCTTGTCCCATGATACTTAACTATCCGCCCCGTTTTACCGTGCCAAAGGTACTCTCTCGTCATGGGTTTCATTGTTCATCTTTCTCCCTCCTTTGAGGACTAAGCTATACCAACAAGTTGCTCATCCTTAAGCTCGTATCCTTTATCCTCTTTCTCACTGTCCTTTCTTATAACGTGACCACTGGTCTCTCGAGAACCACCTCCATCGTATGGAAAGCACTTTCGTAGATAGAAAAGACTAGTCGCAGTTAGAACCACTGTGACTACAGATGGAGGAAAGAAAGGAAAAGAGATCCAATTAAGGAAACAAGGGTAGTGCTAATGGCCTTTGGGAATAGCCTTTTTCTTTTAAAAGAAAATTTTCTTGAAAAATGCTTCTTTGTAAACGATTTTCAAATAGTTTTCAGAAGGTCTTTAAAAACTTTTGCCCAGTCTGGTAACCTTCTGCTCTGATACCAAATGTAACACCCCGCCTCCGCTAGTGTCACTCGCAAAGGAATGCACTAGCTTTAGAGGGGCATTATTGGTAAACATGCACAGAAATATCACAAGACAGAACATATAAAACAGCGGAAGTAAAATCGAACTTTCATAAACATTAATAATTAAGGTCTAAAGCCTTTTACATCAGAGTACATCAAAACCTGTCTTGCAATAGTAAAGAAACATAAAGACTTTTTTTCCAAAATTATTCCCCAAGTAAAACAGCAAAGTAGCCATAGCCAAGAAAAGTCCAAGCCATCCATGAGGACCTTCAAGCAGAAGAAGTCCGAACTAAACAACAGTATTTCCTCCATGTAACCTGGGGGGGGGGGAACGGAAGAAAAGAGGCAAAACAAAACGGGTCAGTCAAAAAGACTGAGTAAGCCCTATCTACTATCAGCATAAAAACTAGTAAAGTTAACTGACATGAGAAACTGAGATGAACATAAGCATGATGACAAGATAGATAAGCTAAATCAAAATAACAGGATGAACTACTGAACTCAGATAAACTAAGGTGTCATGATAAATTACGGTGTCAAGATAAAACAAGGTATCCCATCGTCAAGTTCCTGTCAAATATAATATCCCCAAGATATCTATCACGTATAACATCCCATGGTATCTATCCTGTCTTTTATCTCTGCACCTACCGTACTAGTATCCCCACTGTATCATGTGTTAACCATGAATGACCCTTACTCAAAAGTCGTGTAATGGTCCATGTCAACCTAATATATCGCATATATAGGTTACTCAACTCGTATGTTTTATTTCATGTAAGTGTTCAGTCCCTTGCCGTAGACAAAACGGGCTTTCCCATGAGATTCTATACTACTTTAACATAGTTCCATGATCCTTAAGATCGTTTTGGATTGTCACCCTATATCTAACTAGGGTCTTTCAACATGAATCATTGTTTGTACAACTAGGACTTATGCTACCTAAGACTACTAGGGATTACGCTTACCTATTGCACGTTTTTGTATCTCGGTTTTGGTTCAACCACCCAGGGCCACTAGGATTTACGCTAACCGTCAACCGCGCCCTTTTTCCCACCCATTCATCGTGAATCGTTTTTCCATGACTGTATGCACATGTATCACATCGTGCCATCCGAGTCCTGTCACAGGGCAGACCAGGAAATACAGGACTCGGTCGGGAGCTTTCAATTTATCTGCCGATGCAGATGCTAAGGTCTGTTTTTTTCTATACGTGGCTATGGTCCCACGAGACCACTCCCTCAACTAGCGAAATACAAGACAGGATAAATCCTGTATGAGAACACACTACTGGCCAACCCACAATCCTAGCCTTACCGCAACCATAATTAGATAGCAATTATGGTCTATTGGGTGTTCTCTGCCTTTCCGTACGTACACGCTTGACCAAAGATGGTAGGTAGCCTGACGAATATGCTATCTAGGGTACGACCGTGTATCGTCGACTATCCCCTATCCATCCCCGTCTTTAGGTCGCTCGTATAGCAACCAAGGCATACTCTTGGTTCTTCTAACGTAGACCTTAACCTCTCATGAGCCTAGTATGATCACCTGGCAGCTCACAGAGGGATACCAAGAATATCCTCACGTTCCCCGAAGCCGCTGCTTCGTTACCCAGTTCGCTGGAGCCTTTATCTAAATCAGATACTTGCTCCTACTCGTATACTTAAACGATGACCTACCGTATCAGGTTACTCATCTATCTATGAACTGGTCTAAATTTCCTTGACTAAGAATCATTACTTAGTTATTCTTCAACTAAGGTTTACCACTTAGCCTTATTCCCGTTATCCTTGTTAACTACGGTTATCCACCTAATCCTCAGAACTAGGGTTTACATAATGGATTAAGTGTCACTTAAGTTCATGACTTAACCCGTCTACAAATCATGTCAAAATTGGCTAAGTATCCAAGTCCAAGACTTAACCCTACAAACCATGTGTCAAGTTGGTTAAGTATATTAAGAAATTTGCGACTTAACCTCGTCCAATCATCATTCTAGATTGGTTAAGTATATATTAGCTTGACCCTATCAATTTACTTATCAAATCGGTCAAGTGTATTCAAGCGATTCGTGACTTAGCCTTATCATGTTTTCACGTTATACTGGTTAAGTATTGGTTAACTTAACCACATCAAATTAACGAGTTAGATTGGTTAAGTATAGGTCACTTAACCACATCAAATCATCGTGTTAGATTAGTTAAGTGTTTAACTTAACCCCATTAAACTACCAAGTGGGATTAATTAAGTTCAGGCTAACTTAACCCCATCCGATTATCATGTTTAGACTAGTTGAGTCTAATCTTAACCCCATCCATTAACTGTATCTTTCGGTTAAGTGTCATTAAGAAAACTTACTTAACCTTACCAGATTATCGTGTTGGATTGATTAAGTGTTGGTTAACTTAACCCTGTCCACTAGTCGTATAAAAATGGTTAAGTGTCATTAGGCAAATCAAGTTACTTAACCTACCCAACCTTGTCATGTTTTGTTAAGTATCATTAGCCTAATCAAATTACTTAACCCATTTGTCCATGTCATATTTGGTTACGAGTCATTAATCAAATTAACTTAACCCTATCATGTGGCATTAATTACTTAATGCACCCCAACCTCTCACATTAGACTTTGTTGTGGTTACTAGTTAAGCCGGTCGGTTCTGGGTAGCTTTACACCACAACTTGGTCTAACCTCGGGTTCAAGCACAATATGACCAACTTCTCACATTGGGTCCTATTGTTTGCAACTACTAGTTAGGCCGGTCGGTTCCGGGTAGTTTTACGTTGCAAACTCAACCCAACCTCGAGTTGGCCACTTTCATGTTTAGTCTAGTGTCATGTCCATATTCAAGTTTTCAAGCAATTGGGTAGACCTAACTTAATAGGTAAATTCCCAATGGGTAGACCTAACTTAATAGGTAAATTCCCAAGCTTATGTTTTCAAGCATACTTACATGTCAACTTCCATGTTATATTTCAAGTCATGTTTTCAAGTTGTATTTTCATGTCATTAGAAATTACCCATAACATAACCCAATGCTTTTAAACTCGCATATACGTTCGCAACAACGTAATGGATTAAAAGAAGAGACTTGGCAAAGGCATGACAAAAATGGATATTAAGCCACAAGTTAATCACGGTGGCAAATGAGGCACAAATGTGTTCATTAACTTGCATGTTACATTCCTAAGCCTCAAAAACATGCATAAACCCAAACTTGGCACATAAACGAATCATGGTGACAAAAGACATGGAATGATGACTAGTAACTCGCATATATCATCATATAAGGGTTATGACTTCATATGCAAGTTGACATAAAGGGTATGAAGGTTCTCATGTTGCATAATGCAACATTTCAACATAAAGGTTGTAGCTTTTAGCTCACAAGATCAAGATAATGACTTCATAAACTTGCATGACATGATAGCATGTATCATTCTCAATGATCAAACCCAAACTTGCAACATGAACATTTAACTTCATAGTTAATATCTAAGAGTAGGGAAAGGGCTTACATTGCTATGAAGGCACAAATCAAAATGCAAAACAAAGATTGTGATGAAGCCTATGCATGCCATCACCCAAAAACCCAAAGATGAACGCTCCAAATCAATAAAAACCCCATCTTTATGAACAAAGATCAAAGCTTTTGCCTTGAAATCAACTTGAGAAGCTCTCATACTAACATAGAGACTCTCTAACACTCACATGATCATGAAACCTCTCATAGAAATGAAGATAGAGACTTTGGGCAAGAGGATGGAGGCCATGAGAGTAAAATTTTTGCCATAGTTTAGTTGCATGAATGAATAATGAGGGTTTAGGGGTAGGTTAGGGGCTTATTTATAGAGATTAGGAGTGATTAGGACCTTAGGATTAACCCTAGGATCAACCTGAGCCATCAGATTTCGAACCGGGCCCAAAAACCTAGCCAAGACAGAAAATAGGTGCACCAGGCAAAACTGCCCGGCCACCATAAGTCGACCCCCAAGTCGACAGGGCTGTCGACTTGGGTCAAGCATGTCGACTCCCAAGTCGATAGGGCTGTCGACTTGGGGTTTCTGGCGGGAATTTTTCCCGCCTAGCCCTCTAGCCCTAATTTTTGAAATTAGAACTCGTTTTTGAACTTGAATTTTCTGAAAACTTCGTCGGACCATAACTTGGTCATACGGACTCCGATTCTCGAAAACTCAGACTCTATTTGGCATATTTTTCCGAGACGAACGCAATGGCATAGCCCGTTTAACTTGATTCAGAATTTAAAATTAAATTCTGCCTTGATTCTCGTCTTAATCATGTTATCGAAATACGGGTTGTTACAACGCTGCTCCACATCCAATCCACCGGACGACCACCGGTTTCCGCCACCCTCTACGCCACCTCACCATCGACATTCGCCTAGAACGCCTTCCAACTTGATGTTCTAATGCACCAGATAAATCCCACGAAACCGCATGTCCTTCTGACCTATTTCTGATCACCGTCGCATCAAGGATTGACCAGCTGTCGTCGATCGGAGACACCCACCAGACTCCTCTAAGCCTCGCAGACCCTCGGCCTAAGTCTCGACCATCTTGACCCCACATCTCGTAGGTTGGAACCCAAAACCCGCAGTGCCTTCCATCTTTGATCCCCGACACCTCGATGAATAATACTTCATCAACAATGGTCAAAACAAAGCTATCGTCGAGCCTAAAAATTTAGTAGTTTAAAGAATTTTAAATCTATCGATGAATTGTGAGAATTTATGGAAGAAGTATCCCATCTTTTCAGTCGTTAGTTTGGTAGGAGGAAGCATATATTTTTCGTTGACCATTAAATGATATTTGACACGCATAATTGTTTACAAGTGTGGTATAAATAGAATGTAAAATAAATAAAATATTGATAACGATACTTTAACGTGAAGTAACGCGCAAAAACCACCACAAACAACCTCCGATTGGGATGAAACTCCTAATCCTAGCATAAAAAAATATTCTGGACCCAATGAGACAGGTTTCGTCCAATTCTGAGGTCATTTGTGAAAAGTACTTTATAATTATCGATGAAAAATAAAGCATTTAAAATCCCTATAATTACGGAAAGAATTGAAACCTTGACATTTTTCTAGAGCTCTTCCTTACGGATCCAATGAAATTTGTTTCGTTAAATTTGGAGTTTGTTTGGCCAGTCGTTTATTCGTTAAAAGTTACCCCTTTCTAAATAACATAAATAACTAAATGGAAACAAAGATGTTTTTGGCCACTAAAGTCACTTACGACATCCGTTTGCCACAAAATTTGATTTTTTACAATAATTAAATGACACAGTTCCAATGAAACTAATTTCATCGAAAACTGACACCATTTGTAAAAATAGCTATTTTCAACTCTATACAAATATTAATAAAATATTAACTAAATTTCCAATTAATTCAATTAAATAATAATAAATTATTATCATCAAAAATATCCAAGTAAAATAATATATGCAGCTTCAAATATAAATTATACAACTTAGTATCGTCAATTTGAGTTAAAACGGTATCCAAATTATATTAAAATGCTCTTTAAACGTTATAATTTAATAACGATTTTTCATAGCGATTATTTTAAAATTTGAATTGGACATAACTAACAATCTATAACATGAAATCTGGATTTTTCTCTTCCATATGAAAATTATAATCAATAAGATTCCAACGTTTCTTGTTTCATAAAAATCCAACTGAAAATGGATTCTATATATCTAGTTAAAGTTCAAAACTCAATAGTACGAAGTACCGCGCTATTTCGAGCTCGTTTTAATTTAAATATAAACTAATGCTTAAACTTTGTTTTAATAAACGAATTCAATATTAAAAACCAATAATAATCCAAATTAAATATTTAAAATAATGAATTAAATTAAATATTTGGCTGCCAAAAATACGGGACATTACATTCTTCCCCCCTTAATAGAATTTCGTCCCCTAAATTACTAAGGTGAGAAAAATGCTACAAACCCATTAATTTAAAAATCCAATTTATAGTAAATCAAAAACCAGTTCATTATCATCAATATAAAGTTTCAAAAATATCGAAAATTTTCTAACACATTAAATTCTCGGAAAAATTCGGTAGAGTGTCCCCTGTACGGAGTGACATTTGCGATATCGCAGGAATAAATAATATATATACATCGACCCACACGGTCGGAAAACAAAATCTAAACCAAAATTTTATATTTCTGCGTAGGCGTACCTTTTACGAGCACTATTGAGCATACTTGCTCAATTTATTTCGATCTGCGTAATAAAATCAATCCTCAGGCCTTCAGCTACCTATACAAAACTCAATTTAACATGTAAGCAACAATTACATGAAATACTTAAATAACTTTTCCTTTATCAACAAGTATAACTACAAAATTCCCAAAACATCACTCATTTTAAAAGGTATGTGCAAATACAGGTTTTAATAATCCAGTTTAATTCTTATGCTGTTCCATTCTAGCTTATAATACTGGAATTTGCTTTTAATTCGTTCAACCTCTTATTAACCCATTGATGAATTATAATCAATCCATCGAACAATAATCAACAAACAATGCACAACAAATTTAAATAATCAACTGAATTTATATTTGGTATTAACATTTACTTTGGGTTTCACATATTTGAACTATCAATCGATTAATCTCCAATTTATTTCTCTTTAATTAATATTCATTCAAATTCCAAATTTATTTCATTAATTTCAATATCATTCTTAATTTAATTTTACTTAATCAAGTTAAGTTTCAAATTCAAATTTTTAATCCAATTTGAATATCATTCCAATCAATCAAACACACAAAATCTCAATAATTTGATAAAAATTATTTTCTTTTCTATACAAAAATATATTTTGGGTAAAATTATTTCATTTACCCTCTTTACAAAACAATATTGTGTTCATTACTAGTTCAATGCTTCTCAACACTTGAACCGATCAAACAACACAATACAAAACATTTGTATATAAAATTTACAAATACGCTCCCTCAGATATATACATCCAACTCAATCTGGGGCATTACTAACCCAATCTCTATTGAGTTATACCACATAGCCAAGGTTATTACTAAACCAATAGTACTGATACCACTGTAACGACCCAAGGATTTTCGACCCCGAAAATCGATACAAAAACACCATGTTGAACATTCAAGCATCGAAAACACAAGAATGTTATTAGAAAGAAGATTAGAGGGTGAGATAAGAAAGAAAGAATTATTAGAATAGAAGATGAAGAAGAAGAAGAAACACATCGAAAACAAAGTCTCACATCGCAGCGGAACAAAATATAATATAGAAATAAATACTTTACTGAGAGCTTTAAAAATATTTACAATCATCAGAGTACATCACACATTCGGATAGTTATAATAATCTGTCCTCTTATACTCACACAGTGGAATATATAATATCATACATCGGAACTCTTCCAACTCGTCTTTTCATAGCATCTGATAACCTGAACCTGTACAACTCGGTCTAACCCGAGCATTTTACAAATACAGGATCAGACTGGTGAACCAGAGTGAGAAAAATACACTAAGTTTAAAGGTATCACACAACTTGATTTTAATGTCTAAATCTTTTCAAAAGAAAAGGATAATCGTAAGATCGAATCCACATATAAATACGGATGGTTTTTACCTTACGATAACCCAAAACTTTTTTGAAAACAATATTACTCTGATATTACGATAGTGTCTAAATACAAATAAATATCAATCTAGTGGAATGGTTTCATCTCACGCTCCACGTATATAGTATACAATCAAAACCGTGGGCGTTATTGGAGAACAGATTTCCTGGCAAGGTATGGGACCACCTTCCCGACAATGTACCTCTAGAGATGAATATATTGGGGTTCAACAAGAATATCTTGCAACCTAGGCTAAACATGACTGGCTCCTCACTTTCTCTTGAGAGTAATGAATATATTATTACCACGGTTGGGAGTAAGCCAACCGAACCGATAGCATACATACAGAAATAAAAAGGGACAATCGAAGTTATTTGATTTCACCAGATCAAGTAATGACGTACCCTTTTGGTAGGTGCGACCCACATAACCATGCGACCCACCCGATTTTATGCCATTTCCAAGTTGATGAGTCTAGAGGTTAACCTTATCCTTTAGAACAACATATCTCCATCCACTTTGAATGCCACATCGTCAGATCCACTAGATATTACTAATTGATGTCTACAAAAATACTCAAATTGATAAGAGAATGTGCACTTCTCCGCCATCAATTTGATATGTTTTAAAGAAATCAATGTACGTGATTTATTTGGAAATACTCAGTCAGACACTTGTCCATACAAGTCATCCAGGAATAGGATGAACTGAAGGCACTCTCCTACTACATCTAATATAGGAATCACCCCATGGATCAGTAGCAAGAAGTCCTTGCAATTCGAAGATTTCAATTACGACAGAATCACACGTTGTTATAACTCTGGTGGACCAGACTAGGGAAATTCAACAAGTAACTCTTCCGCTCATGAAGATCAACAGTCTACAATGCTCCATCTCGATCGTCTTCTGATAACTTCACGTATTTATTGGTCGGAATGGTGTCCGAATATTAATTTAATCCCAGTCTTTCCGCACCAATAAGCGTATCGGCCAGATTTGATAGTCGGTTATTTAACTATCAAATAAACTCAAATTAACAACCATCAATCCATAAGAATAAAAATGAATTCACTGATTTCAGTACCTAGCATCATTAAGCCTCTTTAATTAACCGTCTATTAATTAAATTCTTAATATCTCCCAATATTTGGATTACTGCATTTACTTCTTATTATTGAATAAGAATATTCTTAAACCCATTTATTCAACTTATAAACTCTTCTAACACAGTTTATAAAATCATTCACGGAAATCATAACTTACATTTCCCTCAACTCCTCTCGTTTATAAACTAATACCATCCGTGGATAATCATGAAGCCACTCAAGTTCGGGTAATCTAATTACCTCTCAGACCTTGACCAACAATATTCATATCTTCAGAATATATAGAAGTCTATTAACACCACCGATTCCTTTTAAAAACTTTATTTGAAATTTCAACACGTTTACTTAATTGGTTAAGTAATCTCTTATTTATAATCCTCTTCGTTTCTTAAAAACTCATTTACAATATAATATACAAGTCTCGATTCAATTATAATTCAGATCCTTTATAAATTTCTGCAATATCTCTTTCTAATATATTTTACCAACATTCACAGTAATAAGTATTTATTGATTAAAATTATAAATAAACATTATTTACAAATCTTATATAAATATCTTCAAAATTGTATGTGAACACATTCAAATCTTAATTTGCGATCTTCTATTTTAATAATCAAAATAAGTTAACTTAACTTTTGTATCAAACAATACAGATTATATTCCAAATCTCTTTACTTCCATTTATCAAACGTTGTCACTTCATTCCCAACAACTTATTTCTTGTCTAAAAATCGTATGATGATCCTTTACAAAGATCTTCAGTTTATTAATCAAATAGTTTAACTTATCGTTTGTAGCAAATGTTACAAATCCCATTTCCAGAACATAACTTCATTTACAAATTCCATTTGCAGTTCATTTGTGACGACTTATAATTTGATTTCATTTCCCAACTCTCAATTTACACTTATCCAATTCCATTATACTTGGAATTCATTTTACCACTATATCACGTATAAATCAACTCTTATTCGTATATTTAGTTATACTATAATTGGAAAGTCTTGATTTAACAATCTATTCCAGCTATCGGGTTTAAATCCAATTATAGATCCCTATTTATCATTCTCAAACCCAAATCCTATTTATAACTCTATATTCATATTTCAATTCCCATTTCATTTAAAATCCTGAAATCCCATTTTCCAAATCAATACTCATTTCCAGTTCTCTTGGTTCGTTAATCTCATTCACGGAATGTTACTCAATCACATTTCGTATATTTAAAACAATGTTTATTTAAAACAACCATTTATTTCGAAAATATCACTCTTCGTTCTCTTTTATATATTCTCGTAAATCCATGATACTATTATTCCTTTTCAATATTATGAAATTAATTTAAACTTCCTTTATGGCCTTTAAAGCATTTTCATACATTTTACACATTTTAATACGACAAGTTTATATCATTTAATTATTTATTAATAATCTCTTATATCTCTATTTGTTATAAATTTTAAATAATTGTAAACCAATACATCAAACCTTGATATTTATATTTATGATCAAAACGTATTCCAAACATATAAATATAACTTTGAACACCGTCGGTTTAACATCGATTTAAAAATCTTTCCTTTTACCGATGGTACTAAAGAGGCAAATATCCACTGAAGTACCAAACCGTGAAATATAATCAATTTCACATCAAATGAACACAACAAATCATATTGATTATCATTATCAATATAAGTGAGGAATCCTATTATATTCCTCTATCCTGTTATTCCCTGCAAAACAATGGGTTACTTCAATCTGAATCGTTCAGTTCAATATGGCTAATACATATTCATTTTCTGTAACGGCCCGCAAATCCGTACTATCTGAGTTGACTAATAACACCACACGTCCAACCCAAATTGCACAGAAATACGAATCGTTATTAGAAAGAAGTTATAGGGTGAGAAATAGAAAGAAAGAAATGTTAGAATAGAAGAAAACAGAGAAGACACAACTCACATCGGAACGAATAAAATATATTATATAACATAAATTTTGAAATAAAAATCAGTAACTATATATACATACCATTATTAGAGAACAACAGTTATTCCTTGTAACACCCCACCTCTGCTAGGGTCACTCACAAAGGGAATGCACTAGTTTTGGAGGGGTATTATCTAGTAAACAGGCACAGAGATAACACAAGACAGAACATAAATTAAACAGAGTATATAAAGCAGCGGATATAAATTTAACCAAATCTCATTACGTGGAAAATAGAGTCAAAACCTCTTACATCAAAATACCAAGTCATTATTTCATTACATCAAGTTCTAAAGAAGCAAAGTACTTAAAACAACATAAGTCCAATATTATTCCCCAAAAAGAGCATGAGTGCAGCCATAGCATAGCTCCAGACCAAACCGTACATGAGCTGTCAGAAAGCAAGCAAAGTCCAAACTAAGAGCTAGAGTTTCCTCCCTGAGAACCTGGGGGGGAGGGGGGGACGAAAGAAAAAGAGGTGGAAGAAAACGGGTCAGTCAAAAAGACTGGTAAGCCCTAGTGACTATCAGTATAAAAACTAATAAAGTTAACTGGACATGAGAAACTGAGATTAAACATAAAGATAATAATTGGACTGGCATGATAATAAAAGGTAACAAGATAAGAGTGGCATCACATATACGAGGTTTACTGCACTAACTGTACTAGTGTCCAAATCCATGTCAAGTATAAATCCAGAAATGATCCCTAAACCCAATAACATGAAATGACCCAATACGGGGTCCAACAGTCCATCCTAATCGATCGGCTTTACTCGTTGTGTGTTGGTGTTATACGGCCCAATCGCGGAATGTAGTCACATGTGCTAGGTCCACCCTAGGGTGTATCAGGTCCTAGGGTGTCAACCACTGACACAAATCAAGCATGCACAATGTAGTACTACGTTTGCCCATGCCTACTTTTTCAACTCCGGACTAAGTGCACGACCCTAGTCCGCCTGAACCTACACTGGCGCACCTTACTCAGCCGTTATTCTTGGTCGGTTACAATCAGCCTAGTAATCGTGCCCCACCCTGCCTAGTCCCCAGGGTATCGTGATACTTCTAAGTGGGTTACTGCTAAAAGGGACCACGTGGCTAGGATTTCTAATGGGTTAAGTATTGTCATTAAAAAGGTCATGACTTAACCCTATCCAAACATGTATCTAGTTGGTTAAGTATATATACAAGCAGTTCAAGACTTAACCCTATCAAATCGACGTGTCAAATTGGTTAAGTATATTCAAGGGGTCCATGACCTAACCTTACCATGTGGCAATAATTCACTTAACGCACCCCAACCTCTCAATTAGACTTAGTTACGGTTACTGGATGTGCTGGGCGGTTCCGGGCAGATTTACACCATAACCTAGTCTAACCTCGGGTTTAAAGTGCTATATGACCAACTACTCACATTGGGTCCTATTATTTGCAACTACTGGATTTGCCGGGCGGTTCCGCGCAGATTTACGTTGCAAATTCAACCCAACCTCGAGTTGGCCATTTTCAAGTTATCTAATTGTCATGTCCCAAATTCATGTTTTCAAGCTTATTCTCATGTCAAGTTTTCATGTCATATTTTCATGTCATATCATGTCAATTCCATAGCCAATTTTCAAGTATGCCTAATCTACCCAAAACGTATCCCCAATGTACGTGAATTCGCATTAATACAACATGTCAAAATAGGGAATAACACAATCAGGATAGTCATAGAATGGCAAAGGTGTTCACAAGTTAAGCATGTTGATTATAACATTACATGCATATGAAATAGGGTCTCAACATCAACTTGACAAGACATGGTGATAGACATGGTAAAGGATTGACATAAGATAGTACCCCAATAATAGTTTCAATATCACAGGCATGGCAAGATAAAGATCGTAAAGGGGTTTTAGATTAAACATGAATATATCCAAATTAAGTTCATACTAATATTCCACAAGTCAACATTTAAGATGAATAGATCTGGGGTGTACAAAACTAGATTCAAAATAACAGATTTAAAAGTGATAGTCATAGATCCAAGATATACAATAGTAGATCCAACTTAGTTATCATGTTTAGGCATAATTTCAGTTTACATCGTGTTCAGGTTAAATTTACAGTTTAAATCTAAGAGTGACAATGGGCTTACAGATCGTAGTCTAGAGAATGAGAAAGCAAAAAGAGTAGAAGCAGAATCTCTAGCAAATCCCCAAACCAACGTAGCACTAACAAAGTCCTGAATAACCTCCTTGTTCTCTATCTTCCAGTCAGAACTTCAGCAGCATATGGCCGGACAAGAATGTGATAGAAAGTCTAGGGCCAGAGGCAGTTTATATAGTGTTTAGAGAGTGAATCTAGACAAGCAACAAGACCAGATACATCTGGCTCAAAAACAGGCTAGGTGACCAGGTCGACACCCAAGTCGACGGCCCAGTCGACTTGGTCTGGGGGGGGGTCGACTCCCCAGTCGACCTGGGTGCTGGCGGGATTTTTCCCGCCCAGCTGTCTGGATTTGAAATTCGAATTTTGAACTTGAATTCAAACTGTTTTGAACTCTGGAATTTTCTGAAACTTTGGAGAGCCATATCTTGGTCATACGGACTTCGATCTTCATAAAATCGGACTCGTTTTCAAGCAGAATTTCGAGATGAACGTAATGGCGTAACCCGTTTCCCTTTATTCTTATTTTAAAATTTAATTCTGCCTTGATTTATAGTTATAACACGTTATTAAAATACGGGTTGTTACATTCCTGGAACAGTTATAAACACCTGTTTCCAGATATCACATAGTACACATCGGAAATATGATAGTCTATACCTAACTAGTGAAGCCTCCTGCTTCCAGGTCTTCCAAGTGAATCTGAAAAATCCCAACTACTTGACTGCCCGTACAAATTTGGGCACCCAAGAGTTTAGGGAAAACAAAACAAAATAAATTCTGGGTCAGTCATGGGACCGGTGTGAGTAAACTCCAACCAATTGTTTAACTTTCAAAATCCTTTCGAAAGAAAAGATAATAGTAAGACCAGCACACACATAAACATGGACGGTTTTTACCTTACTATAACCCAAAAACACTTTGATACAAAAATCCAATGATATTATAATAGTGTCTAAATCAAATAAATAGAATCTAGCGGAACGCTTGCATCTCACGCCCCACATACATAGTATAAAATCAAAAAAACCGCAGGGCGCTTATTGGAGATTGGATTTCCAACATGACAAGGTATGGAACCACCTTCCGATAGTATATCTCTAGAGAGGAATACACTGGGTTCAACAAGAGCATCTTGCAACCCGACCCATACATGACCGACCACTCATTTCGCTTGAGTGTATCGAATGTATATCACCAACGGTTGGGATCAGCAACCGCTTTCCGAATGGGACAACATCGAATAGAATAAGGAATTAAATGAATCTCTAGATAGGTGATAATACACCCTAATGGGAGTGACCTACATAGCCATGATGCCTACCCGATTTTTGTCATTTCCCGGTTGTTGAGGCCTGAGGCTACGCTTACTTATCATTCATGGATAACACAATCACTTTGAATGCCACATTTTTAGATCCGTTAATCACTAATTAATTTGCACAAATATATTCTGGATATTATGCTAAGGGAATAAATCCGTTGCCACCATGTATATTTATACAGACCAATATATATGATCATTGGAAATACTCTATCAGACATTCATCCATTTACGCTCGTTTTAGGATTGAATGAAACCAAAGGCACAATTCTATTAATAGAAAAAGCCCTTGCATTTTACTCCGTCTTCGATTATCTTCATATAATCTGATTCGCAACGCTACTGCCAATACAGAGTGGTTCACGGATAATAACCCAACCGGTCTCTCCATATTGACAACGATATTGGCAAATACTTCGATAGTCGGTTATTTAACTATCGAAGAAAAACAAACAAACATTCATCCATAACATCCATCAATCACTGGCCCTGTTAATTAATATTTCATTAATTAATTCACTTCCTCATTTCCCTATCAATATTCGTTAACCAAATATTTTCAGTGATCTTGTTGGACTCTTACGCTATTTGAAAAAAACATTTCCCTATATCACCTCCTTTTATTTTCTACACTTAGAAAATATATTCTATTTGAAATTGAAAACAATTCCAATCACATATCTCTTTTCCGACTACTTTAATTATACTCAGGAAATATTTACTTTTATATTTCCAAAATTCCATCACTTGGGTTAAAACGAATGCTGGGTAAAACATTGTTACAATAACCCAAAATATTTTATTCAGCTAACTATTATTCAACCCTTTTCTTCGAGATTGGATCTTGCTATTTATCAATTGAAAATGAAATCAATCAAGTTGGGGTAAAATTACCTCTCAGACCTTGACTGAAAACATCATTAATTTCAAACAGACAAAACCACTTACCTCGAATAATCAACATTATAAAAACCAATTATTCATTTTTAAACGTATATATGTTTCTCTTTCTATTACCAGCCTATCAATTTCCTTTTTGTTTATAATATTCTAATTTTAAATTCATTTCCTTATCGAATTCTATATATATCAATACATTTGTTTCTAACTATCGAATTTTTCTTAAAAATATTCTAACTCCTTAAATTCTCGGAAAAATTCGCCATAACCTCCCCTGTACCGGGGACATCGGGATATTTCAAATAGCCTCTCATGGCCCTCACCAATCCAAAAGAAAAAGAAAAATCCAAGCGGTTTGCCGATACGGCGCATAAAATCTCATATATGAATTTAAACATGTACCTTTTTGTTGGGCACATAAATTAAAATCTTCATATACTTCATCCCATACTTGTCTAAAACATGCTCACCTGTTTTCAATTCAATTCAACACTATCTAATCGTTTGAATTCAGTTTCGCTCATTTATTCTTTAATTGGCTATTTTTCCTATTTCACTTCTTTGTTTGAACATAACATGTTCAAACAAAATATTTAACTTGCTCATAACCAAATTGAATTTCAATTTCAATTTGGATTATAGTTTTCTTTTCTTTTCTATTTCGAATATAATTTTTCAAATCGAATTCACTTATTCAAAGCCCAATATCAATTCAAAATCTCATTAACTAATTACTATTCGAATTAGTTAATTCTATTCAATAATCAAAAATCTGATTTCTGTTTCAAAAATCAATTCATTACTCCACTTGAGTTCACATATAATTTACAACTCAAATCTGAAATTTTCTAAATAGAAATTCGGATTTTATTCGCTTAAAATCCTTTTATAAAAATTAAATAAACCGTTATGGATTTTAAATTGTTATGGTGCTGTTTTTCTGAAAATTTGATTTTGATATAACTCAAAATCTATTCGACGAAATCCAGATTTTTCTCCTCCATTAGAAAACTATTATCAAACCGGTCCTGACGTTTCTTGTTTCAAAGAATTCCGACTTCAATTGAATTCTGTATACTCAATTGAAGTTCAAAACGCCAATTTACGAACTGCAGCGCTGTGGCGAGTTCATTTTAATTATATTTATATATATAAACATTTGAACTTCGTTTATAATAAATTCAATCCCCATTCTAATATATTTTTAATGTATATTAAACCAATGTTCCCAATTCAACTCAAAGATTCTGATTATCTAAAATCGTCGATTTTCACTTACTCGGTTATAATTTATTTGTACTTCGATCTTCTATATTTAAATTCCAATTCAATTCTATTTAAATTTCCCATTTCAATTTCCAATTCAACTCTATTTAAATTCTATATTTGAATTCCCCTTTCAGCTCTATTAGAATTATATATTCAAATTCCCATTTCAATTCTATTTGAATTTTTTTATCGAATTCCATTTCAATTCTATTTGAATTTTATTTAAATTTTCTTTATTCAAATACTATATTTAAATTCCATTTGAATTTCTATATTCAAATTCTATATTTGAATTCATATTTGAATTTTCCATATCCAAACTCCATTCAATTTCTATAAACAAATTCCATTTAAATTTCTATATTCAAATTCTAAATTTGAATACTCTTTGTTTAAATTCCATTTGAATTTAAAATATCCATATTATCCAATTTATGGTTTTTCACCTTTCTTTGTAACCATCGCCTTATATTACTCGTTTATATATATTAAAACAAGTCTCGATTCCAATTTGATTTGAAATAAATACTTTACTTTGGAAAAATAAATTTCCCTTTATTTTAATTCCACTTGTATTTATATTTCCTGAATTTATCTAATGATAATTCATTTCACCTCCTTTTTAAAATTTATTTACAAACAAACTACTTGTTTTAAATATTCAAAACAAGTTAATATTTTTATTCTATTCTAATTTCAAATTCTATTTAGAAAAAATATAGAATTTCCCTTTAAAATCTCAAATATCCTTTCCATGATATTTTATAAATCAACCCTTAGGCCAAGTGATATTTAAACACCAAACAACCAATTATTTATTTCAGGGTTTCTAACACATCATATATGACAGTATATATGCAAACAAATAAACAAACAGATAATATATTTTTGAGGAATCCAGTTGGATCCCTCTAACATGTTTTCCTGCATCCACAGACGATAGTCAACATAGTAATACCCATTCAGCTTCGAGGCAGATATCACGGTATAGAAGGTCATCCACTATCATAGCATGGGGCGTATAGGGTAATCATCCGCTAATGGTATTGCAGGCATCCGCTAATGATACTGCGGGAATCAATCCAACCATCAACCCAATATATATATATATATATATATAATATAGTCAAGCCTAAATAACTAATATAATTAAAACAACCAGAAAGCATTCAAACTAGCAACAAACAACTATTTTTAATGAATAAAAATAATTCTAAATAAAGAGGTGAGTGAGATTTACTCATCGAAATTGCAGTTGTCGAATATCCTGTTTATTTCCCAATCATCGGCTACGAGTTGTCTCAGTCGAATCCGTTCAACATCTCCTGAAACAAACCCAACTCCAACTAGAAGAACTCGCACCTACAGTGTTTCAGGGACCTTCGAACCAAACAAAAAGACTTCACTTTTCATCCCTTCAGCACTGAAAGTCCATGTCCGAACATCAACTTAGTGAGGACCTCCAATCCCTACATCAACCGTGACCATCTCCACCAATACACAGCAGCAGGTTTGTAACAACCCGAAAATCTGGGCCAGTTTAAAATTTTTATTTTGGCAAATTTAGCGAATTTTAATTATTTAAAATGAATTATTTTAAATAATATCGACGAGAAATTTATTTTGAATAGAATTCGAACGTATATTATACGCGTCGTCGTTAGAATATAAATATTTATATATAATTATAAATAAAATTGAAAATGGCGCGGTAGTTCGATAATTCGATTTCAAACTTCAATTGAATGTACCGGGTGCAAAACAATCCGGATTATAGTGAAACCAAAAGCATTAGGATCTATTTGGTAATATCTTTCTAACGAATCCGAAAAATCAAGATTTCATAGCGGGGATCAAAAGATATGTCCAGTTGAAAATTCTGAATAGTCGCTATGGAATTCAGGCCCTTAAAAATGGACATTTTGCAAACGACCTCGGATTTCGACGAAACCACTTTTGTTGGATCCGCAGTGTCAAATTATTGCTGGATTCCAAATTTCATAATTTTTCGAATCAATATGTGAGCGTGGCAAAGGAAAACGCGTTTGACCAGTTTCAGTTGATTTTAATCGACTGGAAAATGGCCATTTTTCAAACGGTCTCAGAATTTGACGAAACTAGTTTTGTTAGGACCGTATCGTCATTACGAAGCTAGAAAATATTTTTCTAGAATTTTTAAAGTTAATATGTGACCCCGGTAATTTGAAATGTACGTTTAAAATTCAGTATAGTGATTTAAATGTAAATTCAACGGAAACTGATTCAAACGATCGAATCAACCTACGATACATATCCCATTGTGTTCGGAATGGGGGTGAAACGCTACGGGCGACAGGTGGTGGACCTCGTTTAGATGACGTATGTAAAAGTCAACTTTTAAAAATAATAAAATAATAAATAAAAAAGAAAACCCTCTCCCCCTTTAACCGTTCTGCCCCCCCCCCCCGATTAAATTCATCCAGATCGAAAAAGAAAAAAAAAACAACGTCGCGCCGCCCCCCCTACAGCAGCCGCCACCATCCACCGCGACCCCCCCTCCCTGCCAGCGCCACCGCTCGTCTCCACACCCTCCCCCTCCGGCCGTCGTCCCCTCCAGAGCCTCCTCCAGTCCATTCGAGAAAACCCTAGCCTCGAAGCAGCCAAACCCGACGCCCTGGGCCCCTCTGCCGCCATCAGACCGCCGCCACCCCCTTGCTCCGCCACCCCCGCCAGAGTCCAGAAACCCCCCCTCTTTGTAAGTTTTTTTTTTATTATTAGTTTATTTTATTTTTATTTTATATAAACAGAAAATAAACTGATTTTTTCTAGGATTTATAAACTGATTTTTTCTAGGATTTATAAACTGATTTTTCTGCTTATTAAAAAAAAAAACTGATTTTCTTTGCTTGCTAAAAACTGATATTTTTTATAGTTATTAAGACTGATTTTATACTTTAAAAGATTTGGTTTTTTTTACTTTAAAAGAGTTGATTTTTGTCTTAAGAAGAGAACCAATTTTTATAGAAGAAAGAATTGATTTTTAAAGGTGAAAGGGCGAGATTTTTAATATGGAAAAGATTAGATCTTTAATTTAGAAAAGAGTATATTTTTAAAAAAAATATAAAAAGGTTTGATTTTTGGTAGATAAAGAAATGATTTTTAGTCATAGTTATAGATGATAAAAATATAATTTTTATATTACAGAAAGGCTAAAAATATAATTTTTATTCGAGTGGTAAGTTAGAAATATAATTTTTATATAGGTATGAATATAAAAATATGATCTTTATATGGGTATGATAATAAAAATATGGTTTTTATCAAAGTGGAAATATAAAAATATAAATTTTATATAGAAAGAAGCGTTGTAAATATATGAAGTTAAGTAAAAATGTGATTTTTATATATTGAACATCGAAATAAAAATATGATTTTTATATATTGAACTTCGAAAGAAAAATATGGTTTTTATATATTGAACTTCGAAATAAAAATTCGATTTTTTATATATATAGAATAACGAAGTAAAAATTCGATTTTTACATATGTAAAGAATACGGGCGAAGAAAGTGACGAGGGGCAAGAACGACGAAGATTTTCTACTAAGAAGAGCCGTGGAGCTAGGATAGCTATCGGTGAGAACTTCTCACTCAAAATTCTTTTTCTAGTTATATATATATACTAGGATGTAGACGGTGTTCAGTAGCACCCGACACCCGTCATCCACAGACCATGGATGGCTTGTTTGTTAAATTGTTTGGTTGAGTAGTTAGTTAGAATATTTGATTGAATGGAAATTGTTTGGTGAAATAAATTGATTTGATTGATGTGTGAATGGCGTGGGCCTTCACTAGACCGGGGATAAGGCTAGGCCTCGTCCCGTTTCTAGTATCATGCCGTTATGCCGTCGAAATTTTTTAAAATATGTTAGAAAAATAAAAATATCATTTTATTTAAAGAATGAACTAAATAGAAATTCATATGTTGGAATAAAATGTTTTATCGTTAAAAATATAATTTTTAACGTGAATGTGAACAAATAAATATTCATTTACAAACCAGACGGTTTGTTTATGTACACCTATTTGAAGGACATTGATTGGGACGATAAATTTTACACATCGCCCAACTGCACGAATAAAATATTTGTTTGATTGTTTGAAACCCCACACGGGTGTTGGGATGAAATTTGAAGTTCACTCATCCCGATTGAATAAATATGTCGATCGATTGATTGACAGGCTGTTATAAGCGTTAGATATCTATATTTGATGCTTATACAGTGTAGTGCACTTTGGTTGATGGTTGATTATTTATCGTTGCTGTTATATACATGTGTTGTATGAAAATCCATATAATTAACATTGTATGGTAATTGATTGGGCCTCATTCCAATTTGAAAAATAAAGAATATTATAAAATAAAAGTTCATGTGTTGACAGTACTCATCCATTGAGATTGGTCATGTGTTGAACGAAATATTTTAGTAATAAAATTTACATCTTTATCAATATAAAATAAAAGTTCATGTGTTGACAGTACTCATCCATTGAGATTGGTCATGTGTTGAACGAAATATTTTAGTAATAAAATTTACATCTTTATCAATATAAAATAAAAGTTCATGTGTTGACAGTACTCATCCATTGAGATTGGTCATGTGTTGAACGAAATATTTTAGTAATAAAATTTACATCTTTATCAATATAAAATAAAAGTTCATGTGTTGACAGTACTCATCCATTGAGATTGGTCATGTGTTGAACGAAATATATTGATAATAACAACTATTTTGGAAATAGAAATATGTGAAGCCGTGATGATTAGATTGACGCCATTTTGACGTGATCGATATTTATATCGATTGAAAACGATTTCGAAATGAAATGAATTGAAAATGATTTCGAAATGAATTGAATTGAAAACGATTTCGAAATGAATTGAATTGAAAATGATTTCGAAATGAAATGAATTGAAAATGATTTCGAAATGAATTGAATTGAAAACGATTTCGAAATGAATTGAATTGAAAACGATTTCGAAATGAAATGAATTGAAAACGATTTCGAAATGAATTGAATTGAAAACGATTTCGAAATGAAATGAAATGAATTGAAAACGATTTTGAAATGAAATGAATTGAAAACGATTTCGAAATGAAATGAATTGAAAACGATTTCGAAATGAATTGAATTGAAAACGATTTCGAAATGAATTGAATTGAAAACGATTTCGAAATGAATTGAATTAAAAACGATTTCGAAATGAAATGAATTGAAAACGAATTCAAATTGAATTGAAAGCGAATTGAAATGAATTCAAATTGAATTGAAATTTGAATTGAATGGAAATGAATTTTAAAACGAATTTATAAAGAAGAATTCAATTTTGATTTGAATTGAAAAGGAAGCTGAAATTGCTTTTGAAACGAATTTAAAACTATTTATATAATTCGTTTTAAATAGAAATCGACGAAATATATATTATATATATATATATATATTTATATAATATAATGGCCTGAATAGAACGCGCCGCGCCGCGGCAGTTCGTAAATTTCGACCATTTATTTCAAACGGACATTACGGGAGATCCGACCGTCGGATTCTCCTAAAACCGGAACCGTTGGGTTCGTATCGAAAAGAGCTTTCTAACGAATGTTAGAAATTTGAAATCTAACGGTTGGATTTGGAGATACGTCCAAATCAAATTCGAAAAAGGTCGCTGTAAGTGCAGTTCGATGGCCATTGTTGGAAATCGACTGTACGGGCCTTGATAAAATTATTAAAAATAATAATAATTCGTGTAAAATCATAAGAAATGATTTGTGAAGATTTGGGATGAAAAACTCCATATTTGAAAAGATAAAAATAGATTTTTATCGAAATGAACTAGTTTTGAACTAGAATTATAATTCTATTTATTTTTAAATAAATAAATTGAATTTGAAAAGGGTTTTGAAAATAACCAGAATATCCAATGATTGCATTGGAGTGGATTTGAATCGAAATTGTCTTCGGAATATTTCGGTGTTGGAATTCGTGATTATACAGATGTTGTTATGGAAATTTGAAAGATATATATTTATATCGTTATTTCCAATATAACATTTGTTAATCGTAGAATTTGATATTGAATATAAGCCGATATATTTTCTATTCAGAGCCTTATATTGGATATCAAATGTGATTTGGGTTTGTCGTGAATGGTGTCTTCACTAACACTGTTCTTGAACCCAGTTGAGAAAAGATTAAATCTTTTTAATTAGATTTAATGAAGTGTACCAATTAAATGATATTTAATTGGAATTGAATTGGTATTGATTTTGGGTTTATCGTGAACCGTGTTTTAAATGACACTGATTCTTTAACGCGATAATTAATGGAATGTGATTTTGGGTTTATCGTGAACCGTGTTTTAAATGACACTGATTCTTTAACCCAGTCAACGATTAAAACTAAGTGGAGTTTTAATGAATCTTTAATTAGATTGAAATGATCGAAAATGGAGTATCACCAGTTTTGCTCCAGGCGATAGTTAAATCTTTAATTAGATTTGAACGTGAAATGGTAATTGAATTTACCGATAACACTGTGGTGTTAGATATGAAGTATTACCAGTTTTTACTTCATGGGATGAATAGGTTGGGATGGGGAAATTAAAATAAAAGATTACTTCGGTAAGGTTCGCTAATCCCGACTAATTTGAATTGAGATTCAAAATAGAATAAAGAATAAATTCAAGAAATTTATCTTTGATAAAATTAACGGGAACCTTTCCCTATGAATGTGAAATTTAGAAACTAACTGTCGGTTAGCTAAGAAGAATGGTTTTCTGGATATTGACCTGATGTTGGTTTCGGTCTTCGGGGTTAATATTTGGGAAATTATTCTCTTGATTAATTTACGGTTAGTGACTAATGAATTGGAATGAGGCGTATGTTGTGTTTGTGTAACACTTATATAAAATATACGCGAGTTATTCGGAAAGACCGGGTTTATCCCATTCTGAATAACTGATACGACGATAAGTCGAAGATGAAGACGATGGTCGAAGACCGGAGGTCTTCACGTCGTTTGGGTAATTACTGATGATCTTGATTGGGCTGTACACCCAAGAAGATGGAAACAGTTAGTGATCGTCCAGACGTACTTGGAGATCGATGGAGATGCGGGGTACTAGGTGCCTCCGGTTTCGTTCAGACCCAGAACGAACTTGTAAATGGACTGTGTGTATGACATTGGATTTTAGTCCGTGTGATTGATCTCTATTAAATATATATCTGTTTGGCGGCGGAGAATTTATTCTCTTGCTTAATGCCCTTCTCTGAGACGTACGAGCTCAGGGGTTATATATTGATGGATATCAAACGCATGGAGTGAATTGCCTGTGTGGCATGCCTAAGTGGCAACTGATCGAGGCTTCTGTTGAAAAGCAAAGTCTTGTGGTGATGATCAAAGCACGGCCTTTGTGGCGTAGCTTTGTGTAACGTTTGCTTCGCGAGTTTCACACCCGGTATGAACCAAAAACGGGAGAGGACGTCAGGGAGGGCATGCGTTTCTTTCTAGCTAGAAGTGGCGTCAGTGGTTTTACACGCCCTGACGAGTTTGACTTATGTGGTTGTTGCTGTTGCGAGGCACCTCGGATTGATCGGTCGTTCTCGAACCGATGGAGTCATTTAGTTGGCTCGTTTACCCCCCATAGGGCTGAGGAACGCATGTTCAGGGTTTAAGTTTAATCCACATCGGTGGACTGGCCCTGAGGATCCAAGGGCCCACCTGAGTCTGGGTCCTGTGGCTCGGGCTAGAGAGTCACGAATCGGTTGAGGACTATCTTTTGCCTCGGTTCATAGACGGAAATCCAATTTCCAAATACGTGACATTTGCGGTTTTATTTGTAAACCTATATATGGCGACATAGCGGCATGGGACGCTCATGCCGCCTATGATTGATACTTATGATTTGAAGTTGTTTTATACACTATGCACTTATAATAGTATCAAACGATTTGTTTTAACCGTATCAAGCATTCTTTGGCTGTTATAAGGGAAAACCCTATCCTCGGCTGCGTTGCATTGTGTGATGGGACCTGGGTCTTATAACAGCTTCATTTTTCTTTATTTAGCATTGCGCTGTTTGATTTATGCACTAGTATTCTTGGGAGGAAACCCGTTCCGTGTTATACGACGTGGTCCCTTGATTTACCTAACTTTAAAAATAAAGATTAATAACTGTTTTAGTTCTCACACCAGTCACATGACTGACCTGGAGTTTATTGTTTTAACCTAAACTCTGGGTGCCCTTATTTTGACACGGGCAGCTAGTAGTTTTGGTTTTGCAGATTTATATTCACAGGACCCTGGTTTACAGCTGGAACGATATCCGGAAAGCTTTGTATCCATATATCTCCTTCTAGTTGTGTATTGTATTATTTTCCGCTGCTATGTATTTAAATGTAATTTAAATCTCTGATATTTCTGTGTAATATTCATTTATACTCTGTATATTCTTGTAATCTGATGCATTGTTGTTATATACAATGAAATGTTCTTCTGTTTGCGTTCTGTTGTGGCTTGTTCTCGAACTATCCGACGCTTTCCTTTACGGGGAAGTTACGGGCGTTCACAAGGTTTCATTAAGTTCACCACATTCCCACGTTTGAAGCCCCTTTCGAACCCGAGTCTCAACGTCGATCATCCCCAAATCGAAATCCTCCGCAACACCCAATTGTTGAACCCGAACCTGTCGCCATCATCCCATTCGAACCCCGATACCAGCATTGAAATGTTGCATGTCAACCCCAAATCCACTGTTAGAAATCGAGCTCCCTTAAACTCCACTGGGGTAGCGTGCCTCTCCCCTAGCATTGAACACTGCTCTCACGACGTAGACCAGACCGCGATTCAATCCCCCTCCCTTCGCGACTCCGTTCTCTCGCTCTCTCATTTTCTATGTTCGATTTAAAGCTGTGAAGTGAAAATGAATGAATGGGATTGATTATTTTCTGCTTTGATTTTATAAAGGGGATTTCACGTTTTGGTTTGTGGTAGGAAGAGGAGGCACGGTTTCTTTTGTTTTGGGAAGTGAAATTTCATGGCCATTTAAAGTTTCGAACATTTCTGGTGTTGGAAATTTTAGAAGAAAAATCAAAGAGGACGTCGCGATTTTATACAGAGGGGAAACTTGGTTGTTAAGAATTTTACAGTGTATAAAGTACATCACTATTAATTTCTATTAGATTTCTATTAAATGCGATTTGAAATAAAGAGATTTTTATTTCTTTTAAACTGATTCTGATTTGATCTTCGATTTGATTTTGATCCTATCTACTAATCAAATAAATCGGGGTTCACAATTAAAACGTGAACCGCTATTTTAGCGTACCGATCGTCGTTCCAATATTATAACGCTATTATGAACTGAATTGAATATATTTTAAATATTTTATTTTAATATATATAGAATAATCATTTTAAATCGATATAAAATAATTTAAATTCATAAATAAATGAATTCTTCAAAAATAAATTATTATTATACTAATTCAAATAGAAGTTTGTGTTGATTATCTGAACTATTTTCAATTCAGTTTTAAATCTCTAATTGGATTATTTTTTGTATTACGATAATTTAATATATTCGATATTAAATCGAAATCGATTATTAAATCGATCACTTAATATAAAAATTCATTTATAAAATCAACTAAATATTTAAAACCAAATTAAATATTTAAAATAAACTGTTCGAAAAATCTGGGTCGTTACATTTTCCCTCTAAATAGGTGAAATAAACAATTTAATAATAACAGTCAATAATGGACTTTAACAGTCAATAATAGGCCAACAACAAAAATTTAAAGATCCAATTATTTATTTATAACGTTTATATTATTATAAACGTAACCATTGAGGTAAGTGACCTCAATTGGATTTAATCGTTAAAAATAACGATTTGGTTTAATTAAGTTAAACGAACGTTTAACTTAACTGTTCAGTCAATATATGAATATAAAATTCAACAGTCATCCAATAAAAATCATCCATAACATATAAAATGTAATGACCCGCATTGGTAGAGGTATTATAATTAATTTATTTAATTATATAAATAGTGATATAGTGAATTTAATGGTCGTGGAATTAAATAATGGTGAATATTTAACTAAAATAATAAATTAAATAATATATTTAATTCTGAAATAATCAGAATTGGCTGAAATGATGATATGGTGTGAATCGGATCATCTGTGATATTTAATTCAGTTTAGAATTAAAATTGAAAAACGAATATATTATTTGAACGATAGTTTGAACGTAGAGTTATAATATAATTAAAATCGAGCTCGAAATGGCGCTGCAGTTCGTAATTTGGCGATTTGAACTTCAATTGAATGTACAGCATTCGTTTTAAATCGGATTTCTGTGAAACAAGAAACGTTAGGAGCTGGTGGAGTATATCTTCCTAGTGGAAGAGAAAAATCGGGATTTCGTCGTGTAGATTTTGAGATATGTCCAAATCAAATTTTAGAAAAGTCGCTGTGGAATTCCTTTATAATTTATAAAGTAATTATTTATATTTTAAAAAGGAATTTCAATATAAATCGAATATTAGGTTGACCCAGATTTGAAATATCAAGTTAGAAACTCATATAGGATTTTTCTGAGCTGTTTGGAATTCTGTTGAGAATATATACGATAATATTTATTTATAAATATTTAATTTAATTATATTTAAATATATTTATATATTTAAATGGGTTATTTAGGACTTTAAAAATAGCCACTTTTGCAAACTAAGTCGGAATTCGACGAAACTAATTTTGTTGGATCCGCAATGTCAAATAGTTGTTAGATTCCAGTTTCATGATTTTTAGAGTCACTGTGTGGTCGTACGGATTTTTAGAGTGAGAAACAATCAGTATTTTGATGGTTAAAAATACGTTGTGTGAGCATACGAAGTCGAAATTCGATGAAACTAGTTTCGTTAGGACCGTAATGTCGAACTGAAGCTACATGTCCTGTTTCATGATTTTGAGGTATCGTATGTGATCACAAGAATTTTAGAGGATGAATAAAAACAGCGGTTGCTTATAAACAAATATAATATTGAATATAAAATATTAGAATTCCCTATAAATACATGCCCTCCTCACTAACCCTAAACCCTTACCATTTCTCCTGAAACTAGAAACCGGCCTCCGTTTCCATTTCTTCAGCGTGGAAAAGAAAATATCATTTGAGAGAAAAAAATCAAAAAAAATGCAAAGAAAATTCTATAATTCATATACTTGATTCTAGATGTCTATACGGTAATGCTTTTCACACTAGAATGATCCATATTTGTTGCGATGGGTGGGGGGGTAGTCAGGGTTCGACGTTATAACAATCGACCTAGGGTTTGGCTTATCGAAGGATTCAGGCGTTGATTCAAGGTGTGAGCATCGCAGTTGAGTTTGTGGTGCGATTTGGAGTATGTAAGGGAAATTATGTGTAGATCGATGATGGATAAAGTCGTGTGCACTTCCTGTAGCTCGCGAGGAACCATGCGATGGAAATTACACGGGGCATTTGAGTTTGGTCCAAATGGGTGGAGGAGGGAGGGCAGGAGAGGAGATGGTCAATGGTGAAGGTAGATTTTGGATTCATGAAGTAGAAGAGGGGTGCGGTGTTGGCAAAGTTCGGCCGTGGGAGGTTTTACTATGCGAGTTGGGTGTGTCCAGGAAGTGGAAGAAGGGTTGAAGCGGGTTCGGGCTTGGTAGTAAGGGGATGGGCCGGAAAGATGAAGTTAAGCCCACTTAAAATATTATTTAGTTTTTGTTTTAATTTAAAATGTTTACTAACTTGAAAATGGAATAACTTCATTATACGATATCGATTTTCAGTGAAACCAGATCCATTGGGATCGTATGGACGGACACTACACGATGGAACTGACTGGAAGTGGATTGGGACTCGTTTGACTTTATGGCGAAATAAATTGTTTGATTCAAATCAAACAACAATTTATCGTTCTTTAACGATGAACTGCCAAAGTGAGTAAATCTCACTAACTCTGAACAGTTTATAATTTCATGTTGTATTTTTAGAATTGTTAAATATTGGCTGATTGACTGTGTGTTGATTGTTTGATTGAACTGCTAGTCAGTTAGTTGAATTTCTATATTGATTCTGTTTATCAGAATATTTCATATGGAACTGAAAGTGATGTTGATTTTATTGTGTAACATCTGTGGATGCAGGGAAACAGGTTGGAGGAATCCAACTGGATTCCTCAACATTTATTTTACTGTGATTCATAAATTGTGATATATGATGTGATATATAATCTGTTGTCGATTATATGTGTTTGGACGATAATCGTCATCGTGATTTGATATGTTGAATACCATAACATACCGGAATGGTGAAAAGGGAATTTTCAAAACGTATATTGAAAATAGATTATTTATAACATCAAAGGATTTTATAAAAGAGATAATATTTATAACAATCAAAGGAGATTTTATAAAAAGGAAATATTTAGAAAATAAATAGAGTTATAAAAAGGAAATTTGTTTATAACCGAATAGGATGTTATAAAAAGGAAAACGTTACTAAAAAGGAAATCATTTGTAAAGTGAAGAACCGTTACTAAAAGTAAATCTTTATAAATGAACAGTTTATTCGATAGAGTTAATTGAATTTAGTTATTCGAATAGAGTTAAAACGAATATGGTATTCGAAAGTTAGTAAATTGAATTAGTTATTCGAATGGGGTTAATCGAGGCGAGTTAGTTGAATAGAGTAAATCGAATATTAGTTATTCGAATAAGAGTTAACCAAATGGGTGAAGTTAGTCGAGTTAATCAAATTGAATTTAGTTAAAGGGGTTATCGAATATAGTTTATCCTAATGGAGTTAAAGGGGTTATTCAATTTAGTTATTCGAATAGAGTTAAACACATAAGAGTTATTCCAATTAGTTATTCGAGTAAAGTTAAATAAATAAGGGTTATTCGAATTTGTTATTCGAATGGAGTTAAATACATAAGAGTTTTCGATTATAGTTAATCGAAAGGAGTTATCGAATTATTTATTCGAAAGGAGTTAAGTAAGGAGTTAAGTAAAAAGAGTTAATCGATTAGGGTTAAATAAAAAGAGTTAATCGATTAGGGTTAAATAAATAGAGTTAATCGAATTTAGTTAATTCGAAGAAAGGTTTTCGAATCTAGTTAATTGTAAGAGAGATTATCAAATATAGTTATTTGAAGGGAGGAGTTATCGAATAGAGATTTATTCAAACGAGAGTTAAGTAAGGAAGTTAGTCACAGAAATATAAAGTGAACTTTTCCTATTTCAAAGTTAGAAATGTTGTTTAGTTAAGGTCTGAGAGGTAGTTCTACCCCAACTTGATTCGCTTCGTTTTTAACTAAGGAATAGTTAAGGTTTGGCAGTAAAGGAAATGGTTTGAGTTGGCATAGCGATGTTTGTTTAAACATCTGTCTAAGTCCAATGAAGGAGTTTTGGAAATGTTTTCCAACTAAGAACCAGAAATATTTTCTGATATAGAAAACAAGAAATGGAAATGTTTTCCAACTAAGAACCAGAAATGTTTTCTGATATAGAAAACAAGAAATGGAAATGTTTTCTGATATAGAAAACAAGAAATGGAAATGTTTTCCAATGGTAATAACATATATTTTCTAAATTTAGAAAATAAGAAATATTGAATATAGGGAAACAGGAGATAAGTAAATTAATGAACTAAGGAGATAAATGTTAAATGATGTTTGATCGATATAAATTTCCATTTGGAAATAATATCATTGTTTGCACACCTGTTTTTCTTCGATAGTTAAATCACAGACTATCGAAGTTTTGACCATTTTAACGTTGTTAATATGGAGAGACCGGTTGGATTATTATCCAAAGAACCACTCTGTATTAGCATAAGCGTTGCGAATCATATATGCCAAAGGAAATTGAAGACGGAGTTATGCAAGGGCTATCCTGTTTACAGAATAGTGCCTTCGGTTCATCCTGTTCCTGGATGACTTGTATGGACGGATGTCTGACAGAGTATTTACAGACGATCACGTATATTGATTTCTCCAACCGTACCAAGAGTGGAAGCAGAGAAGGAAACTTCTTTTAGCTAACATATAATGAATGGTTGAGGACGTCAATCGGTGATTTGATGGATTTGACGACTTGGCATTCAAAGTGAATCTGGTGTGATGATAAAAGCGTAGCTTCTAGCCTCACATCCGGTAAATGACAGAAATCGGGCAGGCAACATGGCTAAGTCGGTCGCACCGAAGTAAGGTGTGTAATCAAATGATCTAGAGTTTCATTTACTTCTAAAAATCTATTGTTGATGCTGTCCCATTCGGAAATGGTTACTGATCCCAACCGTTGGTGATATACATTCGATAACTCAAGCGAAATGTGTGGTCGGTCATGTGTGGCCGGGTTGCAAGATGTTCTTGTTGAACCCAGTGTATTCCTTTCTAGAGGTACACTAGCGAAAGGTGGTTCCATACCTTGTCATAGTTGGAAATCCATTACCCAATACGTTCTTGCGGTTTTGATTGTATATTATATATGTAGAACGTGAGATGAAAGCGTTTCTGCTAGATGATTATTATACTGTGGTTGATAGACATTATTATAATATCAAAAGGTTTTTGATATAAAGATAATTTGGATTCTCATAAGGGAAAAACCCGTTCCGTTATACGGCGTGGTCTTATGAGATATCGTTTACGTGTTCAAACTGTTTTAAACTGCTTTACTCATACCAGTCCCATGACTGACCCGGAGTTTATTTTGTTTTGTTTTCCCTAAACTCTTGGGTGCCCAATTTTGTACGGGCAGTCAAGTAGTCAGGATTTACAGATATACTGGAAGAGCTTGGAGCAGGAGGCTTCAGGATTATATAGTTATAGTTATTTCCGCTGTGTTGTAAGTGTTGTATTTTGATAATGATGTATATTCAAGTACAGGTGTATATTTCAAGTTATGTTATATATATTATATGTTATTCATTTCGCTGTGAGGTCGTGTTACTCTGATGTTGTGTTCTTCTTCATCTTCTTCTATTCTAAGTTTCTATCTTTTCTACTCTCTCCCTATGTTTTCTTTCTATTAATTTCCTGATTTTTAGTTTAATTTGGGGTTGGACTTGTTTTTTTGGTCAGCTCAAATTTGACCGGAATTTCGGGCCATTACAGTTGGTATCAGAGCTTATGGTTAAGTGAATTACCATGGCTCTGTGGCGTGAGTCAGTAGAGATTGGGTTAGCAATACCCTAGATTGAGTTGAGTGTATATATATGAGTGAACGTATTTGTTATTTATATAAAAATTGTTTTATATTGTTGTGATTTATTGGTTGAGTTGTTTATGAGTTCTGGTCGATCAGTTTGATCCACTGGATCGGTAGGAGTTTATAAACACTCGAATACGATGGGTCGTCACGATATGTTTTGAAAAGAGGGTAAATTAAAATAAGTTTACCCAAGGTATATCTTGATATAGAGGATATATATATATATATCAAAATTGTAATATAGTGGATATATTGGTTGTTATTATAATTGAGTAAGATTATAAATTAAATGGTTATGTAAATAACCAATCAGAATTCATATAAGTGAAATACGTGAAATCAGATGAGTTAGATCTAAAATTTAAACCAGAAATTAAATTAAGATTCTGGAAAATTGGATAAGTGTTTGTAAATGGATTTGGATTAAAAATAAGGAAAATTTAAGATCCTGGGAGATTTTAAATTATTTTACAAGCAGTGTGAATTATATTTTGAAATGAATTTCAAGGTGGAAATGTATAGAAATGGTTTTATAGTATTGAACTTACTTCGATCGCTGGAAAATAGATTCTGATGATGACATCTGCATCATCAATATTCATTTTCGAGTTGTAAGTGACGAATTACTACCAGAGATACTGTTTTGAATTTGTTTTGGGAAAGACAAGTTGTGTTGAATTTCAAAATGGGATTTATAATAAAGATTTGAATAAAGAAGATTTAAATAATGGAAAATTGAATATAGAATTCAAATGGAATTTAAACTATAGAGTTTGAATATATAGAATTTGAATAGAATTTGATATATAAAATTTGAATATATAGAATTTGAATAAAATTTGAATAGAAATTGAATAGAATTAACTAAGTCGAAGAGGAATTAGTTAATTGACTTTTGAATTTGAAGTTAAACTTTGAAAGGTGAATTGGATTTGTAAATGGATATTCGAAATCGAATATAGAACTTGAATTTGAAATTTGGATTCAAATTAGTTAATAAGCAAGTTAAAATATATTTGAACATGTCATGTTCAAATATAAAAGTGAAATAGACTAAAGAGTTAATTAACAAAGTAATTAACGAATTGAGTTAAAACGATCAGGTATAGTTAAAATAGATTGGGCAGGTATAAATATACATGAGATAGGTATGGGGAAGGTATATAAATAGAATGCTCGATGAAAAGGTATGTATTTAATTCATATATGAGATTTAATGCGCCGTATTGGCTAGCCGCTTGGCTTTTTCTTTTTCTTTTGGATTGGTGAGGGCCATGGGAGGCTATTTGAAATATCCCGATGCTCCTAGTACAAAGGAGGTTATGGCGAATTTTTCCGGGAATTTAAGGAGTTAGAATATTTTTAAGATAATTTGATAGCTAGAAATCAACGTATCGATATATATATAGAAGTCGATAAGGAAACGAACTTAGAAATAGAATAGTAAAATCAAAAAGGAAGACTAAGAATAAAATCTAGTAAGAATAGAAAGAGGAAGCGTAGACATGTTTAAAAGTGAATAAGTAGTTGTATGGTATTGATTATTCGAGTAAGTAGTCATATCTGTTTTGACGTTATAAATGTTATTCTGTGACGATCCCGAACCCCGTACTAACGGTGGCAAGGGTAATCTTTGGAATATAACACATAAACAGATAATAGCAGGACAAAATTAAATAAATACACCAGATAATGAACAAATAATACACCGGATAAACAAAATCATCAGAGTTACACAGTATACAGGATCATACTTAGTACAAATACAGTTCAGCTATACATAAATGTCTACATCGGAAACAAACATAATATGTACAATAGGAGCTGAACAGCATAAAAAGAGATAAATGATAGAATCCATCTTCAGCTCCAGCTATCCAGAGAAAGCCAGCTAAAACCTGAATACAAGGCTTCCCGTGTAGAAAAAGGGGCACCCGAGTTTGAAAGTGAAACAAACTACGAGTCAGTCATGGGACTGGTATGAGAAATCTACTTAACACATTTATAATATGGCTAATCATAGGACCATGCCACTTTCGTGGAACACGTTTACTCCATTGGATTGCCATTGCTTTAAAACAAATCATTCTTTTAAACATCGCAATGCTTTTTATAAAAATGAAGCCATTATAAGACTCATTTCCCATCACACAATGCAACGCAAACCGGAGGATAGAGTTTTACCTTATAATGGCCAAAATATGCTTGATACGAATAAAACAAAAGCATTTGATATCATTACTAGTGTTTATAGGTTTCGAAAACAATTTCAATCATAACTATAAATCATAGATGGCATGGGTACCATATATCATGTCGCCATATATATATATACATATATATATATATACATATACACACACAATCAAAACTGCACAGTCACGTATTTGGAAATTAGATTTCCGTCATGAACCAAGGAAAAAGATAGTCCTTACCGACTTCGAGACCGTCTAGCCCGAGTCTCAGGATCAGAGCTCGAGTGACCCTAGGAGCGACATGGCCAGTCCACCGATGTGCATTAAAATTCCTGAACACTGCGTTTCCCCGCCCTATGGGGCGTAAATGAGCCAACGAATGACTCCATCGATCCCGGATCGACCGATATATCCGAGGCACCTCGCTATCCATCATCCACATAAGTAAAATGTCAGGCCGTGTAAAAACACTGACACAACTCTTAGCTAGAAAGAAACGCATGCCCTCCCTGAGGCCCTTCTCCTGTTTCTGATTCATACCGGGGTGTGAGGCTCGCGAATTCAAGTTATACACAAAGCTACACCACACAGGCGGGGCTTTGATCATCAATCACAAGACTTTGCTTTTCAACAGAAGCCCTAATTACTGCATCTTAGCATGCCACACAGGCAATTCACACCGTGTAACTAATGTCTATCAATCACACAGAATAAACTCCAATGTCAGACACACCATCCATTTACAAGTCCGTTTTGGGTCTAAACGAAACCGGAGACACTATATACCTCGCAAACCCATCGATCTCCACGTACGTCTGGACGATCACCACTCATTATCCATATTTCGGGATGCCTCCCAATCAGGACATCAGTTACCATCCAAACGAGGTGAAGATCTCCGGTTTTCGACCACCGTCTTCATCTTCAATTTCTTATCGTCAATTCAGTTATTCAGAATGGAATAAACCCAGTCTTTATGAGCAAATCGCGTATATAATAAACAAGTGCTACACAAACACTACATACGCATCTTTTCAATTCATTAGTCGCTAACCGTCAATCAATAAGAGAACGATTTCCCAAATATTAACCCCGAAGGCCGAAACCAACATCAGATCAAAATCCAGGGAACCATTTGACTTGGCTAACCTTCAGTTAATTTCTAAATTTCACAACCATATTGTTTATAATATTTTATAACGATTTATCGCTATTTTTATTTATTTTAAAATAGCCAATTTATTCAAACGACGCTTCGGGCCATAAAGCGGCTGTGGCGCTGTTTTTCTTCAGATTTGATTTACACATATCTGAAAATCTAACCGTTGGATCTTCACAAAATTTACATTATTAGAAAGATATTTTCAAAACGAATCCAACGGTTCCAGTTTCGGGAAAATCCGACGGTCGGATCTCCCGGTATAATCGTTTGAAGTTTCGATTTCAAAATACGAATTGCAGCGTCGTTATTCGATTTAATATAATTATATTTATATATATAAAAATATAATCGATTCAGGCGCTGTTTTTCTTCAGATTTAAATTAAACATTTCAGACAATCCAACCCTTGGATCTTTACAATGTTGGTGTCGTTGGAAAGGTATTTCCAAAGCGAACCCAACGGTTGCGGTTTCGGGAAAATCCGATGGTCGGATCTCCCGCACTATTCGTTTGAAATCACGGTTTCAAAATACGAACTGCAGCTTCATTATTCGATATATTTCAATTCTATTTATATATATATATATATATCGTTTCTTCGATTTCAAAACTATATGATTTTCATACATTTGATAAAAATGATATTTTTATCTAACTGTCTTCTATTTCAACACTTCACTATTTTTAACAATTCATGTATATAATAAAAATGTGATTTTTAATATAAAACAATTTATTTCAAAACATGACTATTTTATATAGTTTATATAGATGATAAAAATATGATTTTTATTATAAAACAATTTATTTCAAAACACGACTATTTTATATAGTTCATATAGACGATAAAAATATGATTTTTATTATAAAACAATTTATTTCAAAATATGAATACCATTCAACACATGAATTTCAATTCAACGAATGAATTTCGGTTCAACACATGAAGGTTTTCTATAGTTTATATATATAGATAAAAAGGTGATTTTTATATTTAAAACACAAATACCATTCAGCACATGAATTTCTATTCAACGAATGAATTTCAATTCAACACATGAAGGTTTTCTATAGTTTACATATTGATAAAAAAGTGATTTTTATATTTAAAACACGAATACCATTCAACACATGAATTTCTATTCAACGAATGAATTTCAATTCAACACACGAAGGTTTTCTATTCAACACACGAATATAGTTTCAACACAGGAAAATAATTCTAACACATGAATATTATTCAAAATTTCGGCAGCATAACGGTAGGGTAGTTAAAACCGGGACCGTCCCTAGTACGGCTCCTCGCTCTACCTTAAAGCCTCGCAGCTTTTGACAATGGGGAATCATGCATCTAGTTCGCACGCAGGTGGCATGCATATTTTTTTTCATTTCCACAAACTAATCCTATGTGGTTTCAACCAAATATTTCTCAACCACAAACGGGTATTTTTCAACCACAATCAATCAATTTCAACCACAAACAATTCTAATCAACCATTCGTAATCAACCAATTTTCACACCAATCACAACCAATAAATATCGTCCATGGTTTGTGGACGAGGGACGTATATATATATATATATATTTATTTATATATAAGCATTTCACTTCTATTCAACACATATATAATTTTTACAACGCATATATAACTTATATATCGAACGTACAACTTATACAACGCTTATACAAGAGGTGTACAACGCTTATATAACTCATACATCGACTATATAATTTATACATCGTCGTTTTTCATATCATTTGCAATTTAGAAATCTCACATTGGGTTCCACTCCACCATAAATAACAGAAGGCTCAGAAAAATATGCGGTCTCTTCTAGAAGGTAGAAGACGTCCACATGAGTCCACTGTCTCTTGTTTCATTGAATTTCGATAACACAGCAAAAAGATATGATTTTTACAAGTTTTCAACGCTTTAGAGTGTTACTTTCAGCTAAAAATAGCCAAAGCCGTACCTTTTCAGAACTGGTTCCAAACAAGGTTTGGATTTTTCGCGAAATCCGTGAAGCGATGCGAGGATCGGAGGGTACAGCGTCGAAGGGGAGAGTACGGCGCGCCTGCGCGCGATGGAGTGGTGGACTCCAGTGGTCCTAGTCAACGGCGGCGGCGATTTAAAACCCCGAACTTCCTGGCCACGATACTCCCTATATACGCAACGATTCTTCACAAATCTGGTATTGATTTAAAGAGGAGATCGAGAGCTTCGAAACGTGACAAGGGGCGCTCGATTTCGTTGAGGGACGGATGAGAAATCGAGGAGAGAAGTATTGAAGAGGGTTCCGCCTGTTACCGGCTACGGGGGGGAGAAAAAGGAATTTTCTGACCAATGAGGTTTTTTTAATTTATTTATATATTTTTAAATTTCTAAAATACCCCTTGTCACATACGAACTCCAATACAAACCCAACGACTGTCGCCCCTAGCGTTTTACCCCCATTTTGAACACAATGGGATATGTTTCGAAGGCCCATTCGAATGTTTCAATCAGTTTTCCTTCAAATTAAAATATAAAACATTCAATATTTAATTTGAACATACATTTCAATTTGTCAGGGCCACAAACCGATTCTAAAAATTCCCGAAAAATAAATCTAGCTATGTTTTGACGATAAGGTCCCAACAAAACTAGTTTCGTCGAATTCTGAGACCGTTTGAAAAATGGCACTTTTTTGGTCGATCCAATTTAACTGTAATTGACCAAAACACGTTTTCCTTTGCCACACTCACATATTAACTTCAAAAATTATGAAATTTGAAATCTAGCAATAACTTCACATCCCGGATCCATCAAAAGTGGTTTCGTCGAATTCCGAGGTCGTTTGCAAAATGGCCATTTTCACAGGCTATATAAATTCCATAGCGACCTTTCTGAAAATTCATTTGGCCATAACTTTTACTTTCCGCTATGAGACTTCGATTTTTCAGATTTGTTAGAAAGATATTCACTAACAGATTTAAATATTTTTGGTTTCACTCAAATCTGTTTTGCTTTGCACCCGGTACAATCAGTCAAAGTTTGAATTCTATTTTTGAAACTACCGCGCCATTTCAGGCCTTGTTTATGATTAGAATTAATTATATTCGTTTTCAAATGTCGATTCAAACTTACTTTTCATCGTTATTATTTAAAATATTTATTTTAAATATTTAAAATCCACTATTTTAGCCAATTTAAAATTTTTAAATTGGTTCAGATTTTCCGGGTCGTTACATATTCAGTCAAGGTCTGAGAGGTTCTTATACCCCAACTTGATTAATTTCATTATTAACAAATAAATAGTAAGATTTCAGGCTTGAAGATCAATGTTAAATAAGAGTTGGTTGAATATAGTATTTGGGTTGTCGTTACGATGTTTTGCATAACATCCGTTTTAACCCAAATAAGTGTAAGCTTGGAAATATAATAAAGAATATTTCCTAAGTATAGAAATAAACGAGATCGGAAAAGAGATAAGTAATTGGAATATTTTCCAATTATAAATAGCATATATTTTCTAAAGTCTAGAAAATAAAGGAAGGCGATATTCGGAAATGTTTCCCAAATAACATAAAAGGCCAATATGGTTATTGAAAATAATTGGTTAACAAATATTGATAAAGAAATTGAAAAGCGATTTAACTAATGGAATATTAAACAAGGGCTCAATGACATGTTCAAAAGGAAATTTTGATTTTTGAAAAGAGTAAACTGTTTGAAAACTCCCAGGGAAAGACTGTTTGAATTTAAAACAGATTTAACAAAAAAAATTTGTGAAAGCAAAAATTGAATTAAAGTAAAGCCAGTAAAGTGGTAACCGAGATTGAATTAGAATGATATCAAGACAAATTGGATTGTGAGATTCAAATTTGAAGTGTAATATGATAATCAAGTTAAGAGTTGGGAATCGAGAAGAAACTCGAGTTGAAATGATATTTGGCTTGGATATAAGCGAATGGCTGTGTTGGGAATAAAAGCAGATTGGAATTTTATTGGGATGACCCTTGTATCCGCTGAATTAACAACAGGTGGAAAGGATATAATGATATATCGACAAAAAGGTACAAGTTTATATTTCTATTGGATATAAGATTTATGAGCTGAATTGGCAAGCCGCTTGGCTGTTTGATTTTCTTTTGGGATGGTGATGGCCCAGAGAGGCGAGTTGGAGTTTGAACGATTGACCAGTACAAAGGATGTGCTGGCGAAATTTTTCGAAAAGTTAAGGTGTTAGAAAATTTTTAGGATTTTTGAAAATTTTCGTTGATAAAAATTAATTAATAATTTAATTGAAATTAAATTGGTTCAGTTGAAACTGAAGTTAAAAAGTGAACAAATATGTTCTAACCAGTCGATAGGGTCGTTCTCTACCTTAGCAATTTCGAGGACGAAATTATTTTAAGTGGGGAAGATTGTAATGACCCGCATTGGCAGAGGTATTATAATTAATTTATTTAATTATATAAATAGTGATATAGTGAATTTAATGGTCGTTGAATTAAATAATGGTGAAAATTAAATAAAATAATAAATTAAATAATATATTTAATTCTGAAATAATCAGAATTGGCTGAAATGACGATATGGTGTGAACCGGATCATCTGTGATATTTAATTCAGTTTAGAATTGAAATTGAATAATGAATATATTATTTGAATGACAGCTTGAACATAGAGTTATAATATAATTAAAATTGAGCTCGAAATGGCGCTGTAGTTCGTAATTTGGCGATTTGAACTTCAATTGAATGTACATGATTCGTTTTAAATCGGATTTCTGTGAAACAAGAAATGTTAGGAGCTGGTGGAGTATATCTTTCTAGTGGAAGAGAAAAATCGGGATTTCATTGTGTAGATTTTGAGATATGTCCAAATCAAATTTTAGAAAAGTCGCTGTGGAATTCCTTTATAATTTATAAAGGAATTATTTATATTTTAAAAAGGAATTTCAATATAAATCGAATATCGGGTTGACCCAGATTTGAAATATCAAGTTAGAAACTCATATAGAATTTTTCTGAGCTGCATGGAACTCTGTTGGGAATATATACGATAATATTTATTTATAAATATTTAATTTAATTATATTTAAAAATATTTATAAATTTAAATGGGTTATTTAGGACTTTAAAAATAGCCACTTTTGCAAACGAAGTCGGAATTCGACGAAACTAATTTTGTTGGATCCGCAATGTCAAATAGTTGTTAGATTTCCAGTTTCGTGATTTTTAGAGTCACCGTGTGGTCGTACGGATTTTTAGAGTGAGAAACAATCAGTATTTCGACGGTTAAAAATACGTTGTGTGAGCATACGAAGTCGAGATTCAACGAAATCAGTTTCGTTAGGACCGTAATGTCGAACTGAAGCTGCATGTCCAGTTTCATGCTTTTTGGGTATCGTATGTGATCACAGGAATTTTAGAGATGAATAAAAATAGTAGTTGCTTATAAACAAATATAATATTGAACATAAAATATTAGAATTCCCTATAAATACATGCCCTCCTCACTAACCCTAAACCCTTACCATTTCTCCTGAAACCAGAAACCGGCCTCCGTTTCCATTTCTTCAGCGTGGAAAAGAAAATATCATTTGAGAGAAAAAAATCAAAACAAATGCAAAGAAAATTCTATAATTCATATACTTGATTCTGGAAGTCTATACGGTCATACTCTTCACACTAGAATGATCCAAATTTGTTGCGATGGGGAGGGGGGTAGTCAGGGTTCGACGTTATAACAATCGACCTAGGGTTTTGCTTATCGAAGGATTCAGGCGTTAATTCAAGGTCTGAGCATCGCAGTTGAGTTTGTGGTGCGGTTTGGAGTATGTAAGGGAAATTTTGTGGAGATCGGTGATGGATAAAGTCGTATGCACTTCCTGTAGCTGGCGAGGAACCATGCGACGGAAATTACAGGGGGCATTCGAGTTTGGTCCAAATGGGTGGAGGAGGGAGTGCAGGAGAGGATATGGTCAATGGTGAAGGTATATTGTGGATTCATGAAGTAGAAGAAGGGTGCGGTATTGGCAAAGTTCGGCCATGGGAGGTTTTACTGTGCGAGTTGCGTGTGTCCAGGAAGTGGAAGAAGGGTTGAAGAGTGTTCGGGCTTGGTAGTAAGGGGATGGGGCGGAAAGATGAAGTTAAGCCCACTTAAAATATTATTTAGTTTTTGCTTTAATTTAAAATGTTTACTAAATTGAAAATGGAATAACTTCATCATACGATATCGATTTTCAGTGAAACATGATCCATTGGGATCGTATGGACGGACACTACACGATGGAACTGACTGGAAGTGGATTGGGACTCGTTTGAATTTATGGCGAAATAAATTGTTTGATTCAAATCAATCAACAGTTTATCGTTCTTTAACGATGAACTGCCAAAGTGAGTAAATCTCACTAACTCTGAACAGTTTATAATTTCATATTGTATTTTTAGAACTGTTAAATATTGGCTGATTGACTATGTGTTGATTGTTTGATTGAACTGCTAGTCAGTTAGTTGAATTTCTATATTGATTCTGTTTATCAGAATATATCATATGGAACTGAAAGTGATGTTGATTTTATTGTGTAACATCTGTGGATGCAGGGAAACAGGTTGGAGGAATCCACATAGATTCCTCAACATTTATTTTACTGTGATTCATAAATTGTGATATATGATGTGATAAATAATTTGTTGTCGATTATATATGTTTGGACGATATTGGTCATCGTGATTTGATATGTTGAATACCATAACATACCGGAATGGTGAAAAGGGAATTTTCAAAATGAATATTGAAAATAGATTATTTATTAAATCAAAGGATTTTATAAAAGAGATAATATTTATAACAATCAAAGGAGATTTTATAAAAAGGAAATATTTAGAAAATAAATAGAGTTATAAAAAGGAAATTTGTTTATAACCGAATAGGATGTTATAAAAAGGAAAACGTTCCTAAAAAGGAAATCATTAGTAAAGTGAAGAACCATTACTAAAAATAAATCTTTATAAATGAATAGTTTATTCGATGGAGTTAATCGAATTTAGTTATTTGAATAGAGTTAAAACGAATATGGTATTCGAAAGTTAGTAAATCGAATTAGTTATTCGAAAGGGGTTAGTCGAGGTTAGTTAGTTGAATAGAGTAAATCGAATATTAGTTATTCGAATAAGAGTTAACCAAATGGGTGAAGTTAGTTGAGTTAATCAAATTGAATTTAGTTAAAGGGGTTATCGAATATAGTTTTCCTAATGGAGTTAAAGGGGTTATTCGATTTAGTTATTCGAATAGAGTTAAACACATAAGAGTTATTCGAATTAGTTATTCTAATAGAGTTAAATAAATAAGGGTTATTCGACTTAGTTATTCGAATGGAGTTAAATACATAAGAGTTATCGATTATAGTTAATCGAAATGAGTTATCGAATTAGTTATTCGAAAGGAGTTAAGTAAGGAGTTAAGTAAAAAGAGTTAATCGATTAGGGTTAAATAAAAAGAGTTAATCGATTAGGGTTAAATAAATAGAGTTAATCGAATTTAGTTAATTCGAAGAAAGGTTTTCTAAACTAGTTAATTGTAAGAGAGATTATCAAATATAGTTATTCGAAGGGAGGAGTTATCGAATAGAGATTTATCTGAACGAGAGTTAAGTAAGGAAGTTAGTTAAAGAAATATAAAGTGAACTTTGCCTGTTTCAAAGTTAGAAATGTTGTTCAGTTAAGGTCTGAGAGGTAGTTCTACCCCAACTTGATTGGCTTCATTTTTAACTAAGGAATAGTTAAGGTTCGGCAGTAAAGGAAATGGTTTGAGTTGGCATAGCGATGTTTGTTTAAACATCTGTCTAAGTCCAATGAAGGAGTTTTGAAAATGTTTTCCAACTAAGAACCAGAAATGTTTTCTGATAAAGAAAACAAGAAATGGAAATGTTTTCCAATGGTAATAACATATATTTTCTAAATTTAGAAAATAAGAAATATTGAATATAGGGAAACAGAAGATAAGTAAATTAATGAACTAAGGAGTTAAATGTTAAATGATGTTTGATCGATATAAATTTCCATTTGGAAATAACATCGTTGTTTGCACACCTGTTTTTCTTCGATAGTTAAATCACAGACTATCGAAGTTTTGACCATTTTAACGTTGTTAATATGGAGAGATCGGTTGGATTATTATCCAAAGAACCACTCTATATTGGCATAAGCATTGCGAATCATATATGCCAAAGGAAATGGAAGACGGAGTTATGCAAGGGCTATCCTGTTTACAGAATAGTGCCTTCGGTTCATCCTGTTCCTGGATGACTTGTATGGACAGATGTCTGACAGAGTATTTCCAGACGATCACGTATATTGATTTCTCCAACCGTACCAAGAGTGGAAGCGGAGAAGGAAACTTCTTTTAGCTAACACATAATGTATGGTTGAGACGTCAATCGGTGATTTGATGGATTTGACGATGTGGCATTCAAAGTGAATCTGGTGTGATGATAAAAGCGTAGCTTCTAGCCTCACATCCGGTAAATGACAGAAATCGGGCAGGCAACATGGCTAAGTCGGTCGCACCGAAGTAGGGTGTATAATCATTTGATCTAGAGTTTCATTTACTTCTAAAATTCTATTGTTGATGCTGTCCCATTCGGGAAACGGTTGCTGATCCCAACCGTTGGTGATATACATTCGATACACTCAAGCGAAATGAGTGATCGGTCATGTGTGGCCGGGTTGTAAGATGTTCTTGTTGAACCCAGTGTATTCCTTTCTAGAGGTACACTAGCGAAAGGTGGTTCCATACCTTGTCATAGTTGGAAACCCATTACCCAATACGTGCTTGCGGTTTTGATTGTATATTATATATGTAGAACGTGAGATGGAAGCGTTTCTGCTAGATGATTATTATGCTGTGGTTGATAGACATTATTATAATATCAAAAGGTTTTTGATATAAAGATAATTTGGATTCTCATAAGGGAAAAACCCGTTCCGTTATACGGCGTGGTCTTATGAGATATCGTTTACGTGTTCAAACTGTTTTAAACTGTTTTACTCATACCAGTCCCATGAGTGACCCGGAGTTTATTTTGTTTTTTTTTCCTAAAATCTTGTGTAAGAACCCGTAACTTCCCCATGAAGGAAAGAGCAGATACTTTGAGAACAACACACATCGGAATGCAAACAGAAGAACATTTCATTGTTATTACAACAATTCCATCAGATACAAGAATATACAGAGTATAAATGAATAAATTACATTCGATAAATATCAGAGATTACAATAAATTACATAGCAACGGAAAATAATACAAAGCACAACTGAAGGTGATATACGGATACAGAGCTTTCCGGATATCATTCCAGCTGTAAACCAGGATCCTGTGAATATAAATCTGCAAAACCAAAACTACTAGCTGCCCGTGTAGAAAATAGGGGCACCCAAAGTTTAGGTTAAAACAATGAAATCCGGGTCAGTCATGTGACTGGTGTGAGAACTAAAATAGTTATTAATCTTTATTTTACGGTTCGGTAAATCAAGGGACCACGCCGTATAACACGGAAAGGGTATCCTCCCAAGAATACCAGTGCATAAAACAAACAGCGCAATGCTTTTTCGAAAAATGAAGCTATTATAAGACCCATGTCCCATCACACAATGCAACGCAAGCCGGAGGATAGGGATTTTACCTTATAATAGCCAAAGCATGCTTGATACGTTAAAACACATTATTTGATACTATTATAAGTGTATAGTGTCAAAACCATTTCAATCATAAATATCAATCATAGACGACATTAATGACCCATACCACTATGTCTCCATACTAGGTTCTACAAATAAAACCGAAATATCACGTATTGGAAATTGGATTCCCGTCATGAGTCGAGGCAAGGGGCAAGCTCCTCTCCGATTCGAGACACTCTAGCAAATGCCTCGGGACCGCACACAGCAATCCCTGGATCCTCCAAGGCCGGTCATCTCTTACTTTTGAGGATTGGCAATTCCTGAATACACGTTTCCCGGTCCTTACTGACCTATATCCGAGGCGCCTCGCATTCCAACAACCACATAGGTGAAAAGTAGATATAAATGTCAGGACTGGTAGGTCACTGACACCACCATAGCTAGAAAGAAACGTCGTGCACTCCTTGGGTCCTTCTCCCGTTTTTGACTCATACCGGGGTGTGAGGCTCGCGAATCCACGTTATACACAAAGCTACGTCACACAGACCATGCTTTGATCATCAACCACAAGACTTTGCTTTTCAACAGAAGCCTTGATCAATTGCCACTTATGCGTGCCACACTGGCAATTCACTCCATGCGACTGATGTCCATCGATATACAACCTCTGAGCTTGTATGTCTCAGAGAAGGGCGTTAAGCAAGAGAATAAATTCTCTACCGCCAAACAGATGTATATTTAATAGAGATCAATCAGCACAGAATAAAATCCTATGTCAGACACACAATCCATTTACAAGTTCGTTCTGGGTCTGAACGAAACCGGAGGCACTTTCCTCGCATATCCATCGATCTCTAACTACGTTTAAACGATCACCAAATGTTTCCCTCATCTTGGGTGTACAGCCCAATCGAGATCATCAGTAATCACCCAAACGATGTGAAGACTTCCGGTCTTCAACCACCGTATTCAACTTCGACATCTCGTCGAATCGGTTATTCAGAATGGGTATAAACCCGGCCTTTCTGAATAACCCACGTATATGATAAACAAATGTTACACAAACACAACAAACGCCTCATTCTAATTCAAAATAGTCTTTTATTCACAAAATCACATTCTTAGGGAATAGGCTCCCATTAATTTTATCAAAGATAAATTCTTCTAAATTTATTCTTTAATCTTCCTTCGGATATCATTTCAAACCATATTATGGTTTTCGAAACTAGTCGGGATTAGCGAACCACACCGTAGTAATTATTTATTTTATTTCCCAATCCCAACCTATTCATCCCATGGAGCAAAACTGGTAATACTCCATATCTAACACCACGGTGTTATCGGTAATGTTAATTACCATTTCACGTTTAAATCTAATTAAGGATTTAACTATCGCTTTGGAGAAAAACTTGTGATACTCCGTTCTCGATCACTTTTCAGATTTGATAATTTAAATTATCAATTCACTTTTCAATCTAATTAAAGATTCATTAAAACTCTACTTAGTTTTAATCTTTTCAAAAATCAATATCCTGTCTTTAACTGGGTTAAAGAACCAATGTCACCTAAAACACGATTCACGACAAACCCAAATCACATTTGATATTTAATACAAGGCTTTGAATAGAAAATATACTGGCTTATATTCAATATCAAATTCTGAAACAAACAAATATCGTATTGGAAATAACGATATAAATATATCTTTCAAATTTCCATAACAATATCTGTATAATCACGAAATTCAACATCGAAATATTCCGAAGACAATTTCGATTCAAATCCACTTCCACTTTATATATATTGGAAATTCTGGTTATTTTCTAAACCAATTCTAATTCAATTTATTTATTTAAAAATTAAATTGATTTTAATTCTAGTTCAAAACTAGTTCATTTCAATAAAAATATTTTTTTATCCTTTCAAATGTGGAATTTTTCATCCCAGTTCTTTCCAATTCACATATTGTGATTTTACACAAATTATAGATATTTTTAATAATTTTATCAAGGCCGTTACAGTCGATTTCCATCAACGGCCATCGAACTACACTTACAGCAACCTTTTCCAAATTTGATTTGGACATAATTCCAAATCCAACCGTTAGATTTCAAATTTGTAATATTCATTGGAAAGCTCTTTTCGATAAGAAACCAACGGTTCCGGTTTTAGGAGAATCCGACAGTCGGATCTCCCGCAACGTCAATTCGAAGTCAATGGTCGAAATTTGCGAACTGCCGCGGCGCGGCGCGTTCTATTCAGGCCATTACTTATATAGTATATATATATATATATTATATATTTCGTCGATTTCAATTCAAAACGTATTTTATAATTCGTTTTAAATTCGTTTTCAAAACCATTTCAACACTATATTCCATTTCAAATCGAAATTGAATATTTCATATCATTACTATATAAATGATAATATTTTCAAAACGTTATATTTTGAAATCACTATCTTTTCAATATTCATAATAAAAACGAATATAATCAATATAAATATCGTTCACGTCAAAATAGCGCAACTCTAATCAACACGGCTTTATATATTTCAATAAATTCGTTATTCTATTCAACAAATGAATATTTATTCTATTCAACACATGAACATCGTCAACACATGACTATTTATATATTCAATACATGAATTTTCTTTTATAATATTCATTATTTTCCCGATTGGAATGAGGCCCAATCAGTGACCATATAATGTTAATTATATGGATTCCATACAACACATGTATATAATAGCAAAGATAAACAATCAACCATCATCCAACGTGCACCACACAACTGCATAAGCATTAAATATAAATAATTAACGCTTACACAGCCTGTCGACCAATCGATCAACGTACAATTAAATAATTAGGATTAGTGTACGCCAAATATCATCCCAACACCCGTGTGGGGTTTCAAATCAACAAACACTGAATATTATTTGTGCAGTTGGGCGATGTGTAAAATTTATCATCCCAATCAATATCCTTCAAATAGGTGTACATAAACAAACCATCCGGTTTGTAAATGAACATTTATTTATTCACATTCACGTTAAAAATTATATTTTTAATGATAATTAATTTATTTCAACCATCTACAATTTATTATCGATTTCACATCAACATCACAAACAAATTTCACAGCACATCAAACAAACATACAAGCCGTCCATGGTCTGTGGACGACGGGTGTCGGGTGCTGCTAAGCACCGTCTGCATCCTAGTATATATATATATATAACTAGAAAAAGATTTTAAAGTGAGAAGTTCTCACCAAAGCTATCCCAACTCCACGACACTTCAAATGTAGGAAATCATCACTGTTCTCGCCTTTTGTCACTTTCGTTGCCCGTTGCCACTACATATATAAAAATCACATTTTTATATTGTTGCTATGTATATAAAAATCATATTTTTATACCGCTACTATATAGATAAAAATTCTATCTTTACACCGCTACTATATAGATAAAAATTCTATCTTTACACCGCTACTATATAGATAAAAATTCTATTTTTACACTGCTACTATATAGATAAAAATTCTATTTTTACACCGCTACTATATAGATAAAAATTCTATTTTTACACCGCTACTATATAGATAAAAATTCTATTTTTATAACGGATTTCATATAATAAAGATTATATTTTTATCATGCTATTCTCTATATAAAGATTTCGCCTTTTCAAATATAAAGATTTCGCCTTTTCAAATATAAAGATTTCGCCTTTTCAATACATCACTATAAAAATCACATTTTTATTCGTTATTTTCTATGTCAAAATTATAGCTCTCCTAAATTAAAAACCATATTTTTATTTCAACATATATATGATAAAAATCAGATTTTTATCTCGCTATTCAATATATAAAAACCGAAACTTTATATTTTATACTATATAATAAAAATCGAAACTTTATACTTTATTGTCTAAATAAAAATGGTAAATCATCATATATATACCACTGATTTTTCTAATCTATTTAAAGTTTATTTACATTAAATAAATAAAGAAGGAAAATAAATAAAAGAAAAGAAAACTTACTGTTGAAAATCAGAAGAGGGGGGCTGTTTACTTCGGCGTTGGGGACGGGAGGTGTGGTCGGAGGCGGCCTTCGGTGGAGTTGCTGTCGGGGGTTTGAGGCTGCAATTGGAGAAAGGGGCGATTAGGGTTTGGGTGGCTAGGGCGCGAGGTGCTTGGAGGAAGAGGGCGAAGCGGGAGAGGAAGAGGGAGTTGCAAGGAAAAGGAGGAGTTGCGGAGGAGGGCGCCTCGTCGGGGGCGCGGTGGTGCACCGATGGGAGGAGTGACGGCGCTCCTCCCCCCTCTTCGTCTTCTTTTTCTTTTTTTTTCTATTTAGTTTTGAAATGAATTTGAACGCGGGGGGGGGGGGGGGGGGGTTGAGGTAAAAGGGAAGAGAGAGATTTTATTTTTTTTAATTTCAAAAAGGTATTTTTATTTTCAACCTCGAAACGGGACCCACCGACTGTCGTCCCTAGCGTATTACCCCTATTCCGAACACAATGGGATATGTATCGTAAGCCGATTCAGTCGTTTCGATCAGTTTTCATTAAAATCAACATATATCTCTATATATTGAATTTGAACACGCATTTCAATTTACCGGGGCCACATACTAACTCTAAAAATTCCCGAAAAATATTTTCTAGCTTCGTATTGACGATACAGTCCTAACAAAACTAATTTCATTGAATTCTGAGACCGTTTGAAAAATGACCATTTTCCAGTCGATTAAAATCAACTGAAACTGGTCAAACGCGTTTTCCTTTGCCACACTCACGTATTGATTCGAAAAATTATGAAATTTGATACCTAGCAATAACTTGACATCGCGGATCCAACAAAAGTAGTTTCGTCGAAATCCGAGGTCGTTTGCAAAATGACTATTTTTAAGGGCCCGAATTCCATAGCGACTATTCTGAATTTTCAACTGGACGTATCTTTTGACTCCCGCTATGAAATTTCAATTTTTCGGATTCGTTGGAAAGATATTCTCAAATAGATTCTATTATTTTTGGTTTCTCTAAAATCCGGTTTATTTTGCACCCGGAACATTCAATTGAAGTTTGAAATCGAATTTTCGAACTACCGCGCCATTTTCAATTCCTTTTATAATTATAAATAATTATTTATATTCTAACGACGACGTATATAAATATATACGTTCTAATTCTATTCAAATTAAATTTCTCGTTGATATTATTTAAAATAATTCATTTTAAATGTTCAAACTTCGCTAAAATCGCCGAAATAAATTTTTTAAGCTGGCTCGCATTTCCGGGTTGTTACATTCTCCCCCACTTAAAACTTTTCGTCCCTGAAAAGAAACGAAGCCGAAAGTTGTTTAACTAATCAACTCAACTTCCATTGTTTTCTTTACGGCTTAAGTTCTTCAACTTTTCAGTTTCTAAGAACCTTTCAAATTTTTCAAAAATTTGGCTAACACCCTAAATTTCCGAAATTTTTTGCTATAACCTCCCCTGCACCGGGAGCACCGGGAAAATCCCGAAATTGCCATACAGGCCCTCTGATCTCAAAAAGAAAAAGAAAAAGGCAAGCGGCTAGCCAATCGACTCATAAAATCATCATCACCCAAACAAAACAGTAAATTATGGTAAACACGTACCTATTTGTCGGGCAAACAATTTTATTTCACTGCTCCAGCCTCCTTGCTATGACATGTACACACATATATATGTACATGCATGCAATTGCAAATAATTTTCGATACAATTCAATATTTGATACCAGTTCAAAATTATCACACAAATAAACAAACAACACAAACATCAATCAATTAGTGGATTAACGTTTCAAATTCATAATTTTACTATCTATAAAGAAAATCATGTTTTTGATGCCAAATCATAACAATAAACCTATCCAGTTAATTTTTGGTTCTCACACCAGTCTAATGGAAATATATAGAAATCACACCTTCGAACCACGAACATAAATACTGATGATGTGGCCACATCATCAGAATTATCCCCGGGTGTCTAGAATGTGATTCTATATCTATCCAGTATATTAAAACTTCGAATATACATTCATGACGCGTATATGCAAAATCTTTATATACTCGATTGTCCAAATTCAATATAAATAAATATTCAAATACGTATAAAACGATTTAAATTTCAAAACAATGTTGTTTTCATTTGAAAAATATACTCTTTACACTCGTTCTAGGATACTATTGATCCCATCTCTAACGAGTCATTCTAATTGGATATTACTAATCCAATATCTGATGAATTCTTTCGTTCGGTTCTAATGTGTCTTATTCTCGAGCTCTGTAAACCAAAGCTTTGATACCACTGTATCCGTATATCACCTTCTGTTGTGCTTTGTATTATTTTCCGCTGCTATGTAATTTATTGTAATCTCGGATATTTATCGAATGTAATTTATTCATTTATATTCTGTATATTCTTGTATCTGATGGAATTGTTGTAATAACAATGAAATGTTCTTCTGTTTGCGTTCCGATGTGTGTTGTTCTCAAAGTATCCACTCTTTCCTTCACGGGGAAGTTATGGGTTCTTACAGGAAGTTCTCACCAAAGCTATCCCAACTCCACGACACTTCAAATATAGGAAATCATCACTGTTCTCGCCTTTTGTCACTTTCGTTGCCCGTAGCCACTACATATATAAAAATCACATTTTTATATTGTTGCTATGTATATAAAAATCATATTTTTACACCCTTACTATATAGATAAAAATTCTATTTTTACACCGCTACTATATAGATAAAAATTCTATTTTTACACCGCTACTATATAGATAAAAATTCTATTTTTATAATGGATTTCATATAATAAAGATTATATTTTTATCATGCTATTCTCTATATAAAGATTTCGACTTTTCAAATATAAAGATTTCGCCTTTTCAAATATAAAGATTTCGCCTTTTCAAATATAAAGATTTCGCCTTTTCATTACATCACTATAAAAATTACATTTTTATTCGTTATTTTCTATATCAAAGTTATAGCTCTCCTAAATTAAAAACCATATTTTTATTTCAACAAACATATGATAAAAATCAGATTTTTATCTCGCTATTCAATATATAAAAACCGAAACTTTATATTTTATACTACATAATAAAAATAGAAACTTTATACTTTATTGTCTAAATAAAAATAGTAAATCATCATATATATACCACTGATTTTTCTAATCTATTTAAAGTTTATTTACATTAAATAAATAAAGAAGAAAAATAAATAAAAGAAAAGAAAACTTACTATTGGAAATCAGAAGAAGGGGGACTGTTTACTTCAGCGCTGGGGACGGGAGGTGTGGTCGGAGGCGGCCTTCGGTGGAGTTGCTGTCGGGGTTTGAGGCTGCAATTGGAGAAAGGGGCGATTAGGGTTTTGGGTGGCTAGGGCGCGAGGTGCTTGGAGGAAGAGGGAGAAGCGTGAGAAGAAGAGGGAGGAGCAGGGAAGAGAACGAATTGCGGAGGAGGGCGCCTCGTCGGGGGCGCGGTGGCGCACCGATGGGAGGAGCGACGGCGCTCCTCCCCCATCTTCGTCTTCTTTTTCATTTTTTTCTATTTAGTTTTGAAATGAATTTGAACGAGGGGGGGGGGGCTGAGGTAAAAGGGAAGAGAGATTTTTTTTATTATTTTAATTTCAAAAAGGTATTTTTATTTTCGACCTCGAAACGGAACCAACCGACTGTCGTCCCTAGCGTATTACCCCTATTCCGAACACAATGGGATATGTATCGTAAGATGATTCAGTCGTTTCGATCAGTTTTCGTCAAAATCAACATATATCTCTATATATTGAATTTGAACGCGCATTTCAATTTACCGGGGCCACATACTAACTCTAAAAATTCCCGAAAAATATTTTCTACCTTCGTATTGACGATACGGTCCTAAAAAAACTAATTTCATCGAATTCTGAGACCGTCTGAAAAATGACCATTTTCCAGTCGATTAAAATCAACTGAAACTGGTCAAACGCGTTTTCCTTTGCCACGCTCACATATTGATTCGAAAAATTACGAAATTTGAAATCTAGCAATAACTTGACATCGCGGATCCAACAAAAGTGGTTTCGTCGAAATCCGAGGTCGTTTGCAAAATGGCTATTTTTAAGGGCCCGAATTCCATAGCAACTATTCTGAATTTTCAACTGGACGTATCTTTTGATTCCCGCTATGAAATTTCAATTTTTTGGATTCGTTGGAAAGATATTCTCAAATAGATTCTATTATTTTTGGTTTCGCTAAAATCCAGTTTATTTTGCACCCGGAACATTCAATTGAAGTTTGAAATCGAATTTTTGAACTACCGCACCATTTTCAATTCCTTTTATAAGTATAAATAATTATTTATATTCTAATGACGACGTATATATACGTTCTAATTCTATTCAAATTAAATTTCTCGTTGATATTATTTAAAATAATTCATTTTAAATGTTCAAACTTCGCTAAAATCGCCGAAATAAAATTTTTAAACTGGCTCGCATTTCCGGGTTGTTACATCTTGGGTGCCCAATTTTGTACGGGCAGTCAAGTAGTCAGGATTTACAGATATACTGGAAGAGCTTGGAGTAGGAGGCTTCAGGATTATATAGCTATAGTTATTTCTGCTGTGTTGTATTTTGATAATGATGTATATTCAAGTACAGATGTATATTTCAAGTTATGTTATATATATTATATGTTATTCGTTCCACTGTGAGGTTCGTGTTACTCTGATGTTGTGTTCTTCTTCTTCTTCTATTCTAAGTTTCTATCTTATCTATTCTTACCCTTTGTTTTCTTTCTATTAATTTCCTGATTTTCAGTTTAATTTGGGGTTGGACTTGTGTTTTTGGTCAGCTCAAATTGGACCGGAATTTCGGGCCATTACATAAACAAATAAACCCAACTTATATAAAATATAAGTGGGAAAAAACTGAATGAATTTAACTCACCTTGATCTGTTTTGCTGTTTAAACCCTTCGTTTCAGTTAAATTAAACAAGTGTTTAATTTAACCGAAAAATCGAGTTAATTGCAATTTTGTCTATCCTTGTTTCCAATGCATTTTTCGTCGATGCTATTCCACCACTACCTGGATTGTCTGATTTCGATTATATATGAATGAGTTATTGATATTTTAAGGTTAACGATTTAATTAAACAATATAATCCTTAATTAACTAAGTTAGCAGTATTAATTACATTAGTACAATAGTTGGCTCGATTAAACTTTCCTCCCCCGGTTACGTTACTTCCGTTTTATCTCATTCAATGGTAAACCAGTCATAAATTAACATACAATTAATTTATTATTCAAAATAGGATTATTACCTTAATTAACGTTTAATTAAAAAAATTTAATTATACGGTATTTACTTAACCAGGCGGACATTGTTCTCTCTTTACTGCTTCCTTCGCTCTCACGTTCTAGGCAATTCCTAAAAGCCTGTACAAAATTAACAAATTTCATAATTCAATTAAACTAATCCCTAAATCACCCTTCACTAAAAATTAATGATTACGTTTATCATCAGTACACAGTGTTACCCTGGATATTTCCTTTTTACTATGTGGATTCTGTTTTGGCTCCACGTGTTTATTCTTGTCAAACCGACCGCTAAGGAGGTTTGCTAGCGTGGGCATTAATCAATTTTCATTTGGAGCCAAAAATATACGGCCCCTTTCTTTCACGCGATGTTTTCTCTTTTGTTCCTCTGTCAAATCGTTCTCTCCGATCTTTCTCCTTTTAAAGTGGGATCTAGATGAATTAAAAATCCAATCGATCTTTCTTCGCCCCTATTTCTCAAATTGTTGTGCGGCTCTCTCTCCAACTTTTACCATTCTTTTTTGAAATCAGTACTCCAACTTCCAAAACCAATTTTTACCATTCGTTTTTCAAATCAGAAATCAATAGTCAAATTTCAAAGTTCGAAGGATGATTTTTGGTCTGCGGTGCTTTTGTTTTCGTTAGTCTGGGCTTCAGTTGTGGATTTGTGGGTGTCAAATTTGAAAAGGTAATTTTAGTTCTATATTGCATAAATCATGTGAAATCATTGTTAAACATATTGTTCCCTTTCTAGAATCTTGTCTTATAGACATGGTTTTTTTTTAAGTCGACATAACACCTTGTTTAATTGTAATTTATGTTTATATGCCTAATTTCTTAGATGGGGAAAGTGTACTGCTTACACTCAATAAAATAGTATGAATAAAATTATATGAATTTCTTAGCTGGGGAAAGTGTATTGCTTACACTCAATAAAATAGTCTGAATAGAATTATATTTTCGTTTATCATTTGCATACCTTGCTAGCTGTATAACTCTACAAATTTAACTAGTTAAACTCAACAAGCAGTTTTTGGGTAGTAAAAATGCATATGTTAAAAAGATCAAAAGAGAAAGAATATATTCATATTTTAGAAGCCTTATCACCAACAATGAAAAACACCTCTCTTGTTTCTTCCTTTTTAACCACATTTTCCATGAGCCAATGGTTGCGATTGAAGCTACTGAATTTTTAGCTCTTACTAGCGGTGTAGCATCCAAAACTATTGATTATGTTGCAAATGGGCATCATGTTGTAGGTGTTCACAACGGTGCACTGATGATGCATATAATAGTAGCTAGAGGGTGTGTTGCCACTGCACTAATTGCTACTTTTGTTTCATTGGATCCATCCAATGCTTTTGAAGTAACCACATGTGCATTATCTATCTTTGGTTAGTTGAGGAAGTTAGTGCGCTTTCAGCAAATTGGCCTGCATCTCTGAGAATGCATACTATTGATTCATTGCGTGGATGAGATGAGGGAACTTTAACATCTGGAGTTAAAATTGCTAACTTATGCTAATGGGATTTCTTCTAAAGGTGTGTATGAATTATATATTTGTTGTTAATCGATAAATGAATGCCTTTTTTTAGATGGTGGTATATTTGATAGTATTTTGGTCATTTAAGTTTGATACTTCCAATCATTGTGACAAAACATAGCATAGTCTATTTTTAGTGTAGATTAATTTTTTTTAAAAGCTCGACAAAAAAAAAAAGACTTTTGATGTGTTCGTCATTTTTGTCCCTCCAGTATTTATTTATATGTTTCAGAAATATTCGATATTTTTGGATTATTTAATAACTAAAGTTAAAACATAGAAAACTTAATCAATTTTGTATTCTAAATATTACAGGCAGCCAATTTGGCTTTTAGATTATTTTGTTTTTGTTTTAGTGGTTGGCTGGCACTTTTTATTTCCGTTAATAATACTGAGTACTTCAATGATGCTATGATTTCCTGATGCGGTGGCATATGTTGAATGCGATCTTAAGACGCAACAGGTGTGCATAAATACATGAATATTTACTATAACAATCAATGCAGCTTAATTTATGCATTTGTTTGTGTGGCTGTTTATTCAAAAAAAAAAATTACAATTTGAATAATGTTTCTTAACTATTTTAAAAGAAATAAATGGATGATGAATGATTTCATGAGGATGTGAAGAAGAGAAATTAGCTGATATGAATTTGTAAAAATGAAGATGAAGGAAGGTAATTTGTTTGGAAATTCATGCCCTTTCGTTCTTAAATTATGGAGTTTATAGATTTTTATGCATTTGTTTGTGTGGCTGTTTATTTTAAAAAAAAATTACAATTTGAATAATGTTTCTTAACTATTTTAAAGGAAATAAATGGATGATGAATGATTTCATGAGGATGTGATGAAGAGAAATTAGCTGATATGAATTTGTAAAAATGAAGATGAAGGAAGGTAATTTGTTTGGAAATTCTTGCCCTTTCGCTCTTAAATTATGGAGTTTATAGATTTTTATTAGTCGAAACTGAAGATTTATTTCCTTGGTTTGATTCTGCACAAGTGCAGAATATATTTAATAAGGGAATTGTTGTTTTGAATAAATCCAATACCTAAGCGATTGGATTCTCATCGAATTGATTTCCTTTTATCTTACCTTTTATGTCACCATTAATGAAGCTTACTAAGTAAGCGGAGCTGATAATGATTTTTTAATTTCATTTACATATTTTAGTCCTCAATATTTATAAAATACATATTCAATGATTATAACTATAAACATCACATTATATTATTTGGAATTTTTTTAGCATGGAACAATCAATGTTTAAAGTTGTATGACTTGTATTAGAAAAAATGTAACATAAGTAAGAAAATATATGGAAATATTTAAAAATATGGAACTGTTGATATGCAAAGTCATATGCTTACAATCCAAGAAAAAAATACATTCTTTTATTGATACTTCAACAAATTTTCGATAAATAATCAGTGCGGTCTTATTGAATGATTTGTTAAACTATCATGTATCTTAGGTTTATTAAAATATTGCTTAACTACGTTAATTTTTTTTCATATGAACTTCTTAAAGATAGAAAGGACATAAAAGGAAACGGACTTGAAAAATATAGCTGATAGAAACTATATTCATGGCGTTTCCTTTAATACAATGAACCCATTACTTTTAAATGTTTCTTTTTGGTCATTAATTTGGTAGCTAAGAACTTTAATAATAAATGTTTAGTCTTTCATACAATAACCAGCTAAGCTCTTAAAGAAACTAAATTTAAGCGTATTGATTTTTGAGAAATGCTAAGCACACTCTCCCTCAGGGAGAGTGAGCTTGTACTTGCCACCCGATTGGTGGAAATAGGGTTGCATTTATTGTATCATACATGGCTAATGATTGGTGCCAACTCATTTCCACCAATCATGTGACAAGTACAAACTTACTCTCCCTAAGGGAGAGTGAGCTTAGCATTTCTCTTGATTTTTATACAGAAACCAACATTTTACTCATCGATTTATTGGATGTTTAAAGGAAATATGTTTAGGTGCATTATTTTTGGTAGGAGGAATCAATTATCTGTGTACCCATGCCCATTTTAGTAGACCTTGCAGAATGTTATATATCAACCGTATCATTACCATTAATGTTGTTTACCAAGTTAGTTGAGCAGACCACGCTTTTATAATTTTATTTACATATTTAATTTTTGCATATTTACACCCAATATTATAGTCATGTTAATGTCTCCTATAGACGGAGGAAACAAAGAATGCAAATATTAATGGGCCAAAAGGCATAAATAGTTCATTTGGTATATATGTTATTGCTGATGGGGATACTTGCTTGGCATTACATATGCAGTCACCTAACATGCCATATCCGTTAAACAGAAACAATGATGCAGGAGGGCATGCAATTGTGAAGTGTTTTATCTAGTCTTCATGGGCAGATTTGGAAATGGAATAAAAGGGTTTGTCTGCTTAATTAGGAATTGTTGCAGTTTCCATATTCTTTTGTGTTATGAGCTCAGTAACAAGCAGTTCTATATACGTTTCAATTGTGACATTCTACTACTATGTTCAGTAGTTTGGAAGATATTAATATTCCAAAATATATGTATTTCTAAGGATTTCTATCTATTAACTCTTGTATATGCAGGACAACTTATGCATTTTCAAGAGATGGACAATTACCTTTTCTTCTTTGTGGCACAAGGTGAACAATCAAGAAGTACCAGTAAATGCAGTTTGGCTTTCTGTATCTGTTTCTTTCTGCATGGCTTTGACGATATTTCAGATATTCCTTTTTTTCTTGATTACGGACATAATACATATAGTTTTTTCTTACTAGGATATACTTTGTATAGTTTGATTGTGACATCATTGTCGAAGATGGTTATACTACCTATATTTGAATTAAAATATAATTTGTTTGTGCGATTCATAGTCTGACCATTGGATATGTAAGGGTGATAAATTACGTTGTAAATTTACAACTGGAAAAACATGTTGACTTTTTTGATATCTAGATTTATGAAATATATATATTGTGCAAATAGTGGAATTGAGCACAGAAACCTTGATGCTGCCATTTAATTTTCCTTTCAGGTTTGGAAAATAAAATATTAGCATCAGAAACAGGGAACACTTGTGCACTCCTCGATAGCAGTTGGTGCAACAACTTACTGGCACCAATAAGTGGTTTTTCTTAGAGTGAGTTAGTTTGACTATGCATGTTCCTGCCGCTAAATATAGCGGGGTTGAGTTTGTTGGGCTTTTCTGCTTGACTTGGTGGTTTCTGAATATTCTTGATGTGATAAGGAGTCTTGATCATCTATGAATAGTAGTGAAGAACAACAGTTAAATCATGATGATTTGATTTCATATAAATTTTTGTTTTTTTCTTAAAAATCCATTGGAATTCTGCTGTGCATGCTCTCATATTTCCTTTTGTTTTTGGTTTGTTTTCTAAAGCTGTACCTTCCTTCCGTCTTAAGTAAAATTGTGTTTATCACATGAACTCTTCTTCTAGTCCTCTTGTAGCCTTCCAGTTGCACCTCTCTTGCTCAGGCTTTTTTCATTGAATCTTCTTCTATTGTCTCTCCAGAAATTAATTGAAACAAATTAAAATTTCAGATGAAAACAGTTTCGATCTTTGTATTGATGCTGATTTGAATTTGTACATACCATTGTTACGTTCCCTAATCGATTATATGTGTGCATATATACGTGGCGTTCCGGGGCCGCCAAAAGCAGCACCCTTTTAGCACACATGTTTAAGGTGTTTTTTTTTTTGTAATTTCTTTCATGTTAATGATTGTTAATGACAATTGTAATTTAATGTTACACATTTAAATGACGTAACTCAAAAATATTTAATTTATTTATTACATTTATTCTTTTATTTTTCATCTTCTTTGATTAAATATTCACGAAAATGATATGTTTTGAGCAAGTATTTGTTTGATCTGTCCTTTTATTTTTCGAATTCAATAATGATTTTGAATTTCTAGAAGCTTACTTTTTGTAATGTATTAATCATCCGTGATATGATAATATGTATGTGTTTGAATGTTCGTAACTTATACGATGATAACAATGCATAATTATCAAACGAGCTTAAATGTTTGTGATTTGATTTATACTTTTCTAAATATTTTTATTTTTTTCAGCCAATGTAGTTAATTTTTCATCAATTTCAAATTAAAAGAAAAAGATAACGAAGTTTTTTTTCTTGATACTATACAATTTAACGGTCGGTTTTTCCCACCGTTGTACGGTAATACAAGTAAACTATTGCTTCTGCACATGTTTTTCATGAAACGGTGATAAGTCAACCACTTAAATTAAATTTAATAATTCCTTAATTATATAGTTAGCAACTTATTTCATTAACAACAGACCTTTTCCTTCTTTGTTTAACACGGTTACTCCAGAAAGCCCTTCGTCTTCATTTTTGTTAACCGAACCCAGACATATACAAATTGCTCCTTCATTTCCACTCCAACATGCGCTGCCACTCCACTGAACCTAGTTTGAAAACCTATAGAAACGTTGCATGATTTTACTTAGTTTTTAAATCCTTGTTTAATTACAAAATTATTAAAATTATAAACTAAGTACTTCTTCTGTAAAAAAATCGGACCAACAATTCTTCATTCTTCCTCATCTTCGTTTTCTTCCTTTCAGAAGCCAAAACCTTGCGTTATCAAGTTCAATGCTGCTCCACATCCAAGCCACCGGACGTCCACCGGTTGCTGCCACCCTCTACGCCACCTCATCGTCGACATTCGCCTACAACGCCTTCCAACTTAGTGTTCTCGTGCACCAGATAAATCCCACGAAACCGCATGTCCTTCTGACCTATTTCTGATCACCGCCGCACCAATGACCGACCACCTACCGTCGATCGGAGACACCCACCAAACTCCTCTAAGCTTCACTGAACCTCGGCCTGAGTCTCAGCCATCTCGACCCCACATCTCGTAGGTTTGAACCCGAAACCCGCAGTGCCTTCCATCTTCGATTCCCGCCACCTCGATGAATAATACTTCATCAACACCGGTCAAAACAAAGCTCTCGTCGAGCTCGAAAATTTAGTATTGAAAGAATTTGAAATCTATCAATGAATTGTGAGATTTTTTGGAAGAAGTAACCTTCCTTTTCAGCCGTTAGTTTGGTAGGTGACGGCACATATTTTTCGTTGACCACTAAATTATATTTGACGCGCTGAAGGGTTTACAAGAGGTATAAATAGGATGCAAAATAAATAAAATATCAATAACGATACTTCAGCATGAAGTAATGCGCAGAAACCACCACAAACAACCTCTGATTGGGATGAAACTCCTAATCCTAGCATAAAAAAATATTCCGAACCCAATGGGATAGATTTCGTCCAATTCCGAGGCCATCTGTGAAAAATCCATTATAATTATCAATGAAAAATAAAGCATTTAAAATCCCTATAATTACAGAAAAAAAATAAAAAAAAATTGAAACCTTGACATTTTACTAGACCTCTTCCTTACGGATCCAATGAAATTTCGTTAAATTTGGAGTTTGTTTGGCCAGTCATTTATTCGTTAAAAGTTAACCCTGTCTAAATAACACAAATAATTAAATAGAAGCAAGGACATTTTTGGCCACCGAAGTCACATATGACATCCGTTTGCCACGAAATTTGATTTTCTTACAATAATTAAATGATACGGTTCCAATGAAACCAATTTCATTGAAAACTGAGACCGTTTGAAAAAATGACTATTTTTAACGCTATAAAAATATTGATAAAATATTAATTAAATTCCACATTAATTCAATTAAATAATAATAAATTATTATCATCAAAAATATCCAAGTAGAATGATATATACAGCTTCAAATATAAACTATACAACTTAGTATCGTCAATTTGAGTTAAAAGTTATCCAAATTATATTAAAACGCTTTTTAAACGTTATATTTTAATGACGATTTTCCATAGCGACTATTTTAAAATTTGAACTCGACATAACTAACAATCTGTAACATAAAATCTGGATTTTTCTCTTCTATATGGAAATTATAATCAATAAGATTCCAACATTTCTTGTTTCGCAGAAATCCGATTTAAAACGGATTTTGTATATCCAGTTAAAGTTCAAAACTCAATATTACGAACTACCGCGCTATTTCGAGCTCGTTTTAATTTAAATATAAACTAACGCTTGAACTCTGTTTTAATAAACGAATTCAATATTAAAAACCAATAATAATCTGAATTAAATATTTAAAATAATAATTAAATTAAATATTTGGCTGCTAAAAATACGGGACATTACATATACGTTATTAACATTGAAAAACATTTATCTTATCATTAGCCATATTATTTCATTTTCTATTATTAGAAAACTTCTTTGATTTTATTTGTAAAACATTTCCAAAATCATTTACTTCGATCAAACCGATGTTATAAAATATCATTACTATAATTTAGCCCATTAATCATTTGTTAACTAATCGTACCACTAATTAACTCTTGCTATTGAACCTTAACCATTCCTTAGTCAATCTCGAAGTCAATCAAGTTGAAGTATAATTACCTTTCAGACCTTAACTGTACAACATTCTTAACTTCGAAATAGTCAAAGATCACAACTTCAAATAAACCATCTCTTATACGACTCTTGGATTTCAGTTTAACAGCCCACCACTTTTATGGAAATCATTGATTATAATAATAGCCTTATAATCCCGACTTCCGAAATATTTTAAATTAAAATATAACTTTAACTCATTAATTTGAATAAATAAATAATAACAATAATTAAATAGTTAAATCTTGATTAAAATGGAAAGTAAGAATTTCCTTCCTTAATTCGGTATGCTCAAATTTTAATAAAAAGCTCTCTTTTGAATAATATATATTTGATTAATATTCCAAATTCCGGAATAAATCTACGATAAGTAATCGATCAACAATATACTATATCAACTATTTCAACCAATCTTTTCAACCATTCATCCAAACAACCATTTCACAGTATAAAATTACTATAAATAAATTTAAAACTCTTTTATATAAAAATATAAATGAGTCGGAGTTAGTGAGATTACTCACCTAGTCTGCAATTGAAGGTTCTGCTATTGTTTCCTTTAAAATCAAACAACTGTTTGATTTTTATCACGAGATTCCATCTGATCTGTTCTCAGCTGATATAGTTCTACAATGTGGATTTCAATGCTGCGATTCCAACGTGATTTGTCCTGTCCAATTCTATATTCATATGATATAGTTACGCATTTAAAAGCATACGATTTAAATTAAGTAACTAGCTTCTTAATAAAAAAATATACCATTTACGTTTTTAATTCATAAACTAGATCCGCTGTCATCTTCAATCTCAACTCTAGATTAACACACGTATCCCCTCAAGTCTTCTTCCTTCTAGTAAACTAATAATACATGCTCCACACCCTGTATTAAACAATATTCATGTGCACCCATATGCTATGATACGAAGCTTGGCTCCATGATTCTTCGAAAACAATTTCACTGTCAGATCATCAAATCACTTGCATCGAATTAAACCTGCCTACTACCATCTCCCTTGACTCACACACAATCAAAAGCCACGTTCTCAGCCTCCATGCAACAGACAACACAACACCAACAGTCAAGAAGCCACCAACCTTTGCATTATTTCTACAACATCCATCTCGCCCTCACAAACCAACAACAACTACCTCCTCATTTCTCCATAGTTTCCAGACCAAAGACCACCATCCATCCTTACCCCTAAACTGATTTATACTACTACACTTTCCTTTAATCACCTTCACCCCGATTAAAACCTACTCCATAAAAATCCTCCTTCCAGTATTGAACAAAACTAAACCTCATGTCTCTAGTAAAAAAGATCACCCCACCAAACAAGTCGTGACATGCTTCTTTCATTTCCATTATAGTCATGTTTTCCCCCTTTTGAAATGCATTGAAACCGTCTTCCCCATAACTGTTACCGAATTATTCACAAACTCCACGCCGCCAAGCCACAACAAGCTTCACAGTTCTACTTTTCTTCACAAGCCCCTTCCTCTCGTCATCAAAGTTTGCAACTCCAACCTCCAACTGAAATCGCGACTTAGGATCAGGCAGTAAGCCTCTATAGTAGCCACGATAAACATTGTAATCGGGGGTCACCAAACTTTGTCACCCCGTGCGCCACGTCCTCCAAATCACCACATCGTCGTCCATTTCCAAAATCATCAGAAAAATCTGCCTCTCGTCTTAATTATCGCATGCTTCCAAAAGTTTGGGCTGGAGTTTTAGTGTCGCACTCATCAATAGAAAACAGGATCAAGTTTGTAAGATAAGAAATTCAACAAGTCTAGAATTTTGAATTTTGATTGAGAAATCAAATTGATTTTGATTTTTGTTGGTCATTATTTAATTACTGGAAAAAATAATAGGGAAAGAGGATTTGGGAAACTTGGGATTTGCTGATGGGTAAAGGTTAGTGAAGGTAATTTATAGGAGAAAATATAATAATTTATTCGAATAGTTAATTTAATTTTATTGTTTTGATGTCTATCGCCATTCCTGTATATCATTTATAATTTAGTATGCCCACATACAAATTCCGTTTGCGATGGAAACAGACATGTAGCTATAATTTGAAATTCCGGACTCAACGAAACTTGTTTCGTAGAAAACGGAGTCCATTTGAAAAATTAGCTAAATTTTGAATATTAAAATAGTTGATTACTTCACGTTTATTTTTCCAATGCTCACATAACTACTCTGAATGGCTCGAAACTTGAAATCTTAGAATAATAAAATTTTCTAGTCAAGATGGGACAGGTTTCGCCGAATTCCGAAATCGTTTGAATAATAGCCCATTTTAAGGGTCCAATTTAAATTAAAATACCTCAATATAACGATAATAAAATACTACAACCGAACATACTCGGGCAGAATTTTGTACAGTATCAACATAAAATACTTCTGGTTGAGTTTCAAACCAAATCGATATTCAATATATTAAAAATCCATTTTTTTAATAATAAATCGTTATATTTTTAATAATGAATTCCATAACAACTATTTGAAAATTTGATTTGGATATAAAACAAATCTACAATATGAAATCTTGATTTTTCTCTTTCGTTAGAAAATTATTATCCAATAGATTTGGACGTTTCTTGTTTCGAAGAAATCCGACTTATATTAGTATGTATATTCAATTGACGTTCAAAATGCAATATCACGAACAATCGCGACGTCACGAGCTCGATTTAAATTATATTATAAATTATATGTTCAAACTTCATTTTTTATAATTAAACTCCTTATGAAAACCATTTTATACTTCCAACACAACATTTAAAACAATTTAAATGTTCAAAATTAAACGGCTAAAAAATTCGGGTTGTTATATTCCTTGGCCCGTAAAAGAATTTCGTCCTCAAAATTGCAAAAGTAGGAAAAATGCTACAACCCTATTAACTACGTTAAAAATCATTTACTTTACTTCTCAAATTCAGTTTTAACCAAACAAATTAATTCCAATTAAAATATTAATTCATTCCTGTTGATGAAAATTTTCTGAAATTCTGAAAATATTCTAACATCCTAAATTTTTGAAAAATTTCGGCAGAGTTTCCCATGTACGGAGGGACTTCTTCTATATCGCAGAACAAAAAATATATATACATCGACCCACACGATCGGAAAACAAAATTCAAAACCCAAAGTTTTTATTTTCGTGTAGGTATACTTTATATAAGCGCTATTAAGTGAACTTACTTAATTCGTAGGCAATTTATGCAGCTAAAACCAAGCCAATGGCTCCAGGTACCTGTACTTACTTAATTCAAAAAGTAAGTTCAATAAACGATATTTAAGTAACCATCCTATCCTTTAGTTAAATATAACCATATCATTTCACTTGGTTTTCATTGTTTCTCAATCCAAATTTGCACATCCAATCCATAATCCACATATAAACATTGACATTCATCCAAATTGTTTCTAAATCAATTTATTCACTTTCAATTTATAAGCTATCCAATTTAATTTCCAGTCCAATATAATTCTATTTAATTAAAATGAAGTTAATCTTTTAATCTGTTTGATTTAATCATACCATTCCAATTCATTTAACTTACACAAGTGAAATAAAAATTCAGAATTCAACTACACAACTTTTATTTCCTAATCAGCTTGGGATCATATAATATATAATTATAATCATCAGCAAATTCAAAATATTAGAATTTTTAAAACAACTTGTTTTTTCCAAACAAATTTTCCATTAACGAATTATTATGATAGCAATCCGTGACTCAGAAACTTGGAAATGAATACCGATAATGTCGCGATCCATTATGTAACACCCCACCTCTACTAGGGTCACTCACAAAGGGAATGCACTAGCATTGGTGGAGCATTATCTAGGTAAACATACACAGAAATATTACAAGACAGAACATATAAAACAGCGGAAGAAGAACCAAATTTTATTGCTTTAAAAATCTAGAAAGGTCTAAAGCCTTTTTACATCAAAATGCCATTAAATCCATTACATCAAAAATCTGTCTTGCAATAGTAAAGAAGCATAAAACCATAGTCATAAATCATTCCCCAATAAAGCAGCAAAGCAAGCCATAACCATGAGAAATCCAAGCAGTACATGAAAGAGCCTTAGAGCTTGGTAAGATCTGAACTAAGTTGTATTCCCACCCTACGAACCTGGGGGAGGGGGGGAACAAAAGAAAAAGAGGCGAAACAAACTGGGTCAGTCATAAAGACTGAGTAAGTCCTAGTGGCTTTCAGCATGGAAACAAGTGATGATAATATGGCATGAATAAACTGAAAGTAAACATAAGCATGATGACAAGGTAAGCTACATGCACGATGGATCAAGTATAACATCCCATGCTTCCTATCAAGAGTATCATCACATGGTTCCTACCAAGTACCACATTGCAAGGTTTCTACTAAGTATAACATCACAAGATTTCTAAGTTTCACTGTTATACTATTTTCTTTGATTTCCTATGTTCTCTGTAACACCCCGAGTATTTTACAATAGTAAAATTCACAAATTAAAGTATAATTAATTCCAAATCAAATTATTAAGGGAAACGGGATATGGCATTGCGTTCGTCTCGGAAAAATACGCGAAATAGAGTCCGAGTTTTCGAAAAATGGAGCCCGTATGACCAAATTATGGCCCGATGAAGTTTCAGAAAATTCAAATTTCGAAAACAGTTTTGAATTTCAGCCCAATCAGAGTAGGCGGGAAAAGTTCCCGCCCAACCCACCAGGTCGACCTGAGGGTCGACCCTAGGGTTGACCAGCCAGGCCAGGTCGACCTGGGAGTCGACCTAGGTGTCGACCTGCCCCAGGCAGGTCGACTCTAGAGTCGACCTGGGGGTCGACCTGGCCCCTGAGCCAGGTCGAACCCAGCCCACCCTGGTCTGTGTTTGGTCGATTTCCTGAGCCTTGCCTTGTCACTAGGGCTAGGTGTCAGCTCCTGGTTGGTCTCTCCTTTGAACGAACGGCTATTATTGAACCAAGCTTCATCGACGGTCTAAATCAACTCACAAACTCTATAAAAAGGACCTAAGACTAACCCTAATTCACACAAACTAAAATGGAGATGAGACTGTCATGTTGCTGAGGAGAGACTAAGGATAGCCGTCAGAAATAGAGAGACAATTAGGAGATAATTCAAAGCTTAAAGCAACGTTAATCAAATCAAAACAATGCCTACAACAAAGGATAGCATCTCCAAATTCAGAACTCAGATTCCTGAATTGAAGATTCATCATACGTTGTAAGTAGAGTGCTATTCCGATGTGAATTAAATAATTGTGTTGATTTGTGTAAAGTAAGAAATGGAATTGTGGCGATAATAATCTATATTTGTATGTTGCTTTGATGCTAAACGATTTGGGAATATTATGGTATACGATTGGATATTTGCAAGTACGTGATTTGCGTTGGAAGTTAACAACGAAATGGAATTGTGGCGATAATCATCTATATTTGTATGTTATTTTGATTCTAAACGATTTGGCAATGCTATGGTGTACGATTGGATTCATACAAGTATATGATTTATGTTGACAACCTCATGTTGTGGAATTTTAATTGGGATTCATGCAAGCATATGATTCATATTGAAAACTACATGTTTGTGGTAGTTATTTACAACACCCATTTGATAATTGCAAGTATATGATTCATGTTGAAAGTAACAACTATATGTTGTAATAGTTTATTTGAGATTCATGCAAGTATATGATTTACTGTTATGCCAAAATGAGGTAAAATTCTATGGTCATCTTTAGTGTAATTTGATCCATTTGAGTATTATGATTCATATGAAGTTATGTTGGAATTGGCTTCATAGTTCAAGTATAAAAATCATGCTTTTGTGATAGTGACAAAAGCAAGCATCTTTGTGAACTTGTATTAATTTTATGAACATGACTAAACTATGTTTGTTATTATGCCCAATTGATAAACATGTTTTTAGGCTTATGTTGTTATCATAATCATATGATAATATATGTGACACATAAGTTACATTAGAATTACATTAGAATTACATTCCGCTTGCAAGTTAACTTAGATAGAATAAAAACCATGATTTAAGTTTAGGTATGTTTATGCTATAATTCTATGAATAGATTAAAAACCATGATTCATATAAGAATTAGGTTGGGATAATTCTAGTTGAACCATACTTTTGTATTAGTGACAAAAGTAAGTACCTTTTTGTTAGCATGTAGTGATTTTATGAACATGATTAGTTTATATTATGCCTAAATAAAAATATAGGCTTATATTTCTAGTCAAGGCCATGTGCCAATAATAATGATATCTAATTTAGTTAGATTCTTGATTTCAAATTTACATGGTTAGTTGAACCTATGATTCATGTTTAAGTATTGTTTATGCCATAATCATAGGAATAGAATGATTCATGTTTAAGTATTGTTTACGCTATGATTATATGGATAAAATGATTCATGTTATGCCATGATTATATGATGTTACAATTGCAAGTTCACATGTGCCTACTTTTTGTTAATTGAATCGTTTGTTGCAAGTTCATGCGTTCACACTCCCCTTTTTATGCTACCTCATAAACACCATGTTATAAGCCTCCCCTTTATCCATATGGCTAAGTTGGGTTTAAATGTTAAACCCAACATATCTTATATTGTAGCGAACGTGTAAAACGGGGGTAATGACGTTTGGGCTAAAATATAGAACATATGGGTTGGCATATTTGACGCATGCCAATAACCTTGAAAAAAACAATTAAATGGTATAAATAAATTTTGACCAATAAAGATAAATTTGAATAATGGGCCGCAAATATTTGCATATAAAAAGAAAAGAGACAAAATATGTAATTGTAGAAATTACGATGTGTTTAACCCGAGGTTGGATTGAGTTGTGATGTAAACCTGCCTGGAACCGCCCGGCTGTCCAGTAGTCACAACAATACCTATCCAATGTGGGTGGTTAAACACGGAGCCCAATAAGGACCCGAGATTAGACTGAGTTGTGGCGTAAGACTGCCCGGACCCAACCGGCAACAGGCAGCAACAACAATACCTGTCTAATGTGAGAGGTCGAGGCTTTAATAAGACAATTAAGGCTGAGTCAGGATTGATAGGATTAAGTAAATTATATTAATACTTAATCAAAATAGAACATGCTAAACTAAACAGACTGATTGGGGGTTAGGTTTATAAAACACTTAACCAACTTAGCATGTTGGCTAGAAATAGAAAACCTAGTAGCTGGGGACCCTTTTCAGCAGTAACCCTACAAGGTATCATGATACCCTGAAACTAGGCAGGGTGGGGCACGATTACTGGGCTGACTGTAAGAGGTCAAATCGACGGCGGTGGTGCAGCAGTGTAGGTTCTAACGGGGTGCGGGCGTGCACACACTCCGGCGCAGAAAAATAAGGCACTGGGCACTAGTAGCATACCTGTGCATTCTAGGATTGTGTCGGGCCGCCACCATGGGACTTGATACACCCCATGGTGGGACCAGCACAGGTAACTACAACATCGGGGGCCGTAAGACACATGTAACTATGCGAGTAGGAGCCGATCATCAGAAATGGATCACTTCACCCTGATTATGGGGTGCCTGTTGGGAACTAGTTTATATGGGTACAGAGATTAATATGGGGTACGATAGTATATTCGACCCTAGACAACTTAACTAAGATTATAGTGCTTTCCCATTTCCAGTTTATACTTATCATACCCAGTTCTTTATTCATAGACTGAATAGTCCTAGACTTACTCAGGCTTTATGTCTGACTCTACTTTTCTTTCGCCTTCTTTTCTTTCGTCCCCCCCCCGGTCAATAGGGAGGGAACACCGCAGCTTGACCAGATTTCACATCCAGTTTGAAGGGAAGAATGTATTGCTTGGATCTTTTCCGTTTTGGACTATGGCTTGGGACAGCAATTATGGGACTTTTGCAGTTTATTTATGTTTTCTTTATGCTTCTTTAAATAATGTAATCAAGACAGTTATAATTTTGGAAGTATTGTAAGACAATCATGGCATGGTTTGTGTAAAACGTATTTTGATGAAATAAAAGTTGTTATTTTCCGCTGTTCAAAAATATGTGTTATTATATCTGTCTTGTACATCTGTGACTTATACTTATAAACCTCCACCAAAATTAGGGCATTCCCTTTGAGAGTGACCCTAACGGAGGTGGGGTGTTTAACTTGGTATCAGAGCATAGGTTTACCAGATAAGATAAAAAGTTTTGAAAATTTATTTTTCAAAAAGAAATTTAAAGAAGCATTTTTAAAAGATAAAATATTATTTTATTTTAAAAGGCAAAGTCCCCCCCAAAGCCATAGGTACTATCTCTTATCCTTCGTTTTGAATCTATCCTTTCTGTTTCAGCATGTCTGGAGACCTCACTCCCCAGCTGCTGACGCTTTCTCTCCTCCTCCTCCACGTGAACCAGCAAGCGGAAGAGTCCCAGAGCAGGAAGACGAATAATAGTCAAACAAGAAAGGATCGTAACAGTAATAACAAGAAACGAGAAAAAAGGAAATGCAATTTTTGCGGTACGGAAGGGCACATAGCCAAGGATTGTAGGAAGAGGAAAAGAAAGCAAGGAGAATGTTTTCATTGTGGGGAGACTGGACACATCAGCAAAGACTGCCCTGAGAAGACAGACTTCAAGAAGGGCGGGAAAGACAGCAAGTCCCAAGAGAAGAGGAAGTGTAAATTCTATGGCAAAGTTGGGCACTTAGTGAAAGATTGCCGGAAAAAGAAGGCCAAGATGAATGGTAGGTGTTTTTCTTGCGGTGAGATAGGCCACATGGCTAAGGACTGCCCAAAGAAACGAGGATAGGGGCAGAGGGCTGGATCCACCACAGGGGCACAGGTTCATGTGCTAGAGGCGCCACCTCTGCCACAGCGAGGTATAAATACTTCTGTAGAAAGTGTAGTTTATCTTTATGATCACCCCGTTCACACTTTATTTGATTCCGGCGCATCACACTCCTTTATCTCGCCTGATTTAGTAGAATCTCTGCACCTAAGAACTAGTATGGTAGAGGACCCCTTAATTGTTTCAAACCCAATTGGGGGCCCGGCTCATTTGTCTATGATCTGTGTGGGATTGAAAATTTCTATTCTAAGCGTAGAGTTTAAATGTAGTGCCTTTGTTTTGGGCCATTGGTTGATTCTAGCGATGGAGTGGTTATCCAGTAAGGGTGACCATCTCGGTTTCGAAAAGAGGGTAGTTAGACTCTTGACTTGCCTCGGTAATACCCTCGAAGTCGCAGGTAACCTTTAGGGTTCTATCATGATTTGTTTCCTAGAATCTCTTGACACATTTATTGGTAATTTGTAATCCGATCGAGTAGTGTTCGCCACTAAGGCAGAAGGTTCATTTCGCTTATGCATGAGTTGTGGAGAATCACCTTAGTAAGTACATTTGGCAACATGGTTGGCGTTTATTTCCAAGAGATAGTTCTTCTACGTGGAATACCTGATAGTAAGTGAACGAGATCTAAGATTCACTAGTGAATTTTGGAGAGCTTGCATGAAACCATGAGTACGACGTTATGTGTGAGCCGAGTATACTAGAAGTAGAGTAAGTGAAAGAGGAACGAGAGGCAACAATGAAATAGGTTCCAACTCATATTTTGGAAACAAGAATTAAGAAGCCACGAAATTGTGAAGTTAAAGACGAACAAAGCATAATGGAGTTAAGCTCAAGGAAATGCGACTTAGAAGATTGAAGACTAAATTCGTGCATCATATCTCTTCTTAAGAGTATATCCTTGATCCCTCTCTTCCTGTAGAGCTTGCTTGCATGCTATCTTTTGTGTATATCCTCTCGGTCCCATTCTCAATCCAATTTCTGTTGCAAACCCCATAGGGAGTATGACTCATCTGTTAGTGACACATGTTGGGGCTTGAGGGTGTTCGTTGGTTTGACTAAAGTTTTTGGGTTTTATAGGATACGGGTTGGTCTTAGGAAGGGACTCCCTTGTGACCAAAAAGGAGTCCATCATGGTTAGTTTCCTAGAATCATATATAGTGGTTGGGTTGAGTAATTCTTTGGGTGTCAGTCTGATGTTGATTTCGGTCTTCGGGGCTGATGCTTAGAGAGTTCTTCTCCTAATCAATATATATGTGGCATAGATTTCCAGTTTTGACATTGCCTAATGGCACAAAGTTTTTACTTGCTTCTATCATTCGACTATACCTTTAGATAGGAATAATTGGGTGTAAACATGTAATTGAAACATGTTATGGATGATGATTGCAAGTGGTTGCAAGTGATTGCTAGTGGTTGCTCATGGTTGCATATACACACACAGTCTAGGTTTTAGATCAGCTCAATCACTTCATATTGCATATGCATATATGTTTGCATTCGTATATGGTTGAACTTTAATGTGTTGTCATATGGATGTTGCATTTGTATGAATGATTGTGCACTCATGTAGAATCATGAATAGGAAAATTTGCATACATAATGGATTCATGACACTTACATAATTTGCATTAAGGAGGTCAACTGAATCAGTAGACCGACTGATTTTGCATTAGATGAGTACATGTACACACACTTCGCATATGATCATGAAGCATTAGAAGTCTTTTAAGGACAATGGATGCTCGTTATTGATGGATGAGTAGATGGATGTTTGGATGTTAGGATATACATTCTTCCTAAACTTGAAGATTTCGGGGACGAAATCCTTTTAAGTGGGGGAGAATGTAACACCCCGAGTATTTTACAATAGTAAAATTCACAAATTAAAGTATAATTAATTCCAAATCAAAGTATTAAGGGAAATGGGATATGCCATTGCGTTCGTCTCGGAAAAATACGCGAAATAGAGTCCGAGTTTTCGAAAAACGGAGCCCGTATGACCAAATTATGGCCCGATGAAGTTTCAGAAAATTCAAATTTCGAAAACAGATTTGAATTTCAGCCCAATCAGAGTAGTTGAAAAAGTTCCCACCCAACCCACTAGGTCGACCTGAGGGTCGACCCTAGGGTCGACCTGGGAGTCGACCCAGGTGTCGACCTGCCCCAGGCAGGTCGACTCTAGAGTCGACTGGGGAGTCGACCTGGCCCCTGAGCCAGGTTGAACCCAGCCCACCCTGGCTGTGTTTGGTTGATTTCCTGAGCCTTGCCTTGTCACTAGGGCTAGGTTTCAGCTCCTGATTGGTCTCTCCTTTGAACGAACGGCTATTATTGAACCAAGCTTCATCGACGGTCTAAATCAACTCACAAACTCTATAAAAAGGACCTAAGACTAACCCTAATTCACACAAACTAAAATGGAGATGAGACCGTCATGTTGCTGAGGAGAGACTAAGGATAACCGTCAGAAATAGAGAGACAATTAGGAGATAATTCAAAGCTTAAAGCAACGTTAATCAAATCAAAACAACGCCTACAACAAAGGATAGCATCTCCAAATTCAGAACTCAGATTCCTGAATTGAAGATTCATCATACGTTGTAAGTAGAGTGCTATTCCGATGTGAATTAAATAATTGTGTTGATTTGTGTAAAGTAAGAAATGGAATTGTGGCGATAATAATCTATATTTGTATGTTGCTTTGATGCTAAACGATTTGGGAATATTATGGTATACGATTGGATATTTGCAAGTACGTGATTTGCGTTGGAAGTTAACAACGAAATGGAATTGTGGCGATAATAATCTATATTTGTATGTTATTTTGATTCTAAACGATTTGGCAATGCTATGGTGTACGATTGGATTCATACAAGTATATGATTTATGTTGACAACCTCATGTTGTGGAATTTTAATTGGGATTCATGCAAGCATATGATTCATATTGAAAACTACATGTTTGTGGTAGTTATTTACAACACCCATTTGATAATTGCAAGTATATGATTCATGTTGAAAGTAACAACTATATGTTGTAATAGTTTATTTGAGATTCATGCAAGTATATGATTTACTGTTATGCCAAAATGAGGTATAATTCTATGGTCATCTTTAGTGTAATTTGATCCATTTGAGTATTATGATTCATATGAAGTTATGTTGGAATTGGCATCATAGTTCAAGTATAAAAATCATGCTTTTGTGATAGTGACAAAAGCAAGCATCTTTGTGAACTTGTATTAATTTTATGAACATGACTAAACTATGTTTGTTATTATGCCCAATTGAAAAACATGTTTTTAGGCTTATGTTGTTATCATAATCATATGATAATATATATGACACATAAGTTACATTAGAATTACATTCCACTTGCAAGTTTACATAGATAGAATAAAAACAATGATTTAAGTTTAGGTATGTTTATGCTATAATTCTATGAATAGATTAAAAACCATGATTCATATAAGAATTAGATTGGGATAATTCTAGTTGAACCATACTTTTGTATTAGTGACAAAAGTAAGTACCTTTTTGTTAGCATGTAGTGATTTTATGAACATGATTAGTTTATATTATGCCTAAATAAAAATATAGGCTTATATTTCTAGTCAAGGCCATGTGCCAATAATAATGATATCTAATTTAGTTAGATTCTTGATTTCAAGTTTACATGGTTAGTTGAACCTATGATTCATGTTTAAGTATTGTTTATGCCATAATCATAGGAATAGAATGATTCATGTTTAAGTATTGTTTATGCTATGATTATATGGATAAAATGATTCCTGTTATGCCATGATTATATGATGTTACAATTGCAAGTTCACATGTGCCTACTTTTTGTTAATTGAATCGTTTGTTGCAAGTTCATGCGTTCACACTCCCCTTTTTATGTTACCTCATAAACACCATGTTATAAGCCTCCCCTTTATCCATATGGCTAAGTTGGATTTAAATGTTAAACCCAACATATCTTATATTGCAGCAAACCTGTAAAACGGGGGTAATGACGTTTGGGTTAAAATATAGAACATATGGGTTGGCATGTTTGACGCATGCCAATAACCTTGAAAAAAACAATTAAGTGGTATAAATAAATTTTGACCAATAAAGATAAATTTGAATAATGGGCCGCAAATATTTGCATATAAAAAGAAAAGAGACAAAATATGTAAATGTAGAAAATACTATGTTTTTAACCCGAGGTTGGATTGAGTTGTGATGTAAACCTGCCCGGAACCGCCCGGCTGTCCAGTAGTCACAACAATACATATCCAATGTGGGTGGTTAAACACGGAGGCCAATAAGGACCCGAGGTTAGACTGAGTTGTGGCGTAAGACTGCCCGGACCCAACCGGCAACAGGCAGCCACAACGATACCTGTCTAATGTGAGAGGTCGAGGCTTTAATAAGACAATTAAGGCTGAGTCAGGATTGATAGGATTAAGTAAATTATATTAATACTTAATCAAAATAGAACATGCTAAACTAAACAAACTGATTGGGGGTTAGGTTTATAAAACACTTAACCAACTTAGCATGTTGGCTAGAAATAGAAAACGTAGTAGCGGGGGACCCTTTTCAGCAGTAACCCTACAAGGTATCATGATACCCTGAAACTAGGCAGGGTGGGGCACAATTACTGGGCTGACTGTAAGAGGTCAAATCGACGGCGGTGGTGCAGCAGTGTAGGTTCTAACGGGGTGCGGGTGTGCACACACTCCGGCGCAGAAAAATAAGGCACTGGGCACCAGTAGCATACCTGTGCATTCTAGGATTGTGTCGGGCCGCCACCATGGGACTTGATACACCCCATGGTGGGACCAGCACAGGTAACTACAACATCGGGGGCCGTAAGACACATGTAACTATGCAAGTAGGAGCCGATCATCAGAAATGGATTACTTCACCCTGATTATGGGGTGCCTGTTGGGAACTAGTTTATATGGGTACAGAGATTAATATGGGGTACGATAGTATATTCGACCCTAGACAACTTAACTAAGATTATGGTGCTTTCCCATTTCCAGTTTATACTTATCATACCCTGTTCTTTATTCATAGACTGAATAGTCCTAGACTTACTCACGCTTTATGTCTGACTCTACTTTTCTTTCGCCTTCTTTTCTTTCGTTTCCCCCCCCCCCCCAGGTCCACAGGGAGGGAACACCGCAGCTTGACCAGATTTCACATCCAGTTTGAAGAGAAGAATGTGTTGCTTGGATCTTTTCCGTTTTGGACTATGGCTTGGGACAGCAATTATGGGACTTTTGCAGTTTATTTATGTTTTCTTTATGCTTCTTTAAATAATGTAATCAAGACAGTTATGATTTTGGAAGTATTGTAAGACAATTATGGCATGGTTTGTGTAACACGTATTTTGATGAAATAAAAGTTGTTGTTTTCCGCTGTTCAAAAATATGTGTTATTATATCTGTCTTGTACATCTGTGACTTATACTTATAAACCTCCACCAAAATTAGGGCATTCCCTTTGAGAGTGACCCTAACGGAGGTGGGGTGTTTCATCCTCTGCACCCACTGTATTAGTACCCCAACACGTATCATCCTTTCCATGTATATGTACAGTCCCTTGCCGTATATCGTACGGGTTTCATCACGTATTTCTATACTACTTTAACGTAGTGCCACCATTATTGAAATCGTTTGGACCGCCACCCTTGTTCTGGCTATGTTTCCTTATCACGAGCTATCGCATGTTCAACTAGGATTTATGCCACCTAGGACCACTAGGGATTATGCTACCTATTGAATGTTTTCTAGATTCGATTAGGGTTTATGCCACCTAGGACCACTAGGGATTATGCTACCCAACGAATTCCACGTAAGGATCTATTAATCGATCGGCTCCCTACAAGTCATAGCTCGTTCATGTGTCTGTGTCATACGGCCCAATCACGAAATGTAGTCACCTGTGCTAGGTCCACCATAGGGTGTATCAAGCCCTATGGTGCCAACCATCGACACGAATCAAGCACGCACAGATAAACCTACTGATGCCCAATGCCTGCTTTTTCTGCTCCGGAGTGTATGCACGCCCGCACTCCGTTAGAACCTACACTGGCGCACCCACACAGCTGTCGTTCTGGTCGCTTACAATCAGCCCAGTAATCGTGCCCCACCCTGCCTAGTTCCAGGGTACCATGATACATCTAGTGGGTTACTGCTGAAACGGACCGCGTAACTAGGGTTTCTGTCTAGTAGGTTAAGTGTTGTCATTTAAATTCGAGACTTAACCCCATTATTCTAGCATATCAAATTGGTTAAGTGTGGTCATTCAAGTTCGTGACTTAACCCGTCTACGTTTCGAATTGGCAAAGTGTTGTCGTTCAAGTTCATGACTTAGCCCTACGAATTCATATGTCAAGTTGGTTAAGTATATTAAAGCGGTTCATGACTTAAACCTATCAAATCATCATGTTAAATTGGTTAAGTATATTCAAGCGGTTCATGACTTAACCCTATCAAATCATCATGTCCAATTGGTTAATTATATTCAAGCGGTTCATGACTTAAGCTTATCAAATCATCGTGTTAAATTAGTTAAGTATATTCAAGCGGTTCATGACTTAACCCTATCAAATCATCATGTCCAGTTGGTTAAGTATATTCAAGCGGTTCATGACTTAACCCTATCAAATCATGTCTCAAGTTGGTTAAGTGTTGTCTTTCATGCTCATGACTTAACCCTATCATGTGGCATTAATTCATTAATGCAACTTAACCTCTCACATTAGACTTGTTGTTGTGGTCACTGGATATGCCCGGCGGTTCTGGGTAGATTTACACCACAACTCAGTCTAACCACGGGTTTCAAGTGCGATATGACCAACTTGGACCCTATTGTTTGCAGCCACTGGATTTGCCGGGCGGTTCCGGGCAGATTTACACTGTAAACTCAACCCAACCTCGAGTTGGCCATTTTCATGTTCATTCTAAGTGTCATGACCATGTTCAAGTTTCATGTCAAGTTCGCGTCAAGTTTTCAAGGCAAGTTTGGTGTCAAGTCGATGTCAAGTTCGTGTCCATATCCAGGTTCAAGTTACAACAGCGTTCGTGTTTCAAGTTTTGCCTTTTGTCAAGTTCATAATTCATGTTCATAACCAATTCATGTTTTGCCTATTCTACCCAAATCGTATTCCCATCGCAGGTAAACGTGAATCGATCCATACTACAAATAAATCCAAACCTCGTAATAAAGGGAATAACATCAAAACTATGATAGGCTAAAGGGACGAACATAAAGTGATAAAAGACTAGCATTACATAACTTGAGATAATTGGTTACAATATCACTGGCATAAAGGAATTCAAATCTAGCAAGATAAGGCGATAGTCATGGTAAACGCTAACATAAAAGAATAGGCATGCAAAAGCAAGCCAAATACAAGAATAATGGATCCAGCGGTTTTGGTGTACATAATTGCGAATAAACTAAGCAAGTCACACCCTAGGTATACAATTCAATAGAATGTCAATTCGGTGCACAACATGGTTTTCAACTATGGTGTCATGGGCATGAACAATAGTCTTAAGCAATTAACCCCAACAGTCATAGGTAGAAATCTCATAGTTATGAATCATAAGCGACTCATCACAATAATCATGGATAATTATCAAAAATAGTTCTAGGAAAATAGTCATGGGCAATTAACAGTAATAGTTTCAAAGTCATGGTCATAGATAATGGCCTTATGTTCATAATCATAGGTAATAATCCTCATAGTCAAGAGTCATAGGTGATTAACCACAATTGTCCTCGTCATAGTCATAGGCATAGTCTCATGTTCACAGTCATAGGCATGGTCTTATGTTCTGTCATAGGCATTGGTATAGTCTTATGTTCATCGTCATAGTCATAGGCATATGCATAACCTTATGTCCACAGTCATAGGCGTAGTCATAGTCTTATGTCCTTAACAATAGTTTCAACGTCGTAGACAATATTCCCAATAGTCAAGATCCAAGGGTTTATGTTACAATCTAGCGTTTGAATAATAAACTAGGTCCAATAACATGAATAGGCATGACTCAATCGATAAGAAATAATCATAGATTCAAGGAGAGACAAGAACAGATCTAAACAGATAATCAAGCTTAGGTCCAATTTCGTTTCATTCCATGGCCACATTATAATTAAATGTTTAAATCTAAAAACAACCAGAACTTACAGAGTGCGGATCGAGAATTAGAGTGCAGAGATTTGATTCTTGAAACGGTTGTTGCAGTTGTTGAACCTCTATTTGTTTAGTCTTGTTCTAGTTGAAAAAAAACACCAATTTGCACTTCCTAGATGTTGTCTTAACGAAGATGAAGTAGCCATTCTCTCTTTAATTTAAATATTATCATTTTGATTTTCACAGAGCTAGCATAAGGACAGAATGAAATGGTGTAGAGAGAACGAGGCTAGGGGGCTGTTTATATAGGGTTAGGCAGACGAATCTGGTAACGAAACAAGTCTAAATACATCAGAATGCATCTGGTTTAGAAAAGGGGTTCGGGAGGCAGGTCGACCCCCAGGTTGACACTATGGTCGACCTGGTCCCTGGGAGGTCGACACTATAGTCGACCCCCAGGTTGACCTAGTCCATGGGCGGGAATTTTCCCGCCTAGCCTGTTCTGGGGTTTGAATTCGAATTTCGAATTCGAATTTCGAGCTGTTTTTGATTCCGAAAATTCCTGGAACTTCGGAGGGTCATATCTCCCTCATAAGGACTCCTATTTTCGAAAACTCGGACTCTATTTCATGTAAAATTTCGAGATGAACACAATGGCGTAACCTATTTCCCCTGATTCTGAATTTAAAATTTAATTCTGCCTTGATTTCTTGTTTTAACATGTTATAAAAATACGGGTTGTTACATTCTCCTCTTCTTAAAGGATTTCGCCCCGAAAATCTTCAAGTTAAGAAGAATGTGTCCTACCATCCAATCATCCATCTACTCAATCATCAATCACAGGCATCCATTGTCCTTAAGAGATTTCTAATGCTATATGAACATATGCAGAAAGTGTGTGTATATGTTCCTTATCTAATGCAAATGATCAGGCCTGATTGATCTTCTTAATGCAAAATATGTTTAGTGTCATGAGTCCAACATTTATGCAAATAGTCCTAGTCACATAGACACTATATGTGTGCACAAACATCCATCCATATGCAACATCCACATGATAACACATCTAATTTCATCCACAAACAAGTATAAACACTCATGCATATGCAATATGAAAATGTGTTTGAGCCGATCTAGTGCCTAATGTGTGTTATGAAACCACGAGCAACCACTTGTGACCATTTGTAACCACTTGCAACCATCAATCATAACATGTATCAAACACATGTGTCACCCAATTGTTCCTACCTAAAGATATAGCCGAATGATAGAAGCAAGTAAAAACTTTGTGCCTATTAGGCAATGTCAAAGCTGGAAATCTACGTCACATATATGTTGAATAGGAGAAGAACTCCCTAAGCACCAGCCCATATTCTATAAAACCCATAAAGTTTAGTCAACCCAACGGACACCCTCAAGCCCCAACATGTATTACTAACAGATAAGTCATACTCCCTATGGGGTTTGCAACAGAAATAGGATTGAGAATAGGACCGAGAGGTTATACTTAAAAGATAGCATACAAGTAAGCTCTACAGGAAAAGAGGGATCAAGGATATACTCTTAAAAAAAAGAGATATGATGCGTGTATCTAGTCTTCAATCTTCTAAGTCGTATTTCCTTGAGCTTAACTCCATTGTGCTTTGACCGTTGTTAACTTCACAATTTCGTAGTTCCTTAATTCTTGTTCCCAGAATATGAGTTGGAACTCATTCCACTGTCGCCTCACGTTCCACTTTCGCTTATTCTCTTTCTAGTATACCCGATTCAAACATAGCTGCGTACTCATGGTTTCATGCAAGCTCTCCAGAATTCACTAGTGAATCTTGGATCTCATTCACTTAGTAGAAGGTATTCCACATAAATGAATTATCTCTTGAAAATAAACAAATGCCAACCATGTTGCCAAGTGTACTTACTAAGGTGATTTTCTATAACTCATGCATAAGTGAAATGAACCGTCCGCCTTAGTGGCGAACATTACTCGAGCGGATCGATGAATGTATCAAGAGATTCTAGGTAACTAAACATGGCAGAACCTTAAGGGTTACACTAGACTTCGAGGGCATTACCAAGGCAAGTCAAGCGTCTAACTACCCTATTTTTCATACTCAAGAATGGTACCATTTATGGATAACCACTCCATCCCTTGAATCAACCAATAGCCAAAAAACATAAGCTTTACTTCTAAACTCAACACTTAGCATAGACATTCTCAAATCCAAACAAGTCATGAATAAATGAGCCGATTCCCCAACATGATTTGAGACAAAAATGGGATCCTCTACTACGCTAGTACTAAGGTGCAAAGACTCAACTATCGAGGCAGAATTAAAAGGATGCGATGTATAAAAACAAAGTTCCCACAGTATGATAGAAAAGAGAAGCTAAACTTTTAACAGAAACGTTACCACCTCTCTTAGGTATGCTAGTAGTGAGAGCATACAATTGCCCTCTCGACGATCTTGTTCTTTGCCCTTGTCCTTATCCTATGACACATAACTACATGTCCCTTTTTACCATACCAACGATGTTCTTTCTTATCGTGGGTTTCATTATTCTTTTACTTTGACCTCTTCCCTTTCACCTTCTCCCCCCGTCGTGGATTACGCCTTATCAACAAGTTTCTCATCCTTAGGCTTGTGTTCTTTATCCTCGTTCTTATTATCCTTGTATAACTTGGTAACAAGTTTCTCGAAAGCTACTTCCATCGCACGACAACCCTACAAAGCTTGAGATAAGATTAGTCGCAAGTAAAACTACTACGGCTACAGATGGAGGTTGGACACTACTTTTCCCTCCGACATGTGTCGCATGCCTACAAACTATGGTGAAAAAGAAAGAGAGAAGAGACTCAAGGAGAGAATCAAAAGATAGTGCATATGGATTTGGGGAATATGCCTTTCATAAAACAAAACTTTTCTTGAAAAATACTTCTTTGTAAATGGTTTTGAAAATAATTTCAAAAGGTTTTTAAAAGCTTTGGCCCAGTCTGGTAACCTTCTGCTCTGATACCAAATGTAACACCCCACCTCCGCTAGGGTCACTCACAAAAGGGAATGCACTAGCTTTGGTGGAGCATTATCTAGGTAAACATACACAGAAATATTACAAGATAGAACATATAAAACAGCGGAAGAAGAACCAAATTTTATTGCTTTAAAAATCTAGAAATGTCTAAAGCCTTTTTACATCAAAATGCCATTAAATCCATTACATCAAAAATCTGTCTTGCAATAGTAAAGAAGCATAAAACCATAGTCATAAATCATTCCCCAATAAAGCAGCAAAGCAAGCCATTGCCAAGAGAAATCCAAGCAGTACATGAAAGAGCGTTGGAGCTTGGTAAGATCCGAACTAAGCTGTATTCCCACCCTGCGAACCTGAGGGGGGGGGGAATGAAAGAAAAAAAGGCGAAACAAACTGGGTCAGTCATAAAGACTGAGTAAGTCCTAATAGCTTTCAGTATAGAAACATGTGAAGATAATATGGCATGAATAAACACAAAGTAAACATAAGCATGATGACAAGGTAAGCTACATGCATGATGGATCAAGTATAACATCCAATGCTTCCTATCAAGAGTATCATCATAAGGTTCCTACCAAGTATCACATTGCAAGGTTTCTACTAAGTATAACATCGCAAGATTTCGAAGTTTCACTGTTCCACTATTTTCTTTGATTTCCTATGTTCTCTGCACCCACTGTGCTAGTACCCCAACCCGTATCATCCTTTCCATGTATACGTACAGTCCCTTGTCATATATCGTACGGGTTTCATAATGTATTTCTATACTACTTCAATGTAGTGCCACCATTCTTGAAATCGTTTGGACCGCCAACCTTGTTCTGGCTATGTTTCCTTATCATGAGCTATCGCGTGTTCAACTAGGATTTATGCCACCTAGGACCACTAGGGATTATGCTACCTATTGAACGTTTTCTAGATTCTATTAGGGTTTATGCCACCTGGACCACTAGGGATTATACTACCTAGCAAATTCCACATAACGATCTATTAATCGATCGGCTCCCTACAAGTCCTAGCTCGTTCATGTGTCTGTGTCATACGGCCCAATCACGAAATGTAGTCACCTGTGCTAGGTCCTCCATAGGGTGTATCAAGCCCTATGGTGCCAACCATCGACACGAATCAAGCACGCACAGATAAACCTACTGATGCCCAATGCCTGCTTTTTCTGCTCCGGAGTGTGTGCACGCCCGCACTCCGTTAGAACCTACACTGGCGCACCCACATAGCCGTCGTTCTGGTCGCTTACAATCAGCCCAGTAATCGTGCCCCACCCTGCCTAGTTCCAGGGTACCATGATACATCTAGTGGGTTACTGCTGAAACGGACCGCGTAACTAGGGTTTTCGTCTAGTAGGTTAAGTGTTGTCATTTAAATTCGAGACTTAACCCCATCAGTCTAGTATATCAAGTTGGTAAAGTGTGGTCATTCAAGTTCGTGACTTAACCCGTCTACGTGTCAAATTGGCTAAGTGTTGTCGTTCAAGTTCATGACTTAGCCCTATGAATTCATCTGTCAAGTTTGTTAAGTATATTAAAGCGGTTCATGACTTAACCCTATCAAATCATCATGTTAAATTGGATAAGTATATTCAAGCGGTTCATGACTTAACCCTATCAAATCATCATGTCCAATTGGTTAAGTATATTCAAGTGGTTCATGACTTAACCTTATCAAATCATCGTGTTAAATTGGTTAAGTATATTCAAGCGGTTCATGAGTTAACCCTATCAAATCATCATATCCAATCGGTTAAGTATATTCAAGTGGTTCATGACTTAACCCTATCAAATCATGTCTCAAGTTGGTTAAGTGTTGTCTTTCATGTTCATGACTTAACCCTATCATGTGGCATTAATTCATTAATGCACCTTAACCTCTCACATTAGACCTGTTCTTGTGGTCACTGGATATGTCGGGCGGTCCCGGGCAGATTTACACCACAACTCAGTCTAACCTCGGGTTTCAAGTGCGATATGACCAACTACTCACATTGGATCCTATTGTTTGCAGCCACTGGATTTGCCAGGCGGTTCCGGGCAGATTTACACCGCAAACTCAACCCAACCTCGAGTTGGCCATTTTCATGTTCATTCTAAGTGTCATGACCATGTTCAAGTTTCATGTCAAGTTCGTGTCAAGTTTTCAAGGCAAGTTTCGTGTCAAGTCGATGTCAAGTTCGTGTCCATATCCAGGTTCAAGTTACAACAGCGTTCATGTTTCAAGTTTTGCCTTTTGTCAGGTTCATAATTCATGTTCATAACCAATTCATGTTTTTCCTATTCTACCCAAATCGTATTCCCATCGCACGTAAACGTGAATCGATCCATACTACAAATAAATCCAAACCTCATAATAAAGGGAATAACATCAAAACTATGATAGGCAAAAGGGACAAGCATAAAGTGATAAAAGACTAGCATTACATAACTTGAGATAATTGGTTACAACATCACTGGCATAAAGGATTTCAAATCTAGCAAGATAAGGCAATAGTCATGGTAAACGCTGACATAAAAAATAGGCATGCAAAATCATGTTAAATTGGTTAAGTATATCCAAGCGGTTCATGGCTTAACCCTATCAAATCATCATGTCCAATTGGTTAAGTATATTCAAGCGGTTCATGACCTAACCTCATCAAATCATCGTGTTAAATTGGTTAAGTATATTCAAGCAGTTCATGACTTAACCCTATCAAATCATCATGTCCAATTGGTTAAGTATATTCAAGCGGTTCATGACTTAACCCTATCAAATCATGTCTCAAGTTGGTTAAGTGTTGTCTTTCATGTTCATGACTTAACCCTATCATGTGGCATTAATTCATTAATGCACCTTAACCTCTCACATTAGACCTGTTGTTGTGGTCACTGGATATGTCGGGCGGTTCCGGGAAGATTTACACCACAACTCAATCTAACCTCAGGTTTCAAGTGCGATATGACCAACTACTCACATTGGATCCTATTGTTTGCAGCCACTGGATTTGCCAGGAGGTTCCGGGCAGATTTACATTGCAAACTCAACCCAACCTCGAGTTGGCCATTTTCATGTTCATTCTAAGTGTCATGACAATGTTCAGGTTTCATGTCAAGTTCGTGTCAAGTTTTCAAGGCAAGTTTCGTGTCAAGTCGATGTCAAGTTCGTGTCCATATCCAGGTTCAAGTTACAACAGCGTTCATGTTTCAAGTTTTGCCTTTTGTCAGGTTCATAATTCATGTTCATAACCAGTTCATGTTTTGTCTATTCTACCCAAATCGTATTCCAATCGCACGTAAACGTGAATCGATCCATACTACAAATAAATCCAAACCTCATAATAAAGGGAATAACATCAAAACTATGATAGGTAAAAGGGACGAGCATAAAGTGATAAAAGACTAGTATTACATAACTTGAGATAATTGGTTACAACATCACTGGCATAAAGGATTTCAAATCTAGCAAGATAAGGCGATAGTCATGGTAAACGATGACATAAAAGAATAAGCATGCAAAAGCAAGCCAAATACAAGAATAATGGATCCAGTGGTTTTGGTGTACATAATTGCGAATAAACTAAGCAAGTCACACCCTAGGTATACAATTCAACAGAATGTCAATTCAGTGCACAACATGGTTTTCAACTATGGTGTCATGGGCATGAACAATAGTCTTAGACAATTAACCCCAACAGTCATAGGTAGAAATCTCATAGTTATGAATCATAAGCGACTCATCACAATAATCATGGATAATTATCAAAAATAGTTCTAGTCAAATAGTCATGGGTAATTAACAGTAATAGTTTCAAAGTCATAGTCATAGATAATGGCCTTATGTTCATAATCATAGGTAATAATCCTTATAGTCAAGAGTCATAGGTGATTAACCACAATTGTCCTCGTCATAGTCATAGGCATAGTCTCATGTTCACAGTCATAGGCATGGTCTTATGTTCTGTCATAGGCTTAGGTATAGTCTTATGTTCATCGTCATAGTCATAGGCATATGCATAACCTTATGTCCACAGTCATAGGCATAGTCATAGTCTTATGTCCTTAACAATAGTTTCAACGTCGTAGACAATATTCCCAATAGTCAAGATCCAAGGGTTTATGTTACAATCTAGCGTTTGAATAAAAACTAGGTCCAACAACATGAATAGGCATGACTCAATCGATAAGAAATAATCATAGATTCAAGGAGAGACAATAACAGATCTAAACAGATAATCAAGCTTAGGTCGAATTTCGTTTCATTCCATGGCCACATTATAATTAAATGTTTAAATCTAAAAACAACTAGAACTTACAGAGCGCGGATCGAGAATTAGAGTGCAGAGATTTGATTCTAGAAACGGTTGTTGCAGTTGTTGAACCTCTATTTGTTTAGTCTTGTTCGAGTTAAAAAAACCCCAATTTGCACTTCCTAGATGTTGTCTTGATGAAGAAGAAGTATCCATTCTCTCTTTAATTTAAATATTATCATTTTGATTTTCAAAGAGGTAGAATAAGGACAGAACGAAATGGTGTAGAGAGAACGAGGCTAGGGGCTGTTTATATAGGGTTAGGCAGATGAATCTGGTCACGAAACAAGTCTAAATACATCAGAATGCATCTGGTTCAGAAAAGGGGTTCGGGAGGCAGGTCGACCCCCAGGTCGACACTATGGTCGACCTGGTCCCTGGGAGGTCGACACTATAGTCGACCACTAGGTCGACCTAGTCCATGGGCGGGAATTTTCCCGCCCAGCCTGTTCTGGGGTTTGAATTCGAATTTCGAGCTGTTTTTTATTCCGAAAATTCATGGAATTTCGGAGGGTCATATCTTCCTCATACGGACTCCGATTTTCGAAAACTCGGACTCCATTTCATGTAAAATTTCGAGACGAACGCAATGGCATAACCCATTTCCTCTGATTCTGAATTTAAAATTTAATTCTGCCTTGATTTCTTGTTTTAACATGTTATAAAAATACGGGTTGTTACACATTATCAGAATTATTTTTTTCTCCACTTAAGTGATTTCAGTGCTTGATTACTTTCAAAACCCATTGGAAACCATTCTTATTCAAAATCCTTAAAAGTAATGTTATTCTATAAAAATACTTCAGAAAATATTTCTAAACATCCGGGATTTAAATTGTCAAATTCTTATTTGAACTTAATCTTAGTTCATCTTATTTGTACACATTATTATATTAGGTTATATATAACCATTTCAATATTTTATAATTTCATTTGATTATATTAACAATCAACACATCCATATATATTATAATAATTCAGAAATTATTTTGTTTGTATCAAAATAATTTTGGGTGAAATTATTTCTTTTACCCATTTTGAAACAATACTGTATCGAATTGCTTTGTTCGAGAGTTTAGAAAAACCTATCAATGCAGTTATACATTCTGTATCGATCATAATTCATAAACTACTCAACAAACCAGTCAACACAATATTTTTTTTATATCAAATCTACAAATACGCGCTCATATATATATACACACTCAAACTCAATATAGGGTAGTATAATCTAGAGATACGTGCTCATATATATACACTCAAACTCAATCTAGGGTAATACTAACCCTATCTCTATTGAGTTGCGCCACAGAGCCAAGTTTACTACTCAACCTTCAGCTCTAATACCAAATGTAATGGCCCGAATTTCCGTACCCTTTGAGTCGACTAATAACACCACACATCAAACCCAAATTGCACAGAAATACGAATCATTAGTAGAAATAAGTTAGTGGATGAGAAATAGAAAGAAAAATTAGAATAGAATAAAATGAAGAACAAAAATCTCACAATGGAACGAATAAAATATATTAAATAACATACCATCGAAATACAAAGCAATAACTTTATATACATATCATCATCAGAGCACAACAACTATTTTTGGAACAATTATAAACACCTGTTTCCAGATACAAACATAGTACACACTAGAAGATATGATAGTTTATAGCTAACTGGTGAAGCCTCCAGCTTTAAGCGCCTCCAAGTGAATCTGTAAAATCCTGACTACTTGACTGTCCGTACAAATTTGGGCATCTAAGAGTTTAGGGTAAAAAAAAACAAATTAAACTCTTGGTCAATCATGGGACTGGCGTGAGTAAACTCCAACCATTTGTTTAACTTTAAAAAAACCTTTTCAAAAGAAAAGATAATCGTAAGACCGATCTACACATAAACACGGATGGTTTTTATCTTACGATAACCCAAAATATTTTTGATATCAAAACATCTCTGATATTATAATAGTGTCTAAATCAAATAAATAGCAATTTAGCGGAACGCTTGCAACTTACACTCCATATATAATATAAAATCAAAAATCGCAGGGCGCTTATTAGAGAATGGATTTCCAACTATGACAAGGTATAGAACCACCTTCCAATCAGTGTACTCTAGAGGTGATACAACGGGGTTTAATGAGAACATCTTGCAACCCGGCCACACATGACTGGCCATTCATTTAACATGAGTGTACCGAGCGTATTATCACCAATGGTTGTGATCAGTAACCGTTACTGAAAGCATACAACAGCGAATAGAATAAGAAGCAAATGAAAATTCTCTAGATCAGGTAATACCCTTAATGGGAATGACCCATTTGGTCATGCTGCCTGTCCGATTTCTATCATTTACCGGTTGATGAGGTTTGAGGTCATGATTATCTTCTTAGAACATCTTGCCATCATTATTTTGAATGGCACATCGTCAGATCCGTCAAATCACTAATTGACGTCCACAAATATACTCAGGGTGTTAAGCATAAGAGAATAAATTCTCCGTTACCATAATTGGTATATTTGTAAAAATCAACGTCCGTGACCATCTAGAAATACTCTATCAGACATTTGTCCATATACATTGTCCTAGGGCTGGACATACCGAAGGTACTATTCCATTAATCCATCTTGGGCAATTTCTACCAAAAATTAATAGAAAAGTCCCTGCACTTTACTTTATCTTTAATCATCTTCTGCATAAGTTGATTCTTAATGCTTATGCCTATATGGAGTGGTTTTCAGATAAGAAATATGATCCTGGTCTCTCCGTATTGACAATGAATGTATAAAATAAATTAAAACTTTGATTGACGATGAATTAACTATCAAAGTAACATCCATACAGCTAACGATCCTATTTCCAAATGGAAATTCTACTTATCATCCATCAAGCGAATCTGGGCCCTTTTAAATTAATTCTTATAAAATTATCATTTCCCAGCTTCCCGTATCCTTCCCAGATATTCCGCAAAACTCGTTTTGACTTCTCATATTCTTGGTAGACATTTCCATATGTTTAAACTCTTTATTTCCTATATTTCTAGAAAATATACGATTAACATTGGAAAACATTTCCGTCTCTTCAAATTTCTTATTTTCTATGTTTAGAAAATATACGTCATTAACACTGGAGAACATTCCCAACTTCCATTTCCTATCTTCCTATTAGCCATATTATTTCATTTTCTATAATTAGAAAACTTCTTTGATTTTATTTGTAAAACATTTCCAAAATCTTTACTTGGATCAAACCGATGTTATAAAACATCATTATTATAATTTAGCCCATTAATCATTCGTTAACTAACTGTACCACTAATCAACTCTTGCTACTGAACCTTAACCATTCCTTAATCAGTAACGAAGTCAATCAAGTTGGGGTATAATTACCTCTTAGACCTTAACTGAACAACATTCTTAACTTCGAAATAGTCGAAGATCACAACTTCAAATAAACCATCTCTTATGCGACTCTTGGATTTCAGTTTAACAATCCACTACTTTTACGGAAAACATTGATTATAATAATAACATTATAATCCCTGCTTTCGAAATATTTTAAATTAAAATATAACTTTAACTCATTAATTTGAATAAATAATAATAATAATAATAATTAAATCTTGATTAAAACGGAAAGTAAGAATTTCCTTCCTTAATTCGATATATTCGAGTTTCAATAAAAAGCTCTCTTTCAAGTAATATATGTTCGATTAATATTCCGAATTTCAGAATAAATCTACCATTTTAGGTTAACTTCAAATTTGCCTTATTACTATACCCATTTGCAAAACGTTTGCTTTCAAACCGTTATTCATTTTCAAAAATGAATATAACTCCTTAAATAGGAATCTACATTCGTTTTATTAGTCAACTTGATTTTAGTTGCAAATACCATTATAGATTCAAATCTCAGTTATCGATAAACCCACATCATATTCTACTTCATTTATAAATTCTATTTATAAAAACCGTTACCGACCCCTTTCTGTTTATATAAATAATTCTATTTCCATTTTAAGTGTATTTACAAGCTATGAATTCTAAACTTATGAAATCAACTTAATTTGATTTTTACAATTCCTTGCTCTCTTAAAAATTCTAAATTAAAATAATATTAAATTATTGCAAAGCATAAAATCCTGTTTTCATATAACTATTGCAATATTTGCTTCTTAACATATTTTATTTAAATTATAGATTCATAGTGAATAGAATTCAAATCACCTTTCTGAAATAAATCATTATAATAAAAATCGACATAGTCGAATTATAATTATAAATCCCTTGGATTTATCTCGCTTTATTTTATACTCCAAACATGGAAATAAAACCCCTTTTTTCTTTCGAAAACAATTTTCTTATTCAAATTTCCATTTGAATTCGTATTTCATTTATAACCGTTAAGTTCCAAACTCAACTAAAAATATTGATTTCAAAATCCACTTCCACTTTTCTATATAAATTCATACTTGAATTTATATTTCAATTTGTCCGAAAATAATATTTCACTTAATTTATAAATATCGTTTATGTTGCGAACAAATCAAACAGTTGTAAACAACTGTAAAATCCGTTCGGTTTTGCTAAACAACAAGGATTGTTGTAGAGGGTGTCGAACTCTGGGACCAAATTATTTTATTAATAAATCCAATCAAGTTATCCCTAACTTTTGATTGGTGGAAAACAAAGAAAATAGCAGAAATTAAATAAAAGAGAGTTTAAACAATAAGTGAAAGCAATTAGGGGATAATGACGTAGATCAGATTCATAATCATCAATAGCCAAAAGATTAACCAGATCTAATACATGTTTCTGTCACAAACATGAATCAACGATAATAGGTTTTTAGAAACAAATATGTAAATAACGACAAGCATAGCCCATGCAGGAGCTCAGCTCTACAACCATAGACTATTAGGACAGATTCGCTAATTAATTTCTAAAAACCCTAAAATTAGATCTAGATCTGATAAACGTTAGATCGAACACGAATATATCCTGTGAAGGAGCATAGCTCTTAAACGACACAAAATATGAAGGTTCAGATCTAACCCTTAATTCAGATCCAGATCTACATGTATACAGTCCTCATCTTTTGGCTATGTGATTCATATTGAATCATACTATCAGTGTCATCACCCCCTAATCAAAGGGGATTAGCTAGACATAGCTAAAGAAGAAGAGAAAAAATAAATAAATAACATGAACATAAATAAAATAAACAAAAAGTAAAAAGAAAGGGAGAGAATGATTTTATTCCAAGAAGAGAATTACAGAATAAAACCTAATGTGTCGACTAAGATACAATGTATTTATAGCTGATATGACAAAGGCTAGCTAGCAAATTACATAATGTGGGACTAAAGAAATAACCCAAATAACACATAAGCCAGTGTGAACGCAGCTTTAGAGTGAGTGGTCTAGCAAATAGGCTAGTGTGAACGCAACATGAGTAAGAGGCCTTCCAAATGAGCTAATGTGAATGCAGTTTGAGTCTTTATTGAGCCAAATCTTCTTAACTGAAATATAATTGCAACTGTTCTTTAAGCTTTAGACTCTTCAAGCTTTAGCAATTTTAAACTTCACTCTTTTTAAGCAAATTCTTCATGCTTTATCCATCAAATGCTCTAAACCATGCTTCTTGTCAACAATCTGAAAACACAGCTATAAATACACAATATCAATTATTTAAAAGATAAAATAAGATAAATATGCGGATAAAATATACACATTTACTTGTATATCAAATACCCCCACACTTATATTTTTATTCATCCTCGAATAAACTAAACTAAGATATGTCACACTTTCGTAGGAAACACGATTGCATTTAGCGTATGCAACAAGCTGTTAAACCTCTGGGTGTCCCCAGTAGGACGAGTGTTGTCTCGTGAGGGTTTTCAGCGGATACTACCCACAAAATCCAAAGCGTCTTATGTACGCAGATTAATCAAACAATATATTTAAAGTCTTTCACATTCCAAGGATTTCACTTAACTTCAATAATAACGGTTTAGCCCCAAATTGTCCGTCCCATTGTTGGTGCAAAAATGAATAAAAATTTTCAAGCTGAATCGTAATTCCTTGATAACACTGTAATTGTCTTGAAGGTTAAGAGCGTGGTGTCAACCAAAGTTCTACACATCGACAATGTACACCCAATCATTTATTTGACCCTTTTTTTTTTTGAATAATTTTGCACCAATGTAACTGTAATGTATTGGATGTGAGTTATGCATAGATGAAGGAAAATTTTGTAAGTTCTAAAAATGTTATAGATAAGAGGGCAAGTGTATTAGTTGAACTTCAAGCTACAAAAGATAAAGTAATACTAAGGCACATATGAACATGTTTATTTCCTTTCATCTCCTCTACTACAATCCTCACTTCCAAGTACGGTATAATGGATGCGGATGGAATGGAACTGAATGCTTTATAGTCAAGAATGATGAATGACTATTTTATTCTGAGAGACTCTCTCTTTATTTCATTTTTTTTCTTTTTCTTTTTTCTTCTTTTCCCTTTTTTTTCATTCATTTTTTTTTCTTTTGTATGATGAATGATGAATGGAGATGGAATGGAATGATACCGTACATTATTTCATTTGATTCCTCCTCTACTAAACCAACACTTCATGAAAGGAAAGTTTTGTGCCCTAGTTACTCTACTTCTATAACCTTAATTCAACACACAAGTCTGGATTGATGTTATACAAAAAGCTGAAAGGAATGATAAACAAAGTTTCGTAAGATAGATAACCCATATAAAATAAAATGTGGTATATGGTTATCCTACCTTAAAACAAGTACGGAATGGGTAGTGTAATATTGGTATAAAAAGTGACATTTTTGACCTTTAAACAAAGGTTCTTGAGTATACCAATATAAGATAAACTTGTCGACACATGGATGTAAATCGACTAAAACTTGGGTTTGAATAATGTGGGGTATCGAAGAAGAACGCTACAATGAGTCATTTCTCCTTAATTGGGCCAAGTGGATTTTAGAACTTACGATTTTGAAAATTTGAGTGGAAAAGAAAATATTATGCATGAAAACAAACTCAGATAATCCAACAAATGTAGGTGCAAAATCATTTTTATTTCTTGATTTTTTTTTACTTGCACATTCTAACATGTATACAAAGGTTGACACGCTTACTCCAGAACACGACTAACGTCTGCACAGTCTCAAGCTAGCATCTTAAAAAGACACATTACGATTCAATGAATAAATAATGTTCATTCCCATCACCCAAAAATTCAACTTATCAAACAAGAACCAAGGTGTTATTTATGAATTTAAGTTAATCCTTGTTCAATGAATGACCTACTTCATAAAATTTGATTGCTGATGTAATGTAAATTCCCCCCACACTTGAGTGTGACTGTGTCCTCACAGTCTTAATCAGACATATCTTAGTGAAAGGAAAAATAAAATAAGAGACTATTTACATATGTACAAAAGAGGGTTAGTGCGTCTTACCGAATGTAATGTGGCTCATGGAGGACCATGAGCTCTTCCTCTTGGTTGGGTATTGGTTCCAAATAAGGTTTAAGGCGTTGACCATTGACCTTAAAGGATGATCCATCAGTTGGATTCTCAATCTCTACCGCACCATACGGAAAAACAGTCCGTACAGTGTAAGGTCCTGTCCATCTAGATTTTAGCTTACCCGGAAATAGATGCAGTTTTGAGTCATACAACAGAACTTTTTGACCTGACATGAAAGTTTTACGTAAAATTGATTTATCATGAAAAACTTTTGTTCTATCCTTGTAAATTCGTTCATTTTCATAGGCATCATTTCGAATTTCATCAAGTTTATTAAGTTGAAGCTTCCTATGTTCACCTGCTTGCTCTAAATCAAGATTCAAAGTTTTTATTGCCCATAACGCGCCCTATGTTCTAGTTCAACTGGCAAGTGACATGGTTTACCAAAAATCAACCGATAAGGGGACATACCTAAGTTTGTTTTAAAAGCAGTGCGGTAAGCCCAAAGAGCGTCGGTTAACTTTTGGGACCAATCTTTACGATTTCGATTCACAGTTTTCTCAAGGATTTGTTTAATCTGCCTATTCGATACTTCAACCTGCCCACAAGTTTGAGGATGGTAAGGAGTGGATAACTTGTGGGTTATCGAATACTTTCTCATGAGGGCTTCAAAAGAACGATTACAGAAATGTGTCCCGTTGTCGCTGATTATTGTGCGCGGTGTGCCAAACCTAGAAAAGATATTTTCTTTTAAGAAGCGCACAACAACCTTATTGTCATTTGTTTTGCATGGAATAGCTTCGACCCATTTAGAAACAGAGTCAACAGCCAAGAGAATGTAAATGTTCCCAAAAGAATTAGGAAAGGGTCCCATGAAGTCTATACCCCACACATCAAAAATTTCGACCTCTAGAATGGGGTTTAGGGGCATCATATTCCGTTTAGAAATTTTCCCTAAGAATTGACATCGATCACAAGTTTTGCAAAATTCGTACGCGTCTTTGAAAAGGGTGGGCCAGTAGAAACCCGATTGGAGAACATTTTCGGCTGTCTTTTTGGGACCAAGTGACCACCGCATCTACTTCAGACCACAAGTCAAAACCATCACCATTTCCCATCATCTACTTCACAAATTTCACAATCATCTTCCCCAGCAACGGCGCCAAAATTTGTTGCGAACAAATCAAACAGTTGTAAACAACTGTAAAATCCGTTCGGTTTTCCTAAACAACAAGGATTGTTGTAGAGAGTGTCGAACTCTAGAACCAAATTATTTTATTAATAAATCCAATCAAGTTATCCCTAACTTTTGATTGGTGGAAAACAAAGAAAATAGCAGAAATTAAATAAAAGAGAGTTTTAACAATAAGTGAAAGCAATTAGGGGATAATGACGTAGATCAGATTCATAATCATCAATAGCCAAAAGATTAACCAGATCTAATACATGTTTCTGTCACAAACATGAATCAACGATAATAGGTTTTTAGAAACAAATATGTAAATAACGACAAGCATAGCCCATGCAGGAGCTCAGCTCTACAACCATAGACTATCAGGACAGATTCACTAATTAATTTCTAAAAACCCTAAAATTAGATCTAGATCTGATAAACGTTAGATCGAACACGAATATATCCTGTGAAGGAGCATAGCTCTTAAACGACACAAAATATGAAGGTTCAGATCTAACCCTTAATTCAGATCCAGATCTACATGTATACAGTCCTCATCTTTTGGCTATGTGATTCATATTGAATCATACTATCAGCGTCATCACCCCCTAATCAAAGGGGATTAGCTAGACATAGCTAAAGAAGAAGAGAAAAAGAAAATAAATAACATGAACATAAATAAAATAAACAAAAAGTAAAAAGAAAGGGAGAGAATGATTTTATTCCAAGAAGAGAATTACAGAATAAAACCTAATGTGTCTCTTACAAGACTAAGATACAATGTATTTATAGCTGATATGACAAAGGCTAGCTAGCAAATTACATAATGTGGGACTAAAGAAATAACCCAAATAACACATAAGCCAGTGTGAACGCAGCTTTAGAGTGAGTGGTCTAGCAAATAGGCTAGTGTGAACGCAACATGAGTAAGAGGCCTTCCAAATGAGCTAATGTGAATGCAGTTTGAGTCTTTATTGAGCCAAATCTTCTTAACTGAAATATAATTACAACCGTTCTTCAAGCTTTAGACTCTTCAAGCTTTAGCAATTTTAAACTTCACTCTTTTTAAGCAAATTCTTCATGCTTTATCCATCAAATGCTCTAAACCATGCTTCTTGTCAACAATCTGAAAACACAGCTATAAATACACAATATCAATTATTTAAAAGATAAAATAAGATAAATATGCGGATAAAATATACACATTTACGTGTATATCAGTTTACAATCAATTTCTTGTTTTATTTATTAATACAAGTTTCTATTTTCAAGTCCATTAAATTTCTATGTGGAAAATAATTTCCCTTTTTAAGATCTCAATTTTTTTCCTATATTCGAAAATAGTTTATGATATCTAAATATCAAAATTTTAAGGCCAGTGTAAATCAACACAACATAATCAATAACAGTAAGTGCATCACAATATATATCATAGTAAATGACAAACAATAATATAAATGTTGAGGAATCCAGTTGGATCGCTCCAACCTGTTTCCCTATATCACATCAATAAGAAATATCATAGTGAGTAGAATTAATAATCGATCAACGATATACTATATCAACTATATCAACCATTCATCTAAACAATCATCACACGGTATAAAATTACTATAAATAAATTTAAAACTTGTTTATATAAAAATATAAATGAGTCGGAGTTAGTGAGTTTACTCACCTAGTTTTGTAGTTAAAGGTTCTGCTATTGTTTCGTTTGAAATCAAACAGGCATTTGATTTTTATCATGAGATTCCATCATCTCTGTTCTCAGCGGAAATAGTTCTACAATGTGGATTTCATTGCTGCGATTCCAAAGTAATTTTTCTGGTCCAATTTTGTTTTCTTATGATATAGTTACACATTTAAAAGCATACAATTTAAATTAAGTAATTAACTTCTTAACTAAAAAATTAATTATACCATTTATGTTTTTAATTCATAAACCAGGCCTGCTGTCATCTTCAATCTCAACTCCAGATTAACGCACATATCCCCTCAAGTCTTGTTCCTCTTAGTAAATTAACAATACGTGCTCCACACCCTGTATTAAACAATCTTCCCGTGCACCCATATGCTATGATATAGAGCTTGGCTCCATGATTCTTCGAAAACAATTTCATCTTAAGATCATCGAATCACTTGCATCGAATTAAACCTGCCTACCACCATCTCTCTCGACTCACACGCAACCAAGAGCTGCATTCTCATCCTCCACACAACAGACATCACAACACCATCAGTCAAGAATCCACCAACCATTGCATTATTTCTACAACATATCTCACCCTCACAAACCAACAACAACTACCTCCTCGTTTCTTCATAGTTTCCAGACCAAAGACCACCATCCATCCTTACCCCAAATTGATCTACACCACCAGACTTTCCTTTAATAACCTTTACCCTTATTAGAACCTACTCCCTAAGAATCCTCCTTCCAGTATAGAACAAAACTAAACCTCCTGTCTCCAGTACGAAAAAGATCACCCCACCAAACAAGTCGTGACCTGTTTCTTTCATTTCCATTATAGCCGTGCTTTCCCCCTTTTGAAATGCATTGAAACAGTCTTCCCCATAATCGTTACCAAATTATTCTCAAACTCCACAACCTCCATTTCTTCGCCAAGCCACAACAAGCTTCACCGTTCTACCTGTCTTCACAATCTCCTTTCTCTCGTCATCAAAGTTTGCAATTCCATCCTCCAACTGAAATCGCGACTTAGGATCAGGCAGTAGGCCTCTATAGTAGCTGCGATAAACATTGTAATCGGGGGTCACCAAACTTTGTCACCCCGTGTGCCACATCCTCCAAGTCACCACACCTTCACCCATCTCCAAAATCATCCGCAAAATCTGCCTCTCGTCTCAATTATTGTGCGCCGCTCAAAGTTTAGGCTCGAAAGTTTTAGCGTTGCACTCATCAATAGGAATACAGGATCGAAGTTGTAAGATAATAAATTCAGTGAGTCTAGAATTTTGAATTTTGATTGAGAAATCAAATTGATTTCGATTTTTGTTGGTCACGATTTAATTACTGGAAGAAATAATGGGGAAAGAGGATTTGGGAAACTAGAGATTTGCTGATGGGTAAAGGTTAGTGAGGGTAATTTATAGGAGAAAATATAATAATTTATTTGAATATTTAATTTAATTATTTTGTTTTGATGTCTATCGTCATTCCTGTATATCGTTTATAATTTCGTATGCCCACATAAAAAATCCATTTGTGATGGAAACAGACATGTAGCTATAATTTGAAATTTTGTACTCAACGAAACTTATTTCATTGAAAATGAAGTCCATTTGGAAAAGTAGCTAAATTTTGAATATTAAAATAGTTTATTACTTCACGTTTATTTTTCCCACGCTTACGTAACAACTCCGAATTGCTCGAAACTTGAAATCTTACAATAACAAAATATTCTTGTCACGATGGGACATGTTTCGCCGAATTCCGAGATCGTTTGAATAATAGCCCATTTTAAGGCAATTAAAATTAAAATAAATCAATTTTAAAATACCTCAATATAACAATAATAAAATATTGCAATCAAAAATACGCAGGCAGAATTTTATACAGTATCAACATAAAATACTTCTGGTTGAGTTTCAAACCAAATCGATATTCATTATATTAAAAACCCCAATTTTTATAATAAATCGTTATATTTTTAATAACGAATTCCATAGCGACTATTTGAAAATTTGATTTGGATATAAAACAAAATCTACAATATGAAATCTTGATTTTTCTCTTCCGTTAAAAAATTATTGTCCAATCGATTCAGATGTTTCTTATTTAGAACAAATCCGACTTATATTTGATTATGTATATTCAGTTGACGTTCAAAACACAATATCACGAACTACCACTACATTACAAGCTCAATTTAAATTATATTATAAATTATACGTTTAAACTTCGTTTCTAATAATTAAATCCTTATGAAAACCATTTTATATTTCCAACACAACATTTAAAACAATTTAAATGTTCAAAATTAATCGGATAAAAAATCTAGGTCATTACACTTTCAAACTTTGATCCCTTAGCTGCTTTTCTTTTCAAATTAATGGTTTACTGGTGTATATGCATTACATTATTCGTTCTACGGTTATCGACTGCTTTGTCTCTACCTTGATCTAGCAAAAGGTTATTTTCAACTACTCTCTACCTCTGTTTGTAAGTGTTTATCAGAATGGTCGAAATTTCTTCCCTATAGTTTATTTTTTTGTCATTTAATTAAGAGTTTGGGTATATTCTGAATAGTTTAAAAGTTTATTTGGTTTCCTTTTATCCAAAGGCAATCCCCAATGTTTGAAACTAAAGATGGATAATGGTTGGAAGTTTAAAAGCCTTTTTGAAACAAATACGCCTAATGATTTTAAATTTTCGATGAAATGTAGTTTTAAAAGATGATATGTCACAAACGATTATGGTCTATTAACATTAAAATAACTTGGGTTTCTGACACGTTAGTTGTTGACAACTAATTAAATATAGACAAGTTTTTACATGCTTAGTGCATTATATTGTTAAATTATTTCGTTTTCATTCAATAGTTAAGGTAATGATGAGGCGTGCATTTGTTATTATGCCTTATAGTCATCTACCAGAAAATAAATCCTCGATTGACGTTATTTTCTCTGTATTGGATTGGGATCTTAATGCATGGTTGATTTCAGCATTTTTTTATTGGTTTACTGTGTATGCACTGTTTGGTAAAGTGAACTGAGTTTGTTTTGTGCGTTAAAAAGAATTTCATGAAAGACAACAATGTGGTTATTTGAACAGACATTGTTTTGCGGAAGAAAAAGAACAAACAGTGGCTTATATGTAGTTGCTTTGAGATATTGTTGGATTTTATTTATGTCCCTACAAAATAAAAATTAACGCAACTGAATTAAAATCAATGTTTATATAAGTACAATAAAATATGAAATGTTAATGCTGATTCCATAGTACAATGAGAAAATAGAAAAAAGTGACGGCTTTTGCGCTTTTGATAATCGTTCACTCAATGTGGTGGATGTTTCCTTCATTTTTGCATACTAAATAGTAAATAGTGTTATTATATGGTTGATATGTCATGTTCAGGCAATTGATATATTGTAGCTTAATCAAGTTGTTAATCGTTGTTAGAAAAATAATTGGTTATTGTATCATTGGTGAAATCAACAATGTAAAAAATATATAAACTATTACCATTTCACATTATTCAAGTTTCTGCAAAACAAGCATGCATAACTTCATATGAGCTATAGGAGAAAAGCTAGAATTTTTGGGAGCAAAAATACAACAGTGGGAAAAACACGATAACCATATATCAGCAAGTATCAATGCAGACTTGCTACAAATTATACATATATAGTTTAAAATAAAATCTTAGATATAATTCTAAAGCAGCACATATATTTGTAATTTAAATATACTATCACAAAAAATATATTAGATTGAATGACAAATTGTAATAAACAAATAGTTTGTCCATTTCACCTTCACGTTGTATATATTTGTGGCATGAGGTGAATAGAATTATATGCTACATATATAACAGCAGACGAAAACATATCCGTAATAGCTTGCACAGTTTTTTCTTTTTTGAAAAAGTTCATTTCTGGTTACTTAAACAATTGTTTAGACGACACCTTCATTTTAAACTCCAAACTGAGCAAACTCCTAAACCATGGCCAGGTTTAAGTTCCGCTTTCTATATTGAGACTTAATAGCACCATATGAAAAGGTAAATGAAATCTATTACTTAAACATAAAAGCACAATCTCAACAATGCTGATGTGACGCCGGATTGACTTAATAACAACATATGTTTTGTCAACGTACAAGTAAGAAATGAATTTCGGATCTCTCCTACTGCATTTTATAGAGGTATGCTTTTTTACATTTTGTCTTTACTTTTACCCAATCAGGATGTTAAGCAAAATGCTTTTACTTGATTTTGTATTCTAAAATTATAGATTTTTCCTCCATGATTCATGATTAAACTTTATACTGTCAGTTTATAAAATCGAACAGTCTAGAATTGCTTAATTTTTCAAACATTATCATGGATGATTTAACCAGTTGTGCCGATTTTGCAACTGTTCATTACTTCTATTCTTCGCAAAACATATTATTCTATTTTCCAAAAAAAGGAAGAATGTATATTCAACCGTACTTTTATACATTTCTGCCTGTGGTAGTTTATAAATTAAAAATTGTAACTACATTGTAATTTCCTTATTTTGAATCATAACCTTTTTCGTTCTTCTACTGCAAGTTGAGTCATACTTGCTTGAATGTGTTAGGACGAATTTACAAATATAAGAATACAGCAGAGCGAACATTAGCTGCAGAATAAAAACTTCATGACAATGGTAAATATTGTAGCTTAGAGTTTACAGAGTGTTATAAAATGCAACATATTTTGTTTTGCTTTGTATTCTATATAACCCTTCTAGCATTAATCTTAATTTATGTTGTTGACTGCGGCTACCAACTAATTTCTAGTGTGAATGTTAATTGATATCTCTACTTTTTTCCATTTATCATGAAAATTCAACAGTCCCCGTTGAATTAAGAACATTCACTGAAGGTTTCTAATACAGCTACTAAACACTGGTTTATCTCCTGGTAGTTGCTATCTAAACTGTAATTTTTAGTCCTATTCATTTCATTTTCATGGAAAAATTATGGAATTTCCTTCCTTGACTCATGATTTCGATACATACTTTTCTCCGTAAAATTATGGAGTATTTAATAGTCTGATTTCTCAAACACTCTCATTGAAGATGCACTTGGTCGTGCTGATTTTGTTACCATTTTCTATTGTTTGATTGTTTCACAAAACATATTATTCTATTTCCAAATAAATAATGTTTATCGGATCATATCTTTTATTTCTGTACCAATTACAATAGTTAACAATATACAAATTGTTCCTAAATCAACATTTCCATATATTGAGTCATAACTTCTACAATAGTTTTATATGGACGGAAATACTATTCGGTTTATATGGAAGGAAATACTGTTTGACATGTAGAGGTATCATCATATTCTTTTGTACCATAACCATTCACTTCAAGTTTCAGATGTCAGTTTGTGTTATTATTTATGCTTTGGACTTATTTCACACGCACATGGTAGAGTTTCTGCAATTGTATTTTCATTTATGCACGTAGAAGTACGAATTGATAAACATAGCTTGTGAGCTTCTATCATAATCTTTCTAAGCATAGATTTGTTATAATCGTGCATTTACGTCATTTAGACGATTCTTCAGATAATTATTTTCTTGATTTGTATCATTACTTACAAGTGGAACTCACTTCACATCCATTTCCCTTTAGCTACTGGCAGTACTGGATTTTTGTAATCCCTAATAGTTATCATCACTTCCAAGTCAAACGATACAGAGGTATTAATAACTGAAATTAGAAAATCAGGTTCAAATTCGTAGTGCCTACATTCGAAAATATTTGCAGTTCAGATCTAAGTAACCTAGGAAAAAACCAATTAACCTGTGAATAGGAAGATTTACATTCCATTTCCACTATTGCTACTATGAATGCATACTCATATGTTTCTATTTATTCAGATTGAATAAAATTACCTGGTTGGGTAATGTGAATCTCAACATCTGGCTCTTTTGATAAGACTTATTTAAGTTTGCTTTGGCAGAATTTATGCTGTTTTGAAAAAAAAAAAAAAAAAAAAAACATCTTTGATTAACTTTTATTTTTGGATTAAATTTTAAGATCTTCTCTTTTGTTTGATTTTCTTGGATAGATTTAACCTCATTTTGGAGTAAAAGAAGCACATTTTTGAAGGATGACACCATCAAGACATTTCAGATTGAATGCGTCCTTATGTAAGTTTGATGGGACAATGAAATTATTTATTTCTTAGTTTTCCAATCTGTTTTGCCTTACTATTCCTCAATTATATATAGAAAAAACCATTCTAAATAGAGGCCAATTCTTAGAATGAAAAAAAAGCCTGAGAAATATATTCCAAATTTATAACTTATAATCAAGCATGTTGCAATTAAGTGTCCATATCATAATGTTCTATTTCTACTGGTGCTACTATGAATGTATACTCATACTTTCCTGTTTACTCAGATTAAATAAAATTTCCTGATTAGGTAACATGAATCTCAACATTTGGCTCTTTTTATAAGATTTAAGTTTTGCTTTAGCTGAATTTGTGATGCCATTTGTTGTTATACACACAAATTCAGTTATAGAAAATGTCATGTGAAAGAAAATATATCTTTTCCACATGGAAAAAAGTAGGAGTAACAGTGAAAAGAAAAGCATTAAGAAGGAGCTTTTTTACCATTACAGATATCAAATAGCAGAAAACAGGATAAAGCGGGCAAACTGGAGGAGGCCTATGCATTTTATAATCATCAAACCGGGAAAAAAAAGAGATAAAATAAGTTTATAGGTTTGTATAATTTGATTTTGATTTTTAACTCATATGCATCCAACACAAAGAAGTTGCATGAAAATTAGTTGCAAAATGTATGTTACCCCGATTTTCTGTCAGTAGTAATCAATAAAAATATATTGGCATACTTCAGCTGCGTAATGACACCATTGACTGTTGTAAAGAATGTATAATAAAGCCTTCGTGGATAAAAGAATTCACTCTCTATTTATTCTATAGTTATCTTCCTAGCTAAATCAATATCCATAAATTAATAACTGAGTAGATACACTTGACTCGATTTCATTTATAAATTGCCAGGCTACCCAAGCTTCTGTGCATAGTCATCAAGCTCATAATGATATTTTGGTTCTCACTGCTCCTCCATGCTTTGTGATTGCACAATGGAATCATTGCTAGAGACGCTAATCACGGTTTTACAACAAAAGATGGGTTGTTCCAATTTTATGCCTGTCTGTTTGTAATCACAGTATATAAAGAGTATCAACTGGAAACTGTGGCTCTTGCGAATGAATCCACATGAGAAGAGTTCTCCAGTTTGTGAATTAAAAAAGGTTAACCATATTTAATGATTCTTTATATTTTTTGTTGTTAATTTGTGTTAAAAACATCTTCTTATAATCAACTTTTATCAATATTTCGTTATATTAATAATTGTAAGCATGATTCGTTCCCTTTACTAAAGATCCTAAATGCATTAATGACATACCAATAAAGGTTTCCAGAGGTGATTTAGGTACGTATCATAAACCTGCAATAAACTCAGTACTAAATGTTTGTACTCGAATCTCCATCTGAATATTTCTTAATATTTCTAGCATGCTCTGTTCCAATCGTGTCAATGACTACTAGGACCCATGTTTTGATTAGGGGTATGCATGTAAACCTAATGGCACCGTTAAGGGAGAAAACTTGTATAGAATTAATTCAACGAATCTTAATTTCCTATTCATAGCCACCCCTTATTCGTTAATATTAGGTAAATGCACAATATACTAACTGTAATGAATCTGGCAAGCAGAATACTTCTCCAGCCCATATGCTTACCACTATCATTAGTTTAATTTTGTATCCATTTCTCTTCTTTGGTGGTTTTCAATTAATCTTACAAATCCTCATCAATTACATAGGTTCCATAATGAAGATCTATGTTCACAGTTTCAAAGCAGAAGATTTGGTTTTGGATTTGGGCAAAATATTTCGAAATCCAAGTCGAGAAAGGGAAGTAACTAAAGGTAAATTACACATTTGACTTCCAACTCTATGTTTTGTTCACTCACTCAACCAACTACATGAATAGTTCTGTTAAATTGGTTTTAGGTTTACTTAACGAGGATTTATGGAAGATTTCAGCATTGACTAAACTTTGATTAAGTTTTAGGAATAGGTTAAAGATGAGGACAAAAATAAAACCGACATCCACTTAGCTACATATTATTTAAGGTTATGAGGATGACAACAATCGTTCAATAAAAGTGTGCTTTATATGGATAAGATGATGTTTCTATGTATGTTTACCGTTTACGTTTTATACTTCAACAAAAAATTGGTTTCGCTGTATTACTGTTTACATTTGTGCTTTCAAAAATAAAGACTTTTCTTCGCATCATCCATTCACTACTGCCAAGAGCCTTTAAAGAACGGTTTATTACTATTGGATTTGGCAACATTATTAATTCGATAATCTTGCCAAAAACTTGTAGCACAAATCACGTACAAAACCGTGCATGTAAGCATACAATATTTATAAATATAAATATAACAGGCAATCATGTTGAGGTCTACTGGATTATTTATTATAAGTTTCTGTTCAGGTGTTGGTAAAACGAACAATGGAGCTATATTTTATATCTCAACGTTGACAATGAATATTGGGGGAATTGGTGTTTGAAATTAAGGAAACCCTAGGGCCATAAATTTTAGACTACTTTCTCACATGACGTACAGTCAGATAATTTGATGTTTTCTAGATTGTTCTTATTTATTTTGCAAATTAAGATATATTTCTGTTGACATTGCTGACATGAGCTTCCTCTTTTTTCTACTTCAATTGTAATATGTGAAAAAAATTGCTCTAATGTCAATATTATTTTCGGTCCAATAGATTACGATATTGTCATTCACACAGTCCTATGATTTTTATACGTGTTTTAATATTTTATCTTTCCAATACCATGTAGTAAGACAACCCTATTATAGTTTGATTTTTGCCCAATTTAATTTTATAAGATAGTATTCCCATGTTCAGTTGTTTTCATTTTTTGCAACGGTGGACTACAGGTACCGTATTATTTTCTGTAAAATATTTTCTTCTACTGGAAACCTACCTCATAATTCTATCGAACCAAATAAAAACATGCCTAAATATTTAAGCCAAATTTCTATATAATTTTTCAACAGTTCAGAGAAAATTTCCCTTACTTACTTTCTTTTATCCCACCTAATTATATCTTTTTTCCCTTACTTTCTTTTATCCTTTGTTCGTACTTCTCCCAGAATAAGAGATCTGTAACACCCCGAATTTCGGTTAATGTTAAAATTCACTAATTACAGAATTAATAGTCTCAGATGTGAGAATTGGGGGAAACGGGCTGCGTCATTGTGTTCGTCTCGGAAAAATATGCGAAATAGAGTCCGAGTTTTCGAGAATCGGAGTCCGTATGGTCCAGTTATGGCCCAATGAAGTTTGCAGAAAATTCAAAGTTTAAAACAGATTTAAAATTTAGGTTCAAATTTTGAAAATGGGCCATTGGGCGCTGGCGGGGAAAATTCCTGCCTGGCTACCCAAGTCGACAGCCCTGTCGACTGGGCAGTCGACTTGGATAGACCAAGTCGACAGCCCTGTCGACTTGGGTGTCGACAGGGGGTGCCCGGCCAGTATGGCCTGGTGCACCATTTTAGTGTGTGGGCTGTGTTTTGGGGCTGGTTTCTGGAAGCTTCCGGGATCTGATGGTCCTAATCTAACCTAGGGTTGATCTAAGGGCCTAAAACACTTGCCTAATCCTATAAATAAGACCCTAAGCTAGACCTAAATGATCATAATCCTATCTCCTAACTAAACTATGCCAAAATTTTCTATGATCATGGCCTCCACCCAAAACCCTAGCCTCCATCCTCTTATGAAACTATTTCTATGAAGGCTTTCATGTTCATACAAGCATCTTTGAGTTGTTTAAGCAATCATTAGCTTGCATTCATCATCAAGTTGCAAGCTTTATGTCCAAGGCTAGAGTTTTTGGGTAATTTGTGGCAAGGGTTTGCTTATGGGAGCTTAGTGGTGAGTTCCTATAGCTTTAACAATCAATTGTTAGATTGATTATGGTAGGATATGATAAGAGATGGCTATGTTTGTGGATAAATGTGTTTATGCAAGTTTAGTATAGTGTATGTTATGTGTTTTGCAAGTTTTATGCTATATGCAAGTTTAATGCCATGTTTTATGATGCAAAACACTATGTTGAACATTTATGCATATGTAACATGTTATGCAAACTATATGTGAGAGTATATGCAAGCTATATGTAACATGATATGCAAGTTATGCATTTGGTTTTATGCATGCTATATAATTGGTTTTATGCATGCTATGTAATTGGTTTTATGCATGCTATGTATTTGGTTTTATGCATGCTAAGTATTTGGTTTATGCATGCTAAGTATTTTGGTTTATGCATGCTAAGTGTTTGGTCATATGCAAGTTCATATGCAAGTTATGATGCAAGTTCATATGCAAGTTATGATGCAAGTTCATATGCAAGTTCATATGCAAGTTATGATGCAAGTTCATATGCAAGTTATGATGCAAGTTCATATGCAAGTTGGCCTTTATGTATGACATAAGTACATGTGCGAGTTCGTCCCTTTTAGACCTATGACTTGTATGCAAGTTGACACCTTTATGATTGGTCTATAACATGAACATTTAAGCAAGTTACCATCCTCATGACATATGTGATTCATGCAAGTTTGGGTTGGTTATTTATGCAAGATGGGTTTGTGGTCATATATACAAGTTGACACCTTTTAAACCCATGGTAATGCTAATGGTATGCTAAGTTGAACCCATTGTGTGTATGATGAATCTTCTCTTTTGAAGTATGTCATGTTATCGTATTTACGTGGGAACGATGGGGTAAAAATTAATGAACACATAAAATTGTGTGAAGTGGGTATAATTAAACATACCGTAAAGTGAATGGACATAATTGGGAATTTACCTATTAAGTTAGGTCTACCCATATTATGGAATTGGGAATTTACCTATTAAGTTAGGTCTACCCATATTATGGAATTGGGAATTTACCTATTGAGTTAGGTCTACCCATATTCTTAAATATTTGTAATTAATTAGGGATAATTAATACAAATTATGGGGGTGATTAATTAGGTGTAATTAATCTACTAAGACACGAGGTTGGACCCTTTTGTAGCATAAAACTGCCCGGAACCGACCGGCAAATCCAGCGGCTACAAATGATTGGCCCAATGTGAGAGGTTTTAGTTATAAACTAAATACGTGACAAGTGTAAAGACACGAGGTTAGACTCTGTTATGGTGTAAGGCTGCCCGGAACCAACCGGCATATCCAGCTGCCATAAAAGACAGTCTAATGTGAGAGGTCTTTACAAAGGTTACGATCTTAATTAACTAAGAAACACTTAACCAAATTAGCATGTAGTGGGGCATGAGGGGTTAAGTGGGTGCCTTGGGTGGCATGTAGTAACTAGTGGGGGTGCCTTGGGTGGCATGAGGAAACTAGTGGGTTGCCTTGGGTGGCAATAGAAAATACGATTAGAATACTTAACCAAAGTGGAACATGTAATTAAACATGATTAAAGGGTTAAGTAAGTGCCTTGGGTGGCATGTGGGAATCAGGTAAGTGCCTTGGGTGGCATGTGGAAATCTAGTGGGGGCCTTAAGTGGCAATTGAAATATAATTAAATGACAAGCTTAAGTAGTAGCTTGTGGGGGCCTTAAGTGGCAATTGAAATATAATTAAATGACAAGCTTAAGTAGTAGCTTGTGGGGGCCTTAAGTGGCAATTAAAATATGATTAAAAGACTTAACCAAAGATTTGTAACATGTAGGTGGACATGTTTAACGGGTTAAGTGGGATTCACTAGATAAAATGGCAAGCTTAGGTAGTAGCTTGTGGGGGGCCCATTTCAACCAATATCCCAAACGTATCTTTGTGGGCTCGACCCAGGTCGAGGACGGGACACGCATATTGGGCTTGACTATAAGAGGCCAAAACGGGGTAGCGGTGGCAACGCGAGTCCAACGGGTTTCATATGCGTGTGTGGACCCGGGCTGGTAGGTAAGACGTTGTTGCATCGTGTAGGTATAAGCCGTGCACCATTGATTATCGGGTTGCCACTTTGGGGAGTGATACACCCCACTGTGGGGACAGCACGGGTATCTACGGTAGGGAGCCGATCGCTTGGGGGTAGTGGGTACACCTAGTGGAGATAGGGTCAGAAGGCACCTATGTAGTCAGCTAGGGGGACAAGGAACTACTGGGTAGAATTACTAAATACACTTAGTGGGATCAACCTTTAAGTAGGAATTACCCTTGGGTGGGTAGAACTGGTGTGGTGCAGTGTATGAATTACCCTTGGGTGGGTAGATCTGGGGTGGTGAAATCTAGTAATTATCCTTGGGTGGATAAATGCGTCTTTTCGGTTATCTTAGTTTATCCTGTGTTTAGTTGGCTACTTAGTGTAGTCATTATCCCCAGAGGTACCGTACCTTGTTTATATCATACCCTAATTACTTTAATAATTGTATTGTTAGGGTTATAGGACTCACTCAGACTTATGTCTGACCCCGTTGTTTTTATCTTTTTCCAACCCTCAGGTTATCAGAGTGGGCCTACCATTAGTGGGCTTTGATCAGACTGCTTTATCTATCTTTTGGAGCTTGGACCGTGGATGTAAAGCTCAGTTTATCTTTTCTATGGCTATTAAGTTATGTAGTGGGATTATGTACTTTTGTTTTATCAGGATGGATATTATGTACTTGACTCTTGTTTATGGTTTTGGTGTAACCAAACATGTTTAATTTTCCGCTGCAATGAAATGATGTTTTAAAATTCTCAAGTATATATTACTTATATCTGTCTTGTTGTAATTTTTCTGTTCTATACTCACTTAAAATACTCCACCGATGTTATGGCATTCCCTTAGAGAGTGACCGTAGCGGGTGTGGGGTGTTACACGTGGTATCAGAGCTTAAGGTTACCAGAACAGATAAATTTTTTAGAAAAATCATTTTCTAAGAATATTTTTGAAAGGAGTATTTTCAAAAACATGTCTTTTAAGAGAAAGGTTTTTGAAAGAAAAGCATAATCCCCGATAGCCATATCTTTATCTTTCGAGTTCTCCATTTTGAATCTCTTCCTCTCTCGTTTTGAGTTTCCCCTCCACGTATAGATGATCTTTCTAAGATAGATAAGAATGGAAAACCACTTCAAGGGACTTAGACGTTAGTCGGATTAGAAGTTGGTTCAAGAATGAGGAGGACTGGTAGGTACCTATTAGATAGACGATGGGAGGAAGGCTAAAATAGTTGATGTTTAATGAAGGACGAAACCTCATTTTGATGGGAGGTTACGAGTGGAGAATGGGAAGAAGAGGGCTAGTTGTTATCCTTTTGGAGGAATAGGACATCTTATTAGGATTGTCCAAAGAGGCAAGGGCAAGGTACGAAATCTCCTGGAGGGTGGTTGTATTCCCTCACGACTAGGGTACCAGATGGGGATAGGACCGTCTAGGTTGGAATTTGGATTTCTTTATTAGCCGATTCGAACTTTATTTGATTCTGACGCATCGAGTTCGTTTATCTCATCATTGTTAGTTGAGTCACTGCACTTAGACACCAGTTTGGTAGATGATCCCTTAGTTGTTTCAAACCCAATTGGGGCTCCATGATGTGTTTGGGTTTGAAAGTTTCTATACTTAGCGTTGAGTTTAGAGGTGATGCTTTTTGGGCTTCACGGGCTATGGGATAGTTTTGGGCATGGGCTGGTTATCCAGTAGGGGTGCCGTTCTTGATTTTGAAGGGAGAGTTGTTAGGCTTATGACCCGCTTAGGTAACACTCTCGAGATCTCTTGTAATCCCATAGAATCTGTTATGCTAAGTTATCTAGAATCGCTTGACACGTTGATCAAGAGTTTGTGATCTGTTAGAGTGGTCCGGGAATACTCGGATGTGTTGGAGGAGGTAAAGGGCTTACCTCCGGAGCGGGAGAATGACTTCCGAATATATCTGGTAGACAATGCCAAACCAGTATCCTGGCCAGGGTGCCACATGGCTCCTAGTGAGAGGAGGGAACTCCATAAGCAAGTAGGCGATTTGCTTGAGAAGGGGTTCATAAGACGAAGTATATCGGAGCGGGGTGCTCCAGTAGTTTTTGCTATGAAGGCGGATGGGTCCCTCAGACTTTGTATAGGTTATAGGGAGTTTAACAAGATAACGAAGAAGAATAGACACCCATTGCCGAGGATTGATGATCTTTTTGATCAGTTGGTTGGCGCCTCAGTGTTTTCGCGGTGGACTCAGCCACGGAGTTCCATCAGTTGAGAGTGGCTAAGGATAGTATAGAGAAGACTACCTTTAGGACTCCGGATGGTTTTTATGAGTGGCTGGTGATGCCATTTGGTTTGACGAACGCCCCTGCATACTTTAGTGATTTGATGAGAAGGGTGTTCAGGGAGTACCTAAATAAGTTCGTGATGGTCTTTGTAAATGACATCTTGGTCTTTCCTAGGAGCGAAATAAGTTTTCGTATGAGCTTAATAGGTTGAGCAAAGCCAGTTATGGGATAAACGGTGGTTTTGGACCGAGACAGACAAAGACATCCAGAGTTGGACAAGGGCTTAGTTATTTAGCCGTTTTTACTAGTATCATCTCACGTAGGTCGTCTGAGTTCGAAGGAGGCATCCCTTGGGTGTTTGTATGATATTGGTTCAGGCCTTTGGGGCTTGCATTTGGGGGATGTCGAGTTCGACTAAGGAGGTCTGCGTGAGAGATGGATAGTTGTGATGATTTTGCATGGGAGAATATCCTGATTTTCTCTAGAAGTGGAGAAAAGCATGCCCTACATCTTAGGGAAGTGTTGGAAACTCTTTGAGCGCATTGTCTTAAGACAACAAAGGTGGATGGAATTCTTAGCATCCTATGAGTTTGAGATAGCGTATACCCCTAGCAAGGGTAACGTGGTAGCGGACGCCTTAAGTAGAAAAAGGTTGTTCTTGAGTTCATGGTTCGTTGAACAACGGAGCTTAGAGTTTATTTCTATGTTTGACTTTAGACCTTCCGTTGACTTTGTACCCGGTTTGCTAGCCTCCTTGGAGGTTAGGCCTACTCTTTTGGGACGAATTGGCGAGACACAGCGAGACGACCCACAGTTGGATGAGTTAGTAGAGAAGCTCACGAGGAGGGGGTCGTCCAGCCATTTGAGTAGGTACACCCTAGATGGTAAGGGGTGGTTGCGTAGAGACGGTAGACTTTGTGTACCGCAAGACGAGGGTTTGAGGAAGGCTATGCTTGATGATGCACATCGGTCGAAGATGACCATTCATCCCGATGGGGACAAGATGTACCAAGACATGAAGCGAGTTTTCTTTTGGGTCGGTATGAAGAAAGATGTGGCCGAGTATGTCGCTAAATGCTTGGTGTACTAGCAAATGAAAGCGGAGCAGAAGAAACCCGGTGGGTTGCTTCACCCATTGGAGGTTCCGCTAAGGAAGTGGGATAGTGTCTCGATGGATTACCAAGATCGAGGAAGGGTAATACGGGAATTTGGGTGGTAGTAGACAGACTTACTAAGAGCGCCTACTGTATACCCGTGAAGAGGAGGAGAACTACTCCATGGCTAGCTTCAGCTTACATTCAAGAGATTATTAGATTGCATGGGGTACCTTCCAGTGTAGTGAGCGATCGAGATCCTATCTTCGCTAGAGAAATTTGGAAAAGTTTGCAAGAGGCGGTGGGGACTCAGTTGTGTTTGAGTACCGCATATCATCCTCAGACGGACGGCCAGACCGAGAGGGTGAATCGTATTTTAGAAGACCTTTTGAGGCTATGTATCTTGGATTTTGGAGGTACATGGGAAGAGCATCTTCCATTGGAGGAGTTGCCCGACAGACTTAGTGGTGTACATGATGTATTCCATGTGAGGAAGTGCCTACATGAGACCGCAGAGGCGGTAGAGCCGAGCCTGCTTAAAGAAATAAAGGTAGAGCGTGATGTGATTATTCGACGAGCTCCTACTCGCATCCTTGGGTCAGAGATTAGGAAGTTGAGAAACAGAGAGGTTCGACTGGTCAAAGTGAAAAGGGGAGAAGGAGAGAGCAATACTATTTGGGAGACAGAAGCGAAGATGCGTTCGTAATACCCATTCCTTTTTGAGGGTATGCCCTTTAAACGTCTCCTTTATCGTTTGTCTAGTGCTTATCTTATCTTTAGTATGTCCTCTCATTAATATCTTTGACCTTTAGATAGGGTAAACCTATGGTTGAAACATGTGTTTGAGACATGTTATGATTGATGGATGCATGTGGATGCAAGTGTTTGCTAGTGGTTGCTCGTGGATGCATATACACACACTCTAGACACTAGATCGGCTCAATCACTTCATATTGCATATTGCATAAAATTGTGTGTAGGTAGCTATATTAATGGATGTATAATGGTTGTGTTATCACATGGATGATGCATTTTGGTGAATGATTGTGCACTCATGTAGAAATAGTATGTGTCGATAGGGTTCTCTCGCATACATAATGGATGCATGGCACTATCATGGTTTGCATATGTTCATACATTAGATAAGGAACATATACACACACTTTTTGCATATGCTCATACATCATTAGAAATTGTTTTAAGGACAATGGATGCCCGTGTTTGATGGATTGAGTAGATGGTTGTTTGGATGGTAGGATATGCATTCTCCTTAGCTTAGAGATTTCGGGGACGAAATCCTTTAAGGAGGGGAGAATGTAACACCCCGAATTTCGGTTAATGTTAAAATTCACTAATTACAGAATTAATAGTCTCAGATGTGAGAATTGGGGGAAACGGGCTAGTCATTGCGTTCGTCTCGGAAAAATACGCAAAATAGAGTCCGAGTTTTCGAGAATCGGAGTCCGTATGGCCCAGTTATGGCCCAATGAAGTTTGCAGAAAATTCAAAGTTTAAAACAGATTTAAAATTTAGGTTCAAATTTTGAAAATGGGCCATTGGGCGCTGGCGGGGAAAATTCCCGCCTGGCTACCCAAGTCGACAGCCCTGTCGACTGGGCAGTCGACTTGGATAGACCAAGTCGACAGCCCTGTCGACTTGGGTGTCGACAGGGGGTGCCCGGCCAGTATGGTCTGGTGCACCATTTTAGTGTGTGGGCTGTGTTTTGGGGATGGTTTCTGGAAGCTTCCGGGATCTGATGGTCCTAATCTAACCTAGGGTTGATCTAAGGGCCTAAAACACTTGCCTAATCCTATAAATAAGACCCTAAGCTAGCCCTAAATGATCATAATCCTATCTCCTAACTAAACTATGCCAAAATTTTCTATGATCATGGCCTCCACCCAAAACCCTAGCCTCCATCCTCTTATGAAACTATTTCTATGAAGGCTTTCATGTTCATACAAGCATCTTTGAGTTGTTTAAGCAATCATTAGCTTGCATTCATCATCAAGTTGCAAGCTTTATGTCCAAGGCTAGAGTTCTTGGGTAATTTGTGGCAAGGGTTTGCTTATGGGAGCTTAGTGGTGAGTTCCTATAGCTTTAATAATCAATTGTTAGATTGATTATGGTAGGATATGATAAGAGATGGCTATGTTTGTGGATAAATGTGTTTATGCAAGTTTAGTATAGTGTATGTTATGTGTTTTGCAAGTTTTATGCTATATGCAAGTTTAATGCCATGTTTTATGATGCAAAACACTATGTTGAACATTTATGCATATGTAACATGTTATGCAAACTATATGTGAGAGTATATGCAAGCTATATGTAACATGATATGCAAGTTATGCATTTGGTTTTATGCATGCTATATAATTGGTTTTATGCATGCTATGTAATTGGTTTTATGCATGTTATGTATTTGGTTTTATGCATGCTAAGTATTTGGTTTATGCATGCTAAGTATTTTGGTTTATGCATGCTAAGTGTTTGGTCATATGGAAGTTATGATGCAAGTTCATATGCAAGTTATGATGCAAGTTCATATGCAAGTTATGATGCAAGTTCATATGCAAGTTATGATGCAAGTTCATATGCAAGTTGTGGTGCAAATTCATATGCAAGTTATGATGCAAGTTCATATGCAAGTTGGCCTTTATGTATGACATAAGTACATGTGCGAGTTCGTCCCTTTTAGACCTATGACTTGTATGCAAGTTGACACCTTTATGATAGGTCTATAACATGAACATTTAAGCAAGTTACCATCCTCATGACATATGTGATTCATGCAAGTTTGGGTTGGTTATTTATGCAAGATGGGTTTGTGGTCATATATACAAGTTGACACCTTTTAAACCCATGGTAATGCTAATGATATGCTAAGTTGAACCCATTGTGTGTATGATGAATCTTCTCTTTTGAAGTATTACATGTTATCGTATTTACGTGGGGACGATGGGGTAAAAATTAATGAACACATAAAATTGTGTGAAGTGGGTATAATTAAACATACCGTAAAGTGGATGGACATAATTGGGAATTTACCTATTAAGTTAGGTCTACCCATATTATGGAATTGGGAATTTACCTATTAAGTTAGGTCTACCCATATTATGGAATTGGGAATTTACCTATTGAGTTAGGTCTACCCATATTCTTAAATATTTGTAATTAATTAGGGATAATTAATACAAATTATGGGGGTGATTAATTAGGTGTAATTAATCTACTAAGACACGAGGTTGGACCCTTTTGTAGCATAAGACTGCCCGGAACCGACCGGCAAATCCAGCGGCTACAAATGATTGGCCCAATGTGAGAGGTCTTAGTTATAAACTAAATACGTGACAAGTGTAAAGACACGAGGTTAGACTCTGTTATGGTGTAAGGCTGCCCGGAACCAACCGGCATATCCAGCTGCCATAAAAGACAGTCTAATGTGAGAGGTCTTTACAAAGGTTACGATCTTAATTAACTAAGAAACACTTAACCAAATTAGCATGTAGTGGGGAATGAGGGGTTAAGTGGGTGCCTTGGGTGGCATGTAGTAACTAGTGGGGGTGCCTTGGGTGGCATGAGGAAACTAGTGGGTTGCCTTGGGTGGCAATAGAAAATACGATTAGAATACTTAACCAAAGTGGAACATGTAATTAAACATGATTAAAGGGTTAAGTAAGTGCCTTGGGTGGCATGTGGGAATCAGGTAAGTGCCTTGGGTGGCATGTGGAAATCTAGTGGGGGCCTTAAGTGGCAATTGAAATATAATTAAATGACAAGCTTAAGTAGTAGCTTGTGGGGGCCTTAAGTGGCAATTGAAATATAATTAAATGACAAGCTTGAGTAGTAGCTTGTGGGGGCCTTAAGTAGCAATTAAAATATGATTAAAAGACTTAACCAAAGATTTGTAACATGTAGGTGGACATGGTTAACGGGTTAAGTGGGATTCACTAGATGAAATGGCAAGCTTAGGTAGTAGCTTGTGGGGGCCCATTTCAACCAATATCCCAAACGTATCTTTGTGGGCTCGACCCAGGTCGAGGACGGGACACACATATTGGGCTTGACTATAAGAGGCCAAAACGGGGTAGCGGTGGCAACACGAGTCCAACGGGTTTCATATGCGTGTGTGGACCCGAGCTGGTAGGTAAGACGTTGTTGCATCGTGTAGGTATAAGCCGTGCACCATTGATTATCGGGTTGCCACTTTGGGGAGTGATACACCCCACTGTGGGGCCAGCGCGGGTATCTACGGTAGGGAGCCGATCGCTTGGGGGTAGTGGGTACACCTAGTGGAGATAGGGGAAGACGGCACCTATGTAGTCAGCTAGGGGGACAAGGAACTACTAGGTAGAATTACTAAATACACTTAGTGGAATCAACCTTTAAGTAGGAATTACCCTTGGGTGGGTAGAACTGGTGTGGTGCAGTGTATGAATTACCCTTGGGTGGGTAGATCTGGGGTGGTGAAATCTAGTAATTATCCTTGGGTGGATAAATGCGTCTTTTCGGTTATCTTAGTTTATCCTGTGTTTAGTTGGCTACTTAGTGTAGTCATTATCCCCAGAGGTACCGTACCTTGTTTATATCATACCCTAATTACTTTAATAATTGTATTGTTAGGGTTATAGGACTCACTCAGACTTATGTCTGACCCCGTTGTTTTTATCTTTTTCCAACCCTCAGGTTATCAGAGTGGGCCTACCATTAGTGGGCTTTGATCAGACTGCTTTATCTATCTTTTGGAGCTTGGACCGTGGATGTAAAGCTCAGTTTATCTTTTCTATGGCTATTAAGTTATGTAGTGGGATTATGTACTTTTGTTTTATCAGGATGGATATTATGTACTTGACTCTTGTTTATGGTTTTGGTGTAACCAAACATGTTTAATTTTCCGCTGCAATGAAATGATGTTTTAAAATTCTCAAGTATATATTACTTATATCTGTCTTGTTGTAATTTTTCTGTTCTATACTCACTTAAAATACTCCACCGATGTTATGGCATTCCCTTAGAGAGTGACCATAGCGGGTGTGGGGTGTTACAAGATCGGAGTTGTTCACGCATCGGAAATTTGCCAGCTTCGTTTGCAGAACTGATGGTCAGGTAAAATATTTGTTCCACACCACCCTTTCTACTTTTTCAATTTAATTCAGTCCACCACTGTACTAACTCATAATTCGTCGTTACTCAACCGTTTACCACCCCTTATTAATGTTATGCTTAATTTTAGTTGACTATTCCCATTTTATTCTTTTCCAACTTAATATGTCACTGCTGACTAGGGAAAATATACCGCTTTCTTTTGCTTTATTTTGGCTGCTACAAAATATTCTTTTACTTTTGGTATAGTCATTAGTCACAATGCCTGGTTCAACTGTGTTTGAAAGTATTAAAATGAATTTCACAGTTATATACAACATCAGCCATGCGGTTTGCTAATATACAAGATTACCAGTAGTTGTCACGTTTTGCAAAATTTTATTATGGGTAGAACGGAAAATCCAAACTGATTTTTGGACATTGTTTTAAATATTGGTTGTGAAGATCATGTGATTTTAGGGAAAAATAACTGGCTGTACATTTGAAGACCAAATATTTTTGTATACTATATTAATTCAATGATTTATTGATGCTAAGTTGTACTTATTTATAAAATTTAGAAAATAATGTGCGGATTTAACACTGTATAACTTATTACTAATGTAGTTGAGGTTTGGTTGTAGGATTTTTTAGAAAATATTATTGCAAGTTACAAATGGGACCATCGGTAACTTGGTTAGACTATATTGCATGCAGTAAAAAAATATTCGTAGTATTCACTTAAATTACATACGTGTTACCTTGATTAGTTTATTATGTAAACTAATTGTCAAGTTTGTACTTTTTACTACCAGTAAAAATTCACTTATTCATTTTCAGGTTGTTCTTGAATTTGTTTACTGACAAGGATTTTCATGTTTTGTGTGCACATTGTTTTCTCAACACACCTTATTTTACCTATCAATAATTCAGATATTATTTAAGGTTTTTTTTTCTTATGATAAGTAAGGGGTATCCAGTTTGGTTAATTTGTGAACATAACCAATTGATTCGCGTCCATCACTATCTCATTTCCTAATTTTATTTCCAAAACTGCTCCTCAGGTCTCATATCCAACCCCGGAAACTATAGTTAAATCACCAAGTCAGAAAAGGGTTACGTGACCTTTTAACTGTTCATAGGATGCATTATGTGTCTGTATCTATGCATTTACAGAAAAATATGTATGGACTCCTTTCTAACCACTATAATGGCATTCATTTGCTTCAATTTAAATAGGTGCTACCCACATGATGATAATTTACTAGAACATATAATAGCAAAAGGTTATTCCAGCAGTTATGAACTAAGCACACTGAATTAGCATAGTACAAAGGAATCACCTGCAGTTTGGTGTACTCATGTTTATGAAAAAGAAAACAAAAGGAATGCCTCCAAATATCGCACAAAACAATGTTTTCTACACATCTTCTGAAATAATATCAATAATCTACGCATGTTATATTGCAGAACATAATCCCATTGATATGCTTGGTTTATACTAATTTTACTTTTATAAAATTGCATGTTAAGCTGTTCCTAAAACTACATAATGAAACTATGAGTGGTTAGAAAGTGTCCCATGCAACTAAGCACTAGATTATAGACCACATAAAGGCAAACAGTTTTTACCACCTATGATGTATCCTGTGCTTGGTGAATGCCAGAAATTGACCTGATGCAAGGGAGTCTGATGTCTTGTCTTTATTTGCTACAATAATAAGTATGCCCTTTTTTATGGTTTTTCTTCTTCTTCTCGATTTATGCAACCATCATTATTTTCTCTATTCCATATTTAGTTTTGTTTACACATGCAAATGACATGATGAAATTTTCATTTAGGATGTTTTCTGGAATCAATTAGCAAAAATGGGCTGGTATTGGGTCTCAAATAATTTGCTAATATAGGATATTATTTGCCATGTAGCACTGATTGTGCATCTTGTGATTTTCCAGCAAGCTGTTGTGAATTTGACATCTGCGTGAATAACATAAACTCAAGGTTGTAGGAACAACCAGCTTACATGACTGAAATTAGCCTATACTTGAAATATTTACAAAGTTCAATCAATTATGATATGGTCTTAAGTGATAATATTTTCTAGAAAAGTAAGCAGTTTGTTCTCTAACTTCTCACTTGTGTTTGCGCTTACCTCTGTATATTTGAAGCTTAACGCATATTATGTAGTAACATATTCTATAGTTTTTAACAGAGGGCTTTCCTTCTGTGAAAATAAAATATAAGCACTTGCTGAATTTTTTATCCAATTTTTCATTTGGATGGGTTCGTAATGAATACTAAAATATTCGCTATTGATATTATTAAATAAAATATTTATGCAAAATTAATATTATGGTGATAACTATGACATATGTGCTAATGGATACACACACACACACACACCCCTACCTACCTACATACATACATACATACGTACATACATATATATATATATGTATGTATATATATATATATACGTGTGTGTGTGTGTATTGTGCATGATATTGCAGTTTCTCATCCGGGATGAATAAACATGAGCTATGGGTATTACTTATGTCATGGCAACAATTAATATCAAAAGGTCTCTTCTTATATTATGCCAGGTGAATATTACCTCCGGCTAATTTTTATTTTAAAATCCAAGAATACGGTCATGTTGTTCATCTTTACAAAGACAATAACTGCCCTTTTAACCTGTATATCATGTAGACTTGGAGATACTATAGCGGTACTTTACCGATAACTAATGTATTATGTTCCTTGTAAGAACATGAGACATAGTCTATGGTAATGAATTTATTACAAACCTCTTCATTGCACCATTTATTATTTCACCTCCATAGTTTGAGCTTTAGTGCTTCCGTTTTAATCATTAATAACTGCTTTTGAGCATGCACTGAAAATATCCTTGAGGCCCACTTTGTAAAAGAAATTTTTGACTCTTTACATAATCGATTTTTATAACTTGAAGTACTTTGAGAAAGTATATATATAATATATTTTAGTTTTATATACTACCTAAAAGAATAAGTGTTACATCTAATAGTAAAATTAAAGACTGCTGGAGTTGTTTTTCATAATCCACTCAATATATCATATATATATTTTTAGATAGAAAAAGCTTTACAGCTTCACTTCTTTTCAGAAATGATGTTCCATTGGCCCTAATTTCTTTTTTATCCATCTGGACATAGAAGAACATGGGATGTTTAGAACCGGGTCGTGGAAAATCAATTCTAGGTGACTACCTCTTTCAATTTCGGACACGCTGTTTGTATAGAGTGCCTTTGTTAAAGCTATTAGATGAAAATTTCCGAAACAAATGGATGTTTTGAACATTTTCTCACTCTTTCAATGGCCTTATCCAATTTTTTGAACATTTTTCTCACTATCTGATTATTCACCCTATTCAATTCTCAATTGTTAAAGCTTACGGTTCACTTTTTCTATTGTTTCAAGGCAACATACCTGATAGTGAAGTGTTAGGTGCTCTGTACGACAGCTGATGGCATCTCTTGATTTGGCACAAAGCCTAATAGCTTTTAAGTCCAGTTGAGCGGATCTTCTCTCTGTTACATTTATTGCTCTAGATTATGCTTTATTACAAATGTATTATTGTACAGGTTAATTTCCAAATTACAATTATCTGGGGTTCTTTGTCTTAAATTAACCTTGATTGCAGTTTTGTTCTCTTATTTTCTACATTATCTTTTATTTTCTTTATTTATCTTCAATACTGAACATGTTGCTTTTGAGTTTTCTCAACCCATATTTTTATGTATAGAAACGTCCTTATCATTATGGTTTCATTTCTTAATGAGTGTGTTGAGAATGAAGTTATTATCATGTTTATTTATGTCATTCCTTATAGACCAACTTAGTGTTATCATCAGAGGATCAATTTGCACTTAATCTATGTTGCATCATCAGCTGGAGCTTAAGATGAAAGAATAAATGACCAACTACTCATTTAAAAGTATACGGATAAGCATAAATAATTTAGATACATACCCCTACACGTAACATGGTTTATATACAAACAAACATAACTAATGGATTATATTTATTGTGATTGCATGATGCAATTGAGTTAATGAGCTTCTATCTTTTGCGTTAATAAACTGAAGGTTATGAGTGTAGGGGTCCAATAAAAAAGGGGGGTTAAATAGGGTGCATACTCGGAGAATGATAACGGGGCATCTGAGCGGGGTATTTGAGTGTGCCACTATTGTGATCTGGGAATGCGTTTTTGCTATGAACATAGTATTTGAGTGTGATATTTGAACGAGATATTTATTTGTTAGTTTATTTGTTTTGAATTAATTTATGAGTTTATTTTTAATTTATATTTGTGAATGACAATAGTTAGAAAGATTACAATATTTAGTCCCACACTGCCCAAAAAATATAAGCATCTTGCCATATATATGAATGCGAAAACTATAATATTAATTAAAATAAAACCAAATAGGCTTGAATAAACATGAAGATTTAATGCTCATACATATATTCAACGTCAAAGATGCGCACTTGGGCACGGGCAGTTGAACGTCAAATAGGATAGATTCCACCTATGTACCCATTTTTTCACCGTCCTCGCCAAATCATCGTTCAGATAAAGCAAAGAAAGCACGCTCAAAAGTTGTGTGGATCAAATTCATGCAGCGGGCCAGTTAAACGTTGTTGCGTCGGACGCAAGCCCAACGGATTTGTGCCACGTTGGGCATTGCGACCGATACCATAACATGTTTCTTCTGACCGGCTTTTTGAAGTGGTGCTCCGTCATTCATTTGCCTAATTGAATAAACTTCTTAATGGTGAATATTCCTTTCTTAGGCGAGTTCAATGTTTACATAAAATGTTATATCATGTCTAAGAGGAAACTACAGTTTATTTTATTTTTATTTTGGCATGACCAATTAGAATGACGCATGGGTTGATTAAGAAAACCAGAAACAACCAAAACTGTGCGAGGCGTAATTAACAAACTATTATTAACATGTAGTTAAGAATACAATGTGCAGTTAATGTAACACCCCGTATTTTCTGTAAACATAAGAGTTAAAAATCAAGGTATAATTAATTTTTAGGAGAAGAAATAAGGGAAACGGGTTGCGCCATTTTGTTCGTCTCGGAAAAATACGCGAAATAGAGTCCGAATTTGCGTAAATCGGAGTCCGTATGAAGAAGATATGGACGAACGAAGTTAGGCAGAAAAACCGGAAACAGGCCAGAATACACTGGCGCACTTGTGAAGTGCGCCAGTACAAAAATACACTGGTGCACCTGCCAAGTGCGCCCATACAAATCCAGCACCGAATTCTGGAGTGTTCTGAGGTGACGTGTCTTCTTTTGAGTGGCTGGATGATGTGTATTCGAGCTGTGCGATTCTGATGACTTCTGGACTGATCTGAAGGCTCTAAATCACCCTATCCTCCTATAAATACATCCCTAACCTAAACCTAAGTCTCTTACACAATTCTCTAGCCTCCATTGCTCTCTTCTTCTAATTAAAAATAAAAATGGCGTCGCTACTCTGCTAGAATCAAAACTAGAAGTCAATCAACATCATCCTAAATTCAAATTTGAGATAAAAGCTTCTGCAACAATTCTGTAACAACTAAAGTTCTTTCTTTAATCCAATCAAGGCAAGTACAGTTATTTTCTGCTATAAACATTAATTATAATTCTGATATGCTTTTAAATCTGAATCTGAGATTGTATATCTGTCAGATCTGTTTTTCTGTGACTGTTCTGTATCCCTTTCTGCTTCCTTTCTGTTTCTATAGCCAGGCTACCACGAGCCTGTGCCTAATCTCATAAGAGATTAACGTATGAACGCAAATTTTGGGATAAATAATGAATGATGCAAAATTTGACGAGACTGAATTAAACATATGACTTTAGATCTGAGGCATAAAATATATTGACATATGACTTGGGATTGGATGCATGAATTTGACTGTAAACATATAATTTATATATGTTGTATGCATAGTGTACGATGTAATCTAGATCTGTAACTAATTAGAGAAATGAACATATGTTATTTAGATCTGTAATTAATTAGAAAAATAAGCATATGTTATAAACTAGTTTTAGACCTATGCATATTCTGTGATAAAAGAAGAAGAGGAACCACTGTAAGATTACATATGATTTGAGACTTTGGACAAAATGCATATAAAAGTCAAGATCTGATTTTTAGAAGATATGATTTAAAGATTTAGATTGTTGGGTATAGTTTGCATAATGATTCATGACTTAAAAAGAAGAAGATATGGAAACTTAGGTGTAAAGATTTACATTAATTAGGATATCTATTATTGTGATTACACCTAAATAGGGATTTTTGGATATATGGCATGCATTGAAATTAATGGTTATATTTGGTATAATTTATATGTGAATCTGCTGTAAAATGCTAGTTTAACAAAAATTGGAACATATGTTATATGGCAAATTATGTCCATATTATGCGCTTATGCAAACATGGAGTATATGTTGTGAATCATGACAATTATGTAGGCATATGAATTTAGGCCAATTTATGATTAGGCAAGGCATGTAAATAGAACCTTTAGAAATATTAAATTTGCTAAATCTTCTAATTTGCCAAGTTGCCTAAACTGCTAGTTTTGTTATATTGCCTAGACTGCTAATTAGATTGAAATGCCTAATCTGTTAAATTTGTCGGTTGAAATGCCTAACCTGTTATATGCCAAAATCTGCTAAGTTGCTAAATCTGTTAAATCCGTTAAATCATATAAAATCTGTTATCTGCTAAAATCTGTTATCTGCTGTGTTGATATAATCATCCTGTTATTGATATAATCTGAATTGGCATATATATTGGGCGTGCGCATAAACGGTAAATTATTAATTAATTGGCCGCAAAGATAAACGTGACTAACTCGAGGTTAGAATGAGTTTGCGGCGTAATTCTGCCCGGAACCGCCCGGCACATCCAGTGGCCGCAAACAATAGGTTCTAATGTGAGAAGTTAGTCATAACCTGCTTAAGACACGAGGTTAGGTCTGGCTTGTGGCAGAAGTCTGCCCGGAACCGCCCGGCCCATCCAGCGGCCACAAGCTAGCGACCTAATGTGAGAGGTCTGGGAATTAATAATTAATTAATGCAAATCTAAGATAAGAATGACGTCTAAAACGTATTGGGGGAAAATAGGGTTAAACCAACTGGATTAATAGGTGTAGTAAACCCGTCCATGAATCTGTAGGCCCAATACAAAGTTAGACAAATCTGAAAAATCTGTACATCTGATCTGTTAGTCTGAAAACTTTAACTTAATCTGTGAACTAGTAAACCTGAATTCTGTATGTCTGAACTTGTAAACAAGTTAATCTGAGATCTGTTAGTCTGGGGACACAAGGTTAGGAGGGGAATTACTTGTGTCATCTGTTGTTTGGGACCCATATTAGTCAGTAACCCTTTCTGGTATCAAAACTTTGACCCAACAGTAGGTAGGGTCCGGGCACGCTTACTGAACTAATTATAAGTGGTTCATTCTGATAATGGCGAGGGGTGTTGATGGTGCGTTCCAACCGGGTCATGTGCGTGCATGGATCCCGGTCTGCCTTTGAGGATGTAAGACGCCGTGACATCTGTAAATAGGTCTGTGCCAATTGGTTGTCACTTTAGGGAGTGATACACCCTACTGTGGGGCCGACACAGGATATTTATGTATTAGGGAGCCGATCGCTTGGGGTAGGGTTTTAGGGTACGCTTAGTTCTGTCTGTTTCTGTTGGTACCGTCTGTTTCTGTGTGGTACCGTCTGTTCGGGTGGTAAAGGCCCATTACTAGTGTACACCTAATTCTACATTCTGTTTTCATAGGGATAAATCTGTTTCTGCTTCTGTCTGTTTCTGATCGGGTAGTAAAGGCCCATTATTAGCATTCTGTTTCTGTTAAAGTATTCTGTACCCGTTCCTGCTTCAATTTAGACATTAGGGTGACACCTAATTCTGTATACTAGTATTAGTGCAGAGAAGTGTAAAACAATAGTTTATATCATTCTGTTTTTCTGTTATATCTGCTACACCTGTTACAGTTATCTCACATCCAGTTTTATGTTCATATCATATTATTATTATCTGTTCATATGCTGAAAGTCACTGGACTTGCCAGACTTTTTGTCTGACCCTTGTTGTTTCGCCTCCTTTCTTCCGTTCCCCCCCCAGGTTATCCAAGGAGGGAAATACTTTAGCTTGATCCGGATTTCTCTTTGCTTGAAGTGCTTAAAGTATGGCTTGGCTCTGTATAGCTTCCGTTCCATGGGGATTATGATTTTAAACCATGCATTTTGAAGGCTTTTGTACAAGACTGATATTTTGTACTTGAATTCTGAAATTTGAAAGGATGTAACCATATTAATTTCTGTTTCTGCTGTAATAAAGTTAAAAAATTTCAAGTACTGTTTTATCTGTCTTGTAAGTTTCTGTTCTGTTTACTAAAATGCTCCACCAAAGTTAAGGCATTCCCTTTGTGAGTGACCTTAACGGAGGTGGGGTGTTACACTTGTATCAGAGCTGAAGGTTACCAGATTGGGTAAAGTTTTTGAAAACTATTTTGAAAAAGGTTTTGGAAGGAAGTATTTTAAAAAATAAAGCTTATTTTGAAAAACATGATCCCCAAGAGCCATATATCTTTCTTTCAGTCCTTTTTGTATTGAACCTTTCCTGTTTCGTTCCAGCATGTCTGAAGCATCTGAGATACCAGAGGGTGTTCATGTACCTGGTTGGTTTCGTTAATATCTTGAGGCTAGGACCGCCGCTGCAGGTCCAGCAAATGATCCCCCTCCTCCACCCCCTCCTCGTGCAATTGCTTTCTCAAAGATCTGTAGAGATTTTATGGCCATGGGTGGGAAGGATTTCAAAGGAACTGAATCATTCGTAGAAGCAAGGAATTGGCTCAAAGAAACTGAGGATCTATTCGTTATCTTCGAGGTGGACGATAGGCAGAAGGTACAGTTGGCAGTATGGCTGCTCAAAGACGAAGCTTCCTACTGGTGGGAAGTCACTAACGCCGAGAGGCCGGTTGAGACATGGATGGATTTCAGAACAAGGTTTGAGACAAAATTCCTCTCGCAAGCTGAACAAAGTTTACAATTGGAAAAGTTCTTATCTCTTAAGCAAGGAAGTATGACGGTCAAGGAATACGTCAACCAGTTCAACCAACTAGCAAGATTCAGATTGGATTTAGTCAACACTCAGCATAAAAAGGCTCTCCGCTTTGTTAAAGAATTGAATGAGCCACTGCACAGCCTAGCCATGACCCATGTACCCATGGGAGCAACTTACGAGAAATTGGTGGATACGGCACTACTGCACGAGGAAGACAAGGGCCCGAAAGAGACAAAGAAGGAAGAACCACAGAATAAGAAAGCGGGGCCCAAAAAGGAAACACAAAAGAAGGATGAGAAGTCTGAAGATAAGAAGGGGAAAAAGTGCTTTACTTGTGGGAGCTCGACTCATCTGAACAAGGATTGCAGAAAAAGGAAGGGCGGTTGCTTCAACTGTGGGGAGATGGGACACTTCACTAGGGACTGCCCGAAGAGACGAGGACAAGGAGGGCAGGCGAACACTCTTGAGGCTAGTGGCTAGGATAGAAATAGGAAAATTTCTATAGTAGGTTTAATTTCTTTATCTGATTATGGAGTTAAGACTTTTTCTGATTCTGGTATTTTGATTTTGTAATCGATACTCTGCACTTTAATACTAGTATTATTTCTGAATTCCGATGTAGACTCAGACCCATACGGGTTATGGATCATCTGTTTGAGATTGGGGTTTGAGGGATATCTGTGTTAGGCGTCAAGTATGATGCATACATTCTGAGTTTTCGTGGGGTATGATTTTATCATGCTTAGCTTCCTAAGAATCATTAGGGAACCTGATCTGTACCAGTAGTCTGTAAATATCTAAATACTTTTGATAGGATTTCCAGTTTTGACATTGTCTAAAGAAGGTAATCCTCTGGGTGTCAATTTGATGTTGGTTTCGGTCTTTGGGGCCGATACTTAGGACCCATGTCTAATGGGAACCAAATTTTCGTTCTATCTGTACTCGCTTCCATCATTCGACTGTATCCTATCGATCGAATCTTCGAACTTTAGGTAGAAACTAATGGGTGTAAACATGTGTTTGAGACATGTTATGTTTGATGGTTGCAAGTGGATGCAAGTGGTTGCTAGTGGTTGCCCGTGGATGCATATACACACACTAGGCACTAGATCGGCTCGAAAACACTCTCATACTGCATATGGATGGGTGAGCATTTTTCAATTCTTGTGGATGCAAAATGATTGATTCAGCACATGGATGTTGCATTTGAGTGAATGATTGTGCACTCATATAGAAATAATATATATCATTAGAATTCTATTGCATACATGTTGGACTCATGGCACTGACATAATTCGCATTAAGGAGGTCAACTGAATCAGTAGACCGCCTGATCTTTGCATTAGATAAGGAACATATACACACACTTTTGCATATGTTCATACAACATTAGAAGTTTTCTAAGGACAATGGATGCTTGTGGATGATGGTTGAGTAGATGGGTGATTGGATGGTAGGACACATTCTTCTTAACTTGAAGATTTCGGGGACGAAATCCTCTAAGGAGGGGAGAATGTAACACCCCGTATTTTCTGTAAACATAAGAGTTAAAAATCAAGGTATAATTAATTTTTAGGGGAAGAAATAAGGGAAACGGGTTGCGCCATTTTGTTCGTCTCGGAAAAATACGCGAAATAGAGTCCGAATTTGCGTAAATCGAAGTCCGTATGAAGAAGATATGGACGAACGAAGTTAGGCAGAAAAACCGGAAACAGGCCAGAATACACTGGCGCACTTGTGAAGTGCGCCAGTACAAAAATACACTGGCACACCTGCCAAGTGCGCCCATACAAATCCAGCACCGAATTCTGGAGTGTTCTGAGGTGAGGTGTCTTCTTTTGAGTGGCTGGATGATGTGTATTCGAGCTGTGCGATTCTGATGACTTCTGGACTGATCTGAAGGCTCTAAATCACCCTATCCTCCTATAAATACATCCCTAACCTAAACCTAAGTCTCTTACACAATTCTCTAGCCTCCATTGCTGTAACAACCCGGAAAATGCGAGCCAGTTTGAAATTTTTATTTTGGCAATTTTAGCGAAATTCGATCATTTAAAATGAATTATTTTAAATAAAATGGACGAGAAATTTATTTTGAATATAATTCGAACGTATATATATACGCGTCGTCGTTAGAATATAAATATTTATATATAATTATAAATAGGAATTGAAAATGGCGCGGTAGTTCGATAATTCGATTTCAAACTTCAATTGAATGTACCGGGTGCAAAACAATCCGGATTTTAGTGAAACAAAAAATGATAGGATCTAATTGATAATATCTTTCCAGCGAATCCGAATAATCAAATTTTCATAGCGGGGATCAAAAGATATGTCCAGTTGAAAATTATGAATAGTCGCTATGGAATTCAGGCTCTTAAAAATGGACATTTTGCAAACGACTTCGGATTTCGACGAAACCAGTTTTGTTGGGTCCGTGATGTTAAATTATTGCTAGGTTTTAAATTTCATAATTTTTCGAATCAATATGTGAGCGTGGCAAAGGAAAACGTGTATGACCAGTTTCAGTTGATTTTAATCGACTGGAAATTGGCCATTTTTCCAACGGCCTCAGAATTCGACGAAACTAGTTTTGTTAGGACCGTATTGTCAATACGAAGCTAGAAAATATTTTTCGAGAATTTTTAAAGTTCGTATGTGACCCCTGTAATTTGAAATGTGCGTTTAAGTTGAATATATACAGATTTATATTTTAAATTTAACGAAAGCTGATCGTAACAATCGAATTGGCCTACGATACATATCCCATTGTGTTCGGAATGGGGGTAAAACGCTAGGGACGACAGTCGTTGGGCCTCGATAGGTGTTCGAATTAAAAGTCAACATTTAGGGTTTTGAAAAATAAAATAAAAAAATATATAATTAAACCTATAACTACCTTTCTCCCTCTCTCTCCTTCATTTACCAGTCAATGCCCCTTTATAAAAATAATTAAAAAAAATCGGGCTGAAGCCCAACCCCCTCGTCGGCGCTTCTCGCGTCGCCGCCCCCCCTTTCTTTTCCTCCTCCGACAACTCTCCTCTCTCCCCTCATCCAATTCGTGACCCAATTCCCCTAAAAACCAGATCGAAGCCAACCCGCCGCCAAGTTCGAGCTCGCTTTTTCGAGCTCCAGGGACCTCCGAAGCAGATGCCAGTCACGGTGGTGGAGGCTCTCGCCAAGGCGCGTCGTGGGGGCCCCTCTGATGGTGCTCCGGTCAAGCGCAGCAGAGGCGGGGTGGAACCCTAACATGGGAGGTCGGGTACGATTGTTCGGTGAAGCCTGGAGCGATTTTCAAGGAAGAAGGCAGAACGATTCAGTGAGTTTTTTTTCCTCTCTTTTCCTTTTTTTTAGCATTGAATTGTTTTTTTTTCTTCAGATTTTAAACTGCAAATAATATAGTTTTTAAAACTGAAATTAATATTGTTTTTTTTATGAAATCGCTTTGTTTTAAAAACATGGGTTCTAAAAACATAAATAAACATAAGTGTTTAAAATAAAAATAGTTTGGTTTTTGAAATAAAATTAGCATTGATCAACACGGCTTCATAAATTTCTATTTTCAAATATTCTATTTCAAATATTTTTAAAAATAAAAATGGCGTCGCTACTCTGCTAGAATCAAAACTAGAAGTCAATCAACATCATCCTAAATTCAAATTTGAGATAAAAGCTTCTGCAACAATTCTGTAACAACTAAAGTTCTTTCTTTAATCCAATCAAGGCAAGTACAGTTATTTTCTGCTATAAACATTAATTATAATTCTGATATGCTTTTAAATCTGAATCTGAGATTGTATATCTGTCAGATCTGTTTTTCTGTGACTGTTCTGTATCCCTTTCTGCTTCCTTTCTGTTTCTATAGCCAGGCTACCACGAGCCTGTGCCTAATCTCATAAGAGATTAACGTATGAACGCAAATTTTGGGATAAATAATGAATGATGCAAAATTTGACGAGACTGAATTAAACATATGACTTTAGATCTGAGGCATAAAATATATTGACATATGACTTGGGATTGGATGCATGAATTTGACTGTAAACATATAATTTATATATGTTGTATGCATAGTGTACGATGTAATCTAGATCTGTAACTAATTAGAGAAATGAACATATGTTATTTAGATCTGTAATTAATTAGAAAAATAAGCATATGTTATAAACTAGTTTTAGACCTATGCATATTCTGTGATAAAAGAAGAAGAGGAACCACTGTAAGATTACATATGATTTGAGACTTTGGACAAAATGCATATAAAAGTCAAGATCTGATTTTTAGAAGATATGATTTAAAGATTTAGATTGTTGGGTATAGTTTGCATAATGATTCATGACTTAAAAAGAAGAAGATATGGAAACTTAGGTGTAAAGATTTACATTAATTAGGATATCTATTATTGTGATTACACCTAAATAGGGATTTTTGGATATATGGCATGCATTGAAATTAATGGTTATATTTGGTATAATTTATATGTGAATCTGCTGTAAAATGCTAGTTTAACAAAAATTGGAACATATGTTATATGGCAAATTATGTCCATATTATGCGCTTATGCAAACATGGAGTATATGTTGTGAATCATGACAATTATGTAGGCATATGAATTTAGGCCAATTTATGATTAGGCAAGGCATGTAAATAGAACCTTTAGAAATATTAAATTTGCTAAATCTTCTAATTTGCCAAGTTGCCTAAACTGCTAGTTTTGTTATATTGCCTAGACTGCTAATTAGATTGAAATGCCTAATCTGTTAAATTTGTCGGTTGAAATGCCTAACCTGTTATATGCCAAAATCTGCTAAGTTGCTAAATCTGTTAAATCCGTTAAGTCATGTAAAATCTGTTATCTGCTAAAATCTGTTATCTGCTGTGTTGATATAATCATCCTGTTATTGATATAATCTGAATTGGCATATATATTGGGCGTGCGCATAAACGGTAAATTATTAATTAATTGGCCGCAAAGATAAACGTGACTAACTCGAGGTTAGAATGAGTTTGCGGCGTAATTCTGCCCGGAACCGCCCGGCACATCCAGTGGCCGCAAACAATAGGTTCTAATGTGAGAAGTTAGTCATAACCTGCTTAAGACACGAGGTTAGGTCTGGCTTGTGGCAGAAGTCTGCCCGGAACCGCCCGGCCCATCCAGCGGCCACAAGCTAGCGACCTAATGTGAGAGGTCTGGGCATTAATAATTAATTAATGCAAATCTAAGATAAGAATGACGTCTAAAACGTATTGGGGGAAAATAGGGTTAAACCAACTGGATTAATAGGTGTAGTAAACCCGTCCATGAATCTGTAGGCCCAATACAAAGTTAGACAAATCTGAAAAATCTGTACATCTGATCTGTTAGTCTGAAAACTTTAACTTAATCTGTGAACTAGTAAACCTGAATTCTGTATGTCTGAACTTGTAAACAAGTTAATCTGAGATCTGTTAGTCTGGGGACACAAGGTTAGGAGGGGAATTACTTGTGTCATCTGTTGTTTGGGACCCATATTAGTCAGTAACCCTTTCTGGTATCAAAACTTTGACCCAACAGTAGGTAGGGTCCGGGCACGCTTACTGAACTAATTATAAGTGGTTCATTCTGATAATGGCGAGGGGTGTTGATGGTGCGTTCCAACCGGGTCATGTGCGTGCATGGATCCCGGTCTGCCTTTGAGGATGTAAGACGCCGTGACATCTGTAAATAGGTCTGTGCCAATTGGTTGTCACTTTAGGGAGTGATACACCCTACTGTGGGGCCGACACAGGATATTTATGTATTAGGGAGCCGATCGCTTGGGGTAGGGTTTTAGGGTACGCTTAGTTCTGTCTCTTTCTGTTGGTACCGTCTGTTTCTGTTGGGTGGTAACACCTGTCTGTTTCTGTGTGGTACCGTCTGTTCGGGTGGTAAAGGCCCATTACTAGTGTACACCTAATTCTACATTCTGTTTTCGTAGGGATAAATCTGTTTCTGCTTCTGTCTGTTTCTGATCAGGTAGTAAAGGCCCATTATTAGCATTCTGTTTCTGTTAAAGTATTCTGTACCCGTTCCTGCTTCAATTTAGACATTAGGGTGACACCTAATTCTGTATACTAGTATTAGTGCAGAGAAGTGTAAAACAATAGTTTATATTATTCTGTTTTTCTGTTATATCTGCTACACCTGTTACAGTTATCTCACATCCAGTTTTATGTTCATATCATATTATTATTATCTGTTCATATGCTGAAAGTCACTGGACTTGCCAGACTTTTTGTCTGACCCTTGTTGTTTCGCCTCCTTTCTTCCGTTCCCCCCAGGTTATCCAAGGAGGGAAATAATTTAGCTTGATCCGGATTTCTCTTTGCTTGAAGTGCTTAAAGCATGGCTTGGCTCTGTATAGCTTCCGTTCCATGGGGATTATGATTTTAAACCATGCATTTTGAAGGCTTTTGTACAAGACTGATATTTTGTACTTGAATTCTGAAATTTGAAAGGATGTAACCATATTAATTTCTGTTTCCGCTGTAATAAAGTTAAAAAATTTCAAGTACTGTTTTATTTGTCTTGTAAGTTTCTGTTCTGTTTACTAAAATGCTCCACCAAAGTTAAGGCATTCCCTTTGTGAGTGACCTTAACGGAGGTGGGGTGTTACAGTTAACAACCTAAAATAACTTAAGGATTACATGTAATCATCCAGTTAAGATTACCAATAAAGCTCGTATGCTGAATTGTGTTAAACTATACGTCAACATGCTAAAGGGTAAGAACAATCCTAACTTTATATGAATAACATCAACATTTACATACAACATTGAAGGTAGAAATGCAACACTTTAAAGTTGAATCACATTTGTCTATACTTCATGCAATAAGCATGCATTGTATCTTCGGTAATTTATCTCAGCAAAATGTATGTCCATAAGATTATTAATTCACACATCTATCTTGATTACACTACAAGCATTGCCACATAATTACCCGTGTGCGAAACACGGGTTCCAACCTAGTTTGTGATAAAAGCGGCATATGAAAATACACACACCAAAGCACACAAAATAAACAATTTGAATATACTCAACACTCTGGGCATTACGTATGAGGTAGACTGTTTGACCTACACTTATATTTCCCCAGTAAATAAAATAGATTAATGAATTATATGTAGGATTGCTTTTCTAGATAATTACTTGTTTTGAATAATACAAATAGTAGTTTATCCAATACTAAATAAATAAATAGAAATAAATAAATGAAGAAACAGTTGTGATAGAACGAATCCTTTCATCACATACACGAGGAAAGAACTTTGCCTTTATTTTTTCCAAAATAAGAACAGATCACATCAAACTGAAATATAAAAGTGTAATAAAGTGAAAAATGTTAAGACCATTATGACATACGTATACCTCAACTACATTGCATGCACCTTAGAAAATGCGTTGTCAATAATATTAGAAGTTATACCATGTTATAATTCATCTAGGTATGTTAATGTGAGTTTGTGCATCAGTAGATTGATATTCCATACACTGGAGCACTAAAGAATAAGAAATATATATACACTTTGCAGTAAATATAACCATAAATATGAATCCAATACTTTGTCAATATTTCCTACTTGGACAAGCCCTATATTAAGTTTTTATTTTTTATTTATCATCTTTTGAAAATTTTACTATACATATGTGTGTGAGCTTGCAATGAGAAAGTGAATAGATTTACTAACCTCGGTTGTATAAGCTATTTATACGGATCTAGAGATCATCAACCAAACTAAAGTAAAATGATTTAAGGGGTGCATCTAATAAAGTTTTCTACCATGTAAATGTAATCATATGGATGAATTTTTGAAAAAAACACGTGTTTATTGAATTCAAAAGAAAATTGTTATTATTTGATAATATGTGAATTTGTATAATGAAAGACTGAGGATAGACGAGAGAATTGAAGTTGTAGTTTATTGTATTAGAATGAATATTACTGTATAGTCACGTTAGTTTCGGCTTTAATATGTACAGGCTCAATATACTTTAACTAAAATGTAAACATGTACTTTATCATAGTTGATGTCATTCAATTACTTTTTTAATTTCCTCCCTCAAACCGAGATAGGGTTTGTGCCTCCTTCCTCCTAACGTCAAAATTTGCAGCAAATCTTGTTCTGAATAAATGAGATGTATTGTAATTGGATTCTAGGAGTTTGAAGTGTAATGACCCGCATTGGCAGAGGTATTATAATTAATTAATTTAATTATATAAAGAGTGATATAGTGAATTTAATGGTCGTGGAATTAAATAATAATGAATATTTAATTAAAATAATAAATTAAATAATATATTTAATTCTGAAATAATCAGAAATGGCTGAAATGGCGATATGGTGTGAACTGGATCACCTGTGATATTTAATTTAGTTTAAAATTGAATTAGAATAACGAATATATTATATAAACGATAGTTTGAACATAGAATTATAATATAATTAAAATCGAGCTAGAAATGGCGTTGCAGTTCGTAAATTGGCGATTCGAACTTCAACTGAATATACATGATTCGTTTTAAGCCGGATTTCTGTGAAACAAGAAACGTGTGGAGCTGGTGGAGTATATCTTTCTAGTGGAAGAGAAAAATGGGGATTTCGTCGTGTAGATTTTGATGTACGTCCAAATAAAATTTCAGAAAAGTCGTTGTGGAATTCCTTTATAATTTATAAAGGAATTATTTATATTTTTAAAAAGAATTTCATTATAAATCGAATATCGATTTAATCGGGAAGTGAAATATCAAGTTAGAAATCCATATTGGAATATTCTGAAGCTACATGGTATTCCACTGTGAATATAGACGATAATATTTATTTTTAAAATATTTAATTTAATTATATTTAAATATATTTATATATTTAAATGGGTAATCCAGAGCTCTAAAAATAGCCGGTTTTGCAAACGAAGTCGGAATTCGATGAAACTAATTTTGTTGGATCCGCAATGTCAAATAGTTGTTAGATTTCCAGTTCCGTGAGTTTTAGAGTCACTGTGTGGTCGTACGGATTTTTAAAGTGAGAAACAGTCAGTATTTCGACAGTTAAAAATACGCTACGTGAGCAGACGGAGTCGGAATTTGACGAAACCAGTTTCGTTGGGACCGTAATGTCGAACTGTAGCTGCATGTCCAGTTTGGTGATTTTTGGATATCGTATGCGGTCACAGAAATTTTAGAGGTCAAATAAAAATAACGTTTACTTTAAATTCAATATAATATTCAATAAAAATATATTATCTATTTCCTATAAATACTCTCCCAACCGAAATCCCTTAACCTAATTCATTCCTCAGGTCAACGAATGTCGGCCGCTACATTTTTCTTTTTCCATCTTCACAGTAAATCTCACGATCAAAGAAAATTCATGGAAAATCAAAATAAAATCTCTAAAATCCAGATTCATGTTTATTTGAATTCCTGGGAAAATCTCCTTCACTCTCATACCCATTTCATGTGGTGCGGTAGGTATTTCTGTCGCTGGTTTTAGACGCAGCGAACTAGGGCTTGTTTTTTAGTGGGATTGAAGCATCAATTGATGAAACGAAGGGTGTATTCGAGTCTGGCTTAGGATTCCGCACCTTGCTTCCAAGTTTTGTTCGATTCCCTAGTGAGTGATGTCGCGACTTTGACTGAGTTGGGCTGAAGAAGCTGTACGTTGCACTTATTGTGAGGAGCTCGAGACGAGGAGGGATAAGGGGGTTCCTGCATTAAAAATGGTAAGGCAAGGTATTGAAGCTGTGTTGAACGAGGGCAGGCATGAGAAGGAGTTAAGCAGTTGAAGGAATAACAGTAATGAAGAAAAGGGGAGAGCGGTGGAGTTTCTTTGTTCGAAATTGGGGGGTTACGGGTTGATGTTGTTGCGGCTATGGTGGAAACAATACTGAACGTGAGTTTTCCAGTTGAAGAAGAATGAAAGGAGGAGCGGGTTTGGATCAAAAGAAAAGCACAGGTCTGAAACAGTTTGGCTGAGATGGGCCAGGAAGGAAATGGGCCAGTGTCTTTTTGATGGGTCGGGCCTTGGGAAAAACTGAAGTGGGCTGAGGTGAAACATGTGAGGGCGGTTGAATGTGAGTGGACTGATTTAGAAAACGGGTGAGGCCAAGTTTATTAAACAATGTTTAGTTGAAATTCAAATTAAATGTATATTAACTTGTTATTATCGTAACGTATGCATCCGATATCAGAATTGACAAAAACAAGATCCGACAGGATCGTATGGACGGACACTACACGAAGACACTGACTGGAAGTCCATCGGAGCCCGTCACAATTTATAGCGAAATAAATTTTCCGTCTAAATCAAATCGAGCGATGGTTATCGTTATCAACAATGATCGTCCAATGTGAGTAAATCTCACTAACTTTGAACAGTTTATAATTTCATGTTGTATTTTTTAGAACTGTTAAATATTGGTTGATTGACTGTGTGTTGACTGTTTGATTTAAACTGCTAGTCAGTTAGTTGAATTTCTATATTGATTCTGTTTAACAGAATATAGCATATGGAACTGAAAGTGATGTTGATTTTATTGTGTAACATCTGTGGATGCAGGGAAACAGGTTGGAGGAATCCGACTGGATTCCTCAACATTTATTTTACTGTTTTTCATATATTGTGATATATAATGTGTTATATAATCTGTGATGGATTATGTGTGTTGGAATGATATTGATCCTTGTTATTCGATATTTTAAATATCATAAAAGACCCCGGGATGTAAAAAGAATGATTTCAATGTATATTGAAATAAAGGGATTTTATAAAATCAATATATTTTATAAAAGGAAATATTTCGAAAGTAAATAAAAGGGGAAATGTTTATAAAACGAATAGAGTTTTGTAAAAGGGAAAAATGCTGATAAAACGAATAGAATAGAAAAAAGGAAATAACTAGAGTAGAATAAATAAAGATATACAAGGAAATATTTGTAAACCATTTACAAATAGGATTGAAAAGGATATAGTGTAAAACCATTAGCAAATAGATTAGAACGAGGAAGGTTTGTAAACCATTTACAAATCAATCAGAAAGAGAAATGTTTGTAGACCATTTACAAATGAGATTGAATAGGGGATATTTGTAAAACCATTTACAAATATAAATAAAAAAGGGAAATCATTTGTAAAGTGAAGAACCGTTACTAAAAGTAAATCTTTATAAATGAATAGTTTAATCGAGTTAAAAGGAGTTAATCGATGTTAGTTTAATCGAGTTAAAAGGTGTAATAACCCGGAAATGCGAGCCAATTTAAAATTTTTATTTTGGCAATTTTAGTGAATTTTGAATATTTAAAATGAATTATTTTAAATAATGTCGACGAGAAATTTATTTTGAATGAAGTCGAACGTATATATTTATTTGAATCGTCGTTAGAATATAAATAATTATATATATAATTATAAAAGGAATTGTAAATTGCGCGGTAGTTCGATAATTCGATTTCAAAGTTCAAATGGATGTACCGGGTGCAAAATAAACCGGATTTTAACGAAACCAAAAATACTTGAATCTAATTGAAGATATCTTTCCAACGAATCCGAAAAATCGAAATTTCATAGCGGGGATCAAAAGATATGTCCAGTTGAAAATCCTGAATAGTCGCTATGAAATTCAGGCCCTAAAAAATGGAAATTTTGAAAACAACCTCGGATTTCGACGAAATCACTTTTGTTGGATCTGTGATGTCAAATTATTGTTAGATTTCAATTTTCATAATTTTTCGAATCAATGGGTGAGCATGGCAAAGGAAAACGCGTTTGACCAGTTTCAGTTGATTTTAATCGACTGGAAAATGGCCATTTTTCCAACGGTCTCAGAAATCGACGAAATTAGTTTTATTAGGACCGTATCGTTAATACGAAGCTAGAAAATAATTTTTTGGAATTTTTCGAGTTAGTATGTGGCCTCGGTAAATTGAAATGTGCGTTCAAATTCAATATATAGAGTTATATGTTGATCTTGATGAAAACTGATCGAAACGATCGAATCAGCCTACGATACATTTCCCATTGTGTTTGGAATGGGGGTAATTAGCTATGGACGACAGGCAGTGGGCCTCGTTTAGAGGTCAAATGAAAAAGTCAACTTTTTGAAATTAAACAATTAAATAAAACTCTCTTCCCTCTCTCCCCTTATTTCCTCTCAGCCCCCCCCCCCACCGTGTTCATTTCGAAATCCAATCAAAAAAAAAAGAGGACGGAGGGGCGGAGCGGCCTCCTCCATCGCCGCTGCCACCGCCCAAGGCTGCGCCTTCCACCAGAACCCTCTCCTCCCCCTAGCGACTCTCTCCTCTCCCTCCCTTCTAAAATCGAACGATCCCAAAAACTCCTCCACCCTTCAGATGAACGCGCCGCCGCCAGCAGGTGGGACCCACCGCTCCTCCAGTCGCTCCTGCTACCTCCAGCGCCGCCCAACTCCACTACAGCGAAGCCTCCGACCACCAGCACCTCGCCAAGACCTTCCAGTCGCTGCATCCGGCCAAAGGGGACTCCTCCACCCCCTCCAAGCCGACTTAAACCCCTTTTTACAACAAAGCTCCGATTTTTGAACACGGTGAGTGTTTTAAATAATTTTTTATTTTAATTTCAGTTTTAAAAATACGATTATTTTATATGATGTGGCGAAGTAAAGTTATGGTGTTAATTTTGAAAAGATCATATTTTTGAAAGTGAAAAGATCAAATTTTTACAAAGGAAAAGATTATAATTTTATTTGAAGAAAGAAGGGATTTTTCTATATATAAAAGTTAGGATTTTTCAATGTATGAATGCGAGTTAAAAATATAATTTTTATTATAATAGAGCATTAAAAATATAATTTTTATATCATGGGAAGGGTAAAAATAGAATTTTTATCTATATAATAGAGGTGTAAAAATAGATTTTTTATCTATATAGTAGCGGTGTAAAAATAGAATTTTTATATACATAACAACATATAAAAATGTGATTTTTATCATATAAAAGGCGAAATCTTTATATTTGAAAAGGCGAAATCTTTAAATTTGAAAAGGCGAAATCTTTATATTTGAAAAGGTGAAATCTTTATATAGAGAATAGCGTGATAAAAATATAATCTTTATTATATAAGCATCGGTGTAAAAATAGAATTTTTATCTATATAGTATTGATGTAAAAATAGAGTTTTTATCCATATGGATTGATTATAAAAATATGATTTTTAAATACATAGCAACAATATAAAAGTGTGATTTTTATATATGTAGTGGCTACGGGCAGTGAAAGTGACAAAAGGCGAGAACGACGAAGATTTCCACATTAGAAGTGTTGTGGAGTTTGGTATAGCTTGGGTGAGAACTTCTCACTTTAAATTTTATTTCCTAGTTAGAAATATATACTACGATGCAGACGGTGCTTAGTAGCACTCGACACCCGTCGTCCACAGACCATGGACGGCTTGTATGCTTGTTTGTTGTATTGTGAAGTTTGTTTGTGATATTGATGTGAAGTGGATAATAAAATATTCTTGTGTTGAAATAAAATCAAATATTTATATAGTTAAAAATATTTTATCGTTAAAAATATATTTTTTAACGTGAATATGAATATAGTGAATGTGAACAAATAAATATTCATTTACAAACCGGACGGTTTGTTTATGTACACCTATTTGAAGGACATTGATTGGGACGATAAATTTTACACATCGCCCAACTGCACAAATAAAAATCTGTGTTTGTTGATTTGAAACCCCACACGGGTATTGGGATAAAATACGGCATACACTAATCCCAGTAATTAGTTGTATGTCAATCGATTGATTGACAGGCTATTATAAGCGTTAGATATCTATATTTGATGCTTATACAGAGTAGTGCACTTTGGATGATTGTTGATTATTTATCGTTGCTATTTATATACATGTGTTGTATGGAATCCATATAGTTAACGCTATATGGTGATTGATTGGGCCTCATTCCAATTGGAAAAATAGATAATATTATAAAATAAAGGTTCATGTGTTGACAGTACTCATCCGTTGAGATTAGTTATGTGTTGAACGAAATATTTTAACAATAAAATTTACATCTTTATCATATATAAAATTAGAAACTAACTGGAAAATAGATAAGATGAGGGGTCTCCTGGATATTGACCTGATGTTGGTTTCGACCTTCGGGTTTAATATTTAGGGAATCGTTCTCTTACTAATTTACGGTTGGAGTCTGATTTGAAATCAAACGATAGATACCATAATTTTTATAAAATATATTAAACAACAAATATAGTCGCGTGTTGACAGTACTCATCCGTTGAGATTAGTCATGTATTGAAAGAAATATAGATTCATTTGTTGAATAGAATAACGAAGTTATTGAAAAATATAAAGCCGTATTGATTAGAGATGCGCTATTTTGACGCGAACGATATTTATATCGATTATATTCGTTTTTATAATGAATATTGAAAAGAGATAAAAATTGAATATTTATAACAGAAATTCGAATTGAATTGAATATAAAAGAAATTCGAATTGAATATAAAAGAAATTCGAATTGAATTGAATATAAAAGAAATTCGAATTGAATTGAATATAAAACGAATTCGAATCTAATTGAATATAAAACGAATTCGAATTGAATTGAATATAGAATAAATTCGAATTGAATTGAATATAGAACGAAATCGAATTGAATTGAATATAGAACGAAATCGAATTCAAATTGAATTGAATTGAAAACAAATTGGAAATAGAATAAAAATCAATTTGAAATGAATTCAAATTGAATTGAAATTTGAATTGAGTTGAAATGAATTTAAAACGAATTTATAAGGAAAATTCAATTTTAATTTGAATTTGAAATGGAAGTTGAAATTTTTTTGAAATGAATTTAAAACTATTTATAAAATTCATTTTAAATTGAAATCGACGAAATATATATTATATATATTATATATATATATATAATGGCCTGAATAGAACGCGCCGCGCTGCGGTAGTTCTTGAATTTCGACCATTGACTTCGAACGGACATTACGGGAGATCCGACCGTCGGATTCTCCTATAACCGGAACCGTTGGGTTCGTATCGAAAAGTGCTTTCTAACGAATATTAGAAATTTGAAATCTAACGGTTGGATTTGGAGATATGTCCAAATCAATTTCAGAAAAGGTCGCTGTAAGTGCAGTTCGATGGCCGTTGATGGAAATCGACTGTACGGGCCTTGATAAAATTATTAAAAATATTAATAATTTGTGTAAAATAAAAAAAATGATTTATGAAGAACTGGGATAAAAAATTCCACATTTGTAAAGATAAAAATGGATTTTTTTCGAAATGAACTAGTTTTAAACTAAATTTAAAACCCAATTATTTTTAAATAAATAAATTGGATTTAAAAAGGGGTTTTAAATAATCGGAATTTCTAATATGTTTGATCGGAATTGAATTAGAATTGATTTGTGGGTTTATCGTGAATGGTGTTTTAAATAACACTTGTTCTTTAACCCGATAATAAATAAAATGTTATTTGGGTTTATCGTGAACTGTGTTTTAAATGACATTAGTTCTTTAACCCAGTAAAAGGAGTTTTAATGAATCTGTAATTAGATTGAAATGTGAATTGATAATTTAAATTATCAAATTTGGAAAGGGAGCGAGAATGGAGTATCACCAGTTTTGCTCCAAAGCGATAGTTAAATCTTTAATTAGATTTGAACGTGAAATGGTAATTAATTTTACCGTTAACACCATGGTGTTAGATATGGAGTATTACCAGTTTTGCTTCATGGGATGAATAGGTTGGGATGGGGAAATAAAATAAAATAATTACTTCAGTGTGATTCGCTAATCCCGACTAGTTTGGAAAACCATAATTCGGTTTGAAATGATATCCAAAGGAAGATTAAAGAATTTTTTTTTAAAGAATTTATCTTTGATAAAATTAATGGGAACCTTTCCCTAAGAACGTGAAATTTAGAAACTAACTGTAGGTTAGCTAAGAAGGATGGTTTCCTGGTTATTGATCTGATGTTGGTTTCGGCCTTCGGGGTTAATATTTGGGGAATTGTTCTCTTGCTAATTTACGGTTAGTGACTGATGAATTGGAATGAGACGTATGTTGTGTTTGTGTAACATTCGTTTATTATATACGCTGGTTGTTCGGAAAGGCCGGGTTTATACCCATTCTGAATAACCGATTCGACGATAAGTCGAAGATGATGACGGTGGTCGAAGACTGGAAGTCTTCACATCATTTGGATAATTACTGATGATCCTGATTGGGCAGTACACCCAAGAGGATGGAAATAGTTGGTGGTCATCCAGACGTACTTGGAGATCGATGGATATGCGAGGAAAGTGCCTCCGGTTTCGTTCATACCTAGAACGAATTTATAAATGGATTATGTGTCTGACATTGGATTTTATTCTGTGTTGATTAATTTCTGTTAAACATATATCTATTTGGCGGCGGAGAATTTATTCTCTTGCTTAATGCACTTCTCTGAGACGTACGAGCTCAGAGGTTATATATCGATAGATATCAGTCGCATAGCATGAATTGCCTGTGTGGCATGCTGAGATGCAATGATCAAGGCTTTTGTTGAAAAGCAGAGTCTTGTGGTTGATGATCAAAGCACGGCCTACGTGGCGTAGCTTTGTGTATAACATGAATTCATGAGCCTCACACCTCGGTATGAGTCAAAAATGGGATAAGGACTGCAGGGAGAGCACGGCGTTTCTTTCTCGCTTTGGTGGTGTCAGTGACTTACCAGCCCTAACATTTATATTATTTTCACCTATGTGGTTGTTGGATGTGAGGCGCCTCGATTTTAGGTCTGTAAGGACCGGGAAACGTGTGTTCAGGAATAATTAATCCTCAAACGTAATGGAGGACCGACCCTAAAAATCCAGGGGTTACCCAGAGTGTGTAGTCCCGAGGCATTTGCTAGAGTGTCTCGAATCGGAGAGGAGCTTTCCCCTTGCCTCGACTCATGACAGAAATCCAATTTTCTATACGAGATGTTTCGGTTTTATTTGTAGAGCCTAGTATGGCGACATGATATATGGTACCCATGCCGCCTATGATTGATATTTATGATTTGAATTGTTTTGACACTATACACTAATATTAGTATTAAATGATTTGTTTAAACGTACCAAGCATGTTTGGCTATTATAATGGAAAACCCTATCCTCCGGCTTGCGTTGCATTGTGTGATGGGACCTGGGTCTTATAATAGCTTCATTTTTCCAAAAAGCATTGCGCTATTTTGTTATATGCACTAGTGTTCTTGGGAGGAAACCCGTTCCGTGTTATACGGCGTGGTTCCTTGAATTACTCTCTTTTAAAGTAAAGTTATAAATAACTATTTTAGTTCTCACACCAATCACATGACTGACCTGGAGTTTATTGTTTTAACCTAAACTCTGGGTGCCCCTATTTTCTACATGGGCAGCTAGTAGTTTTGGTTTTGCAGATTTATATTCACAGGATCCTGATTTACAGCTGGAACGATGCTCGGAAAGCTCTGTATCCATGTATTACTTTCAGTTGTGTTTTGTATTATTTTTCCGCTGCTATGTAACTTATTGTAATCTCTGATATTTATCGAATGTCTTTTATTCGTTAATACTCTGTATATTCTTGTATTCTAATGAAATTGTTGTAATAAACAATGAAATATTCTTCTGTTTGCATTCCAATTTGTCCTGTTTTCAAAACGATCAGGGGTTTCGAACAGTCTTTGTCGGTTTAACGACCGATTCGGATCGAGCGAAATTACTTGCCGTCACATTTGGTATCAGAGCTTTGGTTTTCAGAGCTAGAGAACAAGACACATTAGAACCATACGAAAGAATTCATCAGATATTGGATTAGTAATATCCAATTAGAATGACTCGTTAGAGATGGGATCAGTAGTATCTTAGAACGAGTGTGAAGAGTATATTTTTCAAATGATAACAAATTTTGTTTTAAAATTTAAACCATTTTATTCATATTTGAATATTTATTTATTTTGAATTTGGACAATCCAGTATATAAAGGTTTTGCATATACGCGTCATGAACGTATATTCGAAGTTTTAATATACTAGATAGACATAGAATCACACTCTAGTTGCCCGAAGATTATTCTACTAATGACTATATAGCATCAGTAGTGTGTGTTCGAGTTTCGAAGGTATGATTTTCTATGTATTTCCATTAGACTGGTATGAGAACCAAAACTATATAAATTTATTGTGTGATTTAGCATCAAAAACATGATTTTCTGTATATGTATCAAAATTATTAATTTGAAACGTTAATTCACTAATCGATTTTTGGTTGTGTTGTTTAATTGTTGGTTTCATTTGTTTGAAAATTTCAACCATTTATGCCTAATTGAACCGAATAATGAATTGTATTGAAAATTGTTTGGAAATGCATGCATATACATGTATTTACATTGAAAAGGTCATAGCAAGGAGGCTAGAGTGGAGAAATAAAATTGTTTGCCCGACAAATAGGTACATGTTTACCATAATTTACTGTTTTGTTTGGGTGATGATGATTTTATGAGCCGATTGGCTAGTCGCTTGGCCTCTTCTTTTTCTTTTTGAGATCAGAAGGCCTGTATGGCAATTTTGGGATTTTCCCGGTGTAGAGGAGGTTATGGCGAAATTTTTCAAAAATTTAGGGTGTTAGCCAAATTTTTGAAAAATTTGAAAAGTTCTTAGAAAATGAAAAGTTGAAGAACTTAAGCCATAGTCAAAATAACGAAAGTTGAGTTGAGTAGTTAAACGACTTTCGGCTTCATTCCTTTTCGGGGACAAAAAGTTTTAAGTGGGGGAGATTGTAATAACCCGGAAATGCGAGCCAATTTAAAATTTTTATTTTGGCAATTTTAGTGAATTTTGAATATTTAAAATGAATTATTTTAAATAATATCGACGAGAAATTTATTTTGAATGAAGTCGAACGTATATATTTATTTGAATCATCGTTAGAATATAAATAATTATATATATAATTATAAAAGGAATTGAAAATGGCGCGGTAGTTCGATAATTCGATTTCAAAATTCAAATGGATGTACCGGGTGCAAAATAAACCGGATTTTAACGAAACCAAAAATATTTGAATCTAATTGAAGATATCTTTCCAATGAATCCGAAAAATCGAAATTTCATAGCGGGGATCAAAAGATATGTCCAGTTGAAAATCCTGAATAGTCGCTATGAAATTCAGGCCCTGAAAAATGGAAATTTTGCAAACGACCTCAGATTTCGACGAAACCACTTTATTGGATCCGTGATGCCAAATTATTGTTAGATTTCAATTTTCATAATTTTTCGAATCAATAGGTGAGCGTGGCAAAGGAAAACACGCGTTTGACCAGTTTCAGTTGATTTTAATCGACTGGAAAATGGCCATTTTTCCAACGGTCTTAGAATTCGACGAAATAAGTTTTATTAGGACCGTATCAATAATACGAAGCTAGAAAATATTTTTCTGGAATTTTTCGAGTTAGTATGTGGCCTCGGTAAATTGAAATGCGCATTCAAATTCAATATATAGAGTTATATGTTGATTTTGACGAAAACTGATCGAAATGATCGAATCAGCCTACGATACATATCCCATTGTGTTCGGAATGGGGGTAATTAGCTACGGACGACATGTGGTGGGCCTCGTTTAGAGGTCAAATGAAAAAGTCAACTTTTTGAAATTAAATAATTAAATAAATTAAAATAAAAAACTCTCTTCCCTCTCTCCCCTTATTTCCTCTCAGCACCCCCCCCCCCGTGTTCATTTCGAAATCAAATCAAAAAAAAAGAGGACGGAGGGGCGGAGCGGCCTCCTCCATCACCGCTGCCACCGCCCAAGGCGACTCCCTCCACCAGAACCCTCTCCTCCCCCTCGCGACTCTCTCCTCTCCCTCCCTTCTAAAATCGAACGAGCCCAAAAGCTCCTCCACCCTTCAGATGAATGCGCCGCCGCCAGCAGGGGGGACCCAACGCTCCTCCTGTCGCCTCTGCTACCTCCAGCGCCGCCCAACTCCACTGCAGCGAAGCCTCCGACCACCAGCACCTCGCCAAGACCTTCCAGTCGCTGCCTCCGGCCAATGGGGACTCCTCCACCCCCCCCCAAGCCGACGTAAACCCCTTTTTACAACAAAGCTTCGATTTTTGAAAACGGTGAGTGTTTTAAATAATGTTTTATTTTAATTTCAGTTTTAAAAATACGATTATTTTATATGATGTGGCGAAGTAAAGTTATGGTGTTAATTTTGAAAAGATCATATTTTTGAAAGTGAAAAGTTCAAATTTTTACAAAGGAAAAGATTATAATTTTATTCGAAGAAAGAAGGGATTTTTCTACATATAAAAGTTAGGATTTTTCAATGTATGAATGCGAGTTAAAAATATAATTTTTATTATAATAGAGCATTAAAAATATAATTTTTATATCATGGGAAGGGTAAAAATAGATTTTTTATCTATATAATAGAGGTGTAAAAATAGAATTTTTATCTATATAGTAGCGGTGTAAAAATAGAATTTTTATATACATAGCAACATATAAAAATGTGATTTTTATCATATAAAAGGAAAAATCTTTATATTTGAAAAGGCGAAATCTTTATATTTGAAAAGATGAAATCTTTATATTTGAAAAGGCGAAATCTTTATATTTGAAAAGGCAAAATCTTTATATAGAGAATAGCGTTATAAAAATATAATCTTTATTATATAAGCATCGGTGTAAAAATAGAATTTTTATCTATATAGTAGCGATGTAAAAATAGAGTTTTTATCCATATGGAGTGATTATAAAAATATGATTTTTATATACATAGCAACAATATAAAAGTGTGATTTTTATATATGTAGTGGCAACGGGCAGCGAAAGTGAAAAAGGCGAGAACGACGAAGATTTCCACATTAGAAGTGTTGTGGAGTTTGGTATAGCTTGGGTGAGAACTTCTCACTTTAAATTTTATTTCCTAGTTAGAAATATATACTAGGATGCAGACGGAGCTTAGTAGCACCCGACACCCATCGTCCACAGACCATGGACGGCTTGTATGCTTGTTTGTTGTGTTGTGAATTTTGTTTGTGATATTGATGTGAAGTGGATAATAAAATATTCTTGTGTTGAAATAAAATCAAATATTTATATAGTTAAAAATATTTTATCGTTAAAAATATAATTTTTAACGTGAATATGAATATAGTGAATGTGAACAAATAAATAATCATTTACAAACCGGACGGTTTGTTTATGTACACCTATTTGAAGGACATTGATTGGGACGATAAATTTTACACATCGCCCAACTGCACAAATAAAAATCTGTGTTTGTTGATTTGAAACCCCACACGGGTATTGGGATAAAATACGGCATACACTAATCCCAGTAATTAGTTGTATGTCGATCGATTGATCGACATGCTTTTATAAGCGTTAGATATCTATATTTGATGCTTATACAGAGTAGTGCACTTTGGATGATTGTTGATTATTTATCGTTGCTATTTATATACATGTGTTGTATGAAATCCATATAGTTAACGCTATATGGTGATTGATTGGGCCTCATTCCAATTGGGAAAATAAAGAATATTATAAAATAAAGGTTCATGTGTTGACAATACTCATCCGTTGAGATTAGTCATGTGTTGAACGAAATATTTTAACAATAAAATTTACATCTTTATCATATATAAAATTAGAAACTAACTTGAAAATAGATAAGATGAGGGGTCTCCTAGATATTGACCTGATGTTGGTTTCGGCCTTCGGGGTTAATATTTAGGGAATCGTTCTCTTACTAATTTACGGTTGGAGTCTGATTTGAAATAAAACGATAGATACCATAAATTTATAAAATATACTAAACAACAAAAATAGTCGCGTGTTGACAGTACTCATCCGTTGAGATTAGTCATGTATTGAAAGAAATATAGATTCATTTGTTGAATAGAATAACCAAGTTATTGAAAAATATAAAGCCGTGTTGATTATAGATGAGCTATTTTGACGTGAACGATATTTATATCGATTATATTCGTTTTTATAATGAATATTGAAAAGAGATAAAAATCGAATATTTATAACAGAAATTCGAATTGAATTGAATATAAAAGAAATTCGAATTGAATTGAATATAAAACAAATTCGAATTGAATTGAATATAAAAGAAATTCGAATTGAATTGAATATAAAACGAATTCGATTCGAATTGAATATAAAACGAATTCGAATTGAATTGAATACAGAACAAATTCGAATTGAATTGAATATAGAACGAAATTGAATTGAATTGAATATAGAACGAAATCGAATTCGAATTGAATTGAATTGAAAACAAATTGGAAATAGAATAAAAATCAATTTGAAATGAATTCAAATTGAATTGAAATGAATTCAAATTGAATTGAAATTTGAATAGAAATTTGAATTGAGTTGAAATAAATTTAAAACAAATTTATAAGGAAAAATTCAATTTTAATTTGAAATGGAAGTTGAAATTGTTTTGAAATGAATTTAAAACTATTTATAAAATTCGTTTTAAATAGAAATCGACGAAATATATATTATATATATTATATATATAATGGCCTGAATAGAACGCGTCGCGCTGCGGCAGTTCGTGAATTTCGACCATTGACTTCGAACGGACATTACGGGAGATCCGACCGTCGGATTCTCCTAAAACCGAAACCGTTGGGTTCGTATCGAAAAGAGCTTTCTAACGAATATTAGAAATTTGAAATATAACGGTTGGATTTGGAGATATGTCCAAATCAATTTCAGAAAAGGTCGTTGTAAGTGCAGTTCGATGGCCGTTGATGGAAATCGACTGTACGGGCCTTGATAAAATTATTAAAAATATTAATAATTTGTGTAAAATCAAAAGAAATGATTTGTGAAGAACTGGGATGAAAAATCCCACATTTGTAAAGATAAAAATGGATTTTTATCGAAACGAACTGGATTTAAACTAAATTTAAAACCCAATTATTTTTAAACAAATAAATTGGATTTAAAAGGGGGTTTCAAATAATCGGAATTTCTAATATGTTTGATTGGAATTGAATTAGAATTGATTTGTGGGTTTATCGTGAACGGTGTTTTAAATAACACTTGTTCTTTAACCCGATAATAAATAGAATGTGATTTGGGTTTATCGTGAACTGTGTTTTAAATGACATTAGTTCTTTAACCCAGTAAAAGGAGTTTTAATGAATCTGTAATTAGATTGAAATGTGAATTGATAATTTAAATTATAAAGTTTGGAAAGGGAGCGTGAATGAAGTATCACTAGTTTTGCTCCAAAGCGATAGTTAAATCTTTAATTATATTTGAACGTGAAATGGTAATTAATTTTACCGTTAACACCATGGTGTTAGATATGGAGTATTACCAGTTTTGCTTCATGGGATGAATAGGTTGGGACGGGGAAATAAAGTAAAATAATTAGTTCGGTGTGGTTTGCTAATCCCGACTAGTTTGGAAGACCATAATTCGGTTTGAAATGATATCCAAAGGAAGATTAAAGAATACATTTTAAAGAATTTATCTTTGATAAAATTAATGGGAACCTTTCCCTAAGAACGTGAAATTTAGAAACTAACTGTAGGTTAGCTAAGAAGGATGGTTTCCTGGGTATTGATCTGATGTTGGTTTCGGCCTTCGGGGTTCATATTTGGGGAATTGTTCTCTTGCTAATTTACGGTTAGTGACTGCTGAATTGGAATGAGGCGTATGTTGTGTTTGTGTAACATTCGTTTATTATATACGTGGGTTGTTCGGAAAGGCCGGGTTTATACCCATTCTGAATAACCGATTCGACGATAAGTCGAAGATGATGACGGTGGTCGAAGACCGGAAGTCTTCACTTCGTTTGGATAATTACTGATGATCCTGATTGGGCAGTACACCCAAGAGGAGGGAAATAGTTGGTGGTCATCCAGATGTACTTGGAGATCGATGGATATGCGAGGAAAGTTCCTCCGGTTTCATTCAGACCCAGAACGAATTTATAAATGGATTGTGTGTCTAACATTGGATTTTATTCTGTGTTGATTGATTTCTGTTAAATATATATATGTTTGGCGGCGGAGAATTTATTCTCTTGCTTAAGGCCCTTCTCTGAGACGTACGAGCTCAGAGGTTATATATCGATAGATATCAGTCGCATAGCATGAATTGCCTATGTGGCACGCTGAGATGCAATGATTAAGGCTTTTTTTGGAAAGAAGATTCTTGTGGTTGATGATCAAAGCACGGCCTACGTGGCGTAGCTTTGTGTATAACGTGAATTCGCGAGCCTCACACCTCGGTATGAGTCAAAAACGGGATAAGGACTGCAGGGAGAGCACGACGTTTCTTTCTAGCTTTGGTGGTGCCAGTGACTTACCAGCCCTGACATTTGTATTATTTTCACCTATGTGGTTGTTGGATGTGAGGCGCCTCGATTTTAGGTCTGTAAGGACCGGGAAACGTGTGTTCAGAAATAATTAATCCTCAAACGTAACGGAGGACCGGCCCTGAAGATCCAGGGGTAACCCAGAGTGTGTAGTCCCGATGCATTTGCTAGAGTGTCTCGAATCGGAGAGGAGCTTGCCCCTTGCCTAGACTCATGACGGAAATCCATTTTCCAATACGAGATGTTTCGGTTTTATTTGTAGAGCCCAGTATGGCGACATGATATATGGTACCCATGTCGCCTATGATTGATATTTATGATTTGAATTGTTTTGACACTATACACTTATAATAGTATCAAATGATTTTTTTAAACGTACCAAGCATGTTCGGCTATTATAAGGGAAAACCCTATCCTCCGGCTTGCGTTGCATTGTGTGATGGGACCTGGGTCTTATAATAGCTTCATTTTTCCAAAAAGCATTGCGCTGTTTTGCTATATGCACTAGTGTTCTTAGGAGGAAACCCGTTCCGTGTTATACGGCGTGGTTCCTTGAATTACTCTCTTTTAAAGTAAAGTTATAAATAACTATTTTAGTTCTCACACCAGTCACATGACTGACCTGGAGTTTATTGTTTTAACCTAAACTCTAGGTGCCCTTATTTTCTACACGGGCAGCTAGTAGTTTTGGTTTTGCAGATTTATATTCACAGGATCCTGATTTACAGCTGGAACGATGCTCGGAAAGCTCTGTATCCATGTATTACTTTCAGTTGTGTTTTGTATTATTTTTCCGCTGCTATGTAACTTATTGTAATCTCTGATATTTATCGAATGTCTTTTATTCATTCATACTCTGTATATTCTTGTATTCTGATGGAATTGTTGTAATAAACAATGAAATGTTCTTCTGTTTGCGTTCCAATTTGTCCTGCTCTCAAAACGATTAGGGGTTTCGAACGGTCTTTGTTGGTTTAACGACCGATTCGGATCGAGCGAAATTCCATGCCGTCACAAAAGGAGTTAATCGATGTTAGTTTAATCGAGTTAAAAGGAGTTAATCGATGTTAGTTTAATCGATTAGAGTTAAAGCAAATGAGTTAATCGAATATAGTTTATTCGAATAGAAAGTAAAAGGAGTTAATCGAATATATAGTTTATTCGAATAGAAAGTAAAAGGAGTTAATCGAATATATAGTTTATTCAAATAGAATAAAGGAGTTAATCGAATATATAGTTTATTCAAATAGAATAAAGGAGTTAATCTAATATATAGTTTATTCAAATAGAATAAAGGAGTTAATCGAATATAGTTTATTCGAATAGAGTAAAAGGAGTTAATCGAATATAAAGTTTATTCAAATAGAATTAAAAGAGTTATCGAATATAGTTTATTCGATAGGAGTTAAGTGAATAGATTTAAAGTTAAATCAAAAGAGTTAAGTGAATATAATAAATTGAGTAGAGTTATCGAATATACCTTATCGAAGGAAAGAATTATCGAATAGAAAAGATTTGAAAGAGAGTTACGTAAGGAAGTTTGTTAAAGAATTAGAAGGGTGAACTTTGTCTATTTCAAGGTTAGAAACGTTGTTCAGTTAAGGTCTGAGAGGTAGTATTACCCCAACTTGATTGACTTCATTTTTAACTAAGGAATGGTTAAGGTTCGACAGTAAAGGATGGTTAAGTGAATTTAGTAATTAAAGGAAATGGTTTGAGTTTGCATCGCGATGGTTTGTTTAAACATCTGTCTAAGTCCAATGAAGAAGCTTTGGAAATGTTTTCCCAAATAAGAAACCAGAAATGTTTTCTAATAAAGAAAACAAGAAATGGAAATGTTTTCTATTGTTAATAACGTATATTTTCCCAATTTAGAAAATAAGAAATATTGAATATAGGGAAACAGGAGATAAGTAAATTTATGAAATAAAGAGATAAATGTTGTATGATGTTTGATCGATATAAATTTCCATTTGGAAATAATATCATTGTTTGCACACCTGTTTTTCTTTGATAGTTAAATCACAGACTATCGAAGTTTTGACCATTTTAACGTTGTTAATATGGAGAGACCGGTTGGATTATTATCCAAAGAACCACTCTGTATTGGCATAAGCGTTGCGAATCATATATGCCAACGGAAATTGAAGACAGAGTTATGCAAGGGCTATCCTGTTTACAGAATAGTGCCTTCGGTTCATTCTGTTCCTGGATGACTTGTATGGACGGATGTCTGACAGAGTATGTCCAGACGATCACGTACATTGATTTCTCCAACCGTACCAAGAGTGGAAGCGAAGAAGGAAACTTCTTTTAGCTAACACATAATGTATGGTTGAGGATGTCAATCAGTGATTTGATGGATTTGACGATGTGGCATTCAAAGTGAATCTGGTGTGATGATAAAGCGTAGCTTCTATCCTCACATCTGGTAAATGACAGAAATCCGGCAGACATCATAGCTAAGTCGGTCGCACCGAAGTAGGGTGTATAATCACCTGATCTAGAGTTTCATTTATTTCTAAAAATCTGTTGTTGATGCTGTCCCATTCGGGAAACGGTTGCTGATCCCAACCGTTGGTGATATACATTCGATACACTCAAGCGAAATGAGTGGTCGGTCATGTGTGGCCGGGTTGCAAGATGTTCTTGTTGAACCCTGTGTATTCCTTTCTAGAGGTACACTAGCGAAAGGTGGTTCCATACCTTGTCATAGTTTGAAATCCATTACCCAATACATGCTTGCGGTTTTGATTGTATACTATATATGTAGAACGTGAGATGAAAGCGTTTCTGCTAGATGGTTATTATATTGTGGTTGATAGACATTATTATAATATCAAAAGGTTTTGATATAAAGGTAAATTTGGATTCTCATAAGGGAAAAACCCGTTCCGTTATATGGCGTGGTCTTATGAGATATCATTTACCTGCTTGAACCGTTTTAAACTTTTTTACTCATACCAGTCCCATGACTGACCCGGAGTTTATTTTGTTTTGTTTTCCCTAAACTCTTGGGTGCCCAATTTTGTACGGGCAGTCAAGTAGTCAGGATTTACAGATATACTGGAAGAGCTTGGAGCAGGAGGTTACAGGATTTTATAGCTATAGTTATATTCTGCTGTGTTGTAAGTGTTGTACTTTGATAATGATGTATATTCAAGTACAGATGTATATTTCAAATTATGTTACATATATTATATGTTATTCGTTTCGCTAAGAGGTTCGTGTTACTTTGATGTTGTGTTCTTCTTCTTCTTCTTCTTCTATTCTAAGTTTCTATCTTATCTATCCTCACCCACTGTTTTTCTTTCTATTAATTTCCTGATTTTTAGTTTAATTTTGGGTTGGACTTGTGTTTTTGGTCAGCTCAAATTGGACCGGATTTTAGGGTCATTACATTTGGTATCAGAGCGAGGTTAAGAATTACCTTGGCTCTGTGGCGTGACTCAGTAGAGATAGGATTAGTAATACCCTAGATTGAGTTTGAGTGTATATATACGAGTGAACGTATTTGTTATTGATATAAAAATTGTTTTATATTGTGGAGATTTGTTGGTTGAGTCGTTTATGAGTTCTGATCGATCAGTTTGATCCACTGTATCAGTAAGGATTTTGTAAACATTCGAATACGATGAACCATCATGGTATGTTTTGAAAAGGGGGTAAATAAAAATAAGTTTACCCAAAGTATATTTTGATATATATTGGATATATTGGTTGTTATTATAATCGAGTAAGATTATAAATTAAATGGTTATGTAAATAACCAATCAGAATTCATATAAGTGAAATACATGAAATCAGATGAGTTAAATCTGGAATTTAAACCAGAAATTGAATTAAAATTCTGGAAAATTGGATAAGTGTTTGTAAATGGATTTGGATTAAAAATAATGAAAATTTAAGATCCTGGGAGATTTTAAATTGTTTTACAAGCAGTGTGAATTATATTTTGAAATGAATTTCAAAGTGGAAATGTTAGAAATGGTTTTATAGTATTGAACTCACTTCGATCGCTGGAAAATAGATTCTGATGATGACAGCTGCATCATCAGTATTCATTTTCGAGTTGTAAGTGACGAATTACTACCAGAGATACTGTTTTGAATTTGTTTTGAAAAGACAAGTTGTGTTGAATTTCAAAATGGGATTTATAATATAGAATTTGAATAATAGAATTTGATATATAGATTTGAATAATATAAGTGATATAAAATTTGAATAGAAATTGAATAGAATTAACTAAGTCGAAGAGGAATTAGTTAATCGAGTTTTGAATTTGAGGTTGAACTTTGAAAGGTGAATTGGATTTGTAAATGGATATTCGAAATTGAATATAGAACTTAAATTTGAAATTTGGATTCAAATTAGTTAATAAGCAAGTTAAAATATATTTGAACATGTCATGTTCAAATATAAAAGTGAAATAGACTAAAGAGTTAATTAACAAATTAATTAACGAATTGAGTTAAAACGATCAGGTATAGTTAAAATAGATCGGGCAGGTATAAATATACATGAGATAGGTATGAATAAGGTATGAAAGTATATAAATAGAATGCTCGATGAAAGGTATGTATTTAATTCATATATGAGATTTTATGTGCCGTATCGGCAAGCCGCTTGGCTTTTTCTTTTTCTTTTGGATTGGTGAGGGCCATGGGAGGCTATTTGAAATATCCCGATGCTCCTAGTACAAAGGAGGTTAGGGCGAATTTTTCCGGGAATATAAGGAGTTAGAATATTTTTAAGATAATTTGATAGTTAGAAATCAACATATCGATACATATATAGAAGTCGATAAGGAAACGAACTTAGAAATAGAATAGTAAAATCAAAAAGGAAGACTAAGAATAAAATCTAGTAAGAATTGAAAGAGGAAGCGTATATGTGTTTAAAAGTGAATAAGCAGTTGTATGCTATTGATTATTCGAGTAAGTAGTCATATCTGTTTTGACGTTATAAATGTTACTCAGTCAAGGTCTGAGAGGTAGTTATACCCCAACTTGACTGATTTCATTATTAACAAATAAATAGTAAGATTTCAGGCTCGAAGATCAATGTTGAATATAAGTTAGTTGAATATAGTATTTGGGTTGTCGTAACGATGTTTTACACAACATCCGTTTTAACCCAAATAAGTGTAAGTTTGGAAATATAATAAAGAATATTTTCTAAGTATAGAAATAAACGAGATCGGAAAAGAGATAAGTAATTGGAATATTTTCCAATTATAAAGAACATATGTTTTCTAAAAGTTTAGAAAATAAAGGAAGGCGATATTCGGAAATGTTTTCCAAATAATATAAAAGGCCAATATGGTTATTGAAAATATTTGGTTAACAAATATTGATAAAGAAATAGAGAAGTGATTTAACTAATGGAATATTATTTAAGGCCTCAGTGACATGTTCAAAAAGGAAAATTTGATTTTTGAAAAGAGTAAACTATTTAAAAACTCCTAGGGAAAGACTGTTTGAATTAAAAACAAATTTAACAGAAATTTGTGAAAGCAAAATTGAATTAAAGTAAAGCCAATAAAGTGGTAACTGAGATTGAATTAGAATGATATCAAGACAAATTGGATTGTGAAATTCAAATTTGAAGTGTAATGGGATAATCAAGTTAATAGTTGGGAATCGAGAAGAAACTCGAGTTGAAATGATATTTGGCTCAGATATAAGCGAATGGTTGTGTTGTGGATAAAAGCAGACTGGAATTTGATTGTGATGACCTTTGTATCTACTGAATTGATAACAGGTGGAAACGATATAATGATATGCCGACAAAAGGTACAAGTTTATATTTCTATTGGATATAAGATTTATGAGCCGAATTGGCTAGCCGCTTGGCTGTTTGATTTTCTTTTGGGATGGAGATGGCCCGGAGAGGCGAGTGGTGATTTGACCTATTGACCAGTAAAAAGGAGGTGTTGGCGAAATTTTTCGAAGAGTTAAGGTGTTAGAAAATTTTCAGGATTTTTGAAAATTTTCGTTGATAAGAATTAATTAATAATTTAATTGAAATTAAATTGGTTCAGTTGAAACTGAAGTTAATAAGTGAACAAATATGATCTAACCAGTCGATAGGGTCGTCCTCTACCTTTTAGCAATTTCGAGGACGAAATTATTTTAAGTGGGAAAGATTGTAATGACCCCCATTGGCAGAGGTATTATAATTAATTAATTTAATTATACAAAGAGTGATATAGTGAATTTAATGGTCGAGGACTTAAATAATGATGAATATTTAATTAAAATAATAAATTAAATAATATATTTAATTCTGAAATAATCAGAATTGGCTGAAATGGCGATATGGTGTGAAATGGATCATCTGTGATATTTAATTCAGTTTAAAATTGAATTAGAATAACGAATATATTATATAAACGATAGTTTGAACATAGAATTATAATATAATTAAAATCGAGCTTGAAATGACGCTGCAGTTCGTAAATTGGCGATTCGAACTTCAACTGAATGTACAGGATTCGTTTTAAGATGGATTTCTGTGAAACAAGAAACGTGTGAGCTGGTGGAGTATATCTTTCTAGTGGAAGAGAAAAATCGAGATTACGTCGTGTAGATTTTGATGTACGTCCAAATCAAATTTCAGAAAGATCGCTGTGGAATTCCTTTATAATTTATAAAGGAATTATTTATATTTTCAAAAGGAATTTCATTATAAATCGAATATCGATTTAATCGGGATGTGAAATATCAAGTTAGAAATCCATATAGGAATATTCTGAAGCTATATGGTATTCCACTGTGAATATAGACAATAATATTTATTTTTAAAATATTTAATTTAATTATATTTAAATATATTTATATATTTAAATGGGCCATCCAGAGCTCTAAAAATAGCCGGTTTTGCAAACGAAGTCGGAATTCGAAGAAACTAATTTTGTTGGATCCGCAATGTCAAATAGTTGTTAGATTTCCAGTTCCGTGATTTTTAGAGTCACTGTGTGGTCGTACGGATTTTTAGAGTGAGAAACAGTCAGTATTTCGACAGTTAAAAATATGCTGTGTGAGTAGACGGAGTCGGAATTTGACGAAACCAGTTTCGTTGGGACCGTAATGTCGAACTGTAGCTGCTTGTCCAGTTTGGTGATTCTTGGGTATCGTATGTGGTCACAGAAATTTTAGAGGTCAAATAAAAATGGCGTTTACTTTAAATTCAATATAATATTCAATTAAAAATATATTATAAATTTCCTATAAATACTCTCCCAACCAAAATCCCTTAACCTAACTCATTCCTCAGGTCAACGAGTGTCGACCGCTAAATTTTTCTTTTTCTATCTTCATAGTAAATCTCACGATCAAAGAAAATTCATGGAAAATCAAAATAAAATCTCTAAAATCCAGATTCATGTTTGTTTGAATTCCTGGGAAAATCTCCTTCACTCTCATACCCATGTCATGTAATGCGATAGGTATTTCTATCGCTGGTTTTAGACGCCGCGAACTAGGGTTTGTTTTTGAGTGGGATTGAAGCATCAATTGATGAAACGAAGGGTGTATTTGAGTCTGGCTTAGGATTCCGCACCTTGCTTCCAAGTTTTGTTCGATTCCCTAGTGAGTGATGTCGCGACTTTGACTGAGTTGGGCTGAAGAAGCTGTACGTCGCACTTATTGTGAGGAGCTCGAGACATGGAGGGATAAGTGGGTTCCTGCGTTGAGAATGGTAAGGAAAGGTAGTGAAGCTGTGTTGAACGAGGGCAAGTAAGAGAAGGAGTTAAGCAGTTGAAGGAATAATAGTAATGAAGAAAAGGGGAGAGCGGTGGAGTTTTTATGTTTGAAATTGGGGGGTTACGGGTTGATGTTGCTGCGGCTATGGTGGAAACAATACTGAACGTGAGTTTTCCAGTTGAAGAAGAATGAAGGAGGAGCGGGTTTGGATCAAAAGAAAAGCACAGGTCTGAAATAGTTAGGCTGAGATGGTCCCGGAAGGAAATGGGCCAGTTTCTTTTTGATGGGCTGGGCCTTGGGAAAAACTGAAGTGGGCTGAGGTGAAACATGTGAGGGCGGTTGAATGTGAGTGGAATGATTTAGAAAACGGGTGAAGCCAAGTTTATTAAACAATGTTTAGTTGAAATTCAAATTAAATGTATATTAACTTGTTATTATCATAACGTATGCATCCGATATCAGAATTGATGAAAACAAGATCCGACAGGATCGTATGGACGGACACTACACGATGACACTGACTGGAAGTCCGTCGGAGCCTGTCACAATTTATAGCGAAACAAATTGTCCGTCTATATCAAATCGAGCGATGGTTATCGTTATCAACGACGATCGTCCAATGTGAGTAAATCTCACTAACTTTGAATAGTTTGTAACTTCATGTTGTATTTTTTAGAACTGTTAAATATTGGCTGATTGACTGTGTGTTGACTATTTGATTTAAACCGCTAGTCAGCTAGTTGAATTTCTATATTGATTCTGTTTAACATAATATATCATATGGAACTGAAAGTGATGTTGATTTTATTGTGTAACATCTGTGGATGCAGGGGAAACAGGTTGGAGGAATCCGACTGGATTCCTCAACATTTATTTTACTGTTTTTCATATATTGTGATATATGATGTGTTATATAATCTGTGATGGATTATGTGTGTTGGGATGATATTGATCCTTGTTATTCGATATTTTAAGTATCATAAAAGACCCTGGGATGTAAAAAGAACTATTTCAATGTACATTGAAATAAAGTGATTTTATAAAATCAATAGATTTTATAAAAGGAAATATTTCTAAAGTAAATAAAAGGGGAAATGTTTATAAAACGAATAGAGTTTTATAAAAGGGAAAAATGTTGATAAAACGAATAGAATAGAAAAAAGGAAATAACTAGAGTAGAATAAATAAAGATATACAAGGAAATATTTGTAAACCATTCACAAATAGGATTGAAAAGGAAATAGTGTAAAACCATTAGCAAATAGATTAGAACGAGGAAGGTTTGTAAACCATTTACAAATCAATCAGAAAGAGAAATGTTTGTAAACCATTTACAAATGAGATTGAATAGGGGATATTTGTAAAACCATTTACGAATATAAATAAAAAAGGGAAATCATTTGTAAAGTGAAGAACCGTTACTAAAAGTAAATCTTTATAAATGAATAGTTTAATCGAGTTAAAAGGAGTTAATCGATGTTAGTTTAATCGAGTTAAAAGGAGTTAATCGATGTTAGTTTAATCAAGTTAAAAGGAGTTAATCGATGTTAGTTTAATCGATTAGAGTTAAAGCAAATGAGTTAATCGAATATAGTTTATTCGAATAGAAAGTAAAAGGTGTTAATCGAATATTTAGTTTATTCGAATAGAAAGTAAAAGGAGTTAATCGAATATATAGTTTATTCAATTAGAATAAAGGAGTTAATCTAATATATAGTTTATTCAAATAGAATAAAGGAGTTAGTCGAATATATAGTTTATTCAAATAGAATAAAAGAGTTAATCGAATATAGTTTATTCGAATAGAGTAAAAGGAGTTAATCGAATATATAGTTTATTCAAATAGAATTAAAAGAGTTATCGAATATAGTTTATTCGATAGGAGTTAAGTGAATAGAGTTAAAGTTAAATCAAAAGAGTTAAGTGAATAGAATAAATTGAGTAGAGTTATCAAATATACCTTATCGAAGGAAAGAATTATCGAATAGAAAAGATTTGAAAGAGAGTTACGTAAGGAAGTTTGTTAAAGAATTAGAAGGGTGAACTTTGTCTATTTCAAGGTTAGAAACGTTGTTCAGTTAAGGTCTAAGAGGTAGTATTACCCCCAACTTGATTGAATTCATTTTTAACTAAGGAATGGTTAAGGTTCGACAGTAAAGGATGGTTAAGTGAATTTAGTAATTAAAGGAAATGGTTTGAGTTGGCAACGCAATGGTTTGTTTAAACATTTGTCTAAGTCCAATGAAGAAACTTTGGAAATGTTTTCCCAAACAAGAAACTAAAAATGTTTTCTAATAAAGAAAACAAGAAATGGAAATGTTTTCCATTGTTAATAACGTATATTTTCCCAATTTAGAAAATAAGAAATATTGAATATAGGGAAACAGGAGATAAGTAAATTTATGAAATAAAGAGATAAATGTTGAATGATGTTTGATCGATATAAATTTCCATTTGGAAATAATATCGTTGTTTGTACACCTGTTTTTCTTCGATAGTTAAATCACAGACTATCGAAGTTTTGACCATTTTAACGTTGTTAATATGGAGAAACCGGTTGGATTATTATCCAAAGAACCACTCTGTATTGGCATAAGCGTTGCGAATCGTATATGCCAAAGGAAATTGAAGACGGAGTTATGTAAGGGCTATCCTATTTACAGAATAGTGCCTTCGGTTCATCTTGTTCCTGAATGACTTGTATGGACGGATGTCTGACAGAGTATGTCTAGACGATCACGTATATTGATTTCTCCAACCGTACCCAGAGTGGAAGCGAAGAAGGAAACTTCTTTTAGCTAACACATAATGTATGGTTGAGGACGTCAATCGGTGATTTGTTGGATTTGGCGATGTGGCATTCAAAGTGAATCTGATGTGATGATAAAGCGTAGCTTTTAGCCTCGCATCCGGTAAATGACAGAAATCGGGCAGGCAGCATGGCTAAGTCGGTCGCACCGAAGTAGGGTGTATAATCACCTGATCTAGAGTTTCATTTATTTCTAAAAATCTATTGTTGATGTTGTCCCATTCGGGAAACGGTTGCTGATCCCAACAATTGGTGATATACATTCGATACACTCAAGCGAAATGAGTGGTCGGTCATGTGTGGCCGGGTTGCAAGATGTTCTTGTTGAACCTAGTGTATTCCTTTCTAGAGGTACACTAGCGAAAGGTGGTTCCATACCTTGTCATAGTTGGAAATCCATTACCCAATACTTGTTTGCGGTTATGATTGTATACTATATATGTAGAACGTGAGATGAAAGCGTTTATGCTAGATGGTTATTATATTATGGTTGATAGACATTATTGTAATATCAAAAGGTTTTGATATAAAGGTAAATTTGGATTCTCATAAGGGAAAAACCCGTTCTGTTATACGGCGTGGTCTTATGAGATATCATTTACCCGCTTGAACTGTTTTAAACTGTTTTACTCATACCAGTCCCATGACTGACCCGGAGTTTATTTTGTTTTGTTTTCCCTAAACTCTTGGGTGCCCAATTTTGTACGGGCAGTCAAGTAGTCAGGATTTACAGATATACTAGAAGAGATTGGAGCAGGAGGCTTCAGGATTTTATAGCTATAGTTATATTCTGCTGTGTTGTAAGTGTTGTACTTTGATAATGATGTATATTCAAGTACAGATGTATATTTCAAATTATGTTATATATATTATATGTTATTCGTTCCGCTATGAGGTTCGTGTTACTCTGATGTTTTGTTCTTCTTCTTCTTCTATTCTAAGTTCCTATCTTATTTATCCACACCCTCTGTTTTTCTTTCTATTAATTTCCCGATTTTCAGTTTAATTTGGGGTTGGACTTGTGTTTTTGGTCAGCTCAAATTGGACCAGATTTTCGGGTCATTACATGAAGAGACACTCTACCTTGCCGATTTGAGGAAATCATTGTCCTAAGTATTAGGAAGATTGTAATAAGTATTTGTCCCACATCGGCAAATATCATGAAGTATCTCTTCCTATATATTAGTGTTTGGAAGAGTGTATTGTGAAACAAAACAACATGGGCTTGAGATGGACACAATGTCTTGGGCTCAACGGGTTTGGGGCCTATATAATATTATTATGGGTCAAAGATGGGCACTTGGGCGCGTGCATGACTGTACAGAACGGGTTCGCCTGTTCGCAAACCCTAGTTTTTAGCCGAATTGCCCCGCCTTCCTCCTTATGTAAAACACACTGTTTGTTGTATCTTGAAGGAATCTCGCTTCCCTTGAAATCATCTAAATAGTGGAGGTGATTAATTCCTTAAGGAGAGTGTTCTACACGTGCCTCAAACGATCCTCCATCCTCCCTGTTCAGATCCTAAAACCTCAATAGCAAGGTCTTCAGATTCAGAAGCAATTTCAGATATGTCGAGCTTCGTAGTTGAAAGTTGGTCTTTTAGTTGAGAAGTAGAAGTAATTGACTCCAAAGGCCTGGATCTGGTGGATTGCTCGAGAGATACGTCAGATTCAGACCTCTTCTCAGTGATGCATAGCTCTTTTCTAAATCTGATGTAGTTGGAGGCAGACAGTGCGTTTGTGAGAATATCTGCTTCCTAGTAAGGACTAGGTACATGATTTACACTGAGTTTTCCTTTCATGGCCTGTTTTATAATGAAATTGCGACCTAATTCATTATGCTTTGTCCTTGAATGTAAAATGGGGTTGGTTGTTAATGACACTGTACTGAGATTATCGCACCAAAGAGTTGTCTGGATAATGTTAACTTTAAGTGCACTTAATAAAGATTTGATCCACATAATCTCAGCAGCTGAACTAGCCACACTTCGATATTTAGCTTATGTACTTGATCTCGAAACCGTTGACCATTTTTTTAGCACTATAATATAGCATTTTCACTAAGAAAAATACAGTGACCACTTGTTGATCTTCTGTGGATCATCCACATCAGTTTCCCGATCAACATGTGCAAAACCAGTCAAACATAAATTTGGTCAGGGTTTTAAAATTAAACCATAGTTTAGAGTTCCCCTTAGAAATCTTAATATCCTTTTCACTGCCTTAAAGTGCTGGTCGAATGGGTTTTGCATGAATTTACTGACTTTATTTACACTGTAGGCAATTTATAGTCTAGCAATTGTAACATATTGTAATGCTCCTACAGTGCTTCTGTATTGAGTAGACTTCCCCCTGGTATTTGGGTAGGTGTAAGTTAGATGTCATAGGTGTAGGAAGATATTTAGCTTGATCAATCTTTGCCTTTCTTAAAATCTCTGAAATGTACTTCTTTTGATTGAGAAACAAAGAGCCATATTACAATCTTCTGACCTCTATTCCTAAGAAGTGATTCAGTTGTCCTAAAACTTTGACTAAAAATTCTCCATTTAGTTGGTTGACTAAGGTGTTGACTTCATTGTCACTACTGCCTGTGATGATGAAGTCATCAACATATACCATCACATATGTCACATTACTGCTGCGAAATCTTAGGCGGAGAGAATTATCAGACTTAGAGACAATGAATTTCAGTTTTATCAGAGTTGCCTTAACTTTTTTGAACCATACCCTTAAAGCTTGTTTTAAGCCATAAATAGCTTTGTTTAACTTACATACAAGTTCTGAAATGTTCTCTTGAACAAAACGTGGTGGCTGTTGCACAAATACCTCTTCATGTGATTCTCCATTAAGAAATACATTATTAACGTCTAGTTGCCTAATATTCCATTTCCTTTCAAGGGCAATAGGTAAGACAAAACTAATTGCAGCAGGCTTCACCACAGGGGGAAAAGTTTTTTTAAAGTCAAAACCATGTTGTTGAGAGAAACCCTTTGCCACTAACCTTGCTTTTTATTTATGAACTGTACTATTTACTTTCTTTTTTAGCTTAAGTGTCTACTTACATCCAATAAAATTCTTGTGCTTTGGTAGTTTAGCTAGACACCAAGTATTATTTCTAATGAGAGTTTCGTATTCTTTACTCATAGCATTTTTCCAGTTAATATATTGATCGACTTATTCATAGTTGCGTGGTTCCTCAACATTTAAGTTTATCATGTATGCTTTTGGCATAAAGGCACGTTTTCCTCTTGTCATCATTGGATGACTTGCTGCAGGTTGAGGTTGTGGTTGACTTTCATGTTCAGCAACAGGTTGAGATGGCTGATGACTTTGTCCTCCATCATTAATGTCACTCTAACTTCTTTGAGCTTCTTCTGTTTCAGAGTGGCATGAGGGTTGAACAATGCCATTAGCACTACCTATGCTATCTTGAATGAAATCAATTTCCTGGTTACTGCAGTAACCTGACGAATTTGAGGAACTGTTTTGTTTCTGCACGCTAGAATCAAAGTCAGTATACAAGGTACTGGTAGTAAGGGGAACTTTGCATTATATATCTTGCTGGTTGTTTTTATTTCTTTTTCACTAAAATGAAAACATATTCACTGGAAACCACATGTCTAGAAATATATACTCTACCGCTACTGTCTAAACATTTATACCCCTTTATGTTATTTGCATAGCCTATAAATGTGCAGGGGGATGATCTGAAATCTAGTTTATGTGATTTGTACATTCTAGGACATGGGAAGCATAAACAACCAAATGTTTTTACCCTTGAGTAATGAGGTTTTTGTTTAAATAAGATTTCATTAGGGAACTTATTTTGTAACACTTTAGAAGGAAGTTTATTAATAAGATACATTGCTATAGCAAAAGCATCAGGCCAAAATTTGAGAGGCATTGATGTTTGTGCTAGCAAATTTATCCATGTTTCCACTATATGCTTGTGTCTCCTTTCAATTAAACCATTATGTTCTGAAGTGTGAGGACATGTTAACCTATGAACAATGCCTTTTTCATGAAAATTTCTCTTTAAAGGTTTGAATTTTGAACCATCATCACTTTGTTTGATTTTAACTTCATTGCCAGTTTGATTTTTTTGCATATTTAATAAATTGAAGAACAACATTATAAGCTTCAGACTTGTTTTTCAGAAAGCGTATCCACATACATTTAGAATAAGCGTCAACAAATGAAATGTAATATTTAAACCCAAAGTCTGAATCAATAGGGGTTGGACCCCACAAGTCTACAACCATTAATTCAAGTGCAGTGTTAATTTTAGTGATAGAGTTTTTAAATGGAAGTTTATTGCTCTTCCCAAACAGGTAATAGGAACATATATGATTCTTTATGTTAGTATCAACATGAATATTATTATCATGCATAACATTTCTTACAGTATCCATGATGGGATACCTTAGTTTGGCATGCCATAGTTCATAAGAATTTTCAAAAGTAGCACACTCAATCATTTTACATATTATTTGCAATCTTGTAACTTCTTTGAATTAGCCGAGGTGAATTTATATAGGCCTTTCACAGTTTTACACTACGGTAAAATGTCTTTAGTTAGAATGTCCCTAATAAGACAACGGTTAGGATAAAATTCAAAGTAAATATTACTATCGCACGTAAACTGAGACACACTTATTAAGCTTTTCTTGATTTGAGGAACATGTAGAATGTTATCCAGAAGAAGTTTTATTTCACTTAACAAATAAGCATCCCCAGTGTGTGTGATAGTAGTAAACTGACCATTACCCATATGAATACGCTGATTACCTCTATATTCCCTGTTGCTAAGGTTTAAGTTGGAAAGATTATTATTAAAATAATTGGTAGCACCTGAATCTGGAAACCATGCATCATCATTTACATCTTCAGGTTTGGCTGCATCATCCTTTCTTGAAATATCTTGCTGCCCTCTAGATTCTTGTTGAATGTTTGTTAAATTTGCACTCATATTGTTGTTCTTTTGATTGCCTTGGCTGGGATTGTAGCTAGAATCATACCTAAAATAGCACTTGTTTGCTGTATGACCGAATTTTTCACATATTTGACATCGTGGCCAATTATTATTATTCCACCTACCACCTCCTCTGCCTCTCAGACCTCTATTGAACTTAGTGGATCTCTTTATGTTATTTGCTTTTTCTTGAGTTCTAACCTTGTTTGATGCAACATAGTTAACAAATAGATCAGTGACTGTTGACTTTTTGTGGTTAATTCTCCCCTAACGAAAGAGTAATGTAGAATGAACATATGAAATGGTTAGTGTTGGATCCACGGTTGATGGAATAGCCACAACAACCTCATACTCGTCATCAAGCCCATTTAGGATTTAAACTACTTGTTCTACATCTAATTTTTTTGACCTGCAGACTCTAGTAAGTCACATAAGTTCTTGACCTTTATAAGGTATTCTCTTATTCTTATACTTTCCTTTTTTATATTCTGAAGTTTTTTCTATAAATCGTTAATTTTGCTGAAGATTGTGTATTAAACACTTTCTGAATAGTAGACCAAGTTTCGAGTGATGTCTTGCACCCAATTAACTGGGGTACGATGTTTGGATTGATTGATTACAAGATCCAAGCGCATAATAACCTATCCTGCCTTTTGTAAATAGTGTATTCTCTATTTGTTATGTTATTACGTTCAACATCAAAAGTAAACTGCTTAGGAATTACCTTAGATCCATTGATGTATTCATCTAGTCCATAGCCTTAAATTATTGTTTCAATTTGAAATTTCCACAAAACAATGTTGGTTTCATCAAGTTTAATAGGAATTAATCAGTTTTGAGGGCTGATAATTATTTTTGACAAGTTATCATGAGGACTTTGAATGGGTACAGATGCGGGATTCGAAATTTAGAATGTAACAGTGTTATTTCCACCACTTTTATCCATTCTTATTAAGAAACGAGTGAGTACTAAAATGCAGAGGTTAAAGAAAGAAAAGAAGATACTAAGAACCAGTTTCTTGGATCGAGAATTGTTGGCAACGATGCAAAGATGGTCAGAAAATTGCCTGTGATAGTAGCCGTAGTCAAATGATCCGAAGGTGATGGCTGCTGGCAAGGCTAAAGATCAGGACTAATACAATGGTAAGAATAGGTGCACAAAGGAAAAAACAATGAAGGAAGTTCTAATGATGATGATTAGTCTGATAATCTAGCCGCAATTGCAGCCTTAAACAGATGATGAAATTACTCTGATGTTTGACTGGTATGGAAATTGTGTCCTTGAGACTTTTGCTTTGACACAATATTCGATAATCTATCAAATTGTATGAAGAAAGACTGGGATTGATGAGAGACTTGAAGGTGTATTGTATTGTATCAGAATCAAGGTTCGAAATCCCAATTTCCGGTTTCGTTCCGGTCATGTAGAAAATGTGAAAGTCCGGTCCTGTTTAGGAAATTCCTGTTTAATTCCAGTTTGATGATTCTAATATGTTTTCTTTTATAAATACGCAACTAAATATGTATTACTAATCAAGGTTTAGACTTCCGGATTCCGTTTTCATTTCAATCATTGAGAAATTTTGATATTTCAGTTTCATTCTGAAAACTCGGAGATTCTGTTTCCATTCTGATACTTTTTCGTTCTTAATTTATCTCAAATTATGTAGAAAATATATGTTTTGACACAAAAATGTGAATAACATAACAAATTCTGGTTCGTAGATTTAACGGCTCTAGATTTTTCACTAACAATCAGCTGAAATGCTATTGAAAGATAAAATACTTTAAACTATGCTCAGAAAAAATCGTCTAAACAATCAGCTAAATTAACTAATATACATTCCACTTAATCAAATATCCTTAGCAACACATCAGATATAAGAAACGAAGCCCAAACACAAACCTGATCCAAAGAGAAACCCTAAATAAAAGCCGCTTCTTCTGTGCTGTCGGTTCTTTCTTCTATGCTGCGGCTTCTTTCTCTGGCGCTTCTTTCCGCATCTTGCTTTATTTTCTTTCTTCCTTACTACCGCTTGTTTGTTTATGGGTTTAGATTTCTTTTCTTCTTCAAATTTTTTTTGGGGGCTTCGCTACGGAATGGATTTTCCTACGCCCGGTCATCGCCGAAACCGAACCGAGATGGCTGGAAATCGGGCATGCCGAGCGGAATTTCGAACTATGATCAGAATGAATAATACTGTACACTATGGCTATGTATACATAGCCACATATTATAACATTACATTAGTTTTGGATTTAATATGTACATGCCCAATATATTATAACTAAAATGTAAACATATATCAATTACTTTCTAATTGTTATCTTTTCTTATTTCATATTATTTTTAACTAACTTCTTTTTTGGTATGATTTCTCATTAAAAATTTCCATATGTAATATTTTAAAATCTTTGAATAAATTATTTTCCCACTCTCATTTCATGCCCAAAATTTTCTCTTTTCAATGTATTAGTATACATGATTTCAGTTTTATTCATTTTATATTTTACTATCTTTATTTGGCTTTTTAAAAATAAATCTGATTTTCGGTCATGTGTAACTAAATTTAACGTATGAATGAGAGGGTTTTGTTCAACATACAGGTAGCTGAAATAGCTCCTCCTCTTACTTTTTGTTTTTAGATTTACAAAATTACGTATGCCTCCTTTTTCACCTACTGTTGCTACTTTTCACATTTGTATCGTTTAAATGATGGAATTTTTTTCCTAAGCATACTCGATCAACAGTTATATTTGCTCACAAATTCGAAATAGAAGCAATTACGGCGAGTTGTTTGCAGTTCTGGTGGATCCATTGGATCATATTTACTATTTTAGTTTCGTTTGCATTTTATAAATTTACTCGGTGTCATGATTAGGGTTTTGTTTGAAAAGTTTCTATTCACTTTACTTCATCTTGGTTTTTTAGTTGTTCCTATAGCAAGACAACCATTTGGCTATTTATATTGACAGTTTTAGTAAAAAGAGCATGTACATTAGGCCTTTTTACAAAGATGATGGACTTATCAAGAAAAGTATGAAAGAAAGTCTGCAAGGTGGCCACTAAAGTAGTACACTAAGTAATTAAGATAAAGATGACTAAAATTACATAAATATTATTATTAAAAGGTATATGCGTGTTTCGATTTGAAATTTAATTTAAATTACTCTATGTACATACATGTACTGATTGAAGATCATATGTGTTTGGAACTAGGTTGTAACTTGTCCCAGAATCTAAAGCTATGGTATATAAGGGTGCCGAAAAGTTATAAAACCATAAAATCCATTCTAACCAACTTCTTTATGTAAGTGAGTTTTGAACCGTGTAATAAAGCCATTGATGCAATTTCGTCAGAGAAGTTGGAAGCTTGGCTTATTTTCCTTCTTAAATATTGTTCATAGTGAATGTCTTTTATTCTTTAAGTTATGTATGTTGGCTGATTGAAAATAATGAGTACACCGATAAGAAAACCAAACAATGCAAAACGAATGTCGAAAAGGAAGGAAAAACATATGATAGCTCATGCTTGGGGAAAAAAACATTTACTCAACTTTATGAAGAATTAGTATTTAGTAATTGCTATATGTATAGTCTTAGTGTGTGTTTATAATTTAAAAATTAATTTATATATATTCATGTATGAAGCGGATAATCCAAAATGAAAGCTTACATGAGCAATAATATGGGAAAATAGCACCACATTAGTAGGATAACTGGAGACACGCTCCCGCGCATAGCAGAAAAATATGTAAGTCCATTAATTTTCAGCTATGTACTACTGATCTTTTATATCCTTATAACTACGCTAAGTATTAGATACTCTCATGATAGCCCGATTCTTCTCTACCAAAATTTGAATTTTTAATTTTAGTTGTTCATGCTATTAGATGAAGACTGTGAGAAGCATTCAACAATTTATTCATCTCCCATGATGCAATTAAATTAGTTTGCTTGATTTTATTTCCTGGGTCGCTTGTATATAATATACACAACAATTCATTCATATTACTCATCATTTCTTTTTATATAACTGTAAATTAAACTAGTATTTTAGATTGACAAGTAATATGAACACCAGGACTTGCCTCAGCTGTTGCTTACAATTTTAGGCATGGCAGTTTGTACACACTACTTTTTATTCTGGTAAGATAACCTGGAGGCAAGGATACCAGCTTAGTAAACCGGACACCTGCTTAATTTTTTAGATTGAAAAGTAAACTAGATATCTGCTTAATACGAACACCAGGACTAGTGTTTTATATTGACAAGTAATGTAACCTAGAGGGAGGGATACCTTCTTAGTAAACTAGATCCTACATCTTGGCAATTTTTCTGGTAAGAAAAATCAACTACATTTTGCTTATTATTTTCAAAATTACTAATGGATGATATCTTATGACCTCGCATAAAGCAAAATACACTAGTCAACTATATATGTATATATGTATATATATATATATATAGGCAAGCGTTTTGTGGCACCCCAAAAGCCCCATGATTTACACCTCTCATTTATATTAAAAAAAGTGAGTGGGAAGTAAAAGAGTTAGTGGAAGGAGAGAGAAGGAGAGTTAATGGGAAATGAGTGGTGGAAAAGTGATAGGCTAAAGGGGTGCTCACTATTTGGGATGCCACTGAACCTGCCTCATATATATATATATATATATATATATATATATATATATATATATAAGTACAGTTTTACTCTCTGGCTTCTTTATTCAGAATGATGAATATTGATTTCCGCTGGCGACCTGGTAATAAGAACTTGTGTGGTTCGCTGGTAATAAGAACTATAGCTTTTACTATGGCTATGATGTCTATGCATGACCCAATGAAATAAATAAGATCTTTAACCATTCTTCTTCATTAGATGGCATTTAGTGTCAGTAGAGCATATGGAAAAATGTAATAGGTTGATTTATTTTTGTATAGAAAACCTGCTAATTGTACTGGTCTTGAGTTTACACTTGGTTCTTTATACATATATGCAGCGTGTTTATCTTAAAAAACATGCAAACATATTCAACTAGCATGAACCATTGCTTTAATAATTCATTCTTATAGCAAAAACCAAAGCATCACCATGCATCATCTCTAACGTAGAATGCCACCACATTAGGGGCAAGTCCAGTGGATTACGCTCTGAATATTTAGGGTATTGAATATTTAGAACGTAATGCCTTCGATATCTTCAGTGTTCAGGCACCCATTTAATGGGCACCCGCCATTATATGGGAGCCAGACAAGCTGGCCCACAAAATGGGCTCCAGCCCACCCTCTATTGTCAAGTTGGTACATGGCAAGAAATATTAAAAAAAGGAGGTGGAGTTGAGCATACATTTTACGGGTGCCCAAGCACTGACGCCCATTAAATGGCCGCCAGATTCCATTCAGAATCCTGAATGTTACACTTAATATTACACTTTCATCCAATGACTGGAGATGAAAGGCGTAATATTACGCCTTAATTTCGAACAACTGGAGATGCTCTTAGTACTAGCAATTTTGTGTATTGCGGCGTAAGGAAGCCCCTATGTGGTATATGATTTGATGTCTATCATAATTACTTTATAATGCCCCTTTTTTCCCATCATCTACAAATTATTTTTCCTTACTAATTTTGATTTCCTGCAGTACGCATCATTAGGAAATTCTATTCAAGAAAATAATAGCATTTGTACAATTGCATGGGAATAATATGAACATTTTAATTATTATGCCTTCCGGTTTGAACTACATTAACATCCAAGCAAGTTTTTTGCTTCATGTAAATGGTTAATGATCTCAATTTCTACAAACTGAGCCTGCAATCTCGGTTTCATTTTGTACTAATTAGCTTAGCTGTATATTTTTTACATCAATCTTGATCTTAAAATTAAACGATTTTGAATATTCAGGCTTTAATAGAAGCTGCAGAAGAGACAAAAGCCCGAAGCTAATGCTAGAGCTCACACCAGTGCTTTGTAAATTTTTATATATTTTGTAGTAGTGAAACACTAAGTTGTCACGATGAACTCTGCTTAATTCGTATGACTTGTTTAGTATGTTTGATATTTTCTTTTCAACTTAGTGAAATGTTGGTTTGAAATTTCATTTTTAAGTTTGTTATTGTTATAAATTTTAATTTGTATGGTTGAATTAAATAATATGTGATGATACTATAAGATGTTGAATGAGATATAGTTCAGCAGTACTAAATCGTAACACTTATAAGTGTTAGGAACTTTTATATTTAAATATGTATTGAAATTGCAAATGGTTAAAATCGTTGGAAATAAATTTTTCTTAATGGTTATAACTAGTGGAATTATTTTCTTCGAACGATTATAATCGTTAGGACAAAAAAATTTCCTAACGGTTTCAATCGTTATAAACTTAAAATTTTCCAATGGTCATAACCATTAGTAAATGCATTATAAAACTTACCATCCACTTTCTACCAATGGTTTCAACTGTTGGTAATTTAGTTTGTCACACTTGTAACTGTTATGAAATGACAATTTTGCTGTTATGGTTCAACAAATTCAACAACTCTAGCAACCATAAATTTTTAATCAACAATTTGAAATAGTTGTTAATAAAAAAATGGGTTTAACTTACCATTATTACAGTTGTCATTTTTTGCATTTTGCTTCAGTTTAATTTCAAACTGCATTCGAAATTAGTTGAAAATTCGACGAGCTCTAATAGTAATCCATATATCCAATTCTAAATTGTAAATCTCGCTGATATGAGCACGTCGTGATCAGTCGTGTTCGATTTGAAACATATATGAATAAGTTATTAAATTTAGTAAACCTTTAATTATTTAATATAATTAAATCTTCTTAATCACTTGTATTAACATGTAATACCATCATTTACCTTAATCAACACGAAATAACTAAGATTTGTTCAGAATAAACTCAAATTTGAATTCCAATCATACACCACACAATGGCTAGCAAAACAGTCTAAGAACGATAATATTTGGTTTTTAAAAAAATTACTGAAGAAAAATTATATGGGCAAACATGACTATTATCCTTAACTTTCTTAATTGTAACAGTTATAAGCTAGCATATCTAAATAAAGATACAAGATAATGGTAGCAGGGAGGGCAATCAAAATCATCATCCTTGCCTAGTTTACTTCAACAAAAGCCTAATATGAATTTCAGTTAGGGCTTGAATTTGAATTTCAACTGCAGCTAACTAGCTACTGTTGTTCTTTGTGCTAGTTTATTATTTTTTCACTAGGAATAATGCCCTAGCTAGACCAAATATGGCTCCACCCCTTACTCCATGCCAAGCCACCTTCAGCCATCAATCTTCTGCTATGAGCAGCTCCGACCTCGACAATCCCAATGCCACAAAGAATCATCATACGTGATCGATACAATCTCGAGATTGAGAACCTATAAATACTTTTTATTCATCAGTGATTTTCCATTGTCGTCGTTGACCAACTATCATGAAACTATGCTATTGTAAATCTGTAAGATTCGGATTTTGCCGGACCTAATCGATCGTAAAACCGACTAAGACCGTTCAAAAACCCGAATACGCTAACTTTGGGCATACAACACATCAAAACAAATAACAAAATACTTTTATTACATCATAATAATGCAACATCAGAGTATCAGAGTACGTCAAAAACATAATACAGCAGTGGAAGATAATTTACAATGAATTTAATACAATGCAGCGGAAGACTATCAATGCTCTGGACACAGCTTTAAGCTTCGATCCAGAATTCTGCTCAATATATCTGCAAAATAAGCTACTCGACTGCCTATGTGGAAAATATGGGCACCCAAGTTTGCAAGTGAAACAAACTACAGGTCAGTCATGGGACTGGTATGAGAAATCTTACTTAACCTATTTAATAATAAAATCAATCACAGGACCACGCCGCAAACGCGGAACGGGTTTACTCCATTGGATTGCCAGTGCATAAACATCAACCATAAATAAACATATGGATCTATAATGCATCAATCAACATGCAATTCCTTAATCAACCCATTTAGGCTTAATCCTTGAACTTAGATTTCAAAATCCAATTCACTTTACAGAAATTTTTTCTTTGGACTTTATTTCCCGATTTCTTTTATTTCAAATCATTTGAAATACATATCTAGCTTTTATATCAAAGTAGATTTCACTTCAGGATTTGAAAACAAAACATTTGGAGATATGAATTCCAAAAGCATAATAATGCATACAAAAACAAGTATGCGAACCAAATAACGGTAATCTTCCCTCAGGATCGGGAAATACGCACCCTAACCGAACCAATATATATATGTGTAACCACAGCTACACTGACAATGCACCATCCCACCAATCGGGGAAGACATGCACGAACTCATACTGTTAGTCAATTTTGGGTCACCCGTATCTTTTAGCAACATGCTTGCTAAATCATTTTATATCCCGAAGTTGGGAAAATCATTTCAAAACATAATAATCACAGGTGCTTTCAAACTATAGTACTTTTCTAAATCATTTTGGAATTGTCGGATATATTCCTCAAAATCCTTTCTGTTTTATAAAATATTTTATAAAATATTCCCTGTCCAAAATCGGGAATAATTCTTTTTTTTTACTTAAGAAAATCACTTTTCAAAATCCTTAATTTTGAAATAAACAACATCACTAACCACCATATAGTCAAATCGTGAAGTGTTTCACAAGGTGTTAACATACATATATTTCTACCCAACCTAATGCTAAATGTAAAAATATATTTTGCTCATAAACTGGTCGAGCACAATCCAGACAATCAATCAATCACAATCCATGTCAATAACCAGGTATATTTGGTTCAATCACATCTCATATTTTACATATACAATAAAAAGGGAATTTTTATTGTAAACATATTTTCTATGTTGCTTATGACATATAAAAAGAAAGATTTTTATTTGTATATAAATTCCTATAACAAATAAAAGTGAATATTTATTTGTACACAAATTTCAATCTTTAATATGACAAATAAATGTGAAAATTTATTTGTTAACATATCTCTATTTCAAAACAATGATCATTTTTACATATTCTATTTATACAATAAAAATGTGGTTTTTATTCTTAACATATTTTTATTTTCTATAATGATCATTTTTACTCTTTTCTTATATACAATAAAAATGTGAATATTTACTGTTAACATATCTTCATTTCAAACAAGTGAACATTTTTAATCCTTTCTACATATACGATAAAAATATAAATTTTATCGTTAACATATTTTCATTTCAAACAAATGAACATTTATAATCTTTTATACATATATGATAAAATGTAAATTTTATCGTTAACATATTTCAACAATTCTTATTTGTTAAACATGACAATTATAGTTTAACAATTCTAATTTGTTAAACATGAAATTATAATTTAACAATTCTAATTTGGCATTTCGAATATGATGACATTTCTAATACAATGACATTTTCAATATAATGACATTTTCAATATAATGACTTTATCTAAACATATGACATTTTTAATCTAATGACATATTTAATATAATGATACTTCAATATAATGACATTTTTAATCTAATGACATTTTCAATATAATGACATTTTCAATATAATGACTTTATCCAAACATATGACATTTTTAATCTAATGACATTGTTAAAATAATGATATTTCAATATAATGACATTTTTATTTACATAACATGATTCTAACATAAATGACATATTTATTCGCAAAACATGATTCTAACATAAATGATATTTTTATTTACATAACATGATTCTAACATAAATGTAACGACCTAGCGAATTTTCGACCCCGAAAATCGACATAAAATCACCATGTCGACTATTCAAGCATCGGAAACACTGGATTGTCATGAGAAAGAAATTAGAGGGTGAGAAAAGAAGAAAGAAATATTAGAATAGAAGAAAGAAGAAGAACCCCACATCAGAATCTCACAACGGAACAGATAAAATATAATATAACAAATCTTTTTAAACAAAAGAACTGTATATACATACCAATCATCAGAGTACAACAGATATCAAACACAGCGGAATAATAACTTTATATGACTAGCGGTGAAGCCGCCTGCTTCTAGCTCCTGAAACTCCAAGTGAAACCTAACCTGGAACATACTCAGTCGGACCCGAGCACATTTGATTTAAAACAAAATACACCGGGTCAGTCTGGAATACTATCAGTGATAAGTTCACAACACACACACTTGCTTAACTTTGGAAAATCCTTTTCGAAACAAAAGGATAACAGTAAGACCAGTCCACACATAAAAACAGACGGTTTTTACCTTACTATGACCCAAACCATTTTCAAAATCATATATTGATATGATATTATCATAATGTCTCTGTTAATCAAACGGAGTAAACGACGACTAAAAATAATGGCGACTGAAACCGTTTTCTCTTCTTGGATCAAACCTCGCCCAAATTCTTTCTCGAATCAGAATGGGAAGAGGTTTAGGAAAAAAATTTCTCGCCCAATCTTGACGTTCAATGCTAAGCCAGTTGAACGATGTTATTACTACGGTGGGTTCGGCCATATTGCGAGTGGATGCAGGAGGCAATTAAGGTGTTACACTTGTGGTGGATTAGGGCATCGTAGAGATGTTTGTTCTGTTTCTTTAAAAGATAAAGCTTCTAATGTTCTTAATGTCAACTCGTCGGATTTTGCCTTGAGGAAAGAAGGTTTCAACATATGCTTGCAACAAAATCAAGAAGGGTCGATGAGTTTGGAGAAAACCAGAGTTCTTCAGCCGATTGAAGATGGATTGCATAATTCAAATTTAAATGCAGAAGGTGCTGTTCATCAGAATGATGGTATTTCAGGTACTGTGTTACCGTATCTCTCTAATCCTTCTTCTTATGCTGACATGGTGAGAAAGAATACTCTTATTTCGGACTGTAATTACACTACGACAAAAAATTCTTTTTTTTAATAAAAAGAATAGTGATCGTAAGTGTTTCAAATGCGGAGATTTTTCTCACTTAGCGAAGGATTGTCGAAATGGATTACGTTGCTTCAACTATGGAGTTTTGGGTCATCGGAAGTTTAATTGTCCAGTAAGGCTAAGAGGAAAATCAATCCTAGACATACTGCAATTTAACTGTTCGAGAATATGTCTGAATATTATTTCACTATCAGACCTTTATAATTCAGATTTTTCTGATAAAGAGAATGATGGGAGGTATATGTTATTGTTATTAGGGTGGCACTTAGAGGGTTTTGTTGATGGAATTGTATGGGATAAAAGGTTTGACAGGCATGTTGTATTCCCTCCTTTGCCTCAGCCGTTAGCAAGAAAAGACCATGCTATGTATTTTTGTATAAACCTCTTAAAGTTTCGTAGGGTATATGAGGATTCATTGTCCAATAATAAGAGGAAAGCTAGTTCGATTACGAGTGAGATACTGAAACATTTTGACGTCATTAACACCATCATTAATTGCGAGAGGAAAGCTGTTGCTTTTAAGTATATTCTAGCTAGTGATGATATTAACCATTCGGACTATGAAAATACATTAAATCTGGGTAATAAGCCACAGAAGGACATCAGCCAGGTTGAGTATTCGAACATGGTCAAGGATGATGGGAAGTTTATCAATGAGGTATTGGAGAGTTCGGCAGGATATATTTGGGAGATGTGGCGAGTGGATCCTTTGCTGTATGATCCTGTTGTGTTATGGTGTATGGGTCATGATGAGGGCTTCTGTTTTTCAGATAGTTTGGTCAGCAAGGAGGGGAGGATAAAAGATTTGATGTCAGGGGATGACTTGATAGACATGAGTGGTTATGTTGTGTTTGATGATGTAGGAGTTTTGAATTCCAGTTCAGTTAATGTTGATGCAGTGAATTGGAATGTGGCCGACGACATTATGCTCTCGAACAATTTTGAAGTATTAGAAAACTATAAAGAGGAGAGTGTTACGAATCAGGTAGTTTCTGGTGACTCTACAGCTTTGTCGGACATAGTAATTAGCGATGGTACATCTCAGTTTTCTTCTGCATTACATAGAAAAGGGTTTAGAGTTGGTCGAGTCAAATGGAGAAGGCAGGTTAACAGACAAGTTAATTGTTGCACTAATTTTGGGGATAGTACTTCAGGGAGGAAGGATTCGATGATCTATTACTCTACTGATTTGGTTGGTAAAAGTATGGGCAGAACTGATCAATTGGGTGTTGGGAGTGAATGTGGATGGGTCCATGGATATTCAGATTTGCATCAGTATTCTGGTAAAAGGGGTGGTATGGATGTAGTACCATTTGATGTTAATGGTACAGTAAATGAAGACGGTGGTCAATCGGATATTGATTTGATAATATCGAGTACTGTAGTGCGTGGTCTCACTGTTTCATGGGATAGGGGTGTTGGTTCAGGGTTGATCAGTATGTTGGGTATTAGTCTTCGCACTGTATTTTTGAGGCCGTGTTATGGTGTGACTTTTTGGGGGTATGATATGCCTAGAACCGGTTCTGATCTTGATGTTGAACCCAGTACTCCTGTTGGTGTGATTGAGCCTAGTATGGTCCTCTGTCAGAGTAGAGTTGCTGATCATTCTTCTTCATCTAGGAGGGGAAGACGCAGGAGAGTAATCCCTAGTACGGGTTTGATTCGTCGTAGTGCTAGGATCAGATCTTTTTCTTCTCCTTTTCGAGGTGGGTCCCCGAGTCCGAATGCTAGTAGTAGCAATTCGGATTCGGGCTCAGGTATGACTTCTGGTTATGGTAGTGAATATTCTCCTTATGCATCAGGTAGTCTCTCATCTAGTCAGTTATTACAGATTGCCAGTGATACTGCTTTTATTTTTACAGATATTGAGTTTGATTCTGATTTCATTAGGAGTAGGGAACTAGAGAGAGTTTCTTCATTGAGTAGATGCGGATCGTTAGCTGGAATATTAGGGGTCTAAATGATCCTAAAAAATGTTCTAAAATAAAGAATTTTTTTGAAGATCATCACATTGATATTGTTTTACTTCAAGAGACAAAAATAGAGAACCCTGATTATAGTTTCTATGCTAGATTAGGCGGGGCTTATATTCGTAATTGGGTTTGTCTTCCGGCAAATGGTACTGTCGGGGGGCTCATGATAGGATGGAAAGAGAATCAATACAGATTAATACAAGAGTTTCCTAAATCACATTCTTTACATATTATTCTGGCATCCCTTGTCGACAATTCTTCCCTGGGCATTACTAATGTGTATGGACCCCATACTTAGATTGAGAGGAGAATACTGTGGGAAGAGTGTTCTGATTTTAGAAATCTCTTCCCCAATCTTTGGATAGTGGGGGGGGGGGGGATTTCAATGTAACTAGATTTTAGGAGAGAGATCACCTCGGGAAGGTGATTTCTCTGATATGGAGGAATTTAATGATTTCGTCTTAGTAAATAATTTGATCGAAATTCCTCTAACAAATAGATCGTTCACATGGTCAAATGTCCCTCGTGATAGTCCTTCATTTGCCCTATTAGATAGGTTTTTTATTAGTACTGAGGTAGACGATAGATTTTCGGTTTGTAGAGTTAAGGGCTTACCTTTTTTGCATTCTGATCATTGTCTAATTATCCTAACGTGCGAGTCGAATATTGTGATTAATAGGAGTTTCAAATTCGAGAAAATGTGGTTACTTGATCCTAGTTATATCAATCTGGTATCTGTCAAATGGAAGTCTTTGTTTTACTTTAATAATGTGTATAGGGGTAATTCCGCAAAGATATTTGTAGCTAAACTAGGAAAGTTGAGATTTTTTTCTAAAGCGTTGGAACAAATTTATTTTTGGTAGTGTTAGAATTAGAAAAGATAAGATAATGTGTGAGTTGTTAGACTTAGATAAAATTAATGAGTCTAGGATTCTTAATTCTACTGAGAAGGACAGATATTATAACCTTAGACAAGACCTAAAACAGATTTTAGAAAAAGAAGAGATAATGTGGAGACAAAGATCTCGTATCCAATGGATTAAGGAGAGGGACAATAATACAAAGTTTTTTCATAGTGTGGCGAATAAGAGGAGAAGAAATAATCAGATTCATTCTATTATTTTCAATGATGTGGAATTGACCTTGCAAAAGGATTTAAATGAAGCTTTCACTAGGTATTATGTACAGATATTTGGTACTAAGATTAAGAGAAGAATAAATGTCAGATGGAATGAACTATATCCATCTAATACTAAGGTTGACCTTGTAGATTTAGATAAACCTTTCTCTGAGTAGGAAATTTGGAAGGCTATCTGTGATATGCCTAGTGACAAAGCTCCTGGGCCTAATGGTTTCTCGGTTCTTTTTTACAAACAGTTTTGGGATGTTTTAAAGTATGATATTATTGAACTTTTTAATGAATTTTATAGTGGTGATTTGCGTCTAGGTAGTTTCAGCTTCGCCAATGTCATTCTTATTCATAAGAGGGAGAGAGCTAATTCTCTTAAGGATTTTAGGCCTATTTCCTTAATTAATGTCTCTGTTAAGATAATTTCTAAAGTTCTAGCGAATAGACTTAGTATTAAGATGAACGATCTTATTGATTGTTCCCAAACTGCCTTTATTAAAGGCAGAAATATAGTTGATGGAGTAGCAGCGGTACAGGAATACATTAATGTTTGTTGTAAAAATAATATTTCCTGTGCCATTTTGAAGTTAGACTTTGAGAAAGCTTTTGACTCAATTGATTGGGATTTTATATGTGAATTATGTCTTGCGAGAGGTTTTAGCATCAGGTGGACTAACTGGATCTTGTCAATGCTCAGATCTGGATGTTCCAGCATTGTTGTTAATGGGGTAGTGGGTAAGAAGATACAATCCAAGAGGGGTCTTAGGCAAGGTGATCCCTTATCGCCTTTTTTATTTAACTTAGCGGTTGATGTTTTTTCTAGAATTATAAAGAGAGCTGGTAGATTAGGTGTCCTAGGTAGTGTTGGGAATGAAGAATTTAATAATGAATTGTCTATCCTCCAATTTGCGAATGATACATTATTATTTTCTTCCCATTTGCCTAATCACATTATTGCTCTTAAGTTCATTCTTTACTGTTTTGACATGCTATCTGGACTTAGAATTAATTTTGACAAGAGCGCCGTTATGATTCTTAATGACTTTAACAATGTTGAGGCTTTGGTGGCTAGCACCTTAAACTGTTCTGTTATGAAGTTCCCTTTTGATTACTTAGGTTTTAAGATTAGGCCTTCGAAGCTCAAGAGGGAGGATTGGTTAGTCATTATTGATAAGATAAATAATAGGCTATTAAGTTGGAACAATAGATTTCTGTCCAGGGCAGGCAGATTAGTTCTCGTTAACTCGGTATTATCGGCCATTCCTTCATATTGGATGGCCGTTCATCGTCTTCCTCATTGGGTTATAGAGAAGATCGATAGGATCAGACGTAATTACCTTTGGAATGGTACACCGTCTTGTAGTGGCTATAAATGCTTAGTTAACTGGGAAACGTGTTGTAAACCAAAGGAAGAGGGAGGACTAGGGATCATTAACTTATATAACTTTAATTCTTCCCTTATAGCCAAATGGTTATGGAAGTTTAGATGCCCTGATGTGAAGGCATCATGGAAATTAATTGTTTCCAAAGCATATTATTCTAGAGATGAATTTATTGTTGGAAATAGTATAGGTTGGCTTAATAGGTTATCTCACTTTTGGAAGTCTGTCTTAAATTGTTATGATTTTTTTAATTTAGGATGTAAGGTGACAGTCCATTCAGGTAATCTTGCTTATTTTTGGCATGATGCTTGGATTTCTTGTGTACCACTAAAAATTGAATTTCATAAGCTTTTTAATATTAGTAGATTTAAGAACGCTTCAATTAAAGATGTTTACAGAGTTGATTTAAATACTCCATGGGAGTTGTCCTTTAACAATATATTAGAGTGGGATTTATTAAGGCAATTGGCCTTACTGAAAGCTAAGTTAGCATTGTATCATTTAGATGAAAATGGTGATACAATTTGTTGGAATTTAGATAGGAGTTTAGTATACATTGTCAATAGCATGTATACTTTTATTATTTTTTCTGGTGTATATTTGCACCCCTTTAAATTTTTATGGAAGGCTAATTCTCCTCCCAAAGCCAAGTTTCTTATGTGGCTGATCGTTCATAAGAAGCTTAATACTATTGAACTTTTGAGAAGGAAGAATATAATTTTTAATGTCAAATGTTGTTTTTGTAGTATTATGGAGGAAGACGTAGATCATCTATTTTTTTCTTGCTATTTAACCTTTTTTATTTTTAATATGATCTTAAGGTTATTTACTTTTGACTGTTTTAGTTCTTTCAGTAGTTGCATTGAATATTGGGATTGTTATAGATTTAGGTATAATCCCAGTCAGAGATATGTGTTGGATTCGCTAGTTACTATCATAAGTTGGTTCGTCTGGATAGAACGGAATCAGAGGTGTATTCATTCTAATTCTGTTTCTGCTGATAATTTAATCATTAATATAGTTAACTTCTGTTTGGGTTGGATGTCTAACTCACACTACAAGCTTTATGGTGATTTGAGATTTGGGTGTTTTTTGAATAAGGTTAGATCTAACCTGAGTTTATTTATAAGAATTAATAGTTATTTTAGAGTTAATAGACCTCGTATTTGTTGTTGACTTTTGATGTTTTATTTATTTCTTTTGTTTTTTGTTTTTCATGTATAAATATGGGTATATGACTATATATATGGTTATATGTCAATGTATATATATATATATATTTATATATATATATACACACACTCTTATATATAATCATATATATGATTATTTCCTTTGCTTTTACTTCAGATTAGTTCTTTGGTTTTTTGTTTTTGCATATGTATCTATGGTTATATGCCTATATATATATACATACATACATATATATATATATATACATGTATGCATATACTCATATATACATATAAGCTACTGATAGTTTGGTTCAGTTGTTTAGATTCCAGGTTGTTGATGTAGCAGAGGAGCTCTTTGGATCACTGTCTGGATTGACCATTGTTACTTGCTTAGGACTCATTTGTATTTCAGATTGTAGATGAAGCTGTGGAGCTTTTGGGTTATGCTGCTTTGGATTGATCATTTTTGGCTTGCTTTGGATATATTGGTGTATGAGGAGTAGGAGTGTCTGTATTTTTTGGTGATCTATTACACCATTTGTTTTTTAGTTTATTATATGTATGGGAGTAGATATACTTCTTATCGGGTGGTGGCCTTGCCGGAATTCGATAACGAAGTATGATGGGTGGTGGCCTTGCCGGAACTCATCTATCTACTGTCCCTTACATTCCTTATTGTGACTCTTGTTTGTGGGTCTGTGTTTTTTGGTGTATGTATTTGGATACTTGTACCACTCTATTTTTATTATATATATGTGTGCTCTCTTCCCCTTGGAAGACCACACATTTTTGTTTCAAAAAGATATTATCATAATGTCTAAATACAAGTAAATATCAGTCTAGAGGAACGCTTGCATCTCATGCTCCCCATATAGTATACAAACGAAAACCGCGGGCGCTTATTGGATATTGGATTTCCAACTATGACAAGGTATGGGACCACCTTACGCACGTGTATCTCTAGAGGCGAATACACTGGGTTCAACAAGAACGTCTTGCAACCCGGCCCTCACATGACCGACCACTCATTTCGCTTGAGTGTATCGAATGTATATCACTGACGGTTGGGATCAGCAACCGCCTACCCGAAAGGGACAGCATCGAAACATAGATTAAGAAGCAAATGGAATTTCTCTAGATAGGTGATCATACACCCTAATGGGAGCGACCCACATAGCCATGCTGTCTGCCCGATTTTTGTCATTTCCCGGTTGATGAGGCTTGAGGTCAGAACACATCTGGTCATCATCCACTTTGAATGCCACATCGTCAGATCCGCCAGATCACACTTGATTGACGTCCACAAAAATACTCTAGTTTAACCGTTTCTCCGCCATCAACTATGGTACGTTTGGAGAAATCAACTCATGTAACTCCTTTGGAAATACTCTTTCAGACATCCGTCCATACAAGTCATCCAGGAACAGGATGAACCGAAGGTACTCTCCTACTGCATCTCATATAGGAATCACCCCAAGGATCAGTAGAGAGAAGTCCTTGCAATCCACAGATTCCAACCATGATAGAACCCCAGTATATCTCTGCGTCAACTCAGAGATTGTTAGTGGTTCTTCCACTTATGAAGATCTATGGTCTTCAATGCTCCATCACGATCATCTTCCGATATCTTCACGTATTGTTGGTCGGAATGGTTTTCGAATAAGAATTCGATCCCGGGCTTTCCATACCAACAAGCGTATTGGTCAACTTCGACAGTCAGTGATTTAACTATCGAATAACAAATATGTGAATAACATCAGTTTGTTGATTCAGCACTTAACACAACTTGATCTCTTAAAAATGTATTTAACCAAATTTCCTCTGATTAACTCTGACTGCTTTACTTTGATTGATTAACTCTAACTTGACTAACTCGACTTATTTAATTCGCTGGATTAACTTGACTTGATTACTATTCTCGATTAATTTATATTTGACTTAACTCCATTCGCTTGACTCTAGATCGCAGCGATCACAATGGTTACGCCTGATTCCCTCAGGAAACATCCGACCGCCGTAGGCTATTTGCAGCCCTGCGAATTACGCTAGCAATCGTACGCAATGGAAACTCTTTTTGACTAACTACGTTTTGACTAACTCTAACTATGTTCGATCAACTCTAATTGAATAACAAATGTTTAGTACAATTTGAAATCACTTATTCTTATTTCCTTGGAACCATTATTGCAATATTATTTAATTTCCAAAACCTTGCATTAGAGTTCGATATACCTCGTATAGGGTAAAACAATTTCAACAACTTCACTCACTCCAAACTAATATTGTTCCTTGATAATAGTGAAGCCAACCAAGTTGGGGTATTTTAGTTACCTCTCAGACCTTGATCGACCCGTTCATATCTCAAAATAATATCAGTTTGACCACTACATCAAAATCCCATTTCCCCTCGAATTTCAAATTTGGGTTTTAAAATCCCCATTTCTCTTATTTGAAATCCTCATTCAAAATTCTTTTACTTAACTCCTTGAATTAAGTAAATATTCACTAACATAACCCTTACTCAAAACATTATTCACTTATTTCAATAATTAAGAAAGACCTTTTTTTTAAATTGCTACATGCACTCACTAATTCCATTTACCAAATCACTTTGAACTTAAATCATAATCTCTTTATAACACTTACCGCCCTTCGATCGAACTTTCTTTTCAATTAATCACTTGTTACTTTAATGCACTTTGTCCAATCTTGTTAGAAACTTGAATCTTTAAATCCCTTTAATGAAACTCCTATTTGGTTTTGATCGAACTTAGCGACATTTTATCCCTTCTTAATTAAATACAAATTCAAAAGTCATCGCTTAAACCATCATTTGTTACATTACAATAATAGCTTACTTTAATATTTACTATATTAAAATAGTTAATCTCACCAGAATAATCATTGCTTTTAAAAGTTACCAATCAACAGTAGATTTCATTTACACTAAACACTTAAAAACTTCCTTAATTTAAAGTTAATCGAGGACTAACTAATATTTAACCCTCAATCCTTATAGTTAATCATGGATTAACTAATACTTACCACTAAACACTCTTGATGACCACTATGGATTTGAATTAATCAAAGATTAACTACCAATTCACACTCTTCGTTAAATTTAACGAATATTTTGAAATTTAAATTAATTTAAATCCCGTTATCCATTCAAATTGCAGCGGTCGATTATATCAGTTAACTATCAACTAATATTAATTTGTCATTTCCCTTTTACTTAATTAAATAACTTAATTTATTTAAAATCTCTATTCAAACAATTATCCCATTTTAACAACCCATATGTAAATCCTTGGGTTTAGCTCTGCTTTCAACTAGTATAATCCTTTTAAGAAAAATCCCTTTAAAAACTCGATTAAATTATATATTTATAAATTTCTATTTAAATTCCTTATAATTTAATTTAGAACATTAATCCAGTTATAAAATAATTTATAACTTCAGAACTGCGTCAATTCACCGAATGGTCAGCTGACGTTAGAAATACCTTTGGACCATTCACTGCCAATTACCAAATCAACGCTGTCAGTTGATTTTAAACACAACACAGGTTAATATATATTCAACCATCAACATACAAACAGGGTTTGGTGTCAGTCAGGGTAAACAGTTCATATATATGCACAACAACCAAAAATACAGTTTATTTGAGGAATCCGGTCGGATCCCTCCAACCTGTCCTTCTCTACATCACAGATATCAGTCGATAACAATATTCGAATTAAATAATTGGCAAAATATAAATAACTGCAACCATCAAAAAAAAAACAATTTGCATCCATCGCATCCAATCAGCCAATTTAAAATGTAACTGTAAAATATATTTAACTGTGAATGTACCACATCACAGGATTCTAGAAGGTGTGAGAATTAACTCACCAGAGATTGTTCTGGTCGAAAGTTGACGTGTTTGTCGCTTTTAATTTGGGAGGACCGTCCACAATTTGCTGAATTTTCAACAGTGTCAGATCAGAGCCTAGTCAGTGCCATCGGGTAGGTCTCGCCCTACGATCCCAACGGATCCAGTTTCGCTGAAATCCGTCAACGTATGAGAAAGATATCGCGATTTAAAGTTTGTATAGATTTAACGATAATATTAATTAATTAATTAACTTATAAATAACCCTAATTACCTCAAAAACAGTTAATACCTGTACACGTCAGCACCCTCATTAACCATCCACGCGTTTTCCTAATTGCTTCTCCAGAAACCTGATCCTTTCTTCAATCTCCATCACCGAACCCATACTGTCACCGTTCCCCCACCAATACCGCCGCCTCCGGTCATCCTGGGCCCACGCTGACCCCACCGTTGCAACCTCCACTCCGTCTAGCACCACCGCCCAAAGCACCACCCACCAGAACCCCCATTGGCGCCCCAAAACCCTACTCGAACGGAATCCGTTCATCACGCCCTAGCCGCCGCCATGGTCTACGATAGGATACTAGACCACACTGTCCTGACCCCCTTCCTGCCGCCGACACCCCTAGGTTGACCTCCGACACCCACCACGACGCCAACCACCAGAAATCGACCCAGTCCGTCCGCCACTTGAATAAAAAACCCAAAAATGATCAACTTCGTTCATCTCAACGCCACGACCACCACACTCCGTTTTAGAACCTCCAACCCCAGCCAAAACGAAGCTGAAACTCCCCTCTTCGATAGAACCAAGGTCCCGCCCACTGAAATTGGTTAAATCGCCCGAATTTCAGAGAATAACAAAAAGGGTTTTTGCTTGTTCTTCGCGATTTCCAGCCACCAGGGTTGACGAAACCACCCCGGATTTTTACAGTAGGTAGATCTCGACCCGATCTACGACATTGCTTCAGGTCGCCCATACTAGTTCTTCACGGATTTGAAGTTATAAATTGATTCGCGTTTGAGGGCTTTTTCGCAAAATTACACAATGCATAATGGGATTGGCTGGCCATTTGTCATCTTTGGGGTTTATATAATGTAGAGAAAATATATTTTATGTTGATTTGACGAGCGACGCTGACTAACGATTTTTATTTCGTACCTATCGCTACTTCGAACATCGTTTATTCGCTGCTGCACTCACATACCAACCCCATTCGACACGCGACTGGACGGCATAGTATATTTTGACGATACGGTCCTAAAAAATCTTGTTTCATTGAATTCCGTATCCGTTTGCTCGAATAGCGTTTGTACACGTCCAAATAGATCGATTTATTTTACATTTTATTTTGCCACGCTCACAAAATAACCCCGATTGACGCGCCGTTTGAAAATCTAGCAATAATTTACTGTTACGGTCCCAACAAAATTTGTTTCGTCGAAAACTGAGGTCATTTGAAAAATGTCCCTTTTGAACTGGCCAATTTGAATTAAAATAAACCGAATTTAAAATACTTCAATATAATATAAATAAAATACCGCAGTTGGTCATACACGACCAGAATTTTATGTATTACCAAGGAAAAATATCCTGGGTTGAATTCGAAGCCAAATTGATACTCAAAATATTTAAAAACCGTTATTTTATATAAACGCATCACTATATATATAAAGGAATTCCTGGTGCTATTTTTTTGAGAATTTTATTTGGACATAAAACAAAATCTAGACAATGAAAACTGGATTATTCTCTGCCATTGGAAAGATATCGTCAAGCCGGTCCCGACGTTTCTTGTTTCGAGGAAATCCGACTTATTTTGAACCCGGTACGACCAATTGAAGTTCAAAATGCCAAATCGCGAACTGCCGCGCCGTTGCAGCTCGTTATTTAATTAAATTATAAACTATATATATTTCGTCGTCGTTTTAGAATTGGAATCGTCGATATACTTCAATATATCCAATAACGAACTATTCCAAACTGCCCGCTCACCCTACATTGCTGACACAACATTTTCTGACCGGCTTGGAATTAAATTATTATTTTATTATTTATTTAAATAATATATTCAGAATATAATCGTTAAATTCGATTATTTAAATTCAAACCAATAATTTAAATAAATAAAATATCTAAAATAACCCAAATAAATAGGCAGAAAATACGGGTCGTTACATTCCTTCCCCCCTTAAAATAATTTCGTCCTCGAAATTGCTAAGGTAGAAGAAATGTCATCAACTATTATCTTTGCAAAAATGTTTCATTTAAAACCCGATTTTTTTCTCAAACTGACCCAAATTGATTTTAAAACCAATTCATTTTAAATAAAAGAATTTCCCCAAAATTTTCTAACTCCTTAAATTTTGGAAAAATTTCGGCGGAGTCTCCCATGCACAGAGGACCATCTGCAACATCGCAGGATCAAGAAATATGTATTCATCGACTCTCATGGTCGGAAAATCCAAAATTCAAACTCAAAATCCCAAAGAAAACCAAAAATTTCATATTTGCGTAAGCATACCTTTTGGCGAGCGTTATTATGCGATAAGCGATTTATTTTATTCGAGCCTGCTAAACTATTTTGCATATTCAACTGGATTGAATAAACTCCAGAATTTCTCTTTCGAATGGATTTTAAAGCTGAAGTGGCACTTCAACACCTGTACTCAAGTTAACCAATTCATTAGTATCCAAACAAATGTCAGTTAGGTTCAAAACACTCATATCATTCATATCAACCATTTATACACACAATTTAATTCACACAAGATTTTAATTATTTATAATTACTTCATTTATTTCTTTAATTATCCACTCGAATGTATTTGAATCAGGATTGATTTATTCGAATTATTCATTTTAGATTTGTTTTAATCAAGTCCATCCAATTCCAAGTTTAAATTCAAGTAATCCACAACTCAAGCCAAGTATGTCATACACATCAACAAATCCAATTGATTGCCCATACTATATAATTTGTGGAAATCATAACCTTTATTATTTTATAAATAAATTGGGCAAAAATAAATTTCAAAAATAGTTTTATACCAAAATACAAATACACTCTCTTGTATATACACACTCAACTCAATCTAGGGTATTGCTAACCCCATCTCTATTGTGTCACACCACAGAGCCAAGGTTATCTCTAATCCAATAGCTCTGATACCACTGTAATGACCCAACGAATTTTCAACCCCGAAAATTGAAATAAATCACCATGTCGATTATTTAAGCATGGAAACACTGGATTGTTATGAGAAAGAAATTAGAGGGTGAGAAAAGAAGAAAGAAATATTAGAATAGAAGAAATAAGAAGAACCCCACATCAGAATCTCACAACGGAACAGATAAAATATAATATAACAAATCTTTTTAAACAAAAGAACTGTATATACATACCAATCATCAGAGTACAACAGATATCAAACACAGCGGAATATTAACTTTATATGACTAGCGGTGAAGCCGCCTGCTTCTAGCTCCTGAAACTCCAAGCGAAACCTAACCTGGAACATACTCAGTCTGACCCGAGCACATTTGATTTAAAATAAAATACACCGGGTCAGTCTGGAATACTATCAGTGATAAGTTCACAACACACACACTTGCTTAACTTTGGAAAATCCTTTTCGAAACAAAAGGATAATAGTAATACCAGTCCACACATAAACACAGACGGTTTTTACCTTACTATGACCCAAACCATTTTCGAAATCATATATTGATATGATATTATCATAATGTCTAAATACAAGTAAATATCAATCTAGAGGAACGCTTGCATCTCACGCTCCCCATATATAGTATACAAACGAAAACCGCGGGAGCTTATTGGATATTGGATTTCCAATTATGACAAGGTATGGTACCACCTTCCGCACGTGTATCTCTAGAGGCGAATACACTGGGTTCAACAAGAACGTCTTGCAACTCGGCCCTCACATGACCGACCACTCATTTCGCTTGAGTGTATTGAATGTATATCACCGACGGTTGGGATCAGCAACCGCCTGCCCGAAAGGGACAACATCGAAACATAGATTAAGAAGCAAATGGAATTTCTCTAGATAGGTGATCATACACCCTAATGGGAGCGACCCACATAGCCATGCTGTCTGCCCGATTTTTGTCATTTCTCGGTTGATGAGGCTTGAGGTCAGAACACATCTGGTCGTCATCCACTTTGAATGCCACATCATCAGATCCGCCAGATCACACTTGATTGACGTCCACAAAAATACTCTAGTTTATTTGGCTAGAGAATAACCGTTTCTCCGCCATCAACTATGGTACGTTTGGTGAAATCAACTCATGTAACTCCTTTGGAAATACTCTGTCAGACATCCATCCATACAAGTCATTCAGGAACAGGATGAACCGAAGGTACTCTCCTACTGCATCTCATATAGGAATCACCCCAAGAATCAGTAGCGACAAGTCCTTGCAATCCGCATATTCCAACCATGATAGAACCCCAGTATATCTTTGCTTCGACTCAGAGATTGTTAGTAGTTCTTCCACTTATGAAGATCTATGGTCTTCAATGCTCCATCGCGATCATCTTCTGATATCTTCACGTATTGTTGGTCGGAATGGTTTTCGAATAAGAATTCGATCCCGGGCTTTCCATACCAACAAGCGTATTGGTCAACTTCGATAGTCGGTGATTTAACTATCGAATAACAAATATGTGAATAACATCAGTTTGTTGATTCAGCACTTCACACAAATTGATCTCTTAAAAATGCATTTAACTAAATTTCCTCTGATTAACTCTGACTGCTTTACTTTGATCGATTAACACTAACTTGACTAACTCGACTTATTTAATTCACTGGATTAACTTGACTTGATTACCATTATCGATTAATTTATATTTGACTTAACTCCATTCGCTTGACTCTAGATCGCAACAATCACAATGGTTACGCCTGCTTCCCTCAGGAAACATCCGACCGCCGTAGGCTATTTGCAGCCCTGTGAATTACGCTAGCAGTCGTACGCAATGGAAACTCTTTCTGACTAACTACGTTTTGACTAACTCTAACTATGTTCGATCAACTCTAATTGAATAACAAATGTTTAGTACAATTTGAAATCACTTATTCTTATTTCCTTGGAACCATTATTGCAATATTATTTAATTTCCAAAACCTTGCATTAGAGTTCGATATACCTCGTATAGGGTAAAACAATTTCAACAACTTCACTCACTCCAAACTAATATTGTTCCTTGATAATAGTGAAGCCAACCAAGTTGGGGTATTTTAGTTACCTCTCAGACCTTGATCGACCCGTTCTTATCTCAGAATAATATCAGTTTGACCACTACATCAAAATCCCATTTCCCGTCGAATTTCAAATTTGGGTTTTAAAAACCCCATTTCTCTTATTTGAAATCCTCGTTCAAAATTCTTTTACTTAACTCCTTGAATTTGGTAAATATTCACTAACATAACCCTTACTCAAAACATTATTCACTTATTTCAATAATTAAGAAAAACCTTTTTTTAAGATTGCTACATGCGCTCACTAATTCCATTTACCAAATCACTTTGAACTTAAATCATAATCTCTTTATAACACTTACCGCCCTTCGATCGAACTTTCTTTTCAATTAATCACTTGTTACTTGAATGCAGGCTTATCCAATCTTGTTGGAAACTTGAATCTTTAAATCCCTTTAATGAAACTCCTATTTGGATTTGATCGAACTTAGCGACATTTTATCCCTTCTTAATTAAATACAAATTCAAAAGTCATCGCTTAAAACATTATTTGTTATAATACAATAATAGCTTACTTTAATATTTACTATATTAAAATAGTTAATCTCGCTAGAATAGTCATTGCTTTTAAAAGTTACCAATCAATAGTTGATTTCATTTACACTAAACACTTAAAAACTTCCTTAATTTAAAGTTAATCGAGGACTAACTAATATTTAACCCTCAATCTTTATAGTTAATCATGGATTAACTAATACTTACCACTAAACACTCTTGATGATCACTATGGATTTTAGTTAATCAAAGATTAACTACCAATTCACACTCTTCGTTAAATTTAACGAATATTTTGAAATTTAAATCAATTTATATCCCGTTATCCATTCAAATTACAGCGGTCGATTTTATCAGTTAACTATCAACTAATATTAATTTGTCATTTCCCTTTTACTTAATTAAATAACTTAATTTATTTAAAATCTCTATTCAAACAATAATCCCATTTTAACAACCCATAGGTAAATCCTTGGGTTTAGCTCTGCTTTCAACTGGTATAATCCTTTTAAGAAAAATCCCTTTAAAAACTCGATTAAATTATATTTTTATAAATTTCTATTTAAATTCCTTATAATTTAATTTAAAACTTAAATCCAGTTATAAAATAATCTATAACTTTAGAATTGCGTCAATTAACCGAATGGTCAACTGACGTTAGAAACACCTTTGGACAATTCACTGCCAATTACCAAATCAACGCTGTCGGTTGATTTTAAACACAACACAGGTTAATATATATTCAACCATCAACATACAAATAGGGTTTGGTGTCAGTTAGGGTAAACAGTTCATATATATGCACAACAACCAAAAATATAGTTTATTTGAGGAATCCGGTCGGATCCCTCCAACCTGTCCTTCTCTACATCACAGATATCAGTCGATAACAATATTCGAATTAAATAATTGGCAAAATATAAATAACTGCAACCATCAAAAAAAACAAACAATTTGCATCCATCGCATCCAATCAGCCAATTTAAAATGTAACTGTAAAATATATTTAACTGTGAATGTACCACATCACAGGATTCTAGAAGGTGTGAGAATTAACTCACCAGAGATTGTTCTGGTCGACGGTTTACGTGTTTGTTGCTTTTAATTTGGGACGATCATCTAGAATTTGCTGAATTTTCAACATTGTCAGATAAGAGCCTAGTCAGTGCCATCGGGTAGGTCTTGTCCCTGGGATCCCAACGGATCCAGTTTCGCTGAAACCTGTCAACGTATGAGAAAGATATCGCGATTTAAAGTTTGTATAGATTTAGCGATAATATTAATTAATTAATTAACTTATAAATAACCTTAATTACCTCAAGAACCGTTAATACCTGTACACGTCAGCACCCTCATTAACCATCCACGTGTTTTCCTGATTGCTTCTCCAGAAACCCGATCCTTTCTTCAATCACCATCACCGAACCCATACTGTCACCATTCCCCCACCAATACCGCCGCCTCCAGTCATCCTGGGCCCACGCTGACCCCACCGTTGCAACCTCCACTTCATCTAGCACCACCGCCCAAAGCACCCCCCACCAGAACCCCCTCCGGCGCCCCAAAACCCTACTCGAACGGAATCCGTTCATCACGCCCTAGCCGCCGCCATGGTCCACGGTAGGATACCAGACCACCACTGTCCTGACCCCCTTCCTACCGCCGACACCCCTAGGTTGACCTCCGACACCCACCACGATGCCAACCACCAGAAATCGACCCAATCCATCCGCCACTTCAATAAAAAACCCAAAAACGATCAACTTCGTTCATCTCAACGCCACGACCACCACACTCCGTTTCAGAACCTCCAACCGCAGCCAAAACGAAGCTGAAACTCCCCTCTTCGATAGCCCCAAGGTCCCGCCCACTGAAATTGGTTAAATCGCCCGAATTTCAGAGATTAACGAAAAGTGTTTTTGCCGGTTCTTCGCGATTTCCGACCACCAGGTTTGACGAAACCACCCCGGATTTTTACAGTAGGTAGATCTCGACCCGATCTATGACATTGCTTCAGGTTGCCTATACTAGTTCTTCACGGATTTGAAGTTATAAATTGATTTGCGTTTGAGGGCGTCGCAAAAATACATAATGAATAATGGGATTTGCTGGCCATTTGTGATCTTTGGGGTTTATATAATGTAGAGAAAATATATTTTATGTTGATTTGACGAGCGACGCTGACTAACGATTTTTATTTCGTACCTATCGCTACTTCGAACATCGTTTATTCGCTGCTGCGCTCACATACGAACCCCATTCGACACGCGACTGGACGACATAGTATATTTTGATGATACGGTCCTAATGACTCTTGTTTCGTCGAATTCCGTATCCGTTTGCTCAAATAGCATTTGTACACGTCCAAATAGATCGATTTATTTTACATTTTATTTTGCCATGCTTACAAAATAACCCCGATTGATGCGCCGTTTGAAAATCTAGCAATAATTTACTGTTACAGTCCCAACAAAATTTGTTTCATCGAAAACTGAGGTCGTTTGAAAAATGTCCCTTTTGAACTGGCCAATTTGAATTAAAATAAAACAATTTTAAAATACTTCAATATAATATAAATAAAATACCGCAGTTGGTCATACAGGACCAGAATTTTATGTATTACCAAGGAAAAATATCCCGGGTTGAATTCGAAGCCAAATTGATACTCAAAATATTTAATAACCATTATTTTATATAAACGCAGCACTATATATATAAAGGAATTCCTGGCGCTGTTTTTCTGAGAATTTGATTTGGACATAAAACAAAATCTACACGATGAAAACGGGAATTTTCTCTGCCATTGGAAAGATATCGTCAAGTCGGTCCCAATATTTCTCGTTTCGAGGAAATCCGACTTATTTTGAACTCGGTACGACCAATTGAAGTTCAAAATGCCAAATCGCGAACTGTCGTGCCGCTGCAGCTCGTTATTTAATTAAATTATAAACTACATATATTTCGTCGTCGTTTTAGAATTGAAATCGTCGATATACTTCAATATATCCAATAACGAACTATTCCAAACTGCCCGCTCACCCTATATTGCCGACACAACATTTTCTGACCAGTTTGGAATTAAATTATTATTTATTTAAATAATATATTCAGAATATAATTGTTAAATTCGATTATTTAAATTCAAATCAATAATTTAAATAAATAAAATATTTAAAATAACCCAAATAAATAGGCAGAAAATACGGGTCGTTACAATAAATGACATTTTTATTCACATAACATGATTCTAACATAAATGACTTATTTATTCACATAACATGATTCTAGCATAAATGACATTTTTATTTATATAACATGATTCTAACATAAATTACATTTTTATTTACATAACATGATTCTAACATAAATGACATATTTATTCACATAACATGATTCTAACATAAATGACATTTTTATTTACATAACATGATTCTAACATGAATGACATTTTGATTTACATAACATGATTTTAACATAAATGACATATTTATTCACATAACATGATTCTAACATAAATGACATATTAATATGACGCAACATTATTCTAAATAAATGTCAACTTAATATGACAATTGAAAATGAACATTTATTATTGGTAAACAAATTTCAACCTCTAGTATGACAAATAAATGTGAATATTTATTTGTATATAAATTTCAATCTTTAGTATCACAAATAAATATAAGTATTTATTTGTACATAAATTTCAATCTCTAGTATGACAAATAAATGTAAATATTTATTTGTACATAAATTTGAATCAAATCAAATAGATCAACACAACTAGCATCAACCAATTCAAATCAAGCACCACAAACAATATGAATCTTAACAGCGAATAGATAAAGATTCCCAACGCATAACAATTTATTTTAATTATAAATTAAGAAATCTCACATTGGTATTTTTTCCTCCTGAATTTGGAGTCAGCTCCAAATCCATTTCAGACTGTTCCATCATGTAGATCTTGAATTTACGGTCGCAACGCTTTCAGTTTCGCAGAATTCCGATTACATATGGAAAAGTTATGAATTTTCATCGATTTGATTGCATAAATAACATAATTAATTTTATAATTAAATTAAATTACACTTTCTTCCTTCGTTAATAACAGGACCGCGAAACCCATTTCATCGCCAGAGACATTCCACCACCACACGCCATCCAGAGCCGTAACCACCGATCTGACATCGCTGCATCAACCGTCGTAGAGGCTGAAGCGAGGAAAAAGAAAGAGGAAAAAGGAGAAGGGATTTTCAGATTGTATGGATTTGAATTTTAGAGGGGAGATGATAAGAGAGAGAGAGGAATATAGGATTTGTTTGCCTTGATTTCTTCTTTCATTTGCAAATGATTTTGAGGAATTTTTCGTCATGAATTTTTTTGAGATGTAGATCAAGATTCAGAAAGGAAGAATGAGAATTAGAGTTTTCTGATAGAGAGTGAGATATGAAAAGATATATACATGATTTATTTAACTAAGGTGCCCCTTTGTATTAGGAAAGTTATAAATAAATCAAACGTGGTTTATTAAGGCTGAGGTGGCAATATTTATCTTATATTCAAAATTCAAAAATAAATCACAAAGAGGAAGAGAAAACAAAGATAATGAATGCATGAGAAATTGTTTGATGCTAACTGTTATAAATTTGTCTCTTCTTTAATTTCAAAACATATAACATCATGATTGTTGGGAACATATTAAATTGCACAGACAATAATATATATATATATATATATATATATATGTGTGTGTGTGTGTGTGTGTGTGTGTGTGTGTGTGTGTGTGTTTGTGTTTGTGTGTGTGTGTGTGTGTGAATTGTTTGTTTTTGGAGGAATAAATAATAATAATGGGAAATAAAAAGTGGAAAGGAAAATAAGGGGATGAAGAAATAAGGAATGAGAACATGCAAATGCAATAAGATGCATGAATGTAGAAGTAAGGAAATAAATAAATGTGCACTTAATGGAGAAAAAGGAAGGAGTAATATGTGAAAGATGAATGGAAGGTAAGAGGAATGACGTAAGAATAAATAGAAGAAAAAGAAAGGAATTAGAATGGGTAGAGGGTGCATTAACTCTTCATGTGTTTTGTCTTAATGCGTTATTTATTTATTTATTTAAGAATTGTAACGTTAAGAAATAAATGAAATGGAAGGGAGAAAGGTGTAATTCTAGTAAAGAAACTTTCTCTCCATTTGTTTGTTTTAGCATATTTTTTACAATATTTAAATTGAAATGGGTAACGTATACATTAAATAGGAAACAATGAATGCTAATTAACAGAGAAATAGAGCGGAGAGAAAGAAGCACTGAATTTGAGGAAATTAGAAAAGGAATAGGAAAGAAAAGTAAACTTGCATGAAATGTGAATGGAAAGAAAAATTATTTGTGTAATTTATTTAAAAAACTTTTTAAACCCAATAATTTAATTTAATAATGGAGTTTTCTTTTCTTTTCTTTTTTCTAACGCACTTTCTAATAATAATTTCTTTAAAGTAAATTTTTGAATTGGTTCTAATTTTCCGAGTTGTTACAATCTCCCCCACTTTAAATCTTTTCGTCCTCGAAAAGGATTGGTGGTGAAAGTTGTTTAACTAACTAACTCAACTTTCATTCTTTTATTTGTTTTAGTGATTTTTATTAGTTGAACTAATCATCACACAACACAATCATCAATCAATTAGTTGATTAGCTTTTCAAATATATATAACTTTTACATATTCAAAAATCATATTTTTCTAATATCGGATTATATATATAATCACAAATACGTTAATTATAAACTTGTCACTCTCTACTCATTCTAGGGCATTTCTAACCCCATCTCTAACGAGCTTTCTCATTCTAGGATACTACTGATCCTATCTCTAATGAGTATTCTTTTATAGGATATTACTAATCCTACCTCTGATGAGTCTTTTGTTCAGTTCTAACGAGTTGTACCCCAAAGATTTGAGCTAACCAGAGCTCTGATACCACATGTAATGATTCGTATTTTTCCCGGACCTAATCGATCGCAAAATCAACTAAGACCATTCAAAAATCCGAATATGCCAACTTTGGGCATACAAGACATTAGAAAAAATAACAGCAGACTTTTATTACATCATAATAATGCAACATCAAAGTACAGAGTATCAGAGTACATCGAAAATATAATACAGCAGCGGAAGGTAATTTACAATGAATTTAATACAATGCAGCGGAAGACTATCAATGCTCTGGACACAGCTTTAAGCTTCGATACAGAATTCTGCTCAATATATCAGCAAAATAAGCTAATCGACTGCCCGTATGGAAAATATGGGCATTCGAGTTTGCGAGTGAAACAAATTACAGGTCAGTCATGGGACTGGTATGAGAAATCTTACTTAATCTATTTAATAATAAGGTCAATCACAGAACCACACCGCTAACGCGGAACGGGTTTACTCCATTGGATTACCAGTGCATAAACATCAACCATAAATAAACATATGGACCTATAATGCATCTATCAACATGCAATTCCTTAATCTACCCATTTAGGCTTAATCCCTAAACTTAGATTTCAAAATCCAATTCACTTTACAGAAAATTTTTCGTTGGACTTTATTTCCGATTTCTTTTATTTCAAATCATTTGAAATACATATCTAGCTTTTATATCAAAGTAGATTTCACTTCGGGATTTGAAAACTAAACATTTGGAGATATGAATTCCAAAAACATAATAATGCATATAAAAACAAATATGTGAACCAAATATCGGTAATCTTCCCTCAGCACCGGGCAGTACGCACCCTAACCGAACCAATATATATATATATATATATATATATATATGTATGTAACCGTGTGATAACCCCAAACCTCCACTAGGTGAAAGTAAGGAATAATCATATGGAATACAACATAAATATAACAATACATATCACTGATACAATATAGCAGAGGAAAACCATAGCATAATAACATCATAGCAGCGGAAATATAATGTCATAAACCACAGAATCTCAACAGTCACAGAATCCAAATTATTACATCAAGTTTGCAGAAATGAAAATAAGTTCCAACTCCCAAAATAAGCAATACGAAATGAAACAAGTCTAATGACTGAACTTAAAGATAGAAAAATGCAATAGAAGTAAATGATAGCTGTCCTCAAAGCTCCAAGTCATCACCTCTCCGCAAAAGCAGATCCAAGCAAAGATAATGAGCAACTCCAAGAATACTCCAAGCAAAGAATGAACCTGTTTACTTGGCTGCCCGTGTAGAAAAGAGGGCACCCGAGTTTGCAAAAAGGTGAAACAAACTACGGGTCAGTCGTGGGAGTGGTATGAGAATTCATAACTAGTTTAGTAATAATAATATGACAAATCCAAAGACCACGCCGCTAATGCGGAACGGGTTTACTCAATGGATTGTCGTGCATAATTTAAAGTGTCAGAACGTACAACATCGCAATGATTTTTAGAAAAATGGAATCACCATAAGACTCAAGTCCCATCACACAATGCAACGCACACCAGAGGATAGAGTTTTCCCTTATGGTGATTAAACATGCTAAATACGGCAAATACGAGTTTAATATTATTATTAGTGTATAATAAAAACATTTCAAAATAAATGTATCAATCCTAGGAAACATAGTACCCCATCCTACTATATCTCCATACTAGTAATACAATCAAAACCGTAGGGTCGTATTTGGAATTTGGATTTCTATCCGAGTCAAGGCTAGGGAGGAGCTCCTTATCGATTCGAGACACTGTAGCAATGCCCCAGGATTGGTACTCTGTCCAACCCTTGGATAGCTGCAGGGCCGGTCCATACGTTAACGCTTAATGGATTGGCAATTCCTGAACACACGCTTCCCAGTCCCTTTGGACCTATAATACGGCCAGTGGCGACCGCATAAAACTGAGGCCTCGAAAAATCCAACAACCACAATGAATAAATGCCAGCGCTGGTAGGTCCCTGGCACCACTCTAGATAGAAAGAGACGTGTGCACTCCCTGCGTTCCCTTCTCCCGCTTTAGACTCCGCCGGTGTGTGAGGCTCGTGAAGTCACGTCATACACAAAGCTATGCCTAAACAGGCTATGCTTTGATCATCCCACAAGGCCTGCTTTTCAACAAAGCCTTAATCTCATGCATCTTGGCATGCCACATCGTCAATCCATACCATATCATTGATTCCTGCCAACATATAACCTCGGAGCTCGTACGTCTCAGAGAAGGGTGAAAGACACCAAACAGATATATGTTTAGCAGAGATCAGTAGATACAGTGTAAAGGAATACCACGTCAGACATTCAATCCATTTACGCTTATGCTCTGGGTCTGAGCGAAAGCCAAATCCGTTCAATCAACATGTTCGTTCGAACGACGATCATGATCTCGAATTGGGAGCAAATCAATTCAAAGCCTCAATCGCTGTCTTCCTGAGGGGAAGATTGACGGTCTTCATTAGTCGTCTTCTTCTTCAATTTTCATCGTCGTTTTGATTATTTGGAATGAGATTAACTCGGCCTTTCCAAACAATCTTCGTATATATATATATTTATATATTGAAAACTCTTCCTTATCGTTATTTCCAATTTATAACGATTATTATCTATTTTATTTAATTAAAAATAACTAAATCTTAAATCCACGACGATTCAGGTAAATATCGATTATGGTGCTATTTTCAATCAATTTTGATTTTCACATATCTCAAAATCTAACCGTTGGATTTTGACGTATTATATATCGTTGGAAAGATTTTTCCAAGACGGTCCTAGCGGTTTCCGTTTCAAGAAAATCCGACGGTTGGATCTTCTTGTATAGTCATTTAAAGATATAATTTTAAAACGCGAACTACCGCGCTCGATTCGTTTAATTTTAATTATATTTATATATAAATATATAAACGTAACCCGTTTAACTCTTCATTCTTAAGTATATTTTCATTCTTTATCCTTTCATACCTTCATTTACAGGGAAATGTAAATCATACTTGAATGATGAATTCTTCCTTTTTAATTCTTTTAATTTCTTTAATTTACGGAAAAATTAAATTATATTTCATCGTCCAATTCCTTCTTTAAATTCCATCCTTACATGTAAAATGTAATTTATAATTCATCGTTCTTAAGTACATATAAAAATATAAATTTTATTTACAATGTGAATCCTACTTCTTGTTTACATTATAAAAATGTAATCTTTATTTACAATGTAAATCCATACATTCATTTCATATAATAGAATGAAATTTCATTCATGCGGGTTAAATTCATTCATAATTTACATAATAATATGTAATTTATGTCATACGATGAAAATTCATTCATAAATTACATATAAAAATGTAATTTACTTTATGCGGACTAATTTCATTCATAAATTATAAAATAGAATGTAATTTATTTCATGCGATCTTAACTCATTCATAAAATGCATATACAAATGTATTTTATTTCATGCGATGTTAATTCATTCACAAAATACATATAAAAATGTAATTTATTTTATGAGGTCTTAATTCATTCGTAAAATACATATAAAAATGTATTTTATTTCATGAGGTCTTAATTCATTCATAAAATACATATAAAAATGTATTTTATTTCATGTGATGTTAATTCATTCATAAAATACACATAAAAATGTATTTTATATTATGCGGGCTTCATTTATTCATAAATTACATAAATAAATGTAATTTATGTCATGTGGTCTAGTTTCCTTTATAAATTACATAAATAAATGTAATTCATGTCATGTGGTCTAATTTCATTGATAAATTACATAAATAAATGTAATTCATCCTACAGTCAATTTTCTTTTTATTAACATCATAAATAACGTCAATTCATCCCATTATGCCATTCCTTTATATTAACCTTATAAATAATGTTAATTTCCTATGGTATAAATTTTTTTAATCAACATTGAAAATAATGTTAATTTCATAGAGTGAAAATCCCTTTTTATTATTTACCTTATAAAATAATGCAAAGTTCCTACGTTGTAATTACAATTTAATTTACATTAAAAATAATGTAAAAAGTACATACGATGAAATTCATATATATTTACATGTAAATTTCACATACGGTGAAAATTCTATCATATTTACATTAAGAAAATGTAAATTTCCCATACGGTGAAAATTCTATCATATTAATATTAAGAAAATGTAAATTTCACTCTTGTCACATTTCTATTTAATTTGTTTTAAACAAAATGTAAACTTCCATTCTCAAGTTACAATATAAAATCCACTCTTCTTTACAATGTAAATTTTACTCTTTAAATACAATGTAAAGTCCATTCCTTTTATACATTAAAATTAATGTAAATCTTCCTACGGTGAAATTTTCATGTATTAACATTAAAAATAATATTAACAAATCCTACGGTTAATATTCACATATATTAATATTAAAAATAATGTTAACAAATCCTACGGTTAAATATTCTCTTTAATTTACATTAATAAATATGTAAATTTTCATACGGTAAAAATTTCCTTTATTTACATAAATAAAAATGTAAACTCCTCCTACGGTGAATGTTCATATATATTAATATTAATAAAAATGTAAACTTTTCATACGGTGAAATTATAACGTTAATTTACACAATAAAATGTAAAATTTATGTCATCACCAAATTCTAATTTTTAATTTACATAATAAAATGTAAAATTTATGCCATCTCCAAATTCTAATTTTTAATTTACATAATAAGATGTAAATTTATATCAACGCCAAATTCTAACATTTCATTTACATAATGTGTAACACCCCACGTCCATTAATGTCACTCACAAAGGGAATACATTAACTTCCATGGAGGTTTTAAGTGAATATAGAACAGTAAAATTACAACAAGACAGATATAAAATAGTACTTGGAAATTCAAAAACTTTATTTCATTGTAGCAGAAGTCAAAACATGTTTGATTACATCATAACACCATATTCAATGTCAAGTACAATATCTATCTTGATAAAACAAGTACATAATCCCATTACATGAATATCCATTAAAAAGAAAGATAACAAGCTGGACTTTACTTCAGCAGTCCAAGCTTTCCAGAAGATAAGCGATCCAACTAGACTCCACTAGAACTTGGCCCAACCTGCGGACCTGAAGGGAGAAAAAGGATGGAAAAGAGGGGGTCAGACATAAAGTCTGGTGAATATGATAATTCTACAATACTATTACCAAAATAACTGGACTAAGGCATAAGCTGGAAAACAAGAAAATGTCTATGAAGAGCAGATTAAGGACATAGACAATCGCTAAAGGCAACGTTATAGGCGCTCCTAAATAATAAAGGATAAACACTATACTGCACCACACCAGTCACCCTAAAGATTCATCCCACTTAGCTTCACTTAGAAACTTTCCCAATGGCTTTACGTACCCCTAGCTGACTACATAGGTGCCGCCTGCCCCTATCTCCACTAGGTGTACCCTACTTCCCATTATTCGATCGGCTCCCTAACTCGTAGATACCCGTGATGGCCCCACAGTGGGGTGTATCACTCCCCTAAAGTGGCAACCTGATACAACGGACATGCACGGCTTATACCTACACGATGCAACAACGTCTTACCTACCAGCCCGGGTCCACACACGCATATGAAACCCGTTGGACTTGCGTTGCCACCGCTCCCTGTTTTGGCCTCTTATAGTCAAACCCAGTATGCGTGTCCCGTCCTCGACTTGGGTCGAGCCCACAAAGATACGTTTTGGGATACTGGTTGAAATGGGCCCCCACTATTTACCACAAGCATTCCACCTAAGCTTGTCCCCATTAGTCCATCCCACTTAACCCACTTAGTCATGTTCATTTACATGTGTGTTTGATTAAGTCTAATCGTATTTCAAATGCCTCTAAAGGCAACCACCAGATTCCTCATGCCACCCAAGGCACCTACTTAACCCCCATGTCCCACCTTACATGATTATCTGGTTAAGTATTTCTTAGTTCATTATGGCCATAACCTCATAAAGACCTCTCACATTAGACTGGCATTTATGACAGCTGGATTTTCCGGGCGGGTCCGGGCAGTCTTACACCATAAAAGAGTCTAACCTCGTGTCTTTACAACTGTTATGCTTTAGTTTGGGCCTAGGACCTCTCACATTGGGCCGACATTTGTGACTACTGGATTTGCCGGGCGGGTCCGGGCAGGTTTACATCACAAACGGGTCCAACCTCGTGTCCTAAGCATTGATTATTAATAATAATCCACTTTCCCCCAATTTTAATAATTCCCTACTTGAATTATTAATTACTTCCAATTTTTAACAATGTCCATAATTGACTCAATTATGGACATTCATTCATGGTATGCAACATCTTACAAAATTGCACCCAATTTATTAATTCCTAATATTACCCCTACCCCACGTTTGAACGTTTATTCGCAAAATATATGTTAGACTCGAATAGCCTAACTCATAGCATAAAAGAGATTATCATAATAACAACATGTATATGTGACCAAATGAATCATAATAAGGGGTGAAACTTGCATATGTCCAACTTGCATAGATTATACATGTCATGGATCTAAAGGTGTCAACTTGTTCAAAATTCACCTAATATGATCTCAATCAATTTTCATAAACTTACATATGAACATGTGTGAATCAACATCATCTAATTTTTTAACAACATGGTTTTATATGGGTACACCTAACTCAATAGGCAAATTCCCATAATCAAGTTTTATTTAATTATAGTTTCAAGTTTATGGGTACACCTAACCTAATAGGCAAATTCCCATAAACAAGATCCATTTAAATTAAGAAAAAAAAACATAACTTTAAGCATGATCCAACAACATCATGATTTTTCAACATAATATAGCATGATTTATAACATGGCATAGTATGATAGTATAACATAGCTTGACATGATTCTCAACATAGCACGACATAGCATAAGAGAATTTACAACATAGCATGACATAGCATATATAATTTACATCATACGACAACATAATAACATAATAAGAGATCCACAATATATAGAATTTACAATTACAAATCACATCACTTTCTTGTGATCCATTCATAACTGAGTCAAATTAGTTTGTAATAGTCTTGTGAGAATCATCATACTCACCAACAAAAGAAAAGAATTAGAGAAAGAGAGATCTTTTGATTTGATTTGTGTAGATTTAGTTGTAGATGATTAGGCTTCCTCTTCTTAGTTTGTGACGGCTATGCTGAACTCCATGGCAGCAGCATGACGGTAGCTTCTCTAATTTTACAAGTGATTTAGGTCTAGGGTCTACCCACTTATTTATAGATTTTAGAATTCATTTAGGCCATTAGATTTAACCTAGAAATAACCGCAGCCGTTCAGACAAGATGGGGTTTATCTTGTTGACTCAGCAATGAGTCAGAAGTGACTTAGCAAACACTCAGCAAATTAATAAACTTCTATTCATGTTTGCATTAACTGCCCATATATATATATATATATATATATATATATATATATTCTACAATGTACACATTAGATACATCCCCCCCCCTTTTACACACTTATTATTGTTTTTATATACATATTAGATACATCCCCTCTCTTACACACTTATTAATATTTTTATATTCATATTAGATACATCCCCTCTCTTACACACTTATTAATATTTTTATATTCATATTAGATACATCCCCTCTCTTACACACTTATTAATATTTTTATATTCATATTAGATACATCCCCTCTCTTACACACTTATTAATATTTTAGCAACTTTAGTGTTAATAGAAAATTCGGGGTGTTACATTCTCCCCTCCTTTTAGGATTTCGTCCCCGAAATCTTTAAGTCTGGAAGAATGTATATCCTACCATCCAAACGTCCATCTACTCATCCATCATACACAGGCATCCATTGTCCTTAAAAGACTTCTAATGCTTTATGATCATATGCAAGTGTGTGTACATGTCCTTACCTAATGCGAAATCAGGCGGTCTACTGATTCAGTTGACCTCCTTAATGCAAATTATGTAAGTGTCATGAATCCATTATGTATGCAAAAGATCCTAATTGCTTACATACTACTTCTATATGCGTGCACACCCATTCAACCGAATGCAGCATCCATATGATGGTACAACCATTATAAATCCATTATACTAAATACATCCATATATATATGCAATATGCAATATGAAGTGACTGAGCCGATCTAGTGCCTAAAGTGTGTGTATATATGCATCCACGAGCAACCACTAGCAAACACTTGCATCCATTTTGCATCCATCATACATAACATGTCTCAAACACATGTTTTAACCATAGGATTATCCTAACTAAAGGTCAAAGATACTAATGAGAGGACATACTAAAGATAAGATAAGATAAGCTAAGCGATAAAGGAGAAATTAAAAGACATACCCTCAAAAAGAAAAGGGTACAACGAACGCATCTTCTCTTCTGTCTCCCAAGTTGCGTTGCTCTCATCATCTCCTCATTGCACTTTAACCAGTCTGACCTCTTGATTCCTCAACTTTTTGATCTCCGACCCAAGAATGCATGTAGGAGCTCGTCTAATTGTTGCATCATGCTCTATTTCCACCTCTTTAAGCAAGCTCGGCTCTACCACCTCCGCGGTCTTGTGCAAACACTTCCTCAAATGTGATACATGGAATACGTCGTGTACTCCACTAAGTTTCTCAGGCAACTCCACCCTATATGCCATCTTCCCAATCCTGTTTTTTTACAGGAAACGGCCCTACAAACCTTGGTGCTAATTTCCCCATGGACCCAAAGCGAACAACATTCTGTAACGGAGATACTTTGATAAAAACCATGTCCCCAATGTCAAACTCAAGATCTGTCCTCCTCTTATCAGCATACGATTTTTGCCTATCTTGTGCTGCTTTCATCCTCCTTCGAATCAACTCAATCTTCTCCGAGGTTTCTAACCATATCGGGCCCAAGTAGGATTTTATCGGTAGATTCCCACCAACATGTAGGCGAACGGCAAGGCCTTCCATAAAGAGCTTCGAAAGGTGCCATGCCAATACTAGACTGAAAGCTATTATTATATGCGAATTCTACTAACGGAAGGTGCTCTTCCCATGTACCCCCAAAGTCTAGGATACAAAGCCTTAAAAGATCCTCTAGAATGCGATTCACCCTCTCGGTCTGGCCGTCTGTCTGAGGATGATATGCGGTGCTCAAACATAGCTGAGTCCCTACCACCTCTTGTAAACTCTTCCAAAATTCGCTAGTAAAGATGGGGTCACGGTCGCTTACTATACTAGAAGGAATACCGTGCAAACGAACTATCTCCTTAATGTATACAGAAGCCAACCACGGAGCAGTCCTCTTACTTTTCACGGGAATAAAATGGGCGCTTTTAGTAAGTCTATCTACTATAACCCAAATCCCCGTGTTACCCTTCCTTGATCTTGGTAATCCATCCACAAAATCCATTGAGATGCTTTCCCATTTCCATAGTGGAACTTCTAATGGGTGAAGCAACCCACCGGGTTTCTTTTGTTCTGCTTTAACTCGTTGGCACACCAAGCATCTAGCGACGTACTCGGCCACATCCTTTTTCATACCGGCCCAAAAGAAAACCCGCTTCATATCTTTGTACATCTTATCCCCGCCGGGATGAATGGTCATTTTTGAGCGATGAGCATCATCAAGAATGGCCTTCCTTAAGTCTTCGTCTTGTGGTACACAAAGTCTATTATCCCTTCGTAACCAACCCTTATCGTCTAGGGTATACCTACGAAGATGGCTTGACGACTCCCCCCCCCTTTGAGCTTTTCTACTATCTCAACCAACTGTGGGTCGTCTCGCTGTGCCTCACCAACCCGTCCAAGAAGTGTAGGTCTAACCTCCAAGGATGCTAACAGACCGGGTACTAAGTCAACGGAGGGTCTAAAGTCAAACATAAAGATGAATTCTAAGCTTTTTCGTTCAACAAACAACGGACTCAAGGACAACCTTTTCCTACTTAAGGCGTCTGCCACCACGTTACCCTTGCCCGGGGTATATGCTATTTCAAAATCGTAGGAGGCTAAGAATTCCATCCACCGTTGCTGCCTTAAATTCAAATCCTTCTGAGAGAATAAGTATTTTAATGATTTGTGGTCAGTGAACAGTTCGAATTTCTCACCAAGAAGATAGTGACGCCAAGAATTAAGCGCGAAAACAATTGCGGCTAGCTCTAAGTCATGCGTGGGGTAATTCTTTTCATGAACCCTCAACTGCCTTCCACCATAGGCTATTACTCTTCCCTCTTGCATGAGGACCGCGCCAAGTCCCGTCCCACAAGCATCAGTATAGATGGTAAACGGTTTATTCCCGTCTGGCAGCACTAAGACTGGGGATGAAGTTAAGGCTCTCTTTAAACGTTGGAACGCATCATCGCAATCTTTATCCCACGTAAAAACCAGGTTCTTCTTCGTTAACCGTGTTAATGGAGCTGATATTTTTGCGAAGTCTTTGATAAACTTCCTATAATAGCCAACCAACCCCAAGAAACTTCTTACTTCGGTTGCATTTTTAGGGACCTTCCAATCTTGGATGGCCACCACCTTTGCGGGATCCACTGCTATCCCTTCTTTGGAAACCACGTGCCCTAAGAACCGTACTTCCTTCCTCCAGAAGTGACACTTAGAAAATTTTGCCTTAAGGTTATGCGCTCGAAGGGTTTCCAACACTTCCCTAAGATGTAGGGAGTGCTCTTCTTTATTCTTAGAAAAGACTAAGATGTCATCCACAAAGACTACCACGAATTTGTTAAGGTATTCCCTAAACACCCTACTCATCAAATCAACAAAATATGCAGGGGCGTTTGTCAAACCAAAGGGCATCACTAGCCATTCATAGAATCCGTCAGGAGTCCTAAAAGCAGTCTTATCTATACTATCCTCAGCCACTCTCAGTTGATGAAAGCCAGTGGCTAAGTCCAACTGCGAAAACACTGAGGCGCCAACTAACTGATCAAAGAGATCGTCAATCCTCGGCAGTGGGTGTCGGTTCTTTTTAGTAAGCTTGTTTAGTTCTCTATAGTCCATACAAAGTCTAAGAGACCCATCCGCCTTTGTGGCAAAAACTACTGGAGCACCCCACTCCGATATACTACGTCTTATTAACCCCTTCTCAAGCAACTCCTTTACTTGCTTATTGAGTTCCCTCCTTTCACGAGGAGCCATGTGGCGCACTGGCAAAGATACGGGTTTAGCATTATCCACAAGATAAATTCGAAAGTCTATCTCCCGCTTTGGAGGTAAGCCCTTCACCTCCTCAAACACATCCGGATATTCCCGGACCACTTCTACCGATCGCAGGTTCTCTACAGACGCGTCAAGCGATTCAAGATAACTTAGCATAACGGAATTTATGGGATTACAAAAGATGTCGAGAGCATTACCAAGGCGAGTCACAAGCCTAACTACTCTCCTTTCACAATCAAGAATGGCCCTATTTCTAGACAACCAATCCATTCCTAAAATTAGCCCATAGCCCGTGAAGCCCAATACATAAGCATCACATCTAAATTCAACGCTAAGTATAGAGATTTTCAAATCCAAACATATCATGGTCAAATGAGCCGAACCCCCAATTGGATTTGAAACGACCAAGGGATCCTCTACTAAACTGGTGTTCAAGTGCAGTGATTCAACTAATGATGCAGAGATAAACGAATGAGATGCGCCAGAATCGAATAAGGTACGGACAGGATGATCAAACAGAAAAACTAAGCTTTCAACAGAAATTGTTCTACCTCTTTCTTGCAGTGGTGGGGCCGCAATAGCCTGAACTTGCCCCCTTGCCTGCCCTGGTGCCATAAGAGCCTGCACCTGTCCTCCCGAGGTAGACCCTGCCCTCTGCACCTTCTTTAGACAGTCCTTCACTAAATGTCCCGCATCTCCACAATGAAAACAACCAGTCTTCTTTTTCTTTCTACAATCTTTGCTGAGATGGCCAGGCGTCCCACAATTAAAGCATTTCTTCTTCCCTTTGCCATTATTGTTTTTACCACCCTTCTTATTTTGCTGTTGGGGTTTCTTCTGATCCCCTTTCTTTTCAACTGCCTTATCCTCATGCATAAGTGCCATTTCTACTAGCTTTTCAAAGGTGGCTCCCATAGGGATGTGGGTCATAGCCAACCCTTGCAACGGTTCATTCAAGCCTCTAACGAACCTCAAAGCTTTCTTCTCTGGCGTGTTCACCAACTCCAAGCCAAACCTTGCTAACTGATTAAATTTATTGACATATTCCTTTACTGATGAGCTCCCTTGCTTTAGTGCCAGGAATTTTTCTATATTTAAGTTCTCCTCTGCCCTTGAAAGAAACTTTGCCTCAAACCTTCGTCTGAAATCCGCCCATGAATCAACTGGACGTTCCCCGTTAGTGACCTCCCACCAAAACGAGGCCTCTCCCTTCATTAACCAAGCAGCTAAACGGACTTTCCTCCCATCTTCCACTTCAAAGATATCCAACAATTCCTCGGTCTCCTTAAGCCAATCTCTGGCCTCCACAAACGTCTCAGTCCCCTGAAAAGTTTTTCCTCCCATAGCCTTGAATTCCTTGCACGTCTTTGCAAAAGTGGCAACACGAGGAGGAGGAGGAATGGGTGCAACTAGGGATGGAGGAGTATCCGCTGGGCCTGCAGTGGTGGCCCTAGCTTCCAAGTATCTCCTAAACCACCCTGGAATCGTCACACCTTCTGGGAGATTAAGATCTTCAGCCATGCTGAAACGAAAAAGGAAAGATTCAAAATGGAGAATTCGAAAGATAAAGATAAGGATGTGGCTATTTGGGATTATGTTTTTCATAAAAACTCTCTTTAAATAACATGTTTTTTTTTGAAAGCACTTCTTCCAAAAATACTTTAGAAAAAAAATATTTTTCTAAAATTTTTTTTTTATCTGTTCTGGTAACCTTATGCTCTGATACCACGTGTAACACCCCACGTCCATTAATGTCACTCACAAAGGGAATGCATTAACTTCCATGGAGGTTTTAAGTGAATATAGAACAGTAAAATTACAACAAGACAGATATAAAATAGTACTTGGAAATTCAAAAACTTTATTTCATTGTAGCAGAAGTCAAAACATGTTTGATTACATCATAACACCATATTCAATGTCAAGTACAATATCTATCTTGATAAAACAAGTACATAATCCCATTACATGAATAGCCATTAAAAAGAAAGATAACAAGCTGGACTTTACTTCAGCAGTCCAAGCTTTCCAGAAGATAAGCGATCCAACTAGACTCCACTAGAACTTGGCCCAACCTGCGGACCTGAAGGGAGAAAAAGGATGGAAAAGAGGGGGTCAGACATAAAGTCTGGTGAATATGATAATTCTACAATACTATTACCAAAATAACTGGATTAAGGCATAAGCTGGAAAACAAGAAAATGTCTATGAAGAGCAGATTAAGGACATAGACAATCGCTAAAGGCAACGTTATAGGCGCTCCTAAATACTAAAGGATAAACACTATACTGCACCACACCAGTCACCCTAAAGATTCATCCCACTTAGCTTCACTTAGAAACTTTCCCAATGGCTTTACGTACCCCTAGCTGACTACATAGGTGCCGCCTGCCCCTATCTCCACTAGGTGTACCCTACTTCCCATTATTCGATCGGCTCCCTAACTCATAGATACCCGTGCTGGCCACACAGTGGGGTGTATCACTCCCCTAAAGTGGAAACCTGATACAACGGACATGCACGGCTTATACCTACACGATGCAACAACGTCTTACCTACCAGCCCGGGTCCACACACGCATATGAAACCCGTTGGACTTGCGTTGCCACCGCTCCCTGTTTTGGCCTCTTATAGTCAAACCCAGTATGCGTGTCCCGTCCTCGACTTGGGTCGAGCCCACAAAGATACGTTTTGGGATACTGGTTGAAATGGGCCCCCACTATTTACCACAAGCATTCCACCTAAGCTTGTCCCCATTAGTCCATCCCACTTAACCCACTTAGTCATGTTCATTTACATGTGTGTTTGGTTAAGTCTAATCGTATTTCAAATGCCTCTAAAGGCAACCACCAGATTCCTCATGCCACCCAAGGCACCTACTTAACCCCCATGTCCCACCTTACATGATTATCTGGTTAAGTATTTCTTAGTTCATTAAGGCCATAACCTCATAAAGACCTCTCACATTAGACTGGCATTTATGGCAGCTGGATTTGCCGGGCGGGTCCGGGCAGTCTTACACCATAAAAGAGTCTAACCTCGTGTCTTTACAACTGTTATGCTTTAGTTTGGGCCTAGGACCTCTCACATTGGGCCGACATTTGTGACTACTGGATTTGCCGGGCGGGTCCGGGCAGGTTTACATCACAAACGGGTCCAACCTCGTGTCCTAAGCATTGATTATTAATAATAATCCACTTTCCCCCAATTTTAATAATTCCCTACTTGAATTATTAATTACTTCCAATTTTTAACAATGTCCATAATTGACTCAATTATGGACATTCATTCATGGTATGCAACATCTTACAAAATTGCACCCAATTTATTAATTCCTAATATTACCCCTACCCCACGTTTGAACGTTTATTCGCAAAATATATGTTAGACTCGAATAGCCTAACTCATAGCATAAAAGAGATTATCATAATAACAACATGTATATGTGACCAAATGAATCATAATAAGGGGTGAAACTTGCATATGTCCAACTTGCATAGATTATACATGTCATGGATCTAAAGGTGTCAACTTGTTCAAAATTCACCTAATATGATCTCAATCAATTTTCATAAACTTACATATGAACATGTGTGAATCAACATCATCTAATTTTTTAACAACATGGTTTTATATGGGTACACCTAACTCAATAGGCAAATTCCCATAATCAAGTTTTATTTAATTATAGTTTCAAGTTTATGGGTACACCTAACCTAATAGGCAAATTCCCATAAACAAGATCCATTTAAATTAAGAAAAAAAAACATAACTTTAAGCATGATCCAACAACATCAAGATTTTTCAACATAATATAGCATGATTTATAACATGGCATAGTATGATAGTATAACATAGCTTGACATGATTCTCAACATAGCACGACATAGCATAAGAGAATTTACAACATAGCATGACATAGCATATATAATTTACATCACACGACAACATAATAACATAATTAGAGATCCACAATATATAGAATTTACAATTACAAATCACATCACTTTCTTGTGATCCATTCATAACTGAGTCAAATTAGTTTGTAATAGTCTTGTGAGAATCATCATACTCACCAACAAAAGAAAAGAATTAGAGAAAGAGAGATCTTTTGATTTGATTTGTGTAGATTTAGTTGTAGATGATTAGGCTTCCTCTTCTTAGTTTGTGACGGCTATGCTGAACTCCATGGCAGCAGCATGACGGTAGCTTCTCTAATTTTACAAGTGATTTAGGTCTAGGGTCTACCCACTTATTTATAGATTTTAGAATTCATTTAGGCCATTAGATTTAACCTAGAAATAACCGCAGCCGTTCAGACAAGATGGGGTTTATCTTGTTGACTCAGCAATGAGTCAGAAGTGACTTAGCAAACACTCAACAAATTAATAAACTTCTATTCATGTTTGCATTAACTGCCCATATATATATATATATATATATTCTACAATGTACACATTAGATACATCCCCCCCTTTTACACACTTATTATTGTTTTTATATACATATTAGATACATCCCCTCTCTTACACACTTATTAATATTTTTATATTCATATTAGATACATCCCCTCTCTTACACACTTATTAATATTTTTATATTCATATTAGATACATCCCCTCTCTTACACACTTATTAATATTTTTATATTCATATTAGATACATCCCCTCTCTTACACACTTATTAATATTTTAGCAACTTTAGTGTTAATAGAAAATTCGGGGTGTTATATAATGTGTAAATTTTATGTCAACGCAAAATTCTAACATTAAATTTACATAATAAGATGTAAATTTATGTCAACGCAAAATTCTAACATTAACAAATATGTTAAATTTGTCATACGATGAAATTTCTTATTTTTAACATTAACAAAAATGTTAAATTTCTCATACGATGTTATTTCTTATTTTTTTAACATTAACAAAAATGTTAAACTTCTCATACGATGTTATTTCTTATTAATATTAACATTAGAAATGTTAATAACATACTATGGTCAAATTACTTTTTAATATTAACATTAGAAATGTTAATAACATACTATGGTCAAATTACTTTTTTAATATTAACATTTCTATTAATATTAACATTTAGAATAATGTTAATTCATCCCATGATAAAATTTCTCATTAATATTAACATAAAAAAATGTTAATTGCATTCTGCGGTTGAATTTTATACTATTAACATAAAAAAAAAGTTAATTTACATCCTACGGTGAAATACTTTTTGATTAACATTAAAAATGTTAATTTCATCCTACGGTAAAAATACTTTAATATTAACATTAAAAATGTTAATTTCCACATGCGGTAAAATACTTATTATTAACATTACAAATAATGTTAAACTTTCATGCAGTGCAATTTCTTAATATTAACATTAAATAAAATATTAATTAACATACGGTAAAATTACTTAATGTTAACATTAAATAAAATGTTAATTAACATACGGTGAAATTACTTTTTATTACTAACATAAAGATGTTAATTTCATCTTACATTGGATTCCTATTTTATATTTACAAATAAAAATGTAAATTTTGTCTTGCGGTGTAAATTCCCTATATTAACATCAACATAATAAATGTAACATTAAATAAAATGTTAATTAACATACGGTGAAATTACTTTTTATTACTAACATAAAGATGTTAATTTCATCTTACATTGGATTCCTATTTTATATTTACAAATAAAAATGTAAATTTTGTCTTGCGGTGTAAATTCCCTATATTAACATCAACATAATAAATGTCAATGAATCATACGATGTAAATTTTCATATCTATAAGTTTGATCAACCCAAATCCTAACACAAGCGATAACATGTGATAGCGATAATCAAATTTCTTTGATGATGAATTAAATCAATCCAATCCTAACACAAGCGATAACATATGAGTAGTGACCATTTTATGTCCTTTTATTTTAAATTGAAAATTAGATCAATTTAATATCAATCCAAAGTGATAACATGTGATAGTGATAACATGACATGGTATAAGCATGAAAATCAAATGGATCTATACTAGCTACTCAATCATAGAACAATCATCATCAAACACGACCAAACAAACAGATCTGAATCATACAAAGTAATTAAACAATTTAATTTTATTAAGTTTTAAATAAAGGAACTCTCACCTTGTTTGGATTAGAATAATAATAAATCCAAATAATTTTTATAATGCTCCAATCAATCACAGCAGATCCCACTCGTTGTCACGGATCTAACGGTTCTGAAATTTTCAGAATCGGAGTTCATACGCATTAGTTATCAATGTTTTAAATATACTGACTTTTAACAACTGCTGCAGTCACGCCTAAAAGCGTCGCAAATTCTGAAATAAAAATTACCTTAGAACGTTCAAAACTTTGATTGCGATTTTCTGGAGTTATAGGCGATGGTTTCACGAACCTTTTGTTGGAGGTTGTCCGGCTTGGAGAGGTCTACCTGCGCCGGAGAAGGGGGGAGGTGCGCACGCACCAGGTGGCGGCGGTGGGGGTGTAAAGGCGGTGCCTTTGGGCTCGAAATCCGCAGCTACAAGGCGAGAGAGGAGGTGATTCTTGTCGGAGATCGTAGGGCTCGAGAATCTCTTCGAAACGAGTATATGTTTGCTGAATTTCGTTGAGTAACGAGTGAGCAATCGGAGTTCAAAAATTCGAGGTATTATGAGTTCGGCGGCTATGTTTCACGGAGGAACACGAAGAGGAAAAACCCGATGGTATATATAATATTATTATATTAGGGTTTTTTAATTATTATTTAATTGACCCGCTTAAGCCCGTTCTGGTCCGAACTCCAATTCAGGCCCAATGACTGTCGTTTATACCATTTAGCCCCCATTCCGGACTCATCTGTACCTGTCCCGTTGGCCCAAACAATCATCTTGGACTCCGTTTTTCAGTTTTAAAAATTCAAGTCCTTTATTTCTAATTTTTCTGTACAAATGATTTTACCGGACCTACATACTAACGCCGAAAAATCCCGAAAAATTATTTTTGGCTTCACTAAAATCCGTTAAATTTTGCGTCCTGTATGGTCAGTCAAAGTTCAAGTTTGACTGTAATAACCCGAAAATCTGGGCCAGTTTAAAATTTTTATTTCGGCAATTATAGCGAATTTTGAGTATTTAAAATGAATTATTTTAAATAAAATCGATGAGAAATTTATTTTGAATATAATTAGAACGTATATATTATATACGCCGTCGTTAGAATATAATATTTATATATAATTATAAATAGGAATTGAAAATGGCGCGGTAGTTCGATAATTCGATTTCAAACTTCAATTGAATGTACCGGGTGCAAAACAATCCGGATTTTAGTGAAACCAAAAACACTAGGATCTAATTGATAATATCTTTCCAACGAATCCGAAAAATCAAAATTTCATAGCGGGAATCAAAAGATATATCCAGTTGAAAATTCTGAATAGTCGCTATGGAATTCAGGCCCTTAAAGATGTACATTTTGCAAATGACCTCAGATTTCGACGAAACCACTTTTGTTGGATCCGTAGTGTTAAATTATTGTTAGATTCCAAATTTCATAATTTTTCGAATCAATATGTGAACGTGGCAAAGGAAAACGCGTTTGACCATTTCAGTTGATTTTAATCGACTGGAAATTGGCCATTTTTCCAACGGTCTCAGAATTCGACGAAACTAGTTTTGTTAGGACCGTATCGTCAATACGAAGCTAGAAAATATTTTTCTGGAATTTTTCTAGTTAGTATGTGACCCCGGTAATTCGAAATGTTCGTTTAAAATTCAATAAAGTGATTTAAATGTAAATTTAACGGAAACTGATCGAAACGATCAAATCAGCTTGCGATACATACCCCATTGTGTTCGGAATGGGGGTAAAACGCTATAGACGACAGGCGGTGGACCTCGTTTAGAGGTCGTATGTAAAAGTCAACTTTTTAGAAAATAAAATAATTAAATAATAATGAAAAAAAAGAAAACCCTCTTCTCCCCTATACGTTCTGCCCCCCCCCCCGTTCACAAAGAAATTCAGAAAAAAAAAAAGAAAAAAGAAAAAAGAAAAAAAGGGGATCGAGCGATCGACGGAAAGGGGGAAACCCTTGCCGCCGCCGCCGCCAGAGGTGGCGCAGCCCCCCCTTCGCCGTCCTCCCTTCTTCTTCCTCCTCCCCTTCTCTTCCTCGACCGCGTCGCAGACCCCCCCATCAGAAATCGAAGCCGAGCCGCCTCCAACAGCCTCCACCGCCACACCCAGATCCGCCTCCATTAGCCTCAGCTCCACCCCCTCTGACCATAGCCCACCCTGCGCACCCCCTCCCCGAGCACCCCCACGCCAGCGAACGCACCCCCTCCCCCCCAGCGAACCAGAACTGAAAACAAAGGTAAATCTTTATTTTTACTTTTGTCTATTTTAGTCTTTTATTTATTAATTTTCTTATGAAAGAAGAAAAAAAGAGAAAAAAAACTGATCTTTATAAGTAATAAAAACTGTTTTTTTTATAGTATAAAAATATGATTTTTATCATATGGGGAATTATTTTTAGAAAGCCAAAAATATGATTTGTAGCCTGGGTATACTATTTATAAAATAGTCGTGCTAAGAGATTTTATAGGAAAAGCAAAAATAAACATATTTTTATAAAAGGAAAACATACATTGGTTTGAAAATAAAAATCTTTGTTTTTGAAAATAAAATTTTCATTTCTTTTAAAATAAAGTTAGGATTGTTACAAGGAATGAAGTTATTTTTAGTTTATAAAAATAGGATTTTTATCATTCGATGTAATTATTTTTAGAAGGATAAAAATAGTATTTTTATCATATTGAGAAAATATTTTTGAAAGAATAAAAATATGATTTTTATATATTGAACTTCGAAATTAAAATATGATTTTTATATATTGAACTTCGAAATAAAAATATGATTTTTATATATTGAATAGCGAAGTAAAAATTCGATTTTTACATAGGTAGTGAAAGCGGGCAACGAAGATGAAAAAGGATGCGATGACGACGAAGACTTCTCTAAAAAGAAGTGCCGTGGAGCTAGGATAGCTATATGTGAGAACTTCTCACTCTAAATTCTCTTTTTCTAGTTATATATATATATATACTAGGATGCAGACGGTGCTTAGTAGCACCTGACACCCGTCATCCACAGACCATGGATGGCTTGTTTGTTAAATTGTTTGGTTGTGTAGTTGGTTAGTCTAATTGGTTTTAATCGAATTTTTGGTGAAATGGAATGGATTTGATTGATGTGTGAATGGCGTGGGCCTTCACTAGACCGGGGATAAGGCTAGGCCTCGTCCCGTTTATAGTATCGTGCTGTTATGCCGCCGAAATTTTCTAAAATATGTTAGAGAAATAGAAATATCATTTTTATTGTGTAAATGAACTGAATAGAAATTCATGTGTTGAAATAGAATATTTTGTCGTTAAAAATATATTTTTTAACGTGGAAATGAATAAAATAAAATATTCATTTACAAACCGGACGGTTTGTTTATGTACACCTATTTGAAGGACATTGATTGGGACGATAAATTTTACACATCGCCCCACTGCACAAACTAAAATTTGTGTTTGATTGTTTGAAACCCCACACGGGTGTTGGGATGAAATTTGAAGTTCACTCATCCTGATTGATTAAATATGTCGATCGATTGATTGACAGGCTGTTATAAGTGTTAGATGTCTATATTTAATGCTTATACAGTGTAGTGCACTTTGGTTGATGGTTGATTATTTTTCAATGCTATTATATACATGTGTTGTATGGAATCCATATAATTAACATTATATGGTGATTGATTGGGCCTCATTCCAATCGGGAAAATAATGAATATTATAAAAGAAAATTCATGTATTGAATATAAAAATAGTCATGTGTTGACGATGTTCATGTGTTGAAAATACTCGTGTGTTGAGTAAAATATTTTAAATAATAAAAATTACATCTTTATCATATTTAAAATTAGAACTACTTCCCAGTAGAAGTCTAATTGAAAATCAAACGATAGATACCATAGTTTTATAAAATATTTTACATAACAAAAATAGTGATGTGTTGACAGTACTCATGTGTTGAGATTAGTCGTGTGTTGAAAGAAATATAGATTCATGTGTTGAATGAAATAAATATTCATTTGTTGAATAGAATAACGAATTTATTGAAATATATAAAGCCGTGTTGATTAGAGATGCGTTATTTTGACGCGAACGATATTTATATCGATTTTATTCGTTGTATAATGAATGTTGAAAAGTGATTTCAAAATTTAATATTTTGAAAGGAAATTCAAATCGAATTAGATTAAAAATTGAAATTGAAATTTTATTGAATCAATTTGAAATGAATTCGAATCGAATAGAAAATGAATTCGATTCGAATTGAATAGAAAGTGAATTTGAATTCGAGTAAAATAGAAAGGAAATTCAAATTGAATTAGATTGAAATTGAAATTTAAAACAAACTGAAATTGAATTGAAATCAATTTGAAACGAATTCGAATTAGATCAAATAGAAGGTAAATTCGAATTGAATTGAAACGAATTTGAATTTGAATTGAATTGAAATGAACTCGAATTGAATTGAAATCAAATCGATTTGAAATTGAATATGGTGTTGAAATGGTTTTGAAAACGAATTTAAAACGATTTATAAAATACGTTTTAAAAGGAAATCGACGAAATATATATAATATATATATATTATATATATAATGGCCTGAATAGAACGCGCCGCGCCGCGGCAGTTCGTGAATTTCGACCATTTATTTCAAACGGACATTGCGGGAGATCCGACGGTCGGATTCTCCTAAAACCGGAACCGTTGGGTTCGTATCGAAAAGAGCTTTCCAATGAATATTAGAAATTTGAAATCTAACGGTTGGATTTGGAATTATGTCCAAATCAAATTCGGAAAAGGTCGCTGTAAGTGCAGTTCGATGGCCGTTGATGGAAATCGACTGTACGGGCCTTGATAAAATTATTAAAAATATTGATAATTTGTGTAAAATTATAATATGTGAATTGGAAAGAATTGGGCTGGAAAATTCCACATTAGAGGATAAAAATAGATTTTTATCGAAATGAACTAGTTTTGAACTAGAATTAAAATCAATTTATTTTTGAAATAAATAAATTGAATTTGAAAGTGATTTTAAAAATAATCAATATTCCCAATACGTGGATTGGACTGGAGTTGAATCGAAATTACCTTCGGGATATTTCGATGTTGGATTTCGTGACTATACAGATATTGTTATGGGAATTTGAAAGATATATTTTATATCGTTATTTCCAATACGATACTTGTTGGTTTCAGAATTTGATATTGAATATAAGCCGGTATATTTTCTATTCAGAGCCTTGTATTTAATATCAAATGTGATTTGGGTTTATCGTGAGTCGTGTTTTAGATGACATTGGTTCTTTAACCCAGTTAAAGGAAGGATATTGATTTTTGAAAAGATTAAAACTAAGTGAAGTTTTAATGAATCTTTAATTAGATTAAAAATGTGAATTGATAATTTAAATTATCAAATCTGAAAAGTGATCGAGAGTGGAGTATCACCAGTTTTGCTCCAAAGTGATAGTTAAATCTTTAATTAGATTTGAACGTGAAATGGTAATTAATTTTACCGATAACACCGTGGTGTTAGATGTGGAGTATTGCCAGTTTTCTCACTGGGATATATAGGTTGGGATTGGGAAATAAAATAAATAATTACTTCGGTGTGGTTCGTTAATCCCGACTAGTTTGAAATGATATCCAAAGGAGGATTATAGAATAAATTTAAAGAATTTATTTTGGATAAAATTAATGAGAACCTTTCCCTAAGAATGTGATTTTGTGAATAAAAGAATATTCTGAATTGGAATGAGGCGTTTGTTGTGTTTGTGTAACATTCGTTTATTATATACGTGGGTTATTCAGAAAGGCCGGGTTTATACCCATTCTGAATAACCGATTCGACGAGATGTCGAAGATGAAGACGGTGGTTGAAGACCGGAAGTCTTCACATCGTTTGGGTGATTACTGATGATCTTGATTGGGCTGTACACCCAAGATGAGGGAAACAGTCGGTGATCGTCCAGACGTACTTGGAGATGGATGGATATGCGAGGAAAGTGCCTCCGGTTTCGTTCAGACCCAGAGCGAACTTGTAAATGGATTGTGTGTCTGACATTGGATTTTATTCTGTGTTGATTGATCTCTATTAAATATACATCTGTTTGGCGGTGGAGAATTTATTCTCTTGCTTAACGCCCTTCTCTGAGACGTACGAGCTCAGAGGTTGTATATCGATAGACATCAGTCGCATGGAGTGAATTGCCAGTGTGGCACGCGTAAGTGGCAATTGATCAAGGCTTCTGTTGAAAAGCAAAGTCTTGTGGTTGATGATCAAAGCACGGCCTGTGTGGCGTAGCTTTGTGTATAACGTGAATTCGCGAGCCTCACACCTCGGTATGAGTCAAAAACGGGAGACGGACCGCTGGGAGAGCACGACGTTTCTTTCTAGCTAGGGTGGTGTCAGTGACCTACCAGCCCTGACATTTATATACTTTTCACCTGTGTGGTTGTTGGATACGAGGCGCCTCGGATATAGGTCTGTAAGGACCGGGAAACGTGTGTTCAGGAATTGCCAATACTCAAAAGCAAGAGAGGACCGGCCCAGCCGATTCCAAGGATCATAGTGGGGTCCTGAGGCATTTGCTAGAGTGTCTCGAACGCGGAGAGGAGCTTGCCCCTTGCCTCGACTCATGACGGAAATCCAATTTCTAATACGTGATAGTGCGGTTTTATTTGTAGAACCTTGTATGGCGACATAGTGGTATGGGTCATTAATGCCGCCTATGATTGATATTTATGATTGAAATTGTTTTGACACTATAAAGTGTTTCACAAGGCATTAGCACACAGATATTTTCAACCCAACCCAATGCTAAATGTAAAAGCATATTTTGCTCATAAACTGGTCGAGCACAATCCAAACCATCAATCAATCAAATTTGACATTAAATATAAGGTTTTGAATAGAGAGAGTATCGACTTATATTCAACATCAAATCCTGAAACCAACAGATATCATATCGGGAATAACAATATCGAAATCTTCCAAATTCCCATCACAATATCTGTATAATCACGGAATCCAATATCGAAAATATCCAAAGATAATTTCAGTTTAACTCTAATCCAATTTATTTATTTATAACCATTGGATTATTTTTCTAGTTAATAACTAGTTCATTTCGATAAAAATCTATTTTTATCTTTTCAAATATGGAGTTTTTCATCCCAATTTTTCCCAAATCATTTCTTATGATTTTACACAAATTATCGATATTTTTAATAATTTTATCAAGGCCCATACAGTCGATTTACATCAACGGTCATCGAACTGCACTTACAGCGACCTTTTCCAAATTTGATTTGGACATAATTCCAAATCCAACCGTTGGATTTCAAATTTCTAATATTCCTTAGAAAGCTCTTTTCGATACGAACCCAACGGTTCCGGTATGAATCAAAAACGGGAGACGGACCTCAGGGAGGACCTGCGTTTCTCCCGTAATGTCCGTTTGAAATAAATGGTCGAAATTCACGAACTGCCGCAGCGTAGCGCGTTCTATTCAGGCCATTATATAATATATATAATATATATTTCGTCGATTACTATTTAAAATGAATTTTATAACTCATTTTTTTTAAATTCGTTTTCGAAACGATTTCAACTTCATTTCAAATTCAAATCAAAATTGAAATTTTCCTTATAAATTCGTTTCAAATTCATTTCAATTTGAATTCATTTTTTTTATTCAGTTCAATTCGAATTCATTTACTATTCAGTTCAATTCGAATTCATTTTCTATTCAGTTCAATTCGAATTCATTTTCTATTCTGTTCAATTCGAATTCATTTTCTAATCAGTTTAATTCGAATTCATTTTCTAATCAGTTTAGTTCGAATTCATTTTCTCTTTAGTTCAATTCGAATATTTTTACTATTCAGTTCATTTATTAAATAAAATGATTTCTTTATTTTTTTCTAACTTATTTTAGAAAATTTCGGCGGCATAACGGCACGATACTAGAAACGGGACAAGGCATAGCCTTATCCCCGGTCTAGTGAAGGCCCACACCATTCACACATCAATCAAATCAATTCATTTCACCAAACAATTCAATTCAAACCAAATCATCTAACTAATTTTTGCAACCAAACAAACAAGTCCATGGTCTGTGGACGATTGTGTCGGGTGCTACTAAACACCGTCTACATCCTAGTATATATATATATTACTAGAATAATTAAATTGAAAGGTGAGAAGTTCTCACCGATAGATATCCTAACTCCACGGCACTTTTAATGCAGGAAATCTTCACTGTTCTCGTCTCTTATCACTTTCTTCGCCCGTAGCCACTACATATATAAAAATCGAATTTTTACTTCGCTATTCAATATATAAAAATCACATTTTTACTTCGATGTTCAATATATAAAAAATCACATTTTTACTTGCTGTAAGGACCCGTAACTTCCCCGTGAAGGAAAGCACGAATACTTTGAGAACAACACACAAAAGGACGCAGACGGAAGAACATTTCATTGTTATTACAACAATCCCATCAGATACAAGAATATACAGAGTATAAATGAATAAATTACATTCGATAAATATCAGAGATTGCAATAAATTACATAGCAGCGGAAAAATAATACAAAAGCACAACTAGAAGTGATACACGGATACAGAGCTTTCCGAGCATCGTTCCAGCTGTAAATCAGGACCCTGTGAATATAAATCTGCAAAACCAAAACTACTAGCTGCCCATGCGGAAAATAGGGGCACCCAGAGTTTAGGTTAAAACAATAAACTCCAGGTCAGTCATGTGACTGGTGTGAGAACTAAAACAGTTATTATTCTTTATTTTAAAGTTCGGTAAATCAAGGGACCACGCCGTATGACACGGAACGGGTTTCCTCCTAAGAATACCAGTGCATAAAACAAACAGCGCAATGCTAAATAAAGAAAAATGAAGCTGTTATAAGACCCATGTCCCATCACACAATGCAATGCAAGCCGGAGGATAGGGTTTTTACCTTATAACAGCCAAAGCATGCTTGATACGTTTAAAACACATTATTTGATACTATTATAAATGTATAGTGTCAAAACAATTTCAATCATAAATATCAATCATAGGCGGCATGGGTACCATCTATCATGTCGCCATACTAGTTCTACAATTAAAACCGCAATATCACGTATTGGAAATTGGATTCCGTCATGAGCCGAGGCAAGGGGCAAGCTCCTCTCCGCGTTCGAGACACTCTAGCAAATGCCTCAGGACCCCACTATGATCCTTGGAATCGGCTGGGCCGGTCCTCTCTTGCTTTTGAGGATTGGCAATTCCTGAACACACGTTTCCCGGTCCTTACAGACCTATATCCGAGGCGCCTCGTATCCAACAAACACACAGGTGAAAAGTATATAAATGTCAGGGCTGGTAGGTCACTGACACCACCCTAGCTAGAAAGAAACGTCGTGCTCTCCCAGCGGTCCGTCTCCCGTTTTTGACTCATACCGAGGTGTGAGGCTCGCGAATTCACGTTATACACAAAGCTACGCCACACAGGCCGTGCTTTGATCATCAACCACAAGACTTTGCTTTTCAACAGAAGCCTTGATCAATTGCCACTTACGCATGCCACATTGGCAATTCACTCCATGCGACTGATGTCCATCGATATACAACCTCTGAGTCGTATGTCTCGGAGAAGGGCGTTAAGCAAGAGAATAAATTCTCCGCCGCCAAACAGATGTATATTTAATAGAGATCAATCAACACAGAATAAAATCCAATGTCAGACACACAATCCATTTACAAGTTCGTTCTGGGTCTGAACGAAACCGGAGGCACTTTCCTCGCATATCCATCCATCTCCAAGTACGTCTGGACGATCACCAACTGATTCCCTCATCCTGGGTGTACAGCCCAATCAAGATCATCAGTAATCACCCAAACGATGTGAAGACTTCCGGTCTTCTACCACCGTCTTCATCTTCGACATCTCGTTGAATCAGTTATTCAGAATGGGTGTAATCCCGGCCTTTCTGAATAACCCACGTATATAATAAACGAATGTTACACAAACACAACAAACGCCTCATTCCAATTCAGAATATGCTTTTATTCACAAAATCACGTTCTTAGGGAAATGTTCTCATTAATTTTATCCAAGATAAATTCTTCTAAATTTATTCTATAATCTTCCTTTGGATATCATTTCAAACTAGTCGGGATTAGCGAACCACACCGAAGTAATTATTTATTTTATTTCCCAATCCCAACCTATATATCCCATGGAGAAAACTGGTAATACTCCACATCTAACACCACGGTGTTATCGGTAAAATTAATTACCATTTCACGTTCAAATCTAATTAAAGATTTAACTATCGCTTTGGAGCAAAACTGGTGATACTCCACTCTCGATCACTTTTCAGATTTGATAATTTAAATTATCAATTCACATTTTAATCTAATTAAAGATTCATTAAAACTTCACTTAGTTTTAATCTTTTCAAAAAACAACATCTTGCCTTTAACTGGGTTAAAGAACCAATGTCATCTAAAACATGATTCACGACAAACCCAAATCACATTTGATATTAAATACAAGGTTCTGAATAGAAAATATACCGGCTTATATTCAATATCAAATTCTGAAACCAACAAATATCGTATTGGAAATAACGATATAAAATATATCTTTCAAATTCCCATAACAATATCCGTGTAGTCACGAAATCCAATATCGAAATATTCCGAAGATAATTTCGATTCAACTCCAGTCCAATCCACGTATTGGGAATATCGATTATTTTTAAAATCACTTCCAAATTCAATTTATTTATTTAAAAATAAATTGATTTTAATTCTAGTTCAAAACTAGTTCTTTTCGATAAAAATCTATTTTTATCCTTTCAAAAGTGGAATTCTTCAGCCCAATTTTTCCCAAATCATTTCTTATGATTTTACACAAATTATAGATATTTTTAATAATTTTATCAAGGCCCGTACAGTCGATTTCCATCAGCGGCCATCGAACTGCACTTACAGCGACCTTTTCTGAATTTGATTTGGACATAATTCCAAATCCAACCGTTAGATTTCAAATTTCTAATATTCAATGGAAATCTCTTTTCGATACGAACCCAACGGTTCCGGTTTTAGGAGAATCCGACGGTCGGATCTCCCGCAATGTCCGTTTGAAATAAATGGTCGAAATTCACGAACTGCCACGGCGCGGCGCGTTCTATTCAGGCCATTATATATATATATAATATATATTATATATATTTCATCGATTTCCTTTTAAAACGTATTTTATAAATCGTTTTAAATTCGTTTTCAAAACCATTTCAACACTACATTCAATTTCAAATCGATTTGATTTCAATTCAATTCAAATTCTAATTCGTTTCAATTCAATTCAATTTGAATTCATTTTTATTCAATTCGAATTCAAATTCACTTTCTATTCAATTCGAATCGAATTCATTTACTATTCGATTCGAATTCATTTCAAATTGATTCAATAAAATTTCAATTTGAATGTTTAATCTAATTTAATTCGAATTTCGTTTCAAAATATTAAGTTTTGAAATCACTTTTCAATATTCATTATACAATGAATAAAATCGATATAAATATCGTTCGCGTCAAAATAACGCATCTCTAATCAACACGGCTTTATATATTTCAATAAATTCGTTATTCTATTCAACAAATGAATATTTACTCCATTCAACACATGAATCTATATTTCTTTCAACACACGACTAATCTCAACACATGAGTACTGTCAACACATCACTATTTTTGTTATGTAAAATATTTTATAAAACTATGGTATCTATCGTTTGATTTTTAATTAGACTCCACCGTAAAGTAGATTCTAATTGTAAATATGATAAAGATGTAATTTTTATTATTTAAAATATTTCACTCAACATACGAATATTTTCAACACATGAACATCGTCAACACATGACTATTTTTATATTCAACACATGAATTTTCTTTTGTAATCTTCATTATTTTCCCGATTGGAATGAGGCCTAATCAATCACCATATAATGTTAATTATATGGATTCCATACAACACATGTATATAATAGCATTGAAAAATAATCAACCATCAACCAAAGTGCACTACACTGTATAAGCATCAAACATAGATATCTTACGCTTATAACAGCCTGTCAATCAATCGATCGACATATTTAATCAATCAGGATGAGTGAACTTCCAAATTTCATCCCAACACCCGTGTGGGGTTTCAAACAATCAAACACAGATTTTATTTATGCAGTTGGGCGATGTGTAAAATTTATCATCCCAATCAATGTCCTTCAAATAGGTGTACATAAACAAACCGTCCGGTTTGTAAATGAATATTTTATTTTATTCACTTCCACGTTAAAAATTATATTTTTAACGATAAAATATTCTATTTCAACACATGAATTTCTATTCAGTTCATTTACACAATAAAAATGATATTTTTATTTTTCTAACTTATTTTGGGAAATTTCGGCGGCATAACGGCACGATATTAGAAACGGGACGAGGCCTAGCCTTATCCCCGGTCTAGTGAAGGCCCACGCCATTCACACATCAATCAAATCCATTCCATTTCACCAAACAATTCAATTCAAACCCAACAAAACTAACCAACTACTCAACCAAACAATTTAACAAACAAGCCATCCATGGTCTGTGGATGACGGGTGTCGGGTGCTACTAAGCACCGTCTGCATCCTAGTATATATATATAACTAGAAAAAGAAATTTGAAGAGTGAGAAGTTCTCACCAATAGCTATCCAATACCACGACTCTTCATTGATAAAAATCTTCTTCATTCTCGCCTTTTTATCCCCTTCGTTGCCCGTAGTCACTATATATATAAAAATCACACATTTTTATAATTTGATGTCTTTAAAAATAAAAATCACATTTTTATTTATTCACTTTCAATTTAAAATTCATATTTTCATTATCACTTTGTATATTTAAAAATCGAATTTTTATTATACTATTCAATATATAAAAATCGAATTTTTACTATGCTATTCAATATATAAAAATCGAATTTTTACTTCGCTATTCAGATAAAAATTATATTTTTATCATGCTATTTTCCATATAAGGATTTTGCCTTTTCTATAATATAAAAATTATATTTTTCTTAAAGTAAAAACCATATTTTTACTTCACTACTCATATCAAAATATCGCCTTTTCACTTTTAAAAATATCGTCTTTTCACTTTTAAAAATATCGTCTTTATTTTGCTTACTATATAAAGATGATATTTTTAATATTCCTATCATGTAAAAATTATATTTTCACTTCTCTACATAAACGAAAATCATATTTTTAACCCACTACCTATGTAAAAATCTCACCTTTCTCCATTTAAAAATATCGTCTTTCTTCTTTTAAAAATCTAATCTTTTAAATTTTAAAAATTCAATCTTTTCTATACTTTCTATTAATTAAAAGAAATCTCGCCTTTTAACATTATAAAAATTCAATCTTTTATCTATTAAAAATCTAAACTTTTGTCGATTAAAAATCTAAACTTTAAACAATTAAAAATCTAAAAGAAAACAATACTTTTAATAAGTAAACTGTATTAAAAAGAGCACTCACAGTCGGAAATGGGTTAGGAGGCGCCGGAGTCGAGGTTGGTTGGCCAGGCGGTATCGAATTGGGCTGCGGTGGTTTGGGCTGTGGGGAACAAGACACATTAGAACCATACGAAAGAATTCATCAGATATTGGATTAGTAATATCCAATTAGAATGACTCGTTAGAGATAGGATCAGTAGTATCCTAGAACGAGTGCGAAGAGTATATTTTTCAAATGAAAGCAATTTTGTTTTGAAAATTTAAATCGCTTTATACGTATTTGAATATTAATTTATTTTGAATATGGACAATCGAGTATATATAGATTTCACGTATACGCGTCATGAACGTATATTCGAAGTTTTAATATACTGGATAGATATAGAGTCACATTCTAGACACCCAGGGATTATTCTGGTGATGTGGCCACATCATCAGTATTTATATTCGTGTTTCGAAGGTGTGATTTCTATATATTTCCATTAGACTGGTGTGAGAACCAAACGTATATAGCTAGAATACATTGTTGTGAATTGGCATCAAAAACATGATTTTCTGTATATATATCAAATTATGAATTTGAAACTCTAATTCACAAATTGATTGATGTTTGTGTTGTTTGATTATTGTTGCCTAGTTGAATTTTGAACCATTACGCCTAATTTAGTCAAATATTGCCAATCCTCAAAAGTAAGAGAGGACCGGCCTTGGAGGATCCAGGGATTGCTGTGTGCGGTCCCGAGGCATTTGCTAGAGTGTCTCGAACGCGGAGAGGAGCTTGCCCCTTGCCTCGGCTCATGACGGAATCCAATTTCCAATACGTGATAGTGCGGTTTTATTTGTAGAACCTAGTATGGCGACATAGTGGTATGGGTCATTCATGCCGCCTATGATTGATATTTATGATTGAAATTGATTTGACACTATACACTTATAATAGTATCAAATAATGTGTTTTAAACGTATCAAGCATGCTTTGGCTGTTATAAGGTAAAAACCCTATCCTCCGGCTTGCGTTGCATTGTGTGATGGGACCTGGGTCTTATAACAGCTTCATTTTTCTTTATTTAGCATTGCGCTGTTTGTTTTATGCACTGGTATTCTTGGGAGGAAACCCGTTCCGTGTTATACGGCGTGGTCCCTTGATTTACCTAACTTTAAAAATAAAGATTAATAACTGTTTTAGTTCTCACACCAGTCACATGACTGACCTGGAGTTTATTGTTTTAACCTAAACTCTGGGTGCCCCTATTTTCCACACGGGCAGCTAGTAGTTTTGGTTTTGCAGATTTATATTCACAGGTTCCTGATATACAGCTGGAACGATGCTCGGGAAGCTCTGTATCCGTGTATCACTTCTAGTTGTGCTTTTGTATTATTTTTCCGCTGCTATGTAATTTATTGTAATCTCTGATATTTATCGAGTGTAATTTATTCATTTATACTCTGTATATTCTTGTATCTGATGGAATTGTTGTAATAGCAATGAAATGTCCTTCTGTATGCGTTCTATTTTGTCTTGTACTCAATTGATAATCATTGGAATATAACACATTAATCATCATTAGCAGATCACAGATAATAGCATAAACAGAAAATAGAATAATTTACACACATATGACAGCGGAATCATATAGATAACATCACATCAGAGAAGCACAGTACAGGATACAACTTAGTGCATAATGATACATAATCAGTCACCATCGCCTGAGGCGGAATCATACATAAAGAGTACACAAAAGGAATATCAGTCTACATCGCCAGTGGCGGAATCATAATATAGATACAATAATGGCGGAGAAAATCCAAGTCAGCACGGGGTAGTCAAGCCTCGCCATGAGCCAAAAGGTGCGTCAGAAACCTGTAACTAGGCTGCCCGTGTGAAAATAAGGGCACCCGGGTTTGCAAGGTGAAACAAACTACGAGTCAGTCATGGGACTGGTATGAGAAATCCATTCAACTTATAAACAACAATAATAAGGCAAATCAAAGGACCACGCCACTTTCGTGGAACGGGTTTACTCCAATGAGTGCTCGTGCATGAAATAAAGTAAATGATTAAATCAACGCAATGCTTTTTATAAAATGAAGCCATTATAAGACTCAGGTCCCATCACACAATGCAACGCAAGCCGGAGGATAGAGTTTTTACCTTATAATGGCCAAAGATGCTTCATACGAATAAACAAAGGTGTTTGATATTATTACTAGTGTATATATGTTTCAAAAGCAAATTCAATCATAAATATCAATCCTAGGCGGCATAGCTACCATCTACTATGTCGCCGTACTAGTAATACAATCACATCCGCAGATTTCGTATTGGAAATTGGATTCCTTCATGAGTCGAGGCAAGGGGCAAGCTCCTCTCCGTTCGAGACACTCTAGCAAATGTCCCAGGACCCCACTATGATCCTTGGAATCGGCTGGGCCGGTCCTCTCTTACTTTTGAGGATTGTCAATTCCTGAACACACGTTTCCCGGTCATTACAGACCTATAATCTAGGCGCCTCGCATTCCAACTACCACACAGGTGAAAAGTATATATAATGTCAGGGCTGGTAGGTCACTGACACCACCATAGCTAGAAAGAAACGTCGTGCACTCCCAGCGGTCCGTCTCCCGTTTTTGACTCATACCGAGGTGTGAGGCTCACGAATTCACGTTATACACCAAGCTACGTCATACAGACCATGCTTGGATCATCAACCACAAGACTTTGCTTTGCAACAGAAGCCTTGATCACATGCCACTTAGGCGTGCCACACAGGCAATCCACTCCATGCGACTGATTTCTGTCAATACATAACCTCTAAGCTCGTACGTCTCAGAGAAGGGCGTTAAGCAAGAGAATAAATTCTCCGTCGCCAAACAGATATATATTTAACAGAGATCAATCAACACAGAACAAAATCCAATGTCAGACACACAGTCCATTTACAAGTCCGTTCTGGGTCTGAACGAAACCGGAGGCACCAATTCCTCGCATATCCGTACAATCAACAATATGTTTGGACGGCTACTACTTCAATTCCTTCATGGTAGCTACTCCAATCACGAGCATCAGTAGCGCCCATCCATCCAATGTGGAGATCGTCGGTCTTCAGTCGTCTTCGACTCTTCGACTTCTCAACGTCGATCGATTATTTGAAATGAGATAAACTCGGCCTTTTCAAATAACCCACGTATATTTAGATTTTCAAACCAATTAATCACAGGGTTAAACTATTCAACATTCACATTTCAGTTATTTAGTTATAATTTTCACGTCAAATACATTCAACCATCACATATCAAGCAAACACAACAAAATTGGTTTATTTTCACTCTATATCGTCTATAGCACTTAATAACGATATATCGCCATTTTTATTTAATTTAAAACGGCTATATTTAATTAAACGACGTTTCAGGTCGTGTCGATGCACTGGCGCTGCTTTCCACTAATTTTGTTTTACACATATAGGAAAATCTAACCGTTGGATCTTCACAAATTTTACATCATTAGGAAGGTCTTTTCAAAACGAATCCAACGGTTCCAGTTTTGGGAAAATCCGACGGTCGGATCTTCCACACTAACCATTTGAAGTTACGATTTCAATTTACGAACTGCAGCGTTGTAAAAATCTAAATATACGTGTGATGTCTGAAAATCCATATAACTAACATTATATGGTGATTGATTGGGCCTCATTCCAATCGGGAAAATAATGAATATTATAAAAGAAAATTCATGTGTTGAATATAAAAATAGTCATGTGTTGACGATGTTCATGTGTTGAGTGAAATATTTTATACAATGAAATTTACATCTTTATCATATTTAAAATTAGAACTACTTCTCAGTAGAAGTCTAATTAAAAATCAAACGATAGATACCTTAGTTTTATAAAATATTTTACATAACAAAAATAGTGAGGTGTTGACAGTACTCATGTGTTGAGATTAGTCGTGTGTTGAAAGAAATATAGATTCATGTGTTGAATAGAACAAATATTCATTTGTTGAATAGAATAACGAATTATTGAAAAATATAAAGCCGTGTTGATTAGAGATGCGTTATTTTGACGCGAACGATATTTATATCGATTTTATTCGTTGTATAATAAATATTGAAAAGTGATTTCAAATCTAAATATTTTGAAATGAAATTCAAATTGAATTAGATTAAAATTCGAATTGAATAGGAAGTGGATTTGAATTCGAATAAAATAGAAATGAATTCAAATTGAATTAAATTGAAATTGGAATTTAAAACGAATTGAAATTGAATTGAAATCAATTTGAAACGAATTCGAATTAGATCAAATAGAAGGTAAATTCGAATTGAATTGAATTGAAACGAATTTGAATTTGAATTGAATTGAAATGAACTCGAATTGAATTGAAATCAAATCGATTTGAAATTGAAGATGAAGTTGAAATTGTTTTGAAACGAATGTAGAACTATTTATAAAATTCGTTTTAAAAGGAAATCGACGAAATATATATAATATATATATATTATATATATATATATAATGGCCTGAATAGAACGCGCCGCGCCGCGGCAGTTCGTGAATTTCGACCATTTATTTCAAACGGACATTGCGGGAGATCCGACCGTCGGATTCTCCTAAAATCTGAACCTTGGGTTCGTATCGAAAAGAGCTTTCCAATGAATATTAGAAATTTGAAATCTAACGGTTGGATTTGGAATTATGTCCAAATTAATTTCAGAAAAGGTCGCTGTAAGTGCAGTTCGATGGCCATAGATGGAAATCGGCTGTACGGGCCTTGATAAAATTATTAAAAATATCTATAATTTGTGTAAAATCATAATATATGATTTGGGAAAATTTAAGCTGAAGAATTCCACATTTGAAAGGATAAAAATAGATTTTTATCGAAATGAACTAGTTTTGAACTAGAATTAAAATCATTTTACACAAATTATTACTATTTTTAATAATTTTATCAAGGCCCGTACAGTCGATTTCCATCAACGGCCATCGAACTGCACTTACAGCGACCTTTTTCGAATTTAATTTGGACATAATTCCAAATCCAACCGTTAGATTTCTAATTTCTAATATTCCTTAGAAAGCTCTTTTCGATACGAACCCAACGGTTCCGGTTTTAGGAGAATCCGACGGTCGGATCTCCCGTAATGTTCGTTTGAAATAAATGGTCGAAATTCGCGAACTGCCGCGGCGCGGCGCGTTCTATTCAGGCCATTATATTATATATATAATATATATAATATATATTTCGTCGATTTCTATTTAAAACGAATTATATGAATAGTTTTAAATTCGTTTCAAAAGCAATTTCAACTTTCTTTTCAATTCAAATCAAAATTGAATTCTTCTTTATAAATTCGTTTTAAAATTCATTTCTATTCAATTCAAATTTCAATTCAATTTGAATTCATTTCAATTCACTTTCAATTCAATTTGAATTCGTTTTCTATTCAATTCATTTCGAAATCGTTTTCAATTCAATTCATTTCGAAATCGTTTTCAATTCAATTCATTTCGAAATCGTTTTCAATTCAATTCATTTCGAAATCGTTTAAAATCGATATAAATATTGTTCACGTCAAAATGGCGTCAATCTAATCAACACGGCTTCATAAATTTCTATTTTCAAATATTCTATTTCAAATATTTCTTTTTCAAAATAGTTGTTATTATCAAAATATTTCGTTCAACACATGACCAATCTCAATGGATGAGTATTGTCAACACATGAACCTTTATTTTATAATATTCTTTATTTTTCAAATTGGAATGAGGCCCAATCAATTACCATATAAAGTTAATTATATGGATTTTCATACATTACACACATATAATAGCATTGAAAAATAATCAACCATCAACCAAAGTGCACTACACTGTATAAGCATCAAATATAGGTATCTAACGCTTATAACAGCCTGTCAATCAATCGATCGACATATTTAATCAATCAGGATGAGTGAACTTCAAACTTCATCCCAACACCCGTGTGGGGTTTCAAACAATCAAACACAGATTTTATTTGTGCAGTTGGGCGATGTGTAAAATTTATCCACCCAATCAATGTCCTTCAAATAGGTGTACATAAACCAACCGTCTGGTTTGTAAATGAATATTTATTTATTCACATTCACGTTAAAAATTATATTTTTAACGACAAAACATTTTATTCCAACATATGAATTTCTATTCAGTTCATTCTTTAAATAAAATGATATTTTTATTTTTCTAACATATTTTACAAAATTTCGGCGGCATAACGGCACGATACTAGAAACGGGACGAGGCCTAGCCTTATCCCCGGTCTAGTGAAGGCCCACGCCGTTCACACATCAATCATATTCACCAAACAACCAAATTCAAATCAAATCACCAAACTAATCTATGCAACCAAACAAACAAGTCCATGGTCTGTGGACGATTGTGTCGGGTGCTACTAAGCACCGTCTGCATCCTAGTATATATATGTAATTAGAAAAGAAATTGAAAGGTGAGAAATTCTCTTGTGGTGGGTGATAAACGTTTGTTGTTTTAGAAATGAATAAATTACAAACGTTTGTTGTGTTTTACACAATCACATAATTTGTTCGCGGTTTGGTGGCGAACGGGAGACTCTTACCCCCACATGTCCCTTGTGGTGGGGGTTGGTTAGGCAGTGGCCGGGAGACTCGAGAGGGTCGCCGTAAAACAAGTAACTAGGGGACCATGTGAAAGCCACGGTGGGTTTTACCTGCTGCTTGGGGGATGAAGGGATGGTTGCAAAGCCTACCGGATTTCGTCGGCTATTTCTCAGTTTGGTATCGGAGCTTTGGTTTACAGAGCTCGAGAACAAGACACATTAGAACCATACGAAAGAATTCATCATATATTGGATTAGCGATATCCAATTAGAATGACTCGTTAGAGATTGGATCAGTAGTATCCTAGAACGAGTGTGAAGAGTATATTTTTCAAATGAAAACAATTTTGTTTTTAAAATTTAAATCAATTCTACGTATTTGATTATTTATTTATTTTGAATATGGACAATCCAATATATAAAGATTTTGCATATACGCGTCATGAACGTATATTCGAAGTTTTAATATACTGGATAGATATAGAGTCACATTCTAGACACCCGGGGATAATTCTGGTGATGTGGCCACATCATCAGTATTTATATTCGTGTTTCGAAGGTGTGATTTCTATATATTTCCATTAGACTGGTGTGAGAACCAAACCTATATAGCTAGAATACATTGTTGTGAATTGGCATCAAAAACATGATTTTCTGTATATATATCAAATTATGAATTTGAAACTCTAATTCACAAATTGATTGATGTTTGTGTTGTTTGATTATTGTTGCCTAATTGAATTTTGAACCATTACGCCTAATTTAGTCAAATATTGAACTATATTGAAATTTGGTCGCATTTGCTTGCATATACATATACTTACATTGAACAGGTCATAGCAAGGAGGCTAGAGCCGAAGAATAAATTTTGTTTGCCCGACAAATAGGTACATGTTTACTACATAATTTACTGTTTTGTTTGGGTGATGATGATTTTATGAGCCTATTGGCTAGCCGCTTGGCTTTTTCTTTTTCTTTTTGAGATTAGAAGGACCGGGGAAGCTATTTGAAATTCCCCGATGCTCCCGATGCAGGGGAGGTTATGGCGAAATTTTTCGAAAATTTAGGGTGTTAGCCAAATTTTTGAAGAATTTGAAAATTCTCAGAAACTGAAAAGTTGGAGAATGGAAGCCAGATCGAACATAGAGTTAATTAATCAAACCACTTTCGACTTTGTTCCTTTTCGGGGATGAAAAGTTTTAAGTGGGGGAGATTGTAATAACCCGAAAATCTGGGCCAGTTTAAAATTTTTATTTCGGCAATTTTAGCGAATTTTGAGTATTTAAAATGAATTATTTTAAATAAAATCGATGAGAAATTTATTTTGAATATAATTAGAACGTATATATTATATACGCCGTCGTTAGAATATAATATTTATATATAATTATAAATAGGAATTGAAAATGGCGCGGTAGTTCGATAATTCGATTTCAAACTTCAATTGAATGTACCGGGTGCAAAACAATCCGGATTTTAGTGAAACCAAAAACACTAGGATCTAATTGATAATATCTTTCCAACGAATCCGAAAAATCAAAATTTCATAGCGGGAATCAAAAGATATGTCCAGTTGAAAATTCTGAATAGTCGCTATGGAATTCAGGCCCTTAAAGATGTACATTTTGCAAATGACCTCGGATTTCGACGAAACCACTTTTGTTGGATCCGTAGTGTTAAATTATTGTTAGATTCCAAATTTCATAATTTTTCGAATTAATATGTGAACGTGGCAAAGGAAAACGCGTTTGACCATTTCAGTTGATTTTAATCGACTGGAAATTGGCCATTTTTCCAACGGTCTCAGAATTCGACGAAACTAGTTTTGTTAGGACCGTATCGTCAATACGAAGCTAGAAAATATTTTTCTGGAATTTTTCTAGTTAGTATGTGACCCCGGTAATTCGAAATGTACGCTTAAAATTCAATAAAGTGATTTAAATGTAAATTTAATGGAAACTGATCGAAACGATCAAATCAGCTTGCGATACATACCCCATTGTGTTCGGAATGGGGGTAAAACGCTATAGACGACAGGCGGTGGACCTCGTTTAGAGGTCGTATGTAAAAGTCAACTTTTTAGAAAATAAAATAATTAAATAATAATAAAAAAAAAGAAAACCCTCTTCTCCCCTATACGTTCTGCCCCCCCCCCCCCCCCCCCCGTTCACAAAGAAATTCAGAAAAAAGAAAAAAAGGGGATCGAGCGATCGACGAAAAGGGGGAAACCATTGCCGCCGCCGCCGCTAGAGGTGGCGCAGCCCCCCCTTCACCATCCTCCCTTCTTCTTCCTCCTCCCCTTCTCTTCCTCGACCGCGTCGCAGACCCCCCATCAGAAATCGAAGCCGAGCCGCCTCCAACAGCCTCCACCGCCACACCCAGATCCGCCTCCATTAGCCTCAGCTCCACCCCCTCTGACCATAGCCCACCCTGCGCACCCCCTCCCCGAGCACCCCCACGCCAGCGAACGCACCCCCCCCCAGCGAACCAGAACTGAAAACAAAGGTAAATCTTTATTTTTACTTTTGTCTATTTTAGTCTTTTATTTATTAATTTTCTTATGAAAGAAGAAAAAAAGAGAAAAAAAACTGATCTTTATAAGTAATAAAAACTGTTTTTTTTTATAGTATAAAAATATGATTTTTATCATATGGGGAATTATTTTTAGAAAGCCAAAAATATGATTTGTAGCCTGGGTATACTATTTATAAAATAGTCGTGCTAAGAGATTTTATAGGAAAAGCAAAAATAAACATATTTTTATAAAAGGAAAACATACATTGGTTTGAAAATAAAAATCTTTGTTTTTGAAAATAAAATTTTCATTTCTTTTAAAATAAAGTAAGGATTGTTACAAGGAATGAAGTTATTTTTAGTTTATAAAAATAGGATTTTTATCATTCGATGTAATTATTTTTAGAAGGATAAAAATAGTATTTTTATCATATTGAGAAAATATTTTTGAAAGAATAAAAATATGATTTTTATATATTGAACTTCGAAATAAAAATATGATTTTTATATATTGAACTTCGAAATAAAAATATGATTTTTATATACTGAATAGCGAAGTAAAAATTCGATTTTTACATAGGTAGTGAAAGCGGGTAACGAAGATGAAAAAGGATGCGATGACGACGAAGACTTCTCTAAAAAGAAGTGCCGTGGAGCTAGGATAGCTATATGTGAGAACTTCTCACTCTAAATTCTCCTTTTCTAGTTATATATATATACTAGGATGCAGACGGTGCTTAGTAGCACCCGACACCCGTCATCCACAGACCATGGATGGCTTGTTTGTTAAATTGTTTGGTTGTGTAGTTGGTTAGTCTAATTGGTTTTAATCGAATTTTTGGTGAAATGGAATGGATTTGATTGATGTGTGAATGGCATGGGCCTTCACTAGACCGGGGATAAGGCTAGGCCTCGTCCCGTTTCTAGTATCGTGCCGTTATGCCGCCGAAATTTTCTAAAATATGTTAGAGAAATAGAAATATCATTTTTATTGTGTAAATGAACTGAATAGAAATTCATGTGTTGAAATAGAATATTTTGTCGTTAAAAATATATTTTTTAACGTGGAAATGAATAAAATAAAATATTCATTTACAAACCGGACGGTTTATTTATGTACACCTATTTGAAGGACATTGATTGGGACGATAAATTTTACACATCGCCCCACTGCACAAACTAAAATTTGTGTTTGATTGTTTGAAACCCCACACGGGTGTTGGGATGAAATTTGAAGTTCACTCATCCTGATTGATTAAATATGTCGACCGATTGATTGACAGGCTGTTATAAGCGTTAGATGTCTATATTTAATGCTTATACAGTGTAGTGCACTTTAGTTGATGGTTGATTATTTTTCAATGCTATTATATACATGTGTTATATGGAATCCATATAATTAACATTATATGGTGATTGATTGGGCCTCATTCCAATCGGGAAAATAATGAATATTATAAAAGAAAATTCATGTATTGAATATAAAAATAGTCATGTGTTGACGATGTTCATGTGTTGAAAATACTCGTGTGTTGAGTAAAATATTTTAAATAATAAAAATTACATCTTTATCATATTTAAAATTAGAACTACTTCCCAGTAGAAGTCTAATTGAAAATCAAACGATAGATACCATAGTTTTATAAAATATTTTACATAACAAAAATAGTGATGTGTTGACAGTACTCATGTGTTGAGATTAGTCGTGTGTTGAAAGAAATATAGATTCATGTGTTGAATGAAATAAATATTCATTTGTTGAATAGAATAACGAATTTATTGAAATATATAAAGCCGTGTTGATTAGAGATGCGTTATTTTGACGCGAACGATATTTATATCGATTTTATTCGTTGTATAATGAATGTTGAAAAGTGATTTCAAAATTTAATATTTTGAAAGGAAATTCAAATCGAATTAGATTAAAAATTGAAATTGAAATTTTATTGAATCAATTTGAAATGAATTCGAATCGAATAGAAAATGAATTCGATTCGAATTGAATAGAAAGTGAATTTGAATTCGAGTAAAATAGAAAGGAAATTCAAATTGAATTATATTGAAATTGAAACTTAAAACAAACTGAAATTGAATTGAAATCAATTTGAAACGAATTCGAATTAGATCAAATAGAAGGTAAATTCGAATTGAATTGAAACGAATTTGAATTTGAATTGAATTGAAATGAACTCGAATTGAATTGAAATCAAATCGATTTGAAATTGAATATGGTGTTGAAATGGTTTTGAAAACGAATGTAAAACGATTTATAAAATACGTTTTAAAAGGAAATCGACGAAATATATATAATATATATATATTATATATATAATGGCCTGAATAGAACGCGCCGCGCCGCGGCAGTTCGTGAATTTCGACCATTTATTTCAAACGGACATTGCGGGAGATCCGACCGTCGGATTCTCCTAAAACCGGAACCGTTGGGTTCGTATCGAAAAGAGTTTTCCAATGAATATTAGAAATTTGAAATCTAACGGTTGGATTTGGAATTATGTCCAAATCAAATTCGGAAAAGGTCGCTGTAAGTGTAGTTCGATGGCCGTTGATGGAAATCGACTGTACGGGCCTTGATAAAATTATTAAAATTATCGATAATTTGTGTAAAATTATAATATGTGAATTGGAAAGAATTGGGCTGGAAAATTCCACATTAGAGGATAAAAATAGATTTTTATCGAAATGAACTAGTTTTGAACTAGAATTAAAATCAATTTATTTTTGAAATAAATAAATTGAATTTGAAAGTGATTTTAAAAATAATCAATATTCCCAATACGTGGATTGGACTGGAGTTGAATCGAAATTACCTTCGGGATATTTCGATGTTGGATTTCGTGACTATACAGATATTGTTATGGGAATTTGAAAGATATATTTTATATCGTTATTTCCAATACGATACTTGTTGGTTTCAGAATTTGATATTGAATATAAGCCGGTATATTTTCTATTCAGAGCCTTGTATTTAATATCAAATGCGATTTGGGTTTATCGTGAGTCGTGTTTTAGATGACATTGGTTCTTTAACCCAGTTAAAGGCAGGATATTGATTTTTGAAAAGATTAAAACTAAGTGGAGTTTTAATGAATCTTTAATTAGATTAAAAATGTGAATTGATAATTTAAATTATCAAATCTGAAAAGTGATCGAGAGTGGAGTATCACCAGTTTTGCTCCAAAGTGATAGTTAAATCTTTAATTAGATTTGAACGTGAAATGGTAATTAATTTTACCGATAACACCGTGGTGTTAGATGTGGAGTATTGCCAGTTTTCTCCATGGGATATATAGGTTGGGATTGGGAAATAAAATAAATAATTACTTCGGTGTGGTTCGTTAATCTCGACTAGTTTGAAATGATATCCAAAGGAAGATTATAGAATAAATTTAAAGAATTTATTTTGGATAAAATTAATGAGAACCTTTCCCTAAGAATGTGATTTTGTGAATAAAAGAATATTATGAATTGGAATGAGGCGTTTGTTGTGTTTGTGTAACATTCGTTTATTATATACGTGGGTTATTCAGAAAGGCCGGGTTTATACCCATTCTGAATAACCGATTCGACGAGATGTCGAAGATGAAGACGGTGGTTGAAGACCGGAAGTCTTCACATCGTTTGGGTGATTACTGATGATCTTGATTGGGTTGTACACCCAAGATGAGGGAAACAGTCGGTGATCGTCCAGACGTACTTGGAGATGGATGGATATGCGAGGAAAGTGCCTCCGGTTTCGTTCAGACCCAGAGCGAACTTGTAAATGGATTGTGTGTCTGACATTGGATTTTATTCTGTGTTGATTGATCTCTATTAAATATACATCTGTTTAGCGGCGGAGAATTTATTCTCTTGCTTAACGCCCTTCTCTGAGACGTACGAGCTCAGAGGTTGTATATCGATAGACATCAGTCGCATGGAGTGAATTGCCAGTGTGGCACGCGTAAGTGGCAATTGATCAAGGCTTCTGTTGAAAAGCAAAGTCTTGTGGTTGATGATCAAAGCACGGCCTGTGTGGCGTAGCTTTGTGTATAACGTGAATTCGCGAGCCTCACACCTCGGTATGAGTCAAAAACGGGAGACGGACCGCTGGGAGAGCACGACGTTTCTTTCTAGCTAGGGTGGTGTCAGTGACCTACCAGCCCTGACATTTATATACTTTTCACCTGTGTGGTTGTTGGATACGAGGCGCCTCGGATATAGGTCTGTAAGGACCGGGAAACGTGTGTTCAGGAATTGCCAATCCTCAAAAGCAAGAGAGGACCGGCCCGGCCGATTCCAAGGATCATAGTGGGGTCCTGAGGCATTTGCTAGAGTGTCTCGAACGCGGAGAGGAGCTTGCCGCTTACCTCGGCTCATGACGGAATCCAATTTCCAATACGTGATATTGCGGTTTTAATTGTAGAACTAGTATGGCGACATGATATATGGTACCCATGCCGCCTATGATTGATATTTATGATTGAAATTGTTTTGACACTATACACTTATAATAGTATCAAATAATGTGTTTTAAACGTATCAAGCATGCTTTGGCTGTTATAAGGTAAAAACCCTATCCTCCGGCTTGCGTTGCATTGTGTGATGGGACATGGGTCTTATAACAGCTTCATTTTTCTTTATTTAGCATTACGCTGTTTGTTTTATGCACTGGTATTCTAGGGAGGAAACCCGTTCCGTGTCATACGGCGTGGTCCCTTGATTTACCGAACTTTAAAATAAAGAATAATAACTGTTTTAGTTCTCACACCAGTCACATGACTGACCTGGAGTTTATTGTTTTAACCTAAACTCTGGGTGCCCCTATTTTCCGCACGGGCAGCTAGTAGTTTTGGTTTTGCAGATTTATATTCACAGGGTCCTGATTTACAGCTGGAACGATGCTCAGAAAGCTCTGTATCCGTGTATCACTTCTAGTTGTGCTTTTGTATTATTTTTCCGCTGCTATGTAATTTATTGCAATCTCTGATATTTATCGAATGTAATTTATTCATTTATACTCTGTATATTCTTGTATCTGATGGGATTGTTGTAATAACAATGAAATGTTCTTCCGTCTGCGTTCTATTTTGTCTTGTACTCAATTCTATCCGTGCTTTCCTTCACGGGGAAGTTCGGGTCGTCTCATTGACTTTTCAAATTACCGTGCTATTTCTAACTCTTTTTATAATTAAAATTAATTTATTCATTCTAACTTCGATTTGAACCAAATTTGTGATCATTATTATTTAAAATAGATTATTTAAAATAGTCAAAATCCATTAAAATCACTTTAAATAAAATTTTAAATTTACCCCAAAATTTAGGGTAATTACAAACCGCAGCTACACTGACAATGCACCATCCCACCAATCGGGGAAGACATGCACGAACTCATACTGTTAGTCAATTTTGGGTCACCCGCATCTTTAGCCACATACTTGCTAAATCATTTTATATTCTGAAGTAGGGAAAACCATTTCACAACATAATAATCACAGGTACTTCCAAACTATAGTACTTTTCTAAATCATTTTGAAATTGTCGGGTTTAGTCCTCGAAATCCTTTCTGTTTCATAAATCATTTTACAAAAAATTCCCTGTCCAAAATCGGGAATAAATCTTCTTTTTACATAAGAAAACCACTTTTCAAAATCATTCATTAATTTTGAAATAAACAACATCGCTAACCACCTTATAGTCAAATCGTTAAGTGTTTCACAAGGTGTTAGCATACATATATTTCTACCTAACCCAATGCTAAATGTAAAAGTATATTTTGCTCATAAATTAGTCGAGCATAATCCAAACAATCAATTAATCCAATCTATATCAATAACTAAGTATATTTGGTTCAATGACATCTCATGTTTTACATATACAATAAAAAGGGAATTTTTATTGTAAACATATTTTCTATGTTGCTTATGACAAATAAAAAGAATGATTTTTATTTGTATACAAATTCCTATCTTTAACATAACAAATAAAAGTGAATATTTATTTGTACACAAATTTCAATCTTTAATATGACAAATAAATGTGAAAATTTATTTGTTAACATATCTCTATTTCAAAACAATGATCATTTTTATATATTCTACTTATACAATAAATATGTGGTTTTTATTCTTAACATGTTTTTATTTTCTATAATGATAATTTTTACTCTTTTCTTATATACAATAAAAATGTGAATATTAACTGTTAACATATCTTCATTTCAAACAAGGGAACATTTTTAATCCTTTCTACATATACGATAAAAATATAAATTTTATCGTTAACATCTTTTCATTTCAAACAAATGAACATTTATAATCTTTTATTCATATACGATTAAATGTATATTTTATCGTTAACATATTTTAATAATTCTAATTTGTTAAACATGACAATTATAATTTAACAATTCTAATTTGTTAAACATGAAATTATAATTTAACAATTCTAATTTGGCATTTCGAATATAATGACATTTCTTATACAATGACATTTTCAATATAATGACATTTTCAATATAATGACTTTATCTAAACATATGACATTTTTAATCTAATGACATATTTAATATAATGATATTTCAATATAATGACATTTTTTATCCAATGACATTTTTAATATAATGACATTTCAATATAATGACATTTTCAATATAATGACATTTTCAATATAATGACTTTATCTAAACATATGACATTTTTAAAATAATGATATTTCAATATAATGACATTTTTATTTACATAACATGATTCTAACATAAATAACATATTTATTCACATAACATGATTCTAACATAAATGACATTTTTATTTACATACCATGATTCTAACATAAATGACATTTTTATTCACATAACATGATTCTAACATAAATGACATTTTTATTCACATAACATTTTTCTAACATAAATGACATATTTATTCACATAACATGATTCTAACATAAATGATATATTTATTCACATAACATGATTCTAACATAAATGACATTTTTATTTACATAACATGATTCTAACATAAATGACATATTTATTCACATAACATGATTCTAACATAAATGACATTTTACATAACATGATTCTAACATAAATGACATTTTGATTTGCATAACATGATTTTAACATAAATGACATATTTATTCACATAACATGATTCTAACAAAAATGACATATGAATTTGACACAACATTATTCTAAATAAATGTCAGCTTAATATGACAATTGAAAATGAACATTTATTATTGGTAAACAAATTTCAATCTCTAGTATGACAGATAAATGTGAATATTTATTTGTATATAAATTTCAATCTTTGGTATGACAAATAAATGTAAATATTTATTTGTGCATAAATTTCAATCTTTAGTATGACAAATAAATGTAAATATTTATTTGTACATAAATTTCAATCTTTAGTATGACAAATAAATGTAAATATTTATTTGTACATGAATTTCAATCAAATCGAACAGATCAACACAACCAACATCAACCAATTCAAATCATGCACCACAAACAATATGAATCTTAATAGTGAATAGATAATGATTTCCAATGCATAACAATTTATTTTAATTATAAATTAAGAAATCTCACATTAGTATTTATTCCTCCTGAATTTGCAGTCAACTCCAAATCCGATTCAGACTATTCCATCATGTAGATCTTGAATTTACGGTCGCAACGCTTTCAGTTTCGCTGAATTCCGATTACATATGGAAAAGTTATGAATTTTCATCGATTTGATTGCATAAATAATATAATTAATTTAAATTACATTTTCTTCCTTCGTTAATTACAGGACCGTGAAACCCATTTCATCGCCAGAGACATTCCACCACCGCATGCCATCCAGAGCCGTAACCACCGATCTGACATCGCTGCATCAACCGCCGTAGAGGCTGAAGCAAGGAAAAAGAAAGAGGAAAAACGAGAAGGGATTTTAGGATATTATGGATTTGGATTTTAGAGGGTAGATGATAAGAGAGAGAGAGGAATATAGGATTTGTTTGCCTTGATTTCTTCTTTCATTGCAAATGGATTTTGAGGAATTTCTCTCCATGAATTTTTTTGAGATATAGATCTAGATTCAGAAAGGAAGAAGGAGAATTAGAGTTTTCTGATAGAGAGTGAGAAATGAAAAGATATATACGTGATTTATTTAACTAAGGTGCCCCTTTGTATTAGGCAAGTTATAAATAAATTAAACGTGGTTTATTAAAGCTGAGGTGGCAATATTTATCTCATATTCAAAATTTAAAAATAAATCACAAAAAAGAAGAGAAAACAAAGAAAATTTATGCATGAGAAATTGTTTGATGCTAATTGTTATAAATTTGTGTCTTTTCTTTAATTTCAAAACATATAACATCATAATTGCAGGAAACATATTAAATTGCGCAGACAAGACAATATATATATATATATATATATATATCTGTGTGTGTGTGTGTGTGTCTCTGTGTGTGTGAGAGAGAGAGAGAATTGATTGTTTTCGGAAGAATAAATAATAATAATAATGCGAAACAAAAAGTGGAAAGGAAAATAAGGGGATGAAGACATAAGGAATGAGAACATGCAAATGCAATAAGATGCATGAATGTAGAAGTAAGGAAAGAAATAAATGTGCACTTAATGGAGAAAAAGGAAGGAATAATATGTGAAAGATGAATGGAAGGTAAGAGGAGTGACGTAAGAATAAATAGAAGAAAGAGAATGGAATTAGAATGGGTAGAGGGTGCATTAAGTCTTCATGTGTTTTGTCTTAATGCGTTATTTATTTATTTAAGAATTGTAACGTTAAGAAATATATCAAAGTGAAGAGAGAAAGGTGTAATTCTAATAAAGAAACTTTCTCTCCATTTGTTTGTTTTAGCATTTTTTTTATAATATTTAAATTGAAATGGGTAACGTATACATTGAATAGGACACAATGAATGCTAATTAACGGAGAAATAGAGTGGAGAGAAAGAAGCACTGAATTTGAGGAAATTAGAAAAGGAATAGGAAAGAAAAGTAAACTTGCATGAAATGTGAATGGATAGAAAAATTATTTGTGTAATTTATTAAAAACAAAATTTAAACCCAATTATTTAATTTAATAATGGAGTTCTTTTTCTTTTCTTTTTTCTAACGCATTTTTTAACAAAAATTTCCTTAAAGTAAATTTTTAAATTGGTTCTAATTTTCCGGGTTGTTACAAAATCCCTTCTCTTTGCTGATATAGCATCAACCCCTAAATGCATGAAACCTCTTGTAGTTCCCCTGTCGTACCAAGATCTCCCTCATCATCAAATCTATAATCCAACCACCTCACAACAAATCAGTTCGGTTGACTAATCAAAGCCTTTGCCTTACTCTCCCGCTATTTGTCTAGTTGAACCCCTTACCTATAACTAATTCCAGTGCCATTGATCATCTTTTATTATTAGATTATGTTTTATTTGAATTCAATTTCAGGTCGGCCAAATTTTTGTTTCCATCTTCAGTTGCAAAGGATTTTTCCTGTTTACGGACTCATACATAGAAGATGAAAAGGAGAATTAGCGTCATAGAAGCTAACACTTGCCTTCTTGTCTTTTGTTTTGAGAATAGTGGGTACAAAAATGGAACATTGAAATGAGAAGGGAGGGGAAAATGGTATGGTGAAGTTAATAATTATTATAAGTTTTGACATTTCTACAAATTCGCCGCATCGGACTTTTATTCGCGTATGAACTCCAAATGATAAACAAAATACGGTCGTGTTCATAACATTTTCATGGCTTCGAATAAGTAACAATATGCACTATTTATTGAATATTGAAATATCACAAAAATGTTGTTGTTTTGCTTAAAAACGTTGAATTTAATTTCAATATTTCCTATATAAAAAACTACAGAAAAATCAAGTAAATTAAATTAAGAAAACATTAATAGAAATGAGTCGTAAAAGTACATATAAATATAATTCCTGATTGTCTATTTCTAACTGTATATTATTGCAATTCAATTTATAAATTTGAATTCATTATTATTTTATTAATTGAAAAGGGAACAAAATCAAACCATTAAATCCATTAAATTAATACTCAATCAGATTCCTAATATTTAAATCGATATTTCTCGTAAATTCACATTTCATCTACATGAATATATATTTACAAACCCCATATTAGTAATTCACATCGTTTAAATTATAAAATCAATATAATATTTTGATATTCAAAACTAAAAAAATATTCAAGCACAAAAGACTAGGTTTTGATGGGCCAAATACAGAGTTGGAGATATACCATCCCATTGCCACCTATAATCCAAATGAGTAACATCACGAAGAAAATTCAACACATAACCACTTTCGCAGATATATATATAAAAGAATTGAAAACTCATATCATCGCATATATAAAGGAAGAGAAAGCTGAACCCATCACATTCGATATTCCCTTTAGGTTTAAAGAGCCTCTCAATTTTTTTGTTCCCTTCCTTACTAAGGCATATTGGAGTTTCTCTTTGGCCCAGATATAGTTTTTTTGTGGAACATCTTGAAGCAAGTAGCCCTCGTGTCGATGAAAAAATTGCCATTAAAAACCTTGGAACAGCTACTGCGGACCATCATAGGGGACGATTATCGAACATGCCAGAGGCAGGAGTGAAGCTTAGTACTCCAGGGACGTGCGACAATGTCAAGGGAAGAAGTGCGATAGGAGTTGTAAGTGTGAACGTGCACATGTTCTCCGATGCACGTCAAGGTGACATTGTAATTAACAGCCGTAAAATGTGTAATTATGGTAGTTGCTGTAATTCTTTTGATTCAATTCTTGGTGACCGTTGGGTCCAACACATATATATAGCAGGAAACATCCTGTAATGAAGGCATCTAAAATAAAGAGAAATTCATTATTCTTGCTAGTTTTCTATCTGTTCCCTTATCTCTGTTACTGGTGCCTCCTTCCCCTCTATTTTCTGATCATTTCTCTGATCAATACTACTCTATTCTTCCTCTAAATTCTCCTTTTAATCCTGAATCTAACTGCTTCTTCCCTCTCATCTTCTCCTTCCTATCTTCTTACTCGGTTTCTTCATCTTTCTCGTATCTTCATTTTGCCTCGTTCACATCAAGAAATTACAGCCATGGCTACATCAAAAAGTTGTTGTAACAAAATGGTATCAAGGCCTCAGTCTGAGCATGATTTAGACCTCCAAACATCTGATCAAAACACTACATTCCTCTCCTTCCTCCAAGATCAAGAAGAGGCCTAGAGCAAACAAGATGAAGTCAATAATTAAGTTTCTCAATCTTTAACAAACCTGGACAACAAGAAAGATCTTTATATAAAAGAAGCCAACTCTAATTCGAGAGAATCTACAATTTGTTGCATTTGATAGTTCAAGATATACAACAAGTCATGTAACGACCCAAAAATCCACGCCTTTCGAATCGACCGTAAACCGCACAGGTCTGATCCAAAATGGTAGAAGTTCTCGAACCATTATGGGATACAATACATCAGAACAGAACACAGAAGAATATTTCATTGCTATTACAATAATTTTACATCAAAGTTCAAGAATATATCATTGCACATTGCAAATAATCCACGAATAATAAATTACAATACAGCGGAAACTTAAATATGCATAGCGAAAGAATACAAAATACTCCAGAGTATAACTCCACCCATAATCCAGGATCATGTTTATGTAATGATACGGATTTCGCTCGGACCTAATCGATTGCTAAATCGACCAAGATCGTTCAAAACCCAGATATGCTAACTCTGGGCATACAACACATTAAAACAAATAACAGAAGACTTCTATAAACATCATAATAATGTTACATCAGATTACAGAATATCAGAGTACATCGAATCATATAATACAGCGGAAGATTAATTTACAATAAATGTAATACAATTCACAACGGAAATATAAACTACACAGTGGAAGACTAACAATGCTCTGGGCACAGCTTTGAGCTTCGAACCAGAATCCTTCTTATATATCTGCAAAATAAACTACTCGACTGCCCGTGGGGAAAATAGGGGCACCCGGGTTTGTAAGGGAAAAACAAACTACAGGTCAGTCATGGGACTGGTGTGAGAAACTCTATAGTTAAAATTAACTTATCAAAATGATAAGGCAAAACACGGGACTACGCCGCTAACGCGGAACGGGTTTACTCCCATGAATGCCAGTGTATAAACAACAATCAATATAGATATATGGATCTACTATGCATCAATCAACATGCGATATCCCAATCTACCCATGTAGATTTATCACCACACTTAGATTTTCCAAATCAAATTTAATTTACAGAAATGATTCCTTTGGACTTTATTTCCCAATTTCTATTTCAAATCATTTGAAATACATATCTAGCTTTTATATCAAAGTAGATTTCACTTCGGGATCTCAAATCATTTGGAAATATGAATTCCAAAACATAACAATGCATACAAACAAGTATGCAACCAAATATCGGGCTCCCCTCAGACAAGGAAAATGGCACGTACCTAAGCAACTCGATATATATATATATATATATATATATATATATGCACCTCTCACACATGGAGCAGGCTACACACTGACCACTCGCCCTAAGACACTGCATCCTACCCATACTTTTAGTAGACGGGGTTACCAAATCTTTATCCACATACCAAATCATTTCATATCCCGAAGTAGGGAAAATCATTTCACAACATAATAATCACAAGTACTTTCATAATATAGTACTTCACATCAGTAGTTCACACATATGATTAGTCACTATTAATCACATAACCTTGAGCTCGTATGTCTCAAAGAAGGGTGTTAACCAAGAGAATAAATTCTGCGCCACCAAACAGATATATCATCAATAGTAATTAATCGGTTATGTGTTGAACCACAATGTAAAACGTAATATATTTCTAAATCATTTTAGAAATTATCGGGTTTAGGCCTCGAAATCCTTTCTGTTTTATAAAACATTTTTATAAAACATTCCATGTCCAAAATCAGGAATATATTTCTTTTCACTTAAGAAAAACACCATTTCAAAATCATTCATTAAATTTGAAATGAACTCAACATCGCTAAACACCTTATCGTCAAATTGTGAAGTGTTTCACAGGTTGTTAGCACACAGATATTTTTATCCAACCCAATGCTAAATGTAAAAGCATATTTTGCTCATAAACTGGTCGAGCATAATCCAAACAATCAATCAATCCAATTTGACATTAAATATAAGGTTTTGAATAGAGTTAGTATCGACTTATATTCAACATCAAATCCTGAAACCAACAGACATCATATCGGGAATAACGATATCGATATCTTCCAAATTCCCATCATAATATTCGTATAATCACGAAATCCAATATCAAAATATTTCGGAGATTATCTCCATTCCAAACCATTCCAATATATTCATTGGAAATTTCTGGTTATATTAAAACCATTTCTTAATCCAAATTATTTATTTAAAAATAATTGGATTATAACTCTAGTTAATAACTAGTTCATTTCGATTTCCAAATATGGAATTTTTCATCCTAATTCTTTCCAAATCATTTATTATGATTTTACGCAAATTATCGATATTTTTTAACAATTTTATCAAGGCCCTTTTAGTCGATTTCCATAAAGGGTCATCGAACTACACTTACATCGACCTTTTCCTATTTTGATTTGGACATAATTCCAAATCCAACTGTTAGATTTCGAATTTCTCATATTCCTTAGAAAGTTGTTTTCGATACGAACCCAACGGTTCCGGTTGTAGGAGAATCCGACGGTCGGATCTCCCGTAACGTCAATTTCAAGTCAATGGTCGAAATTCTCGAACAGTCGCTGCGCGGCGCGTTCTATTCATGCCATATATTATATATAATATATATATATATATTATATTTTTCGTCTATTTCCATTTAAAACGTATTTTATAAGTCGTTTTAAATTCGTTTGAAAATGATTTCAATTTCTATTCTGGCTCTAGTTCTTCAACTTTTCAGTTTCTAAGAACTTTTAAATTTTCAAAAATTTGGTTAACACCCTAAATTTTCGAAAAATTTCGCCATAACCTCCTTTGTACGGGGAGCACCGAGAAAATCCACAAACCGCCACATAGGCCCTCTCATCTCAAAAGAAAAAGAAAAGGCCAAGCGGCTGACCAATCGGCTCATAAAATCATCATAACCAAACAAAACAGTAAATATGTACCTATTTGTCGGGCATACAATTTTATTCCTCTTCTCTAGCCTCCTTGCCATGACCTGTTCGATAAATTGTATATTTATATTTTCATACAAAGCCTATATATATATATATATATATATATTCATTCAACGCTTTTATATATTCATACAACGCATGTATAATTTCACACAATACATATATAAGCTAAAAATAATATTATTAGCGAACTAATAATATTTCCATCGTATGACAATTTTATATATTCCATATATATGCTAAAAATGATAATTTTAGCGAACTAGTATTTATTTCAAGGTATGACTATTGTTAATAGCTCGTATACATGTTAAAAATGTTATTTTTAACAAACTAGAATTCATTTTAACGTATGACTATTTTATTACTTGACATACATGATAAAAATGATATTTTTGGCAAACAAAAATATATTTCCACTCATGACTATTTTTAACACTTCGTATACATGATAAAAATAATATTTTTGGCGAACAAAAATATATTTCGACTCATGACTACTTTTAACACTTCATATACATGATAAAAATGTTATTTTTGGCGAACAAAAATATATTTCGACTCATAAATGTTTTTATTACTTCACATACATGATAAAAATGTTATTTTTATCATTCAAAGAATTTATTCAACGCATGAATATTTCATATACTTCATACGTATAATAAAAATGTTATTTTTATCATTCAAAGAATTTATTTTAAACATGAATATTTTTATATACTTCATTTCACATCACAAACCAAATTCACACAAACAAATCAATCCAAACACACAACCAAACAAATAAGTCATCCATGGTTTGTGGACGACGGGGAGCAGATTATATTTGCAGTTATAAAATAAATAACTGAACAGAAAATTTTAGTGAGGAGTTCTCACCTAGAAGCTAAACCAAACTATGCGACTCTTCATATGTAGAAAAATCTTCATCGTGTTTCCAACGAGATCTGATTCACGCGGTATACGTTAAAAATCATGTTTTTAACATCGCTATATATATAATTAAAAATCGTATTTTAATATTCAAACCGTATTCATAAAAATCATATTTTTATTACGCTACATACATAATAAAAATCCAATTTTATCCGCTACTTCATAATATAAAAATCTAATTTTTATATCGCTACTTCTTAAATAAAAATCAAATCTTTAATTCGCTACATCATACAATAAAATCATATCTTTATATGGTGTTCATATGAAAAAAGATTACATTTTTACATGGTATCCATATAAGTAAAAAATCACATTTTTATAATATAAAAAAAATCATATCTTTACTTTCGCTATTTACATATATAAATCACACTTTTATCTTGCTAATACACATATAAAAACTGATTTTTAAAATGCTAATTACATATTTTAAAACTGATTTTTTTTCTTCTATGACATATATAAAAGAAAAACTGATTTAAAACTTATGTTTTTACCTTAAACTAAAATCAAATTTAAAATAAAGTAAAAAAAAGAACTCACCTTTTTTTGTAAAAATCGAATCTTGTGCCGGAGAGGGACCCACGGAGGCGCTGGGTGGTGGGGGAAGGTGCACCGCGGCTGTTGGCGTCTAGGCGGAGGCGTGGTTGGTCGGTCATGGCCTGAGGCGCGGGGGTTAGGGTTTTTTCGTGGATTAGGGAAGGTCTTCACACCGGAGAGAGGGAAGGAGGGAGAGGGAGGTGCGATGGGGTGGGGCCAGCCTGGACGGCGGCGCAGTGGCGTGCAAGGGGGGTACTGTCTAACAGCAGGGGAAACGGGAGGGAGGGCGGAAGCTGAAAGGTTAGGTCACGATTTTGATTTTTGACCGGATGTTTGGGGGTTTGACCAAGGAATGGGAAGAATGGATTTATATAGTTTTAATTTAATTAATTCTGAAAAGTAACTTTTTAATTCGAACCCCAAAGCGAACCTAATGACTATCGGCCCCAGCTAATTACCCCCATTCCGAACACAATGGGATATGTTTCGTAAGCCAATTTGACTGTTTCGATCAGTTTTCGTCAAAATCAAAATATAAATCTATATATTGGATTTGAATGCACATTTCAATTTACCGGGACCACATACGGACTCTGAAAATTCCAAAAAAATTATTTCTAGCTTTGTATTGACGATACGGTCCTAAAAAAACTAATTTCGTTGAATTCGGAGACCGTTTGAAAAATGTCCATTTTCCGGTCGATCCAAATTGACTTAAACTGTCAAAACACGTTTTTTTTGCCACACTCACATATTGATTTGAAAAATTATGAATTTTGGAATCTAGCAATAACTTGACGTTCTGGATCCAACAAAAGTGGTTTCGTCGAAAACGGAGGTCGTTTGCACAATCTCCATTTTTAAGGGCCAAAATTCCATAGCGACTATTCTGAAATTTCAACTAGGCATAACTTTTTATTCCCGCTATGAAATTTCAATTTTTCGGATTCGTTGGAAAGATATTTTCAAATAGATTCTAATATTTTTGGTTTTGCTAAAATCCAGTTTATTTTGAATCATGTACGTTCATTTGAAATTTGAAATCGAATTTTCGAACTACCGCGCCATTTCCAATTCTTTTTATAATTAAAAATAAATATTTTATATTCTAACGACGATTCAATTAAATATATATGCTTTAATTCTATTCAAAATAAATTTTTTGTCGTTATTATTTAAAATAATTCATTTTAAATATTCAAAATTCATTAAAATTGCCAAAATAAAAATTTTAAACTGGTTCAGATTTTCCGGGTTGTTACAGTTTAATACAGATATGCAAAAACCAAAACTACTAGGTTCCCGTGTGGAAATTATGGACACCCAGAGTTTGGGTGGAAACAATAAATTTCGCGTCAGTCATGGGACTGGTGTGGAAACTAAAACAATTTTAAAACTTTTATTTTAAAGGTTAGGTGTATCACGGGACCACGCCGTATAACACAAAATGGGTTTCCTCTACATGAATACCAGTTATGAACCAATCGTAATGCCTTTTTTTTGAAAATGAAGCTATTATAAGACAAGTCCCATCACACAATGCAAGCGCAAAACCGGAGGATAGAGTTTTACCTTATAATCGCCAAACATGCTTGATACGCAAAAATCTAAATCATTTGATAATATTATTAGTGTCTAAGTATTGAAAACTATTTCAAAAATAAATGTATCAATTTTAGACGGCATAATACCCCATCCTATTATGTTGCCATATAAGTTTACAACTGAGAACGCAAGGTTTGAATTGGAAGTTCGATTTCCATCAATGACCAAGGCAAAAGAACTTCCTTATCCAATTCAGACTATCTCTAGTAAGATGTCCAGGACCACACGCATGTGACCCTTGGAGCGGAAGAGCCGGCCCACCAATTCCTGGTGAGTTAGTCACTTATCTGAATAAAATGTTCCCGATCCTATCTGACCTTCATATTCGTCAGTTGGTTGACTGTAACGATCCACATTTTTCATATCGAAGGGTCGTAATTTTTTTATTTAATTCTCTAAGGGTGGAATTATTCTCATCTTTTGATATGTTGTTCACGGGAATGTGGGACATGTCCATGATTTTTACCAACTTTGTTTGTAACCATTTTGCCCCTGTTACTGTTTAGGACATAACTTTTGAATGGAAACGAATCAGGAGCTGGGATCAATATCATTAGATCGGAAATGGTGATTCCAATTCCGTAGATTATTCATATTAAGGATTTGGCTGAGTGGTTTGGGAGAAATCGTTGTTTTAGTGTTACTTGTTTTTTGGATAGACTAATTAGTCATTAGCGGGTTGATTAGTGAGGCTCATTAAGGCTAGGGGTTGTTGGCTATAAATTGGAGGTAGGGGTAAAGAGAATTGGTTAGTCTCTTCACTTCCTCATTTGGTTGCGTGCCTGTGATTTTCCGGCCCAATCAAATACTCCTCCACTTCATTTAAATTCATAGATTTATGAACTAGATTTGCAGATCGACATCGAGGAAAGATAGATCGCATCTATTGGATTGATTCAGAGGTCGTTCTTCACTATGCTTCGCTGTCCAGAATTAGAGATTTTTGTTTTGTGGCTATTTTGTGGATTTGGTGAGTGATTATCATCTTCCACATGGATTCAATTGAGTATATGGGTTTATTTGATCTTAGATTCATTCATACAAGTTATACTCACCCAGATCTAATCGATGTAAGTGTATTTTGAATTCAGATCACACTATATGATCTAAATTAGTTAATTAAAATGGCAATTTACATGTTAATATTGAAATCACATGTTTGTCATTGATTATATACAAGTTAGGTCCTATTATTGATTTGTTTATCGTTATTTCATGATTTGGTGAATTTGGTATGATTGTATGAAGATTAATTACGGTGCTAATGATGATTGTTTGTATTGTTATTGATTGTTTGGTCGAAAATGGATGCTTTGGATAAATTATATGCATAGATATACATCATTAAAGCTTAGATTGGTTGGTCAAAGAAAATTGGGGATCGGTTGATCGGAATCGGACGAAACTTGGCGTAGGAGCTCCAGAGGAGAAGGAGAAGAGGCCCGAGAAGTTTAGGTCCCAAACTCCATTGTTTGATGGTTCGCATGAACTCGGTGTGATAGATCGGGTCGGCATAAGGGTGGATCGCATGGATCGGGTCGGCACAAGGGTGGATCGCATGGATCGTGGAGTACATGGACCGCATGGATCATGGAGTGCGTGGATCGTGTGATACTCATTGGAGTAATAAAGTTGCAGTTGGATCGAGGGAACCAGGTCAAGGTGCGATCCAATTAAGGATCGGATGCGATCCACGGGGGTATGGTCCATAGATGGGTCATGATTGATCCATCATAAAGTGGCCAGAATGCGTTAATTCTTAATGCGATCGATAGGCTTGGTTTAGAATGGATATTAGTGAAGTTTGATAGTCATTGGACCTAACATGATGAAGATGAGACTCGGCGAATGTTGTAGCTTCGATGTGGACTCAGATGGAATATTCGAAGCACGACCGAGTAATCACTAATCGTTTGATGATGTCACGATGTTATAAAGACGAATCAAGAAGGTGGTCTGAGCTCGTAGATAATGGATTGCTCGAGAAGGTGCTTGAGCTTATGGATGTAGTCATCAAGGTGGATGAATAGAGTAGAAGCGCCAAGGGATCGTCGTTAGTTGGAGGTTCTAGCGGACTCAAAGCAGGGGTATAATGGAGGCACCTAAAAGACTAGGTGATTAGTCGAGTACCCTGGGCAGTCACGATGGGCTTAGATATGAGTCACAATGGCATATGATTTTGGCTAGAACCACGGTTACCATTAGCCCTTGACGGATGACAGGACAGGTCAGTCATATGATTAATGATGGATTCAAGGCAAGGAAGATGGTGATAGCCAGAGAGTCATGGATGTTATTATTTGCTTGTATCATCTTGTGTGGATCATTCGACGTTGAGGGAGATATTTCTTGCGTGCTTATCTGATGTTGGTTTCGGCCTTCGGAGTTTGTGCTTGAGGGCTATTAAACTCGATTAGAATGGTCCGTGCTTGATAATTGGTTGCTATGGCTGTTACTGTTTGTTTCTTCTCTAATTCTCTAGGAAGGCTATCACTGTAGGCAAGGTTTTAAATCTCGGATTTCGATCACGTTTCATTTTGAAAATTTTTGGGATCCAATCTCGTATCAGGTGAGATCTCAGACGAGATAAATGTATATCGACGTTCATCTTGGAATTATATCTCGGTTCTTAAAATACATCTTGGAATGATCTCGGACTACATGATATTTTCTACATTTCAGTATGTAATTAAAGTTGTAAATACAAACTACAAAAATAAATTAAGTTTCTTAGTTTTCACAGAGAGAACACTGGTTTTTAATGATTTTCAGCTTAAAAATCCATCCAAACTATAGATGGTAATAAATAATGAGAACATTGGGAAACAACACATAATATCACAATTAGATGAATAGAAATTGAAACATACCATCAGATAAGCACATCACTTGCATTTGTTCAAATTTTTAGCTGACTTACCTACACAGTAAACAAATAACTACAAGATGTGAGTTGCTTATATCATATTCATTAACACGAACACAATAAATAAATAACTATAACTTAAAACAAAATACCTAATATAGCATAATATTTATAAATAAGTTAGTTAGAGAAGCCCAGGATCCAAATATGCAAAAGGTCTTAGTAGTCATTAGTTAACAAAAATAACATCAAGTTTTTGCACTATTTATATTTTGATTACTAAAGCTACTATTTTTGTTGTCCAAAAGTCAGTTTATTCTTCATTTCCAGATTCTACTCTCCATTTGCACAATCAATATATGATATTGAAGAAGTATCTTCATCCGGCATTTCTAACTCATTGTCTTCAACGAATAGATCTTTTCCCTTTCTAGATGATAGCACACGAGATGTTCTAGTTCTTTTCATTGATATTCTATTTTTTTCTCACCTCACTACCTATAGCTTTAGCTACTTCATCCCATGTTAGTGCCTCACTTGGAAATACTTCTTCATCCATGTCGTCGTCTGAACGTATGGTATCATTGTTCAATCTTTTAGATGCACATAGCCATTCATCCACTAGCCCTTCATGGTGGTGAGACGCCAGAGCATCTCTTGTCTTAGTACCAAACTTCGATTTAAGTTGAGAATTAAAGTTGACAAAAACCAAATCTCTTAGTTTATCCGTAGATAGTCTATTTCTCCTTTTTGTATGAATCTGCAATTATTTAGAAATATGTACAACAACATAAGATAAAATAGACTTGCATATTCAAGAGAATATAGACTATTTTCTGGTTTTAGATATTAAAGAGTATCCCTGCATTTTAGTGACAAAACATTCACTAAAAGTTTTTTTGCTTGCTTGTACAGGTGTTGGATAGCATTGGAAATGACACATGCTGACATGTAGCAAGTTGTTTGTTTAAGAAGATGCCATATATGACAAATTGTTTAGTGTAAATATGTAACAAAATTTTACTAGCAAATATGCTGACATGCAGCAAGTTGTATGTTTATTGTTAGTAGCAGATAAAAATATCTTCCATTGTCTAATGCAGTGAATGTGACATTTGTTATTAAGATTTTGATAATTGTTACTAAGTTTTGTAATTTTTTAATAAAATATAATAGATAATACAATAGTATATAAGTTATTTACCATTTCGGATGTGCTCCATGCTCTTTCACATCCAGATGAACTAGTTGTAAAACTTAATACTCGAATAGCCATTTTCTTTAAATTCGGCGTTGAACCACCATGCAAATTCCACCAATTAACTAAATTTGAAAACCAAATAAAAATAAAAATTCTAAACATCAAGACTACAAGCAATAAGCGTTGCTAATAAATTTACTAGAAATAAAAAATACTTAACTAGATTGAAAGTGGGACTTTTTCTTTGTCTTGTAGCAGGATCAGATCCAAATGTTCCTTCTTGATTTTGATACACACCCAACTCCCTTGTAATATTGTCCTGAATTACTAAATCATTTTTACAAATTTTAAAAGAGAAGAGGAGAGCTGTAATAACCCGGAAATTCTGAGCCAGTTTAAAATTTTTATTTTGGCAATTTTAGCGAATTTTGAATATTTAAAATAGATTATTTTAAATAAAATTGACGAGAAATTTATTTTGAATATATTTAGAACGTATATATTGTATACGTCATCGTTAGAATATAAATAATTATATATATAATTATACATAGAATTGAAAATGGCGCGGTAGTTCGATAATTCGATTTCAAACTTCAATTGAATGTACCGGGTGCAAAACAATCCAGATTTTAGTGAAACCAAAAACAATAGTATCTAATTGATGATATTTCCAACGAATCCGAAAAATCAAAATTTCATAGCGGGAATCAAAAGATATGTCCAGTTGAAAATTCTGAATAGTCGCTATGGAATTCAGGCCCTTAAAAATGGGAATTTTGCAAACGACCTCGGATTTCGACGAAAGCACTTTTGTTGGGTCTGTGATGTCAAATTATTGCTAGATTCCAAATTTCATAATTTTTCGATTCAATATGTGAGCGTGGCAAAGGAAAACGCGTTTGACCAGTTTCAGTTGATTTTAATCGACTGGAAATTGGCCATTTTTCCAACGGTCTCAGAATTCGACGAAACTAGTTTTGTTAGGACCGTATCGTCAATACGAAGCTAGAAAATATTTTTCTGGAATTTTTCTAGTTAGTATGTGACCCCGGTAATTTGAAATGTATGTTTAAAATTCAATATAGCGATTTAAATGTAAATTCAACGGAAACTGATCGAAACGATCAAATCAGCTTACGATACACATCCCATTTTGTTCGGAATGGGGGTAAAACGCTATGGACGACAGGCGGTGGGCCTCGTTTCGAGGTCGTATGTAAAAGTCAACTTTTTGAAAATTAATTAATTAAATAAAAAAAACCTCTCCCTCTTCCTTTATCTCTGGCCCCCCCTTCGTTCATTTAAACAGAAATAAAAAAAAAAGAAAAAACCTAATCGCGCCCGCCACCGCGCTGCCCCACTTCGCCATCGCCAGACCCCCCCATGACCGCCGACCTCCTCTCAAAACCCCCCTCCTAGAAGTCGATCGACGAGAAGACCCCCCACCCCTCATTTCAGAAATCGCGACGAAACCCCCCCCCCCCCCCCCCCCGATGTCGACCAGAACGCCCTAAACCCCCCCAGCTGTCGAAGCTCGCCTGAACCGCCTCCCTTGGTGCAGCCGCACCTTGCTCCTCCGACGAGCCGCACCCACGACCCCCTTCCGCCTGCAGTCTCCGGCGTGAGCACACCCTCCCCCTTTAGGCGACGCTGATAAATCCCCCTTTTCCAAATCAAGGTAAAATTTGTTTACATTATTTCATTTATTTCAGTTCTTTAATTATTTATTTTATTTAAAACTGAGAATTTAAAATGATGATTTTGCTAAGAAAAGTTCATGTTTTTAAATAATAAAAAGACATGGTTTTTTAAAATATAAAATTTGTTTTCTTTGATTTGTACCACCAAGGAAAAAAATATGATTTTTCTTTAAGCAAAGTTTTTTTTAATAAGAGTAAAAGGATTTGGTTTTTATAGTTAGAAAGGTAAGACTTTTCAAAACGAAAAGGTAAGTTTTTTTCAAAATGAAAAGATAAGATTTTTCATCAAGAAGTAAAAATTTGACTTTTATATATTGAATAGTATAATAAAAATTTGATTTTTATATATTGAATAGCATAGTAAAAATTCGATTTTTATATATTGAATAGCGAAGTAAAAATTCGATTTTTACATATGTAGAGAATACGGGCAATGAAGATGACGAAAAGGCGAGAAGGATTAAAATTTCTATAAATGAAGTGGCGAGAAGTTGGGATAGCTATCGGTGAGAATTTCTCACCTTTCAATTTCATTTTCTAGTTATATATATATACTAGGATGCAGACGGTGTTTAGTAGCACCCGACACAATCGTCCACAGACCATGGACTTGTTTGTTTGATTTCAAAAATTGGTTAGATTATTTGATTGAAATTGATTGTTTCGTGAAATGAAATTGATTGGATTGATTTGTGAATGGCGTGGGCCTTCACTAGACCGGGGATAAGGCTAGGCCTCGTCCCGTTTCTAGTATCGTGCCGTTATGCCGCCGAAATTTTCTAAAATAAGTTAGAAAAATAAAGATATCATTTTATTTAATAAATGAACTGAATAGAATATTTTCATAGGTTGAATAAAATGTTTTATCATTAAAAATATAATTTTTAACATGAAAGTGAATAAATAAATATTTATAAACAAATCGGCCGATTTGTTTATATACACTGATTTGACCGATATTGATTGGGTCGATAAATTTTACACATCGCCCAACTGCACAAATAAAATCTGTGTTTGATTGTTTGAAACCCCACACGGGTGTTGGGATGAAATTTGAAGTTCACTCATCCTGATTGATTAAATATGTCGATCGATTGATTGACAGACTGTTATAAGCGTTAGACATCTATATTTGATGCTTATACAGTGTAGTGCACTTTGGTTGATGGTTGATTATTTTTCAATGCTATTATATACATGTGTTGTATGAAAATCCATATAATTAATTTTATATGGTGATTGATTGGGCCTCATTCCAATTTAGAAGATAAAGAATATTATAAAGTAAATGTTCATGTGTTGACTGTACTCATCCGTTGAGATTAGTCATGTGTTGAACGTAATATTTTAACAATAAAATTTATATCTTTATCACTATAAAGTAAATGTTCATGTGTTGACTGTACTCATCCATTGAGATTAGTCATGTGTTGAACGTAATATTTTAACAATAAAATTTATATCTTTATCACTATAAAATAAAGGTTCATGTGTTGACTGTACTCATCCGTTGAGATTAGTCATGTGTTGAATGAAATAATTTAACAAAAATGGTCACACGTGGACAGTACTCATTCGTTGAGATTAGTCGTGTGTTGACAAAAATAAATATTCATTTGTTGAATAGAATAAAGGAATATATGAAGCCGTGTTGATTAGATTGACGCCATTTTGACGTGAACGATATTTATATCGATTTTATTCATTTTGAAATGAATTAAATATAAAGCAATTTCGAAATGAATTGAATATAAAGCGATTTCGAAATGAATTGAATATAAAGCGATTTTGAAATGAATTGAATATAAAACGATTTCGAAATGAATTACATATAAAGCGATTTCGAAATGAATTGAATATAAAGCGATTTTGAAATGAATTGAATATAAAGCAATTTCGAAATGAATTGAATATAAAGCGATTTTGAAATGAATTACATATAAAGCAATTTCGAAATGAATTGAATATAAAGCGATTTTGAAATGAATTGAATATAAAGCGATTTCGAAATGAATTGAATATAAAGAGATTTTGAAATGAATTGAATATAAAGCGATTTCGAAATGAATTGAATATAAAGCGATTTTGAAATGAATTGAATATAAAACGATTTCGAAATGAATTACATATAAAGCGATTTCGAAATGAATTGAATATAAAGCGATTTTGAAATGAATTACATATAAAGCGATTTCGAAATGAATTGAATATAAAGCGATTTTGAAATGAATTGAATATAAAGAGATTTTGAAATGAATTGAATATCAAACGATTTCGAAATGAATTGAATATAAAGCGATTTCGAAATGAATTGAATATAAAACGATTTCGAAATGAATTACATATAAAGCGATTTCGAAATGAATTGAATATAAAGCGATTTCGAAATGAATTGAATATAAAGCGATTTCGAAATGAATTGAATATAAAGCGATTTTGAAATGAATTGAATATAAAACGATTTCGAAATAAATCGAATATAAAATGAATTCGAATTGAATTGAATATATAATGAGTTTGATTTAAATAGAAAATGAATTTGATTTAAATTGAACTTGATTTGATTTGAGAAGAAATTGAATTCGAACTGAATAGAAAACGAAATGAAATCGAATGGAATAGAAAACGAATTTGATTTCAATCGAATATATAACGAATTTGATTTGAATTGAATAGAAAGTGAATTTGAATTGAAAAGAAAATGAATTCGAAATGAAATTGAATTAAAAAGGAAATGAATTCGAATCGAATTAAAATCGATTTGAATGGAAATCAAATAGAAATGAAAGCAAAAAGGATTTATAATAAGAAATTCAATTTTGATTTGAATTTGAAATAAAGGTAGAAATTGTTTTTGAAACGAATTCAAAACTATTTATAAAATTCGTTTTTAATTAGAAATCAACGAAATATATAATATATATATATATATATATATATTATATATATAATGGCCTGAATAGAATGCGCCGCGCCGCGGCAGTTCGTAAATTTCGACCATTTATTTCAAACGGACATTACGGGAGATCCGACCGTCGGATTCTCCTAAAACCGAAACCGTTGGGTTCGTATCGAAAAGAGATTTCTAACGAATATTAGAAATTTGAAATCTAACAGTTGGATTTGGAGATACGTCCAAATCAAATTTGGAAAAGGTCGTTGTAAGTGCAGTTCGATGGTCGTTGATGGAAATCGACTGTACGGGCCTTGATAAAATTATTAAAAATATCAATAATTTGTGTAAAATCAAAAGAAATGATTTGGGAAAGGTTGGGATGAAAAACACCATATTTGAAAAGATAAAAATAGATTTTTATCGAAATGAACTAGTTTGAACTAAATTTAAAACCCAATTATTTTTAAATAAATAAATTAGATTTAAAAAGGGGTTTTAAATAATCGGAATTCCCAATATATTTGATTTGAATTGAACTAGAATTGATTTGTGGGTTTATCGTGAACTGTGTTTTAAACAACACTAGTTCTTTAACCCGATGATAAATAGAATGTGATTTGGGTTTGTCGTGAACTGTGTTTTAAATGACATTAGTTCTTTAACCCAATAAAAGGAGTTTTAACGAATCCGCAATTAGATTGAAATGTAAATTTGTAATCTAAATTATCAAATTTAGAAAACGTGCGAGAATGGAGTAGTACCAGTTTTGCTCCAAAGCGATAGTTAAATCTTTAATTAGATTTGAACGTGAAATGGTAATTAATTTTACCGATAACACCGTGGTGTTAGATATGGAGTATTACCAGTTTTGCTTCATGGGATGAATAGGTTGGGATTGGGAAATAAAATAAATAATTACTTCGTTGTGGTTCGCTAATCTCGACTAGTTTGAAAAACCATAATTTGATTTGAAACGACATCCAAAGGAAGATTAAAGGATAAATTTGAAAGAATTTATCTTGGATAAAATTAATGGGAACATTTCCCTAAAAATGTGATTTTATGAATAAAAGAATATTCTGGATTGGAATGAGGCGTATGTTGTGTTTATGTCACATTTGTTTTAATATACGCGGGTTGTTCGGAAAGGCCGGGTTTATACCCATTCTGAATAACCGATTCGACGATAAGTCGAAGAAGAAGACGGTGGTCGAAGACCGGAAGTCTTCACATCGTTTGGGTAATTACTGACAATCCTGATTGGGATGTACACCCAAGAGGATGGAAATCGTTGGTGATCGTCCAGACGTACTTGGAGATCGATGGATATGCGAGGAAAGTGCCTCCGGTTTTGTTCAGACCCAGAACGGACTTGTAAATGGATTGTGTGTCTGACATTGGATTTTATTCTGTGTTGATTGATTTCTGTTAAATATATATCTGTTTGGCGGCGGAGAATTTATTCTTCTGCTTAACGCCCTTCTCTGAGACGTACGAGCTTAGAGGTTATATATCGATAGATATCAATCGCATGGCATGAATTGCCTGTGTGGCATGCTAAGTTGCATGGATCAAGGCTTCTGTTGAAAAACAAAGTCTTGTGGTTGATGATCAAGGCACGGCCTACGTGGCAGCTTTGTGTATAACGTGAATTCGCGAGCCTCACACCTCGGTATGAGTTAAAAACGGGATACGGACCGCTGGGAGAGCACGACGTTTCTTTCTAGCTATGGTGGTGTCAGTGATTTACCAGCCCTGACATTTATATACTTTTCACCTTTGTGGTTGTTGGAATGAGGCGCCTCGATTATAGGTCTGTAAGGACCGGGAAACGTGTGTTCAGGAATTGCCAATCCTCTAACGTAAGTGAGGACCGGCCCGGCCGCATCCGGGGATGCCCAGAGTGCGTAGCCCTGAGACATTTGCTAGAGTGTCTCGAACGCGGAGAGGAGCTTGCCCCTTGCCTCGACTCATGACGGAAATCCAATTTCCAATACGTGTATTGCGGTTTTAATTGTAGAACTAGTATGGCGACATGATATATGGTACCCATGTCGTCTATGATTTATATTTATGATTGAAATTGTTTTGACACTATACACTTATTATAGTATCAAATGATTTGTTTTAAACGTACCAAGCATGTTTGGCTATTATAAGGGAAAACCCTATCCTCCGGCTTGTGTTGCATTGTGTGATGGGACCTGGGTCTTATAATAGCTTCATTTTTCGAAAAAGCATTGCGTTGTTTATTCTATGCACTGGTATTCTTGGGAGGAAAACCCGTTCCGTGTTATACGGCATGGTCCCTTGAATTACTCTCTTTTAAAGTTTTAAATATCTGTTTTAGTTCTCACACCAGTCACATGACTGACCTGGAGTTTATTGTTTTAACCTAAACTCTGGAGGCCCTTATTTCCGCACGGGCAGCTAGTAGTTTTGGTTTTGCAGATTTATATTCACAGGATCCTGGTTTACAGCTGGAATGATATCCGGAAAGCTCTGTATCCGTATATCACCTTCATTTGTGCTTTGTATTATTTTTCCGCTGCTATGTAATTTAATGTTATCTCTGATATTTATCGAATGTAATTTATTCATTTATACTCTGTATATTCTTGTATCTGATGGAATTGTTGTAATAGCAATGAAATGTTCTTCCGTCTGCGTTCATTTGTGTGTTGTTCTCAAAGTATCTGTTCTTTCCTTCACGGGGAAGAAACGAGTTCTCACAGTGGTATCAGAGCTTTGGTTTACAGAGCTCGAGAACAAGACACATTAGAACCATACGAAAGAATTCATCAGATATTGGATTAATAATATCCAATTAGAATGACTCGTTAGAGATAGGATCAGTAGTATCCTAGAACGAGTGTGAAGAGTATATTTTTCAGATGAAAACAATTTTGTTTTGAAAATTTAAATCACTTTATACGTATTTGATTATTTATTTTGAATATGGACAATCGAGTATATAAAGATTTCGCGTATACGCGTCATGAACATATATTCGAAGTTTTAATATACTGGATAGATATGGAATCATACTCTAGTGGCCTGAGGATGATTCTGATGGTTGAGTACTCGTCGTCAGAATTTATATTCGAGTGACGAAGGTGTGATTTTCTATATATTTCCATTAGACTGGTGTGAGAACCAAAACTTATATATAGCTAGAACACATTGTTGTGAATTGGCATCAAAAACATAATTTTTGTATATGTATCAAAATTATGAATTTGAAAAGCTAATCCACTAATTGATTGATGTTTGTGTTGTTTGTTCATTTGTTTGATAATTTTTGAACCATTATGCCTAATTGCATCGAATATTGAACTATATTGAAAATTGGTCGCATTTGCATGCATATATATATACTTACATTGAACAGGTCATAGCAAGGAGGCTAGAGCAGAGAATAAAATTTGTTTGCCCGACAAATAGGTACATGTTTACTATAAAATTTACTGTTTTGTTTGGGTGATGATGATTTTATGAGCCTATTGGCTAGCCGCTTGGCTTTTTCTTTTTCTTTTTGAGATCAGAAGGCCTATATGGCAATTTCGGGATTTTCCCGTGGCTCCCGGTGCAGGGGAGGTTATGGAGAAATTTTTCGAAAATTTAGGGTGTTAGCCAAATTTTTGAAAATTCTCAGAAACTGAAAAGTTGGAGAATGGAAGCCAGAATGAACGTGGAGTTGATTGATCAAACCACTTTCGACTTTGTTCCTTTTCGGGGACGAATAGTTTTAAGTGGGGGAGATTGTAATAACCCGGAAATTCTGAGCCAGTTTAAAATTTTTATTTTGGCAATTTTTGCGAATTTTGAATATTTAAAATAGATTATTTTAAATAAAATTGACGAGAAATTTATTTTGAATATATTTAGAACGTATATATTTTATACGTCGTCGTTAGAATATAAATAATTATATATATAATTATAAATAAAATTGAAAATGGCACGGTAGTTCGATAATTCGATTTCAAACTTCAATTGAATGTACCGGGTGCAAAACAATCCGGATTTTAGTGAAACCAAAAAAAATAGGATCTAATTGATGATATCTTTCCAACGAATCCGAAAAATCAAAATTTCATAGCGGGAATCAAAAGATATGTCCAGTTGAAAATTCTGAATAGTCGCTATGGAATTCAGACCCTTAAAAATGGGAATTTTGCAAACGACCTCGGATTTCGACGAAACCACTTTTGTTGGGTCCGTGATGTCAAATTATTGCTAGATTCCAAATTTCAAAATTTTTCGATTCAATATGTGAGCGTGGCAAAGGAAAACGCATTTGACCAGTTTCAGTTGATTTTAATCGACTGGAAATTGGCCATTTTTCCAACGGTCTCAGAATTCGACAAAACTAGTTTTGTTAGGACCGTATCGTCAATACGAAGCTAGAAAATATTTTTCTGGAATTTTTCTAGTTAGTATGTGACCCCGGTAATTTGAAATGTATATTTAAAATTCAATATAGCGATTTAAATGTAAATTCAACGGAAACTGATCAAAACGATCAAATCAGCTTACGATACACATCCCATTTTGTTCGGAATGGGGGTAAAACGCTATGGACGACAGGCGGTGGGCCTCGTTTCGAGGTCGTATGTAAAAGTCAACTTTTTGAAAATTAATTAATTAAATTAAAAAAAACCTCTCCCTCTTCCTTTATCTCTGCCCCCCCCCCCCCCTCGTTCATTTAAACATAAATAAAAAAGAAAAAGAAAAAACCTAATCGCGCCCGCCACCGCGCTGCCCCACTTCGCCATCGCCAGACCCCCCATGACCGCCGACCTCCTCTCGAAACCCCACCTCCTCGAAGTCGATCGACGAGAAGACCCCCCCCCCTCGTTTCAGAAATCGCGACGAAGACCCCCCCCCCCCCACCGATGTCGACCGCAACGCCCTAAACCCCCCCAGCTGTCGAAGCTCGCCTGAACCGCCTCCCTTGGTGTACCGCACCTTGCTCCTCCGACGAGCCGCACCCACGACCCCCTTCCGCATGCAGTCTCCGGCGTGAGCACACCCTCCCCCTTTAGGCGACGCTGATAAATCCCCCTTTTCCAAATCAAGGTAAAATTTGTTTACATTATTTCATTTATTTCAGTTCTTTAATTATTTATTTTATTTAAAACTGAGAATTTAAAATGCTGATTTTGCTAAGAAAAGTTCATGTTTTTAAATAATAAAAAGACATAGTTTTTAAAATATAAAATTTGTTTTCTTTGATTTGTACCACCAAGGAAAAAAAATATGATTTTTCTTTAAACAAAGTTTTGTTTTTTCTAATAAGAGTAAAAGGATTTGGTTTTTATAGTTAGAAAGGTAAGACTTTTCAAAACGAAAAGGTAAGTTTTTTTCAAAACGAAAAGATAAGATTTTTCATCAAGAAGTAAAAATTTGATTTTTATATATTGAATAGTATAATAAAAATTTGATTTTTATATGTTGAATAGCATAGTAAAAATTCGATTTTTATATATTGAATAGCGAAGTAAAAATTCGATTTTTACATATGCAGAGAATACGGGCAACGAAGATGACGAAAAGGCGAGAAGGATGAAAATTTCTATAAATGAAGTGGCTTGAAGTTGGGATAGCTATCGGTGAGAATTTCTCACCTTTCAATTTCATTTTCTAGTTATATATATATACTAGGATGCAGACGGTGTTTAGTAGCACCCGACACAATCGTCCACAGACCATGGACTTGTTTGTTTGATTTCAAAAATTGGTTAGATTATTTGATTGAAATTGATTGTTTGGTGAAATGAAATTGATTGGATTGATTTGTGAATGGCGTGGGCCTTCACTAGACCGGGGATAAGGCTAGGCCTCGTCCCGTTTCTAGTATCGTGACGTTATGCCGCCGAAATTTTCTAAAATAAGTTAGAAAAATAAAGATATCATTTTATTTAATAAATGAACTGAATAGAATATTTTCATAGGTTGAATAAAATGTTTTATCGTTAAAAATATAATTTTTAACATGAAAGTGAATAAATAAATATTTATAAACAAATCGGCCGATTTGTTTATATACACTGATTTGACTGATATTGATTGGGTCGATAAATTTTACACATCGCCCAACTGCACAAATAAAATCTTTGTTTGATTGTTTGAAACCCCACACAGGTATTGGGATGAAATTTGAAGTTCACTCATCCTGATTGATTAAATATGTCGATCGATTGATTGACAGACTGTTATAAGCGTTAGACATATATATTTGATGCTTATACAGTGTAGTGCACTTTGGTTGATGGTTGATTATTTTTCAATGCTATTATATACATGTGTTGTATGAAAATCCATATAATTAATTTTATATGGTGATTGATTGGGCCTCATTCGAATTTAGAAGATAAAGAATATTATAAAGTAAATGTTCATGTGTTGACTGTACTCATCCGTTGAGATTAGTCATGTGTTGAACGTAATATTTTAACAATAAAATTTATATCTTTATCACTATAAAGTAAATGTTCATGTGTTGACTGTACTCATCCGTTGAGATTAGTCATGTGTTGAACGTAATATTTTAACAATAAAATTTATATCTTTATCACTATAAAATAAAGGTTCATGTGTTGACTGTACTCATCCGTTGAGATTAGTCATGTGTTGAACGAAATAATTTAACAAAAATGGTCACACGTGGACAGTACTCATTCGTTGAGATTAGTCGTGTGTTGACAAAAATAAATATTCATTTGTTGAATAGAATAAAGGAATATATGAAGCCGTGTTGATTAGATTGACGCCATTTTGACGTGAACGATATTTATATCGATTTTATTCATTTTGAAATGAATTGAATATAAAGCAATTTCGAAATGAATTGAATATAAAGCGATTTCGAAATGAACTGAATATAAAGCGATTTTGAAATGAATTGAATATAAAACGATTTCGAAATGAATTACATATAAAGCGATTTCGAAATGAATTGAATATAAAGCGATTTTGAAATGAATTGAATATAAAGCAATTTCGAAAAGAATTGAATATAAAGCGATTTTGAAATGAATTACATATAAAGCAATTTCAAAATGAATTGAATATAAAGCGATTTTGAAATGAATTGAATATAAAGCGATTTCGAAATGAATTGAATATAAAGCGATTTTGAAATGAATTGAATATAAAGCGATTTTGAAATGAATTGAATATAAAGCGCTTTTTAAATGAATTGAATATAAAACGATTTCGAAATGAATTACATATAAAGCGATTTCGAAATGAATTGAATATAAAGCGATTTTGAAATGAATTACGTATAAAGCGATTTCGAAATGAATTGAATATAATGCGATTTTGAAATGAATTGAATATAAAGCGATTTTGAAATGAATTGAATATAAAACGATTTCGAAATGAATTGAATATAAAGTGATTTGGAAATGAATTGAATATAAAACGATTTTGAAATGAATTACATATAAAGCGATTTCAAAATGAATTGAATATAAAGCGATTTCGAAATGAATTGAATATAAAGCGATTTCGAAATGAATTGAATATAAAGCGATTTTGAAATGAATTGAATATAAAACGATTTCGAATTAAATCGAATATAAAACGAATTCGAATTTAATTGAATATATAATAAGTTTGATTTGAATAGAAAATGAATTTGATTTAAATTGAACTTTATTTGATTTGAGAAGAAATTGAATTCGAACTGAATAGAAAACGAAATGAATTCGAATGGAATAGAAAACGAATTTGATTTCAATCGAATATATAACGAATTTGATTTGAATTGAATAGAAAACGAATTTGAATTGAAAAGAAAATGAATTCGAAACGAAATTGAATTAAAAAGGAAATGAATTCGAATCGAATTAAAATCGATTTGAATGGAAATCAAATAGAAATGAAAGCAAAAAGGATTTATAATAAGAAATTCAATTTTGATTTGAATTTGAAATAAAGGTAGAAATTGTTTTTGAAACGAATTCAAAACTATTTATAAAATTCGTTTTTAATTGGAAATCGATGAAATATATAATATATATATATATACATTATATATATAATGGCCTGAATAGAATGCGCCGCGCCGCGGCAGTTCGTAAATTTCGACCATTTATTTCAAACGTACATTACGGGAGATCCGACCGTCGGATTCTCCTAAAACCGGAACCGTTGGGTTCGTATCGAAAAGAGCTTTCTAACGAATATTAGAAATTTGAAATCTAATGGTTGGATATGGAGATACATCCAAATCAAATTTGGAAAAGGTCGCTGTAAGTGCAGTTCGATGGCCATTGATGGAAATCGACTGTACGGGCCTTGATAAAATTATTAAAAATATCAATAATTTGTGTAAAATCAGAAGAAATGATTTGGGAAAGGTTGGGATGAAAAACTCCATATTTGAAAAGATAAAAATAGATTTTTATCGAAATGAACTAGTTTGAACTAAATTTAAAACCCAATTATTTTTAAATAAATAAATTAGACTTAAAAAGAGGTTTCAAATAATCGGAATTCCCAATATATTTGATTTTAATTGAACTAGAATTGATTTGTGGGTTTATCGTGAACTGTGTTTTAAACAACACTAGTTCTTTAACCCGATGATAAATAGAACGTGATTTGGGTTTGTCGTGAACTGTGTTTTAAATGACATTAGTTCTTTAACCCAATAAAAGGAGTTTTAACGAATCCGCAATTAGATTGAAATGTAAATTTGTAATCTAAATTATCAAATTTAGAAAATGAGCGAGAATGGAGTATTACCAGTTTTGCTCCAAAGCGATAGTTAAATCTTTAATTAGATTTGAACGTGAAATGGTAATTAATTTTACCGATAACACCGTGGTGATAGTTATGGAGTATTACCAATTTTGCTTCATGGGATGAATAGGTTGGGATTGGGAAATAAAATAAATAATTACTTCGTTGTGGTTCGCTAATCTCGACTAGTTTGAAAAACCATAATTTGGTTTGAAACGACATCCAAAGGAAGATTAAAGGATAAATTTGAAAGAATTTATCTTGGATAAAATTAATGGGAACATTTCCCTAAAAATGTGATTTTATGAATAAAAGAATATTCTGGATTGGAATGAGGCGTATGTTGTGTTTATGTAACATTTGTTTTAATATACGCGGGTTGTTCGGAAAGGCCGGGTTTATACCCATTCTGAATAACCGATTCGACGATAAGTCGAAGACGAAGACGGTGGTCGAAGACCGGAAGTCTTCACATCGTTTGGGTAATTACTAACAATCCTGATTGGGTTGTACACCCAAGAGGATGGAAATCGTTGGTGATCATCCAGACGTACTTGGAGATCGATGGATATGCGAGGAAAGTGCCTCCGGTTTTGTTCAGACCCAGAACGGACTTGTAAATGGATTGTGTGTCTGACATTGGATTTTATTCTGTGTTGATTGATTTCTGTTAAATATATATCTGTTTGGCGGCGGAGAATTTATTCTTCTGCTTAACGCCCTTCTCTGAGACGTACGAGCTTAGAGGTTATATATCGATAGATATCAATCGCATGGCATGAATTGCCTGTGTGGCATGCTAAGTTGCATGGATCAAGGCTTCTGTTGAAAAGCAAAGTCTTGTGGTTGATGATCAAGGCACGGCCTATGTGGCAGCTTTGTGTATAACGTGAATTCGCGAGCCTCACACCTCGGTGTGAGTTAAAAATGGGATACGGACCGCTGGGAGAGCACGACGTTTCTTTCTAGCTATGGTGGTGTCAGTGACTTACCAGCCCTGACATTTATATACTTTTCACCTTTGTGGTTGTTGGAATGAGGCGCCTCGATTATAGGTCTGTAAGGACCGGGAAACGTGTGTTCAGGAATTGCCAATCCTCTAACGTAAGTGAGGACCGGCCCAGCCGCATCCAGGGTTGCCCAGAGTGCGTAGCCCTGAGACATTTGCTAGAGTGTCTCGAACACGGAGAGGAGCTTGCCCCTTGCCTCGACTCATGACGGAAATCCAATTTCCAATACGTGTATTGCGGTTTTAATTATAGAACTAGTATGGCGACATGATATATGGTACCCATGCCGTCTATGATTTATATTTATGATTTAAATTGTTTTGACACTATACACTTATTATAGTATCAAATGATTTGTTTTAAACGTACCAAGCATGTTTGGCTATTATAAGGGAAAACCCTATCCTCCGGCTTGCGTTGCATTGTGTGATGGGACCTGGGACTTATAATAGCTTCATTTTTCGAAAAAGCATTGCGTTGTTTATTCTATGCACTGGTATTCTTGGGAGGAAACCCGTTCCGTGTTATACGACGTGGTCCCTTGAATTACTCTATTTTAAAGTTTTAAATAACTGTTTTAGTTCTCACACCAGTCACATGACTGACCTGGAGTTTATTGTTTTAACCTAAACTCTAGGTGCCCTTATTTCCGCACGGGCAGCTAGTAGTTTTGGTTTTGCAGATTTATATTCACAGGATCCTGGTTTACAGCTGGAATGATATCCGGAAAGCTCTGTATCCATATATCACCTTCAGTTGTGCTTTGTATTATTTTTCCGCTGCTATGTAATTTAATGTTATCTCTGATATTTATCGAATGTAATTTATTCATTTATACTCTATATATTCTTGTATCTGATGGAATTGTTGTAATAGCAATGAAATGTTCTTCCGTCTGCGTTCATTTGTGTGTTGTTCTCAAAGTATCTGTTATTTCCTTCATGGGGAAGAAACGGGTTCTTACAAGAGCCATCCATAAACTCTAGTTTTTTATCCAGTTCTTCTCTTTTATTATAATAATTGACCGGATTCCAGAAATAACCTATTAAATGTAATTCATTTTTCAACTTGTTGTTCCATCTTTTATCAAATATTGCCCAAACTGCTTGATATCTCTTTTCTATGTGATTGAGTGCTTCTACAATCTCATTTTTTGAATTCTTTAAATCTCCATAAAGCCATCCGATCGAAGGAATATCGCCATCTGCTTTTCTAAGAACTTTGACTGATGGTTCAAAAATTAACTGTAAGCTCCACATTGTCCCAAATGTCGGATTACTGATGATTCTTGTAGCCTGAAATATTACAATATAACAATATACTTAATAAAAAATTAACATTAAAAATGAATTGCTACTTTTAGTGGCACATTCTAAACATTTTATTAATAAATATGAAGCCAAACTTTCATAAAGTGGCACATTCTAAAGATGACCTGCTACTTTTGGAGACACATTCTGAAGCTTGAATAGCTCATATACAAAAAAACATCTCATATATAAAAGCTACAAGAAAGCTTGAACAATTCATATATAAGAAACCCACAATGTAATTTCACAATAGTAAGAAGGCTTTTTAACATGATTTTGAGGCTATGCCTCTAGACACCTAGTAGCTAAATGTCGTTTCAATCGAGTAATTCCTCCGCTAAACTCTTTATTGCAAAAGAACATATAGAACGCCTTCTACCATTGAGTTATTTCCATGCTCCTAAAATGGATCGCCTTTAAATTTGCCAGTGGTTTCTATTGTTAGCATAACATTTGATGCACCTGACAATAAATCCATACTGAAAAAATCCATACTGAAAAATAAAGAAAATAATTCAGTTCAATTACCACAAGAAAATAAAGCAATAAAAAAAATAAAATTGCACAAAAAAACCAATACCAAATGAAAAACGCTTAAATTAGTTACCAAACTTCGAATTTTCTATGAAATTGGGCGTTCGGCGCAGCCAGTTTATACCAAAAATTGCTATAAATTAAGCCAATTTTGAATCTTCGATAACAATGGACCATGTTACCAGTGTATCAGTAGGAGAATTTGATTTTGTTTAACTAAACAGACGAATAACTATGACTTTTTGACCGAATCTTCATTTTCAAACTAAATCCTTTTATATAATTCTATTTAAATCCTTTTATATAATTCTATTTATTCTATATAAATCCTTTTATATAATTCTATTTATTCTATATAATCCTTTTATATAATTCTATTTATTTTATATAAACCCTTTTATATAATTTTATTTACTTTCCAAATAAATATTCCTTTTATAATTATATTTATTTTTCCAAATAAAAATTTCATTTTCAAAATACACTTTGAAAATTCCCTCTTTACATTCCAGTATTTCATATGGTATTTAAAATACCAAATAACATAACCAGTGTCATCAAAATCAATCACAGATTTTATATCACATCATATATCTCAATATATAAAAACAAACAGTATTATAAATATTGAGGAATCTAGTTGGATCCCTCCAACTTGTTTCCCTGCATCCACAGATGTTAAACAATATAAATAACACCGATTTCATTTCAATATGAAATATTCTGATAAACAGAATCAATATTTGATTAACGATTTATATATATATATCGTTATCTAAAATTTCAACCAATAAATCAGCAATTCAACCAAGCAATCAACACACAACAATCAATCATCATTTATCAATACTAGATTATATTTATAAAAATATAAACTGTACAGAGTTAGTGAGATTTACTCACTTTGGACGGTCATCGTTAAATAATGATAACTGTCAGTTGATTTAGACAGACAATTTATTTGGCTATAAATTGTAATGAGCTCCAATTCACTCTTAGTCAGTTCCATTGCGTAGCCGCCGTCCATACGATCCCAACGGATCTGAACGTTCATTAATCTGACACCATATAGCCAAGATATTATAAATACAAGAAAATACATTATTTAGATTTAAATTAAACTAATATTTTTTTTATTGGGCCTTACCCCTCTTTGAAATCAGCCCATACCCACTTGAATGTTCACACCCGCTATTGCTAATACTTCTTCCATCTCCCTAAATTCAAAACCGACTGTTACTTCCCCTTTCCAAGCTATTGTCAATTATATACTCCTCTCCACCATATTTACATTAAAAAACATTTAATTAATTAAGCTAGAGAACATGCATGAACATTGTCACGTCCACGATCCATGTGATCCACCCTTGCGCCGACCCGATCCATGCGATGCACCCTTACCCCATATATCCAGTTTTATTTCTGGAATGAGGAAGAGCATAAGACACACTTGCTATTATTTTTTGGAAATCTTGTGAAAGCATCAGCTAAGAGCTAAGTTTTCAAAGTGTCACTTATAGAAGAATGAAGTGAGGTTCTTAGGCTATGTTGTTTCTAGAAACGGAATAGCAGTGAATCCCACTAAGGTGGCAGCAATCCAAGATTGGGATAGACCTAAGAGTGCAACGTATGTTAGGCGTTTCCTTGGGTTGGCGAGATATTATCATCGATTTATCAAGGATTTCTCCAAAATAGCTACACCATTAACAAGACTGACGAAGAAGAATCAAGTGTTCACATGGGATGCGAAGTGTGAGAAAGCTTTTGGAATCCTGAAGAAGAGATTGACAAATGCTCTTGTTTTGACTATTCCAAGCGAGAATGAGGAAATGGTGGTATATACCGATGTATGTAGTACTGGACTTGGAGTAGTGCCGATGTAGAAGGGTAAAGTTGTGGCCTATACGAGTCGACAACTAAAGCCGCATGAAAGGAATTATTTAACTCATGATTTGGAGTTAGGAGCGATCGTGTTTGCTCTAAAGATGTGGAGACATTACTTATTGGGAGTTCGATTCGAGTTGTTTATGGATCACAATTCATTAAAATACAATTTCCTCCAAAAGGATTTGAATCTTCGACAGCAGCGATGGTTAGAATTTTTGGCATCTTATGATTTTGGTACTGCCTATACTCCTGGTTAAGGTAACACAGTGGCAAATGCGTTAAGTCGAAGACATGATGGTTTGGGAGCGATGTTTTCAGAATGGAAGTATTTGAGTGTTTGGCAGGGTTTGACTTTAGGCCTTGGTGTGAGATAGAGCCTGGTAAGCTTATCGATAAAACCAATGCTCATTTAAAGGAATAGTGGGGGCCAAAAGTGGAACGAAAAGCTTGTCGAGATAATCTAGAAGCTGGAAGCGAAAGTGGAACCAGAGAAGGATGAGGAAATCTAGGTCGATCGAGAAGGTTGGCTTCGAAAGATGACTAGTTGTTCCTAATATTGGTGGATTGAGAGATGAGGTTCTGAGAGAATGTCATCACTCTAAGTTGACGATTCATGCTGGTGGTAATAAGATGTATCAAGACATGAAGCGAGTTTATTATTGGGAAGGTACGAAGAGGGATGTAGGAATTTTTTTTCCAAATGCACGAACTGTCAGTTAGTGAAAGCTGAACAGAAGAAGCCGAGTGGATTGCTTTAGCCATTAGAAATTCCTATATGGAAATGGGAGGAAGTATCGATGGATTTTGTCGATGGACTACCTAGGATTAGGGCATGAAATGAATGGTTTTGGGTCATAGTGGATCGTTTGGCCAAGAGCGCAAGGTTTACTCCTGTCTGATCAATTAGGACATCATTGAAGTTGGCTGAATTATACATTAAATGAATAGTTTGATACCATGATATCCCGAAAAGTATAGTAAGTTATCGAGACCCATTGTTCACTAGTGGATTTTGGAAGAGTATGCAAGAGAGTTTGGGAACCGAGCTATGTTTGAGTTCGGAAGGGTTTTGGAAGAGTTTGCAAGAGAATTTGCAAGAGAGTTTGCGAGTTAATCGAGTATTGGAAGATCTTCTTAAAGCTTGTGTATTGGATTTTGGGGGATCATGGAAAGAAAATCTATATATGGTTGAATTTTCCTATAACAACAGTTACTATTCGAGCATCGGGATGACACCATATGAAGCATTGTATGGTAGACCGTGTAATTCTCCAACATGTTAGTTGGAGACTGGAGATTAGTTGTTACTTGGTCCTGAAATGATAAGAGAGACATCGGATTGTATTGAGGCCATTTGACAACGAATGAAGGTAGCTCAAGATCATCAGAAAAATTACGCCAATAAGCTTCGAAAGTACTTGGGGTTCGACGCTGGTGATATAGTTTTCATTAAGATTTCACCTTTAAAGAATGTTGTTCGATTAAGAAATAAAGGGAAGTTAGCTCCAAGATTTGTTGGTCCATTTTCGATAGTCGAGCGAGTTGGAAAGCTTGCATATAGATTGGATTTACCAGAAAAGTTGTCAAGTTGCACAATGTTTTTCATGTGTCTTTTCCATGAAATTGTGTGCACGATTCGAATGTGGTGGTATCTTCGGATCAATATGAAGACTTATAAGTCGAACCCATTATTTTAAGGCCTCATAAGCCGCTTCGAGTTGTGGAAAATGACATGAAACAACTCAGGAGGAAGGTGGTTAAGCTAGTCAAGGTAAAATAAAGTGAGGATGATGATGATTGTGCGTGGGAAACGGAAGAAGTATGAAGACGACCCATCCAGAACTTTACGTGTGGTATGACCCATTTATATGATGTCACCCTTATACCACGATAACTTGTTCTAGTATTAGAAATTCCACATGCTAGGTTAATGCTATGGTCGCATGGCTAGTTGGATGCTAGATTCGATGGTAGACTGACCGCTCGTGGATGGTAGGCATGTAGAACAGTTTTGGTTACTCTTGCTTGCTTGGAATTTCGAGGGCAAAATTCCTAATGGAAGGAAAAATGTAACGATCTGCATTTTTTTGTAACGAATGATCGTAAAATATTTTCATTTAATTCTCCAAGGGTCTTGTTATTATCGTCTTTCGATATGTTATTCATGGGAATGTGTGACATATGCATAATTTTTTACCAATTTTGTTTATGACCATTTTGCCGTTGTTATTTTTGTTTAGGGTATAACTTTTGAATGGGATCAAATCACGAATTGGAATCAATTTCATTGGATCGAAAATGGTGATTCCAATTCTGTAGAGTGGTCATACTAAGGATTTGGCTGAGCGGTTTGGGAGAAATCACTGTTTTAGTGTTGCTTGTTTTATGGATAGACTAATTTGTCATTAGTGGACTGATTAGTGAGGCCCATTAAGACTAGGGATAAAGGGAATTAGTTAGACTCTTCACCTGCTCATTTGGTTAGGTGCCTGTGATTCTCCGGCCCAATCAAATACACCTCCACTTCATTTAAATCCACATATTTGTGAACTATGATTGAAGATCGCATCGAGGAAAGGTAGATCGCGTCAACTGGATTGATTCGGAGACCATTCTTCGCTATCCAGAATTAGAGATTTTTGATCTGTGGCTATTTTATGGATTTGGTGAATGATAATTACCTCTCACATGGATTCAATTAAGTATATGGGTTTATTTGATCTTAGACTCATTCATACAAGTTATATTCACCTAGATCTAATCGATGTAAGTATATATTAAATTCAGATCACACCATAGGATCTAAATTAGTTACTTAAAACGGAAATTTACATGTTAATATTGAAATCACATGTTCATTATTTACAAGTTAGATCCCATTATTGATTCGTTTATCATTATTTCATGATTTGGTCAATTTGGTATGATTATATGAAGATTAATTATCGTGCTAATGATTGGATGATGATCGTTTATTGTGTTATTGATGGTTTGGTCAAAAATGGATGTTTTGGATAAATTATATGCAAAGATGTTCATCGTAACAACTTAGATTGGTTGGTCGGAGCAAATCTGAGGATCGGTTGATCAAAATCTACGAAACTTGGCAAAGGTGCTCCGAAGGAAGAGTCGAGGAGGCCCGAGAAGTTTGGGTCCCAAACTCCATTGTTTGATGGGTCGCATCAACTCGGTGTGATGGGTTGGGTCGGCGTAAGGGTGCATCGCATGGATCGGGTCGGCGCAAGGGTGGATCACATGGATCGTGGAGTACGTGGACCGCATGGATCGTGGAGTGAGTGGATCATGTAAGACTCAGTGGAGTAATGATGATGTGGACGGATCGAGGGAACCAGGTTGGGGTAGGATCCATGATGGATCGAGTGCGATCCATATGGGTGTGATCTAGTTAAGGATCGAGTGTGATCCATGAGGGTGTAGTCCATAGATGAGTCATGAACGATCCATCACAAAATAGCCAGATTTGATTTTTGGTGAGATCTATGGGCGTGCATGGTTTAGAAAGGCCATTTGTGAAGTTTGGTTGCCATTGGACCTAACATGACGAAGATGAGACTTGGAAAATTTTGTAGCTTCGATGTGGATTCAGATGAAATGTTTGAAGCAGGGTCGAGTGACCGTTAATCATTGGATGATGCAACAATGTTATGAAGACGACTCAAAAAGGTAGTTTGAGCTCATAAATAATGGATTTCTCGAGAAGGCACTTGAGCTTATGGATATTGTCGTCAAGGTAGATGACTAGAGTAGAAGAGCCGAGGGATCGTCATTAGTCGGAGGTTCTAGCAGACTCAAAGCAGGAGTATAATGGGGCACCCAAAATACTAGTTGATTAGTCAAGTACCTTGGGCACCCACGATGGGCCTAGATACGAGTCACGATGGCATATAGAATTTTGCTAGAACCAGGTTTGCTATTTTCCCTTGACGAATTGCAGGATGGGCTAGTCATATGATTAACGTTGGATTCAAGGCAGAAGGTGATAGCCAGGGTCATGGATGTTATTATTTGCTTGTATCGTCTTGTGTGGATCATTCAACGTCAAGGGGGATATTTCTTGGGTGTTTATTTGATGTTGGTTTCAGCCTTTGGGGGTTGTGCTTGAGGGGTATTAAACTCGATTAGAATGGTCCAGCTTGATAATTGGTTGTTATGGATGTTACTATTTGTTTCTTCTCAAATTCTCTGGGAAGGCTATCACTGTAGGTTATGGAAGAGAAGTGTAATTGGAGAATCCTATTTTGTTGATGTATTAGGCATATCAGATGATTGGACTACCTATTATCCATATGCTATATTATTGATGTTGATAGTTGTTTTATCACTGATTAAGACTGTTGTCTGACTCAAGGTTTTATGTTTCCCTCTTATTACCTTGGGTTGTTCATCAATGTTGTTTATGGGCAGACTAGGTGATAAGTAGTAGTTCTTGATGAGGATGATGTTGTTCAGCGATAATGAGATGGAGGCTGACATATTACTATATGCTATACATACTTGTTGTTTCTGTTGATGTCTGTTACTCTGAGTGAAATTGTAGTGAGGCTCTTTGTACAGATTCTGATGTAATACAGCTGTTTTGTATGGGATATTTTCATGGTGATATGAAAAGTTGAAATTCTATTCAATTGCGCTTCACTATTATTCCCTATTGTATATGACCTATTATATTTTATCCATATGTTGTGGATTATACACAAGTTTCATTAGTGTTATTCTACCTTGATGATCGTTCCTAGCTGTCTGACATGTCTTTCAGCGCACTATTTCCTTTGTTAAGTGCAGGAGTTATGGGCGGTCATAACATTGAACATCATCCAAGGCATCTCATTCCAACACCCACATAAGTAAACTGCCTGGGCTCCATATCATGGCATCACTTTTAGCAAGAAAGAAACGTATGTCCTTTTTTTGTTGTCCTTCATCCTCTTTTCGACCGTTCACGAGCTATATGGCTTTTCGAAGTCACGTTTAAACACAAAGCTATGCTATGTCAGCCATGCTTTGATCATCATCCATTAAGCTCTGATTTAAAAAAAAAAAGCTTTGATCAATCAGCACTTAGCATGCCACATTGTTACTCCACACGTATGACCAGTTTCTTTTAATAATATAACCTTTGAGCTCATACGTCTCAAAGAAGAGTGTTAAGCTAAGAGAATAAATTCTCTGCCACCACAGAAACATTATCAATAACAACTCATCAATTATGTTATGACATACAATGTCAAACACACATCCATTTACAAGTTCGTTTTGGAGCTGAACGAAACCGAAGGCACCTTATTCCTCATCCCGTAAGGGAGAGTGGTACTTGCATATCCGGTCGGTCTTCAAGTACGTCTGGACGACCATCACTTATAACATCGTCTTGGGTGTACTTTCCAAGCGAGACATCAACAATAATCCAGACGACGTGAAGATCTCCGGTCGTCAACCACTATCTTTAATATCTTCAACAATCATCGTATTAGTTATTCAGAATGGGTTGAAATCCGTTCTTTTCGATTAACTAGCGCATTCTTAAAATCAAGTGATATTTAAACATATCATAAGTCTTATTTCATTTTGGAATATTCTTTTATTTAAATATTCTTTACATTATAGATTAACCCTTTAAAATCTTATCAAAGATTTACTTCATTTAAACCTCTAGTGTTAATCTTTTCTTGAAAATTATATAAAAAATTATAAACTCTCTTTTCATGAATTTAACTCAAATTATGGTTTATAAGCCTTATTGGGATTATCGACCCTTATAAAGAGTAATTACTCATATCGTTATCCCATACCAACCTATTCAACCCATGGAGCAAATTGGTGGTACTCCATATCTAACACCACTCGTGTTTGGTAAGTTTAATTACCAACTTATATTTCAAATCTTTGTTAAAAGAATTATTAAAACTCTTATATAATATTATTCTCCAAAAATCATTATTCCATGATTACAAATCTTTGGAAATAAATCCTATCGTTAACTAGGTTTAAGAATGGATGCTATTCAAAAACATCATTCACAACAAACCCAAAATCCAATTTGATATCAAAGACAAGGCTTTGAATAGAAATCATATCGAAGTCGATATCAAATTCTAAGATTAACCGATACCGTATATGGAATAATGATATCAATATCTTCCAAATTCCTCAAACAGTATCCGTATAACTATGGAATACAATATCGAAATATTCGAAGATTATCTCCATTCAACTCCAATCTAATTCATTAATTGGAAAACCTTGGTTAAGTTGAAACCCTTCATTCCAGCATGTTATTTTAAACACTGGGTCTTTAATCTTCAGAAAACTTTGTCAATTCTTAGTCGAAGATCCGATTTCCTTTCGGTTATTTATTTTAGTTGTTAGGCAGCTCATTCAGAAAAAATGTGTTTTACCTTTCTAGAACTTGGAATATCCAATCCAAAACCATTTTAAACCATTTATTATGAATTATCGTGATTTATTTCTATTTTAAATAATTTTTATAAGGCCCTTCAGCCAGTTTCCAATTCCGGTCGCCGAACTGCATTTATAGCGACCTTTTCCACAATATATTTAAACTTATTTTAAAATATAACCATTGGATCTTAAAACTTTTTATTTCATTTGAATACTCTTTTAATTTCAGATTCAACATTTTTTGTTTTGGGAGAATCCAACGGTGGATCTCCCAGTACGTCCGTTTAAAGCTTATGGTTGAATTTTGCGAATTGTTGCTGCTCGACTAGTCCTATTCAGACTAAATTTCACTTATAAGTAAAAAATAAACCAAAACACTGTATAAACTGTATAAAACATATATGATCCTTTTTGGAAATCATATTTCAATTATTTTCCTTCATAATCAAATATTCCAATATTAAACCATTTTAACATTATTTAAATCATTAAAATAATATTATTTTTCAAACCTTATTATTTTATATCCATATTTTCCCAACATTCATTATTAAAATAAATATTTTTGAAAAGAAACTTCTTTCAAAACTCTTTCTCGATAACCTAACCGAACTTCACTTTCAACCTTTACTATTCATTTTAAAAATAAAACTTGAATAAGCCATGTCTATTTGAAAATTAATTCAAATCAGTTCATTCAAGTTACGAATATTCATCGTAATTTTATTAACCTTGTGTCCATCCAAAATCGGACATCAAATTCAAACTTTTATTTTTCACTGAATAATTTATTATTAAAATATTCAAATTGATTTCGAATTGGAATGAGATTCAACCGGTTACCATATAATTCAATTATATCGGTTTCACACATCATATACATCCAATAATAGTTGTAAACAATTATCAACATCCAATCCACATACAAAGTGGAATTTCACTGTATAAGCCTTAAGTCAATAAGGCTTATACAATTCTATCAATCAACATATTAACACTCAAATCTAACAATTGGGATATGTGTAAATTAATTATCATCTCAATACTCGTGTGGGCTTTTCATCACAAATTAAATATTTGGGAGTTGTGTCAATTAATTATCATCCTAATACCCGTATGGGGTTTTCATCACAAATCAAACAATTGGGAGATGTGTCAATTAATTATCATCTCAATATCCGTGTGAGGTTTACATCACAAATCAAATCGGGAGATGTGTCAATTAATTATCATCCCAATACCCATGTGGGGTTTACATTCAATAACTAATAATTGGTGAATTACCTCATCAAGACCATTTAAGGTCCAACTACTTTCAAATCGACAATGTTTATGTTTTAAGTGCCATATACCCAAACAGTTCCATATATATCAAGTAAAAATGATATTTTAATCATACTACTCAGCATTTAATATCATATTAAACTTATATGATCAATCATTAATGATTTTATTAACCCAAATTTAATCAACTAATAATATTCAAACATTACACCGTGTAAACTGTGACTTAACTAAACTAGTTAAGGAATTAAAGTGAGAAATTCTCACCAAAGCCATCCAAATCCACGACACTTCATATGTAGGACTTTCAAGCTTGAAAATTTTCCAAAATTCTAACTTTTTACCCAAATCGACAACCTACTTATGTATATACACTTATATATACATATATATTCTTTAATTTGCAATCAAGAAGAAATGTAAGATTTTTAAGAGGGTTTAGGGCTTGGGGACAAAGGGAAGGCCACTGCCACGACTAGAGAGGGGTCCACCATGCTGGTGGGGCCGTGGCGTAGGGACGTAGGTCCCAGGGGAGGAGAGTTCAAGAGATGTATGGTTGATTTTATGGTGAAAGGTGGAGTTTTTAACACTTTAAAGAGGAGGGAAGGCTTTGGAGCAAAGGGAGGCCCACGGCCGGAGGTGGAGGTGGAGGTGGTAGGGATTCTGGTATTGGTGTGAAAGGAGGTGGAGGGGCTGATGGTGGGGTGCGTTGGCTTAGGAGGGAGGAGGTAGGTGAGTAATGGTGGTAAGCTTCCTTAAGAAAGAAGAAAGGAATAAAAGAAATGAAAATAAGAAAAGAAAATGGCATATGCCAAAGATACAAAAGAGAAGTGACCTCTTTGGAAGCAAATGACATGTGTCCTAGATGGTACATGATTTGTCTAATGCATGTGGCTTATGAAACTTATTGAAAAAGAAAGTTAATTATCCTTAATTAATTATACAACATTTACTTATTTCTAGTCGTATGACTACATACTAACTTCAAAAATTACCAAATTTGAAATCTCACTGCGCTTTACAATTACGGTTCTAACGAGCCCTATCTCGTCGAATTCGATGACCATTTGAAAAATGGCCTTATTTGTAGTTCTTATTGAATTTTGACTAATTTTTAAGCATACGTACGCTCACATACAAACTCCAAAAATTATGAAATTTTAAATCTTATCATATTTTGATGTTACAAATCTGATAAAATTGGTTTCTTCGGATTTCGAGACTGTTTCAAAAATGGTATATTTTCAGGTTATTAATAATATTATAATATCGAATTTTAATATAATTAACTTTTAAATCAATTTTAAAAGTTCTCTAATCTTATCTTAACTATTTAATAAGTCGTATACAAATACTTAACTCATAATCTCAAAATTTATAATTTCGGTGAATGGTGTTTCTAACCAAAATTGTTTAAACTGATAAGTTGATAAAACTAATTTAAATAACTTATCAAATCATTATACTTTTTGAAATTGTACTAAAAAAATGTGTATATGTATCCAGAACCTGCGCGATTATTCCAAATTTTTGAAAAATTGATTTTTCAAAATATCAGAATATTTGGGTAGTTACAAATCAAGGGCCAGACAACCAATAACCAAACAAATACTGCAGATGCCCAAGGAATTCTTGCTCGAACCCTTCATGGCCGACCCCTTCACTCCTCTAGCATCCCACCTCTTCTACAATAGCGTCCAAGAAATAATCCAACAGTTCCATAGAAAAACCCCAATAATCTTCCTCTACTGACTCTTAACCAAACCTTGCAATCCTTATCAAACCCGAATCAAACAAGCCAAGAAACTACTTCTTTGAACAAAAATTCACCCTCCCCAAACCTTAAACTTGATTTTCCCGTGTATAATGGTGATGACATAGTTAAAGAATGGCTTAATTAGGTAGAATAATTTTTTAGGATCAACACACGAGTTCAGGGGAGATCAAAGATGGGCATTGGACCATAGATCGAAGAAAAACTATGGGTAAAGATTTCCTCATTTTACCTTAAGAAAGATGCACTAAAATGGTTGGTATACTCGAAATATTCTAGGTTATGAGACATAATCTACATTCAAAGAAGAAATATTGGCAAGGTTCAACTCAGAAGAAATGGAAGCACCATATAAAACCTTGGCCAAGCTAAAGCAAGCGACCACGATATCTTCGTATCTATCCAAGTTTAAAGGGATAAATTCCACGATTGAAACTCTTCCACCACAATTCTTGTTGGATAGATTTATAGGAGGACTAAGGGAAGAAATTAGATATGATGTGTTTACTTCCAGGCCCAAGAATTATAAGCAAGTTGTTTCTTTGTCAAAGATGTTTGAAAGGGTAAGTAACCTTACAAAGAAAAACAAGGCAACCCGTCCTTTTCCTTCTTCTAAAAACAATCCTAGCCAGTCAGTCCCTTACCTCCTCCAAGAATGCACAATCTAGTTCAGAAAAGGGTACTACTGCCCTAGATAAATTGGCTAAGAGTAAAGGACTAGCCTGTATCCAATTGGTTGAAATGAGGAGACAGAACCTATGCTATGGTTGTGGTGAAGCATGGAGTAGGAATCATAAATGTAAGAATGCTAAGATAAATATATTGGAAGGACTAATGTTGTTGGATGGTAATTCGAAAGCAAACCTGGGTAATGAAACCGAGGATGAAGAGGATGTAAACAGGCAAGAAACACTCTTTGTCACCTTACATTCCATGTGTGGCATACCAGCCCTATCCACCATTAAAGTACAAGGCAACGTTAAGGGAAAACAATGCATATTTTAACTGATTCTGGATCCACCCATAGCTTTATTGATGAATTGTTTGCACACAAGCTTAAACTTAGAATCAATGACTCCAAGGGTTATGAGGTAATGGTCACAAATTGTGAAAAGATTCAGGGTTCACGGATTTGTCATGATGTAAACATTAGCTGCTAGGGTTGTAAAATGCCAGTTGACCTGCTCCTTTTGCCTCTAGAAGGCTGCCAAGTCATGCTTGGTGCACAATGGATGAAGAACCTAGGTGAAGTTACCTTAAATTTGTACAAACTAACTGTTAATTCGAGTATGCTGACATGACATGCGTATGGTATTGAATGAAGCAACAAGAAGTGCGAGTAGTTGATAACAAAACCTGGCCTAACTAAAGAACATGTAAATGGGAAACTTACTATGATGTTGTGCACTACTGAGATACCCAATTCGAGTAAAACAGAGATTATTAAAGAAGTACATCCAAAAGTCCAACCTTTCTTGAATTAGTTTTTAGAGATTACGAGCAATCGTGATTTGTTACCACCCTCAAGAGTCCATGATCACCACATTCCTCTTGTGACTGAAGCCAAACCCATTTGCCTAAAGCCTTATAGACACTCTTATCACATAAAGAATGAACTGGAAAAAATAATCAAGGGCATGCTAGAAGTAGGCATCATCATACAAAGTACCCCTACTCCTCTTCGGTGATGATTATTAGAAAAGGGATGGCATATGGCGACTATGCATTGATTATATGATCCTGAATTCACTCACAATCAAAGATAAGTACCCTATTCCTCTAATTGATGATTTATTTGATGAATTATTTGTTCAAAATATTTTTCTAAAATTGATATAAAATCAAGTTATCATCAAATTATGATGTTCGAACCAGATATACATAAAACCGCTTTTAGAACACATGAAGGATATTTTGAATTTACTGTTATGCCCTTTGGCTTAGTGAATGCACCTTCTACTTTTCAATCACTAATGAATGACATTTTTGGGCCATATATGATCAAATACATATTAGTTTTCTTTGATGTACTACTAATTAATATGAAACCAGACCCAGTCTAAGCTTATAGAGCATCTTAGGGTTTCGTTCCAGGTTCTCAAAGACAATCAAATGGTGATTAAACCATCCTAATGCAGTTTGTTCAAGAAAGTATAGAGTACCTAGGACATATTATCTCCTCCCAAGGCCTTGTTGTTGATCCAAGACAGACTAAGGAAGTACAGGACTGGCCAACTCCAAAGTGCTTGAAATCGCTAAGGTCTTTTTTTTGGACTATCAAGGTACTACATAAAGTTCATAAGAAGTTATGGACTCATAGAAAAGCTACTCACTGAATTGTTCAAGAAAAATGCATTCACCTGGTTTCAGGAAGCCAACCAATTTGAATACTTAAAATAATGCTTGACCCAATCCTTGGTGTTGACATGCCAAATTTCACACAACCCTTTGTTTTAGAATGTGATGCCAGTGGGTTAGGAGTGGAGCTATTTTAACTCAGCAAGACAAACTAATAGCTTATTTAAGCAAAGCATTGCATGGAAGGAATCTATCCCTGTCTACCTATGAAAAAGAACTGATGGAAAACATTATAACTTCTAGGAAATGGTCACGATATTTATTCGGAAGGCAGTTCGTAATAAAAACTAATCACTAAAGTCTCAAGTTCTTACTAACTCAGAAATTACATACTGGAGTATAGAAAAAGTGGTTGGCAAAGCTTCATGGGTTCGATTACATTGCGGAGTATAAAAGTGGAAAGGGCAATGTGGTGGCCGATGCATTATCTAGAAGAGATGAAACGAGCAAGGATCAACTGCAAGCATTATTTCAAAGGTGCAGACTCCATGGGTTAGTGAGCTAAAAAAGACCTTACGGATTTCAAATTGGTATCAAGAAGTAAGAGAGAAAATTCTAGATAAGGGAATAAGTGACAGTAAGTACAAAGTGGTGGATGGTTTAATATTTTATTAGGGAAAAATCCTCACTGATCATCACCTAACTTTTTACTATAAATTATACTTACCGAGTATCATTCGACTCCCTTAGGGGGACATATAGGGATCAAAGGGACAATCAAGAAGATTAAGCAAGTATTCTATTGGAAACACATGAAAAGGTTAGTGAAAAAATTCGTGAACGAATGTGACATTTGCCAAAGAAATAAAAGCGAAAATATGCGAATTTCAGGCCTATTAAATCCCCTTCCAATCCCTGATAAAATTTGGAAAGATATATCTATGGACTTCATCGCATGCCTACCCAAGAGTCACCAGTTCACAGTTATATATGTAGTAGTATATCAACTCAGCAAGTATTCTCATTTTTTACTTTAAAACATCCACATACAACAAGGGTAGTAGCAAAAGTTTTTTTAGTGGTGTGTTTAAACTGCATGGCTTACTTAGGACTATAGTAATCAATAGGGACACAATGTTTACAAGCACATTTTAGCAAGAATTGTTTAGACTTCAAGGCTTTAGTTTGAAAATGAGCTCCTCCTACCACCCACAAAGTGATAATCAAACCGAAGTGATTAACAAAACATTGGAATGTTATTTAAGATGCTTTGTGAATCATAAACCATAGAAGTGGGTTAAGTGGCTATCACTAGCCGAATATTGGTATAATAAATCTAGGAAAGTATCAACTAACACTACCCCTTACCAGGTCATGTATGGAAGAGATCCGCCTAACTTATTATCGTTTGTGTAACGACCCGTATTTTGGCCATCAAATATTTAATTTAATTTATTATTTTTAATATTATATTTGGAATATTTATGGATTTTAATATTTAATTCGTTATTTAAAATGAAGTTTTAACGTTAATTTCATTTATAATATAAAACGAGCTCGAAATCGCGTGGCAGTTCGTAATATGTAGTTTTGAACTTCAACTGAGAATACAGGATCCGATATAAGTCGGATTTCTGTGAAACGAAAAACGTTGGGTCATTACTGTGGTATCAGAGCTATTGGTTTAGTGATAACCTTGGCTCTTTGGCGTAACTCGATAGAGATAGGGTTAGTAATACCTTAGATTGAGTTTGTTATATATATGAGAGCGCGTATTTGTAATTTGATATAAAATTATTTTTGAAAATATTTTTTTTGCCCAATTTATTTTATAATAAAAGTAATGATTTTCTCAATTTACTATAATCAATTGATTTGTTAATGTTGACTTGAATGATATGTTGGATTGTGTGGTTGATTGCCTGAATAAATCTGAAAATGATAGACTTGGTTTAAAACCAATATGAAATAAATAAGTTGGATAAATTAATCCAGATTAATAAACCTGAATGGATAATTAAAGGAATACATGAAGTAATTATAAATAATTATAATCTCACGTGGATTAGATTGTGTGTAGAACTGGTTGGATCGTATGATATGGATATTTGAAACTAATTGATGCTGCTTTGGAGACTAATGAAATTTATTTGAGTTGAGAACAGGTGCAAGGGTGCCAATTCAGCTTTAAAATCCATCCAAGAGAAAATTCTGGAGTTAATTGAATCCAGTTTGAATAGAGCTGCATAATAACCCAGCAAGCTCGAATATAAAATATTGCTTACCGCATAATAACGCTAGCAAAAAGGTACGCCTATGCAGAATATGGAATTTTGGTTTTTATTTTGAGTTTGATTTTTGATTTTTTCCGACCCTGTTGGTCGCTGGCTATATATTTCTTGAACCTGCGATATTGCGGATGTTCTCCGTACAGGGGAGACTCTGCCAAATTTTTTCCAAAATTTAAGGCGTTAGAAATTTTTGAAGATTTTTGGAAAATTCTTTTATTCGGGATAAATTGGTTTTAAAACCAATTAGATTAATTTTGGGAAAAAAATCGAGTTTTAAATTTATTATTTTTGTAAAAAGATAATGGGTTTGTGACGTTCTTTCCTACCTTAGCAATTTCGAGGACGAAATTATTTTAAGGGGGGAAGAATGTAACAACCCGTATTTTGGCCGTCAAATATTTAATTTAATTTATTATTTTAAATATTATATTTGGAATATTTATGGATTTTAGTATTTAATTCGTTATTCAAAACGAAGTTTTAACGTTAATTTTATTTATAATATAAAACGAGCTCGAAATCGCGTAATATGGAGTTTTGAACTTCAACTGAGAATACAGGATCCGATATAAGTCGGATTTCTGTGAAACGAAAAACGTTGGGTCGTTACAGTTTGTCCCTAATATGGCAAAAGTAGAAACAGTAGAAGAAATATTATTTAGTAGGGACGTTATCTTGGAATTCCTCAAAGATAGTTTAAAGGCGGCACAAGAAAGGATGAAAAAATATGCTGATTTAAAGAGAACAGAAATAAGCTTTGGAACATGTGATTAGATTTATCTGAAAATTCAACCTTATGGGCATATTACTACCAGAGCTCAAAGGTCCCACAAGTTGTCACCTAAGTACTATGGACCGTATCAAATTAAAGAAAAGACTGGGATAGTGGCTTATAAACTCAAGCTTCCCTATCACATCAAGATACATCCAGTTTTTCATGTTTTCCAATTAAAAAAGGTGGGAAATTGAATTATCATTCAGGAAGATGTCCCAGTTATGCCAAAGAAGAAGTGCTTCAGCTTGATAAGATTTTGGATCGAAGAATGGTGCATATGGAGGGTAAAGCAGTAGTATAGATTTTGATCAAATGGAAGGGTAAAAGTGAGGACGAGGACACTTAGGAAGATTACTGGTCCTTGATTCGAAGATTTCCCACGCTAGATCTTGAGACAAGATCGATTTTTGAAAGGGAGGGGAATTGGAACATCTCGAAGCAAATAACCCTCATTTCGGTGAAAAAATGCCATTTCAAACCCTGGAATACCTAGTGTCGACCATGAGTTCATCGGAGATGATTATCGGACATGTCAGAGGCAGGAGTGAAGCCTTAGTACTCCCGGGACATGCGGTAGTGTCAAGGGAAGAAATGCAATAAGAGTTGTAAGTGTGCACATACATATGTGCACCTGTGCATGTCAAGGTGACATTGTAACTAACAGCCGCAAAATGTGTAATTAGTGCAGTTGTTGTAATTCTTTTGATTTAATTCTTGGTGACCGTTGGGTCTAGCACATATATGTAGCAAGAAACATCTTGTAATGAAGGCATCAAAACTAAAGAGAAATTCATTCTTCCTGCTACCTTTTCTATCTGTTCCGTTATCTTTATTACCGCTGCCTCCTTCCCTCTGTTTTCTGATCATTTTTCCGATCAATACTACTCTATTTCTCCTCTAAATTCTCCCTCTTAATCCTGAATCTTACTGCTTCTTCCCCTTCATCTTCTCCTTCCTACCTCCTTACTCTATTTTTTTCATCTCTCTCGTGCCTTCATTCTATCACATTTGCTCCTCGTTCACATCAAGAAAGTACAGCCATGGCTACATCAGAAAGTAGTCATAACTTTTTGGTTATATAGCTTTAACTTGATGTTTAAATTTAATAATTTTAGTTTGGTGTGTTAATTTTGATGTTTAAATAAAGATCGATTCTTTATTAGGTTTAGTCAATGTATTAGAGTTTTTTGTTTGTGCTTTTTCATCTAACAAAGCGGAGTTCTGCTGCTGGAATCAAATAGTTAATACTATGTAGAATTAATTTCTTTAACTAGCACATATTTTTCTAGTTCTTTTTGTTTTTTTGCATTGACAGACTGCGTGCTCGATTATCGTATTTTTTCAATTCTTTAACCGGTATATATTTTTCTAATTGCTTTTGTCTTTAACTCGGTGTTTAAATTTGATGACTTCAGCTAATGTCTTCAAAAGTTGCTATGTGCAAGAAATGATTTTTTAAATGTTGACTTATGTTTTAATGATCTATATAGTTTTAAAGATTGATTCCTCATTAAGTGCATTCATTGTATAATTATTTCGGTTGAACGACCGGCGTTAACCAAACAAAATCGGTTCGGTTAACGGTTAACCACGGCTATACGTCGGTTAACCGTTAACAATATTTCTATAATTATTTAAAGAGCCCAAAGTCGATTTAATGGCAACCCGACCCATCTATTTTCTTCAAACACTGATCGATAATTTGTGTTTGTCTATTCCTTTCTAGCCGCTGCTTTTCAAATCTCATTCGTTACATAACAAAAAGTCTTCGTTTTGCTTCATTCCCAAATCTAGTCGTGTGTGAATCAAATTGATCCTTCGCTATTCCGTCGCCTTGATCTTCGTTCTCTACTGACTGCAGCGTTATTAATTTAGGCTACGGTGAAAGCTAGCAAGAAGAGGAAAAATTTGAGTTTGATTTTGTAGTTTTAGCGTTTATCTGTTTAATTCCTTGCTTATTGTATAATTGTTAATACGGAGCTACTGATTGGTTGCTTACTGTTTATCCGTTTGAACTTTTAGGTTATTGTATTATATGATTTTCAAGTTTTGAACCGTTTGAATGCATGCAGGCTGCAGCGGTAGAATACTGCATAATTCGTTACTATCTTAGATACTTCATAAGCTGATATACTTGATAAATTATTATGTTAGACTGGTAAATTAATTTGTATTTTTTGAGTGAATATGAGTAGTTGGTATTTAATGATAGTCACAAATACTGCATATGATTAAACACAAATCCCATTTGCTTAATGATTATGCGGTGAGTTATTAGTTGGTGTTTAATGATCCTCATTACTGGATAACTAAATGATTATGTTGTGAGTTTAATATAATTTCTTTTGTTGTTGCCTTCTGTTTTACCCTTTTTGTTTTGCATAGCAGGTTTAGTTGCTTTTGGTTTTCCAATGACTGTTCTTTTGAAAGCTGAAAACATTGGGAATAATTAAGGACTTGTTTCATTTGAAATTCAGACTTTTGGCTTTGCGTTACCAGTATATATTACGATCATAGCTACCAAATTATGGATATTTAACCAGTATAATTGATATTTTTATTAGTTGTGACTGATTCTAAAAATTGCCTTTGCATATCTTCTATTATTGATTAACTAATGATGTAATGGCGTCTTCCTTTATATGCTGAAGTATCCTAAATCCAAAATTTCTAATGGTTTTAGCATTTGATTTGACGATTGACTCACTGAGTTTTAAACTTTATAGGTTTTTGGATGTAGCGTATTCTAATGTTTGTTGCAATTTGATATTCTTTACATTAAGACAGAGATTTGGTATTCTAATAATGAAATTAGATCGTGGTAATATATTTATTTAAATTACTTGCAATTTTTATGCAATCCTTCAAACAAATGATTAAAAAAACAACTTATTTTTTTTTTTTGCTTTTACACAGAGGGTGATGTTCTCCCAGATTTGCTTTTACACAAAGGGGTTGAAGAGCATCTAAATGGCCAGCTGCAGATGCTTTCTCAGGTTACCTTGCAAAATCATAAGAAATTGTTGTATTCTCAAATGAGCTATGCATGACTGGAAAGACCAGCAACTAGATATATAGACGGAAAGCATTGTGGGGTTAGTAGTTTTTTCTTTTCTTTAATTATAGTTTATATGTTCTTTGAATACATGCATAGCAGATGTTCTGCCAAAAAAATACATGCATAGCAGATAGGAAACATTAATCTATGCACAAATATGAACACACTTGCATGTTAAAATACATAAAGCATTTGTTCTGACTAAAGAGAGCACTTACATGTTAAAAATCTGAAGCATTTGTTCTTAGGTTGAACTGCAAACCATAAAACATGAAAATAAACATGAATGAGCAGATATTTGAAGGCAAATTGATTGTGATATATAAACCATAATGTAAAACTAGTGTAACTTATTATCACAGGTTTCATGTAATGTCAGGCTCAGTTTTCATATAACTAGTGTAACCATCATATAAAACAATGACAATATAAAACATGATTGAGCGCATATTTAAAAAAATAATTCCCTAGCATTATTTCAAGATGATCCCAAAAGCATATAATGTCAGGCTCAGGCCAAACGACTTATAACTGTAGACTGTTCAACAACTTCTTATAAATAGTCTAACTCCTACTGGCAAATTATTAGAATTAGTGTTGGAAGTTACATACAAGTAATCATGCAAAATGTATAATTATAGACAACACGTTGTACACCCTCTAATATGTTCAGTTCCTAATTTATATATGTTCAGTTACTTGTTTGTATATTTTCAGTTCCTTGTTTAGTTGTTTATATATGTTCACTGTTCAGTTGCTAATTTATATTTGTTCAATTCCTAACTTGCTAATATAATTAATTAATCTTATTTTGACAGAAAAAGAGAAAGATGGGGGAGTGGACGCTAAAGTATTTGAAGCTGAAGAATTTATGGAAAATGGATTGGAGACTATAAACTAGCAATTTGACTTTGTATTTTGTAGTAGTTGATACATTGTAATTTATATTTTTATGATATTAATTTGAATTTGAGTTGTGTTGAACTATAATAACTATCGAGTATCAACTAATGCTGTGTAAACCACATGGTTCGAAAACTCGGTTTCGGTTTCGGTTTCGGTCATTTGAAAATTTACTAGTTTCGGACGGTTTCGGTTTTTGTTTCGGTTTCGGTCCAAAAATCAAACATTTATATTTTTTATGAAAAAGTTAACGATAATTGTTGCAAATCCACATAGAATACTACTAGTATTACATATGGAAACTATTCTTGAAGCTACAATACTACTAGTTTACAAAAATATAATGAAGTAACATACAATACAATACTACTGGTTTTCTTCAATATCATGTGTTGCATAATATGATGGATAACCATATTGTGTTTGTCATGAACCCATAAATGTCTCCATCATATTGTCAAACGACGATGGTTCTGCACTTTGCGTTGCATACATAAATTGATTATTTTGATCACTCGAGATGTCACTATACGTTTCATTTGTTCCATAATACGAGTTGCCACTTGTATAGTCAGAAGTAGAATGTCTATAGTTTGGTGGATCATTCGAAATATATGGATTGTAATGTTCGTAATTATGTTGATGTACATGTTCAACATTTAAATTACTATCTCTTCGGCTGGGAATGTCACTTGCATCTCTTCTTGAATATGTTTGAGCAAACCTACGTGAATCATCACCATAGTTAGAACCAATGCCATAATTACTTGTCAACCCCACACCACTTCCACCAACATTACATTGATCATCATTTGACGAACCGCTACTATTTTCATTGCTTTGACTCGTTGTTGCTCGTGTAGGTATGCCATCAGCGGCAGCTACTGCATCATTCAGCGTGTCGGTTAGCCAAGGATCGTCGTCCAACAAGAGTGGTTCAATTTCAGTAGTCCACTCTGCTAATGGATCTTCTTCATGGAATATGTAATCCAGATCGATCAAATGATTCTCAGTGTCGCGCTGTCGTAAATTTTTTGCTCTTAATCTCATGTTGTAATGCACATATACCAGTTTCTCTAGATTTTCAAATTTTATTTTGTTTCTTAATTTTGTATGAATCATTGAAAACGTGGTCCAGTTCCTTTCACAGTTTGAAGAAGATACCGTTTGGCTTAAAATGTGCATTGCCAGAGTTGTTAAATTTGGAGCTTCCACCACTCCAATTATTGACCACCATTGAGCAGGAGAACATTGTTTTACAGCTTCATGTGCGTTTTCAGAACCAAACGCACCAATTTCCATTCTGTATCCTTGCACCTGTTGATGTATAAGTTAAATATTTGATGTCTGAAATGTTAAATGTTATTCATAACTATTATGATGTTAGTTTTATCTGTTTTCCAATTTTAATTTGCATATTAATATCTGGCACCATCCTTTCAAGAACTTTGTTAAATCCATCCGTTGCTTCTTTATCATTTGTTGGATTTCCATACTGAATGATAGGATTAAGAAAATAATCTATATGAAAAAGTGCAAATATTATTGAATTGTAATATATGTGACTATTTGTATGACGACTAATGAAAGTGAACAAATTACCTGCCGCATGAAGAGGTCGATGTAATTGTCTTTCCCATCTTTTATATATTATATTCCACCATTTTTGATATTGACTTGCACCAACATTTTTTCTAATCGATTCTTTTGATCGATCCATTGCTTCATAAAGATATCTCATATCTGTTTTGTCGTCACTATCTACTAATCGTAGAACTTTCACTAGTGGCTCAAAAACAAGTATGACAGAAGCAACATAATTCCAAAAATCATTGTTGTAAATTAGCGTTGAGACAATAATTGCGGTTCTTTTATCTTTGGTATTGAGCCTCGGAAGTCTTGTTGTCCACTATCGCGAAGCTATCATTCTTCTCAAATCATCTTTATGTTTGTAAATAGATTGTAGTGCAATGAAGTGAGTTGCAAAACGTGTTACTACCGGTCTAATCAATTCTCTATTATTTGTCTCCTTTCTCATAATAGAAAGTAATCAACCATGATTGTATATAAATGTTGTTATTAACTAGCAATTTTTGATAACATTTGTTACCTCTGTTTCTTGTGAAATATCCTCCAAAATCAAATCAATGCAATGAGCTGCACATGGTGTCCAATATAAATGTTTTCTTTTTTGCATCAGTAACAACCCGGTAGCTTTGTAGTTTGCTCCGTTATCTGTAATAACCTGCACTAACCTGTTTTCACCAATTTCTTCAACAACATCATCCATTAATCGACAAATATATTCTCCATTTTGGAATTCATCTATAGCATCTACAGATTTGATAAACACCGTTCCATGAGTAGAGTACACAAGAAAGTTTATAATTTTTTGTCGGTTTTGTGTACTCCAACCATCACATATTAGTGTACAACCATATTCATCCCAGAAATTGTGCAACGTTTTAATATAATGTCCAATTTCTTCTATTTCCATTTTAAGATACGAGTGCGATATTTCATAAGCAGTAGGTGGAGCAATTCCACGACCACCTTCGGCAATCGCGTCAACCATTGTTGTATAATATGGACTATTAGCAACATTATGAGGAATATGGTTAAAGAAAAAGAACTTAGAAATAGCTCGACCGATATATTTTTTGGCATCTTTAATACCTTTCATTGCAGATTTGATAGAAGGTTGAGTTCTTCCACCTCGTTTCTGCATATATGAGTCGATTCTTCCAGCAGCACAAGAGTCAAAATCTTCATCTAGTCTAACAGTTTTACCACGCTGTGTTTGACTTGAACTACCACCCGATCGTCCGGTGGTACGAGATCTGGGTAGAGATCTGTTCATATCTTCGTCTCTAAGCATATCTCTGCTCTGTCGCATGGCACGTTGCAATTCTTCATCTTCTTCACTCTCATTTTCTGGTACTTGTGCTCTGCTCATCAATTCTTCTTGTAAGTGTTGCTTTTCTAATTTTCCTTTGTTTCATTCATTTCTCTTTTGATTGATATGCGATCGTATAAGTTGTTTAACTTCTTTAGGGACAATTAAACAAGCTGTTACGTCACCACCTACTCCTGCCAGATGTTCTTTCAAGCGAGTCAGGCCACCGCCATTAATTATTTTATGGCAAAAATTACATTTTGTTTTTCGAATATTGCCATCGATTGCGGTACCATAATTCCAACCAATTTCAGTTTGATTTGCCATTGCGTACCTGAAATTATACATAAATGATACAATATAATCATACAAAAGAATAAGAAACATTGATCGAAGTCGTGAAATTATACATAAACGATACAATATAATCATAAATGATACAATATAATCATACTAAAGAAAAAGAATAAGAAACATAAATGATCCAATGTTCAAGTCCAATGTTCAATATTCTAGTCCATATTCAGATCGGCATATGCAGGTCAGTTCAACATGTTCAGGTCAGTTCAACATGTCTAAGTCAGTTCAACGTGTTCAGGTCAGTACAACGTGTTTAAGTCCATTTTTATATGCAATGTTCATGTCAGTTCAACGTGTTCAAGTCCATTTGTATATGCAATGTTCATGTCAGTTCACTATGAAAGTCTAACGTTCAATTTAGTCCAACCGTATGCATAAAAAAAAAACACGTTAAAAAAAACTGTATGCATAAAAATAAACATGTTAAAAAAAATAAACAAACACGTAAATATAAATAAACAAACACGTTAAAAATAAACAGACCGTATGGTTAAATCAGTCCAACTGTATGCCCAAACACAATATATTCAGTCCAAAGTATGCATTAGAAAAAGGGGCTTCCAGTATATTTCTCCACGTTCCCTTTCACGTGAACTTTCCCTTTCCCTTTTCAGTCCAACACGCAAATCACAACTCACGAAAGAGGGAAAATGAAAAAAATTAAAATACGAAGGCAGCAAAAATAATTAGGGAATTAATCACCTCAAATCGATTTTGAAATCGAAGTCGGTTTGGAAGCTTGCGGGTTGCAGCTCGATTTAGATTCCACTGAAAGTCGATCTCGGTTTAGAACTCGATTTGAGATTTTTGATTCCACTGAAAGATTGTTGAGGACTGAAGAAAGCGTGGTAATTTATAGCCAATGTTTTTACTGTTTGATCACGAGATGTTACTTTTCCTTTTTCTTTTCAAATTCTGACTGATTTCGCGAATTTAGGGTTTTTATTTACTTGCTTGTTTAACCGAAATGAGATTTCTTAATGTTTTTGTCTCGCCCTCTGCCGGAACCGGAATGAGATGAATAGGATCTTGCGGTTCCGGACAAATTTTCAAACCATGGTAAACCAACCATGAAGTATGAACTGACTGTATTGCAGTTCGATGTATTGTGTAACATGAAAGTACGTATCCGTGACTGCAAGCATGATCAAACATAAAAAGGATGCCCAATGACTTCACCGATCATGCGTTATGCACTTATGAAGTTTGTTAGTCATAAGTTTTAGGCTCCAGAGCCAATGTAACTTGCAACTCTGTAAATTAAGCAAAATGCAAATCATGTTTAATGCATGTGCAAATGTATGCCTTTAAGAATATTATTAATGGAGCCTCTTGAATCCTGAATTACATGCCGATCGAGTAGTAGAGAACTTTCTGTAGAATCATTTAACCAAATTTGTTCTTAGGTTAGTGTAGCCAATCAGAGAAATGTTAAATGCAACATTAATGCGTTGCTTACGGATAAGCTATTTAGATACATAGCATTTGTTTGTAGAGTTAAAACAAAATTTTCACTTATGATGATATTTTGGGATAGTAGAAAAAAATTAAAATTAAATGAAGAAAAATTAATTGTTTGTAGACTTGAATTTTGAACAGTAGCAGCAATATGGATGATGAAATACCTAAACCTAGAGGGAAACAACTATCTAATATCGACATCCGGGAAGAAATCGAGAATTCAGAATGGTGTGTAGACTCAGAGTTATGATATACTTGTGCTGGTCGTAAAAAGAAAATGGAAGCAACCAATTGTTTAGTGTACTACTTTCCACAAGGTCATGCGGAGAATGCTCAATGTTCCCTTGATGACATAGATTGTTGGAAATTATTATGAAAACCAAAGGATGAATTATTAAAAAAATGATTAAGTGTGAGATGATTCATATATATGAATGGATTCATCTATTTCCACCCTACTAATAGCTCTTCACACCCCAATAAAAATTTTAAAAATTCAATGCCAATTATGCCCTTTAATAATTTTTTAGATCTTCCTCGTCAAATAGCTTATCTTTCTCGTCTAACTCCTGTATCTCGAACTCTTCTCGTGCTTATCTTCCTCGTCTGACTCGCTGTACTTCCTAGGACTTCTACGTCGATGACGTGATTCCTTACAATCGTCTTCCTCTTCCTCTTCTGAATCTGAATCACTGTGCTTTCTGTGACTTCTACGACGGTGACGACGACAATGACTTTTACTGTGTTCATCTTCATCTTCGCAGCCGTAATGGTTATACTTGTGGCTTCGATGACTATGTCTATGACGATGCTTAGATTCCTAATCTTTGAAATGCAATTTCTCCGTGGAATGCACATCATCAGACTCTTCATCGTATTCTTCCTTGATGACCTTTCTTCTTTAGTTCCTTTCTTTAGCAGAAGCCTCCTCGAATTCCTCCAGTTTTGGCTCAGCACCATTTACCTCTTCATGTTTTGGTTCATTGAGAGGAGCATGGTTATTCCCCTCTCCTTTGGATTCATTGGCAGAAGGAATAGGTTGAGCTCCACTTTTAATCATTGCAGCAAACACTTAGCCCGTTTAAGCCTATCAACTTTAATCTTTTGTTCCTTTGTCATGGTAGGTTTTGGAAACGGGGTGAGGAGCATGCAACGTATTAAAAAAAAGGGACAGTTCGGGTATAAATGGGGTGGGATGAGTAAAAAGTGGGGGGAGACCTATTTTTCTAAATTACCGGGGTGGAAAAAGTAAATATCGGAGGGTGAATAGACGGACCCTATATGAATAGTCTCACATCTTGAGACAATGTAAAAGAAGCAAGTATTTATATTTGATTCTTAGAAGCCATATTGGGGCCTTAGGGCTCTTTATTGTGAGGAGGGAGACCATGCATGACCACCACACATGGGCACGCGATCGACTCGACCCGACCCAACCCGGCCCGACTCGGTTCGGGCTCGGGCTTGACTTGGTAGTGTAGACGCTTATATTTTTGGATTGAAAAAACTTGCATTTTCTAAATCATCATTTTTTTAATTTGAGACAGTAAACTTTTGATCGCTTTTTTTGGATTGAATCCGACTTTCTTCCACTACCCGGTACTGATCAACATAATCATTTTTCGTCTACAATAACTTCTTTTTCCACCATTAAAAATTCTTAAAAATATGAGCAGTTATTTTTTGTCTTCGACAGTGCAAATCTGAACTTGATAAATGTCCCTAAAATACATGAACATCCTAGATATGATTCCTAAAATGCCGGAATCAGAACTAGATAGTGAAGTCTATACTCAAGCTAAAATCACAAAGAAACCTCATAAATCTATTGAAATATTATTTGAACCCTTAGACTTGATTCATTCTGATATATGTGAGCTTGAGGACACTTTGACTAGACATGGACATCGCTATTTTATCACTTTTATTGATGACTGTTCTGATTTTACCTATGTATACCTATGAAAAATCACTACAACAAAATGACCATATTACAACGGTGGAACACCATTGTAATATACATCTTACAATGGTGGGCTAACCGTCGTGTATTAAGTAGTTGTAATAGACTGAAATCTTTTACAACTTTTTTGAACCGTTGCAACACCGTTGTAATATGTATATTTTACAACTTTTTTCCACTGTTGTAATAAACTTTATTACAACATTTATGCATCGTTGTTGTTGTAATTTTTACAACTATTTATAACCGTTGTGATATATTTTATTACAACTTTTATTTTACAATTGTAATATATCCACAAATTATATGCATAAGAATATATATATATATATATGTATGTATGTATGTATATATGAGATAGGATCCAGATCAAGAGCACCCCAAATAGTGCAGCACCCCTTTAGCCCCCTGATTTCCACCACATATTTCTGTTTCTCTCTCCTTCCACTAACTCTCTCTCCCCCCAGTAACTTTTTTTAATATAAATGTGTGATTGTAAATGGGGTGCATTTGGGGTGCTCCCAAATATGGGTGACATGGAACCCTCATATATATATATATATATATGTGTGTGTGTGTGTGTGCAAAAATAAATAGATAAATAATGTAAAAAATAGATGTAAGTTTAAAAGCATAATTGTTGGCTAGCTTTTTGATCAAGCCACCAAGATCAATACATGAAGAAAATATGAAGTTTCACATCTACGACTCATAAAAGCTTGATCGCGATCATCCAGCCTTCCGCAGTTCATGATGCTCCCCACGGATCGCCACGCCTTTACGCGATCCGATCCGCTACTTCAAGCTCGACCTGATCCGTCCACAGCGCCTCGATCCGATCTCGGACACCAAGCTGATGGCTAAGACCAAGTCATCCGCGATCCGAGAATGCAGGATCTCGCGACACCTGTCCACAACTGTCATATTGACCAATTCTCCATCAAGCTACGAACCAGTCCGAGATTCTCGAGATTTGTGCCACGTATGTCCGCGATCCGCCTAAAGAAATCAGCTATAAATAGTCCAGAAATTGGCATATTTGGGGATCTTTTGGCAGTGGAGAAACCTGATTCCACCATTATCATATTGAGAGAATCACAGTTGTAAGAGTGAGATTGAGTGAAATCATTGATTGTATCTGCATTCAGCCTAAAATCAACAACATATAAAGTGGACGTAGGCTCGTTAACGCCGAACCACTATAAATCTCGTGTCTTTTCTGCTTTTTCTTTATATTTCAACTATAATTCTTCATAGATTAGAACAACTTGGGTATTAGACCCAATTTTGGATCTAACATTTTGGTGCTTTCACTAAGAACGAATTTTTAGTACATTGGATTGTTGTTCCGTTGTTTGGATACTCAAGTCCGAAGAAAACAGTCCAAAACTCCACTGTTTCAGTTTTTGAAGATTCCAGCGAAATTCAGATATCTTGGTTGGAAAGAAGTCTAAGGAAGTACAAGCTTCGCAGGCGAACGAAGCTGAAAATGAAGCAATTGAAGAAAGTGTGCACAAGCAGCCTGAGGAGGAGGTCACGGATCGCCGAGAGGAGGGGGCAAACTGATCCGTTGAGGGGATCGCGACCCAACCAGCTGAAGGAGTTGCCACACGCTCCCATGACCTCGTCGCGAACCGTCCCCATAACACTTCCGCGATCCGATCCCAAGGGGGCACTCCGAGCCATCGAGGTAAGGATCCTGCGATCCAAAAAGACAAGCAGACTACGACCCGACCCGGAAAGGAGGTTATGGCTCGATCCTCCCGTGCTGGTACATCTGCTCGACTTGGCTCAATCTCTTTACTTATAAGAGAGAATGTTGGCGACCAATTTGTCCCTTCTGCCCCGGCTACTGAAGGGGATCTCTCTCGCATTATTGACATGTGGGAAAGATTATTTGACGAGTTAGCTGCTCAGCGGCAAGAGAGTTCAATATTGAGACAGAATCTGACTGCTATGGACATGCGAATTGACGACCTCTTAAGGCAGAGGGTTTCCTCACCAACCCGTCTCCTTTCTTGGAACACACATCCTCGTCTGAGGAGCCCCGAAGAAACCGACGTTGGCCCCGCTAGAAAGAGCTGAGAACATAGAGCAACTTTGATCTCGGGAAGAGGAAGTGCTTAACCAGGGAATTAGCAATCGTAATTTGAATGAACCTGCTTTACCGTTGAGGAATGGAAACGTGGTTGACCCTGCTCAGAATCGACCCAATCCCCCCGCTCGTCGCTTAGTTGACCTCGGCAACAGGGGGCAAGGAAGCTCCGCCCGAATCCCAGACTTTGAAGCTGCACGTCAAAGAAATGTTGAAGAAGCTCATCGGGCAAGAAGTGCCGATCCTGAGTCCACCTTGACCCGGGCAGATGTTGAAGCAATGATCAGGGAAAACATGATAGCTAGCCGAGGGTATAGGGATGAAGATTGGGGCATACATCGCAGTCATACGCCTTTTACCAATGATATATTGGAGGTCACATTCCCAAGACGTTTTAATATGCCGACAGTGAATCGCTATGCGGGCAAATCTGACCCAATCCAGCATCTAATGCGATATTCCTAGTCCATGAATGCCGCCGCAGCTATAGACTAGATAAAGTGTAAGGCATTCCCTATATTTCTGGAAGATATGGCATTAGTGTGGTTTACCCGCTTGCCAGCTCGGTTGATATCCAGTTTTAGGGAATTGAGTGAGAAGTTCGTGAACCAATTCCGCCTTCACGCTCAGAGATCTAAGAATGTGATTGAGCTGTCTCTTATTAAGCAGCGACCGGACGAAAGCTTAAGGTCGTACTTGGATCGTTTTAATTTAGCAGTCATAGAAGTTAAAGATCCGCATGAGCAAACTGTGTTGATGTCCTTAATTGACGGTGTCGATAAGGATACCGAGTTTGGAAGATATCTGGCCGGCTAACCACCTCCGACCAGAGAAATATTTTATGAAAAAGCTAATGTCCATTTATAACAGGAAGAGATATATGCTAATCGAAAAAGAAAGGCTACTGATAAGGAAGATATCCAGAGCAATGTGGCCATCAAGTAGACAGGAGATAGCTCAGGAAAGGTCGAAGTCAATGTTGAGAATAAAAATCAAGGAAATGGTCGCGAACCGGGAAACAATAATAGAAATAATCGGAAGAGAAACCGAGGAAATGATTCTCAGAGAAGATCTCGACCCAGGCCATTTGAGAGTTTCACACTGTTTAATGATACATTGGAGAATATCTTCATGGATACCTATAATGTCCTTCCATACCAAAGGCCTCCCCCGAGAGAGTCGACAGACATAGAGCGCGAAACCGGAAAGTTCTGTCTATTTCACTAAATCCATGGTCATTCAACAAATGAATGCCATCACCTGAGAGACTTGGTCGAGAGGCTACTCCGAGAAGGAAAACTCGACGAGTATAGGGTCGCTCTGAGAGACATAGGGCAAGCCGCATCGATCCCAAACCAAAATCAAAACCAGAATCGGAATCAGAGCCAGCCTACTCCCCGGCTGATCCCTCAGCAAAAAGGGAAGAACATCGTCATTAACACCATAGTAGGAGGGCTTCATCTGGCCGGGAATAGCTTTAGGTCAATGGACCAGTATGTCAATGCAGCTAAGCAACCCCTCATGGCAGGAGAAGGCAGTAGCCCTGAGGACATTGCTCCAGTCAAACAACAGAAGACAATGACTGATGACATCATCTTTCACGACAGAGATGGCATTGGCGTTCACTCCCCAACTGAGGATCCCTTGGTAATCACAGCCACAATTGGTCCGGCCATAGTCCATAAAGTTCTGGTAGATAACGGAAGCTTGGTCAACATTTTGTTCAAGAAAACGTTCGATCAAATGAAACTTGAGCCAAAGGATTTAAAACCATGCAAAGGGTGGATACGTGGATTCAATGGAGCCTCAACCGCTCCAATGGGATATGTAGAGTTGTCGGTAACCCTTGGGGAAGGGGAGCGCCAGAGAGTAAGAATCTTTCCTTTTGTGGTTCTGCACGTCGAATCCCCATACAACACATTTTTAGGCCGACCGACCCTAGAAAAGTTCAGAGCTTGTATAGCCCCTTGGTGTTTATTAATGAAGTTCCCGACTAAAGCTGGTATAGGTATAATAAGAGGAGATCAAGTCGTGGCCCGAGCATGCTACATTGCAGAGTTGAAGATGCTCCGCAAAGGAAAAGATATAGAGACCGAAGGCGCTTCCTCCCCGGAAAGGGAAGAAACGTTATAGCAACTAAAGAAAATAACTATGGGAGAGTTGCCCAGAGAACAGCCCGAGGACATAGATCCCAGAGAGGACGAAGAGCCTAGGGGCAGAATGGCGACTCCTAATGAAACAACTGTGGATATTCCAATCGATGATGGAGACCCAGAGAAGGTCCTGAAGATTGGATCCCAGTTAGACCCTATTCGAGCCAGAGAGCTAACAGATTTCTTGAAATCCAATTTAGATGTATTCGCTTGGACCCACTCGGATATTTGTGGGATATCTCCTTCGATCATGAGTCATTCGCTAAGCATCAACTCGAAACATCCTCCTGTCAAACAGAAAAGGCGAATGCTTGGCCCGGAGAGGTCAGCTGCTTTGAAAGAGGAAGTTGAGAAATTGAGAAGTAATGGGTTCTTCAGAGACTCAACACATCCAGATTGGATTTCCAACCCGGTCTTGGTAAAAAAGGCCAATGGAAAGTGGCGCACCTGTATTGACTTCTCGGACCTGAATAAATCTTGCCCAAAGGACAGTTTTCCGTTGCCAAGAATTGACCAGTTGGTGGATTCGACAGCTGGCCACGAACTCCTCTCTTTCATGGATGCTTATTCGGGGCACACTCAGATCCCTATGCACGTCCCAGACCAAGAACACACAAGCTTCATTACAAATTTGGGATTGTATTGCTATGTAATGATGCCTTTTGGCTTGAAGAACGCCGGTGCTACATATCAGCGATTGGTCAATAGGATGTTTTACAACCAGATTGGGAAGACAATGGAGGTGTACGTCGATGACATGTTAGTGAAGTCCAAACAATCATCCAACCATACTGCCGATTTAGCAGAAATGTTTGAAATCCTCCGGAAGTATGGAATGAAATTAAACCCTTTGAAATGTTCATTTGAGGTAGCATCGGGAAATTTTTTAGGATTTATCGTCAATTCGCGTGGGATCGAGATTAATCCAGACCAGATCGCAGCAATCCGGAATATTCAGAAACCTAGACAGATTAAAGATGTGCAAAGCCTCGCAGGGAAAATAGCGGCATTGAGTAGATTTATCTCCAAAGCTACAGGTAAATGTATCCCGTTCTTCGAATTAATAAAGCGAGGAAAGCGCAACTTCGAATGGACCCCTGATTGTATTGAAGCATTCCAGAATCTCTTGAATCATTTAGAAAAACCCCTTATTTTGTCTAAACCCGTAGATCATGAAGAATTATTCGTATATTTAGCAGTGCCATCCAATGCGATCAGTTCGGCTTTGGTTAGAGAAGAAGATAAGGTGCAAAGACCAGTATATTATGTGAGTAAGAAGTTGGCGGCAGCTGAACGAAATTATCCAAGGATAGAAAAGCTTGCGTACAGTTTGTTGATTGCATCAAGGAAGCTTCGCCACTATTTTCAAGCTCACCCGATTACTATAGACAATGATCACCCATTAAAACAAGTTCTTCAAAGGCCAGAGGCTTCGGGAAGATTACTTAAGTGGAACATTGAACTAAGTCAGTTCGATTTGAATTTTCAACCCCGACGATCAATAAGGGGGCAAGTGCTGGCAGACTTCATAGCATAGTTTACCATTGCAGAAGATGACACAATAAGCGAAGAAGTCGATCCGCCAAGGCTACTCCTCGATCCCAGTGCCTGGAAGTTGTTCACTGACGGAGGAAAGAACGATAGACGATCTGGTGCCGGAGTGGTGCTCGAAACTCCAGAAAAACGGTAGATATACTATGCTCTCAGATTGGAGTTCCGCGCCACTAACAACGACTCAGAATACGAAGCCCTAATTGCTGGTTTGAAACTTGCAAAGGAGTTTAAGATTGCGAAGTTAGACATCTTTTGCGACTCCAAAATAGTTGTGAACCAGGTCATTGGAAAATTCCAGGCCAAAAGTCCTAGGCTGATATCATATTTAGAAAAAATGAAAAAGTTGCTGGATGGTTTTGACCATCACACCATATCCCACATTCCTCGAGCAGAGAACCAAAAAGCAGATAAATTCACGAAAATGGCCAGTTCTGACAGTCCTGAAAATACAGAACTGGTCCCGATGGAAGTCTTACAGTGACCTAGTATAGATCAGATGGAAGTTAATCCGGTACTAGATGTTGAACCTGAAAGGGAGTCGTGGATGACTCCTTTGAAGAATTTCCTAATGTTTGGAACACTCCCTACGAAGAAAAGTGAGAGGCGTGCAATAATTCGGAAGGCCTATCGGTATGTGTTGCAAGAGGGAGTCCTGTATAGACAAGGATTTTCAATGCCCCTCCTTTGGTGTATTTCCCACAACAATATTCAGTGCGTATTGCAAGAAGTACATGAAGGCGAATGTGGAGATCACACGGGAGGCCAAACGTTGGCGAAGAAAATAATACGATATGGTTATTTCTGGCCAACCGTAAATAAGGATGCGGCCAAATACGCACGACGTTGTGACGCCTGCCAGAGATTTTCTAAGATCCATAGGGCCCCATCCAGCCAGATGAAGATGGTGACGAGTCCGTGTCTCTTCGCTATGTGGGGAATTGATATCACTGGAAGCCTCCCCATAGCAAAGGGCAGAGCAAAATTCGCTATCGTAGCCGTGGATTATTTTAGCAAATGGGTAGAAGCAGAGCCATTAACCACAATAACAACCAAGCGAGTAATCAGCTTCGTTGTTACAAACATCATATGCCGATTTGGGATCCCAAGAATTGTCATAATGGATAATGGAACTCAGTTTGACAGCGCTGAGTTTAGAGATTTTTGCCGGAAATACCACATCGGGAAAAGGTACAACTCTGTGGCACATCCGCAAGCGAACGGCCAAGTGGAGGCGGCAAATAAAGCGATTAAATCCATCCTGAAGAAGAGATTGAAGCGGGCCAAGGCCATGTGGGTCGATGAATTGCCCTTGGCACTATGGGCCTATAGAACGACCTATAAATCGGCAACGGGCCATACACCATTTTCTCTCGCCTTTGGTACTGAAGCGGTCATCCCGGTCGAGTTAGAAGTACCTTCTCACCGAGTCACCTATTATGACCCGATGACCAACAATGAGTTGCTCCTTGAATCCTTGGACACGATCGAAGAAAAGAGCAACGAAGCCGATTTACGTGCCTTAAGACATAAGCAACAGATAGCTTGATATTACAACAAGAAAGTCCGAGCACGAACCTTTGAACCCGGAGACTTGGTTCTAAAACGTGTCATCCCATACTCGGTGCATATGTGTCCGAAATGGGAAGGACCATATTCCATCCTACGAAGACTTGATAATGGAACCTTCAAGCTAGCAACCATAGATGGAGACGAAATCCCCAGAGTGTGGAACGCCCAGCATTTGCGGCCTTACCTGACGCGAAATCGTCAGTTTCGTTCTTTTGTTTTTAGGACCATGTAAAAAGGCACGACTTGCCTAGAATAGTCTGGTTACTTGAACAAAAGATTATAAAGTGGATGTAGGTCATGATTCGACCGAACCACTATAAAAATATCGTGTGTCATTTACCTTTACTGCTCCATTACCTATTTGCTTTATCTCGGTTAATATAAATTATTGTTGTTTTTTGAGTTTGTCACGGATTATGCAGCAATATTGGAACATCCAATGCACTGTGCCACAAGGTGAAATAGGAACCATAATCGAGGACCACAAGGTGCGACAAAGTAAATCACCCCATGATCAAACTCTAACTCCCCAGAATCAAGAGAGAGTATAAAGGACGCGAATATGACGTCCGCAAGGCGTGAAGGTGCACCATGATAAAACTGCCTTGCCACCACTCTAACCCGCTAAAGGATCGGGAGAGTATAAAATTGTTAGAAATTTAGCGCTAAAAGAATCCTTTCCCCCCACCTTTCATAATAGGGGGCAACACACATGACTATAATCAATCATTAATAAGCCCTGGCCAGGCATCATATTAAATGATTGATTGGGGGCATATACACACATATCACATCTCTGCACATAAATTTTAAAATTTTGTTAATGCGATTCATGATTTAATTTTCAATTAATTATGGTTTAAATATTTTTGGCTAATGCGATAAATTAAAATTGCAGGTTTGCAGGTTTAGTTCCCCTTTTTATGCGACTGATTTGTCTTGAAGGGAAACTCTTGTTCATATCACGACAAGGACGAAAGTCAAGGTCGACCAAGATGAATCATCCCCTCATGCCGTTATGTTGGCTACTCAGGAGGTTGCACAGAGATGCAAGGAACTTGGAATCACTGCATTGCATATTAAATTAAAGGCAACAAAAATCAATTTTCATTTACTAAGATGCAAGGATACAAGATAAGATAGCTAAACAAAAGTGAGGGCCATTCTCACAATTACATTTTCTGGCCAGTGGAAAGTTTAAAAAATCCTAAGAACAAAATATGAACTAACATCTGCATCCTACTCATGCTTAGGGAGCTATTTTGGCTTCTTGCTCTTCTTCTACTTCCCCGACTCCTCCTTGTCAACATCCGAACGATCACCTTTTTTCCTCTTCCTATTATCAACAAGAGGCTCTGGCGAAAAACTAGAAGATTGAGAGGCGAGTTGTGAAGTTATTGATCGGGAGGAGAATCTTATGACCAACCCAGTTTTGGGATCGATTTCAGAGATAGGGGGCACGTACACTGGGTCCTGTCCCCCTTTCATAAGAAGCAACTGCTTCTCTTCCTTAGCATGTTTATCAGCCAAGGTTTCATCACCACCACCCTTGATTTCATCTGTAATAACAATGTCATCCTCTTCATCCCCGTGACCACCGTCCGTGTCCTTCAAAGCAGCAATAACCTCGGCATCTGCAGGAACATCAGTGCTGGGAACCACAGGTGCCACGGTTACATTTTCACCACCCTCAGTTTGCTTTGAAATCTCAGAAATTTCAGCATCAGTGCCTGAGGGGATGTCAACTTTCTCTGCCTCCGCCTTCTTTTCTCCCCTTTTCTCGGTCAATGTGTCACCTGTATTATGAGAGGCACATGTTAGTAACTCAACGGGCTGCTCCGCAGAACAGCGAAAATTCATAACTGCTTTGATAAATTGCGGAGAAAATATGGAAATACCTTCAGCTGACATTTCATCCAAGTTTACAGCAGAAGCTCCGACAGCCGGAGGAGTTGGATGCAAGGGAATTAACGGATCGTCAGGACTATACTCCTCAACTTCGGGAGCCTTGAGTTCCGCCGCTGAGCTCAAGCCCTCGTCAAGTTTGCTTTTGCCCTTGCCCTTGGTCTTCTCCTTCTAAACCTCTTCTTGGATTAGGCATCTCCCCTCCTCCAAATCCTCGGGCTCTTTTCCTTTGAGGAGTCTCTGCATTAGCTGGCCTTCATCAATCTCATTGACCTTCAATCGCTGCTTCTCATCCTCGACAATTACATCCCATATGTTGGCAAGAGTAACATTATAATCTGGGATCCAAGAAATGTCCCGAGTTTTGATGACTTGGCCAAAGATGTCGAATACCAACTCACCAAAACCTTCTATCTCTTTTTCAGTTTCGGCAAGCTTGTCAGCAGTGGTGGAAGCCGATTCAAGAATGTTAGCGTTACTCTCAGCAAGAACCACTCACCCTTTAGCCTGAACAAGTCGGTCACTCAAGGCCTCCTTTTCTTTTTCGGCACCTGCGAGATTGTTTTTCAAGTCCGCTTTCTCCTTCTCCCAGCAGCCTTTTCAGCATCAAAATGGCTCTATGCTGTCTTCAAATCAGTATTGGCCATTTTAAGATCCTCCATTTCCTTTTTCAAAGACAGTCGTTCTTGTCTATTAGAGTCTAGCTTGATATGAAAACCCTTCCTAGCTTCCTCCAATTCTGTCTTATAGTTCTCTATGTCTCGCTGAGCTAAAGCCAGACGGGCCTGTGCATCTTCCAAGTCTTTTTCCATTTTCCTCCTGGCCCTGTCATTATTCTCAATTCTCACCTTGGATCTGGCCGCATCCATTTCTAGGTGACGGATGGCATTTGAAAGGCTAATGGCATGCTTATTCATTATCTCGTACCGTTTGGCTACATGGCACACATATCCTATCACCTCAGTACCCCAGTCCCTGGGAACCGGCTCAAGATCCGGTACAAACATCATCCTCTCAAAGAAAATATCGGGGAATTCCTTGTGCAAGCGCACTAATTTATCCTGATTTTCAGGGCCATGGATAGCATCTCGTGCAACGAGATTGTCGGAGTCGTGATCGTCAGGGGAGACCAGAGCTTCTTTTCCTTTCTTCACGATCTTGCCCTCGTCTTTATTTTTGTCCTCTGACTTGCGTTGTTTCTTGGAAGATTGGACGTGAGAAGGCGTACTTTTTGGAGGAGTTAAGTCCCTAGGAAGCTGCTTACCCTCAGCCGGTGGCAGTGGATGACTGTGAGGTTTCCCGGAACCATGCCTGAAAGGAGAACGGGATCGTGTAGAATAGGTTTGAGGAGTGTCGCGAGGCCGATAACTATCCCTTCCCCGACTATCACTATGAGCAGGATTTGGATTTGAATGAAGACTAGGTGTGCCTTCACGAAGTGAGCGATGAGAATAAGATCGTTTGTAGGTCATCTTACCTACAAAAGAAACAAGTACACATTAAAACCTCGAATACTGTTGGTATAAAAGTGTGGGATCAGACAGTGCATGTGATTTGTGCATCCCATATAATTCCCCCTAACAGACCAGGGCCCGAAGTTAGGCTCGTCTGGGTGGTTTCTCGTTCTTCAACTGGAGCATTTGTTTCCTCAGAGATAGGAAAAAATGGCTCCCCTTCGAAATCTTCCTGTGTATATACATCGTCGGGTATAGGAATCTTGTTCAATTCCTTGAATAACCGCTCCTCTATTAAGTAATCAGGAGCGACAGGCTCAACCGTTAGTGAGGCCCTTGAGGGAGAATCGTTCGAAGAGGCTGGGATTTCCATAGACTCCCCAGCCTGGGCCTCATCTCCTCTATATACATTTAAATCCTCATCATCCTGGTCAACCATTGGTGAAGGGCTCTTATGAAGTCTTGTTGTCTCGGCTGCTTGTGATGTCCCTTCTCCTTCAGTGGGGGGCACATACTTGTAAGGTTTGCCACCCGCTTTAGGTCCAAATCTTATGTCTAGAAGGCGATGCTTATGAAGATTCTCGTCAGTAATACATTTCCTTATCCTTAAGGAGTCCGACTCGCTTTTAAGAAGAAGGGATAGTCGATTGCTGTACACTGAGCCTTCTGTCTTCGGAAAAGTGTGATCTGTATAGAAAAAAGAAGCATGTGAGCGCTCCGATTTCTTAAACAGGTTATTCATTCAAAGGATGGAAATTTACTTGATTTAAGCCATCTTTTCGCACACCCAGCCTGTCGCTTTATATAAAACCAATCGGCCTTGGGATCCCCTATGTTGCTGTAACCATCAGACAAGACCTTCCTTTTGGCTACCGACTCGAAGAAAGAAAAATTGGGGTTGCTGTAGAACGATGCTTGAAAAGGTAGTAGAACTTCAAGTCTTTAAACGTGAGCTCAGTTTGCAGGATTTCTGCATACGCAATGTATAAAGTGTATAAAGATGCGTAGGCGTTGGGATGAAGCTGCATCGGAGCAATACCCAATCGTTTTAGGGTTTCAATGACGATTGGAGGAAACAGAGGAATGGCGCCTACTCCACACATGAGTCGACTGACTGTCATATACCCTTCCGGAGCGATATGAGGCCTATCTTCCCTCCCGGGTGCCTTCACATCATCCCAGGGGATCCCGTGTTTTAAGCAAATTTTCTTAAGTTTTATGTCGTCCATCTTGGAAGCTAAAGAGTCATTGAATTTCTCAGTTTCTAGTGCACTAGGAATATCATCGGGAGCTCGGTCATCCACTTCGGATTCCTCATCAAGCGAGGTACTCTCAGATGAATCCGATTCTGTTTCTGCTTCATATTCGGATTCAGAATCCTCACCCTCTGGATTAATTGGAAGAACCTTGGGGCTATGGTGCTCAGACATCTCGGGGTCTATCTCTGTTTCAGATCTTGAAGGAGAACGATTACCCGACATTACTGTTTAGGCGAGTAAACATGAAAAATTAGAATATAATTACCTGTCCCCCGTGTGTGTAAGTGCAAGTGCATGCCTGCGCATGCATTAAAGAATGGCATAAAAATTAGCAATATCATTGAAGTATTAGTTGTCATATGAAGTCAAGTTATGCTGCTGTCCAGTTCAGAAAGTCTCAAGGGCTCTAGCCTAACTGTCTATTGATATACCAGAATCAAGTTGCGTTATTTATTTTGTAAGATCATCGGATCGCTCATTAACTGGATCGCGAAATAGGGCCCGGATCGTGATATGTCTAGGGATCGTGATATATCTTTCGATCGCGAAGCAGATAGGGTCGCGGATCGAACCAGGCGGTGAAGCAATGATCGGATCGTGGTATGTTTCTCATGATCCAGGTCTTCCTACCCTCTCGTGAACCAGTAGCCCATTCATCATCGCAACCCGATCCGCCCATTAAATCCCACTCCTCTCATCTTCCACCACGATCCACTTTCACGTCCTTGCCACGACCCAGCCTGACACGCTCCTTCTTCTCCTTCCTTATCCCTCCTCTCCTCCTCCGAACTCGAACAACACCCATGGCGTCAGATCAGCCTCCAAAGCCTCAAACGCTGCAAAACTCTGCCATTTTCTCCTCTTAAATCAGTGATAATTAGAGAGGAACGAAAATGAAATTATTCGATTACCTTAAGTTTAAAATCGAAGGGTTGTTGGAAAATTGAAGTTAGGGTTTTGGTCAGAAGCTCCAAGCGACGGCAGCAAAAACGAGAAAGGAAGAAGAAGAGAAGATGGAGGAGGGTTCGGGTTTATATAAACAAACCCGTGACCGATAGTCTCCCCTTTTTTGTCCTATTTGACTGTGGACGTCAACGGGTCAGGAAACCAAGCCCATCGAGTGAAGGAAAGCCCGCTCCATCAAACAACCCATGACAAGAGGAGGCCCACCAAGCTTGAGGCCCATACGAAGGATGAAATAAAACGAACACTTCATCCCACAGATCGTGAGGTGTTTGCGCGATCCGAACCAACAAACAATAGTCAGAAATGAAAATTTAGAAATATTTGTGAAGATTCAGGAGCCTACATGGCAATTTGACAATGGAGTCACCAAATATTCCAGAAATAAGAACTATCCAGTGAATAAAGAAATGATTGAAGATCGACTGGATATTTATACTAATTAAGAGACGCAACTTCTTGAAGCAGTACGGTCATTCTGATAGATACGACCGTTCATTCGCATCGTTCTATGAAAAGATACCTCTGTAATTTCGAAGCATGTTTCATTGTTGATAAAACATACTTCGAGGGGGCAAAATGTTGGCTAGTTTTTTGATCAAGCCACCAAGATCAATACACGAAGAAAATATGAAGTTTCACGTCTACGACTCAAAAAAGCTCGATCATCCAGCCTTCCGCAGTTCGTGATGCTCCCCCCCCGGATCGCCATGCCTTTACGCGATCCGGTCCGCTACTTCTAGCTCGACCCGATCCATCCAAAATGCCTCGATCCGATCCCGGACACCAAGCTGATGGCCAAGACCAAGTCATCCGCGATCCAAGAATGCAGGATCTCACGACACCTGTCCACAACTGTCATATTGACCAATTCTCCATCAAGCTACGAACTAGTCCGAGATTCTCGAGATTTGTGCCACGTACGACTGCGATCCGCCTAAAGAAATAAGCTATAAATAGCCCAGAAGTTGGCATTTTTGGGGATCTTTTGGAAGTGGAGAAACCTGATTCCACCATTATCATATTGAGAGAATCACAGTTGTAAGATTGAGATTGAGTGAAATCATTGATTGTATCTGCATTCAGCATAAAATCAACAACATATAAAGTGGACGTAGGCTCGTTAATGCCAAACCACTATAAGTCTCGTGTCTTTTCTGCTTTTTATTTATATTTCAATTATAATTCTTCATAGATTAGAACAACTTGGGTGTTAGACCCAATTTTGGATCTAACAATAATAATCCATTCATTGATACAAATCACAACTTTATATCTAGAATACAAATTATGAATCATATATCACATAAAAATGTATAAAATTACAACTATCTTCCTCATTTGTCTCTGAAATTCTTTAACCCAATTACAAAGCTTGTTTCCTATGAAATCTACAAAGCTCATTTGCCTTTGAAAATGTGATTGACCTACACCTAATGCTATCCTCATATCTTCTATTCACATTAGGAATTGACTCTAAAATCTACAAAGCTCACTTGCCTCTGAAACTTATGAAACCTACAAAGTTGAATTATACATACAAATAAACATTCCATGAAAAATATGTTACCATAAAATTCAGACAAAATGATTTTTAATACAATTCTTATTTATCAAAAAGAAACCAAATAGAAAAATTTAACCAAGTTCTTTAACTTAGGACACATATTAAATGTAACCTATCAAAAGGTTTGTTTAAGTAACTAAGTAAATGTATGTACCAATTTGATATGTATTAAATTACATCCATCAGTACATACGCATGTATTCATCATCATCATTACTGCTTGGTTCCCAATGAAGCAAAGTTGAATGAATTTTCCATTGAAAAAATGTTATGCAGTGAGTGGCACGTTATTTTTGCTAACTAATCTTTAGGATAACTCTTAATTACCTCTGCAGAATAAAAAGAAATCATTTTAGCAACATGATATAAAAGCAATTGATAGCATGATAAATTGATGTTTTATCATCTGAGGTAGAACAACAAATCTTAATTGAACAAATAATCTTCTAAAATGAATTTAGTAAAGATGTTTGGAATGGGCCAGAATCAAATTCAAATATCAAAATACCAATCAACAGCAAACCAAATAGTAAGATCGAAATAGAAAAGTTTTATCAAGAGTGGCAGAGTTAACTATGATTATTTTAGCATGCACAATCAAGGTTGTTTGGTACTAAAGAAACAATTGGCTTTTCAATTGAAACCACTCAGATAAAAGAAGCATATGTGAATTAATCAACAAATAAAAGCTCAATTTTAGAAATTTAGTGTATACCTAGTCTAGATCTATAATTCAAGCATAAAACTCCTACCAATGGTGGTATCGCTCTACTTGTGCTATGCACTAAAAGTCCTACCAATGGTGGTATCGCTCCCAAAACCCCAATGCTCGTTCTTTTCTCCTCTATCATCCCTAAATGAAGTAAAGCACACGTTGCACTTTGTTTCGCAGTGGACGTACCTTTTTTCAGTGCATATATCAGAGGCTTAATCGTTCCAGCCCAAGTAATCATCATTTCATTTTCCTCCTCTAAACTCTGATTCAACAATGCTGTAACCGCGTTCTCCTGAATCACATGATCCATGCTTTTCAAACAAGGAACCAGTGCCTCCACTGCTCCTAGGCTTCTGATCAAATACTGAAAATCGGATCTGGGCTTTGCCAGCATCCTTATCTTTCTCAATGTTACACTTATATTTCTCGTACTCAGAGCCTGATTCCATTATTTCAGCACAGGATCTGACCACCTGTTCGACTTAGTCTAAAGTCATCTGGTCCACAACATCTTCACCATCGTCGACGAAGTGAGCGGGAACAATTTTTTGATTGGAAGGGGAAATGGACTGCTGATGGAGAGAAGAAAGCCGGCATAGTACGCCGGAGATGTCGGAACTGAAACTGGAGTTGAGGTCAGTAAAGCTTCGTTGCTGCCTTGGAGATGTCGATGTCTAAAAGAGCTGCGATGGCACTGTTGTCATTGGAATTGGACTTTGATTTGGTGTTTGAGTGGGAGGAGAGTTCAGTTAGCTTGAAATGGACTGCAGAATCAAAAATTAGGGTTCAGAAACTTGAAATGACGAGTAAAATTTGGGTATGAAATTTTGGTGGCCTTGAAATTGGAATTTATGGTTCAGGAAGCTTTGGTGAAATATAAGGGTTGGCCGCCAAAATTTTCAAGATGGCGCCACTTTTGTAAACAATTAATTTTTTCACGTTTACCTTATTGGTACATACGAATGTGATGACATCTTCTATTTCAATTCTTTGCAACAATATACATAATATTATGTTATATAGGAATTAATTAACCAATTTCAACACTCTATAGATCACGTTGGTTAGGTCATATAAATATTCATTTCGATTTTAAGGTTCAATTATCATAAAAAAAGAGAAAAACTAACTAGTTTTTCGAAATTTTGGATATTTTATAAAAATACTAGTTCATTGATTTTTTTAATTAATTTGTGAAAATTTCAATATTTTATAAGTTTTAATAAGAAAAATTTAAACTTTTTTTGAAATATTAGATGTTAAATATAATTATTACCCATAACTATTAAATATTAAATACTAATAACAAGTATTACTTTTTAATTATTAAAAATTTCTTATAAACCATTTGTTAATATAAATTAATTATTAAATATAATCTTAGTTATTAATCTCTTTTCTTAATTATTAATCTCTACTTCTTAATTATTAATAACAATCATTGATTATTCATGATTAGCATTAATCATTATATTTTAATTATTAACTATTTAATAGTAATTATGTAATATTAACTATATTTTTTAATTATTCTTCTTAATTGCTAAGTATTAAATATTGCGGATTGATTATTAATTATTACTTCCTAATTGACTACTAATAGTAATTATTAGTTATTAATTATAAATAATCAATATAAATATATTAAATATTATTTATTAGTTGTTAATTATATTAAAATATAGTCATATATTACAATAGTCAAAAAACAAAAGTTGTGATAGGCTTTTTATTACAACTGTCAAAAAAACACAGTTGTTAAAAATAAGTTTATTACAACTTTTCTGGAAAAAAGTTGTATAAAACATTTATTATTACAATGGTGCTTTTACCACCGTTGTAAAATTAAAGCTGTAATATGGTGTTTTTGTTGTAGTGAATAAAAGTGATGCATTTGACATCATTAAAACATTCAAAAATGAAATTGAGAATCAAGCAAATAAGAAAATTAGGAGACTTCGTAGTGATAGAGGAACATAATATGAATCTACTTCAATTCTATATTTTAATAAATTACAAGGTATAGTACATGAGAGAACTACACCCTATTCACCTGAAATGAACGATAAGGCTGAAAGAAAAAATAGGACCTTTATCGAATTAGTAGTTGCCATTTTATTAAATTCTGGTGCAACAAAACATTGGTAGGGGGGATATATTATGAATTGTATGCTATATTTTGAATAGAATCCCTAAATCTAAGAAAAAAATCACCTTATGAAATTTTAAATAATTATAAACCCAATGTGTCCTACTTCAGAACTTGGGGGTGTTTAGCATATGTTTGCATTCCAGACCCGAAGAGAATAAAATGGGCAAGTAGAGCATATGAATGTGTATTTATAGGTTATGCTATTAATAGCAAAACATACATATTTTATGGCTTAAATACACATAATATAATTGAATCAAATGATGTTGATTTCTATGAAACAAAATTTCTTTTTGGGGCACTTCAAGCATGCCTATTAGAACAGAACTTAATGAAAATTCTGAAGCTGAACCTAGAATAAGTAAAAGAGCAAGGATCGTAAAAGATTTTGGTTCAGATTTTTGTTCTTATACCGTAGAGGAGGACCCCTCAAGCCTCCAAGAGGCTTTATCTTCCTTTGATGCCGACTTTTGGCAAGAAGATGTAGATTATAAGATGAATTCTTTTGAATCCAATAAGACTTGGCACTTGGTAGATTTACCCTCTGGTTGTAAATCTATAGGCTGTAAATGGGTACTTAAAAGAAAATTAAAACCTGATGGCACTGTTGATAAATATAAAACACGATTAGTAGCTAAAGGTTTTAAGGAAAGAGAAAATATAGACCTTTTTTGGTACCTTTTCACCTATAACTAGAATTATATCCATTCGAGTTTTGATTTCACTTGCATCTATTCTTAATTTATTAATTCACCAAATGGATGTTAAAACCACTTTTTTAAATGGTGAATTAGAAGAAGAAATTTATATGGATCAACCTAAAGTTTTTGTAGTTTCTGGTTAAGAACATAAAGTTTGCAAACTAGATAAATCATTATTTTGTTTAAAACAAGCCCCTAAGCAATGGCGTGAAAATTTTGATAACTTAATAATCTCAAACGGTTTTAGAATTAATGAAAGTGACAAATGCATTTATTATAAAACTAAAAATGACATTTGCACTATTATATGCTTGTATGTAAATGATTTACTTATTTTTGGATCAAACATTCATGCCATAAACACAGTCTAATCTTTATTAAGTGCCAATTTTGATATGAAAGACCTAGGTGATGCGAGTGTAATCCTTGGTATTAAGATTACTAGGTCAGAAAAGGGACTGTCCTTGGATCAGTCTCATTACATTGAGAAGATACTAAAGAAATACAATTACTATGACTATAAACCTGCATGTACACCATATAATCCCAGTGTAAAGTTATTTAAGAACACTGGTGAAGGTGTAAGACAGTTTGATTATATGAGCATTATTGGCAGCCTTTGGTATGCCACAGATTGTAATAAACCTGATATTGCCTATGTCATGGGATTATTGCGTATTTTTACCAGTAGACCTAGTCTAGAGCATTGCCATGCTATTGAAAGGGTCATGAGATATCTTAAACGAAATATGAATCTTGGATTACATTATGAAAAGTTTTGCGGCTGTACTCGAAGGATATTCCGATACAGACTGGAATACTTTATCTGATGAAGAGACCAATGGCTATATATTTAGCATCGCTGGAGGAGTTGTTTCTTAGAAATCCAAGAAACAAGCTATTTTAGCTTAGTCTACTATGGAGTTTGAGATGATAGAACTAGCAATAGCTAGCGAAGAAGAAGAATATTTGGGAAATGTGCTAGCCGAGATTCCCTTATGGGAAAAATCGATTGCAGCTGTGTTGATCCATGGCTATTGCAAAAGTTCAGAACCGTTATTATAACGGTAAGAGACGATGGATGCATCGTAAGCACAATACTGTTAGAGAGCTACTCTCTTCAGGTACTGTTAGAGTGGATCACATATGTAGTGATGAAAATTTGGCAGATCCTTTGACGAAAGGACTATCTAAAGAGAAAGTCATCAATACTTCTAAAAGAATGGGACCATTGCCCTTAGATTGTTGAGTCTGAGTCACACACAATGGTAACCCGACCTAATGACTGGAGCAAAATGCCCAGGTCAGACCAAGTATTTTAGCTTAAAGATATATCCGTTAGAGTTTGAGAATCGTTGGAGTTCCAACCGTTCATCTACCGTGTCATATTCGGCTCTGCCCATCTCTGCATATTTCCAAATATTAGTATGGTTCTATATTCATTCTTTCACTGTTTCTATATTTATTCTGTATTTTGATATTATGTAAATGTAAAGGATTTTGTAATATTGTATATATTTTTCTTCCGCTGTGAGATATTCGGTGTTCTGATTCTGTGATGAGTTGTATTTCAACTTCATAAGCAATAACAATATATCCTTTTAAGCGGTTCAAGTTGGCTTAATTACCGACTTGAGGTGGTCAATAAGCCAGGTCGTTATAGCGTGGTGATCCCAAGAACTAGGTTCAATGAGTAAAAACAAGTTGTGTAGTGATAATAGTCAAACATGCTATTTAATATACCAAGAAGCATGTACTCCTGAAGTGATTAGAGGATGAGTTGATTGAAACTCTTAATGAGATCTATAGTCTATTTGGAGTGGAGTACCTACCTTTAGGAGTACTCTTAATAGACTCACCTATGTGAATGTGGAAATGCTGTCGTTTCCTTTGGAGTTTTCGGCAAAACTTCTAGAGAATTCACTAAAATAGGATAAACGTGCATGGCCATAAATGCACGGGCTTATTTGATTGCACTATAGAAAAGTTTGTGTGTGGTCTGATGTCAGGAATAGAGTTCAAGACCTCATGTTTCTCTAGTAAAAACTAAATCGTATCACTCTGCAAAGGTTCAAGTCAGAAGATATCTTTGTTTATGAGCAATCTTATGTTTTCAGAAACTGCTCGAAAATATATTTTTTAAAATTCAAGTACAGGACTGTTGGAAATTGTTTTGAAAACAAAAGGATGAATTATTATAAAAATTGATTAAGTGTGTGATGGTTCCTATATATGAATAGTCCCACATCTTGAGACTATATGAAAGAAGAAAGTATTTATACTTGATTCTTAGAAGCCATGTTTGTCAGGGAATGCGGAGTGCAGATCTTAAGGAAAAACAAACACTAAAGGGAGGAGGGGGCTTGAATAGTGTTTATAAGAAATTTATGAAAATCTTAAACTTAATTGATCTACAATATGAATCACACAGTGATTATCACAACAGAGACGATCACAAACACAGAAACAATCACAGACACAAATATATGTAAATATAAAATGTAGAAAAGGAAAGAACATACCATATTTCATACTGGTTCGGATTACTCCTACGTCCATTCCAATTCAACACTGGATTGCGTAGAGATTTATTATTATCAGTATCCAAGTACAACCCCTTTATTTCACGGCTACAACGTTAACACCACTCCAAACGCCCTTGATTTCATGGCTACAAGGTTAACACCGCTCTCTTATTTGGATATGTTTCTAGTGTTAGATGGACAATCAATACATTCCAAAGAGGTTTCTTCTTCGATATCCGTAGGATTTTCCTCATGTTGTTGTTGTTGCATTCGAGCTTGTTTATTTTTGAATGTTTCATAAGGCTTAAAGGTGATTGGAATTTTCATAAGATGTATATTTGTTAAGTCAAACACCTTTCTTGACACAAATTCTTCTCCTTTAAGATCCACTCCAAAATATTTGAAAATCCAAATAAGATAAACTCCATAATAAAGAGTATTTTCTCTTGTGGACATTTCTTTGGGCTTAAATTCTTTTAAAATTATATTGACCCAAGTAATATTATAAACTCCAAAAATAGCAAAGAGAGCTTTTTGAACTTTGAGGCTAGGATTTTTGAAGTTTTTAGAACGAAGAGTGATGGTATGTTGAAGGAAGAGGTTGACAACTCTTGCTTTTGGGTGGAAAAAGAGAAATCTGAGTTCTAAATGATTATCACTTTCAAATATGTGATGAAAGGTTTCCAAATCTGTTTCATCAATTTCGAATTCTGGAAAATCCGAGCCCGTACACTTATAATTTAAGATAGTACCCAAATTTTCATAATCCAAAACGATTTGAGTGCCTTTTATGCTACTTCATACTTGATTTTCATCTCCTTCGTAAAACTCACAATTCAAATTTGTGTAGAACATTTTTACGAGTTTCTGGTAACATATTTCATTGTTATCTCGAGCGTCAACCAAGCTTAAAACTTCGATTTGATTAAAAAGAGTAGGAAGATCGTAAGATGGAAAATTTTCAAAGATGGCGAAAAATCCCATATTGACTTTTGCATTTGCTAAGTAGTCAGCATAGCTATTGATTGCTTCTTCATCATTGTAGAAATAACCTTTGGTGATTTGGTTAATCTCAATGCTTGATGTGTGCTTGAGGAAGCCATTAAAGAGTTATTTTTGAAGAGCATAGTTTGAAATTTGAATGAGAGGTAGAGATAATAAGTTTGAATAGATAAATAAATAGATATTGAACGGGCACAACTTTTCTGAAATTAATGACACCTTTTCAGGCCTTGGGAGTTGGTAAAAAGTTGGAGGGAAGTTCGAAAGTTTAAACTTTTGAAATTCAAAATTAGAATTTTATTTACTAGCCTACATATCAACATACATATTGATTTTCAAAAGACATGTTGATTGGACTTTGTTTTATTATATTAGTGTTTTTATATTTTAGGTTTATTATTTCGTGAAATAATATTAATCCTAACAAACATCTAAAATTTATATTATCATTGTTAAATTTACTATTTATTATTTTATTATTATTTTGAATTTCAAATTTCAAATTTGAATTTAAAGTTCATGATTGAATTTTTAAAACTTTAAATTTCAAATTAAACAAGGCAAATAAACAAAACATCCATTCATCCAAATCAACCAAACAATTATAAATTAATTATGGTGTACCTGGTTTTTAGATCCATTTCTTCGACATTTTCTGAATTCTGAACCGCTGTGAAACACATATTTGATTTCTCGGTTTCTAGCTCTTCGTCACCTGATTATGAATCTGAATCGTCTAGAGTTGTTGCATATGCTCTCTTTCTCTTCTTTGACGAAATACTATTGTCTGTTTGTTGATTTTATTTATCTGGATATGGACACATTCTCTTTATATGACCTGGTTTGTTGCAGTTATAACATCTACCATCATTTCTTCCCGAACTCCCAACATTATTTCTCTGAAAATTATTTCTCTTTTTATATCTCAGAAAATTTCTGAAATTCCTTGTCATTACATCAATTTCTTGTTGTCTTCACTACTTGAATCAGAACCATTTATTATTTCTTTGAATGCTATAGATTTCTTTTCTGTGGGCTTATTTTCTTTTCTTTTATGTAATTGGACTTTAATGACATCAAATTTCCAATTAACTCCTCAATCTTCATTTTACTTACTTTATTGGATTCTTCAATCGCCAATGTTTCCTGATCCCATTCTGGAGTCAAGGAATTAATTATTTTTATGACTTGGTCTTCTTCTGAATAAGTTTTTCCCAATGCTATTAATGAATGCAAGATCTTCTGGAATCAACAATACATATCGAAGATAGATTCATTCTCGTTCATTTTAAATAACTCAAACTGATTAATTATCATTGATTTTTTTATCTGTTTGACTTTGTTGGTCCCTTCATGAGTAACTTATAATGTTCTCCATATTTCATAAGCATATTTTCAAACCGATAATGTAGCATAACTGCATGTTAATGGCTTTAGAATTACTTTGTGCACCATCCTTTTGTTCGTTAGTGCATTCTGCAAAATTAGCAGTGGGTTCAACATACTTAGTCTGTGCGCTATTCCACGTGTCTAATCCTATTGATTTTAAATATATTTTCATTCTACATGCCCGATATGAATAATTACTGCCATTAAATAGTGGTGGTTTAACAGTGGATTGACCCTCTACAAAAGAACTATTATTACTAGTGTTCGTTGCCATTTAATATTTACAAAAATTTGATTATGAACTTTTTGAAAACCTATGCTCTGATACCAATTGTTAGGGAATGCAAAATGTAGATCTTAAGAAAAAACAAACAATAGAGGGGGGTTGAATAGTGTTTATAAGAAATTTATGAAAATCTTAAACTTAATTGATATACAATATGAATCAAACAATGATTATCACACCAGAGATGATTTCAAATACAGACAAAGATATAAGTAAATGTAAAATGCAGAAAAGGAAAGAACATACCAGATTACATACTGGTTCATATTATTCATACGTCCAGCCCCATGCAATGTAGGATTGCATGGAGTTTTATTATTATCAATATTAAAGTACAACCCCTTGATTTCACGACTACAAGGTTAACACCGCTCCAAACACCATTGGTTTCACGGCCACAAGGTTAACACCGCTCTCTTTCCTTGATTTCAGGGCAACAAGGAACACATCGTTTCCAAAACAATTCTAAATGATTACAATAGCCCTAGATCTCTTCAGTAGCACTTCAATTCAAAGAATATTTGATAGAGATTGAGAAGATAAGAAGTTTGATATAATTTGAGTAGAAATCGGCAAAATATAAGTGAAGAAATCAAGAAAATGATGTATATTAATGGTGGTACTTAAAGGGGTGAAGACGAGGAAGAAAAATTATTAAATTATTCGAAATCAGCCCCTATTTATAGTGTCTTAATGGTTGCAACGTTTCAGAAACATTAAAAATAGTGAAAAGGCACTTCTGTTGAAAATTGAAATTATGACAGTTGTATGTCGACATATATGTAGTATTTTGATTTTTAAAACTATTTTTCAAGTGTCTTAACATATATATTGTAACGACCCGGGGAATTCATGATCCTGAGTAACCGACGTAAACTCAATGTCGACTATTCAAGCATCGGAAAACCAGATAGTCCATGAAAGAAATTAGAGGGTGAGAATAGATAAGATAGAAACTTAGAATAGAAGAAGAAGAAGAAGAACATACAACATCAGAGTAAACACGAATATCACAGCGGAACGAATAAATATATTTCATAACATAACTTTGAAATAAAATTGTATCTGTATACAATACCATTATTAGAGTATAACATCTACAACACAGCGGAAATAACAATCTATACAATCCTGAAGCCTCCTGCTCCAGCTCTTCAAGTATCTTTAAAATCCCGACTACTTGACTGCCCATACAAAATTGGGCACCCAAGAGTTTAGGGAAAATAAAACAAAATAAACTCTGGGTCAGTCATGTGATTGGTGTGATTAAACTCTAATCATTTGTTTAACTTTTCAAAAACCCTTTTAAAACAAAGGATAATCGCAAGACCGATCCACACATAAACACGGATGGTTTTTACCTTACGATAACCCAAATATTTCTTTTAAAATCCATACTCTTCTGATATTATAATAATGTCTAGATCAAGTAAATAAAAATCTAGCAGAAACGCTTGCATCTCACGTTCTACATATAAAAGATACAATCAAAACCGCGGGCTCTTATTGGGGAATGGATTCCAACTATGACAAGGTATGGATCCACCTTCCGATCAGTGTACTCTAGAAGTGATACACTGGAGTTCAACAAGAACATCTTGTAACTCGGCCACACATGACCGACCATTCATTTCGCTTGAATGTTCCGAATATATTATCACCTTACGGTTGGTATACCAACAGAACCATTCCCGGGAGATGCAAAATTGAAGGAACTAAAATATATGAATATTCTCTAGATGGTGACAATATACCCAACTTGGGTGCGACCCACTTAGCCATGCTGCCTGCCTGATTTCTATCATTTCCCAGTTGATGAGGCTTGAGGTCATAACGTATCTTTTAATAGATCACTCCTTCATTTACTTTGAATGCCACATCGCCATACCTGTCAAATCACAAATTGATTTCCCCAAAAATACCACGGGTATAAGCTAAGAGAAACGATTCCTCCACCACCAACGTAAATACGTTTGAAACGATCAACTTGCACGATCTACCAGATATACTCTGTCAGATGTTCGTCCATTCAAGTTGTCCTGGGATTGGAAAATTCGAGGGCACTATTCTGTAAATAGGACAGCCCTTGTATAACTCCGTCTTCAATCATCTTCATCAAATTTGATTCGCAACGCTAATGCCATACGGAGTGGTTTTTACATAATATATCTAATCCCGGTCTCTCCGTATTGACAACGGAAATGGTCAAAATCTTCGATAGTCGGTGATTTAACTATCAAAGGAAAACATGTGTGCAAACAACGATATTATTTCCAAATGGAAATTCTATCGATCAATCATCAATCAACATTTATTCATTTCCCCATTTCTCGTTTCCATATATTCATCAAATCCTTATTTTCTAATTTTAGGAAATATACGTTATTAACTTTGGAAAACGTTTCCATTTCTGATTCACGCATTAATATCTTCCCAAGTCTATCAGTCTCTAACTGTAAACTAGTAAGAGAACAACCCCCTACGCATTAACCCCGAAGGTCGAAACCAACATCAGATCAATACCCAGATAATTGTTCAACTTAACTAATCTCCAGTTAGTTTCTAATTCCTTTAACTTCATTTTAATTCCCATTTCATACCCTATTTCCTTTATAAATATTTTATTTGCAAAATATTTACTTTAAATCAATATCATGTTACACCCGTGTGCAAAGCACAGGTCTAAACCTTCCTAATGTAAAATTCTCTTTTTATAAACTCTATTCATTTTCCAAATGTTTCCCTTTTATAAATCTATTTACTTTCCAAATCAATATTCCTTTTATAATTCTATTTATTTTATAAATATTTCCTTTTATAAAAATTCTATTTATTCTATATAAATCGTTTTATATAATTCTATTCATTTCCCAATTTTCCATTATTATATTTTCCAATATTTCTTTTTCAAATATTACCTTTTCTATTCAATATCCATTTTGAAATTCCTTTTTATAAAATCATTTGATTTTATATAAATATATTTTATTTTCAACATACACATTGAAAATTCCCATTTTAAATTCTAGTATTATATATGGTATTTAAAATACCAAATAACAATGATCGATATCATTCAACACCCACAATCAACCACAGATTATATATCACATCAAATATTACAATAAATGAAAAACAGTAAAAATAAATGTTGAGGAATCCAGTTGGATTCCTCCGACTTGTTTTCCTTGCATCCGTAGATGTTAAACAATATAATTAACATCAACTTCATTTCACTATGAAATATTCTGATAAACAGAACCGATATTTGATTAACGATTTATATATATATATATATATCGTTATCTATAATTCCAACCAATACATAAGCAACTCAACCAAACAGTTAACACACAACAATCAATCATCATTTATCAGTTCTAAAAATACGTTATAAAAATATGAACTGTTAGAGTTGGTGAGTTTTACTCACACTTAAATAACGATAATTGTCGCTTGATTAAAATGAACAATTTATTTCGCTATAAATTGTAACGAGCTCTGATTCACTCCTAGTCAGTTTCATTGTGTAGTGTCCGCCCATACGATCCCAATGGATCTTTTTGGCTGAAAACTGATATCGTATGATAAAGTTATTCAATTTCGAAGTTTATATACATTAGAATTAAATAAAAACTTGATTAAATTTCAATTGGGCTTTAACCTTTTCATCCCGGCCCATCTCCATTCCTTTTTCCTCAACTAAACCCATGTAATAACAACAACTTCTCAAAGACATTCTCGCATCTTTGAAGTCCATCCATAACTCCATTATAAAATCAACTAAATTCATAACAATACTCCAGTTCGATTTATCTATCAAACCACACCCAAAATTTAAAGCTCGAACCAATTTTAGGGATTCCGACCTCACTCGATAGTCGCAGATTACATGAAAAAAAACATCAACATCTTTGCTAACATAATTTTACCAATTTATGCGCGCAACTTCCATTTTCCATAAGGAATTCAAATCTAATCCCTAGATCGAGAATAAAAGCTTCAACCATTCCATTATGTGAATCCTAGTTCCTATTGCTATTCCGCGAGTACTGCAAACTGGCGTCAAACTATGTAAAACTGATACTAAAATGATGAGCATCTCACTGGAAATCCAAATATATACATAACTTGATTCATAGGAATTTAACCTATTTGTTTTTTATTTTTGAAGAGTTTAAAAACTTCGTTTGGAGGAGAAGAGTAACAACAACGGTTTTAGGTGTTGACCAGAGAATGTAAATTAGGGTTAGAGAGTTGGTGTATTTATAGAGTAATATATTATTTTTATATTCCATTTTTATATTGATTTCTATTGAAGCGCTAGTTCAATTTATCGTTTAAAAATTCATGTAGTCATATACAATATCCAAAAATTATGGAAATGGACATAAAACTACAGTTTGACATTACGGACCCAACGAAACTGGCTTCATCGAATTCCGACTCCGTTTGCTCACACAACGTATTTTTAAAGTCAAATTATCAACTGTTTTTCACATTAAAAATCCGTACGACCACATACTGACTCCAAAAAATCATGAAAATTGGAATCTAACAATAATTTAATATTCCGGATGCAACAAAATTAGTTTCATCGAAAACGGAGTTCGTTTGCAAAACTGGCTATTTTTAAAGCTCTATATAACCCATTTAAATATATAAATATATTTAAAAATAATTAAATTAAATATTTAAAAATAAATATTATCATATATATTCACATTAGAATATCATACAACTCCAGAACGATCCTATATGAATTTCTAACTCGATATTTCAAATCCCGATTAAATCGATATTCGATTTATAATGAAATTCCTTTTATAAATCGTTATAAATTATAAAGGAATTCCATAGCGACTATTTGAAAATTTGATTTGGACATAAATCAAAATCTACACGACAAAATCCCGATTTTTCTCTTCCATCAAAAGATATACTTCACCAGTTCCGAACGTTTCTTGTTTCACAGAAATCCGATTTAAAATGGATTTTGTATATTCAATTGGAGTTCGAATCGCCAAATTACGAACTACAGTGCCATTTCGAGCTCGATTATAATTATAATATAAATATACGTTCAACTGTCGTTCAAAATACTATATTCGTTAATATAATTCAACTCTAAACTGAATTATACATTATATATGAACTAATTCACACAATATTGTGAATTCCACTATTTTCGACTATTTTGGAATTTAAATATATTGTTCTATTATTTATATTAATTAAATATTCAATATTATTTTATTCTGCTCATTTAAAATTACCAAACCATCATTTAAATAATTAAATAAATTATTTATACCGTAAAAACAAGAGTCGTTACATATATTATTCTGGAAATTCTTGAATCAAAATGTAGTAATTTAAATGAATATTCTAAAGTATAAAATCATATGGAAACATAGTAATTTATTTTATAAACATATTTATAAAGTCATAAGATTTAAAACTATATGTAACTATATATTATAAACTTATATATATTAAAACACTATAAACATATATGTTTGAAATCATAAGTAATATAATAGATTGAAATAATTAATGAAAATAATTTGAAATCAGGAATTGAATTTTGAAAATCATAATTTGAAATTTGAAAATCAGAATTTGAACCTGGAGTGATATTTAGAGTCTTAGAAATAAATTAGACTTTATTACTATATTTTTCTTGAACTCTTGAAATCTTGATATCTTGATTACTTGATAACTCATGAGTCTTGAATCTATCTTGAATCCTGAATCTCTTGAAACTCTAAAACTGTACAGTCTTCAGTATTTATGTCCTGTATACAACCTTGCATATATATATATATATATTTATATATATTCTAGATAGAGATGTTAGTATAAATATTTTAAATCAATTAAAATTGAAATAAGGTTGTTGTCATAAAAACTTCATTCTCCAATAATGATGAGGCCTTAGGGATCCCAAAACATGCTTGGTTGTGAGGAGGGTGACCATGCATGACCACCACACATGTGCGCGTGACCGACTCGACCCGGCTCGGTTTGGCTCCAGCTTGGCTTGGCTTGGTGGTGAAGACACTTATATTTTTGGACCGAAAAGCTTGCGTTTTCTGAACCATTTTTTTATTTGACATAGAAAACTCTAGATCTGCTTTTTCTGGATTGGATCCGACTTTCTCCCACTACCCAGCAACTGTTCAGCACAATCATTTTTATTCTACAATATCTTCAATTTTTAAATGAGAAAAAATATAGAGTGACATTTTTTCTACAATTAGAAATTCTTAAAAATCCAAGCAGTTATTTTTTGTCTACAACAGTCCAAATCTGGAATTGATTTGTTGTGCAATAAATCAACTATTTTTCAAGGCTGTTTTATCCTAGAGGCGGCGACGATATGTAAGACTTGTTTGCACCATTGGCCAGATCGTCGAATCGTCTTCAAGAGAGCTTCAAAGTCCGTGACTCAGCCATAATTTCCCAACAGGCAATGATCAATCCACCTTCTCCTAATATGGTTTGTCGTATAATTTTTTTAAATTTGATGGTAGATTCCAAAACTGATGAAGCTATTGCCAAGATTGGCCTCGTTCCCATCAAACTAGAGTCTGGTGAAGTTGATCCTTTGATAGAGGTGGAAATCATGAAGGATAATGATGATCCACCAGATCAAGAATTCAACTCTGTTTCTTTTGTGGAGGATTTGTCTCAGACTGACACAATCGACAAAGCACAACGCTTGTGGTTACATCTCGAACGCGTTAGTTGAAAGATAAAGATGTCCCTTACAGTCAGTACATCTCTTGCATAGAGTGCATGGGAAGGAATGGATATTTATATAATGAACCGAACTTCCCCGGAAAGGAAAGCACAGATTGCTTTGAGGACAAGACCAATCAAAACACAAGCAGAAGAACATTTCATTGTTTATTACAACAATTCCATCAGAATACAAGAATATGCAGGGTATGAATAAATATTACACATTTGACAAATATCAGAAATTTAAATTACATTTAAATACATAGCAGCGGAAAAATAATACAAAACATAACTGAAAGAAATACACGGATACAGAGCTTTCCGATATCACTTCAGCTATAAACCAGGATCCTGTGAATATAAATTTGCAAAACCGAAACTACTAGGTGCTTGTGTCGAAAATAAAGGCACCCAGAGTTTAGGTTGAAACAATAAACTCTAGGTCAGTCATGTGACTGGTGTGAGAACTAAAACAGTTATTAATCTTTATTTTTAAAGTTAGGAAAATCAAGGGACCACGCCGTATAACACGGAACGGGTTTCCTCCCAAGAATACCTGTGCATAAAACAAACAGCGCAATGCTAAATAAAGAAAAATGAAGCTATTATAAGGCCCAGGTCCCATCACACAATGCAACGCAAGCCGGAGGATAGGGCTTTACCTTATAATAGCCAAAGAATGCTTGATACGCTAAATTTCATCTTTTCTTATTACTATAAGTGAAGAAAACAACTTGAATCATAAGTATCAATCATAGACGGCATAAGCTCCCCATACCACTATGTCGCCATACTAGGCTCTACAAATAAAACCGAAAGTCACGTATTGGAAATTGGATTCCATCATGAGTCGAGGCAAGGGGCAAGCTCCTCTCCATTCGAGACACTCTAGCAAATGTCTCAGGACCACACACATCGATCCTTGGAATCGGTTGGGCCGGTCCTCTCTTACTTTTGAGGATTGGAAATTCCTGAACACACGTTTCCCTGTCTTATAGGACCTACATAATGGTCTGTGCGTCGGCTCACATAGTGCCAGTTATCGACCATATATTCGAGGCGCCTCGCATTCCAACAACCACACAGGTAAAAAGTATATAAATGTCAGGGCTGGTAGGTCACTGAAATCACCCATAGCTAGAAAGAAACGTCGTGTTCTCCCAACGGTCCTTATCCCGACTCATACCAAGGTGTGAGGCTCACGAATTAGTGCTATACACAAAGTTATGCCACGCAGTCCGTGCTTTTATCATCAACCACAAGACTTTGCTTTTCAACAAAAGCCTTGATCATTTGCCACTTAGGCATTCCACACAGGCAATTCACTCCATGCGACTGATGTCCATCGATATACAACCTCTGAGCTCGTACGTCTCAGAGAAGGGCGTTAAGCATGAGAATAAATTCTCAACCGCCAAACAGATGTATATTTAATAGAGATCAATCAACACATAATAAAATCCAATGTCAGACACAAAGTCCATTTACAAGTTCGTTCTGGGTCTGAACGAAACCGGAGGCACTTTCCTCGCATATCCATCGATCTCCAAGTACGTCTGGAAAGTCACCAACCGATTCCCTCCTCTTGGGTGTACAGCCCAATCAAGATCATCAATAATCATTCAAACGATGTGAAGACTTCTGGTCTTCATCCACCGTCTTCATCTTCGACTTATCGTCGAATTGGTTATTCAAAATGGGTATAAACCCGGCCTTTCCGAATAACTCGCGTATATAATAAACAAATGTTACACAAACACAACATACGCCTCATTCCAATTCAGAATATTCTTTTATTCAAATTTTCACATTCTTAGGGGAAGGTTCCCATTAATTTTATCAAAGATAAATTCTTTTAAATTTATTCTTTAATTTTCCTTTGGATATCATTTCAAACCATATTATGGTTTTCCAAAATAGTCGGAATTAGCAAACCACACCAAAGTAATTATTTATTTTATTTCCCAATCCCAATCTATTCATCCCATGGAGCAAAACTGGTTATACTCCATATCTAACACCACAGTGTTACCGGTAAATATTAATTACCATTTCACGTTCAAATCTAATTAAAGATTTAACTATCGCTTTGGAGCAAAACTGGTGATACTCCATTCTCGATCATTTCAATCTAATTAAAGATTCATTAAAACTCCACTTAGTTTTAATATTCCCAAAAATCAATATCCTCTCTTTAACTGGGTTAAAGAACCAATGTCACCTAAAACACGGTTCACGATAAACCAAAAATCACTTCCCATTGTTAATAGGGTTAAAGAACAGGTGTTATCAAAACACCGCTCACGATAAACCCCAAAAACCAATTTAAATTTAATTCCAATTAAATACCAATTAACTGGACAATATCACGAAATCTTAATTAAAAGGTTTATTCTTTTCTAAACTGGGTTCAAGAACAGTGTTATTTAAGACACCATTCACGACGAACCCAAAATCCCATTTGATATTAAATACAAGGCTCTGAATAGAAAATATATCGGCTTATATTCAATATCAAATTCTGAACCCAACAAATATCGTATTGGAAATAACGATATAAATATATCTTTCAAATTTCCACAATCATATCTGTATAATCATGAAATCCAACATCGAAGTATTCCGAAGATAATTTCGATTCAAATCCATTCCAATTCGTATACAGGAAATTCTGATTATTTTCAAAACCGTTTCAAATCTAGTTCAAAACTAGTTCATTTCGATAAAAAAATATTTTTATCCTTTCAAATGTGGAATTTATCATCCCAGTTCTTTCCAATTCATATATTATGATTTTACACAAATTATTAATATTTTTAATAATTTTATCAAGGCCCATACAGTCGGTTTTCAATAACGGCCACTGAACTGCACTTACAGCGACCTTTTCCGAATTTGATTTGGACATAATTCCAAATCCAACCGTTAGATTTCAAATTTCTAATATTCATTAGAAAACTCTTTTCGATACGAACCCAATGGTTCCGGTTTTAGGAGAATCCGACGGTCGGATCTCTCGTAATGTCCATTCGAAGTCAATGGTCGAAATTCACGAACTGCCGCAGCACGGCGCGTTCTATTCGGGCCATAATAATATATATATATATATATATATTATATTTCGTCGATTTCCTTTTAAAACGTATTTTATAAATCGTTTTAAATTCATTTTCAAAACGATTTCAACTTCATATTCAATTTAGAATCAAAATTAAATATTCCACATCATCGATATACAAATGATAATATTTTCAAAACGTTATATTTTGAAATCACTTCCTTTTCTATGTTCATTATAAAAACGAATATAATCGATATAAATATCGTTCACGTCAAAATGGCGCATCTCTAATCAACACGGCTTTATATATTTCAATAACTTCGTTTTTCTATTCAACAAATGATTATTTATTCTATTCAACACATGAATCTATATTTCTTTCAACACATGAATATTCTCAACACATGAGTATCGTCAACACATGACTATTTTTGTTATTTAATATATTTTATAGATTTATGATAAAGATGTAAATTTTATTGTTTAAAATATTTTGCTCAACACATGAATATTTATTTTATTCAACACATGAATATTCTTTATTCTATTCAACACATGAATATATATATTATTCTATTCAACACATGAATATCCTTTCTTCTATTCAACACATGAATATATATATATTTTATAATATTCTTTATTTTCCCAATTGGAATGAGGCCCAATCAATTATCATATAATGTTAATTATATGGATTCCATACAACACATGTATATAATAGCAACGATAAATAATCAACCATCATCCAAAGTGCACCACACAACTACATAAGCATTAAATATAACTAATTAACGCTTATACAGTCTGTTAATCAAACGATCGACATACCACTAAACAATTGGGATTAGTGTACGTCAAATATCATCCCAACACCCGTGTGGGGTTTCAATCCACAAACACTGAATATTATTTGTGCAGTTGGGAGACGTGTGAACTTTATCGTCCCAATCAATGTCCTTCAAATAGGTGTACATAAACAAACCGTCTGGTTTGTAAATGAATATTTATTTATTCACATTCACGTTAAAAATTGTATTTTTAACGATAATTAATTTATTATCAATTTCACATCAACATCACAAACAAATTTCACAACACATCAAACAAGCACACAAGTCGTCCATGGTCTGTGGACGATGGGTGTCCGGTGCTGCTAAGCACCGTCTGCATCCTAGTATATATTTTAACTAGAAAACAAGATTTAAAGTGAGAAGTTCTCACCGACTAGCTAAACCAATACACCGCGACTCTTCATATGTAGAAATCTTCGTCGTGCTCGCCTTTTGTCAATTTAATTGTCTGTAGCCACTACATATATAAAAATCACATTTTTATATTGTTGCTATGTATATAAAAATCACATTTTTATAATCACTCTATATGGATAAAAATTCTATTTTCATACCGCTACTATATTGATAAAAATTCTATTTTCATATGGCAAAATTTTATTTTCATACTGCTACTATATAGATAAAAATTCTATTCTCATCTTGCTAGCAATATAATAAAAATTATATTTTTATTACTCTAAAAAATAAAAATCATATTTTTATTCTTCCTATGATATAAAAATCGTATTTTTATTCTTCCTATGATATAAAAATCATATTTTTATTTAATGATATATGTAATAAAAATTGCTTCTTTACATATTTAAAAATCACTTCTTTCTATCATGAAAAACATAATCTTCCTTAATTAAAAATCCTGCCTTTCTTTTCATAGAAAATCAAATTTTTTTTATTAAGAAAAATCATATCCTTTCTATAATTAAAAAAAAAAAATCATATTTTCCCTTTTAAAAATCATATCTTGATATTTTAAAAATCTGGCCTTTATCACGATAAAAATCACGCCTTTTATAGCTATAACATATATTTCTACTTCATCTCTTCAGTAATAAAGATCACGTCTTCATAATCATAAAAATCTCATCTTGGTCTAAATAAAAATCGTATCTTTTCTAATTAAAAAATCAAGGCTTTAAACAAATAAAATCATATATTTTATCATATAAAAATCCTCTCCTTTATTATTAAAAATCAAAATCAAAGAGAGTTTAATACTTACAGCGAGGGGGGAAAAGAATTCGCTGCGCCCGGGGGTGGAGATGGCGCGGAGCAGTCGGAGGTGGCCTTGTTACGGCAGCGGCGGTGACGCTTGTGACTGGGGCTAGGGTAATCGGCTGCGTGGGATATTGGACAAGGAAGGGGGCTGAAGTTAGGGCGGAGTGGCGAGGAGGGGAGGAAGGAGGTGCAAGGGGGGAAGAGAGGTTCGCACGCGTTAGAGGGGGGAGTGGGATCGCGCGGCGGTGGGGAGGAGCGGCGTCGCCCCTGGCGGCAGCGAGGTAACGGAGAGGAGGAGGCGACGGATGACAGGTGCGCGGTTTTTTTTTCTTTCTTTTTTTTCGATTTGGATCTGAGTGGTGATAGAGAGAAATGAGGGTAGGGATATATAATAATATATATTATTTTAATTTAATTTTTTTCTCCTTAAAGTTGCTTTTTCCTTCGAACTCCAATCCAAACCCATCGACTGTCATCTCTAGCTAATTACCCCCATTCCGAACACAATGGGATATGTTTCATAACCCGATTCGACTGTTACGCTCAGTTTTCGTTAAATTTACATTTAAATCATTATATTGAATTTTAAACGTGCATTTCAATTTACCGGGGCCACATACTAACTCTAAAAATTCTAGAAAAATTATTTCTAGCTTCGTATTGATGGTACGGTCCTAATAAAACTAATTTCGTCAAATTGTGAGACAGTTTGAAAAATGGCCATTTTCCAGTCGATCAAAATCAACTGAAACTGGTCAAACGTGTTTTCCTTCGCCACGCTCACATATTGATTTAGAAAATTACAAATTTTGGAATCTCGCAATAACTTGACATCACAGATCCAACAAAAGTGGTTTCATCGAAAACCGAGGTCGTTTGCAAAATTCCCATTTTTAAGGGCCGGAATTCCATAGCGACTATTCTGAATTTTCAACTAGGCATAACATTTTATTCCCGCTATGAAATTTCAATTTTTCGGATTCGTTGGAAAGATATTCTCAATTAGATTCAAATATTTTTGGTTTCGCTAAAATCTGGTTTATTTTGAATCCTGTACATCCATTTGAACTTCGAAATCGAATTATCGAACTACCGCGCCATTTTCAATTCGTTTTATATTTAAAATAAAATATTTATATTCTAACGACGATACAGATAAATATACGTTCTAATTCTATTCAAAATAAATTTATCGTTGCTAATATTTAAAATAATTCATTTTAAATATTTAAAATTCGTTAAAATTGCCAAAATAAAAATTTTAAATTGGCTCAGAATTTCCGGGCTGTTACAATCTCCTCCACTTAAAACTTTTCGTCCCCGAAATGGAACGAAGCTGAAAGTTGTTTTTACTAATCAACTTAACTTCCATTATTTTCATTACGGCTTAAGTTCTTCAACTTTTCAGTTTCTAAGAACTTTTCAAATTTTTCAAAAATTTGGCTAACACCCTAAATTTCCGATAAATTTCGCCATAACCTCCCCTGCACCAGGAGCTTCGGGATATTTCAAATAGACTCCCATGGTCCTCACCAATCCAAAAGAAAAAGAAAAAGCCAATTGGCTCATAAAATCATCCAAACCCAATAAATTTGTAAATATGTACCTATTTGTCGGGCAAACAATTTTATTCTTCTGCTCTAGCCTCCTTGCTATGACCTGTTCAATGGATATACATGTATATGCATGCAATTGTAATCATTTTTCAATACAGTTCAATATTTGATTCAATTAGGCTAAATGGTTCAAAAAAATTTAATAAATCAAAACAATTATCATACAACACAACCATCAACCAATTAGTGAATTAACATTTCAAATTCAAAATTTTGATATATAAATATATATATATATACATAAAATTATGTTTTTGATGCCAGATCACAATAATAAACCTATCTAGTTTTGGTTCTCACACCAGTCTAATGGAAATATATAGATATCACAGCTTTGAAACTCGAACATAAATACTGATGATGTCATGACAATTATCAGTACCATCTCCGGGCGACTAGAGTATGATTCAATATCTATCAAATATATTAAAACTTCGAATATACGTTCATGACACATATATGCAAAATCTTTATATACTCGATTGTCCAAATTCAATACAAATAAAATAAATAGTCAAATACGTATAATAGGGATTAAATTTTCAAAACAAAATTTGTTTTCATCTTTATTTGAAAAATATACTCTTCACACTCGTCCTAGGATACTACTGATCCTATTTCTAATGAGTTATTCTCATTGGATATTGCTAATCCAATCTCTGATGAATTCTTTCGTTCGGTTCTAATGTGTCTTGTTCTCGAGCTCTGTAAACCAAAGCTCTGATACCACTCTATAACGACTCGAACTTCCCTGGTAAGGAAAGCACGGATTGCTTTGAGGACAAAACCAATCAAAACACAAACAGAAGAACATTTCATTGTTTTTTACAACAATTCCATCAGAATACAAGAATATATAGGGTATGAATAAATATTACACACTTGACAAATATCAGAAATTTAAATTACATTTGAATACATAGCAGCGGAAAAATAATACAAAACATAACTGAAAGAAGTACACGGATACAGAGCTTTCCGAGTATCACTTCAGCTATAAACCAGGATCCTGTGAATATAAATCTGCAAAACCGAAACTACTAGCTGCCTGTGTCGAAAATAAAGGCACCCGGAGTTTAGGTTGAAACAATAAACTCCAGGTCAGTCATGTGACTGGTGTGAGAACTAAAACAGTTATTAATCTTTATTTTTAAAGTTAGGTAAATCAAGGGACCACACTGTATAACACGGAACGGGTTTCCTCCCGAGAATACCAGTGCATAAAATAAACAGCGCAATGCTAAATAAAGAAAAATGAAGCTATTATAAGACCCAGGTCCCATCACACAATGTACCACAAGCCGAAGGATAGGGTTTTACCTTGTAATAGCCAAAGAATTCTTGATACGCTAAACTTCATCTTTTATTATTACTATAAGTGAAGAAAACAACTTGAATCATAAGTATCAATCATTGACGGCATAAGTGCCCTATACCACTATGTCGCCTGTGACAGCCTGGAATTTCGCTCGATCTGAATCAGTCGTTAAACCGATCTAGACCGTTCGAAACCCCTGATCGTTGAGAACGGGACACAACAGAAACGCAGACGGAAGAACATTTCATTGCTACTACAACAATTCCATCAGATACAAGAATATATAGAGTACAAATGAATAAATTACATTCGATACTTATCAGAGATTACAATAAATTACAAAGCACAACTGAAGGTGATATACGGATACAGAGCTTTCCGGATATCATTCCAGCTGTAAACCAGGATCCTGTGAATATAAATCTGCAAAACCAAAACTACTAGCTGCCCGTGCGGAAAATAGGGGCACCCAGAGTTTAGGTTAAAACAATAAACTCCAGGTCAGTCATGTGACTGGTGTGAGAACTAAAACAGTTATTTAAAACTTTACTTTATAAGAGAATGATTCAAGGGACCACGCCGCATAACACGGAACGGGTTTCCTCCCAAGAATACCAGTGCATGGAATAAACAACACAATGCTTTTTCGAAAAATGAAGCTATTATAAGACCCAGGTCCCATCACACAATGCAACGCAAGCCGGAGGATAGGGTTTTCCCTTATAATAGCCAAACATGCTTGGTACGTTTAAAACAAATCATTTGATACTATAATAAGTGTATAGTGTCAAAACAATTTCAATCATAAATATCAATCATAGGCGGCATGGGTACCATCTATCATGTCGCCATACTAGTTCTACAATTAAAACCGCAATACACGTATTGGAAATTGGCTTTCCGTCATGAGTCGAGGCAAGGGGCAAGCTCCTCTCCGCTTCGAGACACTCTAGAAAATGCTCAGGACTACACACTCTGGGCAGCCACTTGGATCGGTTGGGCCGGTCCTCACTTACGTTAGAGGATTGGCAATTCCTGAACACACGTTTCCCGGTCCTTACAGACCTATAATCGAGGCGCCTCATTCCAACAACCACAAAGGTGAAAAGTATATAAATGTCAGGGCTGGTAAGTCACTGACACCACCAAAGCTAGAAAGAAACGTCGTGTTCTCCCAACGGCCCGTATCCCGTTTTTTACTCATACCGAGGTGTGAGGCTCGCGAATTCACGTTACACACAAAGCTGCCACGTAGGCGTGCTTTGATCATCAACCACAAGACTTTGCTTTTCAACAGAAGCCTTGATCATTGCATCTTAGCGTGCCACATAGGCAATTCATGCTATGTGATTGATATCTATCGATATATAACCTCTAAGCTCGTACGTCTCAGAGAAGGGCGTTAAGCAAGAGAATAAATTCTCCGCCGCCAAACAGATATATATTTAACAGAAATCAATCAACACAGAATAAAATCCAATGTCAGACACACAATCCATTTACAAGTTCGTTCTGGGTCTGAACGAAACCGGAGGCACTTTCCTCGCATATCCATCCATCTCCAAGTACGCCTGGACGACCACCAACTATTTCCATCCTCTTGGGTGTACATCCCAATCAGGATCGTCAGTAATTATCCAAACGATGTGAAGACTTCCGGTCTTCGACCACCGTCTTCATCTTCGACTTATCGTCGAATCGGTTATTCAGAATGGGTATAAACCTGGACTTTCCGAACAACCCGCGTATATTAAAACAAATGTTACACAAACACAACATACGCCTCATTCCAATTCATTAGTCACTAACCGCAAATTAGCAAGAGAACAATTTCCCAAACATTAACCCCGAAGGCCGAAACCAACATCAGATCAATACCCAGGAAACCATTCTTCTTAGCCAACCTACAACTAGTTTCTAAATTCCACATTCTTAGGGAAAGGTTCCCATTAATTTTATCCAAGATAAATTCTTTAAAATTTATCCTGTAATCTTCCTTTGGATGTCGTTTCAAGCCAAATTATGGTTTTTCTAAACTAGCCGAGATTAGCGAACCACACCAAAGTAATTATTTTTTTTATTTCCCAATCCCAACCTATTCATCCCATGAAGCAAAACTGGTAACACTCCATATCTAACACCACGGTGTTATCGGTAAAATTAATTACCATTTCACGTTCAAATCTAATTAAAGATTTAACTATCGCTTTGGAGCAAAACTGGTAATACTCCATTCTCGCTCATTTCTAAATTTGATAATTTAGATTATCTATTCGCATTACAATCTAATTGCAGATTCGTTAAAACTCCTTTTACTGGGTTAAAGAACTAGGTGTTATTTAAAACACAGTTCACGACAAACCCAAATCACATTCTATTTATTTTCGGGTTAAAGAACTAGTGTTGTTTAAAACACAGTTCACGATAAACCCACAAATCAATTCTAGTTCAATTCAAATCAAATATATTAGGAATTCCGATTATCTAAAACCCCTTTTTAAATCTAATTTATTTATTTAAAAATAAAAACCCGGGTTTTAAATTTAGTTCAATCTAGTTCATTTTGATAAAAATCTATTTTTACCTTTTCAAATATGGAGTTTTTCATCCCAATTTTTCTCAAATCACTTCTTATGATTTTACACAAATTATTACTATTTTTAATAATTTTATCAAGGCCCGTACAGTCAATTTCCAACAATGGCCATCGAACTGCACTTACAGCGACCTTTTTCAAATTTGATTTGGACGTAACTCCAAATCCAACTGTTAGATTTTGAATTTCTAATATTCATTAGAAAGCTCTTTTCGATACGAACCCATCGGTTCCGGTTTTAGGAGAATCCGACGGTCGGATCTCCCGTAATGTCCGTTTGAAATAAATGGTCGAAATTCACGAACTGCCGCGGCGCGTTCTATTCAGGCCATTATATTATATATATAATATATATTTCGTCGATTTCTATTTAAAACGAATTTTATAAATAGTTTAGATTCGTTTCAAAAACAATTTCAACTTCCATTTCAATTCAAATCAAAATTGAATTTTTCTTTATAAATTCGTTTTAAAATTCATTTCTATTCAATTCAAATTTCAATTAAATTTGAATTCATTTCAATTCGCTTTCAATTCAATTCGAATTCGTTTTCAATTCAATTCAATTCAAATTGGTTTTCTATTCGATTCAAATTCATTTTCTATTCAAATCAAATTCGTTTCGTTTTCTATTTGAATCAAATTCATTATATATTCAATTGAAATCAAATTGGTTTTCTATTCCATTCAATTCGAAATCATTTTATATTCAATTCATTTCGAAATCGTTATATATTCAATTCATTTCGAAATCGTTATATATTCAATTCATTTCGAAATCGTTATATATTCAATTCATTTCGAAATCGTTATATATTCAATTCATTTCGAAATCGTTATATATTCAATTCATTTCGAAATCGTTATATATTCAATTCCGAATGTAATCGATATAAATATCGTTTGCGTCAAAATGGCGCATCACTAATCAACACGGCTTTATATATTCTATTTCAAACATTTCTTTTTGTCAACACACGACTAATCTCAACGAATGAGTACCGTCCACGTGTGACTATTTTTGTTAAAATATTTCGTTCAACACATGACTAATCTCAACGGATGAGTACAGTCAACACATGAACCTTTATTTTATAATATTCTTTATTTTCTAAATTGGAATGAGGCCCAATCAATTACCATACAAAGTTAATTATATGGATTTTCATACAATACATGTATATAATAGCATTGAAAAATAATCAACCATCAACCAAAGTGCACTACACTGTATAAGCATCAAATATAGATATCTAACGCTTATAACAGCCTGTCAATCAATCGATCGACATATTTAATTAATCAGGATGAGTGAACTTCAAATTTCATCCCAACACCCGTGTGGGGTTTCAAACAATCAAACACAGATTTTATTTGTGCAGTTGGGCGATGTGTAAAATTTATCGACCCAATCAATATCATTCAAATAGGTGTACATAAACAAACCGTCTGGTTTGTAAATGAATATTTTATTTTATTCACTTTCACGTTAAAAATTATATTTTTAACGATAAAATATTTTATTTAACTTATGAATGTTCTATTCAGTTCATTCATTCAATAAAATGATATTTTTATTTTTCTAACATATTTTAGAAAATTTCGGTGGCATAACGGCGCGATACTAGAAACGGGACGAGGCCTAGCCTTATCCCCGGTCTAGTGAAGGCCCACGCCATTCACACATCAATCAAATCCATTCAATTTCACCAAACAATTCAATTCAATCAAATAATCTAACTAATTTTTGCAATCAAACAAACAAGTCCATGGTCTATGGACGATTGTGTCGGGTGCTACTAAACACCGTCTGCATCCTAGTATATATATATAACTAGAAAAAGAAATTGAAAGGTGGGAAATTCTCACCTATTTGCTAAACCAGACGCCTCGGCTCTTCTTTGCAGAAATCTTCATCGCTATCGCATCTTTTGTTACTTTCGTCGCCCGTATACACTGTATATGTAAAAATCACATTTTTACATTCTCTATTATATAAAAATCATATTTTTATCGCTAACTTCATATTGTGAAAATAGAATTTTCATCGCTATCTCTATAATGTAAAAATAGAAATTTCCTCGCTATTTCATATTTGTAAAAATAGAATTTTCATCGCTATTTCTATAATGTAAAAATAGAAATTTCCTCGCTATTTCGTATTTGTAAAAATTTAATTTTACATATAAAAACCATACCTTTATTTTCAAAATCATATCTTTGTAGTAAAAATCATCTCTTTATTTTATTTCAAAAATAATACCAATTATATATACTGATTTTTTTTAACCCATGTTTTTCCTTTAAAAATCTCCTCTTTTTTTTATAAATAGAAATTATAATTTTATAAATAATAAAATCGAATTCGGAAACAATGCTATAAACATTTTTTTTCCCACAATCTAAAAATGGAATCAATTTTATTTATTGTTAAAACACATCTTTATTCAATGACCTAATTTAAAAATCATGTTTTTAATTACTTAGATAAATAAAACCAAAGTAAAAACTCACGTTGTCTTACTGTTGGAAGGGGGGAAGAGGAGACAGGGCGTCGGAGGCTAGAGAAGGGGTCGGCGAGGCATGGGAGGGCAGCTGCGTCGGTGCTTCGATTGGGGGGGGGTCCTTCGCGCCGCCTCTGGCGAAGAGGGGGGGTCGCGACTACCGCAGGTGGAGGGGGGGGTCCTTCGCGCCGCCTCTGGCGAAGAGGGGGGGTCGCGACTACCGCAGGTGGAGGGGGGGCGTCGAGAGGTCGGCGCCGCTGGGGGGGGAGGGGGGCTGGCGGCTCGATTCCGATTCGTTTTTCTTTTTTTTTCTTTTTTTTCTGTTATGAACGAATGAATTGGGGGGGGGGGGGGCAGAAAGATAAAGGGAGAGGGAGGGAAGATATAATATATTTTATTTTATTTTATTAATTATTTTCAAAAAGTTGACTTTTACATACGACCTCGAAATGAGGCCCACCGCCTGTCGTCCATAGCGTTTTACCCCCATTCCGAACACAATGGGATATGTATCGTAAGTTGATTTGATCGTTTGAATCAGTTTCCGTTTAATTTACATTTAAATCACTATATTGAATTTTAAACGTACATTTCAAATTACTGGGGTCACATACTGACTCGAAAAATTCTAGAAAAATATTTTCTAGCTTCGTATTGACGATACGGTCCTAACAAAACTAGGTTCGTCGAATTCTGAGACCGTTGGAAAAATAGCCAATTTCCAGTCGATTAAAATCAACTGAAACTGGTCAAACGCGTTTTCCTTTGCCACGCTCACATATTGATTCGAAAAATTATGAAATTTGGAACCTAGCAATAACTTTACATCACGGACCCAACAAAAATGGTTTCGTCGAAATCCGAGGTCGTTTGCAAAATTCTCATTTTTAAGGGCCTGAATTCCATAGCGACTATTCAGAATTTTCAACCGGACATATCTTTCGATTCCCATTATGAAATTTTGATTTTTCGGATTCGTTGGAAAGATATCATCAATTAGATCCTAATTATTTTGGTTTCACTAAAATCCGGATTGTTTTGCACCCGGTACATTCAATTGAAGTTTGAAATTGAATTATCGAACTACCGCGCCATTTTCAATTCTATTTATAATTATATATAAATATTTATATTCTAACGACGACGCATATAAATATACACGTTCGAATTATATTCAAAATAAACTTTTCGTCGATTTTATTTAAAATAATTCATTTTAAATATTCAAAATTCGCTGAAAATTGCTAAAATAAAAAAATTTAAACTGGCCCAGATTTCCGGGTTATTACATCGCCATACTAGGCTCTACAAATAAAACCGAAAGTCACGTATTGGAAATTGGATTGCATCATGTGTCGAGGCAAGGGGCAAGCTCATCTCCGTTCGATACACTCTAGCAAATGTCTCAGGACCACACACAACGATCCTTAGAATCGGTTGGGCCGGTCCTCTCTTACTTTTGAGGATTGGCAATTCCTGAACACACGTCTCCCGGTCCTATAGGACCTATATAATGGTCTGTACGTCGGCTCACATAGTGCCAGTTATCGACCATATATTCAAGGCGCCTCACATTCCAATAACCACACAGGTAAAAAGTATATAACTGTCAGGGCTGGTAGGTCACTGACATCACCTATAGCTAGAAAGAAATGTCGTGTTCTCCAAACGGTCCTTATCCCGTTTTTGACTCATACCGAGGTGTGAGGTTCACGAATTAATGCTATACAAAAAGGTATGCCACATAGGCCGTGCTTTGAACATCAACCACAAGACTTTGCTTTTCAACAAAAGCCTTGATCATTTTCCACTTAGGCATGCCACACAGGCAATTCACTCCATGCGACCGATGTCCATCGATATACAACCTCTGAGCTCGTATGTCTCGGAGAAGGGCGTTAAGCAAGAGAATAAATTCTCCGCCGCCAAACAGATGTATATTTAATAGAGATCAATCAACTTAGAATAAAACACAATGTCAGACACACAGTCCATTTACAAGTTCGTTCTGGGCCTGAACGAAACCGGAGGCACTTTCCTCGCACATCCATCGATCTCCAAGTACGTCTGGACGATCATCAACCGATTCCCTCCTCTTGGGTGTACAGACCAATCAAGATCATCAATAATCATCCAAACGATGTGAAGACTTCCGGTCTTCATCCACCGTCTTCAGCTTCGACTTATCGTCGAATCAGTTATTCAGAATGGGTATAAACCCGGCCTTTCCGAATAACCCGCGTATATAATAAACAAATGTTACACAAACACAACATACGCCTCATTCCGATTCAGAATATTCTTTTATTCAAAATTTCACATTCTTAGCGAAAGGTTCCTATTAATTTTATCAAAGATAAATTCTTTTAAATTTATTCTTTAATCTTCCTTTGGATATCATTTCAAACCATATTATGGTTTTCCAAACTAGTCGGGATTAGCGAACCACACCGAAGTAATTATTTATTTTATTTCCCAATCCCAACCTATTCATTCCATGGAGCAAAACTGGTAATACTCCATATCTAGCACCACGGTGTTATCGGTAAATATTAATTACCATTTCACGTTCAAATCTAATTAAAGATTTAACTATCGCTTTGGAGAAAAACTGGTGATACTCCATTCTCGATCATTTCAATCTAATTAAAGATTCATTAAAACTCCACTAAGTTTTAATCTTCCCAAAAATCAATATCATGTCTTTAACTGGGTTAAAGAACCAATGTCATCTAAAACACGGTTCATGATAAACCAAAAATCACTTCCCATTGTTAATCGGGTTAAAGAACATGTGCTATTCAAAACACCGTTGAAGATAAACCCCAAAAACCAATTTAAATTCAATTCCAATTAAATACTAATTAACTGGACAATTTCACTAAATCTTAATTAAAAGGTTTATTCTTTTCTAAACTGGTTCAAGAAAAGTGTTATTTAAGACACCATTCACAACGAACCCAAAATCCCATTTGATATTAAATACAAGGCTCTGAATAGAAAATATATCGGCTTATATTCAATATCAAATTCTGAAACCAACAAATATCGTATTGGAAATAACGATATAAATATATCTTTCAAATTTCCACAACCATATCTGTATAATCACGAAATCCAACATCGAAATATTCCGAAGATAATTTCGATTCAAATCCATTCCAATTCGTATACAGGAAATTCTGATTATTTTCAAAACCGTTTCAAATCTAGTCCAAAACTAGTTCATTTCGATAAAAAAATATTTTAATCTTTTCAAATGTGGAATTTTTCATCCCAGTTCTTTCTAATTCACATATTATGATTTTACACAAATTATTAATATTTTTAATAATTTTATCAAGGTCCGTACAGTCGGTTTTCAATAACGGCCACCGAACTGCACTTACAGCGACCATTTCCAAATTTGGTTTGGACATAACTCCAAATCCATCTGTTAGATTTCAAATTTATAATATTCGTTAGAAATCTCTTTTCGATACGAACCCAACGGTTTTGGTTTTAGGGGAATCCGACGGTCGGATCTCCCGTAATGTCCATTCGAAGTCAATGGTCGAAATTCACGAACTACCGCAGCGCGACGCGTTCTATTCAGGCCATTATATATATATATATATATATATTTCATCAATTTCCTTTTAAAATGTATTTTATCAAACTTTTTAAATTCGTTTTCAAAACGATTTCAACTTCATATTCAATTCCGAATCAAAATTGAATATTCCACATCATCGATATACAAATGATAATATTTTCAAAACATTATATTTTGAAATCACTTCCTTTTCTATATTCATTATAAAAACGAATATAATCGATATAAATATCATTCGCGTCAAAATGGCGCATCTCTAATCAACACGGCTTTATATATTTCAATAACTTCGTTATTCTATTCAACAAATGAATATTTATTCTATTCAACACATGAATCTATATTTCTTTCAACACATGAATATTCTCAACACATGAGTATCGACAACACATGACTATTTTTGTTGTTTAATATATTTTATAAAATTATGATAAAGATGTAAATTTTATTGTTTAAAATATTTTACTCAACACATGAATATTTATTATATTCAACACATGAATATTCTTTATTCTACTCAACACATGAATATATATTATTCTATTCAACACATGAATATCCTTTCTTCTATTCAACACATGAATATATATATTTTATAATATTCTTTATTTTCCCAATTGGAATGAGGCCCAATCAATTACCATATAATGTTAATTATAAGGATTCCATTTAACACTTGTATATAATAGCAACGATAAATAATCAACCACCATCTAAAGTGCACCACACAACTGCATAAGCATTAAATATAACTAATTAACGCTCATATAGTTTTTCAATCAAGCGATCGACATACCACTAAACAATTGGACTAGTGTACGTCAAATATCATCCCAACACCCGTGTGGGGTTTCAATCCACAAACACTGAATATTATTTATGCAGTTGGGCGACGTGTAAAATTTATCGTCCCAATCAATGTCCTTCAAATAAGTGTATATAAACAAACCGTCCGGTTTGTAAATGAATATTTATTTATTCACATTCACGTTAAAAATTATATTTTTAACAATAATTAATTTATTATCCATTTCACATCGACGTCAAACTTCACAACACATCAAACAAGCATACAAGTCGTCCATGGTCTGTGGACGACGGGTGTCGGGTGCTGCTAAGCACCGTCTGCATCCTAGTATATATTTTAACTAGAAAACAAGATTTAAAGTGAGAAGTTCTCACCGACTAGCTAAACCAATACACCGTGACTCTTCATATGTAGAAATCTTCGTCGTGCTCGCCTTTTTTCAATTTCATTGTTTGTAGCCACTACATATATAAAAATCACATTTTTATATTGTTGTTATGTATATAAAAATCACATTTTTATAATCACTATATTGGGATAAAAATTCTATTTTCATACCGCTACTATATAGATAAAAATTCTATTTTCATACCGCAACTATATAGATAAAAATTCTATTTTCATGCCGCTACTATATAGATAAAAATTCTATTTTCATACCGCTACTATATAGATAAAAATTCTATTTTCATATCGCTACTATATAGATAAAAATTCTATTTTCATACCGCAACTATATAGATAAAAATTCTATTTTCATACCGCTACTATATAGATAAAAATTCTATTTTCATACCGCTATTATATAGATAAAAATTCAATTTTTTTACCGCTACTACACAGATAAAAATTCTGTAACAACCAGGAAATGCGAGCCAGTTTAAAATTTTTATTTTGGCAATTTTAGTGAATTTTGAATAATTAAAATGAATTATTTTAAATAATATCGACGAGAAATTTAATTTGAGTAGAATTAGAACGTATATATTATATACGTCGTCGTTAGAATATAAATAATTATATATAATTATATAAGGAATTGAAAATGGCGTGGTAGTTCGATAATTCGATTTCAAACTTCAATTGAACATACCGGGTGCAAAATAAACCAGATTTTAGTGAAACCAAAAATAATAGGATCTATTTGAGCAAATCTTTCCAACGAATCCGAAAAATCAAATTTCATAGCGGGAATCAAAAGATATGTCCAGTTGAAAATTCTGAATAGTCGCTATGGAATTCAGGCCCTTAAAAATGGAAATTTTGCAAACGACCTCAGATTTCGAGGAAACCATTTTTGTTGGGTCCGTGATGTAAAGTTATTGCTAGATTCCAAATTTCATAATTTTTCGAATTAATATGTGAGCGTGGCAAAGGAAAACGCTTTTGACCAGTTTCAGTTGATTTTAATCGACTGGAAAATGGCCATTTTTCAAATGGTCTCAGAATTCAACGAAACTAGTTTTGTTAGGGTCGTATCGTCAATACGAAGCTAGAAAATATTTTTTTTGTAATTTTTAGAGACTGTATGTGGCCTCGGTAATTTGAAATGCATGTTTAAATTGAATATACAAAAAATTATACTTTGATTTAATTGAAAATGTAACAGCCGAATCAGCTTACGATACTTATCCAGTTGTGTTCGGAATGGGGGTAATTAGCTATGGACGACAGGCGGTGGGCCTCGTTTTGAGGTCGAAAATAAAAGTTGCTTTTTGAAATTAAAATAGTTAAATAAAATAAAATAAACCCCCCTTACCTTTATCTTCCCTTCCCCGTTGACTCAGTCATTACGAAATTAAAAAAAAAACCCAAAAGGGGGAAATCGCGCCAGGCGATCGTCGCCCCCCCTTCTGAGTGCGCCGCCGCGCCTCCTGGTGGCGCGCCCCACCGCCAACCGCCGCCCTCCTCTGCTTCCTCCTCCCCTTCTTCTTCCTTGACCGTGAGACCCACTCCAGCACCCCACAGACCACCGTGCAGCCTCCTACCTCGAGCCCGAAGCCCCCAGCGCCTCGCGCGAGCAAACTCCACCTCGTAGACCTGCGAACCACCGAAGACCGTGCCCCTTCTAAAGCTGCCACCGACCACCAGCTAGCCCCGCGTCTCCGACCACACCAAGACCCCGACGCACAGCCCCTTCTCTACCCTGCTCCATCCGAGAAATGTAATTATTTATTTACATTGATTTTTAATTTTCAGTTTCTATATAATTTTATGAACATAAAGGTATAAATTTTATGAATGTAAAGTGCCGATTTTTATCATATAAAAGGTTTGATTTTTTTTATCGTATGAAAGAAGTGATTTTTATGAAGTATTCATGAAGAGAAAGATGCGATTTTTATATTAGTAAAGCGAAGAGAAAATTTAGATTTTTAGTTATATTAGAAAAGGCAAAATCTTTATATTAGAAAAGGCAAAATCTTTATATTTGAAAAGGAGAAATCTTTATATTTGAAAAGGCGAAATCTTTATATTTGAAAAGGCGAAACCTTTATGTAGAGAATAGCGTGATAAAAATATAATCTTTATTATAGGAACGTCGATGTAAAAATAGAATTTTTATCCATATAGAGTGATAATAAAAATATGAGTTTTATATACATAGCAACAATATAAAAAGGTGATTTTTATATATGTAGTGGCTACGGACAACGAAAGTGACCAAAGGCGAGAACGGCGAAGACTTCTACATATGAAGAGTCATGATATTGGATAAGATATTGGTGAGAACTTCTCACTCTAAATTTCTTTTTTCCTAGTTATATATATATACTAGGATGCAGACAGTGCTTAGCAGCACCCGACACCCGTCGTCCACAGACCGTGGACGGCTTGTTTGTTTGATTGATGTGATGTGAAAATTGATTTTGTTGTGGAATGATTAAATAATATTTAATTGGAATTGAATTTGAATTGGTTTTTGGGTTTATCTTGAGCGGTGTTTTGAACAATACCTGTTCTTTAACCCGATTAACAATAGAGTGTGATTTTGGGTTTATCGTGAATCGTGTTTTAGATGACATTGGTTCTTTAACCCAGTTAAAGACAGGATATTGATTTTTGAAAAGATTAAAACTAAGTGGAGTTTTTAATGAATCTTTAATTAGACTGAAATGTGAATTGATAATTTAAATTATCAAATCTGAAAGGTGATCAAGAATGGAGTACCACCAGTTTTGCTCCAATGCGATAGTTAAATCTTTAATTAGATTTGAACGTGAAACGGTAATTAATTTTACCGATAACACCGTGGTGTTAGATATGGAGTATTACCAGTTTTTTTCCATGGGATGAATAGGTTGGGCTTGGGAGATAAAATAAATATTTACTTCGGTGTGGTTCGCTAATCCCGACTAGTTTGGAAAACCATAACATGGTTTGAAATGATATCCAAAGGAAGATTAAAGAATAAATTTAGAAGGATTTATCTTGGATAAAATTAATGGGAACCTTTCCTTAAGAATGTGATTTTGTGAATAAAAGAATATTCTGAATTGGAATGAGGCGTTTGTTGTGTTTGTGTAACACGTTTTTATTATATATGCAGGTCATTCAGAAAGGCCGGGTTTATCCCATTCTGAATAACCGATTCGACGAGATGTCAAAGATGAAGACGGTGGTTGAAGACCGGAAGTCTTCACATTGTTTGGGTGATTACTGATGATCTCGATTGGGCTGTACACCCAAGATGAGGGAAACAGTTAGTGATCGTCCATACGTACTTGGAGATGGATGGATATGCGAGGAAAGTGCCTCCGGTTTCATTCAGGCCCAGAATGAACTTGTAAATGGATTGTGTGTCTAACATTGGATTTTATTCTGTGTTGATTTATCTCTATTAAATATACATATGTTTGGCAGCGGAGAATTTATTCTCTTGCTTAACGCCCTTCTCTGAGACGTACGAGCTCAGAGGTTGTATATCGATGGACATCAGTCGCATGGAGTGAATTGCCAGTGTGGCACGCGCAAGTGGCAATTGATCAAGGCTTCTGTTGAAAATCAAAGTCTTGTGGTTGATGATCAAAGCATGGTATGTGTGACGTAGCTTTGTGTCTAGCGTGAATTCGCGAGCCTCACACCTCGGTATGAGTCAAAAACGGGATAGTGACTACAGGGAGAGCACGACGTTTCTTTCTAGCTAGGGTGGTGTCAGTGACCTACCAGCCCTGACATTTATATACTTTTCACCTGTGTGGTTGTTGGATACGAGGCGCCTCGGATATAGGTCTGTAAGGACCGGGAAACGTGTGTTCAGGAATAACTAATCCTCAAAAGTAAGAGAGGACCGGCCCTGAAGATCCAAGGATCATAGTGGGGTCCTGGGACATTTGCTAGAGTGTCTCGAATAGGAGAGAAGCTTGCCCCTTGCCTCGACTCATGACGGAAATCCAATTTCCAATACGTGATATTGCGGTTTTAATTGTAGAACTAGTATGGCGACATGATAGATGATACCCATGCCGCCTATGATTGATATTTATGATTGAATTGTTTTGACACTATACACTTATTATAGTATCAAGTGATTTGTTTTAAATGTACCAAGCATGTTTGGGTATTATAAAGGAAAACCCTATCCTTCGGCTTGCGTTGCATTGTGTGATGGGACCTGGGTCTTATAATAACTTTATTTTTCCAAAGAGCATTGCGCTGTTTTGTTATATGCACTAGTATTCTTAGGAGGAAACCCGTTCCATGTTATACGGCATGGTCCCTTGAATTATCGCTTTTAAAATAAAGATTAATAACTGTTTTAGTTCACACACCAGTCCCATGACTGACCTGGAGTTTATTGTTTTAACCTAAACTCTGGGTGCCCTTATTTTTTGCACGGGCAACTAGTAGTTTTGGTTTTGCAGATTTATTTTCACAGGATCCTGATTTACAGCTGGAAAGATGCTCAGAAAGATCTGTATCCGTTTATTACTTCTAGTTGTGCTTTTGTATTATTTTCCGCTGCGATGTGTTTAAATGTAATTTAAATCTCTGATATTTGTTGAATGTAATTTGTTCATTTATACTCTGTATATTATTGTATCTGATGGAATTGTTGTAATAACAATGAAATGTTCTTCCATCTGCGTTCTATTTTGTCCTGTACTAAAAGTATCCGCTCTTTCCTTCACGGGGAAGTTACGGGTCCTTACAGTGGTATCGGAGCTTTGGTTTACAGAGCTCGAGAACAAGACACGTTAGAACCATACGAAAGAATTCATCAGATATTGGATTAGTAATATCCAATTAGAATGACTCGTTAGAGATAGGATCAGTAGTATCCTAGAACGAGTGTGAAGAGTATATTTTTCAAATGAAAACAATTTTGTTTTGAAATTTAAATCGTTTTAAATGTATTTGAATATTTGTTTATTTTGAATTTGGACAATCTAGTATATAAAGGTTTTGCATATACGCATCATGAACGTATATTCGAAGTTTTAATATATTAGACAGATATAGAGTCACACTCTAGTCGCCCGGACATGGTTCTGATGATGAAGTATACTATCACCAGTATTTATTTTCGAGTGACGAAGGTGTGATATCTATATATTTCCATTAGACTGGTGTGAGAACCAAAATATAGCTAGAATTTATTGTGTGATTTGGCATCAAAAACATGATTTTTTGTGTATGTATCAAAATTATGAATTTGAAACGCTAATTCACTAATTGATTGATGTTTGTGTTGTTTGTTTATTTGTTTGATAATTTTGAACCATTTAGCCTAATTGAACCAAATAGTGAATTGTATTGAAAATTGGTCGCATTTGCATGCATATACATGTACTTACATTGAACAGGTCATAGCAAGGAGGCTAGAGCAGAAGAATAAAATTGTTTGCCCGACAAATAGGTACACGTTTACCATAATTTACTGATTTGTTTGGGTGATGATGATTTTATGAGCCGATTGGCTAGCCGCTTGGCCTTTTCATTTTCTTTTTGAGATCAGAGGGCCTGCATGGCAATTTTGGGATTTTCCCGGTGCTCCCGGTGCAGGAGAGGTTATGGCGAAATTTTTCGAAAATTTAGGGTGTTAGCCAAATTTTTTGAAAAATTTGAAAAGTTTTTAGAAACTGAAAAGTTGAAGAACTTAAGCCGTAATAAAAAAAAAAGTTGAGTTGAATTGTTAAACAACTTTCGGCTTCGTTCCTTTTCGGGGACGAAAAGTTTTAAGTGGGGGAGATTGTAACAACCCGGAAATGCGAGCCAGTTTAAAATTTTTATTTTGGCAATTTTAGTGAACTTTGAATATTTAAAATGAATTATTTTAAATAATATCGACGAGAAATTTAATTTGAGTAGAATTAGAATGTATATATTATATACGTCGTCGTTAGAATATAAATAATTATATATAATTATATAAGGAATTGAAAATGGCGCGGTAGTTCGATAATTCGATTTCAAACTTCAATTGAACATACCGGGTGCAAAATAAACCGGATTTTAATGAAACAAAAAATAATGGGATCTATTTGAGGATATCTTTCCAACGAATCCGAAAAATCAAAATTTCATAGCGGGAATAAAAAGATATGTCCAGTTGAAAATTCTGAATAGTCGCTATGGAATTCAGGCCCTTAAAAATGGAAATTTTGCAAACGACCTCGGATTTCGACGAAATCACTTTTGTTGGGTCCGTGATGTAAAGTTATTGCTAGATTCCAAATTTCATAATTTTTCGAATCAATATGTGAGTGTGGTAAAGGAAAACGCGTTTGACCAGTTTTAGTTGATTTTAATCGACTGGAAAATGGCCATTTTTCAAATGGTCTCAGAATTTGACGAAACTAGTGTTGTTAGGACCGTATCGTCAATACGAAGCTAGAAAATATTTTTCTGTAATTTTTAGAGACTGTATGTGGCCTCGGTAATTTGAAATGTATGTTTAAATTGAATATACAAAGAATTATACTTTGATTTAAATGAAAACTGATTGTAACAGCCGAATCAGCTTACGATACATATCCCATTGTGTTCGGAAAGGGGGTAATTAGCTATGGACGACAGGCGGTGGGCCTCGTTTTGATGTCGAAAATAAAAGTTGCTTTTTGAAATTAAAATAATTAAATAAAATGAACCCCCCTTACCTTTATCTTCCCTTCCCCGTTGACTCAGTCATAACGAAATAAAAAAAAACCCAAAAGGGGGAAATCGCGCCAGGCGATCGTCGCCCCCTTCTGAGTGCGCCGCCGCGCCTCCTGGTGGCGCGCCCCACCGCCAACCGCCGCCCTCCTCCGCTTCCTCCACCCCTTCTTCTTCCTTGACCGCAAGACCCACTCCAGCACCCCACAGACCACCGCGCAGCCTCCCACCTCGAGCCCGAAGCCCCCCAAGCCCCTAGCGCCTCGCGCGAGCAATCTCCACCTCGTAGACCCGTGAACCACCGAAGACGTGCCCCTGCTAAAGCTGCCACCGACCACCAGCTAGCCCCGCGTCTCTGACCACACCAAGACCCCGACGCACAGCCCCTTCTCTACCCTCCTCCATCCCAGAATTGTAAGTATTTATTTACATTGATTTTTAATTTTTTGCTTCTATATAATTTTATGAACATAAAGGTATAAATTTTATGAATGTAAAGTGCCGATTTTTATCATATAAAAGGTTTGATTTTTTTATCGTATGAAAGAAGTGATTTTTATGAAGTATTCATGAAGAGAAAGATGCGATTTTTATATTGGTAAAGCGAAGAGAAAATTTATATTTTTAGTTATATTAGAAAAGGCAAAATCTTTATATTAGAAAAGGCAAAATCTTTATATTAGAAAAGGCAAAATCTTTATATTTGAAAAGGCGAAATCTTTTTATTTGAAAAGGCGAAATTTTTATATTTGAAAAGGCGAAACCTTTATGTAGAGAATAGCATGATAAAAATATAATCTTTATTATAGGAACGTCGATGTAAAAATAGAATTTTTATCCATATAGAGTGATAATAAAAATATGATTTTTATATACATAGCAACAATATAAAAAGGTGATTTTTATATATGTAGTGGCTACAGACAACGAAAGTGACAAAAGGCGAGAACGGCGAAGACTTCTACATATGAAGAGTCGTGATATTGGATTAGCTATTGGTGAGAACTTCTCACTCTAAATTTCTTTTTTCCTAGTTATATATATATATACTAGGATGCAGACGGTGCTTAGCAGCACCCGACACCCGTCGTCCACAGACCATGAACGGCTTGTTTGTTTGATTGATGTGATGTGAAAATTGATTTTGTTGTGGAATGATTAAATAATATTTAATTGGAATTGAATTTGAATTGGTTTTTGGGTTTATCGTGAGCGGTGTTTTGAACAACACCTGTTCTTTAACCCGATTAACAATAGAGTGTGATTTTGGGTTTATCGTGAATCGTGTTTTAGATGACATTGGTTCTTTAACCCAGTCAAAGACAGGATATTGATTTTTGAAAAGATTAAAACTAAGTGGAGTTTTAATGAATCTTTAATTAGATTGAAATGTGAATTGATAATTTAAATTATCAAATCTGAAAGGTGATCGAGAATGGAGTACCACCAGTTTTGCTCCAATGCGATAGTTAGATCTTTAATTAGATTTGAACGTGAAACGGTAATTAATTTTACCGATAACACCGTGGTGTTAGATATGGAGTATTACCAGTTTTGCTCCGTGGGATGAATAGGTTGGGATTGAGAAATAAAATAAATAATTACTTCGGTGTGGTTCACTAATCCCGACTAGTTTGGAAAACCATAACATGGTTTGAAATGATATCCAAAGGAAGATTAAAGAATAAATTTAGAAGGATTTATCTTAGATAAAATTAATGGGAACCTTTCCCTAAGAATGTGATTTTGTGAATAAAAGAATATTCTGAATTGGAATGAGGCGTTTGTTGTGTTTGTGTAATACATGTTTATTATATACGCGGTTTATTAAGAAAGGCCGAGTTTATCCCATTCTGAATAACCGATTCGACGAGATGTCGAAGATGAAGACGGTGGTTGAAGACCGGAAGTTTTCACATCGTTTGGGTGATTAATGATGATCTCGATTGGGCTGTACACCCAAAATGAGGGAAACAGTTGGTGATCGTCCATACGTACTTGGAGATGGATGGATATGCGAGGAAAGTGCCTCCAGTCTCGTTCGGGCCCAGAATGAACTTGTAAATGGATTGTGTGTCTAACATTGGATTTTATTCCGTGTTGATTGATCTCTATTAAATATACATCTGTTTGGCGGCGGAAAATTTATTCTCTTGCTTAACGCCCTTCTCTGAGATGTACGAGCTCAGAGGTTGTATAACGATGGACATCAGTCGCATGGAGTGAATTGGCAGTGTGGTACGCGTAAGTTGCAATTGATCAAGGCTTCTGTTGAAAAGCAAAGTCTTGTGGTTGATGATCAAAGCATGGTCTGTGTGACGTAGCTTTGTGTATAGCTTGAATTCGCGAGCCTCACACCTCGGTATGAGTCAAAAACGGGATAGTGACTATAGGGAGAGCACGACGTTTCTTTCTAGCTAGGGTGATGTCAGTGACCTACCAGCCCTGACATTTATATACTTTTCACCTGTGTGGTTGTTGGATACGAGGCGCCTCGGATATAGGTCTGTAAGGACTGGGAAACATGTGTTCAGGAATAACTAATCCTCAAAAGTAAGAGAGGACCGGCCCTGAAGATCCAAGGATCATAGTGCGGTCCTGGGACATTTGCTAGATTGTCTCGAATCGGAGAGGAGCTTGCCCCTTGCCTCGACTCATGACGGAAATCAAATTTCCAATACGTGATATTGTAGTTTTAATTGTAGAACTAGTATGACGACATGATAGATGGTACCCATGCCGCCTATGATTGATATTTATGATTGAATTGTTTTGACACTATACACTTATTATAGTATCAAGTGATTTGTTTTAAACGTACCAAGCATGTTTGGCTATTATAAGGGAAAACCCTATCCTCCGGCTTGCGTTGCATTGTGTGATGGGACCTGGGTCTTATAATAGCTTCATTTTTCCAAAGAGCATTGCGCTGTTTTGTTATATGCACTAGTATTCTTTGGAGGAAACCCGCTCCGTGTTATATGGCGTGGTCCCTTGAATTACTCTCTTTTAAAATAAAGATTAATAACTGTTTTAGTTCTCACACCAGTCCCACGACTGACCTGGAGTTTATTGTTTTAACCTAAACTCTGGGTGCCCTTATTTTCTACACGGCAGCTAGTAGTTTTGGTTTTGCATATTTATTTTCACAAGATCCTGATTTACAGCTGGAACGATGCTCGGAAAGCTCTGTATCCGTGTATTACTTCTAGTTGTGCTTTTGTATTATTTTCCGCTGCGATGTGTTTAAATGTAATTTAAATCTCTGATATTTGTTGAATGTAATTTATTCATTTATACTCTGTATATTCTCGTATCTGATGGAATTGTTGTAATAACAATGAAATGTTCTTCCGTCTGCGTTCTATTTTGTCATGTTCTCAAAGTATCCGCTCTTTCCTTCACGGGGAAGTTACAGGTCCTTACAAATTCTATTCTCATCTTGCTAGAAATATAATAAAAATAATATTTTTATTACTCTACATAAATAAAAATCATATTTTTATTCTTCCTATGATATAAAAATCATATTTTTATTCTTTCTATGATATAAAAATCATATTTTTATTTAATGATATATGTAATAAAAATCGCTTCTTTACATATTTAAAAAATCACTTCTTTCTATCATGAAAAATATAATCTTCCATAATTAAAAATCCTACCTTTCTTTTCACAGAAAATCAAATCTTTTTATTAAGAAAAATCATATCCTTTTTATAATTAAAAAAAATAAAATCATATTTTCCCTTTTAAAATTCATATCTTGATATTTTAAAAATCTAGCCTTTATCACGATAAAAATCTCGCCTTTTATAGCTATAACATATATTTCTACTTCTTCTCTTCATGTATAAGATCACGTCTTCATAATCATAAAAATCTCATCTTGGTCTAATCAAAAATCGTATCTTTTCTAATTAAAAAAAAAATCAAAGCTTTAAACAAATAAAAAGCCTATATTTTATCATATAAAAATCCTCTCCTTTATTATTAAAAATAAAAATCAAAGAGAGTTTAATACTTTCAGCGAGGGGGGAAAGAATTCGTTGCGCCCAGGGGTGGAGATGGCGCGGAGCAGTCGTAGGTGGCCTTGTTAGGGCGGCGGCGGTGGCGTTTGTGACTGGGGCTAGGGCAATCAGCTGCGTCGGGTGTTGGACAAGGAAGGGGGGCTGGATTTAGCATGGAGAGGCGAGGAGGTGGAGGTCGAGGAGGAGAGGAAGGAGGCGCAGGGGGGAAGAGGGGTTCGCATGTGTCAGAGGGGGGGAGTGGGATCACGCGGCGGTGGGGAGGAGCGGCGTCGCCCCTGGCGGCGGCGAGGCAATGGAGAAGGGGAGCGACGAATGGCAGGTGCGGGGTTTTTTTTCTTTTTTTTTGATTTGGATCTTAGTGGTGAGAGAGGGAAATGATGGTAGGGATATATAATAATATATATTATTTTATTTTAATTTTTTTCTCCCTAAATTTGCTTTTCCCTTCGAACTCCAATCCAAACCCACCGACTGTCATCCCTAGCTAATTACCCCCATTCCGAACACAATGGGATATGTTTCGTAACCCGATTCGACTGTTACGCTCAGTTTTCGTTAAATTTACATTTAAATCATTATATTGAATTTTAAACATACATTTCAATTTACCGGGGCCACATACTGACTCTAAAAATTCTAGAAAAATTATTTCTAGCTTCGTATTGATGATACGATCCTAACAAAACTAATTTTGACAAATTCTGAGATCGTATGAAAAATAGCCATTTTCCAGTCGATCAGAATCAAGTGAAACTGGTCAAACGCGTTTTCCTTCTCCACGCTCACATATTAATTCAGAAAATTACGAATTTTGGAATCTAGCAATAACTTGACATCATGGATCCAACAAAAGTGGTTTCGTTGAAAACCGAGGTCGTTTGCAAAATTCCTATTTTTAAGGGCCAGAATTCCATATCTACTATTCTGAATTTTCAACTGGGCATAACTTTTTATTCCCGCTATGAAATTTCAATTTTCCAGATTCGTTGGAAAGATATTCTCAATTAGATTCAAATATTTTTTGTTTTGCTAAAATCCGGTTTATTTTGAATCCTGTACATCCATTGAAACATTGAAATCGAATTATCGAACTACCGCACCATTTTCAATTCCTTTTATATTTAAAATAAAATATTTATATTCTAACGACGATTCAAATAAATATATACGTTCTAATTCTATTCAAAATAAATTTCTCGTCGCCATTATTTAAAATAATTCATTTTAAATATTCAAAATTCGTTAAAATTGCCAAAATAAAAATTTTAAATTGGCTCAGAATTTCCGGGTTGTTACAATTTAAAATCAAAATGGATAGAGTTTCACATAAGCGTTATGGTAACCCAAATAATCGGTGTTATGTGTCTGTCAGTTGGAGTAGGTTTATATAAGAAAAGAAGCTTGTACTGGGGATGAGATTGTGTTTTTGAGGAAGTAGAATGGAGGGATTTATGTATACATTAGGAAGAAGAAGGGCACGGTGGGAACATTATAATAGGGACTAACAGTAGGATGATGACAAAGGAATAGGTGGAAGAGGCGATGAAGCTAGCATCAAGAGGGGAGGCATACTATCCAAGGCCAGGAACGCTAGAATACTATTGTTGTTAAGAGAAGCTATGAGGAACCATGGAAATCTGGAATGAGATTCAAAATGGCTGTTCAATTTGAAAGACATAATCAGCTGGGCATTAGATGGATTATGGGAACCATTATAGGTATCGAAGGCACGGACTTGAATCAGTGGCCAAACTCACTATGGAGCAAATATGTAGTGAAATGAGACTTTCCGACAAAATTGAAGAAAGTGAATCCATGGCTATAAATACCAGTTTAAACCAATTGATCACCCCTTCCGTCTAAAAAGCTTTGCCTGCAGTCCCAATCTAATGTTCTTACTACTTGGAATGACGGTAATGATGGTCAAGAAGATGACGATGCATTGTACGGAGATTGAATTTCATATGTATTAACATTAGAATTGTACATTTGGATCACCATGTTTTGTTTCTATTGCCCCATTTTTAGTTTTCAAGAAATTAAATAAAGGAACCCATAATTGTTGGTACATTCGAATATTGTCATCTCTAAACATAATAAATAGCATTTGTAGCTATGTTTATTAGTGCAATCATTAGCAGTATATTCACTGTCTTTATAGATTTTGGTAGTTAAATTGCATTATTTAAATGCAAGATCAAAAGTTCAAGTGACTGAACTAACCAAACTACGTTGGATTTTATTTTTCTAATTTAAATGTAAAATTAGTTTGATTAATGTTAGAATTTCACTAATCATAACTAATATTTTGAATTTATGATAATTAATTGGAGCATTCCACGATAAATTTTTGTTTAATTCTATAATAATTTGTTAGCTCAAGTTTGTAAATTTTCTCGTTTTTTAAGTGAAAGAGATTCAATTCAAAAGTTATTCGTAAAATGTACAATACGAATGTATATTGATTATTTGTTAAATTGATTATGTGGAAAATTAAAGAGTGAAATGATAGTTTTAAATTTGAAGAACCTTGAGGTTCAAGTGGTCGATATAAAGTTTTTTTCTTTAATGTTTAAATGTTTGACCATGGGTTAATACACACACAAACTTATTTCATTTTTAACGACATAGCACTTTCAAGTGAAGATTAATCATGGTCAAAAAAATGTTTGTTTCGGTCTATAAAATACCGAGTTGCAGAAAATGCGGTTAGTAGAAGATTTTATCTAAACTTTTTTATATACATGTATTTTATGTTTTTTAGTATTATAGTTGTACAAATAATAGTAACTTTTTTGAAATAGAATTTTAATCCTTGTTGTGCAAAGTTACAATGGCCTATAATCTAATGAATCTAAAATGGCATAATCATATGTTAACCCATCTTTTAGCAATGTCGTTATGCTTTAGACTTGAACATCTGGATTGCTTGAGATTGGGTACGGATGATCATATGGACTCGTGAAAAGATGGGTTCGACGGAATGACGCTTTGTAACGACCTAGAAAAACACTTAGAATTTGACTAAGTGTAAGATCAGTAAGACTCCGATGAGGAATCAATAAGACTCTAATGATGGAACGACACGTATCTGATACTCAAAACTTCAAAACTCGACAGTGTTTAGTATTTTACCCATAAGTTGAGCTCATAATATCAGAATGACAAATCATTAGTTGGAAGTGAAAGAGAATGAAAATGCTATCTATAAGGGGATCGAAACCCTTGAGAAGAATTCCCTAAATACCAGTACTAATCCCTATTGAGGGATCATATCATATCTGATACTTAGAACTTCAGAACCCGACAGCTATTCATAATTTCGTCAATAACTTGAGCTTAGAATACTAGAATGATGAACCGTTAAGCTAACTGGAAATTCTATCAATCGTAAGGATCTCAACCCCTAGGAAGAATTACAAAGGATCAATACCAATCTCTATCGAGGGACCAGAACCGATCCCTAAAAGCGGGTGCGACCTCAATCCTAATTTGTGGGTCGAGTTATACCTCTTCGCAGGACCCTTGTGCGATTTTCTTCCAACCAGACCTCTTCTCAGGCCTATAAATGCACCTCCATAAGAACTCAAAAATGGATCTTCATTTCTCCATGTATATGCTTTGTTGAACCTAGGATACAACTTCAACCTCTTCTCTCTATAATCTTGCAATACTGCACTTGTAATAAACAGTATAATCAATCAATCACTTGAATTGGACGTAGGCCAACATTTGTTGAATCACTGTAAAAGAATTGTGAGTTCATTTCATTTCCATGCTTTGTGACATGGATTACAACTATTCTATGACTTCTTTGTGATTGTGTATTATGACTATTATCTGAATTGCATACAAATCAGGTGTTGGCACTTGATTGACCAAAATCGTCTTTCAACACCATTACAATTATTGTCATTATGAGATGTAAAACTACCGAGCTAGCATGATAACACATCTCATGCCTAGAATATAGAAACTCACTGTTAAGTGTAATAGTTTGAATAAGAGCATTTTATTCATTTGTAAAGGTTCATTTATATTTCCAAAAATATCTATAAATTTAAAGAAGCACACCACCAACTGAACAATACAAAAAAAAGGTCAAATGTTAGGAATAAACACAAACAGATAAATTAGTAAGATATGGACAAATATTAATTTTGTTCATATCTAATTTTACCCTCTCTCAGTCCCTTCTTTGGGCTCAAAGAAGCACTTTATTGAACTAATACAACAACGGATCTATCTCAAATAATCTTACTATTATATGTTTAACTCTACCCCCATCTAAATAATCTATTCTAAATATATTTATCTTATGATTTATGCCTAACTCTATCCATGATCTAGAAGAGCTATTCAAAAATCTTTTTATCTATGTACTTCTCCTGTCCTCATTGAAATATCTACCATTTGTGACTCTGCTGTGCTCATAACCACTGACGCCAGGCTCAAACTCCACCTCCACCATTATAAAATCCTATTTGTACAAGATTGATTCCATCTAGAACTCGGTTGATTTGATGATTTCATCGCTAACATAATTGAAGATAAACTACATAAAAACATGTCTACTGACACCAAAAATTGTTCAACATCTCAAATTACGTAAGTTGAGAATAAAAATTAAAGAAAGTAAGTGAAACTAAAATAAACAGAGTCAACATAGAAGTTTCCTCAAATTGTGCTAATATATCTCTTTATTTTATTAGAATGAGTGTCACAAGGATTTGGTATCCTAATTACGAATTTTTCCCAAAGTGATTTCAAAATTAAGGTTTAAACTTGGACTTTGTTTGTAAAATTAAGAGAATGAGTGAATTAATCCTAATTTTGGATCTCTACGGTAGTATTTAAAGGTGTGGGTTGTCCCTCTTTCCGTATTATGTGCTTCGTCATAACATTCCAATGGAGGCTAATGCGAAGGACTAACGAAGATGCTTTGGGTGGTGGATAATATATGTTTTTGATGCCACCCGAAATAGTAGTTTGCCTACCTGAATAACTGCAAATGCGCATCCATAGGATACCTCTGGACTCTCCTAAAGCATTCCTTTGATACGTAGGCTCATTGCGAGAGGAATAAATTTACATAATCTCTCAGCTTTTGGTCGTTGTTTAAGGATTTCTTTCCTCCAGATAAAGTGTCTTTTTATGCTATAGATGTATCCTAGGGGACCAAGTTGCCAAAATTTCATCTTTAATTGAATCGAAAGGTGTTTCGGTTGTTCCTTTCTTTCTAAGATCGTTACCCTAACGTACTACCCTTCACTTCAACATAAATGGGCTTTTCCTTGTAGAAAGAAGTTCCTTGTTTTTAATCCTAGATCCGAAGGCAAATCCTAATGGAGTGGCTTTAACCAGTTCAAAAGCTTCCTGCTCTTGACATTCCTTCACTACTTATTTTACTTTTAGTTTTTCTAGATTATTTTGGTGCTAACATTCGCTCCTTCTCCTACGAGTGAAGGGGTGTTTATAACTTTTCAAGTCATCAAGACCAGTTGGCACTTTTTTCGAGACATTGACCCAACTTTCCTACCATTTGAAATTATGATCCATCCATTCAAATCTCATTTGGAAATCGTGCCTACTCTGACTTTTCTCTTATAAGTAGACGTATCTTATCTTTCATCTTCACTTTTGTATATTTGAAGGAATTGTGTATGAGGAGTCAAAGTTTCAGAAAGTTCGTAAATTAATCTTATCCATTAGGTTTGAAGATTAAGGTGAATATCTCATTTACAATCTCAAATTTTAGCTTTAGGAATGATTTTCGAAATGATATCTTCCTTAAAGCTTCAAATTATTGACTTTTGTTTCGAAATTGATCTAGAAGTTAGCAATGGAAATTACAAGTGTTCGTACTTTCAATTGAATTCATACATAATTCTGAATTTTGATCCTGTTATTCTCCTGATAACCTAGGGTATTTTGTTTGTTGAAATGAATTTTCCCAAGACCGAAGTTCAGTTTTCTCATCCTCAATTAAATGTGACATTTTTGGGTCTGTATAGTAATCTGATTTAAACCCATGACCTATATTATGAGAAGATTTATCATAATAACTAGGGAGTGTTAACCCGAGATCTTTCCTATCCTTGCCGAAACACTTTTGGACATCTAATTTCAGTGAAATAGAATAGTTATTAGTTATGTTTTCGGTAAGGACAAAGATGGTTCCCCCATTAGCATATTCGTATCATTCTTCTTTCTACTGTAACTGAAACGATGTCACCTGGTAGTGTTATAGATGATAAGAAGAAATTCACAAAGAAATATGGCTCCAAGGTTCCCACTTTAATCAAAGTTTAAATTTTTCGCCTATTTTGGAAGATGCTACAAAAAAAGTTGTTGCCGTAGAGAAGCACTATCTTATTTCAAAACAAACGAAAGTTAATTACATTCTTGAAGATTTAGGCAATACCATTGTTGTTGCTCCCTTCTGATGCAGAAAGTACCATCCATAAGGCTTCGGAGGGATTTTTTTCATATACCGCCAATCATATCTAGCATGAAGATTTTATCTCCTTTCCTTCCTTCATCATCTTAATATTGCTCTAATCCAACTTTCACCTTACACGTACAACTATTTATTTAGACTAGAAGTCCGTTCTCTAGAAATTGGAGGACCTTCTTTGGACTCTCTCGCTCTAGAACAGTTAGCTTGCCTAGCAAAATTGAGTAATGTAAATCCTCAAATTTGTAGAGCGAAACCTTCACCGAAGCTCATTGACAAGAGCATCAACAAATCTAGAGACTAGGATAACCAACTTTTCTTTATTTAATGTCCTCTGAAACTATCTCTAAACTTATTAATTACTTTCGATATTTTATCACTACATTTCGTACTCGATTCTATTCTTTCTAATCATCATGGTTACGATTGATTTTCCAAGGGCCATCCCAAAGATGCCCAATGCCAACACTGAAGAGGTGGTGGACAAGCTAGAAGCCTCTTCTTCTACTCTCAGGAAGAGAACTTCACTCTTAAATTTCAAAATTCTTATAAAACATTCCATACCTCCACCAGGCCAATGGATACTTGGGCATCCTCCTATGATGCTTTTGTGAAAACCCGTAACTTCCCCGTAAAGGAAAGCGCCGGATAGTTCGAGAACAAGCCACTACAGGACGCATATAAAAGAACATTTCATTGTATATTACAACAATGCTCAGATTACAAGAATATACAGAGTATAAACAAATAAATATTACACAGAAATATCAGAGATTTAAATTACATTTAAATGCATAGCAGCGGAAAATAATACAATACACAACTAGAAGAGATATACGGATACAAAGCTTTCCGGATATCGTTCCAGTTGTAAACCAGGATCCTGTGAATATAAATCTGCAAAAACCAAAACTACTAGCTGCCCGTGTCAAAATAAGGGCACCCAGAGTTTAGGTTAAAACAATAAACTCCAGGTCAGTCATGTGACTGGTGTGAGAACTAAAACAGTTATTAGTCTTTATTTTAAATCATTAGGTAAATCAAGGGACCACGCCGTATAACACGGAACGGGTTTCCTCCCAAGAATACCAGTGCATAAAACAAACAGCGCAATGCTAAATAAAGAAAAATGAAGCTGTTATAAGACCCAGGTCCTATCACACAATGCAACGCAAGCCGGGGGATAGGGTTTTCCCTTATAACAGCCAAAGAATGCTTGATACGTTTAAAACAAATCATTTTGATACTATTATAGGTGCATAGTGTATAAAACAACTTCAAATCATAAGTATCAATCATAGGCGGCATGGGTACCATATATCATGTCGCCATATATAGGTTTACAAATAAAACCGCAAATGTCCCGTATTTGGAAATTGGATTTCCGTCTATGAACCGAGGCAAAAGATAGTCCTCAACCGATTCGAGACGCTCTAGCCCGCCCCTCAGGCACAGCCGCAACCGTACCTTGGATCGTCAGGGCCGGTCCACACGAAGTGGATTATAATGCCTGAACAATACGTTTCTCCGCCCTTTGGGGCGTAGGTGAGCCAACTAAATGACTCCATCGGTTCGAGAACGACCGATCAATCCGAGGCGCCTCGCAACAGCAACAACCACATAAGTCAAACTCGTCAGGGCGTGTAAAACCACTGACGCCACTTCTAGCTAGAAAGAAAAAGCATGTCCCCCCTGAGGTCCGTCTCCCGTTTTTGGTTCATACCGGGTGTGAAACTCGCGAAGTAAACGTTACACAAAGCTACGCCACAAAGGCCGTGCTTTGATCATCACCACAAGACTTTGCTTTTCAACAGAAGCCTCGATCAATTGCCACTTAGGCATGCCACACAGGCAATTCACTCCATGCGATTGATATCCATCAATATATAACCCCTGAGCTCGTACGTCTCAGAGAAGGGCGTTAAGCAAGAGAATAAATTCTCCGCCGCCAAACAGATATATATTTAATAAAAATCAATCACACAGACTAAAATCCAATGTCAGACACACAGTCCATTTACAAGTCCGTTCTGGGTCTGAACGAAACCGGAGGCACCTAGTACCCCGCATATCCATCGATCTCCAAGTACGTTTGGACGATCACCAACTGTTTCCATCTTCTTGGGTGTACAGCCCAATCAAGATCATCAGTAATCCCCCAAACGACGTGAAGACCTCCGGTCTTCGACCATCGTCTTCATCTTCGACTTATCGTCGTATCAGTTATTCAGAATGGGATAAACCCGGTCTTTCCGAATAACTCGCGTATATTTTAAATAAGTGTTACACAAACACAACATACGCCTCATTCCAATTCATTAGTCACTAACCGTAAATTAATCAAGAGAATAATTCCCCAAATATTAACCCCGAAGGCCGAAACCAACATCAGATCAATATCCAGAAAACCATTCTGCTTGGCTAACCGACAGTTAGTTTCTAAACTTCACATTCATAGGGAAAAGTTCCCATTAATTTTATCCAAGATAAATTTCTTGAATTTATTCTTTATTCTATTTTTGAATATCAATTCAAAACTAGTCGGGATTAGCGAACCTTACCGAAGTAATCATTTATTTTAATTTCCCCATCCCAACTTATTCATCCCATGAAGTAAAAACCGGTAATACTTCATATCTAACACCACAGTGTTATCGGTAAATTTAATTACCCTTTCACGTTCAAATCTAATTAAAGATTTAACTATCGCCTGGAGCAAAACTGGTGATACTCCATTTTCGATCATTTCAATCTAATTAAAGATTCATTAAAACTCCACTTAGTTTTAATCTGTGACTGGGTTAAAGAATCAGTGTCATCTAAAAACACGGTTCGCGATAAACCCAAAGTCACATTCCATTAATTATCGGGTTAAAGAACGAGTGTTATTTAAAAACACTGTTCACGATAAACCCAGAAATCATTCCATTAATTATCGGGTTAAAGAACGAGTGTTATTTAAAACACTGTTCACGATAAACCCAAAAATCATTCCATTAATTATCGGGTTAAAGAACGAGTGTTATTTAAAAACACTGTTCACGATAAACCCAAAAATCAATATCAATTTAATTCCAATTAAATATTATTTAATTGGTACACTTCATTAAATCTAAATAAAAAGATTTAATCATTTCTCAACTGGGTTCAAGAACAGTGTTAGTGAAGACACCATTCACGACAAACCCAAATCACATTCGATATTCAATACAAGGCTCTGAATAGAAAATATATCAGCTTATATTCAATATCAAATTCTACGACTAACAAATGTCGTATTGGAAATAACGATATAAATATATATCTTTCAAATTTCCATAACAACATCTGTATAATCACGAATTCCAACATCGAAATATTCCGAAGACAATTTCGATTCAAATCCATTCCAATGCAATCATTGGAAATTTTGGTTATTTTTAAAACCCTTTTCGAATTCAATTTATTTATTTAAAAATAAATAGACTTATAATTCTAGTTCAAAACTAGTTCATTTCGATAAAAATCTATTTTTATCTTTTCAAATATGGAGTTTTTCACCCCAATTCTTTCTAAATCATTTCTTATGATTTTACACAAATTATTACTATTTTTAATAATTTTATCAAGGCCCGTACAGTCGATTTCCATCAATGGCCATCGAACTGCACTTACAGCGACCTTTTACAAATTTGATTTGGACGTAACTCCAAATCCAACCGTTATATTTCTAATTTCTAATATTCGTTAGAAAGCTCTTTTCGATACGAACCCAACGGTTCCGGTTTTAGGAGAATCCGACGGTCGGTTCTCCCGCAATGTCCGTTTGAAATAAATGGTCGAAATTCACGAACTGCCGCGGCGCGGCGCGTTCTATTCAGGCCATTATATTATATATATAATATATATAATATATTTCGTCGATTTCTATTTAAAACGAATTATAGAAATAGTTTTAAATTCGTTTCAAAAGCAATTTCAACTTCCTTTTCAATTCAAATCAAAATTGAATTCTCCTTTATAAATTCGTTTTAAAATTCATTTCTATTCAATTCAAATTTCAATTCAATTTGAATTCATTTCAATTCGTTTTCAATTCAATTTGAATTCGTTTTCAATTCATTTCGAAATCGTTTTCAATTCATTTCATTTCGAAATCGTTTTCAGTTCATTTCATTTCGAAATCGTTTTCAATTCATTTCATTTCGAAATCGTTTTCAATTCATTTCATTTCGAAATCGTTTTCAATTCAATTCATTTCGAAATCGTTTTCAATTCAATTCATTTCGAAATCGTTTTCAATTCAATTCATTTCGAAATCGTTTTCAATTCATTTCATTTCGAAATCGTTTTCAATTCAATTCATTTCGAAATCGTTTTCAATTCATTTCATTTCGAAATCGTTTTCAATTCAATTCATTTCGAAATCGTTTTCAATTCAATTCATTTCGAAATCGTTTTCAATTCATTTCATTTCGAAAATGAATAGAATCGATATAAATCGTTTACGTCAAAATGGCATCAATCTAATCAACACGGCTTCATAAATTTCAATTTTAAAATATTCTATTTCAAATATTTCTTTTTCAAAAATAGTTGTTATTATCTAAATATTTCGTTCAACACATGACCAATCTCAATGGATGAGTACTGTCAACACATGAACCTTTATTTTATATTGATAAAGATATAAATTTTATTACTAAAATATTTCGTTCAACACATGACCAATCTCAATGGATGAGTACTGTCAACACATGAACTTTTATTTTATATTTTCTTTATTTTTCAAATTGGAATGAGGCCCAATCAATTACCATATAAAGTTAATTATACGGATTTTCATACAACACATGTATATGATAGCATGGAAAAATAATCAACCATCAACCAAAGTGCACTACACTGTATAAGCATCAAATATAGATATCCAACGCTTAAAACAGCCTGTCAATCAACCGATCGACATATTCAATCAATCAGGATGAGTGAACTTCAAATTTCATCCCAACACCCGTGTGGGGTTTCAAACAATCAAACACAGATTTTATTTGTGCAGTTGGGCGATGTGTAAAATTTATCGACCCAATCAATATCCTTCAAATAGGTGTACATAAACAAACCGTCTGGTTTGTAAATGAATATTTATTCACTTCACGTTAAAAATTATATTTTTAACGATAAAACATTTTATTTAACCTATGAATATTCTATTCGGTTCATTTACTCAATAAAATGATATTTTTATTTTTCTAACATATTTTAGAAAATTTCGGCGGCATAACGGCACGATACTAGAAACGGGACAAGGCCTAGCCTAATCCCCGGTCTAGTGAAGGCCCACGCCATTCACACATCAATCAAACCATTCAATTCATCAAACAATTCAATTTCGAATCAAATCACATAACTAATCTATGCAACCAAACAAACAAGTCCATGGTCTGTGGACAATTGTGTCGGGTGCTACTAAGCACCGTCTGCATCCTAGTATATATATATATATAACTAGAAAAAGAAACTGAAAGGTGAGAAATTCTCACATATAGCTATCCTAGCTCCACGGCTCTTCATTTGCAGAAGTCTTCGTCATCTTCGTCGCCCGCTTTCACTACCTATGTAAAAATCGAATTTTTACTTCGTTATTCAATATATAAAAATCACATTTTATTTCAGACGTTTCTTTCTAATATTACATTTTTCTCACAATGTCATTATATTGAAAATTTACATTTCAAACATTGCTTTATATTTTAAAAATCATATTTTTATATTTTCGAGAATCTGATCTTTATATTTTCAAAAATATGTTCTTTATATTTTATTAAAATCAAGTTTTATTCTTATTTCTAAAAACAAAGTATTTTCATATTCTTAAACCAAATTATATCCATATTTTTATTTCGAAGTTCAATATATAAAAATCATATTTTTATTTCGAAGTTCAATATATAAAAATCATATTTTTAACACTTCTATATAGTAAAGATTATATTTTTAATTCTCTACCTAAACAAAAATCATATTTTTATATCCTCTATATAGTAAAGACTATATTTTTAATACTTTAAAAATATAAAAGTCATATTTTTATTACTTTAAAAATATAAAAATCATATTTTTATTTCGTTAAAAACCAAATCTTTCCTTCATTAAATCTGAAATAAAAATAAAAGCTCACTGTTTTCTTCTTCATCATGCTTCAGGCCAGAGAAAAAAAAAAGATTGAACCATCCTCAAACCCTAAATCGCCTGGCGCACACTTGCCAAGCTGTCGGACCCGCATCGAGCTCCGGCGGTCAGTGATGCGCGGCTTGGGCGAACTCCCGGTGGTGTGCGACGCTGGAGGAAAAGTGTAACGACCCAGATTTTTGAATAATTTATTTTAAATATTTAATATTATTTTAAATATTTAGTTGATAATATAAATGATATTTTTATTGAATTTTCAATTTAATATGGCCGTTTATATTTACATTCGTATTTAAATTTCAATATCAGTTCCGTTGAGTTCGGAATAGCGTTATAATCTGGTATCGTCGGTCGTCACGGTTGAATAATGGTTCGGGATTACTAGTTAAGGACCGCGAGATATTTTAATTATTTAATTAAAATGAAATCAAAAAAAAAAAAAAAAAAAAAAAGAACGCAGACCTAAGTAATTAATTCCGCAGCCTATATTTCTTTCCTCGAGCCAAATTTTCTGTCTTCCCTCTTCGTCATCAGGGAAACATCAATTTAATGGCCGACTTTTTGCTCCCTACCTCGAGCAGCAATACTTGTTCCCTCCCTCTTCTATAAATACGCGCCGCCCCTTTTCTTTCTTCATTTTCCTTTCTGAAGTAAAAAACCCGATATTCCCCCTCAAATTCCTCAGTAAAAGAAAAAAAAAACCCTCGAAGACATCTGAGGCTCGTTCGAAGCACTCGCGATGGACGCGGTTAGGGTTAGGGACTTGGAGGTAGTACAGGATGTCGGAGTCCAGTTCGACGCGCCTGTAGGCGAGCTTGGAGCAGACACGACGATCCCTATGGCGGCGGGATAATCTACTTCATCTTGCGATAGGGTCTCGGGGTGTCGAAATGTTGATTTGGGGGAAAGGGTTATCGCGAGTGTTTTCTGGTATGCGACATCGTTCAGATTGGGGGATTCGATGTCTGGGAAGGTGCGATGTTGGCAAACTCATGGGATCAGGAGGAGCGGTGTTCGGTGGAGCAGCGTGAAGGTGGTGGTTTGTGTATTCTAGGGATCGCGATTTGCTCCCTGAAGTTCATTGATGAAAGTGTAGCTTGCGGTTCTAGTTCTTGGGAGGGGAGTCTTTGTTCGGCAGTGATGTATTGAGGAAGAAGAAAAAATTTAACAGGATTAAGGTATTTTTGTCTTTTCCTTTTTAAATTTAGTTTTTATTTATTTGAAAAATAAATAAGGCAGTAGGAATTTATTACGAGGGATTAGTGATATAAAAAGCAAATAAATTTATATAATTAGTTTATAGAAAATAAATTAGTTAGTTTTGATTCTTTGATTTAAACCATATTAGTTTGATTCAGATTTCAAACCCAAGATAAATAAATAGAAGTTGGATATTTAATTAAAACAATTTGGTGATTTAATTAAATGAGAAAATGGAAATATATATATATAAGACATTTATTTATGCGTTAATTGAAATGTTGATCGTTAAATAAATATTCATAGGAGCACGATAAAACTCATTCGAGGCGATTCGAAGCCGTAAGATCTGAATTTCCACGAGACATTCAGCAAAGGAAAATCTCGGTGAGTAAATCTCACTCACCTTTAGAATTATTTTTATTTCATTAAAAATAAATTGTTTGTTGCTTGTGTGCATGTTTTCTGGTTGCTTTATATATATTAGTTATTTAGGCTATATATATATATATATTGGGTTGATTGATTGGTTGGATTCCCGCAGTCTCATTAGCGGATGCCCGCAGTTTCATAGCGGATGATTACCCTATATACGCCCCACGCTATGATTAGTGGATGACCTTCTATACCGCGATATTCTGCCACGAAGCAGAATTGGTATTATTTATGTGCTAACATCTGTGGATGCAGGAAAAACAGGTTGGAGGAATCCAACTGGATTCCTCAAAAATATATTATCTATTTGTTTGTTTGTTCTGTTTGATTTCATATATATATTCATATATGATGTGTTAAAAATCAAATGATTGAAAATTGGGTGATTTGATTGTTTTAAATATCACTGGGCCGATAAAAAGGATATTCGAGATTTTAAAAAGGAAAATTCTATTTTTAAATAGAATTTGAATTTTTATTATAAAAATATAAAACTTGTTTTTGAAAAAATAAAACAAGTAGTTTCTTTATAAATGAAGTTTATAAATAGTTCTTTTATAACGAAGTTATAAAATGAAGTGGAAAGAATTATCATTTGATAAATAGAAATACAAGCGTGAAATTGGAATTTTGAAATGAAATTTTCAAAAACAGGATGTGAAATGAAATTTTTAAATATATAACTCAAACGAAATTTGAGCATAACATTTGAATTTAAAAGGGTTTTAAATATTTGAATTTTAAGAAGAGATTGAATATTAGAAATTCAAATAGAAGTTCAAATAGAATTTGAATAGACGAAATTAGAATGGAAAAAAATAGAATTTGAATTCAAGAAATCAAAATAAAATTTGAATTCAAAGGAATTGGAAAAAGAAATTCGAATAGAAATTTGAATATGAGATTTCAAAATAGAATTTGAAATAAACTTTGAAAATAGAATTTCAAAGTAGAATGGGAAATGGAATTTCAAAAATAGGATTTCAAATAGAAAATCCAAATGGTTTTGAAAATGGGATTTGAATTCAGGGGAATTCAAATGGGTTTGAGTGAAGAAATTCAAATGGGTTTGAATATTAGAATTCAAAATGAGTTTGAATATTAGAATTTAAATGGGGCTGGAAATGAATTTGAATATTAGAATTCAAATGGAAAGGGAAGATGAAATTTGAATATAAGAGATTCAAATTGAATTCAATAGGATTTTATCTATGGAATTTGAATATGAAATTCAAATGGGTTTAAACTATGGAATCTTGAATATAGAATTTAAAAAGGAATTTGAATATTTGAATTTCAATAGAATTCAAATATAGAAATTGGAATATAGAAGTTCAAATGGAATTTGAAACATTTAGAATTTCAAATAGAAATTTAAATGGAGTTTGGATATCTAAATTCAAATATGAATTTCAAATATAGAAATTCAAAAAGGAGTTGGATTTGAAATGGAAATTCGAATAAAGAATTTGAAATGGAATTCGAATAAAGAATTTGAAATGGAATTCGAATAAAGAATTTGCAATGGAATGCGAATAAAGGATTTCAAATGGGATTTGAATACAGGATTTAAAACTATGGAATTTGAAATATAAAGATTCAAATGGAATTTGGAATATATATATATATATATTAGAATAGAGTTGAATTTATATAAACGAAGTTTAAAAGTTTTATATTTATAAATATAATTAAAACGAACTCGCCGCAGCGCTGCAGTTCGTAAAATAGCGATTCGAACTTCAATTGAGTATACAGAACGCAATTGAAGTCGGAATTCTTCGAAACAAGAAACGTCAGGACCGGTTTGATAATAGTTTTCTAATGAAGAAGAAAAATCTGGATTTCGTCGTATAGATTTTGAGTTATGTCAAAATCAAATTTTCAGAAAAACAGCGCCAGAACTATTTAAAAAACCATAATGGTTTATTTAATATTATAAAAGGATTTTAAGTAAGAAAATCCGAAGTTTCTATTTAGAAAATTCCAGAGTTGAGTTGTAAAACGTATGCGAATTAAAGTTGTGTAAATGAATATGATTTTTGAAACAGAAACCAGATTTTGATTTATTGAATGGAATTAACTAAATTGAATAGAAATTAGTAAATGAGATTTCGAATGAATATTGAGCTTTAAATAAATGAATTCGATTTGAGAATTTATATTCGAAATAGAAAAGGAAACTAGAATTGAAATTGAAATTCAATTTGGTTGTGAGCAAGTTGAACATTTTATTTGAACGTGTTATGTCAAACAAAGAAGTGAAATAGGCAAAATAGCTAAAAAAAATAAATAAATGGGCGAAACTGAATTCAAACGATTGGATTGAGTTAAACTGAATAGAAAACAGGTGAACATGTGTAAGCAGGTTGGATATGGAGTATATGAAGATTTTTATTTATGTGCTCGACAAAAAGGTACATGTTTAAATTCATATATGAGATTTTATGCGCCGTATCGGCAAGCCGCTTGGCTTTTTCCTTTTTCTTTTTGATTGAGGAAGATACCGGGAAGCTATTTGAAATTTCCCGATGCTCCCGATACAGGGGAGGTTATGGCGAAATTTTCCGGAAATTTAAGGAGTTAGAATATTTTCAAGATATTTTGATAATTTGAAATCATTGTATCGACGTATTGAATATTCGATAGGAAAGTGGATATAAAATCGAATATTGTAAACAAAAAGGGATAGAGATAAGTGATTGGAATTGTTTCCAATTGCAAATAGAGATTTTTCTAATATATAGAAAATAAAAGAAGTTAATATTTGGAAACGTTTTCCAAATGGCATAAGAGGCAAGAGAATTATTGAAAATATTTGGTTAACAAATATTGATAAGAGAATATAGAAGAGATTTAATTAATGAATATTAATTAAAGAGCCCAGTGATTTGTTTGATATGTTGATTGAACACTTGTTTTTATTCGATAGTTAAATCACAGACTATCGAAGTTTTTGACCATCGTTGTCAATATGGAGAGACCGGTTGGATTATTATCCTAAGAACCACTCCGTATCGGCATAAGCGTTGCGAACCAAGTATGCTGAATATATTGAAGACGGAGTAAAGTGCAAGGGCTTTTCTAGTAATAGAAATAGTGCCTTCGGTGTCGTTCAATCCCAGAACGAACGTAATATGGACGAATGTCTGACAGAGTATTTCCAATGATCAAATGGGTTGGTCTGTATGAATGTATATGGTTGCAACGGATTTATCCCTTAGCATAATATCCAGAATATTTGTGCAAACTCAACTAAGTGATTAACGGATCCGACGATGTGGCATTCAAAGTGATTGTGTTATCGATGAATGGTAAGTATGCGTAGCCTCAGGCCTCAACAACCGGGAAAGGACAAAAATCGGGCAGGCAGCATGGCTATGTGGGTCGCACCCATTAGGGTGTATAATCACCTATCTAGAGAAATTCCTTTTGTTCTAAATCTATCGATTCTGCCCATTCGGGAACGGTGGTTTGAGTCCAACCGTTGGTGATATACATTCGATACACTCAAGCGAAATGAGTGGTCGGTCATGTGTGGGCCGGGTTGCAAGACGTTCTTGTTGAACCCAGGTGTATTCGCCTCTAGAGATACATCATCGGAAGGTGGTTCCATACCTTGTCATGTGGAAAATCCAATCTCCAATAAGCGCCATGCGGTTTTTGATTTTATAATATATATGTGGAGCGTGAGATGCAAGCGTTCTGCTATTTGGTTATTTATTTGATGTAGACATTATTATAATATCACTGGATTTTTGTATCAAAGTGTTTTGGGTTATAGTAAGGTAAAAACCGTCCATGTTTATGTGTGGGTTGGTCTTACTATTATCTTTTCTTTCGGAAAGGGTTTTTAAAGTTAAACAAGTGGTTGGAGTTTACTCACACCAGTCCCATGACTGACCCAGAGTTTGTTTTGTTTTGTTTTCCCTAAACTCTTGGGTGCCCAAATTTGTACGGGCAGTCAAGTAGTTCAGGTATTTACAGATGCCATTGGAGGAGCTTGAAACAGGAGGCTTCAACGTTAGTTATTTAGAGTTACTTCCGCTGAATCAAATGTTATGTGTACTCTGATGATGGTATGTATATATGTACAAAACAGATTTGTATTTCAAAGCTTATGTTATATAATATATTTTATTCGTTCCGCTGTGAGTTGTGATCTTCGTTCTTCTTCTATTCTAATATTTCTTTCTTTCTATTTCTCATCCTCTAACTTCTTTCTAAAAATGAGTCGTATTTCTGTGTTATTTGGGTTGGACGTGTGGTGTATTTAGTCAACTCTGATAGCACGGATTTGCGGGTCGTTACTGTTGGTATCAGAGCCAGGTTGAGCGAACACCTAGGCTTGTGTGGCATGTGCTCATTAGAGATAGGGTCAGTAGTACCCTAGAATGAGTTGAGTGTATATATATATGAGAGAGCGTATTTGTAAATTGATATAAAAATTGTTTTTTTTATTGTGTTGGCTTGTCTGTTGAGTAGTTTATGGATTCTGGTCGAATCGTGGGACGCCACGAAGTCGATAGGGATTTCTAAACACTTGAACAGAAAATACGACATGATATTGTTTTTAAATGGGTAAATGAAATAATTTTACCAGAATTTCTATTTTGATATAGAAAGGATAATTTTCTAGAATTATTATTATATGGATGGGTTGGATGTTGATTTTATAATCAAATGAGATTGTAAAAAATTGGAAGGGTTATTTATAACCAAATAGAATTTGTATATGAATAAAAAAATATACAAATGAAATGAATTAGAATTAAATTCAAACCAGAATTTAAGAATTCAAAATCCTGGGAAGTTGAAAAATATTTTTCAAAGTATGTTAAAATAATATAGCTTTGTTTTAGAAGGATTTGAAAGAAAATCATTTTTGATGGATTTTGAGATAATAAAGCACTGAACTCACTTCAGTGGCTGGGAAATAATTCTGATGATGATTGCAACATCATCAGTGTTCATTTCCGAGTTTCTAAGTGATGAATTGCTACCTTAGAAAGTTTTGATGGAAATTTGTTTTGAAAGAAAACAAGTAGATTGAAAATTCAAATGTTTTGAGTTGAGATGAAAATAAATATAAGTATACATTTATGTATTTCAAAGGATTTGAAATGATAACCCTGGGATTTGGATTCTGGAATTAAAATTTAACTGAAGCAAGTTAAATGGTTCAGGGTGAATTAAATTGACTAGAATCAATTTGAAATAAATTGAAATGAATGTGAATTAGGGTGCATATGAATGGAAACCAAAAGTTTTGGTTGAAAATAAATAGGAGGAGTTGAGTTTCAACATAAGGGAAATGTTGAAAAGAAATAGATTTGTACCTTTTTCCTACTTTAGCAATTTCGAGGACGAAATTATTTTAAGGGGGGAAGAATGTAACGACCCAGATTTTTGAATAATTTATTTTAAATATTTAATATTATTTTAAATATTTAGTTGATAATATAAATGATATTTTTATTGAATTTTCAATTTAATATGGCCGTTTATATTTACATTCGAATTTAAATTTCAATATCAGTTCCGTTGAGTTCGGAATAGCGTTATAATCTGGTATCGTCGGTCGTCACGGTTGAATAATGGTTCGGGATTACTAGTTAAGGACCGCGAGATATTTTAATTATTTAATTAAAATGAAATCAAAAAAAAAAAAAAAAAAAAAAAGAACGCAGACCTAAGTAATTAATTCCGCAGCCTATATTTCTTTCCTCGAGCCAAATTTTCTGTCTTCCCTCTTCGTCATCAGGGAAACATCAATTTAATGGCCGACTTTTTGCTCCCTACCTCGAGCAGCAATACTTGTTCCCTCCCTCTTCTATAAATACGCGCCGCCCCTTTTCTTTCTTCATTTTCCTTTCTGAAGTAAAAAACCCGATATTCCCCCTCAAATTCCTCAGTAAAAGAAAAAAAAAAACCCTCGAAGACATCTGAGGCTCGTTCGAAGCACTCGCGATGGACGCGGTTAGGGTTAGGGACTTGGAGGTAGTACAGGATGTCGGAGTCCAGTTCGACGCGCCTGTAGGCGAGCTTGGAGCAGACACGACGATCCCTATGGCGGCGGGATAATCTACTTCATCTTGCGATAGGGTCTCGGGGTGTCGAAATGTTGATTTGGGGGAAAGGGTTATCGCGAGTGTTTTCTGGTATGCGACATCGTTCAGATTGGGGGATTCGATGTCTGGGAAGGTGCGATGTTGGCAAACTCATGGGATCAGGAGGAGCGGTGTTCGGTGGAGCAGCGTGAAGGTGGTGGTTTGTGTATTCTAGGGATCGCGATTTGCTCCCTGAAGTTCATTGATGAAAGTGTAGCTTGCGGTTCTAGTTCTTGGGAGGGGAGTCTTTGTTCGGCAGTGATGTATTGAGGAAGAAGAAAAAATTTAACAGGATTAAGGTATTTTTGTCTTTTCCTTTTTAAATTTAGTTTTTATTTATTTGAAAAATAAATAAGGCAGTAGGAATTTATTACGAGGGATTAGTGATATAAAAAGCAAATAAATTTATATAATTAGTTTATAGAAAATAAATTAGTTAGTTTTGATTCTTTGATTTAAACCATATTAGTTTGATTCAGATTTCAAACCCAAGATAAATAAATAGAAGTTGGATATTTAATTAAAACAATTTGGTGATTTAATTAAATGAGAAAATGGAAATATATATATATATATAAGACATTTATTTATGCGTTAATTGAAATGTTGATCGTTAAATAAATATTCATAGGAGCACGATAAAACTCATTCGAGGCGATTCGAAGCCGTAAGATCTGAATTTCCACGAGACATTCAGCAAAGGAAAATCTCGGTGAGTAAATCTCACTCACCTTTAGAATTATTTTTATTTCATTAAAAATAAATTGTTTGTTGCTTGTGTGCATGTTTTCTGGTTGCTTTATATATATTAGTTATTTAGGCTATATATATATATATATTGGGTTGATTGATTGGTTGGATTCCCGCAGTCTCATTAGCGGATGCCCGCAGTTTCATAGCGGATGATTACCCTATATACGCCCCACGCTATGATTAGTGGATGACCTTCTATACCGCGATATTCTGCCACGAAGCAGAATTGGTATTATTTATGTGCTAACATCTGTGGATGCAGGAAAAACAGGTTGGAGGAATCCAACTGGATTCCTCAAAAATATATTATCTATTTGTTTGTTTGTTCTGTTTGATTTCATATATATATTCATATATGATGTGTTAAAAATCAAATGATTGAAAATTGGGTGATTTGATTGTTTTAAATATCACTGGGCCGATAAAAAGGATATTCGAGATTTTAAAAAGGAAAATTCTATTTTTAAATAGAATTTGAATTTTTATTATAAAAATATAAAACTTGTTTTTGAAAAAATAAAACAAGTAGTTTCTTTATAAATGAAGTTTATAAATAGTTCTTTTATAACGAAGTTATAAAATGAAGTGGAAAGAATTATCATTTGATAAATAGAAATACAAGCGTGAAATTGGAATTTTGAAATGAAATTTTCAAAAACAGGATGTGAAATGAAATTTTTAAATATATAACTCAAACGAAATTTGAGCATAACATTTGAATTTAAAAGGGTTTTAAATATTTGAATTTTAAGAAGAGATTGAATATTAGAAATTCAAATAGAAGTTCAAATAGAATTTGAATAGACGAAATTAGAATGGAAAAAAATAGAATTTGAATTCAAGAAATCAAAATAAAATTTGAATTCAAAGGAATTGGAAAAAGAAATTCGAATAGAAATTTGAATATGAGATTTCAAAATAGAATTTGAAATAAACTTTGAAAATAGAATTTCAAAGTAGAATGGGAAATGGAATTTCAAAAATAGGATTTCAAATAGAAAATCCAAATGGTTTTGAAAATGGGATTTGAATTCAGGGGAATTCAAATGGGTTTGAGTGAAGAAATTCAAATGGGTTTGAATATTAGAATTCAAAATGAGTTTGAATATTAGAATTTAAATGGGGCTGGAAATGAATTTGAATATTAGAATTCAAATGGAAAGGGAAGATGAAATTTGAATATAAGAGATTCAAATTGAATTCAATAGGATTTTATCTATGGAATTTGAATATGAAATTCAAATGGGTTTAAACTATGGAATCTTGAATATAGAATTTAAAAAGGAATTTGAATATTTGAATTTCAATAGAATTCAAATATAGAAATTGGAATATAGAAGTTCAAATGGAATTTGAAACATTTAGAATTTCAAATAGAAATTTAAATGGAGTTTGGATATCTAAATTCAAATATGAATTTCAAATATAGAAATTCAAAAAGGAGTTGGATTTGAAATGGAAATTCGAATAAAGAATTTGAAATGGAATTCGAATAAAGAATTTGAAATGGAATTCGAATAAAGAATTTGCAATGGAATGCGAATAAAGGATTTCAAATGGGATTTGAATACAGGATTTAAAACTATGGAATTTGAAATATAAAGATTCAAATGGAATTTGGAATATATATATATATATATATATATATATATATATTAGAATAGAGTTGAATTTATATAAACGAAGTTTAAAAGTTTTATATTTATAAATATAATTAAAACGAACTCGCCGCAGCGCTGCAGTTCGTAAAATAGCGATTCGAACTTCAATTGAGTATACAGAACGCAATTGAAGTCGGAATTCTTCGAAACAAGAAACGTCAGGACCGGTTTGATAATAGTTTTCTAATGAAGAAGAAAAATCTGGATTTCGTCGTATAGATTTTGAGTTATGTCAAAATCAAATTTTCAGAAAAACAGCGCCAGAACTATTTAAAAAACCATAATGGTTTATTTAATATTATAAAAGGATTTTAAGTAAGAAAATCCGAAGTTTCTATTTAGAAAATTCCAGAGTTGAGTTGTAAAACGTATGCGAATTAAAGTTGTGTAAATGAATATGATTTTTGAAACAGAAACCAGATTTTGATTTATTGAATGGAATTAACTAAATTGAATAGAAATTAGTAAATGAGATTTCGAATGAATATTGAGCTTTAAATAAATGAATTCGATTTGAGAATTTATATTCGAAATAGAAAAGGAAACTAGAATTGAAATTGAAATTCAATTTGGTTGTAAGCAAGTTGAACATTTTATTTGAACGTGTTATGTCAAACAAAGAAGTGAAATAGGCAAAATAGCTAAAAAAAATAAATAAATGGGCGAAACTGAATTCAAACGATTGGATTGAGTTAAACTGAATAGAAAACAGGTGAACATGTGTAAGCAGGTTGGATATGGAGTATATGAAGATTTTTATTTATGTGCTCGACAAAAAGGTACATGTTTAAATTCATATATGAGATTTTATGCGCCGTATCGGCAAGCCGCTTGGCTTTTTCCTTTTTCTTTTTGATTGAGGAAGATACCGGGAAGCTATTTGAAATTTCCCGATGCTCCCGATACAGGGGAGGTTATGGCGAAATTTTCCGGAAATTTAAGGAGTTAGAATATTTTCAAGATATTTTGATAATTTGAAATCATTGTATCGACGTATTGAATATTCGATAGGAAAGTGGATATAAAATCGAATATTGTAAACAAAAAGGGATAGAGATAAGTGATTGGAATTGTTTCCAATTGCAAATAGAGATTTTTCTAATATATAGAAAATAAAAGAAGTTAATATTTGGAAACGTTTTCCAAATGGCATAAGAGGCAAGAGAATTATTGAAAATATTTGGTTAACAAATATTGATAAGAGAATATAGAAGAGATTTAATTAATGAATATTAATTAAAGAGCCCAGTGATTTGTTTGATATGTTGATTGAACACTTGTTTTTATTCGATAGTTAAATCACAGACTATCGAAGTTTTTGACCATCGTTGTCAATATGGAGAGACCGGTTGGATTATTATCCTAAGAACCACTCCGTATCGGCATAAGCGTTGCGAACCAAGTATGCTGAATATATTGAAGACGGAGTAAAGTGCAAGGGCTTTTCTAGTAATAGAAATAGTGCCTTCGGTGTCGTTCAATCCCAGAACGAACGTAATATGGACGAATGTCTGACAGAGTATTTCCAATGATCAAATGGGTTGGTCTGTATGAATGTATATGGTTGCAACGGATTTATCCCTTAGCATAATATCCAGAATATTTGTGCAAACTCAACTAAGTGATTAACGGATCCGACGATGTGGCATTCAAAGTGATTGTGTTATCGATGAATGGTAAGTATGCGTAGCCTCAGGCCTCAACAACCGGGAAAGGACAAAAATCGGGCAGGCAGCATGGCTATGTGGGTCGCACCCATTAGGGTGTATAATCACCTATCTAGAGAAATTCCTTTTGTTCTAAATCTATCGATTCTGCCCATTCGGGAACGGTGGTTTGAGTCCAACCGTTGGTGATATACATTCGATACACTCAAGCGAAATGAGTGGTCGGTCATGTGTGGGCCGGGTTGCAAGACGTTCTTGTTGAACCCAGGTGTATTCGCCTCTAGAGATACATCATCGGAAGGTGGTTCCATACCTTGTCATGTGGAAAATCCAATCTCCAATAAGCGCCATGCGGTTTTTGATTTTATAATATATATGTGGAGCGTGAGATGCAAGCGTTCTGCTATTTGGTTATTTATTTGATGTAGACATTATTATAATATCACTGGATTTTTGTATCAAAGTGTTTTGGGTTATAGTAAGGTAAAAACCGTCCATGTTTATGTGTGGGTTGGTCTTACTATTATCTTTTCTTTCGGAAAGGGTTTTTAAAGTTAAACAAGTGGTTGGAGTTTACTCACACCAGTCCCATGACTGACCCAGAGTTTGTTTTGTTTTCCCTAAACTCTTGGGTGCCCAAATTTGTACGGGCAGTCAAGTAGTTCAGGTATTTACAGATGCCATTGGAGGAGCTTGAAACAGGAGGCTTCAACGTTAGTTATTTAGAGTTACTTCCGCTGAATCAAATGTTATGTGTACTCTGATGATGGTATGTATATATGTACAAAACAGATTTGTATTTCAAAGCTTATGTTATATAATATATTTTATTCGTTCCGCTGTGAGTTGTGATCTTCGTTCTTCTTCTATTCTAATATTTCTTTCTTTCTATTTCTCATCCTCTAACTTCTTTCTAAAAATGAGTCGTATTTCTGTGTTATTTGGGTTGGACGTGTGGTGTATTTAGTCAACTCTGATAGCACGGATTTGCGGGTCGTTACAAAAAGGGCGACGGGGCTTAGGGCATTGGGTTCGGCAGAGCTAGCGAAGGAGGGGAGAACGGAGCTAAAGGGAGGGTGGAGCGACGAGGCTGAGCTGGGGCCTCAACGGCGGCGTCAGCGTGATGGGGGGGGGGGGGGGGGGTTGATGCCTGAACGGCGGCGGTGGCTGTCGCCATCGCGCGATGGCTTCCCCTTTTTTCTTTTTCTTTTTATTTGGATCCCGATTTGTATAAACGGGGGGGGGGGGCTGAGATTAAAAGAAGAGGTTTTTTTTATTTTTTTTATTTTTTTATTATTAATTTAATTACTAAAATGTTGACTTTTACATACGACCCCTAAACGAGGTCCACCGCCTGCCGTCCATAGCGTTTTACCCCCATTCCGAACACAATGGGATATGCATCGTAGGCTGATTCAATCGTTTGAATCAGTTTCCGTTAAATTTACTTTTTAAATCACTATATTGAATTTTAAACGTACGTTTCAAATTACCGGGGTCACATACTAACTCTAAAAATTCTCGAAAAATATTTTCTAGCTTCGTATTGACGATACGGTCCTAACAAAACTAGTTTCGTCGAATTCCGAGACCGTTGGAAAAATGGCCATTTTCCAGTCGATTAAAATCAACTTAAACTGGTCAAACTCGTTTTCCTTCGCCACGCTCACATATTGATTCGAAAAATTATGAAATTTGAAACCTAGCAATAACTCGACATCACGGACCCAACAAAAGTGGTTTCGTCGAAATCCGAGGTCATTTGCAAAATGTCCATTTTTAAGGGCCTGAATTCCATAGCGACTATTCAGAATTTTCAACTGGACATATCTTTTGATTCCCGCTATGAAATCTTGATTTTTCGGATTCGTTGGAAAGATATTTACAATTAGATCCTAATGTTTTTGGTTTCACTAAAATCCGGATTGTTTTACACCCGGTACATTCAATTGAAGTTTGAAATCGAATTATCGAACTACCGCGCCATTTTCAATTCCTTTTATAATTATATATATAATTATTTATATTCCAACGACGACGTATATAATATATACGTTCTAATTATATTCAAAATAAATTTCTCGTCGTTTTTATTTAAAATAATCTATTCTGAATATTCCAAATTCGCTAAAATTGCCAAAATAAAAATTTTAAACTGGCCCAGATTTTCCGGGTTGTTACAATCTCCCCCACTTAAAACTTTTCGTCCCCGAAAAGGAACAAAGTCGAAAGTGGTTTGATCATTCAACTCTACGCCTGATCTGGCTTCCATTCTCCAACTTTTCAGTTTCTGAGAATTTTCAAAATTTCAAAAATTTGGCTAACACCCTAAATTTTCAAAAAAAATTCGCCATAACCTCCCCTGCACCGGGAGCATCGGGGAATTTCAAATAGCTTCCCCGGTCCTTCAGATCTCAAAAAGAAAAAGAAAAAGCCAAGCGGCTAGCCAATAGGCTCATAAAATCATCATCACCCAAACAAAACAGTAAATTATGTAGTAAACATGTACCTATTTGTCGGGCAAACAAATTTTATTCTTCGGCTCTAGCCTCCTTGCTATGACCTGTTCAATGATATACATGTATATGCAAGCAAATGCGACCAATTTTCAATACAGTTCAATATTTGATTCAATTAGGCATAATGGTTAAGAATTAGCAAACCAATAAACAAACAACCAAAACATCAATCTTAGTGAATTATCATTTGAAATTCATAATTTTGATACATATACAAAAATCATGTTTTTGATGCCAAATCACAACAAAGTGTTCTAACTATATAAGTTTTGGGTTCTCACACCAGTCAATAGGAAATATATAGATATCACACCTTCGAAACACGAATACCAATTCTAATGATGTTCGAACTATCATCAGAATCATCTTCGGGCGACTAGAGTGTGATTCTATATCTATCCAGTATATTAAAACTTCGAATAGACGCTAGCTAGGCGCATACGCAAAATCTTTATATATTGGACTGTCCTAATCAATATAAATAAATAATCAAATACGATTAAGTGATTTAGATTTTCAAAACTAAATTTGTTTTCATTTACAAAATATACTCTTCACACTCGTTCTAGGATACTACTGATCCTATCTCTAACGAGTCATTCCCATTGGATATTACTAACCCAATAACTGATGAATTCTTTCGTACGGTTCTAATGTGTCTTGTTCTCGAGCTCTGTAAACCAAAGCTCTGATACCAACTGTGAAAACCCGTAACTTCCCCGTAAAGGAAAGCGCCGGATAGTTCGAGAACAAGCCACAACAGGACGCATATAAAAGAACATTTCATTGTATATTACAACAATGCATCAGATTACAAGAATATACAGAGTATAAACAAATAAATATTACACAGAAATATCAGAGATTTAAATTACATTTAAATGCATAGCAGCGGAAAATAATACAATACACAACTAGAAGAGATATACGGATACAAAGCTTTCCGGATATCGTTCCAGTTGTAAACCAGGATCTTGTGAATATAAATCTGCAAAAACCAAAACTACTAGCTGCCCGTGTCAAAATAAGGGCACCCAGAGTTTAGGTTAAAACAATAAACTCCAGGTCAGTCATGTGACTGGTGTGAGAACTAAACAGTTATTAGTCTTTATTTTAAATCATTAGGTAAATCAAGGGACCACGCCGTATAACACGGAACGGGTTTCCTCCCAAGAATACCAGTGCATAAAACAAACAGCGCAATGCTAAATAAAGAAAAATGAAGCTGTTATAAGACCCAGGTCCTATCACACAATGCAACGCAAGCCGGGGGATAGGGTTTTCCCTTATAACAGCCAAAGAATGCTTGATACGTTTAAAACAAATCATTTTGATACTATTATAGGTGCATAGTGTATAAAACAACTTCAAATCATAAGTATCAATCATAGGCGGCATGGGTACCATATATCATGTCGCCATATATAGGTTTACAAATAAAACCGCAAATGTCACGTATTTGGAAATTGGATTTCCGTCTATGAACCGAGGCAAAAGATAGTCCTCAACCGATTCGAGACGCTCTAGCCCGCCCCTCAGGCACAGCCGCAACCGTACCTTGGATCGTCAGGGCCGGTCCACGCGAAGTGGATTATAATGCCTGAACAATACGTTTCTCCGCCCTTTGGGGCGTAGGTGAGCCAACTAAATGACTCCATCGGTTCGAGAACGACCGATCAATCCGAGGCGCCTCGCAACAGCAACAACCACATAAGTCAAACTCGTCAGGGCGTGTAAAACCACTGACGCCACTTCTAGCTAGAAAGAAAACGCATGTCCCCCCTGAGGTCCGTCTCCCGTTTTTGGTTCATACCGGGTGTGAAACTCGCGAAGTAAACGTTACACAAAACTACGCCACAAAGGCCGTGCTTTGATCATCACCACAAGACTTTGCTTTTCAACAGAAGCCTCGATCAATTGCCACTTAGGCATGCCACATAGGCAATTCACTCCATGCGATTGATATCCATCAATATATAACCCCTGAGCTCGTACGTCTCAGAGAAGGGCGTTAAGCAAGAGAATAAATTCTCCGCCGCCAAACAGATATATATTTAATAAAAATCAATCACACAGACTAAAATCCAATGTCAGACACACAGTCCATTTACAAGTCCGTTCTGGGTCTGAACGAAACCGGAGGCACCTAGTACCCCGCATATCCATCGATCTCCAAGTACGTCTGGACGATCACCAACTGTTTCCATCTTCTTGGGTGTACAGCCCAATCAAGATCATCAGTAATCCCCCAAACGATGTGAAGACCTCCGGTCTTCGACCATCGTCTTCATCTTCGACTTATCGTCGTATCAGTTATTCAGAATGGGATAAACCCGGTCTTTCCGAATAACTCGCGTATATTTTAAATAAGTGTTACCCAAACACAACATACGCCTCATTCCAATTCATTAGTCACTAACCGTAAATTAATCAAGAGAATAATTCCCCAAATATTAACCCCGAAGGCCGAAACCAACATCAGATCAATATCCAGAAAACCATTCTGCTTGGCTAACCGATAGTTAGTTTCTAAACTTCACATTCATAGGGAAAAGTTCCCATTAATTTTATCCAAGATAAATTTCTTGAATTTATTCTTTATTCTATTTTTGAATATCAATTCAAAACTAGTCGGGATTAGCGAACCTTACCGAAGTAATCATTTATTTTAATTTCCCCATCCCAACTTATTCATCCCATGAAGTAAAAACCGGTAATACTTCATATCTAACACCACAGTGTTATCGGTAAATTTAATTACCCTTTCACGTTCAAATCTAATTAAAGATTTAACTATCGCCTGGAGCAAAACTGGTGATACTCCATTTTCGATCATTTCAATCTAATTAAAGATTCATTAAAACTCCACTTAGTTTTAATCTGTGACTGGGTTAAAGAATCAGTGTCATCTAAAAACACGGTTCGCGATAAACCCAAAGTCACATTCCATTAATTATCGGGTTAAAGAACGAGTGTTATTTAAAAACACTGTTCACGATAAACCCAAAAATCATTCCATTAATTATCGGGTTAAAGAACGAGTGTTATTTAAAACACTGTTCACGATAAACCCAAAAATCATTCCATTAATTATCGGGTTAAAGAACGAGTGTTATTTAAAAACACTATTCACGATAAACCCAAAAATCAATATCAATTTAATTCCAATTAAATATTATTTAATTGGTACACTTCATTAAATCTAAATAAAAAGATTTAATCATTTCTCAACTGGGTTCAAGAACAGTGTTAGTGAAGACACCATTCACGACAAACCCAAATCACATTCGATATTCAATACAAGGCTCTGAATAGAAAATATGTCAGCTTATATTCAATATCAAATTCTACGACTAACAAATGTCGTATTGGAAATAACGATATAAATATATATCTTTCAAATTTCCATAACAACATCTGTATAATCACGAATTCCAACATCGAAATATTCCGAAGACAATTTCGATTCAAATCCATTCCAATGCAATCATTGGAAATTTTGGTTATTTTTAAAACCCTTTTCGAATTCAATTTATTTATTTAAAAATAAATAGACTTATAATTCTAGTTCAAAACTAGTTCATTTCGATAAAAATCTATTTTTATCTTTTCAAATATGGAGTTTTTCACCCCAATTCTTTCTAAATCATTCCTTATGATTTTACACAAATTATTACTATTTTTAATAATTTTATCAATGCCCGTACAGTCGATTTCCATCAATGGCCATCGAACTGCACTTACAGCGACCTTTTTCAAATTTGATTTGGACGTAACTCCAAATCCAACCGTTAGATTTCTAATTTCTAATATTCGTTAGAAAGCTCTTTTCGATACGAACCCAACGGTTCCGGTTTTAGGAGAATCCGACGGTCGGATCTCCCGCAATGTCCGTTTGAAATAAATGGTCGAAATTCACGAACTGCCGTGGCGCGGCGCGTTCTATTCAGGCCATTATATTATATATATAATATATATAATATATTTCGTCGATTTCTATTTAAAACGAATTATAGAAATAGTTTTAAATTCGTTTCAAAAGCAATTTCAACTTCCTTTTCAATTCAAATCAAAATTGAATTCTCCTATATAAATTCGTTTTAAAATTCATTTCTATTCAATTCAAATTTCAATTCAATTTGAATTCATTTTAATTCGTTTTCAATTCAATTTGAATTCGTTTTCAATTCATTTCGAAATCGTTTTCAATTCATTTCATTTCGAAATCGTTTTCAATTCATTTCATTTCGAAATCGTTTTCAATTCATTTCATTTCGAAATCGTTTTCAATTCAATTCATTTCGAAATCGTTTTCAATTCAATTCATTTCGAAATCATTTTCAATTCAATTCATTTTGAAATCATTTTCAATTCATTTCATTTCGAAATCGTTTTCAATTCAATTCATTTCGAAATCGTTTTCAATTCATTTCATTTCGAAATCGTTTTCAATTCAATTCATTTCGAAATCGTTTTCAATTCAATTCATTTCGAAATCGTTTTCAATTCATTTCATTTCGAAAATGAATAGAATCGATATAAATCGTTTACGTCAAAATGGCGTCAATCTAATCAACACGGCTTCATAAATTTCTATTTTCAAATATTCTATTTCAAATATTTCTTTTTCAAAAATAGTTGTTATTATCTAAATATTTCGTTCAACACATGACCAATCTCAATGGATGAGTACTGTCAACACATGAACCTTTATTTTATATTGATAAAGATATAAATTTTATTACTAAAATATTTCGTTCAACACATGACCAATCTCAATGGATGAGTACTGTCAACACATGAACTTTTATTTTATATTTTCTTTATTTTTCAAATTGGAATGAGGCCCAATCAATTACCATATAAAGTTAATTATACGGATTTTCATACAACACATGTATATGATAGCATGGAAAAATAATCAACCATCAACCAAAGTGCACTACACTGTATAAGCATCAAATATAGATATCCAACGCTTAAAACAGCCTGTCAATCAACCGATCGACATATTCAATCAATCAGGATGAGTGAACTTCAAATTTCATCCCAACACCCGTGTGGGGTTTCAAACAATCAAACACAGATTTTATTTGTGCAGTTGGGCGATGTGTAAAATTTATCGACCCAATCAATATCCTTCAAATAGGTGTACATAAACAAACAGTCTGGTTTGTAAATGAATATTTATTCACTTCACGTTAAAAATTATATTTTTAACGATAAAACATTTTATTTAACCTATGAATATTCTATTCGGTTCATTTACTCAATAAAATGATATTTTTATTTTTCTAACATATTTTAGAAAATTTCGGCGGCATAACGGCACGATACTAGAAACGGGACAAGGCCTAGCCTAATCCCCGGTCTAGTGAAGGCCCACGCCATTCACACATCAATCAAACCATTCAATTCATCAAACAATTCAATTTCGAATCAAATCACATAACTAATCTATGCAACCAAACAAACAAGTCCATGGTCTGTGGACAATTGTGTCGGGTGCTACTAAGCACCGTCTGCATCCTAGTATATATATATATAACTAGAAAAAGAAATTGAAAGGTGAGAAATTCTGACATATAGCTATCCTAGCTCCACGGCTCTTCATTTGCAGAAGTCTTCGTCATCTTCGTTGCCCGCTTTCACTACCTATGTAAAAATCGAATTTTTACTTCGTTATTCAATATATAAAAATCACATTTTATTTCAGACGTTTCTTTCTAATATTACATTTTTCTCACAATGTCATTATATTGAAAATTTACATTTCAAACATTGCTTTATATTTTAAAAATCATATTTTTATATTTTCGAGAATCTGATCTTTATATTTTCAAAAATATGTTCTTTATATTTTATTAAAATCAAGTTTTATTCTTATTTCTAAAAACAAAGTATTTTCATATTCTTAAACCAAAGTATATCCATATTTTTATTTCGAAGTTCAATATATAAAAATCATATTTTTATTTCGAAGTTCAATATATAAAAATCATATTTTTAACACTTCTATATAGTAAAGATTATATTTTTAATTCTCTACCTAAACAAAAATCATATTTTTATATCCTCTATATAGTAAAGACTATATTTTTAATACTTTAAAAATATAAAAGTCATATTTTTATTACTTTAAAAATATAAAAATCATATTTTTATTTCGTTAAAAACCAAATCTTTCCTTCATTAAATCTGAAATAAAAATAAAAGCTCACTGTTTTCTTCTTCATCATGCTTCAGGCCAGAGAAAAAAAAAGATTGAACCATCCTCAAACCCTAAATCGCCTGGCGCACACTTGCCAAGCTGTCGGACCCGCATCGAGCTCCGACGGTCAGTGATGCGCGGCTTGGGCGAACTCCCGGTGGTGTGCGACGCTGGAGGCAAAGGGCGACGGGGCTTAGGGCATTGGGTTCGGCAGAGCTAGCGAAGGAGGGGAGAACGGAGCTAAAGGGAGGGTGGAGCGACGAGGCTGAGCTGGGGCCTCAACGGCGGCGTCAGCGCGATGGGGGGGGGGGGGGGTTTGATGCCTGAACGGCGGCGGTGGCTGTCGCCATCGCGCGATGGCTTCCCTTTTTTTTTTTATTTGGATCCCGATTTGTAGAAACGGGGGGGGGGGGGGGGGGGGGCTGAGATTAAAAGAAGAGGTTTTTTTTATTTTTTTTATTATTAATTTAATTACTAAAATGTTGACTTTTACATATGACCCCTAAACGAGGTCCACCGCCTGCCGTCCATAGCGTTTTACCCCCATTCCGAACACAATGGGATATGCATCATAGGCTGATTCAATCGTTTGAATCAGTTTCCGTTAAATTTACTTTTTAAATCACTATATTGAATTTTAAACGTACGTTTCAAATTACCGGGGTCACATACTAACTCTAAAAATTCTCGAAAAATATTTTCTAGCTTCGTATTGACGATAAGGTCCTAACAAAACTAGTTTCGTCGAATTCCGAGACCGTTGGAAAAATGGCCATTTTCCAGTCGATTAAAATCAACTGAAACTGGTCAAACTCGTTTTCCTTCGCCACGCTCACATATTGATTCGAAAAATTATGAAATTTGAAACCTAGCAATAACTCGACATCACGGACCCAACAAAAGTGGTTTCGTCGAAATCCGAGGTCATTTGCAAAATGTCCATTTTTAAGGGCCTGAATTCCATAGCGACTATTCGGAATTTTCAACTGGACATATCTTTTGATTCCCGCTATGAAATCTTGATTTTTCGGATTCGTTGGAAAGATATTTACAATTAGATCCTAATGTTTTTGGTTTCACTAAAATCCGGATTGTTTTACACCCGGTACATTCAATTGAAGTTTGAAATCGAATTATCGAACTACCGCGCCATTTTCAATTCCTTTTATAATTATATAAATAATTATTTATATTCCAACGACGACGTATATAATATATACGTTCTAATTATATTCAAAATAAATTTCTCGTCGTTTTTATTTAAAATAATCTATTCTGAATATTCCAAATTCGCTAAAATTGCCAAAATAAAAATTTTAAACTGGCCCAGATTTTCCGGGTTGTTACAGCTTTATATTTAAAGGGAGTTTAATATTTATCGAAGGGTTACCCCCATAACTTTTCTAGGATGTTGCCTATAAATTTTGGTACTACTCGTAGGCTTTGAATTTTCTTTTTAAATTTCAAAGAAATCTTTGTTTCATTCCATAGTAATTCTTTCTTTATTTTCAATTAATGTCTTGGTGCCTTGCCTATTGATCCTTTTTAGTAATGCTCCTGCTTCGTCTCAATAGTTACGGAAATAACATGAAAATTTTGGTATTCGAGCGGAAATGCAAAAAAGTTGCTTGAATTTCTTTTGGAAGATCAGTTTAATAAAACATCGGAAGTGACCTATTTTGTATCAATTGCTACTTTAAAGAGCGAGAGTGGGTGCATGACATTTACCTCGACTGCTGTTATACAACCTTTTGGCCGTTCCCAACCAAACACCAAAACTAAAAGTCTAATAATGGCTTCTCTTCCAAAGCAGATCTTTTGCCTCACATCAACCTTTCAAGTTCTTCCGTTTATTTGCATGAAATATATAAGGTGCTTGGTCTCTTTCCATTTTCTCCTACTATTACCAATATCATTAGCTCTACCGCCCCTTCCCTTTTGGAGTCTGTTTTTCCTGACCTGGTGACGGCAGTTGTTGATCCCCCTTCATATGCTTGTCCAAACATTCCTCGTAGGTCTCCCACGGATTAGAAGGACACTATCACTCCGCAACCATTGGTAATTCTTTGACGTTTGTTTCCTTCTTAATCATTCTTTTTTCTCATTTTCATTTACTTTCTTCTGCCTTTGCAGGTTTTTAGGCGCTATTTTTCTTTGTAAAGAGATATTGCCAGCCTGCTAAAACTCAAAGAAGAAAATCAAGCTATAAAAACTCAAATTCCTACTTTATCCATTTCTAAGGACGAAGCTTTAAAAGAGCTAGATATTGCGAAAGATGTCATTTTAAAGAGAAAAAATACCATAAAAACTATTTTTAATTTGAAGATTGAGTAAGTATTTTGTAGGAGCGTTCTCAAAAGGAAATAGAGGATCTCGGTGTTAAATATGCATCCCTATCATCCGATCTCAAGAAGGACTTCCAAAAGGGAAAGTTTTCTCTCTTCAATGTTTGCACTGCTTTTCGTGATGGAAAAAGGAAGGTAGATGATTTTTTAGCTAATTACGGTGAAATTTTGGCAAACACTTTCACAGACACCCTGGTATTTGCTTACCTTACGAAGAAGGATAAGTATCCAGACTTGAACTTTTCCATTTTGCCTAAGGAAATTGCTGAGAAGTTTCAAACCAAGCTCAATATTCTCCAAAAGTGGTTAAAGCACCATAAAAGGAGAGAGTGGATGCAGAGGATCTTCTTTCTTTTGAAATCCTATCTATTGACAAAGTGACCTCCGAGAAGGAAGACAATGACGATGAGGACGCTTTGGGTAAAAGCGATGCAGGCGACACCCTTAATGATGATGATGAGGGCGATAATGAAAACACCAGTATCTGTGGTGCTGGAACGGGTGGCGATGGCTATGATGCATATCTTGCCAAGAGCAATAATGAAGGTCATTAGCCTCCGGGTGGAGACAAGCCATTTATCAATGGAAAACCTACTAAAAGTGCTGAAAATTTAGATCATCTGGAGCTCAGTGATTTGGCTAACCCTTTATCATCTCTTGATCTCGACTCGTCTAAGGGAAAAGATACATTGGTGCATTGTCATGCTCGTATTTCTCATGTATGATTTATTTTGCTTAAAATCTCTCTTGTTTACTAGTAGTTAAGTCATATAATTATTTTAGATAACTTTAGATAGGTAAAAGAATCCAATATCTTTAAAAAAATAATATTGACATCAAAAAGCGGTCTTTTGACAATTAACCCACAAATGCACAAATCGTACAATGATCACAGAAAACATAAATGATTTCAATTACATAAAAGCAGTAAAAATAAGGGAGACACAAAATTATAGTGGTTCAGCAATGTATCTACGTCCACCTGTGATAATCTTTTGTTTATACTGTTAGATTATGAGAAATTGTGCTTTATCAATTAAGAAATAAGAAGAATAAGTATGAATTCTCATAATGGGTGCATGCTAGTGCTCCGAGAAGAAGATCTCTTGAGAAGCCCAAAAATCATGTATTTATAGATGGCCACAATCTCGATCCGACCATCACATGTGGTAGCCAATCCAAGCCTTCAGGAGTTATTTGCACAAGTCATCCGCCTTTTGAATACGTCCACTCCGGGTCGAACGTGGACGCGCGTTGCCTGATCCGAGATTGTAGGAGTAGCTGACAACCTCTCCAGCCGAAAGAATATGTCTTCAGCGAGCATTAATTTTCGGTTTGGCATAGTCGAACCGACCTCGGTTCGACGAGCTGATCTGATTTATCGAGCTAGTGAAGCATCTGACTTTCCTTAAATCCTGGCCAAGCAAGGCATGTTTGAGCCGATGCTCACTGAACTGAACTATGTGAGAATGTAAGTGAAGCGAAGTGGTGACATACCGACCCAAACACCTTTGATCTAAGGAACATCGATCTCATCACTTCAACCCGAAGTAATGTAGTGTGGAGGTTGGTCGAACCAACCTTACTGACCTGAAACCTAGGCTTTGCATGCACATATATTTAAATACTTTTATGCTTAAGCCAAGCATGTATGAACTCTCTTGAGCCTATGTCCAAATCTTGATCATTCTGATAGCCAAAATTCCATGATGTGGCTTCCTTGCCAAAAGGCGGGTTAATTCCTTTTCCCTAAAACAAATCTCGTTGTGCGAGATGTGTTTTGTACCCTAGCCGACTTGACGTTCGAGGTTTGTGATCTCATAGGATCGTCCATATTTTCCATGCTTGCTGAAGAATATTGCCAATAGCTTTACGGGCTCTTTCCAAGCACCAATCATACTCATCGATCCATGATTGGGGTATGCTAGAACTAAGTATCATCCATTCTTGATAATTGTAGTTTCTACATGCCAAGCATCAGCCATACTTGAGGCCTATGTCAGGTACTAGTCGTATATAGTAATCCTTTTCCTAGTCGGGCTCGTTCCATCCATAAGTCATACATAATAGTCTTGGCTAGGTGACCCCGTATTGGGGGAATCGCTTAGTCCTTGTCAAAACCATACTTGATGGTCCTAGCCTCACTGAGCTCTGACCAAGCATAAACCATACTCAACATTCCTGACCAGATTCACCCGCGTTTAGGATCATCTAACCTTGGCCAAGCATCAACCATACATAACGTCCCTAGCCTCACCGGGCTCTGGCAGAGCATAAACCATACTCGTTGTTCCTGATTGAATGGACCCGTGTCCAAGTTCCATTCAACCTTGGCCAAGAATCAACCATACTTGACGTTCTTGAGTAAGGAGCATGTCATGTTTGTAACGAAGCTGCCTACCCTTTGTCGTGCATCAGCCATAATGACAGTCCATGATTTAAAGTTTAAGAAATATGAGGCCAGATTAGCATCAGCCATACACATCGAACTTGCTCATTGGAGTTCAAGAAATATAACATCCAACAAGCATCAAACATACTTGTCGAACTTTTTATTATAATGCTAAATACATAAGTAATGAAACTGATAAAAGTAGATGGTTTATTGCTATCATAGAGCTTGCCTAAGAGTCGACATAGATCCTGTTCACATTGAAAAACGAGACCTTGTTCACATCGAAAAATGATGCTAACACCAGAGGAGGTGTATAAACACCTTTAAACTACAGGAAAGCAAAGAGCATAAAATATAGAAAAAATAAAGTAGACAATAGATTTATAGTGGTTCAGCCTCTATTTTTTCCTACGTCCACTTTGAATGCAGTCTTCATTGATTGCTCCATTACAAAATACAATATTAACCTCAATTTACACTTTTCTTGATGATTTACAATGATTCTCTCATAATTCTCTAATAATTCTCCGATTCCACCATAGAAATGCACTCGAATTCTACTAGCAGCAGTGATTATCGGATTCGATCTTCGGTAATCAAGCTCGGTGAAGAATGTTGGAGAATGGAGTTTTGATGACAACAACGTTATTTCAATTATCATTGATTATAAAATATATACTAACATCTTTATTTAGAATACACACACACACACACACACATATATATATATATATATATGAAGAATTTGTATATCGGAATTAATACTGAAGACTGTATAGTTAAAGAGATTTTAGAGATTTAAAATTTAGAGTAGATTCAAGACTCGTGAGTAATCAAGATTACACGAGTTCAAGAATAATATTTTTATAGAGTTTAGATTTTGTAAGACTACAACAGCACTCTAGGTTCAAATTCAAAATTCAAACTCAAATTTAAATTCTGATTTTCAATTCTGTCCTCAATCCTCTCTATTTTTGTTTTCTTTTTATCCTCAATCTTATCCATTTTGTTTTGCTATTTAATTCTATTTTATTTCTTCTTTGACTTTCAAACTTAAGTTTTATATATATGCTTTATTTATATTTTATGTTGTTTAAAACCTTATAATTTTATAAAATATATTTATATAGTTTAAAAATATATTTTCATATGTTTTTTTATCGTATAATATTGATTTATAGCATTAGAATTTTATTCAAGAATTGTCAGAATTAATTTTATAACAAAATACTTGAAAACTACTTCGAAAATAAAATTTACACATGGCTATGTCGACATAGGAAAATATATATGTCGACATATATCAACTATTTTCTAAATTTGAAGGGAAGTGTCTTTTCATTATTTGAAACGCTTCAGAACCGTTGCAACCCTTTATAACCTATAAAAAGAGGTTAAAACCGAATTTTCTAACATCCCTTCTTCTCCATCTTCATCCTCTTTCATCCTACCATTATTCTTAATAATTATTATGGTTTTTACACTTATAGTCTGCCGAATTCAGTTCTGTTTTGATAAAATTTCTTCTCTCTACACTCTCTACTCTTTGAATCAAGTGCTATTGAAGAGTTATAGGGCTGTTTTGTAATTGGTTGTGTTGAATAAAACTTGTTGTGAGTCAAAGAGGAGTCGGTGTGTCCTTATGAGCCGTGAAATCAAGGAAATAGGAGTCGGCGTGTTCTTGTGAGCAGTGAAATCAAGAAAGTAAGAATCGGTGTCTCCTTATGAGCCGTGAAATCAAGGAGGGTGTAATTGACTACTGAAAGAGTAATAAAACTCTGCACAACCCAGAGTTGTATTGGACTGGACATAAGAGTAATCTGAACCATTATAAAATTCGGTATATTCTTTCCTTTTCTACATTTTTGTTTTTGTTTATTCTGCTTTTGTGTTTGAATCTGTGTCTGTATTTGTGTTTTGGTGTTTGATTCATCCCATAGTTCTCTCTAATTTTTAGTTTTGTTTAAATTTCTACAAACACTATTCACCCTCCTCTAGTGTCTGCTTTGCCTGAACGATCCATTCTCCAGTCCCTAACAATTGGTAACGGAGTAAGGTCTTTCAAAAAATTCATAATCTGATTTTTTAAAATTTGGTAAAATGGCAAATTTTGGAATCTCTGATAATGCTAGTATCAATTCATGCATTGCATCAATGTTAAAAGAGTCTGCATATATTAATGTTAAAGAAGCATATGATATACTGAAATATTGGTCAATACAGAAAAGGATGAGTTCTATGACTTTTGAAAACTCAAAAGTTGAAAAGATGGGTGAAGTGGCTATTGGAAATTCAAATTTTGAAAAGGTGGCTATTGAAGATTCAAATCTTGAACTGGTGTGTTACATGGCTATTTAAAATTCAAATTCTGAAAAGCGACTAGTGGAAATGAAAAAGAACAAATAGATACTGGATAGTGGCTGTTCGAGACATACGACTGGAAATCTAGAACTACTCAATAATCTGAAGTATGAAGATTGTGGATTGGTAAACTTTGGAGATAATTCTAAAGGATACATAATTGGAATCGGCAATGTCAGTAATTCTGAAACTCCTACTATTTCTGATGTTCTATTAATCAGGAATTTAAAACACAATTTGCTAAGTATAAGCCAACTTTACGATAAAGGATATAAAATAAAACTTGAAAAGAATAAATGTTTCATAGAAGATAGGAATTCAAAAGTTATATTTGAAGGAGATAGAAAGAAAAATATTTATCTATTAAGTATGAAAATTTCCAATGATACTTTATGTCTTATGTCCATTACAAGCGACCCTGGATTTGGCATAAGAGATTCGGTCATATAAATTTCAAACATGTTTCTAGAATTTCTATACTAGATTCGGTTAGAGGATTACCCAAAATGAAATTCAAAGTTAATGACTTATGTGATGCTTATCAATACGGAAAATTAAGGAAGAGTTCATTTAAATCAAAAGAAGAAATCTCTACTTCAAAACCATTAGAGTTAATACATATGGATTTATTTGGTCCATCTCAAACTCAATCAATAAATCATAACAGATATGTATTTGTAATAGTTGACGATTTTTCTAGATACACTTGGACTTTGTTTCTTAAAAATAAAAGTGATGCTTTCGATCAATTTAAAACTTTTTCTAAAAGAATTCAAAATTTATTATCACTAAAAATTAAAATAATACATAACGACCATGGTGGAGAATTCAAAAATGAGAATTTTGAAAAATATTGCAATAAAAAGGGAATAACTCACAAATTTTCAATTCCAAGAACTCCTCAACAAAACGGAGTAGTTGAACGTAAAAATAGAACGATACAAGAATGTGCAAGAACTATGTTATCCGATGGTAATTTATCAAGGAATTTTTAGGCTGAGGCTGTAGTAACAGCTTGTTATATTATTAATAGAATTTCATTTAGACCTTTGACTCATAAAACTCCTTATGAACTTTTATATAATAAGAAATCAAATGTATCTCATTTTAAAATATTTGGAAGTAAATGTTTTATAATTAATACAAAGGATAATTTAGACAAATTTGATTCAAAATCAGATAAAGGAATTTTTATTGGATATTCAAAAAGAATCAAAGGATATAGAGTTTTTAATACTCGAACCAACACTATAGAAGAAACATTAAATGTATCTCTCAATGAAAACTATAAAAGTATAACTCAAAATGATAAAGATGATTGTGAGGATGAAGTTAATGAAATAAATAATGAAGATAACGAACCAAATAAAAGAATTAGATTACTTAGAGACCATCCCATAGAAAATATTTTAGGGGATATTGCATCCGTTGTTAGAACTCGTAATCAGCTAAATAATATGAGTAATACTGCATTTATATCAACTATAGAACCTAAAAGTCCAAAGGAAGCTTCTTCCGATGATTCATGGATACTTGCTATGCAAGAAGAATTGAATCAATTTACCAGGAATGAAGTATGAGAATTGTTCCTAGACTAGAGGATAAAACAATTATATTAACCAAATGGGTCTATAAAAATAAAAGGAATGAACATGGTGAGGTAGTAAGAAATTAGGAACGGCTAGTAGCACAAGGATATACTCAAGAAGAAGGAATATATTACGATGAAACTTTTGCTCCCATAGCAAGACTAGAAGTGTAACGACCCAGAAAATCTGAACCAATTTAAATTTTTTAAATTGGCTAAAATAATGGGTTTTAAATATTTAAAATAAATATTTTAAATAATAGCAATGAAAACTGAGTTTGAATCGACAATTGAAAACGAATATAATTAATTCTATTTATAAACAAGGCCTGAAAAGGTGCTGTAGTTTCAAAAATTGAATTCAAACTTTGTCGGACTGTACCGGGTGCAAAATAAAACGGATTTGAGCGAAACCAAAAATATTTAAATCTGTTAGTCAATACCTTTCTAACGAATCTGAAAAATCGAATTTTCTTAGCGGAAAGCAAAAGTTATGGCCAAATGAATTTTCAGAAAGGTCGCTATGGAATTTATATAGCCCGTGAAATTGGCCATTTTGCATACGACCTCGGAATTCGACGAAACCACTTTTGTTGGATTCGGGATGTGAAGTCATTGCTAGTTTCAAATTTCATAATTTTTGAAGCTAGTATGTGAGCGTGGTAAAGGAAAACGTGTTTTGTCAATTACAGTTAAATTGGATCGACCAGAAATGTGCCTTTTTGCAAACGGTCTCAGAATTCGACGAAACTAGTTTTGTTGGGACCGTATCGTCAATACATAGCCAGATTTATTTTCTTGGAATTTTTCGAATCAATTTGTGGCCTTGGCAAATTGAAATGTACGTTCAAATCGAATATTGAATGTTATATATTTTAAATTGAATGGAAACTGACTTAAACAGTCGAATGGGCCTACGAAACATATCCCATTGTGTTCGGAATGGGGGTAAAACGCTAGGGACAACAGTCGTTGGGTTTAGATTAGTGGTCGTGTCAGAAAACACCTTTTAAAACTCACCGGCCAATTAGAATTTAAATAAAAAAAACTTCCTTTTTCTCTCTCCCGCTACATCGATATACGGCGGAAAGCTGTTCGCCGCTTCCAGGCCAAATTCTGGCCGCTCCGATCAACGAAACCCACTGCCCCAGTTCAACTTTTTGTAGTACTCCTCCTCACCTTCAAATCTATACCAACCATGCCCTCTATCGTGGAGTATTCTTCGTGAATCGCGCCCCTGAAGTCAGCCCGCTTCGTCGCCGATTCCGCCCTCGTCGGAGCTGCGAGCTGGACCCCACCCCTAGGCGCAGGTGCACCTCACCAAGCGCTACGCTACTGCATTGGCCGATCGACACCTAGTTACACGGATTGGAAGAAAATTCGAAACCTAGTTTCGAACCCAACCTGAGGTATGCGGCATTGATTATTCTGAATTGAAAATAACACCTTTAAACCATTGCAAATTTTGAAAAATCATATCTTTTTCGTTTCTTGACGAAATTCAGTGAAACAAGAGACAGTGGACACGTGTGGACGTCTTCTACCTTCTAGAAGAGACCGCATAATTTTCTAAGCCTTCTGCTATTTTTGATGGAGTGGAACCCAATGTGAGATTTCTAATTTATAAACTATATGGAAAACGACGATGTATAAATTATATAGTCGATGTATGAGTTATATAAGCGTTGTACACCTCATGTATAAGCGTTGTATAAGTTGCACGTTCGATGTATAAGTTATATATGCGTTGTAAAAATTATATATGTGTTGAAATAGAAATGAATTGCTATATATAAATATAAATATATATATATATATACACACGCCCCTCGTCCACAAACCATGGACGATATTTATTGGTTGTGATTGGTGTGAAAATTGATTGATAGCGAATGGTTGATTGGGATTGTTATATTGATTGATTGTGGTTGAAAAATACCCGTTTGTGGTTGAGAAATATTTGGTTGAAACCACATAGGATTAGTTTGTGGAAATGAAATAAATATATACATGCCGCTTGCCTGCGAACTAGATGCATGATCCCCATTGTCAAAAACCGCGAGGTTTTAAGGTAGAGCGAGGAGCCGTACTAGGGACGGTCCCGGTTTTAACTACCCTGCCGTTATGCTGCCGAAATTTTGAATAATATTCCTGTGTTTGAATTATTTTCATTTGTTGAAACTATATTTATTCGTTGAATAGAAACCCTTCATGTGTTGATTCGATATTCATTCGTTGAATTAAAAATTCATGTGTTGAATGGTATTAGTGTTTTAAATATAAAAATCACATTTTTATCGATATATATAAACTATAGAAAACTTTCATGTGTTGAATCGATATTCATTCGTTGAATTGAAATTCATGTGTTGAATGGTATTCGTGTTTTAATTATAAAAATCACATTTTTATCGATATATATAAACTATAGAAAACCTTCATTTGTTGAATCGATATTCATTCGTTGAATTGAAATTCATGTGTTGAATGGTATTCATATTTTGAAATAAATTCTTTTATAATAAAAATCACATTTTATCATCTATATGAACTATATAAAATAATCATGTTTAGAAAGAAATTGTTTTAAAATAAAAATCCTATTTTTATTACCTATAGGAACTATATAAAATAATATTGTTTTGAAATGAATTGTTTTACAATAAAAATCATATTTTTATTATATACATGAATTGTTGAATATAGTGAAGTGTTGAAATAGAAGACAGTTAGATAAAAATATTATTTTTATGAAATATATGAAAAGAATGTAGCTTTGAAATTGAAGGATCGATATATATATATATATATATATATACATACATACATATATATATAAATAGAATTAAAATATATCGAATAACGACGCCGCAGTTCGTATTTTGAAACCGTGATTTCAAACGATTATACCGGGAGATCCGACCATCGGATTTTCCTGAAATCGCAACCGTTGGGTTCGCTTTGGAAATATCTTTCCAACGGCACCGACTTTTTAAAAATCCAACGGTTGGATTGTCTGGAATGTTTAATTCAAATCTGAAGAAAAACAGCGCCAGAATCGATTATATATATATATAAATATAATTATATTTAATCGAATAACGACAATGCAGTTCGTATTTTGAAATCGAAACTTCAAACGATTATACCGGGAGATCCGACCGTCGGAATTTCCCGAAATTGGAACCATTGGATTCGTTTTGAAAAGATCTTTCTAATGATGTAAATTTTGTAAAGATCCAACGGTTAGATTTTCAGATATGAGTAAATCAAATCTGAAGAAAAACAGCGCCACAGCCGCCTTATGGCCCGAAGCGTCGTTTTGAATAAATTAGCTATTTTAAAATAAATAAAAATAGCGAAAATTCATTATAAAATATTATAAAATATATGGATGTGATTTAGAAATTAACTGAAGGTTGGCTAAGTCGAATGGTTTCCTGGGTGTTGATCTGATGTTGGTTTCGGCCTTCGGGGTTAATATTTTGGAAATCGTTCTCTTACTGATTAACGGTTAGTGACTAATGAATTGAAATGATGTGTGTATATGTTAGTGTTGCATTTGTTTATTATATACGCGAGTTGCTCAGAAAGACCGGGTTTATCCCCTTCTGAATAACTGAATCGACGATAAGAAATAGAAGATGAAGACGGTGGTCGAAGACCGGAGATCTTCACCTCGTTTGGATGGTAACCGAGGTCCTGATTGGGAGGCATCCCGAAATATGGATAATGAGTGGGGATCGTCCAGACGTACGTGGTGATCGATGGGTTTGCGAGGTATTTAGTGCCTCCGGTTTCGTTCAGACCCAGGACGGACTTGTAAATGGACTGTGTGTCTGACATTGGATTTTATTCTGTGTTGATTGATCTCTATTAAATATACACCAGTTTGGCGGTGGAAAATTTATTCTTTTGCTTAACGCCCTTCTCTGAAACGCACGAGCTCAGAGGTTGTATATCGATGGACATCAGTCGCATGGCACGAGTTGCCTGTTTGGCATGCAAGGATGCAGTGATCAGGGCTTCTGTTGAAAAGCAAAGTCTTGTGGTGATGATCAAAGCACCGCCTGTGTGGCGTAGCTTTGTGTATAACGTGAATTCGCGAGCCTCACACCCCGGTATGAACCAAAAACAGGAGAAGGATCTCAGGGAGGGCATGCGTTTCCTTCTAGCTAGGAGTTGTGTCAGTGTTTTTACACGGCTTGACATTTTACTTATGTGGTTGTTACTGTTTCGAGGCGCCTCGGTTAGATCGGACGATCCGGGTCCGATAGAGTCATTCGTTGGCTCATTTACGCCCCATAGGGCGGGGAAACGCAGTGTTCAGGAATTTTAATCCACATCGGTGGACCGGCCCGGACGATCCAAGGGTCGATGCGTTCTGACCCTGAGACATGGGCTAGATTGTCTCGAAGTCGGTAAGGTCTATCTTTTGCCTTAGTTCATGACGGAAATCCAATTTCCAAATACATGACTGTGCGGTTTCGATTGTATATATATTTGGCGACATAGTGGCATGGGACGCTCATGTCGTCTATGATTGATAGTTATGATTCGAAATTGCTTTTGAAACATATAGGCACTAGTAATAATATCTAATGCTTTTGTTTTATTCGTATCAATCATATTTTGGCCATTATAAGGTAAAACTCTATCCTCCGGTTTGCGTTGACTTGTGTGATGGGAACTGAGTCTTATAATGGCTTCATTTTTATAAAAAGCATTGCGATGTTTAAAATAAAGATTTGTTTTTAAAGCACTGGCAATCCAACGGAGTAAACCCGTTCCACGAAAGTGGCGTGGTCCTGTGATTAGCCATATTATAAATGTGTTGAGTAGATTTATCATACCAGTCCCATGACTGACTCGTAGTTTGTTTCACTTTCAAACTCGGGTGCCCCTTTTCTACGCGGGCAGCCTTGTATTCAGGTTTAGCAGGCTTTATCTTGATAGCTGGAGCTGAAGATGGATTCTATTATTTATCTCTTTTTATGCTGTTCAGCTCCTATTGTACATATTTTGTTTGTTTCCGCTGTAGACATTTATGTATAGCTGAACTGTATTTGTACTGAGTATGATCCTGTATACTGTGTAACTCTGATGATTACTTTTATCCAGTATATTCTATTGTTCATTATCTGGTGTATTTATTTAATTATGTTCTGCTATTATCTGTTTCTGTGTTATATTCCAAAGATTACCATTGTCTCCGTCAATACGGGGAATGGGGTCGTCACAACGTGGTATCAGAGCTTTGGTTAAGCTTAGTTCTGGAATATAACATATTAATGAACTCATCAGAGATAGAACCAGGAGTGTTCTAGGACGAGTAACTCATTACAGATAGGATCAGTAATATCCTAGTATGAGTAGCATAATGAAATAACACCTCGATAGACGCATTTACATTCAAGTATTTGTCTCTATATTTTGAAATATCTTTTCTGGTTACCTGACACTTGATCTGCTATTTGCAGAAGAACTAGAAAATGAGTGCCAGAAACAGAAGAAGTAATACTAACCCGAATATTGAAGCTCTATTTATGAAATATAGAAATCTAGGTAGAAAACCCTTCTCAGGTGAGGAATCAATTATGAGAACACAAGCTTGGATTCGTTCGGCTGAGAAAACCTTTGAAGGATTAAAGTTGAGTGATGACCAGAAAAGATTACTGGCCTCCTGGGAACTCAAAGACGAAGCTTTGTTCTGGTGGGATTCAGTTATTAAGGATAATCCAGAAGGTGATATCACCTGGGATAGATTCAAAGTGATTTTTCTGGAAAGATTTACACCTCCTGAAGCAATTGAATGGCTATGTGATGAATTTTCTTATCTGATACAAGGAGATATGACCATCCCAGAATATCATAAGAAATTCAACGAACTTTCTCACTTTGCTCCCCATCTAATTCAGAATACGAGGAGGAAGAATCTGAGATTTATTTACGGGCTACAAAGGAAATATCAGAATAAAGTAATGGGTCATGTGAAGCTTCCTTTTTCAGAAATGATTTATATGGCTTATCAGTATGAAGATCTCTATAAGAAAGCCAAACTGTCCAAATGCATATTCTGGCAAGATGAAGTGAAATTTCTGGGCCACGCAGTATCAAAAGAAGGAATTGCTGTGGATCCAAGCAAAATCACAGCTATTCAAAATTGGAAACAGCCCAGTACCCCCACTAAAGTCCGCAGTTTTCTCGGATTGGCTAGCTATTACCGGAAGTTCATTAAAAACTTTTCGAAGATATCTGGTAATTTAACGAAGCTTACGAAGAAGCACTCTAAATTCAAATGGACTCCAGAAAGCGAGGAGGCTTTTGAAGAGTTAAAGTTAAGACTAACGACTGCTCCAGTGTTAACCATCATCGATGGTAATCAGGATTTGAAAGTCTGGACCGATGCTTCTAGAGAAGGCCTTAGCACAGTGTTAATGCAAAGGGGCCAAGTGATTGCTTATGATAGCCGTCAACTGAAGCCGCACGAAAAGAACTACGTAACTCTTGATCTTGAGTTATTGGCTATAGTATTCAGTTTGAAAATCTGGAGACACTATCTTCTGGGTGAGAAATTCGAGCTGTATACAGACCATCAGTCGTTAAAGTATCTGTTCACCCAGAAAGACCTGAATTTGAGGCAGCAATGTTGGCTAGAGTTCCTTGCAGCATATGATTTTGAGATTCTATACACTCTAGGGAAAGCCAATGTCGTGGCCGATGCGTTAAGCCGAAAGAATGAAATGATCGCCAGTTTTATCATTGCGACTTCGTTGATTGACAAGATATCGGCTCTCCAAAAAGACGACCAATTTATCAAAGGAATGAGTCAGCGAATTCGTGAAGGCAATGCTTCGGATTTCCAGCTCGACAGCGAAGGGATTCTGCGGTTAGAAGGACGAATTTGTGTTCCAGAAATTCCTGAACTCAGAAGAGATATGCTTGATCAATGCCACAAATCTAAGCTCAGTATCCATCCGGGTGTGAGTAAAATGTATAACGATATCAAGCGCACATTCTGGTGGAAGTCGTTAAAAAGAGACATCTCGATATATGTTAGTCGATTCCCTACTTGCCAGCTAGTCAAAAGCGACCAACAGAAATTGCCTAGATTATTGCAACCGCTAGACGTTCCAGGCTGGAAGTGGGAACATATTTCCACGGACTTCATTGATGGTTTGCCTAGAACCAGAAAAGGGAATGACAGTATTTGGGTGATCGTAGATCATTTCACGAAGACCACCCATTTCATACCTGTCAGATCAAACAGAACTGCTCAGAGTCTGGCGCAGATATACTTCAGGGAAATTGTTAGACTACATGGAGTGCCACTCAGTATAGTCAGTGATAGAGATACAATATTTACTAGCAAATTCTGGGAGGCATTTCAAGTCTAACTGGGAACGAAGTTGAACTTGAGCACCGCCTATTATCCTCAGACAGATGGTCAAACTGAGAGGGTGAATCGTATTTTAGAAGATCTTCGATGGATCATGGGAAGACCATCTACATTTGGCAGAATTCTCATATAATAATAGCTACCAGGCGAGCCTGACAATGTCGCCATTCGAAGCGTTGTATGGTAGACCGTTCCGATCTCCTGCTTGTTGGGTCGAAACCGGTAATAGACTTGTGTTGGGGCCAGACATGATTCGAGAAGTTGCCGATAAAGTCGATTTTATTAAGAAGCGATTGCTCGCCGCTCAAAGCCGACAAAAGAGCTATGCCGATAGAAGAAGAAGAGATATATCCTTTGCTGTTGGCGACTATGTATATTTGAAAGTATCGCCGATGAGAGGAGTTATCCGGTTCGGTAAAACTGGATAGTTAACGCCTAAATTCATTGGTCCGTTTCCTATTCTGGAACGGATCGGAACTCTCGCTTATAGGGTCAAACTACCTGATTGGTTGCCTGGAGTTCATGATGTATTTCACATATCTCAACTTCGAAAGCACGTTCATGATCCAGACTTGATCGTGGAAGAAGCAGCTCAACAGGATATTGAAATTACTCCAGGATTAGCTGTGAGAAGAGAGCCGCTAAAGATTATCGGCAAAGAAACCAAAGCGCTGAGGAGCAAGAAGGTTCACTTAGTCAAAGTGCAATGGAGTGGAGATCCGCGAGATTGTACTTGGGAAAATGAGGAGAGCATTCAGAAAGCTTATCCTAGATGTCGAGTGGATATCTCTGATTGACTCAGGTGCAAGGTACATTTACCATACTTTGCATTACCAATTAGTCCTCTATTCTGTTGTTATTTTCTTTCCATGGATGTGCACTTTTAATTCTATAGATTGAATGATTTCAAAAGAATATAGAAATTGTTTGTATGACTTTTAAAAGTTAAAAACAATTTGATTGTTGCTTGTGTTGTGTGATAGTAAATTTGATTAATTCAATTATTGAAACAATAGTTAATTTAATCAACAATAGAATAATGGTAGGATTTATTCATTTAAATCACACATTGAACTGATTAGAAAATAGATAGACATATATATATACATGTGCAATATATATGTTTGAATAGGTAAATGGATTAGCTGTTGAGTAAAGATTTTATTTGCGTGCCCGACAAATAGGTAAACCTTAATGAGTTGGATGCGAAATATTATTATATCAACTCCTGTGAATGCCATTATATGTGGAGTGCTGGTTTTTCTGTGTGAAATAATAAATGTCGCCATAGGATAGTAACAATTAATTTTGAACTACATTACATGGCATACTTTAGAAGATAGGCATACTTCATCATATACCACATAAGCATTTGGAGCTTGTGTGACGAGGTGGAAGATTTACCATACGAGCGAGAGGCTTGTATGGCGATGACTATATTTTACAGTTTGAACTGATGACTGATATGGACTACTTAAATTGTAACGATTGAATTGCCAGATTAATAAAAACCCCACACGGGTCTGGAGTTGACAATAATCACATCTCTCTAGTTATTAGATACGACACATGGACTATTTATTACCCACACGGAACAGGGTGACGAGAATTTATTCTCTGGAGTTATTATCAATACACGCTCCCCTGTAAACACCAGAATATATCACTATAAATATGTGTATGCTTATTAGGATTTATTGGGTACCTAATACGGCCCAATAAATTTCCAAACCTCTCCCAGTACAAAGGAGGTTATGGCGAAATTTTTCGAAAATTCCGGGTGTTAGCCAAATTTTTGAAGAATGTGAAAATTCTCAGAAACTGAAAAGTTGGAGGATGGAAGCTAGATCGAACGTAGAGTTGATTAATCAAACCACTTTCGACTTTGTTCCTTTTCGGGGACGAAAAGTTTTAAGTGGGGGAGATTGTAACGACCCAGAAAATCTGAACCAATTTAAAATTTTTAAATTGGCTAAAATAATGGATTTTAAATATTTAAAATAAATATTTTAAATAATAGCAATGAAAACTGAGTTTGAATCGACAATTTAAAACGAACATAATTAATTCTATTTATAAACAAGGCCTGAAAAGGCGCTGCAGTTTCAAAATTTGAATTCAGACTTTGTCGGACTGTACCAGGTGCAAAACAAAACGAATTTGAGCGAAACCAAAAATATTTAAATCTGTTAGTGAATACCTTTCTAACGAATCTGAAAAATCGAATTTTCATAGCGGAAAGCAAAAGTTATGGCCAAATGAATTTTCATAAAGGTCGCTATGGAATTTATATAGCCCGTGAAATTGGCCATTTTGCATACGACCTCGGAATTCGACGAAACCACTTTTGTTGGATCCAGGATGTGAAGTTATTGGTAGGTTTCAAATTTCATAATTTTTGAAGCTAGTATGTGAGCGTGGAAAGGAAAACGTGTTTTGGTCAATTATAGTTAAATTGGATCGACCAGAAATGGGCCTTTTTGCAAACGGTCTCAGAATTTGACGAAACTAGTTTTGTTGGGACCATATCATCAAAACATAGCCAGATTTATTTTTTTGGAATTTTTCGAATCAATTTGTGGCCCTGGCAAATTAAAATGTATGTTCAAATCGAATATTGAATGTTATATATTTTAAATTGAATGGAAACTGACTGAAACAGTCGAATGGGCCTACGAAACATATCCCATTGTGTTCGGAATAGGGGTAAAACGCTAGGGACGACAGTCGTTGGGTTTAGATTGGTGGTCGTGTCAGAAAACACCTTTTAAAACTCACTGGCCAATCAGAATTTAAATAAAAAAAACTTCCTTTTTCTCTCTCCCGCTACATCGATATACGGCGGAAAGCTGTTCGCCGCTTCCAGGCCAAATTCTGGCCGCTCCGATCAACGAAACCCACTGCCCCAGTTCAACTTTTTGTAGTACTCCTCCTCAACTTCAAATCTATACCAACCATGCCCTATATCGTGGAGTATTCTTCGTGAATCGCGCCCCTGAAGTCAGCCCGCTTCGTCGCCGATTCCGCCCTCGTCGGAGCTACGAGCTGGACCCCACCCCTAGGCACAGGTGCGCCTCACCAAGCACTATGCTGCTGCATTGGCCGATCGACCCCTAGCTACACGGATTGGAAGAAAATTCGAAACCTAGTTTCGAACCCAACCCGAGGTATGCGGTTTTGATTATTCTGAATTGAAAATAACACTTTAAACCGTTGCAAACTTTGAAAAATCATATCTTTTTCGTTTCTTGACGAAATTCAGTGAAACAAGAGACAGTGGACTCGTGTGGACGTCTTCTACCTTCTAGAAGAGACCACATATTTTTCTGAGCCTTCTGCTATTTTTGGTGGAGTGGAACCCAATGTGAGATTTCTAATTTATAAACGATATGGAAAACGACGATGTATAAATTATATAGTCGATGTATGAGTTATATAAGCATTGTACACCTCATGTATAAGCGTTGTATAAGTTGCACGTTCGATGTATAAGTTATATATGCGTTGTAAAAATTAAATATGTGTTGAAATGGAAGTGAATTGCTATATATATATATATACACACACACACGCCCCTCGTCCACAAACCATGGACGATATATATTGGTTGTGATTGGTGTGAAAATTGATTGATAGCGAATGGTTGATTGGGATTGTTATATTGATTGATTGTGGTTGAAAAATACCCGTTTGTGGTTGAGAAATATTTGGTTGAAACCACATAGGATTAGTTTGTGGAAATGAAATAAATATATACATGCCGCCTGCATGCGAACTAGATGCATGATCCCCATTGTCAAAATCCGCGAGGTTTTAAGGTAGAGCGAGGAGCCGTACTAGGGACGGTCCCGGTTTTAACTACCCTGCCGTTATGCTGCCGAAATTTTGAATAATATTCCTGTGTTTGAATTATTTTCATTTGTTGAAACTATATTTATTCGTTGAATAGAAACCCTTCATGTATTGAATCGATATTCATTCGTTGAATTAAAAATTCATGTGTTGAATGGTATTAGTGTTTTAAATATAAAAATCAAATTTTTATCGATATATATAAACTATAGAAAACCTTCATGTGTTGAATCGATATTCATTCGTTGAATTGAAATTCATGTGTTGAATGGTATTCGTGTTTTAAATATAAAAATCACATTTTTATTGATATATATAAACTATAGAAAACCTTCATGTGTTGAATCGATATTCATTCGTTGAATTGAAATTCATGTGTTGAATGGTATTCATATTTTGAAATAAATTATTTTATAATAAAAATCACATTTTATCATCTATATGAACTATATAAAATAATCATGTTTAGAAAGAAATTGTTTTAAAATAAAAATCCTATTTTTATTACCTATAGGAACTATATAAAATAATATTGTTTTGAAATGAATTGTTTTACAATAAAAATCACATTTTTATTATATACATGAATTGTTGAATATCGTGAAGTGTTGAAATAGAAGACAGTTAGATAAAAGTATTATTTTTATCAAATATATGAAAAGAATGTAGCTTTGAAATTGAAGGATCGATATATATATATATATATAAATAGAATTAAAATATATCGAATAATGACGCCGTAGTTCGTATTTTGAAACCGTGATTTCAAACGATTATACCGGGAGATCCGACCATCGGATTTTCCTGAAATCGCAACCGTTGGGTTCGCTTTAGAAATATCTTTCCAACGGCACCGATTTGTAAAAATCCAACGGTTGGATTGTCTGGAATGTTTAATTAAAATCTAAAGAAAAACAGCGCCAGAATCGATTATATTTATATATATATAAATATAATTATATTTAATCGAATAACGACGTTGCAGTTCGTATTTTGAAATCGAAACTTCAAACGATTATACCGGGAGATCCGACCGTCGGAATTTCCCGAAATTGGAACCATTGGATCCGTTTTGAAAAGATCTTTCTAATGATGTAAATTTTGTAAAGATCCAACGGTTAGATTTTCAAATATGTGTAAATCAAATATAAAGAAAAACAGCGCCACAACCGCGTTATGGCCTGAAGCGTCGTTTTGAATAAATTAGCTATTTTAAAATAAATAAAAATAGCGATAATTCATTATAAAATATTATAAACGATATGGATTTGATTTAGAAATTAACTGAAGGTTGGCTAAGTCGAATGGTTTCCTGGGTGTTGATCTGATGTTGGTTTCGGCCTTCGGGGTTAATATTTGGGAAATCGTTCTCTTACTGATTGACGGTTAGTGACTAATGAATTGAAATGATGAGTGTATATGTTAGTGTTGCACTTGTTTATTATATACGCGAGTTTCTCAGAAAGACCGGGTTTATCCCATTCTGAATAACTGAATCGACGATAAGAAATCGAAGATGAAGACGGTGGTCGAAGACCGGAGATCTTCACCTCGTTTGGATGGTAACCGAGGTCCTGATTGGGAGGCATCCCGAAATATGGATAATGAGTGGGGATCGTCCAGACGTACGTGGTGATCGATGGGTTTGCGAGGTATTTAGTGCCTCCGGTTTCGTTCAGACCCAGGACGGACTTGTAAATGGACTGTGTGTCTGACATTGGATTTTATTCTGTGTTGATTGATCTCTATTAAATATACATCTGTTTGGCGGCGGAGAATTTATTCTTTTGCTTAACGCCCTTCTCTGAAACGCACGAGCTCAGAGGTTGTATATCGATGGACATCAGTCGCATGGCATGAATTGCCTGTTTGGCATGCTAGGATGCAGTGATAAGGGTTTCTGTTGAAAAGCAAAGTCTTGTGGTGATGATCAAAGCACGCCTGTGTTGCGTAGCTTTGTGTATAACGTGAATTCGCGAGCCTCACACCCCGGTATAAACCAGAAGCGGGAGAAGGACCTCAGGGAGGGCATGCGTTTCCTTCTAGCTAGGAGTTGTGTCAGTGTTTTTACAAGGCCTGACATTTTACTTATGTGGTTGTTACTGTTGCGAGGCGCCTTGGTTAGATCGGACGATCCGGGTCCGATAGAGTCATTCGTTGGCTCATTTACGCCCCATAGGGCGGGGAAACGCAGTGTTCAGGAATTTTAATCCACATCGGTGGACCGGCCCTGATGATCCAAGGGTCGATGCGCTCTGACCCTGAGACATGGGCTAGATTGTCTCGAAGTCGGTAAGGACTATCTTTTTCCTTGGTTCATGACGGAAATCCAATTTCCAAATACGTGACTGTGCGGTTTCGATTGTATATATATTTGGCGACATAGTGGCATGGGACGCTCATGTCGTCTATGATTGATAGTTATTATTCGAAATAGCTTTTGAAACATATAGACACTAGTAATAATATAAAATGCTTTTGTTTTATTCGTATCAATCATATTTTGGCCATTATAAGATAAAACTCTAACCTCCGGTTTGCGTTGCATTGTGTGATGGGAACTGAGTCTTATAATGGCTTCATTTTTATAAAAAGCATTGTGATGTTTAAAATAAAGATTTGTTTTTAAAGCACTGGCAATCCAATGGAGTAAACCCGTTCCACGAAAGTGGCGTGGTCCTGTGATTAGCCATATTATAAATGTGTTGAGTAGATTTCTCATACCAGTCCCATGACTGACTCATAGTTTGTTTCACTTTCAAACTCGGGTGCCCGATTTCTACTCGGGCAGCCTTGTATTCAGGTTTAGCAGGCTTTATCTGGATAGCTGGAGCTGAAGATGGATTCTATTATTTTTCTCTTTTTATGCTGTTCAGCTCCTTTTGTCCATATTTTGTTTGTTTCCGCTGTAGACATTTATGTATAGCTGAACTGTATTTGTACTAAGTATGATCCTGTATACTGTGTAACTCTGATGATTACTTTTATCCAGTATATTCTATTGTTCATTATCTGGTGTATTTATTTAATTCTGTTCTGCTATTATCTGTTTCTGTGTTATATTCCAAAGATTACCTTTGTCTCCGTCAGTACGGGGAATGGGGTCGTCACAAGAAGCTATTAGAATTTTACTAGCCTTTGCACACTATAATAATTCCAAATTATATCAAATGGATGTTAAAAGTTCATTTCTAAATGGTTTTGTCAAAGAAGACATATATGTAGAGCAACCACCCCTTTTTGAAGATGAGAAGTTACCCCATCACGTATATAAACTGATGAAAACATTATATAGATTAAAACAGGCCCCTAGAGCTTGGTATGATCGATTACGAAATTATTTACTACATTCAAACTTTGTAATAGGAAAATTAGATAATATGCTATTTATTAAGAAAAATAACAAAGATATACAATTAGTACAAATATATGTTGATGACATAATCTTTGGGTCGACAAATGAAAAATGAACAAAGAGTTTTCAGATATTATGACCAAAGAATTTGATATGAGCCATATAGGAGAATTATCATTCTTTTTAGATTTGAAAATTCGACAACTAAAGAATGGAATATTTATTAATCAAGAAAAATATGCAAGAGATTTAATTAATAAATACAATCTAACAATAACAAATGGTAGACTAACACCTATGGAAACCAATATTGATTTAAGTACGGATGATACATCAAAAGACATTGATCAAAAACTATATAGAGGAATGACAGGATCATTATTATATATAACCGCTAGTAGACCAGATATAATGCATAGTGTATGTCTCTGTGCAAGATATCAATCACAACTCAAGGAAACTCATTTAACAGCCAAATGTATTCTGAGATATGTAAAGCATGCATCATATTTTGGATTATTTTATCCTAAAAATGATTCATTCGATCTAGTTTCGTACTATGATGATGATTACACGGGATGTAAATCTGATTGGAAAAGTACTAGTGGAACATGTCATTTTCTAGGACATTCCCTTGTATCTTGGTTTAGTAAGAAACAAAATATCGTATCTTTATCAACAACTGAAGCAGAATATATATCTGCTTCTTTGCCTTGTTCACAAGTAATTTATATGCCACAAACTCTTAACGATTTTGGTATAAACATAAGTAAATCACCTATATACTGCGATAATACAAATGCTATAAATATATCTAAAAATTCTACACATCATTCAACAACTAAACATATTGATGTGCAACATCATTTTCTAAGAGATAATATAAATAAAGAAAAGATTTCACTTGAATTTATAGAAACAGATAAACAAATAGCCGATATATTAACCAAACCATTAAATGAGGCAACATTCACTAAATTTAGGAGAAAATTAGGTATATGTTCATTAAGTGAATTAAAACAATTAAAGTAATAATATATATATATATATATATATATAACATAATAAGGAATTAAAATAATAAAATTTGCAACAACACTATATCAACATGAATATTCTTGGTATGTCGACATATAACTGAATTTTTTTTAAAATTAATTCCCACCATAAGTTAGTTATTCTAACTATATAAATCCTTTAATTCGAATTTCTTTCTTCATTCTCATTCTTCTTCTCTGTAAAAACTCTAAATTAAAAATTACAATGGCTTCCACTAATCCAAAAACTCAAAACAACTCTGATTCATACGTTGGACCATCCGAGAGTCCATTTCAACGATCTATGCTCTCTAGAGTGATCAAAATTAAAGAGAAAATGGAGTATTTACTGCAAATGGTGGCTGAGATGCAAGTGATTCAAATTAGAATAAGTCAAGAGCAAAACAAACAAGGAAATGTGATGAGGAGTCTCTTAAAGTTTATGAAGGATAATAAGACTAACCCGGTTATCATCAATGATGATAATCAACCAATGGAAGAAGAGGAAGAACCATAAGAAGAACCGGATGAGGAAGAAATGATGGAGAAGGAAGAAAATCAAGAGGCTCAAACAACGGTTGCGAATGAAGATGATAACATTGAATGCGTAGGAGAGGTCCTATTTGACAAAAATGGGAATATGATTGAAAAGAATGGAGAATTCTGTCTCCATTATCCAAATTGTCCAATTCACAAGTCCCCCATTGTCAAATAATTTAGTGTTTAAGGTTTGTCTAGGTTTAGCTTTATTACGTTCTTATGGTATGTCGTAAAGGTATATATATAAATCCATGTATATGTACACGTGCTTGTTTAACATTAATAAAATTGCTATTTATGATTGATATTGTTCTAAACCTTCTATAACATAAATATATGATTATTAGATCAAGGGGGAGTATTTTATGTCATTATACAATTAGGGGGAGCATTTTTTAGAATATTACTTAGTTTCTACGGTTGTTTAAACTTAGGGGGAGTATCTTTAATCTTTCTTTTTGATAATGCCAAAGGGGGAAAAATTATAAAATATAAGCATAGTTTTATAGAATTCTTATAGACAGGGGGAGTATAAGAAGATCATCATCAAACAGACATACCCAGGTATATACAAGTTTGATATTTTATAAACTAAGGTTGTCATCATCAAAAAGGGGGAGATCGTTGGAGAATGGAGTTTTGATGACAACAACCTTATTTCAATTATCATTGATTATAAAATATATACTAACATCTTTATTTAGAATATATATATATATATATATATATATATGCAGAATTTGTATAGATGAATTAATACTGAAGACTGTATAGTTAAAGAGATTTAGAGATTCAGAATTCAGAGTAGATTCAAGACTCATGAGTAATCAAGATTTCAAGAGTTCAAGAATAATATTTTTATAGAGTCTAGATTTTGTAAGACTACAAATAGCACTCCAGTTTCAAATTCAAAATTCAAACTCAAATTCAAATTCTGATTTTCAATTCTATCGTCAATCCTCTCTATTTTTGTTTTCTTTTTATCCTCAATCTTATCCATTTTGTTTTGCTATTTAATTCTGTTTTCATTCTTCTTTGACTTTCAAACTTAAGTTATATATATATACTTTATTTATATTTTATATAGTTTAAAATCTTATAATTTTATAATATATATTTATATAGTTTAAAAATATATTTTCATATGTTTTTTATCATATAATATTGACTTACAATAATAGAATTTTATTCAAGAATTTTCAGAATTAATTTTATATCAAAATACTTGAAAAATATTTTGGAAGTAAAATTTACACATGGCTATGTCGACATAGCAAAATATGTAAGTCGACATATAACAGCTATTTTTCTAAATTTGAAGGGAAGTGTCTTTTCATTATTTGAAATGCTTCAGAGTCGTTGCAACCCTTCATAACCTACAAAAAGAGGCTAAAACCGAATTTTCTAACATCTCTTCTTCTCCATCTTCATCCTCTTTCATCCTACCATTATTCTTAATCATTTTTATGGTTTTTACACTTATACTTTGCCGAATTCAGTGGTGTTTTGATAAAACTTCTTCTCTCTACACTCTCTACTCTCTGAATCAAGTGCTACTGAAGAGTTATAGGGCTTTTTTGTAATTGGTTAGGTTGAATTAACCTTGGTGTGAGTCAAAAAGGAGTCGATGTGTCCTTGGGAGCCGTGAAATCAAGGAAATAGGAGTCGGTTTGTTATTGTAAGCCGTGAAATCAAGAAAGTAGGAATCGGTGTCTCCTTGCGAGCCGTGAAATCAAGGAGGGTGTAATTGACTATTGAAAGAGTAATAAAACTCTGCACAACCCATAGTTGTGTGGGACTGAAGGTAGGAGTAATCCGAACCAGTATAAAATCCGATATGTTCTTTCCTTTTCTGCAATTTTGTTTTTGTTTATTCTACCTCTATGTTTGAATCTATGTATGTGTTTGTGTTTGTGGTGTTTGATTCATCCCATAGTTCTCTCTAGTTTTTAGTTTTGTTTAAATTTCTACAAACACTATTCACCCCCCTCTAGTGTTTGCTTTGCCTGAACGATCCATTCCGCAGTCCCTAATAAAGAAGTTCGAAGATTTCCGGAGGAGAATAATGATGGAGAAGCTTGAAAGATGTTGGAGAAGCTTGAAATCAATAATGGTTGCCCTTCGAGAGGAGAAAATCTAACTTTTTTTATGAATGAGGTGGTCGAGTATTTATAGGCGAGGATGGGAGTGTTGTGGTGTTTGAATTGGAGTGTATGCGGTCCACACATGTAGATCGACGATCCATCATATAGACCAACGACATGGAGTGCTAGTCAGCGCTCCTTACCTTGAACGATCCTTTATACACGATCCATACAAGCAATCGATGTATCATATGCTACCCGACCCATGTGTGCACACTATGTATTTGTCAACGATCCATGCACTCTAGAGAATGCCAACGATCCATTGCTTTATATTGCGATCCATATTAACCTGATCAAATCATATGACCCATGTGTGCCACACTTGTTCGATCCATGCTTACCTGCTACAACCCGATCCATCGTTTACACTGGTCCATGTATCTGGCGATCCATGCATGGCAGTCTATTACTTATGATCCATCATTTTTCTTTATAATCGATCCATAATGCTTTTTCTCTAATCGATCCATTCTTGCATTACGATGTCCTAATCCATATTGTTTGCTTCAATATATTTAGATCGATCCATTATGCCACCGACCCTCACACATACACGATCTGTACACATATTATAAGAATAATCCAAACATGAACGATTCACCTATGCATCCATATATTCTTTGGAACATGCACTTTTATATAATTTGAAAACAAATTATCGGGTTAACAATTTCCCCTCGAAGCTTATGTTTTTGAAGAAAACGCGGGCTTTGAATTCTGACAGTCATAATGCTTGCCTAGGAATCGCGAACTGATTGATCGTTGTATGCCTATACGAATTGTGTGCGACTTAATTTGATGGATCATGGGTAACCCGAATTAATGGATTGCAAATTTCCCTTCAGATCCTTATATTATCCATCAGATCTATTATTTCCTTCTTCCACCATCATCTGTTGAAAGAAAACTTTAATGGCTGCAACTCTTTGAGAAGAATTTTTTTGATCTGAACATGTCGCTTTGTTATTGGCTGAATCCGGTCGGTGTCGACTACTCTACACTGCCGCCGACCATCAAGGTGTTCCAAATTGTACTTGAACCCAATCACCTTCACGATTTTATCCAATTCAAGTCGATTTGCGGCCTTTATTTTTAGATCTTGTCTACTTCAACCTCACCAAATCCCTGCAAACTATCATCACCAAAATTTGACCATTTTAGTCATTTTCAATTGTTGTAGGTGTTGATTTTTTCCAGTTTTCACGTTGAGTTGGTTTGGGATTGAATCGGATTTTGGTGTATTGATTTCCTAGTGTTTTTAGAACAATGTATAAACTTCCCATCGCTTGCATGCTCTATTGAATGGTGTCTCGAATTTTTATATAAAAACTTGTGTCTTTTCGAATCATTTTCAATAAATTAATGTTTACGTTTAGTTGATAAAGCATGCTTGAAATCGGATTCGGCAACTCATTGCTTGTTGTAAGTAAATCCGTTCATGGCTTTTGTATGTTTTGATAAATTGTTCTTCGGATGTTTTGTGCTATGATCTGTGATTTTAACATATCGATTGTTCATGTGTTGATAATGATGCATGGATTTCCTGAGTGATCATGTGTTTTCGATGGTTTATATTTCAAATTGGACTTGGCAACTTTGAATTTGGAATGGCAGATTTCGGTTGTAATTACCCATGGATCGTGCGCTTTGATCGATCGTGACTATTTAGGACTTTGATTGATTCATGGTAACGGAACTCGATCGTAATTTTTGGTGGATCGCACGTCTAGATCAAACAGTGGATCGGTTCGGTGATGCTTGATTGTTGAGCTTCATTCCGATCATGAGTTATCGGGCCTGATCCTATGTTGATAGGTTAATGTGTTGTTCAACTGATGGATCGTGACTTCTCATGGATCGAATGCCTTGATTACATGATCTTCGGTTCTTACTTTACATACGGTCGATGGATTGCTTGTTTCCAAGTCGATCATTGGAGTTATTGAAGCGATCCAAAATTGAAAAGTAGTCAACAATTTGAACTTGCAGCTTATAGATCGAACTTGTATTTCAACGCTAATTGTCTTGTAATAACAAAAACACTTACACCGTTTTAGGCGAATATTTTATCGCTGATTTCCCACGTCAACGACAGATTGGTTTAATTATTAAAAATAAACTACAACAAATTTCTTGACTCGAATTGAATGAAGTGCCTATATAGAATCGTTTCATTCAACCATTTATAACTTGTCTAACATCGCTTGCATAGACACGACACTCTAAATTGAATTCGGGATGACAGTTGAGATACCCTAATCGACATACGCCGACTGCAGATTTCAAGCTTCTTTTTTAACAGCTTATATAACCTTGCATAACACTTCACAATTTAGGAAATGCGCACTAGTAAATTATTTAAAAACATGATTGATTATGTAAAATGGATAGTTGATAGAAGACTCGTCATCACTCTGAGGAGATAACTTCTTCTACTCAGACCAGAGCTTCTACTCAAGTTTCTGAAGCTTGAACGGCTGCAGCTCCAGGGTTAGAAGCACATCAGCCTGTTCCTGTTCCCCGTCCATTTGGTAATCCACCACTGGAGAGATGCTCTTTAACACTTACTCAACGTACTTTCAATCAAATTTGAACTAAGTTAGGCATTCCTGAAACCGATGCATCCGCCCTTTGGCTTTGTCATAGTTAACAAACAAATGTGCATGAGTGGAGCCATTCCTCTTTTCAATCCGTTTCTACATATGGTCCTTTGATACTTAGCGATCGCCCCCTTTCAAGTACACCCGAATGGCTATGCCATTTTAATAGGGTTATGCGTGCTTTTTATGAGGACGATGCATTGTATGCCTACTTTTCATGACATCTATTATTTATGAGTCTTTAAAAGGAGAAAAGAACAACCTTCTATTGTTTTTGTCAAAGGCGCTCGAAATCATTGGCTTATCCTCGACTTACAAGATATCACTTCGAGATTCGTGAACTAATTCTTTTATGTTTGATGCCCGGGGAGGTTTTATAGAATTTGGATGGAAGGACGTGAACACCTCTGTTCAAAGCTTTACATCTAATTTTTCCTAAGTCTCGATTATTATGCACTAAATTTGTCTTTCTTTTGCAGAACTACCATCTCTTTTCAAAGACTCTGTTGTCTGTAAATCTACTCTCAAGACTCTAACGGTTGTTGATGACTAGGAGAGGATTAAAAAAAATACTTGGTTAATGAATAATTTCTGTAACGACCCACATTCTACGCATCGAAGGATCGTAGACTATTTATTTCTTTCTCATGCAAACTCGTATAGCCATGTAACTTTAGGAGACGACTATTGGGGTCATTCCCCATGTTCATGACTTTTGCCGATTTTTAAATGGTCGTTTTGCTCCTAGCTGATCTTGTTTTGGCCATAACTTTTGATTGGTAAGGAATTTTGACCTGAAACCACTTCCATTAGATTCAGATGATGGTTTACTTTCCGTAGAGTGGTCACATTAGCCAAACAGACTCGCTGTTTGGGAGATATGGCTTAAACAAGGTTTAGAAGGTGAAAAACAACTTAACCGAGCCTAATTAGGGTGATTAGCAAGAGGGCCCATAACCCATTTCGGGATTAGGGTTATGGGAGGGCTGAGATGAGTTAGTAAGTCAGTTTTTATTTCATTTTTCAACCGCCACTAACCGCCTTTCAACCATAACAATGGCCTCCACTTTCTAGAATCATTTCTAATCACCGTTTAATCAAGGATTAGCCTAATCTACACCAAATTAAGGAGAAATAGCACCAAAGCAAGGTAGGAGCTGCTGTTAGACATTGATATTTGCCAAAATCAGAGGAGTTTCAGTTTTGAAAGTTTAAATTGTGGCAAAGGTGAGTGATTAGCCGTGTTTTTACACTATTAAGATTAATTTAGTGATAATTAGTGAATTTATACATGATTAAATTTTGGAAAAATATTTATAAATTTCGAAATATTGTTTTAGGCCTCTGTTATAAATTTGGGTTAATTTGGTTAAGTTTTGCTAACCCTATCATTAGTTATACTTAAACATGATTGAAGGGAAAACATGGGTTTTTGGGTATGTTTGATCGATATTATCATGATTATTTGTAGTTTTGGTGTTTGTGGATGACTATACATGTTGCTATGACTATTTGGAATGATTTTTGATTGCATAGAAAAGTTAGATTAGTTGAAAACGCCGTCGTATGGCGTAAATAGCTTGCTGGAAAAGTTGCAGGAATTGATCATGGACCCGTTCTTGATGCACCATAGCGACCCGACCCCGTTCATGAAGCACCATAGCGACCCGACCCCGTTCGTGAAGCACCATGGCGACCCGACCCCATTCATGAACACATATGGCGAACCGATCTCCGATAGTGAAGGACCATCACGAGTCGTACCACCTCTTCACGAGCCAATGGCGACGAATGAAGACCACGATCCATGCTTGGAGAAGGACCATGATCCGTGCTTGGAGGAGGACCATGATCCATGCTTGGAGAAGGACCACGATCTGTGCTTGGAGGGGGACCACGATCCATGCTTGGAGGAGGACCACGACCCAGATGCTCATCACAAGCCACCCATGAGGAACGAACCGTAGCGCCATGAATGAAGGAGTCACGAAGAGTGCATATCTAAGATGAAGTATGGACATGAATGGAAACTGAGGTGCAAACGGGATAATGACCAAACCCGAGATGCAAAGCTAGTTCAAATTAGAAGTCAGAACTCAGGATCCAGACGGGAACCAACGATTTGACTTCATGATTGGACTTTGCTGTGGGACGTGTGCTAAGGGGTTATCGATACCTATAACTTTGACTCGCCACTTTGAGACGGATTAGTGGCTATGGATCAGTGCAATGGGGTCCTTGTGACTCTATAGGGCAGAATGATCGTAGCAAAGAATTGGGTGATCAAAGTGATAGAAATCGTATGCTTTACGCATTAAGTGAGAGCTATGAGGATGATTATTATGTTTGATGTTTGCTACCACCACGACCCCACCCCCTTCACACTTTATGTTAGTGTTACCTTAGAGTATTGTACATCTTGTTGTGCTAACTCTTTGGTTGCAGGTCCAGGTTCAGGTATGATTGGATTATACCTGTTATTGTTCTGTTTTGTTGCTTATCGCTCATACCAGACTTTTTTATGACCGAGAGTTTTATGTCTCTTCTTATTACTCTGGGTGCTTTTAAATGGGCAGACTAGAGACAGGTCAGCTGGTTGTGCACGAGTAGCTGTCCGGAATCGAGCAGGAGGCTTACACCTACTATTCTCTATATACTCTCCCTGTGCTGCTGCTGGTCACTACTTTGGGCATTAGTAGTGTACCTTTCTTATTTTTCTTTAGAGACAGTTTTTAAAAGTTGTAATAATGATGATGTGGAATATAAGCTGTATTTTTGATTTTCCGCTGCTATGATGGTTTAGTTTTTAGCTTATGCATTGTCTTACCTGTTTTATGTCAAAGTTATGTTTTTATTATGTTTTATCCCATGCACTGTGAGACACTCTACAGGTTCTTTGTTAGTTCAAATTCCTTTCTTTGGTGACCGTCCTGTGCTAGTTGGGCATTGGCACAGCGCATTTCAGAGAAATGTCGGCTGGTGCGGGGCGGGCCATCACATTTGGTATCAGAGCTCTAGGTTGCGTAGTCAACCAAGGGAAGACACCAAAGAGAGATAGAACATATATGAGAGTGCGTATTTATGATATTTTGGTTTTTAAAAGCTATATATATACACACTATTAGTATATTTAAGGATGAAGTCGCATTGCACTGGCACCATTGAAGAGATGGTTAATCGTTTTCTATTTGCAGATTGAACGATGAGCCGATATACTAGGGGTACTTTTAGAGGAGCTAATAATGGGAATGCTCCTGATATGAGGACAATGTTCACTGACCTCATGAGAGATATGCTTAGGGATGTTCAGAGGGCAGCTCCTAATGCTGCAAATGGTGGTGGTGCAGTGGTGCAGGCGCCTAGGGCTGATTTCGCCAAGCTTAACAAGGATTATACTAGTCTTGGCGGGAAGCCATTCCACGGAACAGAGTCGGTTACGTATGTTCAAGATTGGTTGGATAGTTGTGAGCGCATCTTCGAGGACTTGGGAATCGATGATGCCATGAAGAGAAAGTTAGCATTGCGTCAGCTTCAAGGACGAGCTATGAATTGGTGGAATGCTATTAAAGCAGCTACTCTAGAAGATCAAGTTCCTTGGAATCAGTTTATGACTCGTTTCAGTGAAAAGTTCATTCTAGCTGCTTACAAATCTGAAATGTTTAGGAAATTTTTGGAGCTTAAACAGAATGGTAGGGTAGTCTCGGAATATATTGCTGAGTTTGATACTTTATCGAAGTATGGATTATCTCTTATCGACACTTCCAAGAAGAAAAACGAGAAGTTCATAACCAACTTATATGAGTACTTAGGGGAAAGGCTGATAAACCACATCGACGAGACGTTTGAATCTATTGTTGGAAAGGCATTGAGATCAGAGAGTCTTTACCCTAAGCCAAAGACTGAAGTTGCCGTTGCATCTATAGAGGAGCCAAAGCCGCAAGCAAGCGGTGAAGGCAAGGAAAAGTCCCAGAATAAGAGGAAACAAAACCAAACCAAGGATGGTCAGAATAAGAAGAATAAGAAAGATGGCGAGTGCTTTAGCTATGGCAAGAAGGGCCACTATGCTAGAGATTGTCAGGAAAAGCCTGGGGAAAGGAAGTGCTTCAATTGCGGCCAAGTGAGACATCACAAGGATAATTGCCCGCAAACCCCTAAAGAGAAGCAGATTGTGAAAGCATATGCTATCAACGCTGTTCCTTCTTCGTCGAATGCCCCAACTGCGGTGGAGAAGGGAAAGGACGTCATTATTAGAGGTATGATTTCTATTTATGATGTTTCTATTCTTGTTTTGTTGATAGTGAGGCATCCCATTCCTTTATATCTAGTGTCCTGGTAGATAAGTTGGAATTGGAACCTGAAATAGTCGATTGACCTTTAGTTGTGACGAACCCGATAGGTGGTTCGACTAGTCTTTGCATGATTTGTTGTAATGTGGTCTTATCGAGTTATGGATGTATGTTTGCTTGTGATTGCTTAGTTGTTTTGCTAGTATCATCTCATGTAGATTGTCTAAATTCGTAGGAGATGTTCCTTGAGTGCTTGTCTGATATTGGTTTACGCCTTTGGAGCTTGTGCTTAGGGAATGTCGAATTCGACTAGGATGGTTTGCGTGAGATATAAGTAGTTGTTGTGATTTCCATTGAATGATATCTCGGCTTACTCAGGAGTGATGTGCAGCCGTGACATGATAAGACTGTTCAATGGTATGGGCTGATGCGAGTTAGACTCGATAGAGTTATGAGATGACTCGAGTGGGACTAGAGAAAGATGCAAAGTAATGGATTGTTTAGCACCCTGTTGATGTTCTTTTTGAAGGAATAGCATGTGTTCGTTGATCATGGAGATGCAACAAGGGTTAGGACGAATCAAATTGGACTTGAAATCATAAAAGAAAATAGGTGTTCATTGATCTTGGAGATGCAACGAGTAGGGAGATGACTCACGTTGGATTAGAGTTTGTCGGTAATGGATACTCAAGACTGGGTCTGAGTTTATGGGTAATAGATTGACTCGAGTTGGACTCGAGAAGGCTGTAAAGAAATGGATTGGCTCGAGTTGGACTCGAGAGAGCAGCAAGATAATGGATAGACTTGGGCGAGGCTCGAGTGTGTAAGGCGGACTAGAAGCAGGGGTATCTGGGGACGCCCGTTACCTTGGATCGGTTGGACGTGATCTAGTTATCCTTGGAGGATAAACGTACGTTGGACGTACGGTAGTCCGTATGGAGGCAGGGCTTCCATTAGCCTTGGGATTGGTTGGACCAGTCAAGTAGGCATCGATGCATGTAAGGAGGCGGGGCTTCCGTTAGCCTTGGGATTGGTTGAACCAGTCAAGTAGGTATCGACGTGTGTATGGCTTTACCGGGTGATAGATAGGACATGTTTGATGGATGCTATGGTTGCTATGTTTGTTCCTGTTTTATTCCCTTGAGTAGACTATCACCTATAGGATTCTGGTAATAGAGAACGAAGAGATGATGGCATACATGGATGCCTGTGCTATCAGACTAGGTGCGATAGCTGATGCATTGAATAGGAGACATGACAGTTTAGATGCTATGTTTCTTGAATGGAAGCAGCTGGAGTATATCATGGGATATGATCTCAGACGTAAGTATGGATTGGATCCGGAAATGTTAGCAAGTTAGACGATCAGATCGACTTTGATTGAGCGGATTGGTTCCAGTCAGAGGGACGATCCTGATCTATTAGAAATCATCTCCAAGGAAGAGATGAATACCGATGGTGAGAAAATGAACATGTATGTACCAGATGGAGAAGGATGGCTTCGAAAGGATGATAAACTGGTTGTACCAATTGTCAATGGATGGAGAGATGAAGTTCTTAGAGAATGTCATCACTCAAGACTGACTATACATCCCGGTGGTAACAAAATGTATCGATACATGAAACAGACCTACTACTGGGAAGGGATGATGAGAGACGTTGGGAAGTTTATCTCCAAGAGTATAAATTGTCAGTTAGTTAAAGCTGAGCAAAGGAAGCCTAGTGGTTTGTTACAACCGTTGAAAATTCCCGAATGGAATTGGGAATAAGTCTCGATGTATTTCAAAAATGGTTTACCGAGGATTAGATCGGGCCATGACAGTATTTGGTTGATTGTGGATCGATTAACCAAGAGTGTAAGGTTTATACCAGTCAAGTCGAATAGAACGGCAGCTAAGTTAGTAAAACTGTATATGAAGTGGGTAGTAAGATTTCATGGAGTACCTAAAGGCATTGTGAGTGACCGAGATCCATTATTTACTAGTGGGTTTTAGAAGAGCTTACAAGAGGCTTTAGGATCAGAATTACATCTCAGTACCGCGTATCATCCTTGAACCCATGGTCAAACAGAGAGGGTGAATCGAGTATTATAAGTTCTCTTGAGAGCTTGTATATTGGATTTAGGTGGATCATGGGATGACCATTTGCATCTAGTTGGATTCGCATATGATAATAGTTATCAGTCTAGTATTGGAGTAGCTCCATTTGAAGCTTTGTACGGAAGACCGTGCAACTCACCATCATGTTCATTGGGAACCGGTGAGAAATTGTGCTAGGACCAGAAGTAATAAGAGAAACTTCAGATAAGATGGCAGAAGTTCACAACGTATTTCATGTTTCCCAGTTGATGAAGTTTGTGCACGACCCTAATGTGAGTATTTCACCAAATCAATTGGACGACATCGAGGTAGAACCCGAGGTGGTTGGGAATCACAAGACGATTCGTGTTGTCGGACATGATATGAAGCAACTTTGAAGGAAGACGGTGAAACTGGTCAAGGTTCAGTGGGGCGAGAATGAAAACGACTGTACTTGGGAAACAGAGGAGAGCATAAGGAAGTCGCATCCAGAACTCTTTGCCTGATAAGATTTTAATAGCAATAGTTATTCCCTCGTTAGTAACCCGCATGCTAGAATAGGCTTGTTATGTTTGTTATGTATGTTTGATTGATTGCAAATAATTGATAGGCATGCGAGAACCTTTGTATGTTTTGGTTAAGGAATTTCAGGGGCGAAATTTCTTAAGGGGGGAGAATGTAACGACCCGCATTTTACACATCGAAGGATCATTGATTATTTATTTCTTTCTCATGCATAGTCGTATAGCCATGTAACTTTGGGAGATGACTATTGGGGTCATTTCCCATGTTCATGACTTTTGCCGATTTTTAAATAACTGTTTTGCCCCTAGCTGATCTTGTTTTGGCCATAACTTTTGATTGGTAAGGAATTTTGACCGGAAACCACTTCCATTAAATTCGGATAATGGTTTATCTTTCCGTAGAGTGGTCACATTAGCCAAACGGACTCACCGTTTGGGAGATATGGCTGAAACAAGGTTCAGAAGGTGAAAAATGGCTTAACCGAGCCTAATTAGGGTGATTAGCAAGAGGGCCCATAACCCATTTCGGGATTAGGGTTATGGGAAGGCTGAGATGAGTTAGTAAATCAGTTTTTATTTCATTTTCAGCTGCCACTAACCTCCTTTCAATCCTAGCAATGGCCTCCACTTTCTAGAATCATTTCTAATCACCATTTAATCAAGGATTAGCCTAATCTACACCAAATTATGGGGAAATAGCACCAAAGCAAGGTTGGAGCTGCTGTTAGATATTGGTATTCGTCCAAATCAGAGGAGTTTCAGTTCTATAAGATTTAATTGTGGCAAAGGTGAGTGATTAGCCTTGTTTTTACACTAATTAAGATTAATTAAGGGTAATTAGTGATAATTTGTGAATTTATACATGTTTAAATTTTGGAAAAATATTTATAAATTTCTAAATATTGTTTTAGGCCTCTGTTAGAAATTTGGGTTAATCTGGTTAAGTTTTGCTAACCCTATCATTAGTTATATTTAAACATGATTGAAGGGAAAACATGGGCTTTTGGGTATGTTTGATCTATATTATCATGATTGTTTGTTGTTTTGTTGTTTGTGGATGACTATACATGTTGCTATGACTATTTGGAATAATTTGTGATTGCATAGAAAAGTTAGATTGGTTGAAAACGCCATCGTATGGCGCAAATAACTTGCTGGAAAAGTTGCAGGAATTGGTCATGGACCCGTTCGTGAAGCACCATAGCGACCCGACCCCGTTCGTGAAGCACCATAGCGACCCGACCCCGTTCGGGAAGCACCATGGCGACCCGACCCCGTTAGTGAACACATATGGCGAGCCGATCTCTGATAATGAAGGACCATCACGAGTCGTACCCACCCCTTCACGAGCCAATGGTGACGAACGAAGACCACGATCCATGCTTGGAGAAGGACCACGATCCGTGCTTGGAGGAGGACCACGATCCAGGCTTGGAGAAGGACCACGATCCTTGCTTGGAGGGGGACCACGATCCATGCTTGGAGGAGGACCATGACCCGGATGCTCATCACGAGCCGCCCACGAGTCATGAACCGTAGCGCCATAAATGAAGGAGTCACAAAGTGAGCATATCTGAGCCGAAGTATGGACACGAATGGAAACTGAGGTGCGAACGGGATAATGACCAAACCCGAGATGCAAAGGTAGTTTGAATTAGAAGTCAGAACTCAGGATCCAGACGGGAACCAATGAGTTGACTTCATGATTGGACTTTGCTGCGGGACTGTGCGAAGGGGTTATCGGTACCTATAGCTTTGACTCACCACTGAGAGACGGATTAGTGGCTATGGATCAGTGCAGTGGGGCCGTTGTGACTCCATGGAGCAGAGTGATCGTAGCAAAGAATAGGGTGATCAAAGTGGTAGAATCGTATGCTTTACACACTGAGTGAGCGATGTGAGGATGATTACTATGTTTGATTTTTGCTACCACCATGAACCCACCCCCATTCACACTTTATGTTAGTGTTACCTTAGAGTACTATACATCTTGTTGTGCTAACTCTTTGGTTGCAGGTCCATGTTCAGGTACGATTGGATTTTACCTGTTATTGTTCTGTTTTGTTGCTTAACGCTCATACCAGACTTCTGTCTGACCCAGAGTTTTATGTCTCTTCTTATTACTCCGGGTGCTCTTAAACGGGCAGCCTAGAGACATGTTAGCTGGTTGTGCACGAGTAGCTGTCCGGAGACGAGCATGAGGCTTACACATACTATTCTATATATATTCTCCATGTGTCGCTGCTGGTCACTACTTTGGGCATTAGTAGTGTACTTTTCTTATTTTTCTTTAGAGACGATTTTTAAAAGTTGTAATAATGATGATGTGGAACATAAGCTGTATTTTGGATTTTCCGCTACTATAATGGTTTATTTTTCAGCTTATGCACTATCTCACCTATTTTATGTCAAAGTTATGTTATTATTATATTTTATCCCATGCGCTGTGATACATTCTACAGGTTCCTTGTTAGTTCAAATTCCTTTCTTTTCCTTTCTTTTGCGACCGTCCTGTGCTAGTCGGGCATTGGCATAGCGCATTTCAGGGAAATGTTGGCTGGTGCGGGGCAGACCGTCACAATTTCATGATTGATTTGGGTTGCTCGACCCATCTCTATCTTTCGTTTCTCGAGAAATTTTCTTCTGCTTCTCAATCTACACCTGAAGCATCATATGCGCCTACCTCTGGAGAAGACGTTGCACCGAATTTTTTTATCGGGGAGTCCATTTTAAAGAAGCATTCGAATCCTACTGGAGGAGCTATATCATCTGCCCAACCTAAATTACCTCCCATTGTCGAGGAAGAGATTACATGTCGCGAGTAAAAGGCTCTCGGCAAGATTAGTGAACAGTTCGAGGAAGGTGAGATTACGGGTAAAGGCGATTCCAATGTTGAAAGTGGCGACGCCATTCCCACGCTTCCAGCTGCAACTGAGGATGAATTTTCTGACATTTACGGGGGTTTGAGCGATCTTGTTGTAACTTCAAGCGAGTTTTTTACGTGTGATATTGCAACTTCCTGACTTATTACACCAGCCTCGAAGACATCTTCCAAATTGGCCTTAAGTCCTCTATCTCCAAAACCCATTTCTGATATTGCGGCCACATTGACTTCGAAAACGATGAGTAGTTTGTTGGTTGACGCGCGCTATATTACGCACAACACAATCTTAGGGCTTTTAATATCTTGTAAGATTATTCTGTCTTGCCCCAGTATTTCCTGCTTTAAAGACTGAATCTCGTTTCCTTTTATTTCAGGTCAAGCCTGAACCGTTCACATATGGATGACTTCAACCGTTACACGGGTTCTTGTAATCCATGAAGCTATGGGCCACCTCGTCCTCATAGGGAAACTGATAAAGAACGAAGAATGAGAAAGGCCCATGAGGCACGGGATCGACAAGAGAAGGATGAGCGGAGCAGGAAGGTCCGTGATGATCATCTTGAATGGGACATGGGAGACGACCGATAGAAAAGGAAGGAGAGGGATGACAATGATAAGGAACACTATGGAGATGATAAGCGTGCTAGAACCGACATGTATCCTGTTTTCGATGTTCCCCATAAGCCTTAAACCAATTGCAACTCTAGTTGCTACTTCTCCTCCTGTTGATATTCGCCAAATCATCCAAAGACCACCCTAATTTTTCCTGTCAGCACCTTACACACTCTCAACCAGAATTCCCCATTGGTTTTTAAGAGTAGTTTGCTTTGACCTGAAAATAAATCCGCTGGATAAAGAGGTAATGCTCAGAAATCTGGAGTTGATGAAAGATGAAGTCGAGAGGCTGACCAATTGGCAGTAGCTGGTTGGTGAGATCCAAAGAGTTAATAAGCTTAATTATGAAACCCTGCTAACTATAGAGAATGATAAGGCTGAATAGGACAGAACACTTAAAGCTCGTGATACCGACACCGAATTTCTTTCCAAGAAGAATGAGGAGCTGGAGGCCGAAAATAAGAGACTCAGGAAAGAGTCTACTGCTGTTGCTTCTTCCTACAAGTAGGTGGAAGCCATGCTACCCTCTTAGGTTAAGGATGCTCATTCAGCCTAAAAGAATGCCTAGGATAGATTGTCCATGGAGCAGAAAGCCATTGAAACTTATAGAGAAAGCACTACCATCTTGTTGAATAAAGTTAACTTTTAGGATTTAGAATTTTCTTCGCTGAAGTCCAGAGTGGAGGAACTTGAGCGATAAAAGCAATCAAGCTCTTTTGGATAAGGTGGCCGCTGAGTAAGCACACGTTGGGACGAAGGTTGGATTCAACTCTACTTTATGTAAAATTTACACTCTCAGTATCATGGGGCGAGGAAGTTTTTTTTTTTTGGAAGACAAGTATCTGATTACTCTAGTTGAAGTTTTTGAGGTAGTTCTTACACAACTTGATGGCAGTGGTTATACGGAGAAGGAGATCTTGGAGTATTACTTGGACGATGAAGCCCGCACTGCCCTTGCCAAAGGAAAGAAGAACATAAGAAGGAGTGTGCCTTAGCGGTTGGAGCTGGATCTTCTGGGGACCGGAAACAACCTCTACCACTGCTGACACTACTTCCATTAATGCTAACATTTCTAATCCCAACCCTCTGGTTGTGCCTTCCTCAGAGCCCACTACTAGTCTTAGGGAAAAGAAAGAAGCTGTTGAGGAGCACTCAATGGGCGATGATGGCAAAGAAGACAACCCAAATACCTATGAAGTAATCGCTAAAAGCCCTCTCATCTCAGGTAAAACTGACATTGATCCATTCTTACCGGACTTGGACTTCTTATTCACTCCATATGGGTACGATAAGTTCCTTGATTATTATTAATTTGAATTAGGCCTGGATACTCCAAAGCTGCCTCCTGCTGCTCCTGAAGGAACAGGAACTGAAGCCATCTTTACTCCTTCTATTCAAGTGGCGATAAGTGCTTTGATTGTTACTCCTCCGCCAGGTGATCCTTCCTTAGCTCTCTAGTCTACCCCCGCTTCTGCTTCTCAGCCTAGGTCATAACAAAAGCAAATTGCTTCACTTCGTGATTTAGATGACCCGACTAGCTTATCTGGAGAAGGAGTAGAAGATGTCGAAGATCTAGAAGAGACATAGGGAAAGATGTCAAAGGATATTCAGGAAAAAACATTAAGTCTCCATCAAAAAGGCACGGGAGGAAATGTAGTGCCCAAAAGAAAAAACAAGTTTTGCCTTCTCTTGATATTCCAGAAGAGGATGAAGAAAATAAAGATGTGAACCAACCTACCATCACACCTCCTCCAATCAGACCTAGCAAATCACATTAAGGTCAGGTAGCTCTTCTAAAGGTGGGAAGAAAATAATTGAAGCTTTTGGCTGCTTATTTTGCTTTATATAGCATCCTTGTTTGTAGTTTCTTTTGATCGGATTTTGTGCGAGTGTCTTCCCTTGCTTGTGAACTTTGTAAAAACTTGCTTTAGTGAAATAAAATTGCTTTTTATTTGTTGTACTTTAATGTATTCACCTCTTTGTCGAGTGCAAGTCTTTCGTTTATTGCGATGTCGTGATGAGCTTGTGGTATGTTTTCTAAGCATTGTTCCATTCCAATGTGATTGTGTTCCCCCTATACCATAGGTCATCACAAATTACAAAAGCTAGATGTGATCAACTTTGTCGAGTCTCTTTGATTTTGATTGACGCACTAGAAAATTCCACTTTGTTGGCGAAATCTTTTAGCTTTTACTAACATGTTGAGAGCTTCTGAGCTTGCCAATGCAATAGGAAACCCGACTTCATTGGCTGATCCTGTGCTTCTTATCGAAGAAGTCTTTAGTTCCTCTTCACTCACTTAGGGAGGCTTTATATTTTTATTTAGCCCAATTTCTTTGACGCATCGAGCGAATCAATTTTATGAACTCCATTGGTTGCCCCGGAGAGGTCTTGGTTTAGCCCAACTTCATCGACGTATCGAGCGAATCAATGTATATCGACTTCATTGGGTGCCCCAGAGATGTCTTGGGTTTAGCACAACGTTCGTCTCAGCCGGCCGAGCAAACCAAGCATCGAAAACTTCATTGGGTTACCCCGGTGAGGTCTTTGGTTTAGGCGCCCCCGCTTGGGAGGACTTTTAATTAGGCCCAACATTTGTCGTAATCGGATCGAGTAAATCAGGCACTGGTGATCTTATTATGTGCCCCTATGGGAGGTGTTGGGTTTATGTGCCTAACTTGGGAGGAATTTTGCCTCACTATGGAGAACTTTTTGTTTCACTTGGGAATCTTTTTCCTCGCTCAAGGGAGGACTTTTTGCTTCACTTGGGAAGTTTTTGCCTTGCTCAAGGAAGAAATTTCTAGCTTCACTTGGGAAGCTTTTGCCTCGCTTAAGGGAGAACTTTTTGGCTTCACTTGGAAAGCTTTTGCCTTACTGAAGGGAGGACTTTTTGGCTTCACTTGGGAAGCTTTTTCCTCGCTCAAGGGAGGACTTTTTTGCTTTACCCAATGTTTGCCTACAATCCGGCCGAGTAAACCAGGTGTCAAAGACTTTATTGGGTGCCTCCCTTTGGGAGGTCTTTTATCTTTGTGTTCGCTTGCCGTGCTTTTCGCCGTTTGACAATTAGTGACTTCCCTTTCGATCTACAAGGCAGTGCATTACATCCTCGCATTTGTGCAGAATGATGTTTCTACCACTCGACACTTGAACTGTCTTTATAGGGACATGTTGTAAGGGTCCTCAGGTCTTATTGGACTATGAGCAAGCAAGCGTTCTTTAGATAACCTACAATGTCAAATCGATTTTAAGCAAATTATGAATTATTTAATAAAATTTTGCAAATATTTGATTGAGATAAGCAGGTGCGGACTTTCATTAATAGGATGATGTTCAATTACAATACCCCCTTTAAACATGGGAGGTCTATACTTGTAAAAGAAATTACAACAACTTTTTACAAGAATTGAACAAAGCATTAAGAAAAATATCAACGCAAATGGTCGCTGTTTCGGGCTCTCGGTATCGGGACTCCACCAACCATTGATTGATTGAATGTACCATCCTAGAGCTTTTGGCTGATAATGTACGATCCTTCCCAATTAGGCCAAAATACTCCAGTGCCAACCATAACTCACTTTAACATAAGGCCTCCAACTTCAAAAGTTCTCTGTCGAACTTTGGTGTTGAAGTGCTTAGCTATCCTTTTCTAGTGTGCTGCAATTCGGAGCTCAGCTTCATCTCTTCTCTATTCAAGCTGATCAAGAGCTCCAGCTTTAGCTGCTCATTTTCTGCTTGACTAAAGTGAATTCTTTAGTGAATAGGAACTTCCAACTCTACCGGAATCATTGCTTCGGAGCAAAATGCCGAATAAAATGGTGTGTGCCTAGTCATAGATTTGTGTGATACGCCCGTAGTGCAAGCGGCAGCTCATCTACGTAACCACCTGTAGCCTTCTCTGTTTACTTTTTCATTGTTGATTTGATAATTTTGTTCACTGCTTCCTCTTGCCTGTTTGCCTCGAATGGGCCACAACTGCGAATCTTTTCTGAATCTTGTGCTTGGCACAGAAACCCTTGAATCCATCACTCTCAAATTGAGTCTAATGGTCTGTTTTTATCTTTTGCGGTACACCAAACTTGGAAAAAATATTTTTTAGCACAAAATTGATAACTTTCTTTAAGGTATCGGTGGCTAATGGCTTGGCTTTGGCCCACGTAGTGAAATAATCAATAGAAACAATGGCATATTTCATGTTGGACTTGGCAGTTGGTAATGCTCCAATCAGATTGATGCCTCGAACAGAAAACAACCATGGGCTGACTATTTGAATTAATTCTATAGAGGGTACTCTTGGAATCTTTGCTGACCTTTGGCATCTGTCACACTTTCTGGTGTATTCTATAGAGTCTCGGATTAATTTAGGCCAGAAATAACCATATCGAAGGATTTTCTCGGCTAATGTACCTGTATGTCCTGTGCACTCTCATTCGTGAAATTCAGCCAAAATTGTTCTAGATTCCTCTTTGGTAACACATCAAAGCAGAGGCATAAAGAAGCCCCGACTGTATAGATGACCATTCTGCATGCAAAAAGGAGGTGCCTTTTGCTACATCTTCTCTTGCTTCTTGGGGTCTGTTGGAAGCCTTCCATTGAGAAGGTATTATTTGATTAGAGTCATCCATAATTCTGGCTCTTCAACGGACTTCATGACCTAGTCAACGTCAATGTCCTCGGCACTAAGATGGAGAGAAGTTCCACAGGCACTAACCCCAATAACTGAGCATCACCTGTGCTGGCATACTTGGTTTGTGAGTCTACCTTAATGTTCTGCTCTTTGGGAGTGTGACTTATGGTATAGTAGTCGAGGTTGTTGAAGAGTTCTTAAGCTACGAACAAATAAACATGCAAATTTCCTCCTTTCGCTTGAAAAACTCTTCGGACCAGACATACCACCAACTGCGAATCACTAAAAATATGCAAACCTTTCCAATTCAGTTCCTTTTCTATTTTCAATTCGGTGATCAATGCCTCATATTCTGCTTCATTGTTTATTGATGGAAATTCCAATCTTAATGCAAAGCATATTGAACGTCCTTCGGGAGTCTCTAGAACTACTCCTGCCCCTGAATAATATTCATTTATGGCTCCATCGACAAACAACTTCCGCTGGACAACCACTTCAATAGGCTCTTCCTTTTCATCACCTCTATCTGTGAACTCGACAATGAAATCTGCTAAGGCTTATCCATTAATCACTCTTAGGGGTTGATACGTGATATCATACCGACCGAGCTAAATATTCCACTTCAATAACCGACTCGAAGTTTCAGGGAAAAACAAGACTTGCTTTAGTGCCTAATCCGTAAGCACTTTGATATAATGAGCTTAAAAATATGGATTAAGCTCCTCTGAGGTGACACATAGACAATATGTGAGCTTCTCGAGCTTCAGCTAATTCAATTCTGCCCTGGTAAGCCTTTTGCTGATATAATACATTGGCCGTTGAATCTTTGAATCCTCTCGCACCAAAGCGACACTCAATGCATAAGACGGTATTTCTAGATATAGAAACAAATCATCTCCATCATTAGGCTTTGAAATCATTGGGGTGTCCCCATACATTTGATTAACTCCTCAAAGGCTTTCTAGCAATTTGTAGTCCATTCAAAATCCTTCTTTCTCGTTCTCAAAGAATCAAAGTACGGAATACACATTTTAGTTGCTTTCGAGATGAAGCAACTCAATGCAGCAATCTTCCCATATAGACTCTGAAGCTCTTTCTTGGTTTAGAAGCCCGCACCTCTCTCAATGCGGAAATCTAAGTAGGGTTAGCTTCAATGCCCCTGGCATTCTCCATGAACCCTAGAAATTTCGCGGATGCGACTCCAAATGAACACTTGAGTGGATTCAGCTTCATGTCGTATCTTCTCAATCTATCAAACATTTCAGCTAGATTTTCCATGTGATCGGCTGCATTCTTCGATTTAACCAAAATTTCGTCAGCATAAACTTCCATATTCTTGCCGGTTTGTGATTTAAACATCGCATTGACAAGTTGCTGGTAAGTTGGTCCAACGTTTTTCAACCCTAATGGCAAGACTTTGTAGCATTACAAAAGCTTGTGTTCTCCTGTCCCGGCTCGTGCACCATTATCTAATTGTATCCCAAATAAGCATCCATAAACGATAGAAACTTGTCTCCCGCTGTCGAATCTACCAACTGATCAATTCTAGGCAATGGAAATCTATCTTCAGGGCATGCCTTATTGAGATCCGAATAATCTATGCATACACAATCTTAGTCGCGTCATCAATACCCAAGTCTCCAAAAATCCAAATGCACGTATCAAGCCACCCTTGAATCATTATAGTCGGCTCTATCCCTTTGAACGGCTTCCTACCAAGAGCTGTGAAGTCCTTACATAGCTTTGTGAAGTCCATAACCCCCGGTACCTACACCTGAACACCAATATCTACCGCGGCTTCTCCTGGAGCGGGTACCCTCCTCATAATAGCTACCATCATAGCCTCGAACATAGCCGGGTAACCAAGTGTACCGCCATCGCCCCTCTAGGAACAATCTCCTCCCTAGCAGTGTGTCTGGACGATCGACGACTCATTCTAAATTTGTAATATAGAATGATTAGTCCACATACGAGAAAACTGTAATGGAGTTCAAGCCCTATTGTACTATACACTAATATATAATATACATCCATCAGAAATCTACAATATGTCACTCATACATTATTACGTTCTTGAACTTTAACTAAAATCGATTAACCAGAGCTATGATACCAAATTGATGACCGCGCATAACTCCTGCACTTAACAAGAGGAATGATGCAGTGGAAGGTGTGATAGGCAGCTATGGACGATCATCAAAGTAAGATAAACACAAGTGGAACTTGTTGCATAACTCACAACGCAGAGATAAAGTATAACAAAACACATACAATATGCATATAATAGGGAAGCATATTTGAGCAGAAACTTAAACTTTCATATAATCAAGAAAGATCATACATCACTAGAGTACATCATAAGAGTTTTGACAAAATGCCCCACCACAGTCACTCAAAGAACACTAAATAATCAAAACAATGGAAACAACTAGCATGTATAGTAGAAAGTAATATGCAAGCCTCCTACTCGTATCACTCTGCAACATCATCTCATCAAGATCTATCACCTGTCACCTACTACTTAGTCTTCCCATCCACAACACAATGGATAAATGACCCAAGGTAATAAGAGGAAACATAAAACCTTGAGTCAGAAAACAGTCTTAATGTGCGATAAAACAACTATCTAACATCATCAATAAAGTATATGAGATATAGGCAGATCAATCATCTACTTTACTATCATCTACAGAGAAGAAACCAAAACCCGTCTTCCCTATGTCTGACAGTGATAGCCTTTACAACACTCAAAAAGAAAACATAGCACACATAGAAACCAGTTATCTGGTGTATACCATCCTAATCGAGATCAACATTCGCAAGCACATGTCCTGAAGGCCTAAACCAACATCAGACAAACACCTAAGAGATGTCTCCTTCGACATCAAAGATTCTACACAAGATGATACAAGAAAAGCAATCATCATCCATAGCTCTAGCTATCACCGTCTATCCTGCTTTGAAACCATCATTAATTGTATGACAACAACATCATGTCGTCCGTTATAGGCTAATGGTAACCTAGGTTCTAGCAAAACTCCAAACGCCTTTCATCACTACGTATCTAGCCCCATCAAGTTTTTACCAAGGGTACTCGACCGGTCTTTTAGGCATCCCTATTATACCCGTGCTATGAGTCCGCTAGAACCAACGAAAATGATAATTCCTCAGCCTTCGATATATCTAGTCGTCGTCACCGACGACTATCCATAAGCTCAAACATTCTTAAGCAGCCATTATCCACGAGCTTAAACATCCGTGAGTTGTTTCTACATTCGTTGCATTTCATCGATCAACGAATACTTCAAAACACTTTAAACATTCCTACTTGAATTCACTTCAAAGCCACGACCATCATTGAAGCAAAAACATACATCATTTAGTCGATATTCGATTCACAACGTTTCATCCTTTGATGTGAATAGCATCCATAGTGTTTTGTTTTCCTTCCACAACGCTTGTGAAACGTTGTCATTCTTGTCCCGATCCAACTTGGATCGGTCCTACCTGATCCATAGAAAATTATGCTCGACCCACTTAAAAACCAGGTTGATCCCCTGATTTTTATCTTGGAAAATTCATGCCTGATCCATCGCTATTCACAACATTTCGATCCGATCCACGAAAACTGTGCTGATCCATTGGCCTGGAACCTTGCTCGATCCATCAATATGCTTGCCTGATCCAACGTTTTGAGCTCAATCCATATCCTTCAACGCTTGCCCGATCCATTCCCAAGCTCAGCGTTTGACTAACACTGCCAAACTCAGCCGATCCATACACGTTTGCTCAATCCTATACATAGCATTTGAAAGCTACCAATCAAATTTCACACATCCGATCCATCAAAATAATCCCGATCCATCCTACTTCACGTGAACACATCCCGATCCATTATTTCATTGAGAAGAAGTCAAACTGATCCATGACTAAAACTACGTCGGTCCATCATTTCTTGAACATTGCAACTCAACTTGAGCAATACCAATCGATTTCGATCTCCAATCCACAATAAATTCAAGCAACAATCATTAAACATTAGCACAATGATTATTCATCATTCAAACATAAGAAATTCACCAAATTCATGATAAACAATAAATGAATCAATAAGGATCTAAACATAGAATTAAAACATGAATTTACCGATTTAAGTTGATAAATTAGATCCTATGGTGATTCAAACAAAAATATACTTACCATGACGTAGATCTAGGTGAAAAGAACTTGAAAAGATGAAAATAGGATCAAATAATCCATAACTTGATTGAATCCGCGTGAGAGATTCTTATCACTCACCAAATCTTCAAATTAGCTTTAAAACGATGATCTACAAATCTAGATAGCGAAGAATGATCTTCAAATCACCCAATTTGATGCTATCTACTTTGTTTTGATGTTGATATAGCCTTCCTTGATGTAGATCTTCAAACTTCTAATGTAGACCTAAGTTTTGATAGAGGAGAGATGGATTTGATTGGAGTACAAAGAATCTCAAACCCTAACCAAATAAGTACCGAAGAAAGTAAACCATTCTCCCTGCTTCAACTCCCCAATTTATAGCCATTTACCATCCCATTAATGGGCCTTACCAAATCAACCCGCTAATGATTAATTAACCTGTCCGGAAATTGTGTAACACAAAAACAACGATTCCTCCCAAACCGATGAACCAAATCTTTTATGTGACCACTTTACGAAACTGGCAACACCATTTCCTTTCCAATTAAATCGAACTAAGAACCTGATTCGATCCCACTCAAAAGTTGTTCACTGTACAAAATAGACATAGGCAAAATGGTCACTAGTAAAATCGATAAAAATTATGGACATGTCTCACATCCTCATAACCAACATATCAAAATATGAGAATGTTTCGACCCTCAGGAAAATAAATAAAAATATTTTATTATCCTTCGATACATAAAATGTCGGTCGTTACATTCTCGCCCCCTCTCTTAAGGAATTTCGCCCCCAAAATCCCAAGCAAACATAAGCAACCAAAAACAACTCCGCATGCCTATCATCTATGAGTAGCCAATTTACCATCCAAGATAGCATCCATTAAGCTATGAATCCATAGCCTTAACCTAACATGCGGCTAACGAATGGTACAAGTTACTGTAGTATCTGAATTAACCCTAGAGGGGGGGTTGAATACAGTTTATCGCACATTTTCGCAGAGTAATTAAAAAATAACAACACATATAATAATATGAATAAATGTGGGAAATAAATAACACACAGATATACCCAGCTTCAACAAAATCCTGCCTACTGCTGCATTCCCCAAGGTTTTTACTAGGAGTTAAAACAATCTCTACGCTTACAATCCCATGTAAACTCGCGGCACTCGCTCCCAACTGTTCTTAACCATACGCTTAAAACCCTGCACTGGTTTTTATCCCCGAAACCAGGTTTCCCCGAATTACAAATCCCGTAATTCGTCTCCCTAGTTTTAGAGACAAACTAGAAAACTCTCAACACGATTACAAATTGAAATAAACAATTAAAATAAAACCCTAGTTTAAGTAAAAAAAACTTTTTAAAATCAAAACCCTAGTTTATAAGCCCTTTCCCTTTTAATTAATTTGGCCGGCCACTTCTTATTTGGTTCACCCCTTTTTACTTGAGCCCGATTACTTTTATTACTCTCTGAAAAAAATGGCGGCGGCGGCTTTGCTCCTAGGGTTTCTCTGGAATCGGTCTTCCTCGAATGATTTGATCAAACTTGAGGCTCTGATTATCACTAATTCTCGATGTTTATTGCTCTGAAAAATCATATGTATTTTTTCCCTCTTTCTCTTTCACTATGATCGATTTTCGATTTTGATTTTTCGTGTTAATGCCGGTGATGAAGACATGTGTATTTATAGGGTTTAGAAACCCTAGAATCTCTGATTCAAGATAATTCGTGATCCTTGAATTGCTCTTAAGATTTGGGTTTCTGATTTGAATTCGTCTTCCGAAGTTTCCATTAATTTGAGCTTTGTCGTATATTCTGACATAAGTATCGATTTCCATTATCTTCTGGAACTTTGAATCAGTCTTCAATTTAAAAAAAACTTGCATGTTATTTAATTTTGTAAACTCCTTGCCAAGTTTGAACAGTTCGAAATTGCCAGTTTTGCCTTGCCATATATGAATTAAAACCTGAATAAAGTTGCTATGATATGTCGTGATCATGTGAAAACTGCTGACTTGAATTGTCTTGGCTTGTTTGTTTACGCCATGTACCCTTGCTCGTGAACTTTTCGGCCTAAACATTATATCATTTACACTGTCTTGTTTGTGCCTTGTCTTTGTATTACTTGCTTTTTCACATGACTAGTTGAACCGATTTATTCACGCTTTGATAAGAACAGACACTGTACTTGATCCCTCGATTACAATGTCAATTTGTGGCACCCTTGATTGATGCCTTGATCACTTAGTTGCTATAAAAACTTGAAATGGTACTATACATGCTTGTGATACTATCATGTATCACTTTACTGTTTGACATTGTACCTTGTATATTACTTTCACCTCTTGGCATATTGAGTTGATGTTGGCACCTTAAATAAACTCCTATGTTGACCTTATTGAGTTCATGTGACCAGACCATTTAACTAATGATCTATCATTTTTATGCATAAACTGCTATGCTTGTTATGTTGCCCACATGCAGCTTGAACCTGAGCCATGAAAATGTGACTTCAACTGGCTTGAATTTGTTTGTATTCTGGAACTGTTGCACACCTACACTATCTTGTACCCCTATGTTCATGTTCATGTAACTGAGCTTTGGCTGATTTGCTTTGACAATCTCGACCATGCTGCTGTACCCTTTTTACACACTTTCTTGTTTTTCCATGGCCCATCTGTTTGAACATACATGACTACTCCATATTGATCATATGACTTTGACCATAGGCTTGCACATGTTAGCTGCCTTGCATTTGTACCATGTTACACTTGCACATACACCTGTGCATGTTGATATAGCTCCATGTAGTTGATTTACTTGCACCTATGATTATTTGAATGTGCACACTTGCACTGCACTTGAACAATCCATGTATGCCGATGCTCCGTGCTACTTTGATCATGCCAATTGCACTTGAATGATGAAGCATCCATTTTCTTGTCTCTTTCCAGTTTCTTTTTTAATGCTAAGCTTGACCATACTTGAAATCCTTCTGTTATCCTATGCACTTTTAATCTTGCTTGTACTATTTTTATTTTGTGTCGAACCATTATTTAATCTGAAACTTCCATGCTATCACTTTGTTGTTTACACTCTCTACCATGTGTGTTGGTGACTATATACATATGCTAGGCCATTTATCTTGGTTCATGCTCTCAACTATATTCACGTGCACTGAGTTGAGATGGTCCTCTGGCTAATCCTCAGTTGTTAGCTGATTGGCGAGGAAGTGCACACGTGTATATTCATACATGTGTGAACATGCAGCCATCAGACAATTTTTACTGTCCCTGTATATCAGACCAAGTCTTGAAAAATGATGAGAAACACACCGAAATTCTGAGGCAAATAAAATTTAAAAATAAATTTTTATTTGCTTGTAATTAATTTCATTTCTATTGTAGTGTATTGTGTGTGTTTCATGTGACAGGTAAGAAGATGATGACTGGACTGACAGTGAAGATGCAGTGAAGACAGAAGACAATAACAGTACCAATGTATGAGTTAATGAGAGTGTTTGTATATGTGAGTGTAAGTGTTGTAGAGAGGAGCTGAGTATGAAATTGAATATATTGAAATGCATATCAGTGATGTATATACAAATAGTGGAGTTGTAAATTTGTACTATTTAAATATTGAAATAAAATATTCTTATTCAAATAAAAATGTTGTGTGAATATCTAAATTTCTGTACAGTTGTATTTTATTTTAATAGAAATATTATATTCATGTCTATTGTGTAGTAACTAGCACAGTTACAAACACATTTGGTAAAAAAAATTTGGTTGTTATCATCAAACAAAAATCATTTAATTATGTATACAACACTGTTACATACAACATTCTCCCCCTTTTGATGATGACAAACAAATAAAAGATTTTGAATGTGTTTGAACGTGAAACATATTACTCCCCCTATTTGTATGCTCCCTCTACAACTGAAACCCCTATATATGTGGAAAATAATTGAAATTCAATTGACCATTCTGCCCCTAGATATTTAATTTCCAATCTTAAAATATTTTTTAATTAAATACTCATCAATCAAAATCTTGATAATTCTCCCCTTTTGTTATCATCAAAAGGATAATAGAAATCAAAGCAGTGATGAATATAGACTAAAATATAAATTTAGATTAAGAGAGAGAATATATATCGTAAAACCCATTTAATCAAACAAAAATCATAATAATCTTTAAATCAGAAGCAAAATTTCACTTTCAGAATGAATGGATTTACAACGGATTTTATAGAATGAGGAGAGTTCAATAAAAATTGAATATTTGAATATGCATATTGTAGATTTTAGATATGCTCAAAATGTGTTAAGCACTTGCTAACCACGCATAGCCCAAAGTTCTTTTAAATGGGGTTAGTAGTAACTTAACTTTATCCTCTCTAATGAGTTCCATCCATGTACAGCCCAAAGGTCTTTTAAGTGAGACTGGAAGCACATAGAGATTAAGGTAATTCACCCATGCATAACCGTGAGGACTTTTAAATGGGAGTGGATACCAAGGATAAATTATATTTTTATTTTATTTTTAAATTCAAGAATAATTAGAACTCCCCAAATTAAATAAAACCATGATAAATGACAGAAATATGGTAGATATAGAAGATGGCCGCGAAATAAGCTCTAATTCAAAGATATTATAAAATCTGTCCATTCATCATGAAATTTAAAATAACATCTCCTCTAATTATGAATTATACCATAGTCACAACTCACCACAATTTTATATATCTATTAATAATTTTGACGAGTCACAAAACAGTTCAAATCAATCAATATTTCAATTTTTGAATAAATAATTAAAAATAATTTTAAAATTGAAAATATCAATTTGAAGAGGAGTTTTTGAAAATATCAATGTAAGTTGAAAGTCAGTTTCAAAAATCAATCAGTAGAATATGGAATTTTCTAATATTTTTAACACTGATTGCTCCTAGACAATTTTTGTAACACCCCGAAAATTCTATAACTGTGAAATTAACAAATTAAAGTATAATCAAATTCAAATCAAAGAACTAAGGGAAACGGGATACGCCATTGCGTTCGTCTCGGAAAAATACGCGAAATAGAGTCCGAGTTTTCGAAAAACGGAGTCCGTATGAAGAAGATATGGCCTTCGGAAGTTTTTAAATTAAGTTTAAAATTCAAACAGAATTAAATAATTAAATATTCCGAAGTGGGGCCCAACGGGCCAGGGTGGAAGAACACCCGCCTGGGCCACCCAGGTCGACTGGGCTGTCGACCTGGGCTACCCATGTCGACAGGGCTGTCGACAGGGGTATCGACCTGGTCGAGCCCAGTCTAACCTGGCTGGCCAGGTCTGTGTTCCTCCGATTTTCTGTGGTCTGCTTTGTCACTAGGGCTAGGTGGCGGGTTCTAATTGGTCTCTCTATCTAATGAATGGCTACGATCTAACCTAGCAACATCAATGGTCCTAATCAATTCCTAACCTCTATATAAACAACCCTAGACTAAACCCTAATCTATTCATTCAAATTAAGAACATAGCCGCCATGTTGCTGAGGAACGACTAGAGGTAGCCGCCAACTAGAGAGAGGATTAGGGAGAAAGTTCTAAAGCCTAAAGCAATTCAAGCAACCTAAAGCTAATCAATTCAACAAAGGAATCACATCTCTTAATTAGAGAATTCGCCGCAACCATTGTAAGTAGAGTATTACTTTGGTATGAATAAACAATTGTGTTGATTTGTATGCTTGAATTGGGATAATAAAGTAATTCATATTTGTGCAAATTTATGTTATTCATGTTATAAAGAACTACATGCGGTAGTTCTATGCAAGTATACGTTTGGAATATTTCGCAAATTATGTAACCTATGTTGAAGCTACATGTATGTAGTTGATTGAAATTCATGCAAGTTTGGGGCTTTGTTATTATGCCATCATGATGTATATTTTTGGTGCATAAATCATTTTGCAAGTAATTGAAACAAGTTTGGTTGTTATAGTTCATATGAAACTATGTTGGAATTTTGACACCATAATCCATGTATTAAGTCATGCTTTTGGAAAACTTGTGAATATGGCTAGGCTATGAATAATATTTGGCATAATTGAAATCCATGAATAAGTCAATCTTGTTTAAAAGAATTATATGATGACATATGTGAGACATGGCTAGGTTAGACTCAAAAATCCCTTTTTGCAAGTTTAAAGCAAACACCATGATTAGGAATATTTATGCATAAGTATATTTATACCATCATTATGTGAATAGACTTAAATCATGATTAAGTTGAACTATGCTTTTGTGTTAGTAACAAAGTATCCTCTTTGTAAACATGTAGAAACCTTATGAACAAAATTTAACTATACTTATGCCATGCTTATGTTTGATATTATGCCATGTTTATGCTAGAAGTATTTATGCCATGCTTACGTTTGACACTATGCCATGCTTATGCTAGAAATATTTATGCCATACTTACGTTTGACACTATGCCATGTTTATGCTAAAAGTATTTATGCCATGCTTATGTTTGACATTATGCCTAAACAAAAATATAGGTTCATGGGTCAATAATGATATCTCAATTACAAGTTCACATGCTTTGATTCATGTCACCTATGTTACCACTATGCAAGTACACCAGTTTCTATTTTGTATTCCCAACGTCATACTGCAAGTTCATGCGCTCACCTTCCCCTCTTTGTGTATGAAATTTCGCCATAAGCCTCCCCTTTCGCATGGCTAAATTGGGCTTTAAAAGGCTAAGCCCAATATATATAAACGGACGTGTAAAAACGGGGGTAAATAACGTTGGGCTAAATTAATTTAATGAATGAAAACTAAAGTAAAAGGGCCCAAATTCAAGTATGGGTTGGGCCCATAATTGGTGTAACCTTTACACCATTAACTTAATAATGGGCCGCAAATATTTACATATAAGAAATAAAGAAGAATGACAAAATATGTAAATATAGAACATACGATGTGTTTAACCCGAGGTTGGATTGAGTTGTGATGTAAACCTGCCCGGAACCGCCCGGCTGTCCAGTAGTCACAACAATACATATCCAATGTGGGAGGTTAAACATGGAGCCCAGCAAGGACCCGAGGTTAGACTGAGTTGTGGCGTAAGACTGCCCGGAACCAACCGGCAACAGGCAACCACAACAATACCTGTCTAATGTGAGAGGTCCGGGCCTTAATAAGACAATTAAGGCTGAGTCAGGATTGATAGGATTAAGTGAACTAAAGACTTAATCAAAATGAAACATGCTAAACTAAACGGACTGGTGGGGGTTAGGTTAGAAAACACTTAACCAACTTAGCATGTTGGCTAGAGATAGAAAACCTAGTAACGGGGGACCCTTTTCAGCAGTAACCCTAAAAGGAGTATCAGGATACCCTGAAACTAGGCAGGGTGGGGCACGATTACTGGGCTGATTGTAAGAGGTCAAAGCGACGGCGGTGGTGTAGCAGTGTAGGTTCTAACGGAGTGCGGGCGTGCACACACTCCGGCACAGAAAAATAAGGCACTGGACACCAGTAGCATACCTGTGCACTCTAAGGTTGTGTCGGGTTGCCACTATGGGACTTGATACACCCCATGGTGGGACCAGCATAGGTAACTACAGACATAGGGGGCCGTAAGACACATGTAACTATGCGAGTAGGAGCCGATCATCATAGAATGGATCACTTCACCCTGATTATGGGGTGCCAATTGGAAAACTAGTTTATATGGGTTCAGAGATCAACATGGGGTACGATAGTATATTCGACCCTAGATAACTTAACCAAGTTTATAATGCATGCCCACTTCCTGTTTATACTTATCATACCCAGTTCTTTATTCATAGATAAAATAGTACTAGACTTACTCAGGCTTTATGTCTGACTCTACTTTTCTTTCGTCTTCTTTCTTCCGTTTCCCCCCCCCCCCCCAAGGTCCTCAGGGAGGGAACACAGCAGCTTGACCTACCTCGACATCCAGCTTGAAGAAGAGAAATGTATTGCTTGGACTTTCCTGTTTTGAACTATGGCTTTGGACAATCCACTATGGGGCTTTTGCAGTTTATCTATGTTTTATTTATGCTTCTTTAAATAATGTACTCAAGACAGATTATGAAAGTATTATGTTATGTTTTTGGAAAGGATGTTGTTGTAACACGTATTTGACTTTATGAAATAAAAGTTTGTTGTTGTTCTTCCGCTGTTTACAAATATGTGTTCTTATATCTGTCTTGTATATCTGTGACTTGTACTTATAAACCTCCACCAAAATTAGGGCATTCCCTTTGAGAGTGACCCTAACGGAGGTGGGGTGTTTCACTTGGTATCAGAGCATAGGTTTACCAGATAAGATAAAAAGTTTTGAAAATTTATTTCTAAAAAGGAAATTTAAAGAAGCATTTTTAAAAGATAAAAATATTATTTTATTTTAAAAAGGCAAAGTCCACTCCCCAAAGCCATAGGTACTATCTCTTATCCTTCGTTTTGAATCTATCCTTTTTGTTTCAGCATGTCCCAAGAACTTAACTTGCCGGAAGGGGTGCCCATACCTGGTTGGTTTAGACGGTTCTTAGAAGCAAGGGCCACTCAGCCAGGTCCTACCATTCCTCCTCCCCCAGCAGAAGGGAATCATCCAGCCGCAGCGGCACCTTTTCCTCCACCTCCACCTCGGGGAAACACATTCGCTAAGACATGTAAAGATTTTAAAGCTATGGGAGGAAGGGATTTCCATGGAACTGAGTCCTTCGTGGCAGCTAGAAATTGGCTGAAAGAAACGGAGGACCTATTCATCATCTTTGAGGTAGAAGACAGACAAAAAGTGCAATTGGCAGTATGGCTATTGAAGGGCGAGGCTTCCTACTGGTGGGAAGTCACTAATGCTGAAAGACCAGTGGAGACATGGGAGGACTTTAGGGCAAGGTTTGAGACCAAATTTCTCTCAGATGCGGAAAGAAGTTTGCAGTTGGAAAAATTCTTATTTCTTAAACAAGGAGACAAGACTGTCAGAGAGTATGTGAATCAATTCGATGAGCTGGCTAGGTTTGGGCTTGACCTAGTCAACACCCCGCACAAGAAGGCTCTCCGTTTCGTCAAAGGGTTAAATGAGCCATTACACAGTTTGGCCATGACCCATATACCCATGGGAGCCACGTATGAAAGATTGGTGCAAATGGCATTGCTGAATGAAGAGGATAAGGGCAAGAAGGAGACAAAGGCAGAAAGCTCTCAAGGGAAGAAAGAGGGTTTGCAGCCCAAGAAGACAGACTTTAAGAAAGGCGGGAAAGGCAACAAGGAGAAGAGGAAGTGTAATTTCTGTGGCAAAGTGGGACACTTAGTTAAGGACTGCCGGAAAAAGAAGGCCAAGGAGAATGGTGGGTGCTTTTCATGCGGTCAGACAGGACACAGGGCTAAGGACTGCCCAAAGAAACGAGGGCAGGGGCAGGGGGCTGGATCCACCCCAGGGGCACAGATTCATGTGCTAGAAGCGCCACCATTGCAACAACGAGGTATAAATACTTCTGTAGAAAGTGTAGTTTATCTTTATGATCACCCCGTTCGCACTTTATTTGATTCTGGCGCATCACACTCCTTTATCTCGTCTGCTTTAGTAGAATCTCTACACCTAAAAACTAGCATGGTAGAGGACCCCTTAATTGTTTCAAACCCAATTGGGGGCCCAGCTCATTTGTCTATGATCTGTTTGGATTTGAAAATTTCTATCCTAAGTGTTGAATTTCAATGTAGTGCCTTTGTTTTGGGCTTTTCGGGGTATGGTTTGATTTTGGGTATGGATTGGCTATCCAGTAATGGGGCCATCCTTGATTGTGAGAAAAGGGTTGTTAGGCTCCTAACCCAGCTCGGTAATACTTTGGAAATTTCTTGTAATCCCTCGTATGCGGTTATGCTTAGTTATCTTGAATCGCTAGATGCCTCTGTTGAAAATTTGCAGTCAGTTAGAGTGGTCCGGGAATATCCGGATGTCTTCGAAGAGGTGAAGGGCTTGCCTCCGAAGTGGGAGATAGACTTCCGCATATATCTTGTAGATAATGCAAAGCCCGTTGCGTTGCCTGTTAGACATATGGCTCCGCGAGAAAGGAAAGAGCTCAGTAAACAGATTAAAGAGCTTCTAGAAAAGGGGTTCATTAGGAGGAGCATTTCAGAATGGGGCGCTCCAGTGGTGTTCGCTACAAAGGCGGATGGTTCACTCCGTCTATGTGTTGACTATAGGGAGCTCAACAAGTTAACGAAAAAGAATAGGCATCCTCTCCCTAGAATTGACGATTTATTTGACCAGCTTGTAGGAGCGTCTGTTTTCTCCCAACTCGATTTAGCAACCGGTTTTCATCAGCTAAGGGTGGCTGAAGATAGCATCGATAAAACGGCGTTCAGAACCCCAGACGGCTTCTTTGAATGGCTTGTCATGCCTTTCGGCTTGACAAATGCACCTGCTTACTTCGTGGACCTGATGAGTAGGGTATTTAGAGATTTCCTCAACAAATTCGTAGTGGTCTTCGTAGATGATATCCTTATCTTCTCAAAGAGTGAAGAGGAACATGCTCAGCACTTAAGGGCAATCATGGAAACTTTGCGAGTCCATCAACTAAAAGCCAAATTCTCCAAATGCCACTTTTGGAGGGAAGAGGTGAGGTTCCTTGGGCACATAGTATCCAAACAAGGGTTAGCGGTGGACCCTGCTAAGGTAGTGGCGGTACAGGATTGGAAGACACCAAGGAATGCAACTGAGGTCCGAAGTTTTCTAGGACTAGCAGGTTTCTATCGAAAATTCATAAGGGATTTTGCGAAAATCTCGGCTCCGCTCACGAAATTGACTAAGAAGAATCTAGTGTTCAATTGGGACTTGGATTGCGAGTTTGCTTTCCAACGACTAAAAAGGGCTCTCACAACAGCCCCAGTTTTGACGCTGCCAGATGGGAGCAAGATGTTCACTGTTTATACGGATGCATGTGGGACAGGTCTAGGCGCCGTCTTAATGCAAGAAGGAAGGGTAGTAGCTTATGGCGGGAGGCAGTTGAAGGTGCATGAAAAGAACTACCCAACCCACGATCTTGAGTTAGCCGCCATTGTCTTTGCACTCAAGTCTTGGCGACACTATCTCCTAGGTGAGAAGTTCGAACTTTACACTGACCATAAATCGTTGAAATATCTTTTCTCGCAGAAGGATCTTAACTTGAGGCAACAAAGATGGATGGAGTTTCTTGCCTCGTACGATTTCGAAATCTCCTACACTCCGGGCAAAGGCAACGTAGTGGCAGACGCGTTGAGCCGAAAGAAATTGACCCTAAGCCCGTTGTTTGTTGAAAGACAAAGCCTAGAGTTTATAGCCAGCTTCGACTTTAGGCCTTCCTCCGATTTCATACCAGGCTTGTTAGCATCTCTCGAGGTGCGCCCAACTTTAGTGGATTCAGTAGGGACAGCACAACGCGAAGACCCTCAACTTGTGGAAATAATTGATAGGCTAATTAGGGGTGAGACTTCAAGTCACCTCAACAGATACTCCATCGACGATAAGGGTTTGCTAAGGCGAGACGGAAGACTATGCGTCCCACAGACAAAAGATTTAGTAAAGAAGGTTCTCGAGGAAGCACATCACTCCAAGATGACGATACATCCAGGCGGAGATAAAATGTACAAAGACATAAAAAGGACTTTCTTTTGGAACGGCATGAAAAAGGACGTGGCAGAGTTTGTTTCTAAGTGTATGGTGTGCCAACAGGATAAGGCGGAACAGAAAAAGCCTGGCGGATTACTGCATCCTCTGGAGGTCCCACAGTGGAAGTGGGATAGCATCTCAATGGACTTCATCGATGGGCTGCCTAGGTCTAGGAGAGGCAACACTAGCATTTGGGTAATAGTGGATAGGCTTACTAAAAGCGCCCACTTTTTACCTGTCAAAAGTAAAAGAACTGCCTCATCCCTAGCATCACTTTACCTCAAGGAAATCGTTCGACTCCATGGAATACCATCTAGCATTGTTAGTGACCGAGACCCCATCTTCACCAGCGAGTTTTGGCGGAGTCTGCAAGAAGCAGTAGGAACGCAGTTATGCTTGAGCACGGCCTATCATCCCCAAACCGACGGCCAAACAGAGAGAGTGAACAGAGTTTTGGAAGATCTCTTAAGGCTATGTGTCCTCGACTTCGGAGGGACATGGGAAGACCACCTTCCTTTGGTGGAATTTGCCTACAACAACAGTTATCAAGCAACCATCGGAATGGCGCCCTTCGAAGCTTTATATGGAAGACCGTGCCGATCGCCCACTTGTTGGTGGGAGTCTACGGATAAGCTCATACTTGGACCAGATATGATCCGAGAGACTTCAGAGAAAGTAGACTTAATACGAAGAAGGATGAAGACGGCCCAAGACAGACAAAAGTCCTATGCCGACAAGAGAAGGACCGACCTTGAATTTGAGGTTGGAGACAGAGTTTTTCTCAAGGTATCACCGCTAAAGAACGTTGTTCGTTTTGGAACCACCGGAAAGCTTGCGCCAAGATTCGTAGGGCCATTCCCTATCATCGAGAAGATTGGGAAAATGGCCTATAGATTAGAGCTACCCGAGAAGTCGGCTGGAGTCCACAACGTTTTTCACGTTTCACATCTCCGAAAATGTCTACATGAATCTGCTGAAGTGGTAGAGCCAAATATCCTCGAAGAGGCCGAAGTGGAACGCGAAGCAACCATAAGGAGAGTTCCAACCCGCATCTTAGGGACGGAAGTGAAGAAGCTACGCAACCGCGAAGTCAAGCTCGTCAAAGTTCAGTGGAGCGACGCCGAGGGAGACGCGACTTGGGAAACTGAAGCTAGAATACGTACTGCCTACCCTTTTCTGTTCGAGGGTACATCCTTGATCTTTCTTTTTCCTTAAGTTGCGCTTTTACCTATCTTTTTAGGTATATTTCCTCGACCTTATCTTTAGGGTAGAAACCTTTTGGATGAAAACATGTAATTGAAACATGTTATGGATGATGGCTGCAAGTGGTTGCAAGTGATTGCTAGTGGTTGCTCGTGGTTGCATATACACACACAATCTAGGTTTTAGATCGGCTCAGTCACTTCATATTGCATATGCATATATATTTGCATTCGGATGTGGTTGAACTTTAATGTGTTGTCATGTGGATGTTGCATTTGTATTGAATGATTGTGCACTCATGTAGAATCAATAATAGGAAAATTTGCATACATAATGGATTCATGGCACTTACATAATTCGCATTAAGGAGGTCAACTGAATCAGTAGACCGCCTGATTTTGCATTAGATAAGTACATGTACACACACACTTCGCATATGATCATGAAGCATTAGAAGTCTTTTAAGGACAATGGATGCTCGTGTTTGATGGATGAGTAGATGGATGATTGGATGTTAGGATATACATTCCTCCTAACTTGAAGATTTCGGGGACGAAATCCTTTTAAGTGGGGGAGAATGTAACACCCCGAAAATTCTATAACTGTGAAATTAACAAATTAAAGTATAATCAAATTCAAATCAAAGAACTAAGGGAAACGGGATACGCCATTGCGTTCGTCTCGGAAAAATACGCGAAATAGAGTCCGAGTTTTCGAAAAACGGAGTCCGTATGAAGAAGATATGGCCTTCGGAAGTTTTTAAATTAAGTTTAAAATTCAAACAGAATTAAATAATTAAATATTTTGAAGTGGGGCCCAATGGGCCAGGGTGGAAGAACACCCGCCTGGGCCACCCAGGTCGAGTGGGCTGTCGACCTGGGCTACCCATGTCGACAGGGCTGTCGACAGGGGTATCGACCTGGTCGAGCCCAGTCTAACCTGGCTGGCCAGGTCTGTGTTCCTCCGATTTTCTGTGGTCTGCTTTGTCACTAGGGCTAGGTGGCGGGTTCTAATTGGTCTCTCTATCTAATGAATGGCTACGATCTAACCTAGCAACATCAATGGTCCTAATCAATTCCTAACCTCTATATAAACAACCCTAGACTAAACCCTAATCTATTCATTCAAATTAAGAACATAGCCGCCATGTTGCTGAGGAACGACTAGAGGTAGCCGCCAACTAGAGAGAGGATTAGGGAGAAAGTTCTAAAGCCTAAAGCAATTCAAGCAACCTAAAGCTAATCAATTCAACAAAGGAATCACATCTCTTAATTAGAGAATTCGCCGCAACCATTGTAAGTAGAGTATTACTTTGGTATGAATAAACAATTGTGTTGATTTGTATGCTTGAATTGGGATAATAAAGTAATTCATATTTGTGCAAATTTATGTTATTCATGTTATAAAGAACTACATGCGGTAGTTCTATGCAAGTATACGTTTGGAATATTTCGCAAATTATGTAACCTATGTTGAAGCTACATGTATGTAGTTGATTGAAATTCATGCAAGTTTGGGGCTTTGTTATTATGCCATCATGATGTATATTTTTGGTGCATAAATCATTTTGCAAGTAATTGAAACAAGTTTGGTTGTTATAGTTCATATGAAACTATGTTGGAATTTTGACACCATAATCCATGTATTAAGTCATGCTTTTGCAAAACTTGTGAATATGGCTAGGCTATGAATAATATTTGGCATAATTGAAATCCATGAATAAGTCAATCTTGTTTAAAAGAATTATATGATGACATATGTGAGACATGGCTAGGTTAGACTCAAAAATCCCTTTTTGCAAGTTTAAAGCAAACACCATGATTAGGAATATTTATGCATAAGTATATTTATACCATCATTATGTGAATAGACTTAAATCATGATTAAGTTGAACTATGCTTTTGTGTTAGTAACAAAGTATCCTCTTTGTAAACATGTAGAAACCTTATGAACAAAATTTAACTATACTTATGCCATGCTTATGTTTGATATTATGCCATGTTTATGCTAGAAGTATTTATGCCATGCTTACGTTTGACACTATGCCATGCTTATGCTAGAAATATTTATGCCATACTTACGTTTGACACTATGCCATGTTTATGCTAAAAGTATTTATGCCATGCTTATGTTTGACATTATGCCTAAACAAAAATATAGGTTCATGGGTCAATAATGATATCTCAATTACAAGTTCACATGCTTTGATTCATGTCACCTATGTTACCACTATGCAAGTACACCAGTTTCTATTTTGTATTCCCAACGTCATACTGCAAGTTCATGCGCTCACCTTCCCCTCTTTGTGTATGAAATTTCGCCATAAGCCTCCCCTTTCGCATGGCTAAATTGGGCTTTAAAAGGCTAAGCCCAATATATATAAACGGACGTGTAAAAACGGGGGTAAATAACGTTGGGCTAAATTAATTTAATGAATGAAAACTAAAGTAAAAGGGCCCAAATTCAAGTATGGGTTGGGCCCATGATTGGTGTAACCTTTACACCATTAACTTAATAATGGGCCGCAAATATTTACATATAAGAAATAAAGAAGAATGACAAAATATGTAAATATAGAACATACGATGTGTTTAACCCGAGGTTGGATTGAGTTGTGATGTAAACCTGCCCGGAACCGCCCAGCTGTCCAGTAGTCACAACAATACCTATCCAATGTGGGAGGTTAAACATGGAGCCCAGCAAGGACCCGAGGTTAGACTGAGTTGTGGCGTAAGACTGCCCGGAACCAACCGGCAACAGGCAACCACAACAATACCTGTCTAATGTGAGAGGTCCGGGCCTTAATAAGACAATTAAGGCTGAGTCAGGATTGATAGGATTAAGTGAACTAAAGACTTAATCAAAATGAAACATGCTAAACTAAACGGACTGGTGGGGGTTAGGTTAGAAAACACTTAACCAACTTAGCATGTTGGCTAGAGATAGAAAACCTAGTAACGGGGGACCCTTTTCAGCAGTAACCCTAAAAGGTGTATCAGGATACCCTGAAACTAGGCAGGGTGGGGCACGATTACTGGGCTGATTGTAAGAGGTCAAAGCGACGGCGGTGGTGTAGCAGTGTAGGTTCTAACGGAGTGCGGGCGTGCACACACTCCGGCGCAGAAAAATAAGGCACTGGACACCAGTAGCATACCTGTGCACTCTAAGGTTGTGTCGGGTTGCCACTATGGGACTTGATACACCCCATGGTTGGACCAGCATAGGTAACTACAGACATCGGGGGCCGTAAGACACATGTAACTATGCGAGTAGGAGCCGATCATCATAGAATGGATCACTTCACCCTGATTATGGGGTGCCAATTGGAAAACTAGTTTATATGGGTTCAGAGATCAACATGGGGTACGATAGTATATTCGACCCTAGATAACTTAACCAAGTTTATAATGCATGCCCACTTCCTGTTTATACTTATCATACCCAGTTCTTTATTCATAGATAAAATAGTACTAGACTTACTCAGGCTTTATGTCTGACTCTACTTTTCTTTCGTCTTCTTTCTTCCGTTTCCCCCCCCCCCCCCAGGTCCTCAGGGAGGGAACACAGCAGCTTGACCTACCTCGACATCCAGCTTGAAGAAGAGAAATGTATTGCTTGGACTTTCCTGTTTTGAACTATGGCTTTGGACAATCCACTATGGGGCTTTTGCAGTTTATCTATGTTTTATTTATGCTTCTTTAAATAATGTACTCAAGACAGATTATGAAAGTATTATGTTATGTTTTTGGAAAGGATGTTGTTGTAACACGTATTTGACTTTATGAAATAAAAGTTTGTTGTTGTTCTTCCGCTGTTTACAAATATGTGTTCTTATATCTGTCTTGTATATCTGTGACTTGTACTTATAAACCTCCACCAAAATTAGGGCATTCCCTTTGAGAGTGACCCTAACGGAGGTGGGGTGTTTCAATTTTTTAAATGAAAAACTTGCATATGAAATTCAAATCTTAAAGAAATCTAATCACTGATTTTTCAACCTATCGTCCAGTCACTAAGATATTCAAATGAATCAAATCAATTTCCTTATCAGAGCAGCACAAGATCATTTTCAAAGAAAGAAACACAAGCGAAATTTTCAGAGAATTTTTGACAAGTACTAGTCACATTCAACGATCAAATCTTAAGATAATTATTTGAAATCACTTGAGAAAAAAATCAAATTTTTTATAATCCAAGAAATTCAAAATCAGTAATGAATGATTTCAAAATCAAGGCAAGTAAAAAAATAAATTTTTCACAACTAATAAATCAACATAAATCAGCATAAAATAAATAAAGGGAATAAAAACTAAAAAAAGGAAATAAAATAAAAATACGAATTTAGAGATCATACCTGACTTACCATAACCGATGTGATCCAATGAATCTCCAACTCTGAATCTATGGCTAAGGAACTTCAAACAATTCAATAAAATGGAACAATTTGAATTTTTATCTAAACACAATTGTTCCTTAGCCTATCCCTGGTACCTAAATGTTTATAGGATCGAGTGGTCTAACAAAAATTATTTTACCACTCTTATCTTCGTTTACACGTTTTGGTACCCAAACCGATTTAAATAACAATCCATTACTATCCACTAGCATACCCTTTGGAACCCAAATTCATTTAGATTTATTCAAATTCATTTTTTTATTTTTTGGAATCCAAATTCGTTTAATTGAATTTTTTCTAAACGAGTTTTCGTATAGTTCATGATTTAAATACCCTTTGAAATTATTAGAGTTCAGAATTTCAATTTAATCAATTTCAAAGCCATTTAAAGGATTTTTAAAATCATTAGGATTTTGTTTTTCAACTGAAGCAAATCCAAAACCAAGTCCCTTTTTATTCTGAACAAAAAATTGATTTTCTAACAACATATTCAACGATTTCTCTCCTTTAGAAAATTTATTCCAAGCTGACTCGTGTCGTTCCCCATGGTCTATAGGGTTCATAACTACTCCTCTTACTACAGGACGCTTACCTATCCAACACTTCGATCCGGCTCTACCCAAACTTTGTTGATTCACCCCAACATTACCCACTTGTCCGACTGTTGCTAAGTAGTTTTTGGATATCAAATGGACCTCCCCGGATGGTAATCTTAATGTGACTGATTTACCCTCTTTTGCGATCAGTTTCGCTACAGCGCCCCCCATTTTGTCAACGGATGCCCTTATTACACTCGTAGGCTCTGAAGGGTGAGAACCAACTATGTAGCATCTACATCGATAATTCAAGTATTGTATACGTCATTAGTCCGATCCTTTGTAGGAACTACCCGTAATAACGAACTTGCAAAATGGATATGTTTATCATAAAGAGATTCGTTGTTCCTGACCCTGTAACGGTAGTTCCAAAAAAACGTACTTCTATATCAAAAAACGTATTCAGAGAAATATTTGGAAGAAAAGGGGAATTTAGTTGCAATAAAAGCCTTTTCTTTAGCAAAGTCAGTTTCTATGGGAATTCAAAAAGTTTTTTTGTTCGGAAAACAAATAATCGCTATTTTCTTTCATTAAATTTGAACAACGATTAATAGCGATTTTCCTCTTTTCAGCATCAGTTTGTTTTAAAATAATTTTTTTGTTTTCAGGTGCTTTGATTTTAGCATTGGACTTAGAAATCTCAATTTCAAATTCTTTTTGCTTTTCAAAATCAAGTTTTTTAGATTCTTTAAGCTTTTCAATTTCCTTTTCAAAATCACGATTTTCATTCTTCAAATTCATGTTTTCACTTTTAAGTAATTCAAAATAAGTTTTGAATTTCAAAGAATCGTTACTCAAAAGATGACATTTTTCGCATTATGAAAACGGTGAATTCTTAACTTTTTCAAGTTTTCTTTTTAAACTGTTATTTTCCTGAACTAGTTTTTACCTATCAGATTTCAATTTCTTAGCTTTTAGTTCAAGAGAATCAACGGTTTTTGTGAGATCATGACACATTAAAATTAAATCTTTATAAGTAAAATTTGATACCTCTCTTGAATACTCTTCACTACTTTCCGAATCAGATCGTGCCATAAGGCACAAATTAGCTTCCTCTTCTTCACTTTCAGAAACTTCTTCTCCTTCCTCGTCATCCTATGTAGCAACAAAAGCCTTCTTCTTTCTTATGAACTTCTTCTTCTTTTCATTTTTAAGCTATGGGCAATTTGGTTTGATATGTCCGGGTTTCTTGTAGTTGTAGCAAAACACTTCATCGTCTGAACTTTCTGAACTTTCGGACTTGTTAGTTTTTGAATTTTTCTTTTGTGGTTTGTAATTTCCTTCGGCCCACTTTCTCAAAACCATAGCTAACTCTTCAACGGGATATTCATCATCATTTTCAACTGTATTATTTAGAGCGATCGTCTTTTTCTTTGACTCAAAATTCTTTCGTTCTTCTCTTGCTTTTAACTCCATCTCGTAAGTGATGAGATTTCCAATCAACTCCTCCATGCTTATTTTATTCAGATCTTTCTTGAATCGCCGTAACTTTTGCTTCAAAATTCATTGGTAGCACTTTCAATATTTTTTTGATCAATTCCACTTCGGTATAAGTTTTTCCAAGAGCTTTTACATTATAGACTAGTGATGAGAAGCGTCCATACATCTCTTTTATATCTTCTTCTCTTTGCATAGAGAAATTTTCATATTCATTGCTGAGTAGAGCGAGCCAAGATTCCTTCACTTGAGATGTACCTTTGTGTGTGACCTCCAACATATGCCATATTTCCTGTGCAGTTTCACAATGAGAATTTCGATTAAATTCAGTTTTACCAAGAGCACAAATTAACGCATTCATTACTTTGGCATTAGTTGAAAATAATTTTTTATCATTAGCACCCCACCTGTCTTTTGATTTAGGAATTTCAACACCACTAACAATAATAGTGGGAAATCTATAACCTGTTTCAATAAAATCCCACACGTCATAATCGACTGAACTCCAATAAATTTTCATCCTAACTTTCCAATATGCATAATCAATTCCATTAAACATTGGTGCCCCAGCTATTTACTGACCCTCAGAAAAAGCGTTATTAGGCAGATTTATGACTCTAGAGTTAAAATAAAATAAAAAATTACCTGCTCCGATACCACTTGTAGGATCTAAATTAACCCTAGAGGGAATAGGGTTTATCACAGATTTTTGTAGAGTAATTAAAAAATAACAACACAGATAATAATCAGAATAAATGCGGAAAATAAATAACACAGATATAGTCAGCTTCAGCAAAACCCTGCCTAATGCTGCATTCATCAAGGTTTCTACTAGGAGTTAAAAAAATCTCTACACTTACAATCCCTTGTGAACTCGTGACACTTGCTTCCAACTGTTCTTAACCCTATGCTCAAAACCCTGCACTGGTTTCTATCCCTGAAACCAGATTTCCCCGAATTACAAATCCCGTAATTCATCTCCTTAGTTTTAGAGACAAATTAGAAAACTCTCAACACGATTACAAATTGAAATAAACAATTAAAATAAAACCCTAGTTTAAATAAGAAAAAAACTCCTTTTTAAAATCAAAACCCTAGTTTATAATCCCTTTCCTTTTTAATTAACTTGGTCGGCCACTTCTTTTTTGCTTCGCCCCTTTTTACTTAAGCCCGATCACTTTTGTTACTCTCTGGAAAAATTGCGGCCGCGGCTGGAATCGTTCTTCCTCGAATGATTTGATCAAACTTGAAGCTCTGATTATCACCAATTCTCGATGTTGATTTCTCTAAAAAATCATATGTATTTTTACCCTCTTTCTCTTTCGCTATGATCGATTTTCGATTTTGATTTTTCGTGTTAATGCCGATGATGAAGACGTGTGTATTTATAGGGTATAGAAACCCTAGAATCTTTAATTATAGATAATTCGTGATCCTTGAATTGCTCTTAAGATTTGGGTTTCTGATTTGAATTTGTCTTTTGAAATTTCCTTTAATTTGAGCTTTGCCGTATATTCTAAAATAACACTACTACAAAAGTGGGCATATTCGACACTATTTTACTGTGGCCGTAGATCAGAAAAGCGCTGCCGTAGGCCCTTTTTTCAAATAGGCAACACCAAGGGGACATGGCATCCGCGGCCGTTGCATTAGCATTCTAAGGCAAAGCTTTTGCACATCTAAGGCCGTAGACAAAAATTGTTTCATTATAACCCTATTGCAACAATATATGCATGTAATGCAACAATGTACATCGTTGCCTTAAGTAGAAGCCAGAGCCTGGCTTCCAGGTCATGGTAGTGGGGGCCACATGCACTTTCCATGTCAGTTGCCAACGTGTCGCATGTCACGTCATCTATCCACGTTAGCTGCACATGTGTCACATGCCACGTCAGCTATCCACGTGGCACCACGTAAGGTGTGGGCCCCACGTGCCGTACCATTATGAAATTAATAATAGTACACTTAATGCAACACCACAGCACAGTCTAATGCAACACCACAGCACAGTCTGATGCAACACCACAGCACAATCTAATGCAACACCAGAAAACATCAACTACAATGGTAAAAAAATCAAATGCAACACCAGAAAAAAATCAGCTGCAGCTGTAATACAACCCTGTAATTACAATCTGCAGTACATATATTCAATCCAAAACATTGTACCACTTTCATACATATATACCAAAATATTCATACAATAAATCCTCCCAAAACATTCATAACCACAGTCAGACCAACCAATTATATATACCCACTCACTAGAGTCATCACCAACACATACCACAAGTGCCATCATCCAAACATACCAAAAGTGTCATCACAAACACATACCACAGTGCCATAATTCAAAAGAACAGAACATAACACAAGTGCTAACACATACCATCCAAATACTTCAGTCAGTTGCCGGGGTTACAGGGGTAACAAAGTCATCTTCATCACTTGTTGTGGTGACACAAAAATCTCCGACGTCTAAATTAAGATCTGGATTGGCTTCACTAAGCTTTTTTAACACCAATGACACATTCCCTTTCACTTTTCTGTTCACCTTTTCTTCCAAATCCGCCTAAAGCTCTTGCCTTATTTTTTGCGCCAGCTCTTGCACATAACTGTCAAAAGAACCAGGATTTGTTGGAGACTTTTCGGCCATTTTTCCTCGCCTTCGTATAAGCCAGTTCCGCGTGTTGCTCTTCCCACCAGAAACAAGTGCATCTGCCTCAGCAACGTTCCCTGCATCCACCATTGCTTGAACCTTCGCCTACAAAATGAAAACCAGGCAAGCATATATATAATAGGCAGCTGGCAGGAATGAATTTATTAACAGAACTTGTTTTCTTTCAAACTAACTATGTGTTCGATTTAATAAGCAGCTGCAACAAATGTACAATGTCCCAATTATACTGACACAAGTATTGCTATTTCAGTATCTAATTATATATGTACTCATGTATTTGGCCTTTAGTTCATCCGTGTTATCTTGTAACTTCTACCCGGTTCTCGTTTATATGTTTCCAAATAAACCAAGGCAGCGGATGGGGAGGCTTTTTCTGGGTCCTTCTTTCTCTGTCAAGTATTACGATTACCAACAATTAAACACAATTTTTAACATTCAATGTTAAGTATTTACAGATCTAGCTGCTGCCTATGAACATTGAGACAATTATATATAAAATATAAATCATGTGATATAACAAATTAGAATTATCATGTGGCTAATTCAACTCAATCACAAAAAAATAACTTAAGTTTAAAAAAAACACATACTATCTTTTCTTTGGCTACTGCATGAGTTTTGGGACCCATGGTATGTGTCTCATTTAGTGAATTACGATGCGTGGAATTAGAATCAGCTAGGGCCTGGAAATCCAAAAAATAATAATATTACCACTAAACAAGGATAATGCGAACCACTAAAGAATCGATTAGCACTAAACAACATAATGTGAACTACTAATCATTATACAAATGTGAATATCATTAAAGCCTTACCCGAACTGCTACGTTCCCCAATATTCCAAGAGCATTTTAAATTCCTCTAACGGAATTGTACTCGGCCTATTTGCAAGCCTTTCCTCATTAGTTGATTTTTTTTTATACCTTGCTTTGATGTGAGACTTGTACTGCCTCTAAGAGTCGTTAAGCATGTTCAAGACCCACTTGTGTCCTTCTTCCGGAATGACATACCTAGCCTACAATATATCAATCACAAAATTCAGGAAACAAACTAATTAATTAAAACCAAACAATTAGGAGGTCAGTTGATATGGTTAAGGAAACTAGATTGTACTAGAGCATAATCCAACATTTATCGCTTTAATGAATCTGGAACAACATGCCAATTGATGTAAGTTAGAGACACATTATCCTTTGCTATTGTCCCAAGGAAATTGCTTAACTCTGTAATATTATCAGATATTGGCTGACCATCCTCATTCAACTCAATGACTACTTTATCATCAGGGGTTATAGCATGCACCTTGGTCATTTTTTACTTCCCTCTAGGTTTTTTTGGACCTTGTACTTTATCTACCAGGTTCAAAAAAAATTAATAGAAAATAGACACAGTCAACAGTGCAGTGCAGTGCACAGATAAAGAAACATTATATTGTACATGTACCTGCTTCATCTTCTTGTGCAATCCATTCCTCCTCTAATCGATCAGTAAGATTTCCCATTGTTTCAGGAGCTTCAACATTCTGCTTTTGACGTTTCCACATTGCTAAATAAGAAGCAACTGAACCAACAGCTTCACATGAAGTGGTTGTTTGTTTGAACAATTTGCTACACGTAGGTTTTAAAATGAATGGACGAGACGTTATAGGTTTAAAAATCCTGAAAAAGACGGTGTAATTTTGTTCAAGTTCGTTAATGTTTCTGCGATTTTTGCCAGTCACTCATTTTCTTTGGAGTGGGAGTGTGTTTCTTGATCAACTCCCTGTTGGAGACAGATTTCTTTGGAGAGGGGGTGCAGGTCATCGCCTCCTTCTCAATTTCAATGGCTGCATTGGTTCGTGTAACACCCCGTACTTCTGTTAATATTAATATTCACAAATTAAAGAATAACTAATCTCAGGCGTGAGAATTGTGGTAAACGGGTTGCGCCATTGTGTTCGTCTTGGAATTCTGGTTGAAATAGAGTCCGAGTTTGTGTGATTTGGACTTCGTATGAAGGAGATATGGCCATCGGAATTTTCAGAAAATTCAAAATTCAAAATTCGAAGTCAAACAGGCTAGGCGGGAAATTTCCCGCCCAGCACCCCAGGTCGACTGGGGAGTCGACTGGGAAGTCGACACCCCAGGGACCAGGCCGACTATGCAGTAGACCTGGGTGTCGACATGGTCCAGTCGGCTAGGGTTTGACAAAGCCCAATCTTGAGCTGCTGATGTGTCTTTAGGGCTGAGTTGGCAAATTTAACGGTTCAGGTTAGTTCTGAGTTGATCTGACGGTCTAAATAAATCCTAAACTCTATATATACCTAGGTAGTCTCTCACTCTAAATTCACCTGAAAAATAGAATAGCCGCCGTCATGCCATCGCCATGGAACTCAGTGTAGCCGCCGCCAACTAAGAAGGAAGAAAGCTAATCAAAACTCTAATTCTACTCAACTCTAAAGCAAATCAAGACTCTCTTTCTTCTCTAATTGTGAGTATGATGATTTTAATAAGATTATTATTAAACTAATTAGATTAAGATGTGATATGGATCATAAGAAAATGATGTGAATTGTCATATATGTTGTTGTAAACCTTATGCTATCATGTATGTTGTAAATCCTATGTTATGTGATGATGATATCCTATATGTTGTAAATCATGCTATGATGATATTGTATAGGTTGTAATTTTCTATGCTAAGTTGTGATAAATCATACATGTTATAAAGTCATGATGTTATTATCTATGCTAATTAGTTAATGTTAATCAAATCATAATGTTGATATTATTTGGGCTATGTTGATCTATATGACAAATCATGTATGCAAGTTTAGATTGATTAGTAAAGATTATGAACATATGCCATGACATCTATTTAGATCTAGAATTGTGTTATGACATGTGTGAGTTATATGTGTTAGATGCTAGTTCACACCATCAATATGTTGCATAAACCACATATGCAAATTTATACATGAATTTGGATTATGATCATATTATGTAAATTGTGACATTTTACCAAACAAGTTGACACCTTTAGATCCATGACATGTGTAGTTTTTATGCAAGTTATAGTTTTTGCCTATGCAAGTTTAGGTGTTGGACATCTATCACACATGCAAGTTTCACCTTTTTTTATGATTAGATCTATTTTAGTCATATGTATATGTTGTTGTTGTGATAATTTATCTTTGTGCTATTAGTTAGACTATTCGAGTCTAACGTATATTTTGCGTTGAATAAGCGAACGTATAACATGGGGTAGGGGTAATATTAAGGATTTAATATTAAGAAATTGGGGTGCAATTGATATGATTTTGCATATCATAAGTGGATGGCCATAATTGAGTCAATTATGGACATCATTAAAATTGGAATTAATTAATGATTTGAATAGGGATATATTTAAAACTGGGGTGAAAGATTATAAGTGTTAATCAATGCTTAGGACACGAGGTTGGACTCGTTTGTGACGTAAACCTGCCCGGACCCGACCGACAAATCCAGTAGTCACAAATGTCAGCCCAATGTGAGAGGTCCTAGGCCCAAATTAAAGCATAATAGTTGTAAAGACACAAGGTTAGACTCTTTTATGGTGTAAGACCGCCCGGACCCGCCCGGCAAATCCAGCTGCCATAAATGCCAGTCTAATGTGAGAGGTCTTTATAAGGTTATGGCCTTAATGAATTAAGAAATACTTAACCAGATAAACATGTAAGGTGGGACATGGCGGTTAAGTAGGTGCCTTGGGTGGCATGAGGAATCTAGTGGGTGCCTTTAGTGGCATTTGAAATACGATTAGTAAGACTTAACCAAACACACATGTAAATGAACATGACTAAGAGGGTTAAGTGGGATGTACCAGTGGGGACAAGCTTAAGTGGATAGTTTGTGGGGGCCCATTTCAACCAGTAACCGAAACGTATCTTTGTGGGCTCGACCCAAGTCGAGGACGGGACATGCATACTGGGCTTGACTATAAGAGGCCAAACGGGTTAGCGGTGGCAACGCAAGTCCAACGGGTTTCATATGCGTGTGTGGACCCGGGCTGGTAGGTAAGACGTTGTTGCATCGTGTAGGTATAAGTCGTGCATCCTTAAGTTGTATTGGGTTTCCACTTTAGGGGAGTGATACACCCCACTGTGGGGCCAGCACGGGTATCTACGAGTAGGGAGCCAATCAAAAGAGGGTAGTGGCGTACACCTAGCGGAGATAGGGGCATGCGACACCTATGTAGTCAGCTAGGGGTACACGAAGCTGTTTATAAAATTTCTAAGTGAAGCAAGTGGGATCAACCTTTAGGGTGACTGGTGTGGTGCAGTGTAGTAATTATTCGTTAGTAATTAGGTGTGCCTTTAACGTTATCTTTATCTTCTCTTCCATACCCAATAGTTCATAGACATTTCCTTATTTTCCAGCTTGTGCCTCAGTCTAATTATTTTGATAATAGTATTGATAGAATTATCATACTCACCAGACTTTATGTCTGACCCCCTCCATTTCTATCTTTTTCCCCCTCCAGGTCCTCAGGGTGGGCCCAACTCTAGCGGAGTTTGATTGGATTGCTTTATCTCTCTTTTGGAAAGCTTGGACCGCTAAAGTAAAGTCCAGCTTGTTATCTTCTTTAATGGTTATTTATGTAATGGGGTTATGTATTTTGTTTTATCAAGATGGATATTGTACTTGACTCTGATTTATAGTTTTATGATGTAACAAACATGTTTAATTTCCGCTGCAATAAAAAAAAGTTTTAGATTTCCAAGTACTACTTATTATCTATCTTGTTGTAATTTTTCTGTTCTATATTCACTTAAAACCTCCATGGAAGTTAATGCATTCCCTTTGTGAGTGACATTAATGGACGTGGGGTGTTACAGTTCACGAACGAGTTCCTGGTCCAGGTAAAGGCTCGTTTGACTTTACCATTTTGATTCTCTACAATTAAGTCGAAGGTCAAGATTTTTTACGTTCATAAAGGCAAAGACAATAAGTAATAAACAAATAACTTCTTTATACCTCCGAATCCGATGAATCACCAGTGACGACTTCACCAGCATTTTCTAGGCATGTGCAACAACATCTTTACCTTTATCTTTCTTATTTCGTGCGGCAACCTCTTGCATACAATTAACCGATGAAGGCGCCCTAAGTGATCTACTAACTGCATCGTTTTCATGTATTCGCGTGATTCGCTCTTGTTCATACTTCGTCAAAACTGATGGTTGTGAGAACTGCAAGCAAATTTGCATTATTACGCACCATCGATGATAAATTTAAGCTAGTTAACCAAATAGAGTCGATGTATAAACAATTCTTGCTATTTTGATAGAATGTATGCACAAAGAACAAATAGTTACTTGAATTAGCTGCAGCCTTCATGGTCGGAATAGGACATCGACACATTAATAGAAAACAACTAAAATCCAGTTCTTGCTTTTATGTGCAGAATTTTAATAAAAAGTAGTTTAAATAAAAGATTTCATCCGGATTAATAAAACTGAAATGAAAACTGAAAAATACATGAAACAGCTTCATTCTCTTGGGTACCATCATCATTATCTGTTTCATTTTCTACATTTAATTTCCTCCTGGTTCCTTTGTCCGTCATAGTAACATCTTCTTCATCCTTATTCATATATCAGGCTCCGGCGATAGTTTCTCCTGACCAACTTGAGTTGGGATGTTTTTCATCATTTTTTGTTGCTGTTGAAGTCTATGTGCAGTAGTATACCTGCGCTTTGCAACCGACTTCTTAGCAGAACCTGGAACAAAAAAAATGAAACGATGGCCTCCTTCGTAGTTCTTTACACACACACATATATATAAGAATGGATCTATATTACATATACTATATACCTTGAATTATGTTTTTCCTTGGCCGTATGATTACATGTGGCTGCAGTTGAGTCACTGGTTCAATGTCTTTGTCAATGGTGTTGTCGATGTAAAAAACCACTTCTTCTTGCTTATTAATGCAACCCTTTATGTACTCGTTTACGTCCTTGTCATTCAATATTAGCTGCCAGCCACCCCTCGTTCCTTTGCTGATGATACAAACTCCTCCTATTTTAGTGTAATGGAGAGCATCTTTAATATAGTCTATAAGCACACTGTAAGAAAAGCGGTCTACATCATAATTTGATACTACGAAGGGATCTCCACCAATGTAACATGTCTTTCGAAACTGTCCGCCATGTTGCAGTCGGATAGTAATAAGTTCATCCATCCTGTACAAAATAAATACATTAGAACAAGGTACATGCATGTTTAAGTAGACAAAAAACAACAACTATAACATTTTGGTCTATAACCACAGTCAGATGACAGTAAAGAAAGACATTTAATCATAAAACATGTGAACATTGTAGATCGCATTATGAGAAAAGAGTGACAAATACATTCATCAAAGGTAATAGTTCCCAGCTAAAACAATAAGTGCCAAATACATCATAAATTAGATCAAATCAAAGCAAGAAGAAAGAGGAATTTTTTATCCTAATGAGATGGAACAAGATCAGGAAATTTTGCATTTACTTCTGTTTCTAGTTGTATTATGGGGACATCATCCCTAATCCAACCCACATCAATAACTTCTGGTTCTAGCTCACCACCTATGCCCATATCATGTGATTGCGAATTGCTCATGTCTTCTTCCATTGCATTCTGATTTTCAGTATCACACCAATCTCGCGCCAGTTTTTTAATAACGTAATGACTATTCTTTTCAACTGCATCTTCCACACAAAATACTTGCTGCACTTGCGAAGACAGGACATAAGGCTCATTTTTATGGCACTCGCAAAAATTTACTCGAGTAAGACCATATGAATCTTTTTCTTCTTGGTACCAACAACACTTAAAAAGGACCACGGTGAAAGCTCCCCAATAATCAAGCTCAAAAATTTCTTCGATTAATCCGTAGTAATTGACATCACCCACTATTGGGTTTGGTCTTTCGAACTTGCAAAGCTGGTGGTTTTGGCACTCAAAAATACATCACTATTTTGTGTGGTACATCGAGAATCTCTCAATTTTGTGTGGAATCTGTATCCATTTACTATATAACCGGTAAACTTCCTAGCTACTCGATTAGGACCTAATGCAAACAACTCTAAATCTGTTGAAATATTGCCCTTTTTCAGAACCTCTTCTTTAAGCCAATTCCAAAACTCTTTGAAATGTTCTCGTTCCCTCTTGTATCTTCTTAGATTTGGAAGACCATCCACAATAGCTCGATGAACCCTAAATAATAATTAAGGTCCAAAAACTACGAAATGCATATGTTAATATATAGTTAACGAAAATGATATAGGAACTTAAAAACTTACTGTAACGACCCGTGTTTTTCGACCCTTTGAATATGAATATTTAAATTAGTTTTAAATATTATGTTGGGAATATTAATGGAAATTAATATTTAATTTGATAATAAAACGAAGTTGAACGTTAATTTTATTTATATAATATAAAATGAGCTCAAAAATGGCGTGCAGTTCGTAAATTGGAGTTTTGAACTTCAACTGAGAATACAGGATTCGATATAAGTCGGATTTCTGTGAAACAAGACACGTTGGAACCGTATTGATGATAATTTTCATATGAAAGAGAAAAATCCAGATTTCGTGCTATAGGTTGATATTTATGGCCAAATCAAATTTTGAAATAGTCGCTATGGAAAATCGTTATTAAATTATAGGCCTTTAAAATGGCCGTTTTGCAAACGGACTCAGATTTCGACGAAATCAGTTTTATTAGAACCGTATCGTTAAATTATTGCACGGTGTCAAATGGCGTGGCAAACCGATGTCGTATGTGACCAAGGTAGCCGTAAACGCCCGTTCAAATTCTATAGCGCGTATTTAAATAAATAAAGGAATATTTGAGTGTAACTTGAACTGATGATCGAATTAGGCCACAAAACCAGTTCCATTGAGTTTGTATCGTCGATTAGAGTCAGGATGGATATATAGTTTGTTGTTTTTAGAGATCGAGAAATTTGGCGTTAAAAAGGGTAGGGCGGTTCGGGGTAAAAACAGCCTACCGGGGCAACAGTCTCAGAATGCGACGAAATTAGTGCCGTTGGGTTCGTACCGAAAAGTTATTATCGATGTTCGCAGTTTCAAGTGGATTTGATTTATCTGGTGATCGTGAAAAAATAAAACGCGTGTTCATTTCTGGTTTCATAAAGGAAATTTTTTCATACGACCTCAGATTTCGACGAAACTTGTCCCATTGGATCCGGAATATCTTTTTACACCAAGATTAGCTTTTCTATCAGAAAACAGATGTCGGTTGAAGGGATTTCACCGTGTTACTTTATGACGAAGTTTCTGATAATAATATTTTAAATAGAACACCTACTCTAAATATTGCTTAAAACCCCCTACACGTGAAATATAATATATGAAATGAATATACAGTCCGAACAAATCCTTTTCACTCGTAGACCAAATGTGCAGAAAACTGTATCTCTACCTGTCTTGCATCGTAATTTCTTTTCACCATTTCTCATACGTGCCGACCAAGCTGCCTTTATTTCACATCCACGCCAGCTACCTATTTTTCTTGCATACCTATTGATCTAAACAACTTGATGCTCACGTATTTCTCCTTATAAAAGGGCGTTGCTGCTTCATTTCTTCTTTCAGCAATGATGAGTACAAATAATCCTACAACTAAAATAAAACCAAGCCCTCTCACGTTTTTTTAAGACACCTCAACTTTGCAAACTTGGCCACGTAATAATATGAGAGAGTGAAGAAATGGATGAGCTCGACCGTGTGGAGTGAAGGAGTTCTGTTCGACTCGAGCTGTGCGGCGGTTCGCCGGAAATAGTGATGGAGGCGGTGCTCCATTGAACGGAGGGAGAAGCAACAGTGGTAGCTTGTGAATGTCGCTGGAAGGGAGCAGTATGGTACATGTAAGGAGGACAGTGCGGTCGTTAGGGGGTTGTCCCGGTGTTGAACGTCGGAGGCAAGGGCTGTTGGGTGTTTGCCGTGAGGTTGCAGTGGTGAGGAGTCTCGACTTTAACGAAGCAGTGTGGAGCAACGTATGTGGGAGGAGACTAGTGGATCAAACATGGGACGTGGTTCATGCTGACGGGCGGTTTGGAATGGCAGCAGGTATATTTAACTTCCCATTATAATCATACCATACTTTAATAGAAAGGTAAACAAAAATGAACAGTGAAGTGATAACGTGGCCTACTTCTTTAAATTTATGTGACTAGGATTGTTTAACCACCTAATGACAGTTTAGTTTATATAATACATACCCAGGCCAAATTACTGAACGAAATAAAAGGATGGCCGATTCATTTTGATCAACAGTCACATAATGTTTAATAAAGTATAGATTAACATACCCACTTCCTTTATTTTCGTAAAGTTAATAGTATAAATGTGGGCTGGTAAGGTAACGAGCTTGGATACCGTCAGGTTGGGAGCGATAAGGAATAACATGGATCAAATGATATGAATAGATTGCTATATTTATCGAAGGTGAAGCCATTTTGATATCATTTAATACCGATGTCACCACTGTAATATTATTTGGACCCAGGGGAAATGCATTTTATAAACAAACTGGCTTTACAAAATTCGTACGGTTTTGATAAAAGTCATGGCTCTAGCATGTGTTCTTTCAATTCAATATTTATATATATAAGATGTTTACCGTAAAGTTAGGTAGTATTAAAGCTATATTCAAAAAAAGTAATAAAACATGAAAAAGGTACACACGTAAACAAATGTGATGGTAACAAACAAAATATTGGTATCATGAATAGCTAATAATGATGTATATAGTACGGCATTAAAACATAGGCGATGATTAAGAATTTTAAATATTAGTAGGTTACAAATAATATTAATTTAAATAGAATAAGTAACATATAAAATTGTAACTGTATGATACAGTGAAGGGATTGGACGAAACAAGATCGTTGACACCATATCAATGGGCGTAACATTTCCGAATTGGAGCGAACAGAGTTGAACGCAGGTGGAGACTTGTAAAACGAGTCGTTTGACAATGGACAGAAACAAGGTGAGTTAAACTCACTCAGTTACCCTTTTTTATATTTTATATAAATTGGGTATTTTTATTTTGTGTGCTCTGCTTGCCAATGGTTGACTGTTTTGCTAATTATCTGCTTATCTGTTGATTTAACCGATGAAATTAAACTGTGTTTAATTTCAGTGAAATACCAAATCGTATATTTTAACGATTGGTTCCAATAAAGGTGACTCACCTTGGTTGGTCACGTTTATTTATAAACGTGTTTAAAATGGTTGAATTGGTTGAATTGCTTATGGTTGATGGTAAATGGTCGTTATTTAATTTATCAGTTAAACAAAACTGAACCGTCTGATTTGAGAAAACCATTTGAATACAGGGAAGAACAGGTTGGAGGGATCCAACCGGATTCCTCAAATGTATTATTTATGATCATATATGAACTGATCTGTTTGTGTGATTGATTGGATGGTTGATTATGGACTGGATATTCAACATCTGTTTGGTTTAAACCAATGGGCGATATTGGTTAAGTGTTTGGCAGAGTATGGCCTTTAAAACCAATCGAGTTATAAATATTTATTCACCGTCAGGTGAATCGATAGAGTTGAGGTTATAAAATTTATTTTATAACCAGAGTTAGATTTGAATTATATTATTTGAATAAAAAGTTATTTAAGAGAAATAAATAAATATTTTATTTGTTTAGGACTTTGATTTGTTATGAATTTATTTTGCAAAGCAGATGCTGATGTTAATCAGATTTACCAGTTGAAGAATAAGAAATGAATTAAATGGTAAAACCTTGGAAAATTGTTTTGTAAAGAAAACAAATAATTAGATTGTATTTAAATTAATTATATTTTTAAGCGAGGATTGTTGAAATCGGTTAATGAGATAATCAAGTTTTTGAGTCAATTAAATCGACCGTTTGGAATTAGAATTGTTTATCAAGTTAATGTGTTTTGACTAAAATAGTTAAATGAATATTGTTTGAATTTAAATAAGGATTAAAAAGGGATTTAGTAGTTAATTTAGATAATAAAAAGGATTAACTACTAAAGTAGTTAATGTTTGAAATAAGTTATTATTTTAATTAATGATGAATTTAGGAATATATATTTTAAATGGGAATTCATTTAAAAAGTTACCGAATGTGAGATGCAAGCCAATTGAATGGTGAAAGGAAATAAACGTACTCAATTATATGAATTAAGTGAAAGGAGATTACGATAAAAAGGGTTTATTATAAACCAGAGTCTTTAAGTGAGATTTAAAGTGAAAAGCGTTAACTTTACATTAACGTTATTTGAAAACGAGATCTAGTAAAAAGGAGAATTTTAAATGAGATTTCAAATGGGAAATTGAATATAGCTATTCGAGATAGAATTAGCCAAACATAATTAGTCGGCTAAGTTGCCATTTCGTACGACTGCTAGCGAAATTCGCAGGGCTGCAGATAGCCTACGGCGGTCGGATGTTCCCTGAGGGATTCAGGCGTAACCATTGTGATCGCTGTGATCTAGAGTCAAGCGAATGGGGTTAAGACGAATGTTAATTAATCAATTAGAGTTATTCAAATATCATATTTTTTGAATATTAAAAGAATTTGAAATTTCAATTTAACAAAAAGGAAATTAGATTGTCAAAGGCCAAATGATGCTAAATACTAGACCAGTGAACTCATTGGAGTGTCATGTTTGAAACACTGTTTATTTTGATAGTTAAATCACCGACTATCAAATCTGTCCAATGCGATTGTTGGTATGGAAAGTCCGGGATCGAATGTATATTCGAAAACCATTCCGACCAACAAATACGTGAAGATATCAGAAGATGTTCGAGATAGAGCATTGAAGACCGTGGACTATCATACACGGAAGGACCACTAATATTCTCTGTCTGGCAAGCAGAGATAAGATGTGATTCTGTCGTAGTTGGAATCTACGGGTTGCAAGGACTTCTCGCTACTGATCCATGGGGTGATTCCTATATGGATGCGGCAGGAGAGTGCCTTCGGTTCATCCTGTTCCTGGATGACGTGTATGGACGAGTGTCTGACAGAGTATTTCCAAAGGGTCACGTACGTTGATTTCTTCAAACGTACGATAGTTGTTGGCAGGGAATTGCCATTCTCTAGCTTTCAGCTAGAGTATTTTTGTGGACATCAATTAGTGATATCTGACGGATCTGACGATGTGGCATTCAAAGTAAATGGCGACCAGATGTCAAGATTTAATTCTGGCCTCAAGCCTCATCAGCCGGGAAATGACAAAAATCGGGCAGGCAGCATGGCTATGTGGGTCGCTCCCATTAGGGTGTATGATCACCTATCTAGAGGAAGTCCTATTTGTTTCTTAAATCTATGTTTCGATGCTGTCCCTTGTCGGGAGACGGTTGCTGATCCCAACCGTCGGTGATATACATTCGATACACTCAAGCGAAATGAGTGGTCGGTCAGGTGAGGGCCGGGTTGCAAGAAGTTCTTGTTGAACCCAGTGTATTCGTCTCTAGAGATACACGATCGGAAGGTGGACCCATACCTTGTCAAGTCGGAATCCAATTCTCAATAAGCGCCTGCGGTTTTGATTGTATACTATATATGTGGAGCGTGAGATGCAAGCGTTCCACTAGATTGTTATTTACTTGTACTTAGACATTATTATAATATCAGACAAGATATTGGTTTCAAAAATGTTTTGGGTTATCGTAAGGTAAAAACCGTCCGTGTTTATGTGTGGATTTGGTCTTACGATTTTCTTTTTCTTTCGAAAAGATTTTGAACTTTAAAATCATGATTGGATGATTTACCCTTATACTGTGCGAGTTTATCTCACTCTGGTTCACCAGACTGACCCGGTGTTTTGTAAATGCTCGGGTTAGGCCGGGTTGTACAGGTCCAGGTTATCGACTGCTGTGAAGAGACGAGCTGGAAGCTGGAAGAGTCCAGACGTATGATATTACTATTTCGCTGTGTGTTATATGAGGACAGATTATTATCACTGTCCAGATGTGTACTCTGATATTGTAAGTATTTTAAAAGTTCTCAATAAAGATTTATTTCTGTATTATATTTTGTTCCGCTGCGATGTGAGATTTTGTGGTGTCGTGTTCTTCTCCTTCTTCTATTCTAATATTTCTTTCTTTCTTATCTCACCCTCTACTTTCTTTCTAATAACTATCCAGTGTTTCGGTGCTTGGGGGATCGACATGAGTTAGAGTAAAGGTATTTATGTCGATTTCCGGGGCCGAAATCCCGGTTCGTTACACTTACTCGATTAAACTCTCAAATTCTTGATTACCGGAATTGAACAGAATATAGCGATGTGTTGCCTTCCACTCTGCATCTTTCGAATTGAACATCTTCCTATCTTTATTCTTCTTTGTTCTAGCATGATATTCCAAATCTGTTGGACATCTTCCAAAATCAATCGACGTGTTTTTTGTTCCTCCATCAACGCTTAAAAATCTTGAACAGAAGGTCACACGCTCTTCTTCCAAGTAACCTTCTGCAATCGAACCTTCCGGTCTGTTTCTATTTCGGACATAAGATTTCAACTTTCCTAGATATCGCTCAATGGGATACATGCTTCTAAGATGTTCACGCCCGCCGTATTCGATTTCTCTGCATAAATGAACAGGCAAGTGTACCATTATATCGAAAAAAGACCGTGGAAAAATCATTTTAAAATGACAAAGTATCTCGACAATTTCTTTTTGCAGTCTCTTGATATCATACACTTCGATAACCTTGCTCCATAGTCCTCTAAGGAATGCACTAAATCTGATCATTGATAACGCAACCTCGGGTTTTGAAGATTTCTTCACGGGAAATTGTAACAAATAGTGGAGTATGAAATGAGCATCATGGCTCTTATATCCCACAACTGTTCTCTCTTTCATGTGCACGTACCGATTAACATTTGAGGCACAACCGTAGGCCAGTTTGGCGTTCTTCAATACAGAGCAAAAGATTACTTTTTCCTTGTTTGTCATATCAAATATTGCAGCTCTAATTTCAACATGCTTTCCGTCACCACATTCAATAGGATGAAGTTCCTTCCTTATGCCCAATTCCTGTAAATCCAAATGAGCGTTTAGGTGATCCTTCGACATGTGACCTATATTAAGTAAAGTACCTAATATTTTGTCTCATATGTTCTTCTCTATGTGCATGGCATCCAGGTTATGTCGAAGGGGAATATGACACCAATATGGTAAGTCAAACAGAATTGACCTTTTTTTAAAAGGGCCATTGCTTTTACCAGGTTTCTTCATCTTATGCCCAAACCTATTTTTGAACCCCCGCAATAACTCCTCAATATCAGTTCCTGATAGTATTTCTGGAATGCTCCCCATTTCAGTTTCACCATTAAATCTCCTCTTATCCAGCCTCCACTTATGTGTTGGATCAAGAAACTTTCTATGGTGCATATAACACATTTTTTTGCAATGCTTCAAATAATTTGAAGAAGTTTCATAATGGTATACTGGACATGCTAGTTTCCCCTTCGAGCTCCAACCTGACAACATGGCATATCCCGGAAAATGACTAATGGTCCATAAGATGCTTGCACGTAAATTAAAATTCCCATCAGTCAAGGAATCATATGTTTCGATGACAACATTCCATAACGCTTTTAATTCCGCAATTAAAGACTGCATATATACGTCAATACTGTTCTTGGAGAATCTGGACCAGATATTAATGTTGAAAGAATCAAATTCTCTTGTTTCATGCATAACCAAGGCGGAAGATTGTAGTTTACCAACAGAATTGGCCATGTACTATAACTTGAATTCATTGAACGATATGGATTAAATCCATCAGATGCTAGACCCAATATAACATTATGATTTTCTGAGGAAAAATCAGGATAGCGAGCATCCATCATCTTCCATGCCATACCATCAGCCGGATATCTTAGTTTTCCATCTTCTTTTCGTTCCACTAGGTGCCATCTCATGAGTTTGGAAAATTCTTTGCACATGAACATCCTTTGTAACCTTGGTCTTAGAGGAAAGTACCTCATAACATTTGCCGGCACTTTGGGAATCGACTTTGGTGGATCATTATTATCAACGATGTCTTCTTTTTCTTTTACAGCCCACCTCGAAAAGCCACAAATGTCACAAGTCTCTTTATCTTTATTCTCTGCCTAATATAACATGCAATGGTTTGGGCAGGCATGTATTTTATGGTAATCAAGACCTAAATCCTTAATTACATTCTTTGCAGCGTACGAAGATAAAGGCAACTGAGCATCAGGAAAGGCTTCTTTTATAAGCTTTAGTAATTCCCCAAACGCAGACTCATTAATTCCATAAGCATACTTTAAATGATAAAGCCTGATCAAGAAACTTAGTCGAGAAAATTTAGTGCAGTCAGGATATAACGGTTTTTTTTCCTTCTTTAACATGCCGATAAATTTTTCTCAGCCTCTGGATTTGGTTCTACTACAAAGATCCTGGGATTTTGACCAAATTTGTAACCCGCACATTTGAATATCACATCCAAATTATCCTCAAAATCCATCTCCACTGCATAATCCATATGGTCATCAACTCCTAATAATTTTGTCTGTGAAACTTCACAAATCCACCCGGTATGTAATGGAGAAGGGCCATTAAAAATAAGATGATCGTATGTGACATTTTCACAATACCAATTACATTCTGTACATTTTTTGCAGGGGCACTTCATCTCATCACCTACTTTATAAATGGGAAATGCATTTCTTAGAAAAGCTGTTACCTCTCTTACATATTATACACTCGATCTCGGAAGTCCTATCCATATGTAATACTCACTATCCATTGTCACAATCTAACCACGGTCTAGCATGACCAAATTTGATTCCACTAATAGTTTCAAGACATGAACAAGGGCTACCCTGTAAGGTTTGACTAAATTAGGAATAAAAACAAAACAAGTTAATAATTTACAAATATACATAATCAGTATGATGATACAAAGACGATTGTTTTGATATGAATTATCACTAACTTTTTGAACTGAGTTATCAGGATAATACATAAAACAAGCAACTAAAGATACTGACCACAAATTCATAACATTTCATGACTGCACCAAAACAAAATAGTACAGATACAAAGAACATACAGGTGACACAAAGACGATGCAGTTGTACCTAATACAAAAAACGATGCAATAATTTAATTTTGTCTTCTAATGTTTTTCCCCTGAAGCTGGTCGTTAAGTCTACTAACGTCAGTTTGAAAACCAATAACTCGATTTTGCAGCATTGTAAGTTGATGTTATAATTCATTTGCGTACTTAGTGGCTCGACTTGGAAACTGTTGGTCAATCCACTGCCAAAAGGTACACCCTGTGGGATAAACACATCTAAAATAACGACGACCAATGTTGAATCCAATCTAAATAAAAATTTTTACAGCGGCATACCCACAATCACACTTTATGATCAGTAAGTCAGCTTGCTGTTCGTTAACCACTTAGTTGTTTTGATGCTGACGATGCAAGGCAGCACGACCATGCTGTCGCATCGCCCTTTCTTCACGTCGTTCTTCTTCTAGCCATTGTCTTCGGAGTTCTTCTTGCTCTAGTTCATACTCAAGCAAATCATCGTAGTGCCTTTCTTGCATCTCTATATAAAAATCAATAGGAGTTTCTGGTGATGATGGGTTTGACAATCCTAGATCACCCTTGCCCAGGGTATCTTTGTCATCATATAATGTAGGAAGAGAAATAGGCATTATTTAACTACAAATAGAAATAGACATTTAAACATTTAAATTGTATTTCTTTTGTCCTCTAAATTTTGTTTCCACCTATCGAAATAAGCATTATTTACCAATACATCAATGGTTTGGCAAACATAAAAATACCGAACTTGCATAATTTCAACACATGCAAACATATAAATACAACACTTCAAGTATAAAAAACCCTAATTTAAGGCAATCGGTATACCCAAATCACCCAGAGACTTTGAACGTACACCAAAATAAGTTAGCGACGAAATCAACTAAATAAAACCGAAATGATGAAGCCCTAACTACCTATAATTGTCCTAAATGATCCAATTTGGAGGTGTAAAGTTTGTAAAATAGGAGCAATCGAAGGTTTATAGTTTGTAACCGGAGGTACAGACTTACAGCAGCAATCGGAGGTGTTCTTGGACGGATTTCGTGGAGAGTGAAACAGATCGAAGGAGGAGTACGGGAGAAATTTGTTTTGGGGGGAAGTATTTCGTGAATGGGGAACTATCGCGCCAAATTTTCACTAAGCTGTAGCATGGATCGGCATGAACCGTTGGATTAATCTACATCTACGGTTCTTTATTTTTTTAAACTGATAACGTGGATCGCTGACTTGGCATGTATTTATCTAATGCAACACTTTGAACTGGTGTAGCAAGGATCAGCTTGAACCGTTGGATTAATCTACATCTACGGTTACATATTTGTTTAAACTGATAACGCGGATTGCTGACTTGGCATGTATTTATGTAATGCAACACTTTGACCTGGTGTTGCATGTCACAGCACAAGAATTCCAACTGCAACACTGCGTTCACATCTAAAGCAACAACAAATGAATGTTGTTGCAGAAGATCAAAGAATGCATAGCTATCGCCACACTTTTCATGCAACGCACACAAATTAGTGTTGAATATGCCCACTTTTGTTGTAGTGTAAGTATCGATTTCCATTATCTTCTGCAACTTTGAATCGATCTTCAATTTAAAAAAACTTGCATGTTATTTAAATTTGTAAAGTCCTTGCCAAGTTTGAACAGTTCGAAATTGGCAGTTTCGCCTTGCCATATATGAATTAAAACCTGAATAAAGTTGATATGATATGCCATGGTCATGTGAAAACTGCTGACTTGAATTGTCTTGGCTTGTTTGTTTATGCCATGTACCCTTGCTCATGAACTTCTCAGCCTAAACATTATATAATTTCCACTGTCTTGTTTGTTCCTTGTCTTTGTATTACTTGCTTTTTCCCATGACTAGTTCAACCGATATATTCATGCTTTGATAAAAACAGACACTGTACTTGATCCCTCGATTACAATGTCAATTTATGGCACTCTTGACTGATGCCTTAATCACTTAGTTGCTATAGAAACTTGAAATGGTACTGCACATGCTTGTGATACTGTCATGTATCACTTTACTGTTTGACATTGTACCTTGTATATTACTTTCACCTCTTGGCATATTGAGTTGATGTTGGCACCTTAAATAAACTCCAATGTTGACCTTATTGAGTTCATGTAACCAGACCATTTAACTAATGATCCATCATTTTTATGCATAAATTGCTATGCTTGTTATGTTGCCTACATGCAGCTTGAACCTGAGCCATGAAAATGTGGCTTCAACTGGCTTGAATTTGTTTGTATTCTGGAACTGTTGCACACCTATGCTGTCTTGTACCCCTATGTTCATGATCATGTCACTGAGCTTTGCTGATTTGCTTTGACAATCTCGACCATGCTGCTGTACCCTTTTACACACTTTCTTGTTTTGCCATGGCCCATCTGTTTGAACATACCTGACTACTCCATTTTGATCATATGACTTTGACCATAGGCTTGCACATGTTAGCTGCCTTGCATTTGTACCATGTTACACTTGCACATACACCTGTGCATGTTGATATAGCTCCATGTAGTTGATTTACTTGCACCTATGATTATTTGAATGTGCACACTTGCACTGCACTTGAACAATCCATGTATGCCGATGCTCCATGCTTCTTTGATCATCCAATTGCACTTGGATGATGTAGCATCCATTTGCTCGTCTCATTTTGAGTTTTTTTTTTAATGTTGAGCTTGGCCACACTTGAAATCCTTCTATTATCCTGTGCACTTTTAATCTTGCTTGTACTATTTTTATTTTGTGTCGAACCATTATTTAATCTAAAACTTCCATGCTATCACTTTGTTGTTTACACTCTCTACCATATGTGTTGGTGACTATATACATATGCTCGGCCATTTATCTTGGTTAATGCTCTCGACTATATTCACATGCACTGAGTTGAGATGGTCCTCGTGGCTACTTCTCAGTCGCTCGTTGATTGGAGAGGCAGTGCATACGTGTATATTCATACACGTGTGTACATTCAGCCATCAGACAATTTTTCCTGTCCCTGCATATCAGACCAAGTCTAGAAAAATAATGAGAAACACACCGAAATTCTGAGCAAATAAAATTTAGAAATAAATTTTTATTTGCTTGTATTTAATTTCATTTCTATTGCAATGTACTGTGTGTGTTTCATGTGACAGGTAAGTAGATGATGACTGCAATGACAGTGAAGATGCAATGAAGGCAGAAGACAATATCAATGTCAATGTATGAGTTAATGAGAGTGTCTATATATGTAAGTGTAAGTATTGTAGAGAGGAGTTGAGTATGAAATTGAATATATTGAAATGTATATCAATGATGTATATACAAATAGTGGAGTTGTAAATCTGTACTGTTTAAATATTGAAATAAAATATTCTTATTCAAATAAAATACAGTGTGAATATTTAAATTTATGTACAGTTGAATTTTATTTAAATAGAAATATTATATTCCTGTCTGTTGTTTAGTATACCAGTACAGCTACAAACACATTCAATAATAAAATCTATTTGGTTGTTATCATCAAACAAAAATCATATAATTGTGTACACAACACTGTTATATACAGCAGTTACAATGGTGTAAAAGTGACACGACATTAATGGGTCATACCAACGAAGAGTTCTGGATGGATTGTCTTTATACTCTCATTCGTTTCCCACGTACAATCGTCATCATCCTCACTCCACTGCACCTTGACTAGCTTAGCTGTCTTCCTCCTATGTTGTTTCATGTTATTCCCCACAACGCGAAGAGGCTTATGAGGTTTCGTATCTATGGACATGACTTCTAGGTCTTCGTACTATTCCGAAGATACCACCACATTCGAATCATGCACATACTTCTGTAGAAACGACACATGGAAAACATTGTTCAACTCGACATCTTCTCAGGTAAATCCAATTTATATGCGAGTTTTCCAATTCGCTCAACTATCTAAAATGGCCCAATGAATCTTGGAACTAACTTTCATTTACTTCTAAACTGAAAAACACGCTTCAACAGAGAAATCATCACGAAAACCATGTCACCAACGTTGAATTTAAAATCTTTAAGATGCTTATCGGCGTAACTCTTCTGACGATCTTAGGTTGAACAATCTCAATGCTATCCGATGTTTATCTTACCATCTTAGGTCCAAGTATTAACTCATCTCCAGTTTCTATCCAACATGCCGGAGAATTACAATGTCTACCATACAATGCCTCGTATGGTGCCATCCCGATGCTCGACTGGTAGTTGTTGCTATATGCAAACTCAATTAAATGTAGAAGGTCTTCCCACGATCCCCCGTAGTCTAATATACAAGCTCTTAGGAGATCTTCCAAACTTGATTAACCCTCTCGGTTTGACCATCAGTCTGGGGATGATAAGTCATACTTAAACATAGCTCGGTTCCCAAATTCTCTTTCAAACTTTTCCAAAATCCACTTGTGAACAAAGGATTTCGATCACTCATAATGCTCTTCGGGATACCATGGAATCGAACTATTCATTTAATGTAAAGTTCATCCAACTTTAATGTTGTCCTAGTCGATCTTATAGGAGTAAACCTCGCGCTTTGGGTCAAGTGATCCACGATGACCCAAATCCTTTCATTTCCTTCCATGGTTCTAGGTAGTCCATTGATAAAATCCATCGACCATTGTTCCCATTTCTACGTAGGAACTTCCAATGGCTGAAGCAATCCACTCGGCTTCTTCTATTCAGCTTTCACTAACTAACAGTTTATGCATTTGGAAATAAACTTTCCAACATCCTTCTTTATCCCTGCCCAGTAGTAAGCTCGCTTCATGTCCTGATACATCTTTTTACCACAAGGCTGAATTGTCAACTTCGAGTGATGACATTCCCTCAGAACCTCATCTATCAATCCATTAATATCAGGAACAATAAGTCATCCTTTCTTTCAGAGCCAACCCTCTTGGTCAACTTTGAATTCCTTATCCTCTGGTTCTAACTTCTAGACAACTAGCTTTTCATCTCACTTTTGGCTTTCTCCAATACTTTTGATGAGAGTAGGTCTTATCGATAATCTTGCCATTTAGGTTCCAACTCACACCGTGGTCTGAAATCAAGTCCTAACAAGTACTCATAGTGCTTCCATTCCGAAAACATTGCTCCCAATCCTGCATGTCTTCGGCTCAACGCATCTGCAACTGCATTAATTTTACTAGGAGTATATGCTATATCAAAATCATACGATGCCAGAAACTCTAACCACCATTGCTGCCAAAGATTAAAATCCTTTTGAGAGAAAAGGTACTTCAATGACTTGTTATCCGCAAACAACTCGAATCGAACTCCCATCAGGTTATGTCTCTACATCTTCAGAGAAAACACGATCGCTACTAACTCCAAGTCATGAGTTGGGTAATTCCTTTTGTGCGACTTCAGTTGTTGACTTGCATAGTCCATAACACTATCCTTCTGCATCAGTACAACTCCAAGTCCAGTACTGCATGCATCGATGTATACCACCATTTCTACATTCCCACTTGGAATCATCAAAACAAGAGAACTCATCAGTCTTTGTTTTAGGATTCCAAAAGCTTGCTCACACTTCATATCCCGTATGAACACTTGATTCTTCTTCGTCAATCCTGTTAATGGTGCAGCTATCTTGGAGAAATCCTTGATAAAACAACGATAATAACCCTCTAACCCAATCCATCGCATTCTTAGGTCTATCCATGTCCTGGATTGCTGCCACCTTAGCGGATCCGTCGTTATTCCTTTTCCAGAAACAACATGGCCCAAGAACCTCACTTCACTCTTCCAGAACTGGTACTTTGAGAACTTAGCTCTCAACAATGCTTTCGTAAGATCTCCAAAACAACTCACAAGTGCGTCTTATGCTCTTACTCATTCCGGCAATAAAACAGAATATCAACCACGAACATAAGCATGAACTTATTCAACTGATCCCTGAAAACCCTTTTCATAAGATCCATGAAATACGATGGCCCGTTAATTGACTTGAATGGCATCACCAACCATTCGAAGAAACCAGATGGTTTCTTAAAATCTGTCTTCGGCACACAATCCTTCTCCACACTCAACTGGTGAAAAACCATTGCCAAATCCATCTGAGAAGACATCTTGGCTTTGTGAAGATGATCAAACAAGTTGTCTATCCTTGGCAACATATACTTGTTCTTCTTGGTCACCTTGTTCAGCTCACGAAATTCCACACACAATCTCAAAGATTCATCAGCCTTAGTTGCAAACAAAACTGGTGCACCCCATTCAGACGTACTCCTCCGAATGAATCTTTTCACAAAATATCACGAACTTGCACCTCTAACTCTCACTTTTCTCTAGGCGACATCTGCCTAAGGGCCATAACGATCGGTCTAGCTCCTTCGACCAAATCGATCCTAAACTCAATCTTGCAATGCGGTGACAAATCTTTAAATACTTCAAAGACATCATCAAACTCACCAATGATCGGCACAGATGACAAGTTCTCTTGTGGAATCATAAGAGAATATAAAAACTTACGATGACACCATCTTTAGTCTTACATTGAATCACAACCACTTACCCTTCCACGTTCCCAACTGTCACCTCAAGCTTCTCACAACCCACTTTTGCTGCATACCTCTTGAGCCTGTCCATACCCAAAATGTTCCCAAACCTAGTGGAGTTCAAAACAAAGCAGTCATGCACAAAAGAGCAATCATGACTCGATAACACTAGACCATGACAACTCATACACAAACTGGACAAACCCCCAACTGGACTAGTCACAACCAAAGGTCTATCACAAGTCTTGGGTTCCAAAACCCAAGCGGTTACCAAGCTCATTGCAAATGAAAGAGCGATGCTCTAGTATCAAACAACACTCAAACTAAAACATCTCTAACGGAAAGAATACTTTGAATGATGACACTTTTTCCTTTTCCCTCCGCCGTAGGAGCTCTTGAAGAAGATGGCACAACTTCCAAAGCATAAGCCGCCACTATCTGCTTCCCCTTAGTTGATTCTGGACAGTCCTTCTTGTTATGCCCAGGTTTGCCACAATTATTGCACTTTCTCTCAACTTTCTAATTCTTGCAATCCTTGGAGAAATGGCCCTTCTGCTGGCAGTTATAGCAAGTCACCTCGTTTTTTGGCTTTTTCTGGCCATTCTTTCCTTTCTGCTATTGTTGCTTCCTCTTTCTATTGCCCTTATTGTTATTATTACCATCCTACTGTGGTTTCGGAGCCTGTTTGGTTGCAACAACAACAGCTTCTTCCTTGGGAAACAAACTCTCGTATCTCACAGCTTTTTCCACAATCTTCTCGTAAAGGTCATCCAAATGATCAACCAAAGGCCTCCCAGTATATGTGTCCAAGCCCATGATGAACTTCTTGTTCTTCTGATAAGGAGAGTCGATATACGAATGAGCATACTTTGACAAAGCTTCGAAATAAGAAACAAAATCCAACACTAGTCAAACATTCAGCTTTAGCTCAATAAATCTCTTGAGCATAACTGACTTATGAGCGGTTGAAAATGAACTTCATCTCGAACATGAATCGAAAATGATCCAATGTGGTCTCGTCTTTAAGAGTTTCTAGAGTGACAGAGTTCCACCAATCCATAGCTTTGCCCTGTAACTGATTCGATGCAAGCTTCCACTTAGTCGCATTATCAATACCCAAGTCCCTAAAAATCAGAATGTAAGTATCAAGCCATGCTTGAATCTCTATAGTTGGCTCTGTCCCTTTGAAAAGCCTCCCACCAAGAGCAGTGAAGTCCTTACACAGCTTCGCGAAGTCCACAACCCTTGGTACCTGCACCTGAACCCCAACATCTACCGCGGCTTCTCCTGGTGCGGGTACCCTCCTCATGATTGCTGCCGTCATAGCCTGGAACATAGCCGGATAATCTAGTGCACCGCCATCGCCCCACCTAGGAACAATCTCCTCCCTAGCAGTGTGTCTCGATGATCGACAACTCATTCTAAATCTGTAATATAGAATGATTAGTCCATATACGAGAAAATTGCAATGTAGTTCAAGTGCATAGTACTATGCACTAATACATAGTATACATCCATCAGAAATTTACAAATACGTCTCTCATACATTTTTACATGCTTGAACTATGGCTAAAATCGATTAACCAGAGCTCTGATACTATATGTGAGGACCTCCCATAACTCACACACTTAACAAGAGGAATGGTGCACTAGAAGGTGTGCCAACAGCAATGGACGATCATCAACGTAAGATAAACACAAGCGGAACATGTCGCATGACTCGCTGCGCAGAGTAAAAGTATAATATAACAGATACAACAGGCTTATAATAATGAAGTATATTTGAGAAGAAACTTAAACTTTCATATCAACTAGAAAGATCCATACATCACTGGAGTACACCATAAGAGTCCATACAAAATGCCTCACTACAATCACTCAGAGAACACTCAACAAACATAATAGTGTAAACAACAATTAGTTTGTGTAGTAGAAAGTAATACGTAAGCTTCCCGCTTATCATCGCTTCGTAGCACCGTCTCATTAAGATCCATCACCTATCACCTTCTACCTAGTCTTCCCATCCACAATACAATGGACGAGCAGCCTAAGGTAATAAGAGGAAACATAAAACCTTGAATCAGACAACAGTATTATTGAGTGATAAAACAACTTTCTAACCATCTAATTTATCGACATCTACAAAGAAGAAACACTAAACCCGTCTTCCCCACATCTGAAATTGATAGCCTTTATGGCAATCAAAAAGAAAACATAGAAGATATAGCAAACAATTATCTAACATAGACCATCCTAATCGAGAACAACATCCCCAAGCACAAGCCCCGAAGGCCTAAACCAACATCAGACAAGCAACCAAGAGATGTCTTGTTCGATATTGAACAATCTACACAAGACGATACAAGCAAAGAAATCATCATCCATGACTTTGGCTATCACCGACTATCCTCCTTTGAAACCATCATTAGTTGTATGACCGGCTCAACATTATATCGTCTGTCAAGGGCTAATGGTAACTCCATTTCTAGCAAAACTGCATATGCCTTTCATCACTACGTATCTAGGCCTATCAAATTTTTACCCAGGATACTCGACCATTGGACCGACCTTTTAGGCATCCCTATTATACCCTTGCTTTGAGTCCGCTAGAACCTACGACGATGATAATTCCTCAGCCTTCAATATCTCTGGTCATCACCGGCGACTATCTATAAGCTCAAACATTCTTAAGCAGCCATTATCCACGAGCTCAAATATCCTTGAGTCGTTTCTACATTCGTTGCATTTCATCGGTCAACGAAAACTTGAAAACACTTTGAACATTCCTCCTTGAATTCACTTCGAAGTCACGACCATTATTGAGCCAAAACATACATCATCTGGTCGATATTCGATTCACAACATTTCATCCTTTGCTGTGAATAACGTCCATAGCATTTGTGAAACACTATCATTCTTGTCCCGATCCATCTTGGATCGGCCTTTCCTGATCCAAAGAAAACTACGCCCGATCCATTGAAAAACCAGATCGATCAAATGATTTTTATCTTGGCAAATTCATGCCTGATCCATCGCTATTCATAATGTTTCTGGAAATGCTGTGATTCCGGCCGATCCGATCCATGGAAACTATGTCGATCCATTGGCCTGAACCCTTTCCCAGTACATCAATATGCTTGACTGATCCGATGTTTTGAGCCCAATCCATGGCCTTTGACGCTTGCCGAATCCATGATCAAGAATAATGTTTGTCAAATACTGTCGAACTCAACCAATCCATACATGTTTGCTTGATCCGATCCGTAGGATTTGAATGCTACCGGTCCAATTTTTCACATCTCATCCATCAAAATCTTGCCCAATCCTTCCTATTTCCACATGAACACATGCTGATCCGTCATTTCTTGGAGAAGAACTCAGACCGATCCATGATTAAAACTTCGCCAATTCATCATTTCTCGAACACTTGCAACTCAACTTGACCAAAAGCAATCGATTTCGATCCAACCAATCAACAACAAATTCAACCAACAATCATTAAACATTAGGACTACGATTATTCATCATTCAAACAAAAGAAATTCACCAAATTAATAATTAACAATAAACAAATCAATAAATGGATCTAAACATAGAATTAACACATGAATTTACTGATTTAAGTTACTAAATTATATACTATGGTGATTCAAATGAAAATATACTTACCAAGATGTAGATTTAAGTGAAAACAACTTGAAAAGATGAAAATAGGATCAAACAACCCATATACTCGATTGAATCCATGTGAGAGATGCTTATCACTCACCAAATCTTCAAATTAGCACTAAAAGGACAATCCACAAATACGAACAGTGAAGAACGATCTTCAAATTGCCTAATTTGATGCGATCTACTCTCTCTTGATGTTGATCCAGCCTTACTTGATGTAGATCTTCAATATCCTAAAGTACATCTAAATTTAATGGAGGAGAGATGTATTTGATTGGAGTAGGGAGAATATCAAACCCTAACCAAATAAGAAATGAAGAAAGTACACCATTCTCCTTGCCTCAACCCCCCTATTTATAGCCATCTAGCCAGCCCACTAATGCGCCTCACCTAATCAGCCCACTAATGACTAATTAACCTATCAAGAAATTGTGTAACATAAAAACAGCGATTCCTCCCAAACTGCTGAACCAAATCATTAAGTGACCACTTTACGGAATCGGAAACACCATTTCCTTTCTAATGAAATCTAACTTAGCACCTGACTCGATCCTAGTCAAAAGTTACTCCTTGTACAAAACTGACAAGGGCAAAATTGTCATATATAAAATTGATTAAAATCATGGACATGTCTCACATCCCCATAACCAATATATCAAATTATTAGAATGATCCGACCCTAAAAAAATAGAAATATTTTACGATCCTCCGATATGTAAAATGCGGGTCGTCACACTTCTCTTTTGCTATACAAGCAAGATGCGAGGGTCAATATTCAATGCATGAACTACCACCTCAGGGGATATACCACACATATCAACATGACTTGTAACACCCCACGTCCATTAATGTCACTCACAAAGGGAATGCATTAACTTCCATGGAGGTTTTAAGTGAATATAGAACAGAAAAATTACAACAAGACAGATAATAAGTAGTACTTGGAAATCTAAAACTTTATTTCATTGCAGCGGAAATTAAACATGTTTGTTACATCATAAAACCATAAATTAGAGTTAAGTACCGTATCCATCTTGATAAAACAAAATACATAATCCCATTACATAAATAGCCATTAAAGAAGATAACAAGCTGGACTTTACTTCAACGGTCCAAGCTAATCAAGCTCCACTAGATCTGGGCCCACCCTGAGGACCTGGAGGGGGAAAAAGATAGAAATAGAGGGGGTCAGACATAAAGTCTGGCGAGTATGATAATTCTAACAATACTATTATCAAAATAACTAGACTAAGGCATAAGCTGGAAAACAAGGAAATGTCTATGAACTATTGGGTATGGAAGAGCAGATAAAGATAACGTTAAAGGCACACCTAATACTAACGAATAATTACTATAGTGCACCACACCAGTCACCCTAAAGGTTGATCCAACTTGCTTCACTTAGAAATTTTATAAATAACTTCGTGTACCCCTAGCTGACTACATAGGTGCCGCCTGCCCCTATCTCCGCTAGGTGTACCCCACTACCCACTTTCGATCGGCTTCCTACTCGTAGATACCTGTGCTGGTCCTACAGTGGGGTGTATCACTCCCCTAAAGTGGCAACCCGATACAACTTAAGAATGCACGGCTTATACCTACACGATGCAACAACGTCTTACCTACCAGCCCGGGTCCACACACGCATATGAAACCCATTGGGCTTGCGTTGCCACCGCTAACCCGTTTTGGCCTATTATAGTCAAGCCCAGTATGCGTGTCCCGTCCTCGACTTGGGTCGAGTGCACAAAGATACGTTTGGGTTACTGGTTGAAATGGGCGCCTACAAGCTATCCACCTAAGCTTGTCCCCACTAGTATATCTCACTTAACCCTCTTCTTAGTCATGTTCATTTACCTGTGTGTTTGGTTAAGTCTTACTAATCGTATTTCAAATGCCACTAAAGGCACCCACTAGATTCCTCATGCCACCCAAGGCACCTACTTAACCCCCATGTCCCTGTGACGACCCCAAATCCCGTACTGACGGAGACAAGGGTTATCTTTGGAACATAACACAGAAACAGATAATAGCAGAACAGAATAATTAAATACACCAGAAAATGAACAATAGAATATACTTGATAAATGTAATCATCAGAGTTACACAGTATATAGGATCTTACTTAGTACAAATACAGTTCAGCTATACATAAATGTCTACAGCGGAAATAAACAAAATATGTACAATAGGAGCTGAACAACATAAAAAGAGATAAATGATAGAATCCATCTTCAGCTCCAGCTATCCAGAAAGAACCAGCTAAACCTGAATACAAGGCTGCCCGTGTAGAAAAAGGGGCACCCGAGTTTGAAAGTGAAACAAACTACGAGTCAGTCATGGGACTGATATGAGAAATCTACTCAACAAATATATAATTTGGCTAATCACAGGACCACGCCACTTTCGTGGAATGGGTTTACTCCATTGGATTGCCAGTGCTTTAAAACAAATATTTCTTTTAAACATCGCTATGCTTTTTATAAAAATGAAGCCGTTATAAGACTCAGTTCCCATCACACAATGCAACGCAAACCGGAGGATAGAGTTTTTACCTTATAACGACCAAAATATGCTTGATACGAATAAAACAAAGGCATTTCATATTATTGCTAGTGTTTATATGTTTTGAAAACAATTTCAAATCATAACTATCAATCATAGACGGCATGGGTACCATATATCATGTCGCCATATGTATATATATATACAATCAAAACCGCACGGTGTCGTATTTGGAAATTGGATTTCCGTCATGAACCAAGGCAAAAGATAGTCCTTACTGAATTCGAGACAATCTAGCCTACCATGTCTCAGGAACAGCCGCAACTACCCCCTGGATCATCAGGGCCGGTCCACCGATGTGGATTATTATGCCTGAACAATACGTCTCCCCGCCCTATGGGGCGCAAACGAGCCAACGAATGACTCCATCGGACTCAGATCGTCCGATCAAACCGAGGCGTCTCGCAACAGCAACAACCACATAGGTGAAAAGTATATAAATGTCAGGGCTGGTAAGTCACTGACACCACCCTAGCTATAAAGAAACGCATGCCCTCCCTGAGGTCCTTCTCCCGTTTCTGGTTCATACCGGGGTGTGAGGCTCGCGAATTCACATTATACACAAGGCTATGCCGCACTGGCGGGGCTTTGATCATCACCACAAGACTTTGCTTTTCAACAGAAGCCTTGATCATTTGCCACTTAGGCATGCCACACTAGCAATTCATGCCATGCGACTGATGTCCATCGATATACAACCTCTGAGCTCGTACGTTTCAAAGAAGGGCGTTAAGCAAAAGAATAAATTCTCCTCCACCAAACAGATGTATATTTAACCGAGATCAATCAACACAGAATAAAATCCAATGTCAGACACACAGTCCATTTACAAGTCCGTTCTGGATCTGAACGGAACCGGAGGCACTAGATACCTCGCAAACCCATCGATCACCACGTACGTCTGGACGATCACCACTCATTATCCATATTTCGGGATGCCTCCCAATCAGGACCTCGGTTACCATCCAAACGAGGTGAAGATCTCCGGTCTTCGACCACCGTCTTCATCTTCGACTTTCAATCGTCGGTCAATTATTTGAAATGAGAATTAACTCGGCCTTTTCAAATAATTCACGTATATTTAGAATTTCACATCAATTTACTTCAATAGTTAAATTATTCGACAACACTAATTTTGTTCTTTAAGGTAATTTTCACACCAAACACATTCAACCATCAAATACCACATAAATCGAGCAAATTCAGTTTATTTCCATTCCATATTGTTTATGGTATTTTATAACGATTTATCGCTATTTTTATTTATTTTAAACTAGCCAATTTATTCAAAACGACGCTTCGGGCCATAACGCGACCGTGGCGCTGTTTTTCTTCAGATTTGATTTACATGTATCTGAAAATCTAACCGTTGGATCTTCACACAATTTACATCATTAGAAAGGTCTTTTCGAAACGAATCCAACGGTTCCAGTTTCGGGAAAATCTGACGGTCGGATCTCCCAGTACAATCGTTTGAAGTTTCGATTTCAAAATACGAACTGCAGCGTCGTTATTCGATTAAATATAATTATATTCGTATATATTTAAATATAATCATTTCTGGCGCTGTTTTTCTTCAGATTTGAATTAAACATTCTAGACAATCCAACCGTTGGATTTTTACAAAGTTGGTGCCGTTGGAAAGAATTTTCCAAAGCGAACCCAACTGTTGCGGTTTCGGGAAAATCCGATGGTCGGATCTCCAGGTACAATCGTTTGAAATCACGGTTTCAAAACACGAACTGCACAGCCACGTTTCATTTTAATTCTATTTATATTTATATATTTATATAAATATAGTTCATTCAACAATTGCAATATCGTTTTCACTTCAAATATTTCACTAACGCCTTTAAATTTTGGAAAATTTCGCCATAACTTCCTTTGTACGGGAGGGGCTGGGAAAATTCCCAAATAGCCACACGGGCGTCTCATGTCAAAAAGAAAAAGAAAAAGCCAAGCAGCCAGCCAACAGGCTCATAAAATCATCACCCAAACAAAACAGTAAATGTGTACCTATTTGTCGGGCACAAAATTTTATTCCTCTTCTCTAGCCCCTTTGCTATAACCTGTTCAAAAAATATGCATGTACATATATACAGTTCTTATCACTTATCATTTTCCATTCAACTTCATATTTGATTCCATTTGGTTTAAAAGCGTCATTCATTCTAATGTTACATGCATAGGTAAAAATCACGTAATTAGCTAATTAATGAATATTTCAACGCATGCATATTTACTTGAACGAGTTGCTATTTTTAACACTTCCCATTTCAACAATTCGTGTGTATAAAAAAATGTGATTTTTATTTTAAAACAATTCATTTCAAAACACTATTACTTTATATAGTTTATATAGGTGATAAAAATGGGATTTTTATCATAAAACAATTTCTTTTAAAACGAGATTATTTTACATAGTCCATATAGTTGATAAAAGGTGATTTTTATTATGAAACAATTTATTTCAAAATAAGAATACCATTCAACACATGAATTTCAATCCCACGAATGAATATCGATTCAACACATGAAGGTTTTCTATAGTTTCTGTATATAGATAAAAATGTGATTTGTATATTTAAAACACGAATACCATTCAACACATGAATTTCTAATCAACGAATGAATATCGATTCAACACATGAAGGTTTTCTATTCAATGAATAAATATAGTTTCATCAAATGAAAATAATTCAAACACATGAATATTATTCAAAATTTCGGCAGCATAACGGCAGGGTAGTTAAAACCGGGACCGTCCCTAGTACGGCTCCTCGCTCTACCTTAAAACCTCGCGGTTTTTGACAATGGGGATCATGCATCTAGTTCGCACGCAGGCGGCATGTATATATTTATTTCATTTCCACAAACTAATCCTATGTGGTTTCAACCAAATATTTTTCAACCACAAATGGGTATTTTTCAACCACAATCAATCAATATCAACCACAAACAATCCCAAACAACCATTCGCTATCAATCAATTTTCACACCAATCACAATCAATAAATATCGTCCACGGTTTGTGGACGAGGGGCGTATATATATATATATATATATATATATATATATATATATATATATATATATATTTATAGCAATTCACTTCTATTTCAACACATATATAATTTTTACAATGCATATATAACTTATACATCGAACGTACAACTTATACAACACTTATACATGAGGTGTACAACGCTCATATAACTCATACATCGAATATATAATTTATACATCATCGTTTTCCATATTGTTTTTAAATCAGAAATCTCACTTTGGGTTCCACTCCACCAAAAATAGCAGAAGGCTCAGAAAAATATGCGGTCTCTTCTAAAATGTAGAAGACGTCCACACGGTCACGATGTTTCCTGTTTCATCGAATTTCGTTAACGAACGAAAAAGATACGATTTTTCAAAGGTTTGCAACGGTTTAAAGGTGTTAACATCAAATTAAATAAAATCAGCTGTATATCTTCCTTTTGATTCAAAACTAGGTTTTGAATTATCGCGAAATCCGTGAAGCTGGACGACGATCGGGTGCTGCAGCGTCGAAGAGCTACGAACGACGCTCAGATCGGTGGTAGGCACGGCCAGTTCGGTGGTCGGAGGCGGGAGATCGATGGTGATGTTCGGCGACTCTTCCCTGGCGCGATTCTCGAGGTAGACGAGGCGATAGGGGTCGAGGAAGGTATGGATTTGTAGAGGGGAGTGAGGGCTTCAAAGTTTGGGTGGTGGCAGGGCCTGGTTCGTCGTGGTGGCGCCGGAATTTGGCCAGGAAGTGGAGAGTGTTTCCGCCGTCGCGATTTTCAATCGGGGGAGAGAGAGTTTGACCGTCCAATGAGAGTTTTTTATTTATTTATTTATTTTAAAAATCCCAAAAATACCCCCTGTTCCACACGAACACCAATCCAAACCCAACGACTGTCGTCCCTAGCGTTTTACCCCCATTCCGAACACAATGGGATATGTTTCGTAGGCCCATTCGAATGTTTCAGTCAGTTTTCCTTCAAATTAAAATATAAAACATTCAATATTTAATTTGAACGTACATTTCAATTTGCTAGGGCCACAAACTGATTCGAAAAATTCCAGAAAAATAAATCTAGCTATGTTTTGACGATACGGTCCCAACAAAACTTGTTTCGTCGAATTCTGAGACCGTTTGCAAAAAGGCCCATTTCTGGTCGATCCAATTTAACTATAATTGACCAAAACACATTTTCCTTTGCCACGCTCACACATTAGCTTCAAAAATTATGAAATTTGAAACCTAGCAATAACATCACATCCCGGACCCAACAAAAGTGGTTTCGTCGAATTCCGAGGTCGTATGCAAAATGGCCAATTTCACGGGCTATATAAATTCCATATCGACCGTTCTGAAAATTCATTCGGCCATAACTTTTGCTTTCTGCTATGAAAATTCGATTTTTCAGATTCGTTAGAAAGGTATTCACTAACAGATTTAAATATTTTTGGTTTCGCTAAAATCCGTTTTATTTTGCACCCGGTACAGTCCGACAAAGTTTGAATTCAATTTTTGAAACTGCAGCGCCATTTCAGGCCTTGTTTATAATTATAATTAATTATATTCGTTTTCAATTGTCGATTCAAACTCAGTTTTCATTGCTATTATTTAAAATATTTATTTTAAATATTTAAAATCCATTATTTTAGCCAATATAAAATTTTTAAATTGGTTCAGATTTTCTGGGTCGTTACAGTCCCACTTCACATGTTTATCTGGTTAAGTATTTCTTAATTCATTCAGGCCATAACCTCATAAAGACCTCTCACATTAGACTGGCATTTATGGCAGCTGGATTCGTCAGGCGGGTCCTGGCAGTCTTACACCATAAAAGAGTCTAACCTCGTGTCTTTACAACTGTTATGCTTTAATTTGGGCCTAGGACCTCTCACATTGGGCTGAAATTTGTGACTACTGGATTTGCCGGGCGGGTCCTGGCAGGTTTACGTCACAAATGAGTCCAACCTCGTGTCCTAAGCATTGATTATCACTTATAATCTTTTACCCCAGTTTTAAATATATCCCTATTCAAATCATTAATTAATTCCAATTTTAATGATGTCCATAATTGACTCAATTATGGCCATCCACTTACGGTATGCAAAACCATATCAATTGCATCCCGATTTCTTAATACTAAATCCTTAATATTACCCCTACCCCACGTTATACGTTCGCTTATTCAACGCAAAATATACGTTAGACTCGAATAGTCTAACTCATAGCACAAAGATAAATTATCACAACATATAGACAAATAAAATAGATCTAATCATAATAGGGGTGAAACTTGCATAAAACTACACATGTCATGGATCTAAAGGTGTCAACTTGTTTGGTTAAATGTCACAATTTACATAATATGATCATAATCCAAATTCATGTATAAACTTGCATATGTGGTTTATGCAACATAATGATGGTGTAAACTAGCATCTAACCCATAGAACTCACACATGTTATAACCTAATTTTAGATCTAAATAGATGTCATAGGATATGTGAGATTATACATACTAATCAATCTAAACTTGCATAGGTACATGTGATTTATCATGTGAATCATCATAGCCCAAACATATATATAATCAACTTCATGATTTGATCAAGCATAAGCTAACTATAACATAAATAATAACATCATGACTTTGTAACATCGCAACTTAGCATAGAAACTTTCAACATATATAACATCATCATCACATAACATATGATTTACAACATACATGATAGCAAAAGCTTTACAACGTATATAATCAATAATTCACATCATCCTCTTATAATCCATATCACAACTTAATCTAATTAGTTTGCTAATAATCTTATTAAAATCATCATACTCACAATTAGAAAAGAAAGAGAGTCTTGATTTGCTTTAGAGTTGAGTAGAATTAGAGTTTTGATTAGCTTTCTTCCTTCTTAGTTGGCGGCGGCTACACTGAGTTCCATGGCGATGGCATGACGGCGGCTATTCTATTTTTCATGTGAATTTAGAGTGAGAGACTACCTAGGTATATATAGAGTTTAGGATTTATTTGGACCGTCAGATCAACTCAGAACTAACCTGAACAGTTAAATTAGCCAACTCAGCCCTAAAGACACATCAGCAGCTCAAGATTGGGCTTAGCCAAAACCTGGCTGACTGGACCAGGTCGACTGCGCAGTCAACCTGATCCCTGGGGGTGTCGACTGCCCAGTCGACTCCCTAGTCGACCTGGGTGCTGGGCGGGAAATTTCCCGCCTGGCATGTTTGACTTCGAATTTTGAATTTTCTGAAACTTCTGATGGCCATATCTCCTTCATATGAAGTGCAAATCACGCAAACTCGGACTCTATTTCAACCAGAATTCCGAGACGAACACAATGGCGCAACCCGTTTCCCACAATTCTCATGTCTGAGATTAGTTATTCTTTAATTTGTGAATATTAATATTAATAGAATTACGGGGTGTTACATTCTTCCCTCCTTAAAGGATTTCGACCCCAAAATCTTCAAGTCAAGAAGAATGTATACCCTAATATCAATCATCCATCTACTCAACCATCAAACACAGGCATCCATTGTCCTTATAGACTTCTAATGCTTTCATGTTTAAATGCACAGTGTGTGTATATGTCCATATCTAATGCAAAATCAGGCGGTCCACTGATTCAGTTGACCTCCTTAATGCAAACCATGATAGTGCCATGCGTCCATTATGTATGCGAAAGAACCCTATCGATACATATTATTTCTACATGTGTGCACAACCATTCACCAAAATGCGGTATCCATATGATAGCACAACCATTATACATCCATTAACTTAACTATGTACACACATTTATATGCAATATGCAATATGAAGTGACTGAGCCGATCTAGTGCCTAAAGTGTGTGTATATGCATCCACGAGCAACCACTAGCAAACACTTGCATCCACTTTGCATCCATCATACATAACATGTCTCAAACACATGTTTCAACCATAGGATTATCCTAACTAAAGGTCAAAGATACTAGCGAGAGGACATACTAAAGATAAGATAAGTACAAGCTAAGCGACAAAGGAGAAATTAAAAGACATACCCTCAAAAAGAAAAGGGTACAACGAATGCATCTTCACTTCTGTCTCCCAAGTAGCGTTGCTCTCATCATCTCCCCATTGCACTTTGACTAGTCTGACCTCTCGATTCCTAAACTTCTTGATCTTCAACCCAAGAATGCATGTAGGAGCTCGTTGAATCGTCGCATCACGCTCTATCTCCACCTCTCTAAGCAAGCTCGGCTCTACCACTTCCGCGGTCTCGTGCAAGCACTTCCTCAAATGTGACACATGGAATACGTCGTGTACACCACTAAGTCTCTCAGGCAACTCCACTCTATACGCCATCTGTCCAATCTTCTCCTTAATAGGAAACGACCCTACAAACCTTGGTGCTAATTTCCCAACCGACACAAAGCAAACAACGTTCTGTAATGGAGACACTTTGATAAAGACCATGTCCCCAACATCAAACTCAAGATCTGTCCTCCTCTTATCCGCATAAGATTTCTGCCTATCTTGCACTGTTTTCATCCTTCTTTGAATCAAATCAATCTTCTCTGAAGTCTCTCTAATCATATCGGGCCCAAGTAAGATCTTATCCGTAGATTCCCACTAACATGTAGGTGAACGACAAGGTCGTCCATAAAGAGCTTCGAAAGGTGCCATGCCAATGCTGGACTTAAAGCTATTATTATATGCGAACTCTACCAACGGAAGATGCTCTTCCCATGTACCCCCAAAGTCTAGGATACATAGCCTCAAAAGATCCTCTAGAATGCGATTCACCCTCTCAGTCTGGCCGTCCGTCTGAGGATGATATGCGGTGCTCAAACATAACTGAGTCCCTACCGCTTCTTGTAAGCTCCTCCAGAATTCGCTAGTGAAGATAGGATCGCGGTCGCTTACTATGCTAGAAGGAACACCATGCAAACGAACTATCTCTCGAACGTATACAGAAGCTAACCATGGAGCAGTCCTCTTACTCTTCACGGGAATAAAATGGGCGCTCTTAGTAAGTCTGTCTACTATAACCCAAATCCCTGTATTACCCTTCCTTGATCTTGGTAATCCGTCCACGAAATCCATCGAGACAATATCCCACTTCCATTGCGGAACCTCCAATGGGTGAAGCAACCCACCGGGCTTCTTTTGCTCCGCTTTTACTTATTGGCACACCAAGCATCTAGCGACATACTCGGCCACATCCCTCTTCATACCGGCCCAAAAGTAAACTCGCTTCATGTCTTTGTACATCTTGTCCCCGCCGGGATGAATGGTCATCTTCGAACGATGTGCATCATCAAGAATAGTCCTCCTCAAGTCCTCGTCTCGTGGTACACAAAGTCTACTATCCCTACGTAACCAACCCTTATCATCTAGGGTATACCTACGGAGATGGCTTGATGACTCCCCTCTTTTGAGCTTCTCCACTAACTCAACCAACTGTGGGTCGTCTCGCTGTGTCTCACCAATCCGTCCCAAAAGCATAGGTCTGACCTCCAAGGATGCTAGCAAACCGGGTACAAAGTCAACGGAAGGTGTAAAGTCAAACATAGAGATGAATTCTAAGTTTCGCCGTTCAACAAACAACGGACTCAAGGACAGCCTTTTCCTACTTAAGGCGTCTGCCACCACGTTACCCTTTCCAGGGGTATATGTTATTTCGAAATCGTAGGACGCTAAGAACTCCATCCACCTTTGCTGCCTTAAGTTCATGTCCTTCTGAGAGAATAAGTATTTTAATGATTTGTGATCAGTGAACAATTCGAATTTCTCGCCAAGAATGTAATGACGCCAAGACTTAAGCGTGAAAACAATTGCAGCTAACTCTAGGACATGTGTAGGGTAATTCTTCTCATGCACCCTCAACTGCCTTCCACCATAGGCTATTACCCTACCCTCTTGCATTAAGACTGCGCCTAGACCTGTCCCACAAGCATCGGTATAAACAGTAAATGGCTTACTCCCGTCTGGCAGCACTAAGACTGGAGCTGAGGTCAAAGCTCTCTTTAAACGTTGGAACGCATCATCACAATCTACGTCCCACGCGAAGACTAGGTTCTTCTTCGTAAGGCGTGTCAATGGAGCTGATATTTTTGCGAAGTCTTTGATAAACTTCCTATAGTAGCCAGCCAACCCCAAGAAACTCCTTTCTTCGGTAGCATTTTTAGGGACCTTCCAATCTTGGATGGCCACCACCTTCGCGGGATCCACAGCTATCCCTTCTTTGGAAATCACGTGCCCTAAGAATCGCACTTCCTCTCTCCAGAAGTGACACTTAGTAAATTTAGCTTTAAGGTTATGCGCTCGTAGAGTCTCCAACACTTCCCTAAGATGCAGGGCATGCTCTTCTTCATTCTTAGAAAAGATCAAGATGTCGTCTACAAAGACCACCACGAATTTATTAAGGTACTCCCTGAACACCCTACTCATCAAATCAAGAAAGTATGCGGGGGCGTTTGTCAAACCGAAGGTCATCACTAGCTATTCATAGAAACCGTCCGGAGTCCTAAAGGCAGTCTTTTCAATGCTATCCTCAGCCACTCTCAACTGATGGAAACCAGTGGCTAAGTCCAACTGCGAAAACACTGAGGCGCCAACTAACTGATCGAAGAGATCGTCAATCCTCGGCAGTGGGTGTCTGTTTTTCTCAGTAAGCTTATTAAGTTCTCTATAGTCCACACAAAGTCTAAGGGAGCCATCCGCCTTCGTGGCAAATACTACTGGAGCACCCCACTCCGATATACTACGTCTTACGAACCCCTTCTCAAGCAACTCCTTCACTGGCTTATTGAGTTCCCTCCTTTCATGAGGAGCCATGTGGCTTACTGGCGAAGATACTGGTTTTGCATTATCCACAAGTTATATTCGAAAATCTATCTCCCGCTTCGGAGGCAAGCCCTTCACCTTCTCAAACACATTCGAGTATTCTTGGACCACTCTAACAGATCGTAGATTCTCCACAGACGCGTCAAGCGATTCTAGATAACTTAGCATAACGAAATTTATGGGATTACAAAAGATTTCGAGAGTGTTGCCAAGGCGTTTCATGAGCCTAACTACTCTCCTTTCACAATCAAGAACGGCCCCATTTCTGGATAACCAATCCATTCCTAAAATTAGCCCATAGCCCGTGAAGCCCAAAACATAAGCATCACATCTAAACTCAACGCTAAGTATAGAAATTTTAAAATCCAAACACATCATGGACAAATAAGCTGAGCCCCCAATTGGATTCGAAACAACTAAGGGATCCTCTACTAAGCTGGTGTTTAAGTGCAGTGATTCAACTAATGATGTAGAGATAAACGAATGCGATGCGCCCAAATTGAATAAGGTACGGACATGATGATCAAACAGAAAAACTAAGCTTTCAACAGATATGGTTCTACCTCGTTCTTGCAGCGGCGGGACCGCGAGAGCCTGAACTTGTCCCCTTGCCTGCCCTGGTTCCATAAGAGCCTGCACCTGTCCTCCCAAGGTAGACCCTGCCCTCTGCCCCTTCTTTGGCCAGTCTTCTTTTTCTTTCTGCAATCCTTGCTGAGATGGCCTGGTGTCCCACAGTTAAAGCATTTTTCTTCCCTTTGCCATTATTGTCTTTACCACCCTTCTTGTTTTGCTGTTGTGGTTTCTTCTGATCCCCTTTCTTCTTGGGTACCTTATTAGCATTAGCGCCTTTCTCCTCGTGCATGAGTGCCATGTCTACTAGCTTCTCAAAGGTGGCCCCCATAGGGATGTGGGTCATAGCCAACCCCTGCAATGGCTCATTCAAGCCATTAACGAACCTCAGAGCCTTCTTCTCCTGCATGTTCACCAAATCTAAGCGAAACCTTGCCAATTGGTTAAATTTGTTGACGTACTCTTTCACTGATAGATTTCCCTGCTTCAATGTCAAGAACCTTTCCATGTATAGATTCTCTTCTGCCTTTGAGAGAAACTTTGCCTCAAACCTACGTCTGAAATCCGCTCAAGAATCAACAGGACGCTCCCCATTAGTGACCTCCCACCAAAACGAGGCCTCTCCCTTCATTAACCAAGCTGCTAATTTGACTTTCCTCCCTTCTTTTACTTCAAAGATTTCTAGCAATTCTTCCACCTCCTTAAGCCAATCTCTAGCTTCCACAAACGTTTCTGACCCTTGAAAAGGTTTTCCACCCATAGCCTTAAATTCCTTGCACGTCTTTGCAAAAGTATCAGCACGAGGAGGGGGAGGAGGAGCGGGTGCAACTGGTGGTGGAGGAACATTGGCTGGACCTGCAGCGGCCCTAGCCTCTAATAACCTCCTATACCATCGTGGTATCGTTACACCATCCGGAAGGTTAAGATCTTCAGCCATGTTGAAACGAAAAAGGAAAGATTCAAAATGGAGAATTCGAAAGATAAAGATATATGGCTATTGGGGATTATGTTTTTCACAAAAACTTTCCTCTTAAAATCACTCATTAAGACATGTTTTTGAAAATACTTCTTCCAAAAATACTTCAGAAAAATAGTTTTTCTAAAAAAATTATCTGTTCTGGTAACCTTAAGCTCTGATACCACGTGTAACACCCCACGTCCATTAATGTCACTCACAAAGGGAATGCATTAACTTCCATGGAGGTTTTAAGTGAATATAGAACAGAAAAATTACAACAAGACAGATAATAAGTAGTACTTGGAAATCTAAAACTTTATTTCATTGCAGCGGAAATTAAACATGTTTGTTACATCATAAAACCATAAATCAGAGTCAAGTACAATATCCATCTTGATAAAACAAAATACATAATCCCATTACATAAATAGCCATTAAAGAAGATAACAAGCTGGACTTTACTTCAACGGTCCAAGCTAATCAAGCTCCACTAGAGCTGGGCCCACCCTGAGGACCTAGAGGGGGAAAAAGATAGAAATAGAGGGGGTCAGACATAAAGTCTGGCGAGTATGATAATTCTAACAATACTATTATCAAAATAACTATACTAAGGCATAAGCTGGAAAACAAAGAAATGTCTACGAACTATTGGGTATGGAAGAGCAGATAAAGATAACGTTAAAGGCACACCTAATACTAACGAATAATTAATACACTGCACCACACCAGTCACCCTAAAGGTTGATCCCACTTGCTTCCGTTAAAATTTTTATAAATAACTTCGTGTACCCCTAGCTGACTACATAGGTGCCACCTGCCCCTATCTCCGCTAGGTGTACCCCACTACACACTTTTGATCGGCTCACTACTCGTAGATACCCGTGTTGGTCCCACAGTGGGGTGTATCACTCCCCTAAAGTGGCAACCCGATACAACTTAAGAATGCACGGCTTATACCTACATGATGCAACAACGTCTTACCTACCAGCCCGGGTCCACACATGTATATGAAACCCATTGGACTTGCGTTGCCACCGCTAACCCCTTTTGGCCTCTTATAGTCAAGCCCAATATGCGTGTCCCGTCCTCCACTTGGGTCGAGCCCACAAAGATATGTTTGGGTTACTGGTTGAAATGGGCCCCCACAATCTATCCACCTAAGCTTGTCCCCACTAGTATATCCCACTTAACCCTCTTCTTAGTCATGTTCATTTACCTGTGTGTTTGGTTAAGTCTTACTAATCGTATTTCAAATGCCACTAAAGGCGCCCACTAGATTCCTCATGCCACCCAAGGCACCTACTTAACCCCCACGTCCCACTTCACATGTTTATCAGGTTAAGTATTTCTTAATTCATTCAGGCCATAACCTCATAAAGACCTCTCACATTAGACTGGCATTTATGGCAGCTCGATTCGTCGGGCTGGTCCGGGCAGTCTTACACCAAAAAAGGAGTCTAACCTCGTGTCTTTACAACTGTTATGCTTTAATTTGGGCCTATTACCTCTCACATTGGGCTGACATTTGTGACTACTGGATTTGTCGGGCGGGTCCGGGCAGGTTTACGTCACAAATGAGTCCCACCTCGTGTCCTAAGCATTGATTATCACTTATAATCTTTTACCCCAGTTTTAAATATATCCCTATTCAAAACATTAATTAATTCCAATTTTAATGATGTCCATAATTGACTCAATTATGGCCATCCACTTACAGTATGCATAATCATATCAATTGCATCCCAATTTCTTAATATTAAATCCTTAATATTACCCCTACCCCATGTTATACATTCGCTTATTCAACGCAAAATATACATTAGACTCGAATAGTCTAACTCATAGCACAAAGATAAGTTATCACAACATATAGACAAATAAAATAGATCTAATCATAATAAGGGTGAAACTTGCATAAAACTACACATGTCATGGATCTAAAGGTGTCAACTTGTTTGGTTAAATGTCACAATTTACATAATATGATCATAATCCAAATTCATGTATAAACTTGCATATGTGGTTTATGCAACATAATGATGGTGTAAACTAGCATCTAACCCATAGAACTCACACATGTTATAACCTAATTTTAGATCTAAATAGATGTCATAGGATATGTGAGATTATACATACTAATCAATCTAAACTTGCATAGGTACATGTGATTTATCATGTGAATCATCATGGCCCAAACATATATATAATCAACTTCATGATTTGATCAAGCATAAGCTAACTATAACATAAATAATAACATCATGACTTTGTAACATCGCAACTTAGCATAGAAACTTTCAACATATATAACATCATCATCACATAACATAGGATTTACAACATACATGATAGCATAAGATTTACAACATATATAGTCAATAATTCACATCATCCTCTTATAATCCATATCACAATTTAATCTAATTAGTTTGCTAATAATCTTATTAAAATCATCATACTCACAATTAGAAAAGAAAGAGAGTCTTGATTTGCTTTAGAGTTGAGTAGAATTAGAGTTTTGATTAGCTTTCTTCCTTCTTAGTTGGCGGCGGCTACATTGAGTTCCATGGCGATGGCATGACGGCGGCTATTCTATTTTTCATGTGAATTTAGAGTGAGAGACTACCTAGGTATATATATAGTTTAGGATTTATTTAGACTGTCAGATCAACTCAGAACTAAACTGAATCGTTAAATTAGCCAACGCAGCCCTAAAGACACATCAGCAGCTCAAGATTGGGCTCAGCCAAAACCTGGCTGACTGGACCAGGTCGACACCTAGGTCGACTGCGTAGTAGACCTGGTCCCTGGGGGTGTCGACTGCCCAGTCGACTCCCCAGTCGACCTGGGTGCTGGGCGGGAAATTTCCCGCCTGGCCTGTTTGACTTCGAATTTTGAATTTTGAATTTTCTGAAACTTCCGATGGCCATATCTCCTTCATACGAAGTCCAAATCACGCAAACTCGGACTCTATTTCAACCAGAATTCCGAGACGAACACATTGGCACAACCCGTTTCCCACAATTCTCATGTCTGAGATTAGTTATTCTTTAATTTGTGAATATTGATATTAACAGAATTACGGGGTGTTACATGACTCCAAGAAAATACATCCAAATTAACTTAGAAAAACAACCAACTCTATTTGCAACTTCTTGCCCAGTTGAGATCCGATATTCAAAACTCATTCAGGATCTCTTTTGGATGAACTGTAGTACGAATCATGATCTCTGCTGGCACTGCTCGATTATCTCCTGTACTATTTTTCCAAGGATCCATTTCTTTCTAATCCCCTCTATGCTCTACAGTGCAGGGGTTGTGCTTTAGCTATTATAAGACAGGTTCACGAATGCGAAGATGGCCTACCACATTCTTCCCTTTATCCTTCTTCTTGGCTTCTCTTACCTCCGTACTGTAGCATTCTATTGCATTATTCTAGTCTCCTCTCACCACACTAACACCTTTTTCTATGGGAAATTTCATCATTAAGCACCATGGTGCTAGTGCAGTTATGAAATCAGCCAAAGCAGGTCTGCCCAGGAATGAAATCATCAATAAGCACAAAAATCTGTTACAAGATAGCCTTCCTTTCTCCTTCTCCTAACTCCATAAGCAGTTCAACTTTTCCAATCGGTTGTTTTGGCTCGCCTGTGAGCCCTTGGATTTTCGTCTGACAAGCTTGCACATCATTCATCAAGAGGTTCATCAGACTGAATGTCTTTTGGAAAAGAATGTTGATAGAAGCACCACAATCAACTAGTATTCTCCTGATCATCGCTGGACCAATTCCGACTGTCACCACCATTGGATCAAGGGTTGTAGCTTCCACACCTTCCGAGTCTTGCTCTCCGAACACAATATCACCATGAGAAATTTTCTGCTGCCTCATGAGAATGGTATTGCTAAGGATCAAGCATTTTTCTCTTTCGAAGCATATTTCAGAGCATTGGAATATCTCTCAATCTCTCCCTAAATCCTACCTATTGGATGATGATCACTAAATATGGTATTGATCACCGATCTCGAATTAGTTGGTGCTGGAGTTCTATCACTTGGACCTAGTTAATTGGTAGGTGCACTTTGCCCCTAAGGAGCGGGAGAAGGATCTGCAATTTGCGGTTTCCTGACATACCGTTGTAGCTTATTCTTCCTAATCAACTCCTCAATCAAGCCTTTTTCAAATGCATGCATTCATTAGTGTTATGACCGGGCTAGTTGTGTAAATGGAAGAACCTTCCACAACTCACTTCTCTATCTCCCACTCTTTGAGGTCATGGAGTTTAATAATATCCTGCATCCTTAGTGGCAAAGTAGATATTCTCTGGGATATCGCTCAAAGGGGTCAACTCTGTGTTTTTGAAAAAGCGAAGTCTCTTGTTATTTTTCTTATCCTTCCTATCGTTATCCCTTTCCCGCCCTTCAACATTCTTATTATGGCCTTAAGTGTCATCATCTTTCTTATCCTCCATAGTATTGCTTCCAGCGACATTCTGGGAAGTGGAAGTATCTTCTTCCAGTCTAATGAATTGCTCCTCCTTTTTATAAAACTTCTCGAGTGTGTTAGGCTTGTTTATCTTCACCCATTTCCTAAACTCGGTCTTCTTATCCATAGATCAAACTAAAGCCATCAATATCATCCGTGGCTCCGAATTCCCAACCTCTGTTATAGCAGTATTGAAATGACTAAGTAAAGCCTTCACCGACTCTCCCGGATTTTGCTCCAGTCCTGATAGCAACATAATATCCTTGGCCTTCGAGGTGTACAACTTGAATTGTTCCATGAATTTCCTTGCCAATTCGGAGGATTGATCTATAAATCTTGGTGGCAGCTTGGTAAACCATAACGATGCTACTCCTTCTAGGTAGGAAAGTAAAGGCACTTAATCTCTTCTGTCGCCCTCCCGCCATTCATATTCCATTCATACTTGTACAGAAATAGATTAGGATCATTAATTCCATTATATGCATGCATGGTTGGAGGGACGAACTTCTTTGGAAACTTATCCTTTCGAATCCTTTCAGTAAAAGGAATTTTACTTGGAGAAAAGTTCCACTCTTTCTCATCTTCATTCTAGCCAAACTTTCCTTCATGATCTGCTTAATCATCTCTAAAATATACTCCTCATCGTTGCATCACTCCACGCGAAGGACGCTAGTCCTTTTACCGGATGATTGTCTAGGCAAGTAATCGCAGTTAGAGAACTGGGGCCCTGTAACTCCAACTTAGGGAGGTTTCCTTTAGGTGGGAGTTGTAATTTTTTGAGAAGTATGCTTTCCAGAATGATTCCCTCTCAACCGTAATTGCTTAAGCACATTAGCATTTTCCTTGGAATCTTCAACGTCGGTGTCACCCCTACCATTTGACAACTTATCCACTTCCTCTACATAGTATACTCGATTGCGATACGAAGCAGAGGAATGTGCATTCTCTTCCAAGTTAATTTCAACTTTATGATTTATGGGATTGGCTTGAACAGCAAGGAGAGCATCTAGCTTATCCATTAAGGCGTTGTTCGAAGTCTTTATTTGCTGGTTTAGGCCGGCAGCAACAACATTCAATTTACCCCGAGTTACACCAGCTCCTGGAGTTTGAGCACCAATCACATTGTTAGTTTGAGGAGTGGTTGTAGCTTCATCAACCACATTTCCAGAAACTCTTATGGATTTACTATTTTTTTTCGAAGATTCCACGATATCGGACAACTTTCGAGTCTTCATAGAAATCCTTTCAACGAGCCTTGCTTTTAGACCTTGCGGATCTATTGTAAAAGAACGTGCTTCAAATATTCCAAATCAAGGCTCTTAACCTTATGGTAGGGAGTCCGAGTCCCACGGTGGGAGCCAAAATTTTAACATTGAAAAATGACGCTAACACCGAGGAGACGCAGAAACACCTTTAAATTGTAAAAAAAGCAAGATTAAGAGCAGAAATAGTAGAAAAAGTAAAGCAGACAACAGATTCATAGTGGTTTAACTCTATATTGGGCCTACGTCCACTCAGAATGCAGTCTTCATTGATTTCTCCATTAAAAAATACAATGCTGATCTTGATTTACACTTTTCTCGATGATTTACAATGATTCTCTCATAATTCTCTAATAATTCTCCGATTCCACCGTAGAAATGTACTCGAATTCCACTGTAGCGAAGATTATCGGATTTGATCTTCGATAATCCAGCTTGGTGAAGAAGTTCGATGATTTCTGAGGAGAATGATGACGAAGAAGCTCAAAAGATGTTGGAGAAGTTTGAAATCAATAATGGCAGCCCTTCTAGAGGAGAAAAGCTGGCCACTTTTATGAATGAGGCGATCGAGCATTTATAGGCGAGGGTAGGAGTGTTGTGGAGTTTGAATTGAAGTGTATACGGTCTACACATATAGATCGGTGATCCATCATATAGACCGACGATCTGAAGTGTTAGCCAGTGCTCTATGTCCTGAACAATCCATTATACACGATTCATACATGTGACTGATCCACCATATGCTCCCCGACCCATGTGTGCCCACCGTGCATTTGCCAACGATCCATGCGCTCCAGAGAATGCCAACAATCCATTGCTTTGTATTGCGATCCATATTCACCTAATCAAATTATATGATCCATGCGTGCCACACTAGTCTGATCCATGCTTAAATGCTGCAACCCGATCCATCGTTTACACCGATCCATGTGTCTACCGATCCATGCATCGACGGTCTATTAGTTTCAATCCATTATTTTTCTTTATAACCGATCCATCATGCTTTATAACTGATCCATCATGCTTTATAACCGATCCATCACGCTTTTCCTCTAACCGATCCATGCTTGCATTATGATGGCCCGATCCATACCATTTGCTTCACTAAATTTAGGTTGATCCGTTGTGTCACCGATCCTCACACGTGCACGATCTCTACACATACTATTAGATTGTTCCAAACATGAGAGATTGACCTATGTGTCCATATATTCTTTAGAGCATGCAATTTTATATAATTTGAAAAAAATGATCGCGTTAATAGGCCCCTTACAGGAGTAAGAGGCTTAGCCATTTATCACAGTTCATAAAAAGCTAAACTGAAGTAATGGGTAGCTGTCGAGTACAGATCATTCCTAGAAACCACAGGTCGTTTTCGTACATGTAGGGAGAAATAGCCATTGTTCATTATCCAATTTCCATCTAGAGTCGCTTGTTGGTGATGATTCCTCCCAATGAGCTAGGCTCACTTCCAGGCCGTTCAGCCGACGAGTGGCCCTAAATCGGGTGTCTAAACAAGGCGTATTCTTGTAGTTGTCCTGTGACACCCCACGTCTGTTAATGTCACTCATTAAGAGAATGCATTAAGTTTTGTGAAGCATTAAAGATAAACAAAAACAAAAACATTACAAGATAGATGTAAAATAGCAATAGAATTTTAAAACTTTATTTATGATAAAACATCGTGGTTCAAAACATAGTTACATCATAAGTATGAAATACATAAAACCAAATACATCAACTTTAAACTTTTGTCTTGTACTCATAGTTCCCTATAAATATAGCCACATCAGAGAAGACAGGAAGTCAAAGTAGTACATCTAAGCAGCTCCAAGCAGAATGAAAGAGAGAATACAAATCAAGTCTGAGTATTCCCACCTTGAGAACCTGGGGGAGAAATGGAAGAGAGAGAAGAGGAAACAAAATGGATCAGACATAAAGCTTGGCAAGTCCAGTTGCTTTTAACATATAAATAAGTATCATGACAGACATATGAAGTGGATAAGAGAGATAACAACATCAAAAGACAAGTAAAACAGACTGAGCAAAATAAGCAGAATAAACAGAACAGAATAGGTTACGCTTCTCTAATAATTTCTCTGCACTAATACTAGTACAACAGAAACAAGATGATCCCAACAAAAAATTAATGGTAGTTTTAGGTGTTCTCTAATAATGGGTTTTACCCAAAATAGAATTAATCGGTATCTAAACAGAAATAACGGGTGTTAACCCAAATAGGAATATAGGTGCCCCACAGAAACATACATGACTAGATATACCCTAATTACTACCCCCCAATCGATTGGCTCCGTAGCCCGTAAATACCCTGTGTCAGCCCTATAGTAGGGTGTATTACTTCCTATAGTCGCAACCTACAGAAAGACACAAACCTGTTTACCGGTGCCACATCGACTTATTTTCCCAGAGTAAGACGTACTCGTGCACGCACATGAGTCCTTTGGAACGCGCCAGTACACACCTCCTCCCAGATGAACCTCTTATAACTAGCTCAATAAGCGTTCCCGAACCCCTACCTAGTGTGGGGGTCCCCCTTTAATACCAAAATGGGTTACTGACTAATATGGGCCCCACGCAACAGTTGACACAAGCCAACCCTTATAGATCTTGTATCCACAATTAACTAGGATTTTGACAGGTTATGCCTGACAGATTTAACAGATTCGCACAACCCCCTACAGATTTACGGGTTAAACTTTACAAAGTTAACGGGTCCATATAACTCCAACAGATGTAACATGTTAAGTTTTCTAGATTAACAGGTTTGTATACCACCACAGATTTAACAGGTTTACTTAACCCCACAATTTTAACAAGTTTACTTAACCTGTAATACCCCACATCCGTAGTGTCACTCACAAAGGGAATGCACTAAGTTCTGTGGAGCATTTTAGGGTAAAAGATGCAGATAAATTACAAGACAGACAAAATTAAAATAGCGGAAAATAAAACTTCAATTTATTGATAAAATAATTGGTACAACAATTGTTTTCCAATATCAGAGTATCATCTGTCTTACAAAATAAAGAAGCATAAAAATACATTTATATTCCCCAGTGTAACATAAGCCAGCCATATCAATCCAAAATCGATGTATCCAAGAATCTTCAAGCTTGAAAAGAGCAACCACCCCAAAACTAATCTGAGCTATACTATCCCCACCTTAACTACCTGGGGGGGGAACGGAAGAAAATAAGACGAAAGAAAACTGGGTCAGACATAAAGTCTGGTAAGTTCAGTTACTTCTAGCATGTGAACAGGGAAAAACAAAACGACATGAATTAACTGAATACAAGACAATACCATGATGATAGGGTCAACAAGATAAGATAAGATTAACACAAGATATGCTAAGACAAGATAAACTAGATATGCTTTAATACTTTCTCCGCTTCGCTATTAACTTGTTATTATGGTTTCTATGTCTCTGCACCACCTAACTAGTGTCCTGACTAGTAATGTTAATGTGATCCCAATCCTGGTTTTTTCGGTTGCCTTCAGGCATACATTTATTGTTTATTACCTAGATTTAATCTAGGGTTCATGCTATCTACTGAACGTTGCCCTTTAGTCTAGGATACACTAACTAGAGTGGTATATGTTCCTAAACTTTCCCCATGCATGTATCGCGAATCGTTATCGCTTGTCTAGATGCACATGTCATGTGCTGCCCGAGTTCCGTGTCAGGGCTACTCTAGAAATACGAAACTCGGTCGGGAGCTTTCAGATATCTGCCGATGCAGATGCTAAAGTCTGTTTTTATTCCAGTGGCTATGGTCCCACTTGAGCCCTCCCTCAACTAATGAAAGGCACACCTTGAAAAATGAGAACTATACGCAGGCCCCTTATGCCCCCACTAAACTATGGCCATCCGCAACCATAACAAGATAGCAAGTATTTGGTCTGTTGGAGTTCTCCGCCTTCCCGCTTCATGTATCTCGATTGACTGAAGATGGATAGTAGACGACGAATTGCTATCACAGGGCTACCGTTTTCTCGTCGAATCACGCTGGTCCATCCTAGTCTTTAGGTTGCCATATATTGCAACCAGGGCATACCCTCGGTTCTTCTAACGCAGACCTTAACCTCTGTGTGCCCAGGAGAAACTTCTGCAGCCTCACAAAGGGATACTAAGAGTACCCTCACGTCCCCTCGAAGCCTCGGGCTTCGTAACCCAATTCGTTGGAGCCTTCTTTAAAATTAGATGGACGTTTGCTCCTTCTCGGGTTATACTAAGAATTACTACTTAGTTCTCTTTTTCGTCAAGTTAGATTGGTTCAGTGTCATTAGTCAACCTAACTTAACCCTCTTTATTTATCCTGTTAAACTGGTTAAGTGTTATCAGTAGTTCATGTTGACTTAACCCTACCATAAACCAAGTTATATTGGTTAAGTAATTCTTATTACTTAACCCTACCCATTCATCCTGTATTGGTTAACTGTTCCTTTTTAACTTAACCTTGCCCATCTGTTTTAACTAACATGATATTAATGGTTAAGTATTATCCCTTCATGTTTTAAACTTAACCTTATTCATTTATCACACTCTGATGGTTAAGTGTTTAATTTTACTTAACCCTACGGTCTAGTTCAGCTAACACATCAAATTAGCTAAGTGTATTAAATTTACATAACCCCAAACTCTAGTCTAGTTAACATGTTAAATTGGCTAAGTGTATTAACTTTACTTAACCCAACCTCTAGTCTAGTTAACATGTTAAATTTGGTTAAGTGTTCCTATGGACTTAACCCTCCCATTCTTGCTTAACTGTGTTAAGTTGGTTAAGTGTTCCTATGGACTTAACCCTCCCATTCTAGCTTAACTGTGTTAAGTGTCTGTATGAACCTAACCCCACCCATCGGTTTAGTTATCATGTTGAATTGGTTAAGTGTTTTAGTTAACTTGACCCTACCATTCTTGTTCTAGCTTTAATTAAATAAATTAAAGGGCTACCACTCACATTAGACAGATATTATTGCGATTACTGGATGTGCCGGTTGGTTCCGGGCAGGTTAACATCGGAACTCAGTCTAACCTCGGGTTAGGTGTATTCGTGTTTTCTATGTTCAAAAGGGTTTTGATTAATTTCCAAATCTGGTTTTGAAAGTAACCATCCCGTCCGTCGGATCAGTTAGGGATAGCCAGGGAGAGCAGGGAACTTGTATTTTCTAAACCCAAGCCTAGACACTATCCTCTCTGTCACCCTAGAACTTTCTGGTGTATTTATTAAAAGAGATGTCATTAATAAACCTTTCGTTTGTCTATAAACAAATTGTTAACAATTTATCCTCAAAGTCCATTTTCTTTTCTTTTTTTTATATAAATTTGGCCTATACTATATTCATTTGCCATGCCCATTAGTATACTTATATTCTAGGCCCAAGTCTTGACTTACCTATTATTTAACCCAACTTGCAGTTTTAGGCCAACTTAGGTCTAATATTCTTATTTCATTGTCAAAACTAGATTTAATATCCTAGTTTATAATTTATGGCCAAAACTTAGTCTATGAACAATTTATCGTTTGTGGCAAATTCTATAAGTAAATTACTCCTAATTTACTTATTCCATTATTAGTCTTTTAATGTACATTGTCACATTTATTATTATGGCCCCTTTTCCCTATTTATCATATTTATATTTTTTTTGGTATGTAAATTATACCAGATTAAGTGTCACTAACCATAATTATTCTAAACATGACAATTACTCACAATTATGACTAAATTCAAAATTGTGCTAATATACTTATTATGCCAAATTAACTTTAATTTAGCCAATTCTTATTGAACAACTAATTCACAGTTTATGGAAAAACTAGAATTATTATTCTAGTTTACAGTTTTATGCCTAAAATTTAGCTTACTTGAAATTACTAAATTTAATATGTCATATTCCATCATTTATGTCAAATTTCACAACTTACGTTTTAATAGGCATATCATAATACACATTCCAAATTATGCCAATTAATATGAATTTCATGTTATACCCAAATCGTATTCCCATCGTTCATATAATCGTGATTCATCCTAGATTATAGATAAATCTAGGTTCATGGAAAAAAAGGGAATGAACCAAAATGCCATGAAAAGATAAATATAATAACTAGCATAGGATGATAATTTACTAATTTCAGATCTAACAAATTACACTGAATCAATTGATTTTAAGCATCGATAGCCTATAGATCTGATAATATTATGACATGGAAAGGGTTGAATAATAACATAGGTTCATGTATATGGGTACATCTAACTTAATAGACAAATTCCCATAATCAAGATCCAAGGATAATTAAGAATAGATTGAATCGATAATCAGGTTTAGATCCAATATCACAGTCATAAACCTAGGCAATAATATCATGTTCATGAATCATAGGTAATTATCCACAATTGTCTTTGTCATAGTCATAGGAATTGGTTTATGTTCAAAGGCTTATGTTCATAGTCAAAGGCATATGGTTTCAACGTCCATAGTTTCATAGTCATAGTCTTAGGCATTGGAAATTTAGTCACAATATGTTCTAGGCCAAAATCAAGAATCAGATCCAAAGGTATGTACAAGCACAAATTCAATGAAATGATAAGGCATATTTCTTATATCCGTTAATTTCATGTCACAAATAGAAAAAGGCGTTCAGATCTAAAAGGTAACCTACTTACATAGATTAGATTCGTAGAAAAACATTCGTTGAAGTCGTTTGAATCTTCACTTGAATCCTAGCTTGTTTTGAATCTTCTCTTGAAAGATTTGAGCAGCATTTCCTCGTCTTAGATTTATATTCTATTTTATTTATTTAATTTAGAGGAGGAGAAGAAGCCATGTCCACCGAGAATTTATGCATCATAAGGTTAGAGAAGAATGGTGTAAAGAGAATGAGGCTAGGGGCTATTTATATAGAGTTGCAAGTAAATTAGAGTCGTCGATGAAGCCAAGATTAATTCTAGCCGTTCGTTCTAAAGAGAAACCAATTATGTTCACCATTTATTTCTTAATGTACATTTACTATTATTTGACAATCCATATAAATACGTACACATTAGATACATCCCCCCTTTTCACACTTATTATTATTTTTGTATGCACATTAGATACATCCCCCCTTTACACACTTATTATTATTTTTATATGCACATTAGATACATCCCCCCTTTACACACTTATTATTATTTTTGTATGCACATTAGATACATCCCCCCTTTACACACCTATTATTATTTTTGTATGCACATTAGATACATCCCCCCTTTACACACTTATTATTATTTTTGCAACTTTAGTGTTAACAGAAAATTCGGGGTGTTACATTCTCCCCTCCTTTTAGGATTTCGTCCCCAAAATCTTCAAGTTAGGAAGAATGTGTCCTGCCACCCAATCATCCAACTACTCAATCATTCAATCACAAGCATCCACTGTCCTTAAAAAAGACTTCTAATGCTTCATGATCATATGCATAGTGTGTGTACATGTCCTTATCTAATGCAAAATCAGGCGGTCTACTAATTTAGTTGATCTCCTTAATGCAATCCATGATAGTGCCACGCATCCATTATGTATGCAAAAGAACCCTAATGATACATATTATTTCTACATGCGTGCACAACCATTCATCCGAATGCAACATCCATATGATAACATAACCATCATACATCCATTAACGAAAAATAAACACGCATATATATGCAACATGAGGTGATTGAGCCAATCTAGTGCCTATGGTGTGTATATGCATCCACGACCAACCACTTGCAACCATCAATCATAACATGTTTCAAATACATGTTTTCGTCCATTGGCTTCTACCTAAGGATCGATGATACGTCCTAGAGGATATACTTTGGAAAGAGGGAAACAAGTATGCGTAAAGCTCCTACAAAAAGAAATCAAGGATGTACCCTAAAGAAAATGGGTATGATGCGCGTATCTAGTCTTCAGTCTTCTAAGTCGCATCTTCTTGAGCTTCACTATTCTGTACCTTATCTAATTTAACTTTACGATTGTGAAGTTTCTGACCTCCAATTCCAAAATAAACAGATGTCAACCATGGTACCAAGTGTATATATACTAGGATGATCAGAGGTCTCTCCTCCTAGCTTATCCATCATGCCATAACTATGAGGGTCAAAAGGTCACTACGTACTTTTTACCTCTCTTAAGGTTAGTCTCTTTTTTTTTCTATTTAGAGCGCCTGCCATAACTATCCATCTTTCACGCAAACCATCCTAGTCGAACTCGACATTCCTCAAGTACAAGCCCCAAAGGTCTAAACCAATATCAGATAAGCACCCAAGGAATATCTCCTCCGAATTTAGACGATCTACGTGAGATGATATAAGCAAACTCGATAGCTACTCTCAAATCCCTACTAACCAAAAATAAATTGGTCGAACCACCAATTGGATTTGAGACTCTAGTGGGATCTTTCTACTATACAAGTACTAAGGTGCAGAGACTCAACTATGGAAGTAGACATGAACAAATGCGAAGCGCTAAAACCGAAAGAGTACGAACAGAAAAACTAGACTCTTCCAACGGAACTTTACTACCTTTGTCCTAGGTGCGCTTAGAGGTGAAAGTATGTACTTTCCCTTCTAAAAATCTTGTTCCTCATTCTTGCCCTTGTCCTTAATTATATGCCCTATTATACCCTAGTAAAGATACTTCCTCTTGTCTTAGGTTTTATAATTCCTCATCCTTGGGTTATGCTCCTTAGCCAAACTCCTCATCCTCTTCCGTGTGTAATCATGTTGACAAATCTCTCGAAAGCTACCTCCATCGTATAGAATCCCCTACAAAGCTTGATAGAAAACTGGCCGCAGGTGAAACTACTACGGCTATAGATGGAAGTCGGGCACTACTTTGCCCTTCGATGAGGTTACCTCCCAGAAAGCCAGGAGCCCCAGAGACTCAAGAAAGAAGGAAACGAGGACTCAAACAGAGAATCAAAAGATAGTGCTTATGGCTTTGGGGAATATGCCTTTTAAAACAAAACTTTTCTTTTGAAAATGCTTCTTTAAAAACTGGTTTGAAAAATAATTTTTCAAATCTTTATCTGATCCGGTAACCTTATGCTCTGATACCACGTGTAACACCCCACATCCGTTAGTGTCACTCACAAAGGGAATGCACTTTGTTTTGTGGAGCATTTCAGGGTAAAAGATGCAGATAAATTACAAGACAGACAAAATTAAAACAGCGGAAAATAAAACTTCACTTTATTGATAAAATAATTGGTACAACAATTGTTTTCCAATATCAGAGTATCATTTGTCTTACAAAATAAAGAAGCATAAAAATACATTTATATTCCCCAATGTAACATAAGCCAGCCATAGCAATCCAAAGCCGATGTATCCAAGAATCTTCAAGCTTGAAAAGAGCAACCATCCCAAAACTAATCTGAGCTATACTATCCCCTCCTTAACTACCGGGGGGGAACAGAAGAAAAGAAGACGAAAGAAAACTGGGTCAGACATAATGTCTGGTAAGTTCAGTTACTTCTAGCATGTGAACAGGGAAAAACAAAACGACATGAATTAACTGAATACAAGACAATACCATGATGATAGGGTCAACAAGATAAGACAAGATTAACACAAGATATGCTAAGACAAGATAAACTGGATATGCTTTAAAACTTTCTCCGCTTCGCTATTAACTTGTTATTATGGTTTCTATGTCTCTGCACCACCTAACTAGTGTCCCGACTAGTAATGTTAACGTGATCCCATTCCTGGTTGTTTCGGTTGCCTTCAGGCATACATTTATTGTTTATTACCTAGATTTAATCTAGGGTTCATAATATCTACTGAACGTTGCCCTTTAGTCTAGGATACACTACCTAGAGTAGTATATGTTCCTAAACTTTCCCCATGCATGTATAGCGAATCGTTATAGCTTGTCTAGATGCACATGTCCTGTAATGTGCTGCCCGAGTTCCGTGTCAGGGCAACTCTAGAAATACGAAACTCGGTCGAGAGCTTTCAGATATCTGCCGATGCAGATGCTAAGGTCTGTTTTTATTCCAGTGGCTATGGTCCCACTTGACCCCTCCCTCAACTAATGAAAGGCACACCTTGAAAAATGAGAACTATACGCAGGCCCCTTTTGCCCCACTAACCTATGGCCATCCGCAACCATAACAAGATAGCAAGTATATGGTATGTAGGAGTTCTCCTCCTTCCCACTTCACGTATCTCGATTGACTGAAGATGGATAGTAGACGACGAGTTGCTATCACAGGGCTACCGTTTTCTCGTCGAATCACGCTGGTCCATCCTAGTCTTTAGGTTGCCATATATTGCAACCAAGGCATACCCTCGGTTCTTCTAATGCAGACCTTAACCTGTGTGAGCCCAGGAAAAACTTCTGCAGCCTCACAGAGGGATACCAAGAGTACCCTCACCTCCCCTCGAAGCCTCGGGCTTCGTAACCCAATTCGTTGGAGCCTTCTTTAAAATTAGATGGACGTTCACTCCTTCTCGTGTTATACTAAGAATTACTACTTAGTTCTCTTTTTCGTCAAGTTGGATTGGTTCAGTGTCATTAGTCAAGCTAACTTAACCCTCTTTATTTATCTTGTTAAACTGGTTAAGTGTTATCAGTAATTCATGTTGACTTAACCCCACCACAAACCAAGTTATATTGGTTAAGTAATAAGAATTACTTAACCCTACCCATTCATCCTGTATTGGTTAAGTGTTCCTTTTTAACTTAACTTTGCCCATCTGTTTTAACTAACAAGATATTAATGGTTAAGTACTATCCCTTCATGTTTTAAACTTAACCTTATTCATTTATCACACTCTGATGTTTAAGTGTTCAAGTTTACTTAACCCTACGGTCTAGTTCAGCTAACACATCAAATTAGCTAAGTGTATTAAATTTACATAACCCTAACCTCTAGTCTAGTTAACATGTTAAATTGGCTAAGTGAATTAACTTTACTTAACCCCAACCTCTAGTCTAGTTAACATGTTAAATTTGGTTAAGTGTTCCTATGGACTTAACCCTCCCATTCTAGCTTAACTGTGTTAAGTTGGTTAAGTGTACCTATGGACTTAACCCTCCCATTCTAGCTTAACTGTGTTAAGTGTCTGTATGAACCTAACCCCACCCATCGGTTTAGTTATCATGTTGAATTGGTCAAGTGTTTTAGTTAACTTAACCATACCATTCTTGTTCTAGCTTTAATTAAATAAATTAAAGCCGCTACCACTCACATTAGACAGATATTGTTGGGATTACTGGATGTTCCGGTTGGTTCCGGGAAGGTTTACATCGCAACTCAGTCTAACCTCGGGTTAGGTGTATTCATGTTTTCTAAGTTCAAAAGGGTTTTGATTAATTTCCAAATCCGGTTTTGAAAGTAACCATCCCGTCCGCCGGATCAGTTAGGGATAGCCAGGGAGAGCAGGAAACTTGTATTTTCCAAACTCAAGCCTAGACACTATCCTCTCTGTCACTCTAGAACTTTCTGGTGTCTTTATTAAAAGAGATGTCATTAATAAACCTTTCTTTTGTCTATAAATAAATTGTTAACAATTTATCCTCAAAGTCCATTTTCTTTTCTTTTTTTTATATAAATTTGGCCTATACTATATTCATTTGCCATGCCCATTAGTATACTTATATTCTAGGCCCAAGTCTTGACTTACCTATTATTTAACCCAACTTGCAGTTTTAGGCCAACTTAGGTTTAATATTCTTATTTCATTGTCAAAACTAGATTTAATATCCTAGTTTATAATTTATGGCCAAAACTTAGTCTATGAACAATTTATCGTTTGTGACAAATTCTATAAGTAAATTACTCCGAATTTACTTATTCCATTATTACTCTTTTAATGTACATTATCACATTTGTTATTATGGCCCCTTTTTCCTATTTATCATATTTATATTTTTTTTGGTATGTAAATTATACCAGATTAAGTGTCACTAACCATAATTATTCTAAACATGACAATTACTCACAATTATGACTAAATTCAAAATTGTGCTAATATACTTATTATGCCAAATTAACTTTAATTTAGCCAATTCCGACTTAACAACCTAATTCATAGTTTGTGGCAAAACTAGAATTATTATTCTAGTTTATAGTTTTATGCATAAAATTTAGCGTACTTGAAATTACTAAATTTAATATGTCATATTCCATCATTTATGTCAAATTTCCCAACTTGCGTTTTAATAGGCATGTCATAATACACATACCAAATTATGCCAATTAATATGAATTTCTTGTTATACCCAAATCGTATTCCCATCGTTCGTATAATCGTGATTCATCCTAGATTATAGATAAATCTAGGTTCGTGGAAAAAAAAGGGAATGAATCAAAATGCCATGAAAAGATAAAAATAATAACTGGCATAGGATGATAATTTACTAATTTCAGATCTAACAAATTACACTGAATCAATTGATTTTAAGCATCGAAGGCCTATAGATCTGATAATATTATGACATGGAAAGGGTTGAATAAATAACATAGGTTCATGTATATGGGTACATCTAACTTAATAGACAAATTCCCATAATCAAGATCCAAGGATAATTAAGAATAGATTGAATCGATAATCAGGTTTAGATCCAATATCACAGTCATAATCCTAGGAAATAATATCATGTTCATGAATCATAGGTAATTATCCACAATTGTCTTTGTCATAGTCATAGGCATTGGTTTATGTTCAAAGGATTATGTTCATAGTCAAAGGCATATAGTTTCAACGTCCATAGTTTCATAGTCATAGTCTTAGGCATTGGAAATTTAGTCACAATATGTTCTAGGCCAAAATCAAGAATCAGATCCAAAGGTATGTACAAGCACAGATTCAATGAAATGATAAGGCATATTTCTTATATCCATTAATTTCATGTCACAAATAGAAAAAGGCGTCCAGATCTAAAAAGTAACCAACTTATAGAGATTAGATTCGTAGAAAAACAATCGTTGAAGTCGTTTGAATATTCACTTGAATCCTAGCTTGTTTTGAATCTTCTCTTTAAAGATTTGAGCAACATTTCCTCGTCTTAGATTTATATTATATTTTATTTATTTAATTTAGAGGAGGAGAAGAAGCCATGTCCACCGAGAATTTATGCATCATAAGGTTAGAGAAGAATGGTGTATAGAGAATGAGGCTAGGGGCTGTTTATATAGAGTTGCAAGTAAATAAGAGCCGTCGATGAAGCCAAGATTAATTCTAGACGTTTGTTCTAAAGAGAAACCAATTATGTTCACCATTTCTTTCTTAATGTACATTTACTATTATTTGTCAATCCATATAAATACGTACACATTAGATACATCCCCCCTTTTCACACTTATTATTATTTTTGTATGCACATTAGATACATCCCCCCTTTACACACTTATTATTAGTTTTATATGCACATTAGATACATCCCCCCTTTACACACTTATTATTATTTTTTTATGCACATTAGATACATCCCCCCTTTACACACTTATTATTATTTTTGTATGCACATTAGATACATCCCCCCTTTACACACTTATTATTATTTTTGTATGCACATTAGATACATCCCCCTTTACACACTTATTATTATTTTTGCAACTTTAGTGTTAACAGAAAATTCGGGGTGTTACATAACCCCATAGATTTAAAGGGTTTACTTAACCCCATAGATTTAACCAGTTCCTTAACCCACTGATTTAACAGGTTTAATTAACCCAAGAGATTTAAAAGATTTACTTAACCTACATATTTAACAGGTTTACTTAACCCAACAGATTTTACAAGTTTACTTAACCCACAGATTTAACAGGTTTACTGTTTCTAGTTAACAGATTCATGTCATTCTCCATTCATGTTTATTAATGTACCAGACCTCTTACATTAAGTCGACTAGTTGTGGTCGCTGGATATACCGGCGGTTCCAGGTAGACTTCCACCACAAGCTGGACTTAACCTTGTGTCTTAGCATCGTTAAGTGTACATTTACGCATCCGACCCCTCACGTTAGATTAACCCATTGTGGTTGCTAGATTTGTCAGGCGGTACCCGGCAAACTTCTACCACAAGTGTAATCTAACTTCGTGTCTAAGTGCACTTATGGTTTCTATTTACTGTAGTCTTAGGCATATTTGTTCTTAGCCAATTATTCATGTTCACCATATGTTTCCCAATTACAATGTTTAATTTCAATAGATTAAACAGGCTTTACAGATTCTTTACAGTTCCATTAACATGTTTCACTCAATCTTAAATTAAGCCTACAGATTTACATGTCCCAAACCACAGGACATAATTTATAGTATAAATCATGCCCTAATTTTTAGTCCAATTTCACAATATAGTTTATGCCCCTAAATTCCAATCACGATTCAAAGTACAAGTTATGCCCCAATAATACCATTCCCAATCATTCCAATTCAAGTTATGCCCAAAATTCCCAATACAAGTTACAATACACTTTATGCCCCAATATTCCCAATACAAGTTATGCCCTAATTTTTAATGTTTCCCCATCGTTCCCAATTTCACGCGTTCGCATATTTCAGCAGTATGGCTAGGCTTGTAGGTAGCCTGGCTATACAAATAAAAAGGGAAGGAGAAAAGAAAGAGAAGAAGAATAAGCATACTTATTAAATAGGCATATGATGATAAAATTGACCAATACAACAAGATAGGCATATAATTGCAGAATTAGACATATGAGAATTATAGATCTGGTGTACAAGTAATTGTAGATCTGATTGATTCAGGTTATTAATAGGCGTAGGCTTAGATCCAATTCATAAACATGTCAAAATAACTTTTAAATGTTTATAACTAAAAATAACATAAACTCACTGTGATTGGATCTAAGGAACAAAGAACAATAGGCTGAAACTGTTGAAGAAATTCTTTATGCATATAGGCTGTTGACGAAGGGAATAGGCTAACTCAATCTAAGTAGGGGTAGCATCTCATTATCTCCATTGTTTTAGGTGAATAAAACAATGAGAATAAGCTCGAATTTATAGCCTATGGTCAACAAATCTAGCCACAAAACAAGTCCACGTTCGAAAAACTGAATTTGCCCAGATCTGTAAAGGGGTCGACCCCTCCTTTGGGTGTCGACCCCTAGGTCGACCCACGGGTCGACCCCAAACACCCTGGGTCGAACCGTAGAATGGGTCAGTTCCGATTTTTGGCCTTCCCTCTTTTCTTTTTTGAATTTTTTGATTTTTGAATATTTGGTTTGTTTGTATATATATAATCCTCTTGTGCATATACAAACTTCTATGCTTAATAACTTCTTCATATGATGTCCGTTTTACGCAAACCAGGTGTCTATCTTGACCAAAATTCCGAGATGAATGCAATAGTGAAGTCCGTTTTACTTAATTTGAATATTTAATTAAGTATTCTTTAATTTATCATTCTAATGTTCTTTAAAATTACAGTGTGTTATATTCTCCCCGACTTAAAGGATTTCATATTCGAAATCTCTAAGTTAAGAAGAATGTATATCCAAACATCCATCATCCATTTACTCATTGACTAATCACAGGTGTCCATTGTCCTTAAAAGATTTCTAATGCTTATATGAACGTATGAAAAAGTGTGTGTATATGTCCCTATGCTAATGCGAAATATCAGGCGGTCGATTGATTCAGTCGACCTCCTTAATGCAATTCATGTTCGTGCCATGAGTCTAACATGTATGCAAACATTCCTAACATATCATGTAAATACTATATGCACGTACAATCATCCATTCAAATGCAACATCCATATGACGATTCACCCATTTTCATCCATAAAAAGAAAGAAAAATGCACATGCATCCATATGCAGTATAAGAGTAATGGAGCCGATCTAGTGCCTAATGTGTGTATATATGCATCCACGAGCAACCATTAACAAACACTTGCATACATCAAACATAACATGTCTCAAACACAAGTTTACATCCATGGTAATTCTACCTTAAGGTCGAAGATTCGATTGATAGGATACAGACGAATGACATAAGCAAATACATACAAAAGCTTGGGAAAGGAAGTTAAGAACATAGTCCCAAAAAGGAAAGGGTATGAAGCGATTCTTGTCTTCAGTCTCTCAAGTCGCATCCTCGTTGTCTTCTCCCCCTTGCACTTTAATTAGCATAACCTCCATGCTGCGCAGTTTCTTAACCTTTGATCCAAGTATATAGGTAGGAGCTCGTCTAATTGGCTCCTCCGTTCTACCTTTACTTCCTGAAGCAAGCTCGGCTCAACTAGCTTCGCTGTATCATGCTGACACTTTCGTAAATAAGAAATGTGGAAAAAAATTACGAGTAACCAAACATAAGCGAAGCGAACTGTGCGCCTTGGTTGAAAAGATGACTAGAGCACCCCATTCTGATATGCTACGCCTAATAAACCCTTTATCAATTAGTTCTTTTACTTACTTGCTGAGCTCCCTTCTCTCTCTCTTGGAGCCATGTGGAACACAAACAATGCAACTAGCTTTGAATTTTCCACCAAGTATATACGGAAATCAATCTCTCACCTCAAGGGTAAGCCCCGAACCTCCTCAAAAACATCAGGGTACTCACAGATTACTGGCATAGATCATAAATCATCGATAGCTGCATCGGGCAACCCCAGAAAACTAAGCATGACTGACCCCTTGGGGTCACAAGAAATCTCAAGGGTCCTCTCACGCAAAGTCAAAAGTCTAACGACCCTCCTCTCACAATCCAGAATGGCACCATTCATGAATAGCCAATCCATCCTTAGAATCAAACCATAGCCCATAAAACCAAGTGCATATGTGTCGTGCTCAAACTTGATGTCCAAAAACAGATAACCTCAAACCCCGACAAATCGTAGACAGATGAGCCTTGCCCCCAATGGAGTTTGAGACAATAACGGGATCATAAACAATACTAGTACTAAGGTGTAGAGACTCAACCACATAATCATATATAAAAAAGTGAGAAGAACCAAAATAAAAAAGAGTCCTGACTGAATGATCAGAAAGAGAAATCAAACCTATAACAGAAATTTTCCTTCCTTTATCCGATACACTGGCCATGAGAGCATGCATCTTGTGGCGACCCAAACTTCACCGTAAAGGAAAGCCCGGATTGCTTCGAGAACAAGACAAATCGGAATACAAACAGAAGAACATCTCATTGCTTGTAACAACCCGAAAATCTGGGCCAGTTTAAAATTTTTATTTTGGCAATTTTAGCGAATTTTGAACATTTAAAATAGATTATTTTAAACAATATCGACGAGAAATTTAATTTGAATAGAATTCGACGTATATATTGTATACGTCGTCGTTAGAATATAAATAATTATAAAAGGAATTGAAAATGGCGCAGTAGTTCGATAATTCGATTTCAAACGTCAATTGAATGTACCGGGTGCAAAATAAACCGGATTTTAGTGAAACCAAAAATAATGGAATCTAATTGTGAATATCTTTCCAACGAATCCGAAAAATCGAAATTTCATAGCGGGAATCAAAAGATATGTCCAGTTGAAAATTCTGAAGAGTCGCTATGGAATTCAGGCCCTTAAAAATGGGAATTTTGCAAACGACCTCGGATTTCGACGAAACCTCTTTTGTTGGATCCGTGATGTCAATTTATTGCTAGGTTTCAAATTTCATAATTTTTCGAATCAATATGTGAGCGTGGCAAAGGAAAACGCGTTTGACCAGTTTCAGTTGATTTTAATCGACTGGAAAATGGCCATTTTTCTAACGGTCTCAGAATTCGATGAAATTAGTTTTGTTAGGACCGTATTCGTCAATACGAAGCTAGAAAATATTTTTCTGGAATTTTTCTAGTTAGTATGTGACCCCGGTAATTTGAAATGTACGTTTAAAATTCAATATAGTGATTTAAATGTAAATTTAACAGAAATTGATTGTAACGATCGAATCAACCTACGATACATATCCCATTGTGTTCGGAATGGGGGTTAAACGCTATGGACGACAGGCGGTGGGCCTCGTTTAGAGGTCGTATGTAAAAGTCAACTTTTGCAAATTAAATAATTTAATAAATTAAAATTCTTTCTCTCCTATATCTCTGCCCCCCTATTTCTTTGTTCAGCAGAAAATCGAAAAAGGAAAAAAAAAAAGGGCTAAGCCCTAAATCGAACGACGGAAGGCCCTCGACGCCGCCATCGGAGGCGCCCACCTCCGTCCAAGCTCGCCGCCCTCCCCTTCTTCTTCTCCTCCGCTACCTCAAAGCGACACACCCCCCCCTCGTCCGCCGAAGCGCGAGAGCCCCCCCCCCTTTCCTCCACCGCCGCACACTCCCCCAGCGGCGCGACAACCGCCGACGCCCCCCTCTTCTCCTTCGACTGAAAACTCTTTCCCCCTTCCTCTTCTGATTTTTACAGTGAGTTTTTATTTTATTTTTATATTTATTTCTGTTATTTATTTAGTTTTCTGTTTTCCTAGATAATATAAAGTTAAACTAAATGAAAGTATAGATTTTTAAACTAAATAAAAGTATAGATTTTTAAACTAAATAAAAGTATAGATTTTTAAAGAAATAAACGTATGGATTTTCAGAAATGGAAGGATGGATCTCTAGCAAGAAAAAGACGATATTTTTAAATATGAAAGGACGATATTTTTAAATATGAAAAGACGATATTTTTAAATATGAAAAGGCGATATTTTTAAATATGAAAAGACGATATTTTTAGATATGAAAAGACGATATTTTGAGATGAGTAGTGAAGTAAGAATATGATATTTACTTCGGGAAAAATATAATTTTTATATTATAGAAAGGCAAACCTTTATTTGAAATGACGAGATTTTTATAAATGAAAAGATTAGATTTTTAAATTGAAAAGGCGAAATCTTTAAATTGAAAAGGCGAGATTTTTATATATTGAATAGTATAATAAAAATTCGTTTTTTATATATTGAATAGTATAATATAAATTCGTTTTTTATATATTGAATAGCATAATAAAAATTCGATTTTTATATATTGAATAACGAAGTAAAAATTCGATTTTTACATATGTGGTGGCTACAGCAAGGAAGATGACAAAAATGCGAGAGCAACAAAGATTTCTATAAAATAAGAGTCAAGATGATTGGATAGCTATCTGTGAGAATTTCTCACCTTTCAATTTCTTTTTCTAGTTACATATATATACTAGGATGCAGACGGTGTTTAGTAGCACCCGACACAATCGTCCACAGACCATGGACTTGTTTGTTTGATTGCAAAAATTAGTTAGATTATTTGATTGAACTGAATTGTTTGGTGAAATGAATGAATTCGATTGATGTGTGAATGGCGTGGGCCTTCACTAGACCGGGGATAAGGCTAGGCCTCGTCCCGTTTCTAGTATCGTGTCGTTATGCCGCCGAAATTTTCTAAAATATGTTAGAAAGATAAAAAATATCATTTTTATTGGGTAAATGAACTGAATAGAAATTCATATGTTAAAATAAAATGTTTTATCGTTAAAAATATAATTTTTAACGTGAATATAATAAATAAAATATTCATTTACAAACCGGATGGTTTGTTTATGTACACTGATTTGACTGATATTGATTGGGTCGATAAATTTTACACATCGCCCAACTGCACAAATAAAATCTGTGTTTGATTGTTTGAAACCCCACACGGGTGTTGGGATGAAATTTGATGTTCACTCATCCTGATTGATTAAATATGTCGATTGATTGATTGACAGGCTGTTATAAGCGTTAGATACCTATATTTGATGCTTATACAGTGTAGTGCACTTTGGTTGATGGTTGATTATTTTTCAATGCTATCATATACGTGTGATGTATGAAAATCCCTATAATTAACATTATATGGTGGTTGATTGGGCCTCATTCCAATTTAGAAAATAAAGAATATTATAATATAAAGGTTCATGTGTTGACTGTACTCATCCGTTGAGATTAGTCATGTGTTGAACGAAATATTTTAACAATAAAATTTATATCTTTATCACTATAAAGTAAAGGTTCATGTGTTGACTGTACTCATCCGTTGAGATTAGTCATGTGTTGAACGAAATAATTTAACAAAAATAGTCACACGTGGACAGTACTCATTCGTTGAGATTAGTCGTGTGTTGACAAAAATAAATACTCGTTTGTTGAAATAGAAATATATGAAGCCGTGTTGATTGGATTAACGCCATTTTTACGTGAACGATATTTATATCGATTTTATTCATTCTAAAATGAATATTGAAAGGTGATTTCGAAATCGAAAATATTTGAAATGAATTTAATTTGAATTGAATATAAAACGATTTCGAAATGAATTGAATATAAAGTGATTTCGAAATGAATTGAATATAAAGTGATTTCGAAATGAATTGAATATAAAGTGATTTCGAAATGAATTGAATAGAAAACCACTTTGAAATGAATTGAATATAAAACGATTTCGAAATGAATTGAATTGAAAACGATTTCGAAATGAATTGAATTGAAAACGATTTCGAAATGAATCGAATAGAAAACCAAATTTGAATTGAATCGAATAGAAAACCACTTTGAATTGAATCGAATTGAAAACGAATTTGAATTGAATTTAAAACGAAGTGAAATGAATTCAAATTGAATTGAAACTTGAATTGAATAGAAATGAACTTTAAAACGAATTTATAAAGAAGAATTCAATTTTGCTTTGTATTGAAATAGAAGTTGAAATTGTTTTTGAAACGAATTCCAAACGATTTATAAAATTCATTTTAAATGGAAACCGACGAAATATATATTATATATATAATATAATGGCCTAAATAGAACGCGCCGCGCCGCGGCAGTTCGTGAATTTCGACCATTTATTTCAAACGGACATTACGGGAGATCCGACCGTCGGATTCTCCTAAAACCGGAACCGTTGGGTTCGTATCGAAAAGAGCTTTCTAACGAATGTTAGAAATTTGAAATCTAACGGTTGGATTTGGAATTATGTCCAAATCAAATTTGAAAAAGGTCGCTGTAAGTGCAGTTTGATGACCGTTGGTGGAAATCGAATGTACGGGCCTTGATAAAATTATTAAAAATAGTAAGAATTTGAGTAAAATCATAAGAAATGATTTAGAAAGGATCGGGATGAAAAACTCCATATTTGAAAAGATAAAAATAGATTTTTATCGAAATGAACTAGTTTTGAACTAGAATTATAATTCTATTTATATTTAAATAGATAAATTGAATTTGAAAAGGGCTTTAAAAACAACCAGAATTTCCAATGATTGCATTGGAGTGGATTTGAATCGAAATTGTCTTCGGAATATTTCGATGTTGGAATTCGTGATTATATAGATGTTGTTATGGAAATTTGAAAGATATATATTTATATCGTTATTTCCAATACGACAATTGTTAGTCGTAGATTTTGATATTGAATATAAGCCGATATATTTTCTATTCAGAGCCTTGTATTGAATATCAAATGTGATTTGGGTTTGTCGTGAATGGTGTCTTCATTAACACTGTTCTTGAACCCAGTTGAGAAAAGATTAAATCTTTTTATTTAGATTTAATGAAGTGTACCAATTAAATAATATTTAATTGGAATTGAATTCGAATTAATTTTTGGGTTTATCGTGAACAGTGTTTTAAATAACACTCGTTCTTTAACCCAATAATTAATGGAAGGTGACTTTGGGTTTATCGTGAAACGTGTTTTAAATGACACTGATTCTTTAACCCAGTTAACGATTAAAACTAAGTGGAGTTTTAATGAATCTTTAATTAGATTGAAATAATCAAGAATGGAGTATCACCAGTTCTTGTTGCTGGCCCTGAGTAGGCCGGGTACGCACGATAGGGGGTTCTCGCTTCGCGGTTTGGTGGCGAACGGGAGACTCTTACCCCTACATGTCGCTGGGGAGGGCGTTGGTTCGCCAATAGGCGCGAGACTCGAGAGGGTCGCCGTAAAACAATGGACTGGGGGACCATGTGTGAGCCGCGGTGGGTTTTACCTGCTGGAATGGAGGATGAAGGGATGGTTGCAAAGCCTACCGGATTTCGCGTTCTCGTCACAGTTGGTATCAGAGCTTTGGTTTACAGAGCTCGAGAACAAGACACATTAGAACCATACGAAAGAATTCATCAGATATTGGATTAGTAATATCCAATTAGAATGACTCGTTAGAGATAGGATCAGCAGTATCCTAGAACGAGTGTGAAGAGTATATTTTTCAAAAGAAAACAATTGTGTTTTGAAAATTTAAATCGTTTTACACGTATTTGAATATTTATTTATTTTGAATTTGGACAATCGAGTATATAAAGATTTTGCATATACGCGTCATGAACGTATATTCGAAGTTTTAATATACTGGATAGATATAGAATCATACTCTAGTGGCCCGAAGATGATTCTGATGATTGACTAGTTGTCATTAGTATTCATGTTCGAGTAACGAAGGTGTGATATCTATATATTTCCATTAACTGGTGTGAGAACCAAAACTTATATAGTTATAACACATTGTTGTGAATTGGCATCAAAAACATGATTTTTTGTATATGTATCAATGTTATGAATTTGAAAAGCTAATCAACTAATTGATTGATGTTTGTGTTGTTTGTTTATTTGTTTGATGATTTTGAACCATTATGCCTAATTGAATCAAATATTGAATATTATTGAAAATTAGTCGCATTTGCTTGCATATACATATATATCATTGAACAGGTCATAGCAAGGAGCTAGAGCAGAGAATAAAATTTGTTTGCCCGACAAATAGGTACATGTTTACTACGTAATTTACTGTTTTGTTTGGGTGATGATGATTTTATGAGCCTATTGGCTAACCGCTTGGCTTTTTCTTTTTCTTTTTGAGATCAAAAGGCCTGTATGGCAATTTCGGGATTTTCCCGTGGCTCCCGGTGCAGGGGAGGTTATGGCGAATTTTTTTGAAAATTCCGGGTGTTAGCCAAATTTTTGAAGAATTTGAAAATTCTCAGAAACTGAAAAGTTGGAGAATGGAAGTCAGACCGAACGTAGAGTTGATTAATCAAACCACTTTCGACTTTGTTCCTTTTCGGGGACGAAAAGTTTTAAGTGGGGGAGATTGTAACAACCCGAAAATCTGGGCCAATTTAAAATTTTTATTTTGGCAATTTTAGCGAATTTTGAACATTTAAAATAGATTATTTTAAACAATATCGACGAGAAATTTATTTTGAATAGAATTCGACGTATATATTATATACGTCGTCGTTAGAATATAAATAATTATAAAAGGAATTGAAAATGGCGCGGTAGTTCGATAATTCGATTTCAAACTTCAATTGAATGTACCGGGTGCAAAATAAACCGGATTTTAGTGAAACCAAAATAATGGAATCTAATTGTGAATATCTTTCCAACGAATCCGAAAAATCGAAATTTCATAGCGGGAATCAAAAGATATGTCCAGTTGAAAATTCTGAAGAGCCGCTATGGAATTCAGGCCCTTAAAAATGGGAATTTTGCAAACGACCTCGGATTTCGACGAAACCACTTTTGTTGGATCCATGATGTCAATTTATTGCTAGGTTTCAAATTTCATAATTTATCGAATCAATATGTGAGCGTGGCAAAGGAAAACGCGTTTGACCAGTTTCAGTTGATTTTAATCGACTGGAAAATGGCCATTTTTCTAACGGTCTCAGAATTCGACGAAATTAGTTTTGTTAGGACCGTATCGTCAATACGAAGCTAGAAAATATTTTTCTGGAATTTTTCTAGTTAGTATGTGACCCCGGTAATTTGAAATGTACGTTTAAAATTCAATATAGTGATTTAAATGTAAATTTAACGGAAATTGATTGTAACGATCGAATCAACCTATGATACATATCCCATTGTGTTCGGAATGGGGGTTAAACGCTATGGACGACAAGCGGTGGGCCTCGTTTAGAGGTCGTATGTAAAAGTCAACTTTTGCAAATTAAATAATTTAATAAATTAAAATTCTTTCTCCCCTATATCTCTGCCCCCCCTATTTCTTCGTTCAGCAGGAAATCGAAAAAGGAAAAAAAAAAGGGCTAAGCCCTAAATCGAACGACGGAAGGCCCTCGACGCCGCCACCGGAGGCGCCCACCTCCGTCCAAGCTCGCTGCCATCCCCTTCTTCTTCTCCTCCGCCACCTCGAAGCGACACCCTCCCCCCATCGTCCGCCGAAGCGCGAGAGCCCCCCCTTTCCTCCACCGCCGCACACTCCCCCAGCGGCGCGACAACCGCCGACGCCCCCCTCTTCTCCTTCGACTGAAAACTCTTTCCCCCTTCCTCTTCTGATTTTTACAGTGAGTTTTTATTTTATTTTTATTTTTATTTCTGTTATTTATTTAGTTTTCTGTTTTCCTAGATAATATAAAGTTAAACTAAATAAAAGTATAGATTTTTAAACTAAATAAAAGTATAGATTTTTAAACTAAATAAAAGTATAGATTTTTAAAGAAATAAACGTATGGATTTTCAGAAATGGAAGGATGGATCTCTAGCAAGAAAAAGACGATATTTTTAAATATGAAAAGACGGTATTTTTAAGACGATATTTTTAAATATGAAAAGATGATATTTTTAAATATGAAAAGACGATATTTTTAAATATGAAAATACGATATTTTTAAATATGAAAAGACGATATTTTTAAGTATGAAAAGACGATATTTTTAAATATGAAAAGACGATATTTTTAAATATGAAAAGACGATATTTTTAAATATGAAAAGACGATATTTTTAGATATGAAAAGACGATATTTTGAGATGAGTAGTGAAGTAAGAATATGATTTTTACTTCGGGAAAAATATAATTTTTATATTATAGAAAGGCAAACCTTTATTTGAAATGACGAGATTTTTATAAATGAAAAGATTAGATTTTTAAATTGAAAAGGCGAAATCTTTAAATTGAAAAGGCGAGATTTTTATATATTGAATAGTATAATAAAAATTCGTTTTTTATATATTGAATAGTATAATAAAAATTCGTTTTTTATATATTGAATAGCATAATAAAAATTCGATTTTTATATATTGAATAACGAAGTAAAAATTCGATTTTTACATATGTAGTGGCTACAGCAAGGAAGATGACAAAAATGCGATAGCAACGAAGATTTCTATAAAAGAAGAGTCAAGATGATTGGATAGCTATCTGTGAGAATTTCTCACCTTTAAATTTCTTTTTCTAGTTATATATATATACTAGGATGCAGACGGTGTTTAGTAGCACCGGACACAATCGTCCACAGACCATGGACTGGTTTGTTTGATTGCAAAAATTAGTTAGATTATTTGATTGAATTGAATTGTTTGGTGAAATGAATGAATTCGATTGATGTGTGAATGGCGTGGGCCTTCACTAGACCGGGGATAAGGCTAGGCCTCGTCCCGTTTCTAGTATCGTGCCGTTATGCCGCCGAAATTTTCTAAAATATGTTAGAAAAATAAAAAATATCATTTTTATTGGGTAAATGAACTGAATAGAAATTCATATGTTAAAATAAAATGTTTTATCGTTAAAAATATAATTTTTAACGTGAATATGAATAAATAAAATATTCATTTACAAACCGGACGGTTTGTTTATGTACACTGATTTGACTGATATTGATTGGGTCGATAAATTTTACACATCGCCCAACTGCACAAATAAAATCTGTGTTTGATTGTTTGAAACCCCACACGGGTATTGGGATGAAATTTGAAGTTCACTCATCCTGATTGATTAAATATGTCGATCGATTGATTGACAGGCTGTTATAAGCGTTAGATACCTATATTTGATGCTTATATAGTGTAGTGCACTTTGGTTAATGGTTGATTATTTTTCAATGCTATCATATACGTGTGATGTATGAAAATCCCTATAATTAACATTATATGGTGATTGATTGGGCCTCATTCCAATTTAGAAAATAAAGAATATTATAATATAAAGGTTCATGTGTTGACTGTACTCATCCGTTGAGATTAGTCATGTGTTGAACGAAATATTTTAACAATAAAATTTGTATCTTTATCACTATAAAGTAAAGGTTCATGTGTTGACTGTACTCATCCGTTGAGATTAGTCATGTGTTGAACGAAATAATTTAACAAAAATAGTCACACGTGGACAGTACTCATTCGTTGAGATTAGTCGTGTGTTGACAAAAATAAATACTCATTTGTTGAAATAGAAATATATGAAGCCGCGTTGATTGGATTAACGCCATTTTGACATGAACGATATTTATATCGATTTTATTCATTCTAAAATGAATATTGAAAGGTGATTTCGAAATCGAAAATATTTGAAATGAATTTAATTTGAATTGAATATAAAACGATTTCGAAATGAATTGAATATAAAACGATTTCGGAATGAATTGAATATAAAGTGATTTCGAAATGAATTGAATATAAAGTGATTTCGAAATGAATTGAATATAAAGTGATTTCGAAATGAATTGAATATAAAGTGATTTCGAAATGAATTGAATAGAAAACCACTTTGAAATGAATTGAATATAAAACGATTTCGAAATGAATTGAATTGAAAACGATTTCGAAATTAATTGAATTGAAAACGATTTCGAAATGAATCGAATAGAAAACCAAATTTGAATTGAATCGAATAGAAAACCACTTTGAATTGAATCGAATTGAAAACGAATTCGAATTGAATTTAAAACGAAGTGAAATGAATTCAAATTGAATTGAAACTTGAATTGAATAGAAATGAACTTTAAAACGAATTTATAAAGAAGAATTCAATTTTGCTTTGTATTGAAATAGAAGTTGAAATTGTTTTTGAAACGAATTACAAACGATTTATAAAATTCATTTTAAATGGAAACCGACGAAATATATATTATATATATAATATAATGGCCTGAATAGAACGCGCCGCGCCGCGGCAGTTCGTGAATTTCGACCATTTATTTCAAACAGACATTACGGGAGATCCGACCGTTGGATTCTCCTAAAACCGGAACCGTTGGGTTCGTATCCAAAAGAGCTTTCTAACGAATGTTAGAAATTTGAAATCTAACGGTTGGATTTGGAATTATGTCCAAATCAAATTTGAAAAAGGTCGCTGTAAGTGTAGTTCGATGACCGTTGGTGGAAATCGACTGTACGGGCCTTGATAAAATTATTAAAAATAGTAAGAATTTGAGTAAAATCATAAGAAATGATTTAGAAAGGATTGGGATGAAAAACTCCATATTTGAAAAGATAAAAATAGATTTTTATCGAAATAAACTAGTTTTGAACTAGAATTATAATTCTATTTATATTTAAATAGATAAATTGAATTCGAAAAGGGCTTTAAAAATAACCAGAATTTCCAATGATTGCATTGGAGTGGATTTGAATCGAAATTGTCTTCGGAATATTTCGATGTTGGAATTCGTGATTATACAGATGTTGTTATGGAAATTTGAAAGATATATATTTATATCGTTATTTCCAATACGACATTTGTTAGTCGTAGAATTTGATATTGAATATAAGCCAATATATTTTCTATTCAGAGCCTTGTATTGAATATCAAATGTGATTTGGGTTTGTCGTGAATGGTGTCTTCATTAACACTGTTCTTAAGCCCAATTGAGAAAAGATTAAATCTTTTTATTCAGATTTAATGAAGTGTACCAATTAAATAATATTTAATTGAAATTGAATTCGAATTAATTTTTGGGTTTATCGTGAACAGTGTTTTAAATAACACTCGTTCTTTAACCCGATAATTAATGGAAAGTAACTTGGGTTTATCATGAACCGTGTTTTAAATGACACTGATTCTTTAACCCAGTTAACGATTAAAACTAAGTGGAGTTTTAATGAATCTTTAATTAGATTGAAATAATCGAGAATGGAGTATCACCAGTTTTACTCCAGGCGTTAGTTAAATCTTTAATTATATTTGAACGTGAAATGGTAATTGAATTTACCGATAACACCGTGGTGTTAGATATGAAGTATAACCAGTTTTACTTCATGGGATGAATAGGTCGGGGTTGGGAAATTGAAATAAATGATTACTTCGGTAAGGTTCGTTAATCCCGACTAGTTGAATCGAAATTCAAAAGGATAGATTAAAGAATAAATATAAAGAATTTATCTTTGATAAAATTAATGGGAACCTTTCCCTATGAATGTGAAATTTAGAAACTAACCGTCGGTTAGCCAAGCAGAATGGTTTTCTGGATATTGATCTGATGTTGGTTTCGGCCTTCGGGGTTAATATTTGGGGAATTATTCTCTTGATTAATTTACGGTTAGTGACTGATAAATTGGAATGAGGCGTATGTTGTGTTTGTGTAACAATTTTATAATATATACGCGAGTTATTCAGAAAGACCGGGTTTAACCCATTCTGAATAACTGATACGACGATAAGTCGAAGATGAAGACGATGGTCGAAGACCGGAGGTCTTCACGTCGTTTGGGTGATTACTGATGATCTTGATTGGGCTGTACACCCAAGAAGATGGAAACAGTTGGTGATCGTCCAGACGTACTTGGAGATCGATGGATATGCGAGGTACTAGGTGCCTCCGGTTTCGTTCAGACCCGGAACGGACTTGTAAATGGACTGTATGTCTGACACTGGATTTTAGTCCGTGTGATTGATCTCTATTAAATATATATCTGTTTGGCGGCGGAGAATTTATTCTCTTGCTTAACGCCCTTCTCTGAGACGTACGAGCTCAGGGGTTATATATTGATGGATATCAAACGCATGGAGTGAATTGCCTATGTGGCATGCCTAAGTGGCAATTGATCGAGGCTTCTGTTGAAAAGCAAAGTCTTGTGGTTGTGATCAAAGCACAGCCTGTGTGGCACAGCTTTGTGTAACGTGAATTCGCGAGCCTCACACCCCGATTGTGAACCAAAAACGGGAGAGGACCTCAGGGAGGGCATGCGTTTCCTTCTAGCTAGGGTGGTGTCAGTGACCTAACAGCCCTGACATTTATATACTTTTCACCTGTGTGGTTGTTGCTTTTGCGAGGCGCCTCGGTTTGATCGGACGATCCGAGTCCGATGGAGTCATTCGTTGGCTCATTTACGCCCCAAAGGGCGGGGAAACGTAGTGTTCAGGCATAATAGTCCACATCGGTGGACCGGCCCTATCGCTCCAAGGCTTGCCTGCGCGCTTGCCTGAGACATGGGCTAGATTGTCTCGAATCGGTAGAGGACGATCCCTGGCCTCGGTTCATAGATGGAAATCCAATTTCCAAATATGTGATTTTGCGTTAATTGTAGAACTAGAATGGCGACATAGTGGTATGGGTCATTCATGTCGCATATGATTGATACTTATGATTTGAAGTTGTTTTATACACTATACACTTATAATAGTATCAAATGATTTCTTTTAAACGTATCAAGCATTCTTGGCTGTTATAAGGTAAAAACCCTATCCCCCGGCTTGCGTTGCATTGTGTGATAGGACCTGGGTCTTATAATAGCTTCATTTTTCTTTATTTAGCATTGCGTTGTTGTTTTATGCACTGGTATTCTTGGGAGGAAACCCGTTCCATGTTATACGGCGAGGCCCCTTGATTTACCTAACTTTAATAATAAAGATCAATAACTGTTTTAGTTCTCACACCAGTCACATGACTGACCTGGAGTTTATTATTTTAACCTAAACTCTGGTTGCCCTTATTTTGACACGGGCAGCTAGTAGTTTTGGTTTTGCAGATTTATATTCACAGGATCCTGGTTTACAGCTGGAACGATATCCGGAAAGCTTTGTATCCGTATATCTCCTTCTAGTTGTGTATTGTATTATTTTCCGCTGCGATGTATTTAAATGTAATTTAAATCTTTGATATTTCTGTGTCATATTTATTCATTTATACTCTGTATATTCTTGTAATCTGATGCATTGTTGTAATATACAATGAAATGTTCTTCTGTTTGTGTTCTGATTTGTCATGTTCTCAAAACGTTCAGGCGTTTCGAACAGTCTGGGTCGGTTTAGCGACTGGTTCGGACCGAGCGAAATTCCTTCTCGTCACATTGCTATTTTCAACAACTCCATCAGAATACAAGAATATTTAGAGTATGAACAAATAATATACATTTGATAAATATCAGAGATTTAAATACATTACTGCAACGGGAAACAATACAAAACACAACTGAAAGAGATACACATATACAGAGCTTTACGAATATCATTCCAGCTGTAAACTAGGATCATGTGAATATAAATCTATAAAAATCCAACTACTAGCTGCCCGTGTGGAAAATAAGGGCACCCAAAGTTTACGTTAAAACAATAAACTCCAGGTCAGTCATGTGACTGGTGTGAGAACTAAAACAATTATTAATCTTTATTTTAAAGTTAGGTAAATAGAGGGACCCCGCCATATATCATGGAATGGGTTTCCTTCCAAGAATACCAGTGCATAAAACAAACAGCGCAATGCTAAATAAAGAACAATGAAGCTATTATAAGACCCAGGTCCCATCACACAATGCAACGCATGCCGGAGGATAGGGTTTTTCCTTATAATAGCCAAATATGCTTGATACGTGAAATTTCATCTTTTATTATCACTGTAAGTGAAGTAAACAACTTCAAGTATAAATGTATCAATCACAGACGGCATAAGCGCCCCATCCCACTATGTTGTCATACTAGGCTTCACAATCAAAACCGAAAAATGTCACATTTGGAAGTTGGATTTCCATCATGGTGATTACTGATTCGAAAATCGATCGTGTAGTGCAATTCACCACGGTTTACGTCGCAAGCATGCGAAAACACCGTAATGCACATCCGCACTATCCAGGAAACAAGTTACCGTGGCTTACGTCGCAGGAATGCGAAAACACGGCTAACTCTATCCTTCAAGGAATCGGGGGATGTGCCTTATCCCTCACCTCGGTCGACCGAATCCATGACACCACTAAGGTGTCTATCCTCATCTCAAAAGCATACTGATCAAACCATCAGTTTACCACCATACTGGTGTGTGAGGCTCGCGAATTAGCGCTACACAAAGCCATGCTTTGATCATCAACCACAAGACTCTGCTTTTCAACAGAAGCCTTGATCATTTGCCACTTAGGCATGCCACAAAGGAAATTTACGCCATGCGACTAATGTCTATCGATATGCAACCTCTAATCCCATACGTCTCAAAGAAGGGTGAAGTAAGGGAATAATTTCCCCTTCACTAGGCAAATGTATATTTAATAGAGATAAATCAGCATAGAATAAAATCCAATGTCAGACACACAGTCCATTTACAAGTCCGTTCTGGGTTTGAACGAAACCGGAGGCACCTTATTCCTTGTCCCATATGTCCAATTTAAGAAAGAGGCCCTCGCATATCCGTACAATCAACAAGTACGTCTGGAAGGCTACTACTTTAGCCGCTTAATGTAGCTACTCCAATCGTGAGCATAAGTAGCACCCATCCATTAGATGTGAAGAACGTCGGTCTTGCACCGTCTTAAACCTCTTCGACTTATCGTCGAATCAGTTATTCAGAATGGGGATAAACCCGGCCTTTCCGACTAACTCGCGTGTATCATAATCAAGTGATATAAACACACAACATACGCCTCATTCCAATCCAGAATATGCTTTTCACAATTTTAAACCGTATTAAGGTTTTCCAAACTAGTCGAGATTAGCGAACTATATCGAAGTAATCATTTATTTTATTTCCCAATCCCAACCTATTCATCCCATGGAACAAAACTTGTAGTACTCCACATCTAACCTACCACAGTGTTATTGGTAAATTTAATTACCATTTCACGTTCAAATCGAATTAAAGATTTTAACTATCGCCTGGAACAAAACTGGTGATACTCCATTCTCGATCCATTCATAAATTCGATAATTTAAATTATCTCATTCACATTTGAATCTAATTAAAGATTCATTAAAACTCCATTTAGTTTTAATCTTCCCAAAAATCAATATTAATGATTATATAACTTGGAAAATCATATCCTATCTTTAACTGGGTTAAAGAACCAATGTCGCGGAAAAAAAAAGCAATATATAATCGATATCAATTTCCGTATCTGACTAATAATATAAATGGAATAATGATAAAGCCTTTTAAATTCCATATATATATATATATATATTAATAGTCTTCCTCCACAGAAACTCACTTCGATTATTATCAAATCGAATTCCATTCCATTCCAATATATTAATTTGGAAAACTTTACTTTGGAAAATCTCCACTAAATCTTTAATAAAAATAATTATAAGTTCCAAATCTCATTTCACTGTAAATCAGGTTAAGGAATGAATGTCATTAAAAACACAGTTCACAATAAACTCAATTCAATTTTCATTTCAAATCTAATTAAATGTTAATTAATTTGTAATTCTGCTCTACATCTCAATTAAAAGATTTATTCTTTTCAGACGGGGTTTAAGAATAGTGCTACTGAAGACCCAACCCATCAGTCTCTAACCGTAAATTAGTAAGAGATCAATTCCCTAAGTATTAATCTCAAAGGCCGAAACCAACATCACATCAATACCCAGGAAACCATTCAACTTAGCTAGTCTCCAATTAGTTTCTAATTTTCTTAGCTCCATTGGGTTTAAGAACATTATTATTAAAGATACCATTAACGACAAACCCAAAATCTCATTCCATTGTTAATTTGGTTAAAGAACAAGGGTTATTTAAAACACCGTTCATGATAAACCAAAAAACCAATTTCAATTCAATTCCAATTTAATGTTAATTAATTGGTATAAATCTTAATAAAAAGATTTATATCTTTTCTCATCTGGGTTTAAGAACAGTGTTAATGAATACACCGTTCACGACAAATCCAAAATCCAATTTGATATTAAATACAAGTCTCTGCATAGAAAATATATCGGCTTATATTCAATATCAAATTCTGAAACCAACAAATATCGTATTAGGAATAACGATATATATATATATATCTTCAAAATTCCTCCACAATGTCCGTATAATCACGGAATCCAATATCGAAATATTCTAAAGATTATTTCCATTCAATTTATTCTATGGAAAATTCTGATTATTTTAAGACCATTTTCAAACCCAATTTTTGTATTTCTAAAAATAAATAAATTATTACTCTAGTTAATAACTAGTTCATTTCGGTAAAATATATTTTTATCTTTTCAACACTGGAATTTTTCACCCAAAATCTTTCCTAATTATTTATTATGATTTTACATAATTTTTCCATATTTTGCCATATTTTATTATCGCCCATACAGTCGGTTTCCAATAATGGCCACTAAATTGCATCCATAACAACCTTTTCTGAAATTGGTTTGTACATATCTCCAAATCTATCCATTAGATTTCAAATCTCTTTTATTCATTGGAAAGCCCTTTTCGATATGAACCCAAAGGTTCTAGTTTTAGGAGAATTCGACGGTCGGATCTCCCGTAACATCCATTTGAAGTTAATGGTCGAAATTCGCGAACGGCCGATGCGCTTCGCGTTCTATTCAGGCCATTATAATATATATATATATATATATATTATATTTCGTCGATTTCCATCTAAAACGAATTTTATAAATCGTTTTAAATTCGTTTTAAAAACAATTTCTACTTCCATTTCAATTTCAAATCCAAATTGAATATTCCAATATAAATTCGTTTTAAATTCATTTCAAATTGATTTCAATTCCCTTTCAATTCGTTTTGAATTCATTTTAAATCAACTTCAATTCAATTTTCAAATTCAAATCAAAATTTAATTTTCCTTATCATTTCAATATTAAAATGATAATATTTTCAAAATATCAGAATTTGAAATCACTTTTCAATATTCATTATAAAATGAATAATATTGAAAAAATTCTCGTTCGTGTTAAAATGTCGTTTAACTACTTAACACGGCTTCACATTTCAATATTCACTGAATATTATTTTAAAATTTTCGTTGATTTTGAACTATCAATCAATTACATATAATTTTATTTATATGAATTTCAACATCATATGTATACAACAATAATGATAAGCAATCATTAAAAATTCAAACATCATCCAGAGTGCATTCTACAACTGTATAAGCATTAAAATAAATAAATAACGCTCATACAATCTGTCCACCCATCGTTTGACATACCACTAATTATTGGGATCGATGTATGTGAAATATTATCCCAATACCCGTGTGGGGTTTTCAATCAACAAACACAGATTTTATTTGTGCAATTAGGCGATGTGTAAAATTTATCGTCCCAATCCATATCAGTCAAATGGGCATACATAAACAAACCATCCGGTTTGTAAATGAATATTTTTTCATTTTCATTTCACAATAATTTATATATTTATTTTATATGAATAATTTTTATACACAACAATATCAATACATGACAATCACAATTAATTTCCACAACACAGTACAATCAAACAAGTCGTCCATGTTTTGTGGACGACGGGGAGCTGTTCATATTTGCAGTTACAAAATAAATTAAATAACTGTACAAAAATAATAGTGAGAGTTCAAACATTGGGATCCACTCCGTCAGATTTATTTCGGAATTTCTAAACAGTTTGGATTTGTCTGAAATTCTTATTTGCTCCGTTTTGATCCTAGTCAGTTCTGAAAGGTAGAATTCTCCGCCACGATCACAACGCAACTGAAATCGCGCGATTTCGTGCTCGTATGAAAAAGTTATGGAATAAAATACATTTGTTACATAAATAAAGTAATTAAATAATAATTAAATTCTAATTACTTTTCCTAAACCATCGTTCTCCACTTCAGGAAACTAAACCCACTTCTTCGAATTGAATTTCTGCCCACCACCGCTACCGACGTCGATCAGAGTCAGATCTGGTGCCTCCTCCTCGCGCGGCCGACTGCCGCCTCCTGCTTTGGCCATAGGGGCCCACTCGCGCGCCCTAGGCACATGGAATCCGCCTTCGAACGGTACGGGTTTGGAACCCGATTTCACGAAATCCAAGAAGCTACTTTCAATCATAACTGTTGGATAGGGATATCTCCGCCTGTACTTCGATTTTCCCTCTAGTGATTTCTCGAATTTGTGTTTGGATTTGGAGAATAAGGAGGAGGAATTTCGGAATAAACTGATTGTCGATCGTATATGGGCTGACGGCAGAAACGAAAAGGAATTAGCGTGTAATGAATTCTCTGATTGGCTCTCCCTTTATATATATATATATATATACTAATTCCTATAAATAAGATTTCACATACGAACTCTAAATCAAACCCAACGACTGTCATCCCTAGCTAAATACCCTATTCCGTACACAATGGGATATGTCCCGTAACCTAATTCGGCTGTGACGTTCAGTTTATGCTAAATTTAAAATATAAATTAATATATAATAGATTTACGCGTACATTTTAATTTACCGGGGACACATATTGACTTCCAAAATTCCAGAAAAATAAATCTATCTATGTTTTGATGATACGGTCCTAACAAAACTAATTTCGTCGAATTTGAAGACCGTTTGAAAAATGGCCATTTTATGGTCGATCCAATTCAAACTGAAATTACCAAACGCGTTTTCTTTTGCAACGCTCACATATTAGTTCCAAAAATTATGGAATTTTAAACCTAGCAATAATTTGACATTCCGAGTCCAACCAAAGTGGTTTCGTCGAAAACGGAGGTCGTTTGCAAAATCTCCACTTTTAAGGGCAATATTTATTCCATAGCGACTATTCCGAATATTCAACTGGCCATAACTTTTGATTCCTGCTATGAAATTTCGATTTTTTAGATTCGTTAGAAAGATATTTACAAATAGATTCTAATATTTCTAGTTTTGCTAAAATATGATTTGTTTTGAATCATGTATATTCATTTGAAATTTGAAATCGAATTTTCAAACTACCACGCCATTTTAAACTCTATTTATAATTAAATTAAAATTATATTTTCTAACTTCGATTCAAATAAATATATACGTTTTAATTCTATTCAAAATAAATTTCTAGTCCTTATTATTAAAAATAAATCATTTTAAATAATCAAAATTCATTAAAATTGCCAAAATAAAAATTTTAAGTTGGTTCTGATTTTCCGGGTTGTTACGCATCTTCCCTCGAGAAGATCCTACCCATTAGCCTTGTCCTTGCTTCTTCGGGAACTCCCTAATGTAGTATCTGAATTTTCCACAGTTGAAACAAGCGTTATTCCTTCTATTGCTTGACCAAATACCCCAAATGCTAATGACATTTCTTCTTGCCTTTATTTGAACTTTATTCAGCTCTCCTTCTTTCATCTATGTTCCCTTCTTAAAACAACATTTTTTTCTCTTCCATGGGATGTGCTCCTTAGTCTTAACTCACTTATTCTCCTTTTTACCATCATTGTGTAACATGCTAACAAGCCTCTCGAAAGTTGCCTCCATCGCACGGATAACCTAACTAAGTTTGAGAGAAAATTAGCCGTAGGTGAAACTATTGAGGCTACAGACGGAAGTTGGGCACTTCCTTGCCCTTCGACATGTTTCGTAGTTTTAACATGCCTATATAACCATGCCACAATGGGGATACACTTCGGGAACTATCGGTTCCCCAGACAAGCTAAAAAGAAATGGAAAAGGGAATTAAGCGGAGAATCGAGAGATATTTTATATGGCTTTGGGGAATATGTTTTTTCAAAACAAAGTTTTCTTCAGAAAATGCTTTGTTTTAAAATCTTTTTGAAAACAGTTTTCAAAATCTTTTATCTGATCTGGTAACTGTGACGATCCCAAAACCCCGTGACACGGTGTCAAGGATAATCATTGGAATATAACACATTAATCATCATTAGAAGATCACAGATAATAGCATAAACAGAAAATAGAATAATTTACACACATATGACAGCGGAATCATATAGATATCATCACATCAGAGAAGCACAGTACAGTATACAACTTAGTGCATAATGATACATAATCAGTCACCATCGCCTGAGGCGGAATCATACATAAAGAGTACATAAAAGGAATATCAGTCTACATCGCCAGTGGCGGAATCAAAATATAGATACAATAATGGTGGAGAAAATCCAAGTCAGCACGGTGTAGTCAAGCCTCGCCATGAGCCAAAAGGTGCGTCAGAAACCTGTAACTAGGCTGCCCGTGTGAAAATAAGGGCACCCGAGTTTGCAAGGTGAAACAAACTACGAGTCAGTCATGGGACTGGTATGAGAAATCTACTCACTTATTAACAACAATAATAAGGCAAATCAAAGGACCACGCCACTTTCGCGGAACGGGTTTACTCCAATGAGTGCTAGTGCATGAAATAAAATAAATGATTAAATCAACACAATGCTTTTTATAAAATGAAGCCATTATAAGACTCAGGTCCTATCACACAATGCAACGCAAGCCGGAGGATAGAGTTTTCCCTTATAATGGCCAAAAATGCTTCATACGTATAAAACAAAAGGGTTTGATATTATTACTAGTGCATATATGTTTCAAAAGCAAATTTAATCATAAATATCAATCCTAGACAGCATGGGTACCATATATCATGTCGCCATACTAGTAATACAATCACGTCCGCATATTTCGTATTGGAAATTGGATTCCTTCATGAGTCGAGGCAAGGGGCAAGCTCCTCTCCGATTCGAGACACTCTAGCAAATGTCCCAGGACCCCACTATGATCCTTGGATCTTCAGGGCCGGTCCTCTCTTACTTTTGAGGATTAATTATTCCTGAACACACGTTTCCCGGTCCTTACAGACCTATATCGAGGCGCCTCGCATTCCAACAACCACATAGGTGAAAAGTATATATAATGTCAGGGCTGGTAGGTCACTGATACCACCTTAGCTAGAAAGAAACGTCGTGCTCTCCCTGCAGTCACTCTCCCGTTTTTGACTCATACCGAGGTGTGAGGCTCGCGAATTCACGTTATACACAAAGCTACGTCACACAGACCATGCTTTGATCATCAACCACAAGACTTTGCTTTGCAACAGAAGCCTTGATCATATGCCACTTAGGCGTGCCACACAGGCAATCCACTCCATGCGACTGATTTCTGTCAATACATAACCTCTGAGCTCGTACGTCTCAGAGAAGGGCGTTAAGCAAGAGAATAAATTCTCTGCCGCCAAACAGATATATATTTAACAGAGATCAATCAACACAGAACAAAATCCAATGTCAGACACACAGTCCATTTACAAGTCCGTCCTGGGTCTGAACGAAACCGGAGGCACCAATTCCTCGCATATCCGTACAATCAACAGTATGTTTGGACGGCTTCTACTTCAATTCCTTCATGGTAGCTACTCCAATCACGAGCATCAGTAGCGCTCATCCATCCAATGTGGAGATCGTCGGTCTTCAACCGTCTTCGACTCTTCGACTTCTCAACGTCGATCGATTATTTGAAATGAGATAAACTCGGCCTTTTCAAATAACCCACGTATATTTAGATTTTCAAATCAATTATTCACATGGTTGGACTATTCAACATTCACATTTCAGTTATTTAGTTATAATTTTCATGTCAAATACATTCAACCATCACATATCAAACAAACACAACAAAATTGGTTCATTTTCACTCTATATCGTCTATACCACTTTATAAAGATATACCGCCATTTTTATTTAATTTAAAACGGCCATATTTAATTAAACGACGTTTCAGGTCGTGTCGATGCACTGACGCTGCTTTCCACTAATTTTGTTTTACACATATCTAAAAATCTAACCGTTGGATCTTCACAAATTTTACATCATTAGGAAGGTCATTTCAAAACGAATCCAACGGTTTCAGTTTTGGGAAAAGCCGACGGTCGGATCTTCCACACTAACCATTTGAAGTTACGATTTCAATTTACGAACTGCAGCGTCGTTATTCGATTTAATTTAATTATATTTATATATATATATATAAATATAATCGTTTCTGGCGCTGTTTTTCACTAATTTTGTTTTAAACATTCCAGACAATCCAACCGTCGGATCTTTACAAAGTTGGTGCCGTTGGAAAGATATCTCCAAGGCGAACCCAACGGTTGAGGTTTCGGGAAAATCCAATGGTCGGATCTTCCGCACTAATCATTTGAAATCACGGTTTCAAAATATGAACTGCACGACCACGTTTCGTTTTAATTCTATTTATATTTATATATTTATATAAATATAGCTCATTCAAAAATTCCTATATCGTTTCCACTTCAATTATTTCACTAACGCCTTAAATTTTTGGAAAATTTCGCCATAACCTCCTTTGTACGGGAGGGTCTGGGAAAATTCCCAAATAGCCACACGGGCGTCTCATATCAAAAAGAAAAAGAAAAAGCCAAGCGGCTAGCCAACAGGCTCATAAAATCATCACCCAAACAAAGCGGTAAATGTGTACCTATTTGTCGGGCACAAAATTCTATTTCTCTTCTCTAGCCCCTTTTGCTTTAACCTGTTCAATAGATGTGCATGTACATATATACAATTTCTAACATTTATCATTTTCCGTTCGATTTCATTTTTGATTTGCTTTGGTTTAAAAACACCATTCATCCGAAGGTTGCATGCATAGGCTAAAATCATATCATTAGCTAGTTAATGTATATTTCAGCTCATGCACGTTTATTTGAACAAGTGGCTATTTTTAACACTTCACATTTCAAAGATGATGATTTTGGCGAACTAAAATAGATTTCAACATATGACTATTTTATCTAGTTCCTATGCATGTTAAAAATAATATTCCTATCACAAATATTTATTTCAACGTCCGCATATCTTTAGCATATCACACATATGATAAAAAATGATATTTTTATCATTTAAAATATTTATTCAACCAATGGATGGTTTCAACGCTTCATAGTTTCAATAAAAATGTAATTTTTATTGTTCGATCCTTTTATTCAACACATGGACTTTTCCACTACGCACACTTCTCAACAAATGAGCATTTCCACACATGGATATTTTATTTATGTTGTTAATATTGGAAAGATGAGATTTTTATCGTTGAAACTATTTATATAAGGCGAATATTTTTCATACTTCATATATATATAAAAAAATGATTTTTATTGTTTAAGCACTTCATTCATTCACAAATGAATTTAATTTTCATACAACACTTTTCAACACATGAACATTTCCACACATGGATATAGTTTCAATATATGGCTTTAATTTTTATGCATGAAAATAATTTCAACATATGAAAATAATTCTAACACACAAAGATTATTCAAAATTTCGGCAGCATAACGGCAGGGTAGTTAAAACCGGCACCGTCCCTAGTACGGCTCCTCGCTCTACCTTAAAACCTCGCGGTTTTTGACAATGGGGATTCATGCATCTAATTCGCACGCAGGCGGCATGTTTATTTTTATTTCCACAAATATTTCCAATTCATTTCAATCACCAATGGGTATTTTTCAACCACAACCAAACAATATCAACCACAAACAATTATTCAACCATTCGTATTTTTCACCCAATATTTCACACCAATTCACCACAATAAATATCGTCCATGGTTTGTGGACGAGGGGAGTATATATATATATAATATATTTTTGCTATATTTCACTTGCATTTTAACACATATACCAATTATTCTATGCATGTAAAAATTCATACTTCGCTTATATAGCTTACACTACGCATGTACATGAGGTATACAACACGTATGTAATTTATATTTCGCTTATATGAATTATACACGACATTTTCCATTCAATTTCACGTTAATTTAGATTTCTCACCTTGGTTTTCTGAGCGCTAAAAATTGATACGATGTCAGAAAAATCCGCAGCTTCTTCTATTGGGTAGAGAGCTTCCTTGCGGTCTCGATGTTTCCTGTTTCATCGAATTTCGTCAACACACCAAAAAGATATGATTTTTCAAAGTGTAAAGATCAAAGAAAAACGCACTTTCAGAAAGCTTCAAAACTAGGTCAACGATTTTTGGTCAAACCGTGTAGCGGTTGGATGATCGGCCAGTGCAGGGTTGTAGGCGGAGGAGAGGCGCACGTGCGGGCCCCACGGCGTTGAACTCGGCGGCCTCTGGGCGGCGAAATCGACCTCCGAACGGTCGAACTTTGGAGGAGCGGATCCGGCGAAATACTCGACGATGCTGGACGAGGTTGGTATGGATTTGAAGAGGGGAGGGAGAACTACAAAAAGTTGAACTGGAGGAGGCGCTAATTCTGGCCGTGGCGATCGGAAATCGCCTGGGAAGGTGACGAGGGCTTTCCGCCGTCGAAGTCGGGGTCGGGGGGGGGGGGGTTTCTGTTATTTTTTTATTTTAAAATTTATGAAAGAAAAAATATGATTGGCCGAGACTATATTAAAATTTTTAAATAGTGTTTTCTTAAACGAACTCCTTTTTAAACCCAACGACTGTCACCCCTAGCTAAATACCCCCATTCCGGACACAATGGGATATGTTTCGTAGGCCTGTTCGACTGTTACAGTCGGTTATTTTTCAAATTAAAGTATAAAACATTTAATTTTTAACTCTGAACGCACATTTCAATTTGCCAGGGCCACAAACTGATTCGAAAAATTCCAAAAAAATAAATCTAGCTATGTTTTGACGCTACGGTCCCAACAAAACTAGTTTCATCGAATTCTGAGGTTGTTTGAAAAATGGCCATTTTCTGGTCGATCCAATTTAACAGAAATCGACCAAACACATTTTCTTTTGCCACGCTCACATACTAGCTTAAAAAATTATGAAATTTGAAACCTAGCAATAGTTTGACATCCTGGACCCAACAAAAGTGGTTTCGTCGAATTCCGAGGTCGTATGCAAAATATCAATTTTCCAGGCCTATATATTCTATATACCGACTCTTTTGAAAATTCATTCGGCCATAACTTTTGATTCCCGTTATGAAACTTCGATTTTTCAGATTCGTTAGAAAGGTATTGACTAACAGATTTAAATATTTTTGGTTTCACTAAAATCCGTTATATTTTCCACCCTGCACAGTCGGTCAAAGTATGAATTCAAATTTTCAAAATGACTTACTATTCTTAACTTACCATTTTATTGAAATATTCTATTTCAATGGTTCAAATTGCTTTGAAATAATCAATTTAAAATTTTTAAATTGGCTCGTATTTTCCGGGTTATTACAATCTCCCCTACTTAAAACTTTTCGTCCTCGAAAAGGAAACAACAGTAAAGTAGGAAATAAAATGTAAATGCAAAGTATGGCAAAGGTACCTTGCACCGGAGTTAGTCAGAGATATCCACTCTGCATTTGGGGTAAGCTTGCTTAATGCTTTCCTCAGTTTCCCAAGTACAGTCTCTAGGATCACTGCTCCACTGCACTTTAACTAAATGAACCTTTTTGCTTCTGAGTTCTCTAGTTTCTTTGCCAACAATTTTTAATGGCTCTCTTCTGAGTGCTAATTCTGGAGTTATCTCCACATCCCGTTGCGCTGCTTCTTCCACAACAAGATCCGGATCATGCACATGTCTCCTATGCTGAGATACGTGAAAAACATTGTGCACTCCAGGCAACCAATCTGGCAATTGAACCCTATAAGCAAGAGTTCCAATTCGCTCAAGTATAGGAAAGGGACCAATAAATCTCGGTGCCAACTTCCCAGTCTTGCCAAATCTGATTACTCCTCTCATCGGAGAAACCTTTAAATAAACATGATCACCAATAGCAAATGTCAAATCTCTCCTTCTAGAGTCTGCATAACTTTTCTGTCGGCTTTGGGCAGTTTTCAATCGCTTCTTGATGAAATCCACTTTATCAGATGCTTCCCTAATCATATCGGGTCCTAGTACAAGTCTGTTGCCAGGTTCTACCCAACATGCTGGAGATCTGCAGGGTCTGCCATATAACGCTTCAAATGGTGACATTCTCAAACTTGCTTGATAGCTATTGTTATATGAGAATTCTGCGAAATGCAAATGATCTTCCCATGACCCACCAAAATCGATTATACAAGCCCGCAATAAATCTTCTAGAATTCTATTCACCCGCTCAGTTTGGCCATCTGTTTGGGGGTGATAAGCGGTGCTCATATTCAGTTTTGTCCCCAATTCTGTCTGGAAAGCCTCCCAGAACTTGCTAGTAAATAGGGGATCTCTATCACTGACTATGCTAATGGGAATTCCATGCAGCTTAACAATTTCTTTGAAATATATCTGTGCTAGACTTTGGGCAGTTCTATTGGACCTGACAGGTATAAAATGGGCAGTCTTCGTGAAGCGATCTACGATTACCCAAATACTGTCATTACCTTTCTTGGTTCGCGGAAAACCATCTATGAAATCCATGGAAATCTGTTCCCATTTCCAACTTGGGATCTCCAATGGTTGTAACAGTCCAGCTAGCTTCTGTTGGTCACTCTTGAACAGTTGACAAGTAGGGCACCTGCTAACATACAAAGAAATATCCCTTTTCATTGCCTTCCACCAGAAAGTGCGTTTGATATCGTTGTACATTTTACTCACCCCAGGATGGATGCAAAATTTGGATTTATGGCATTCATCTAGCACTTCTCTTTTGAGCTCAGGAAGGTTGGGAACACAAATTCTCCCATTCAGCCTCAAAACTCCTTCTTTATTTACTTGAAAGCTTGAGGGTTCTCCTTTTCTGGATTCTTTCCTTGATCTTTTGAATGAAATAATCACTCTTCTGGAGAGCACATATCTTATCGATCAAGCTAGGTGTAATTATAAGATGGGCAACAATTGCGGTTTTTCTTCTAAGTGCATCCGCTACCACGTTAGCCTTTCCCGGCGTATACAAGATATCAAGGTCATACGCCGCAAGAAATTCTAGCCAACGCTGCTGTCTCAGATTCAGATCTTTCTGGGTATATAAATACTTCAACGATTGATGATCTATGTACAGTATAAATTTCTCGCCCAATAAATAATGCCTCCAGATTTTCAAGGCAAATACGATGGCTAGCAACTCAAGATCATGAGTCACATAATTCTTTTCATGCAGTTTCAGTTGGCGGCTTGCATAAGCGACTACTTGGCCTCTCTGCATTAACACTGCCCCAAGACCTCTAATAGAAGCATCTGTCCAAACCGTCAAATCCTGATTGCCATCTATGATAGTTAACATTGGAGCGGTGGTCAGCTTCGATTTCAATTCCTGGAAAGCTTCTTCACAGTCGGAAGTCCACTTAAACTTCTCATGTTTCTTTGTGAGCTTCGTTAACGGACCGGATATCTTCGAAAAATCCTTAACGAACTTTCGATAATAACTAGCCAACCCCATAAAACTTCTAACTTCTGTGGGAGTAGTGGGTTGTTTCCAGTCTTGAATCGCTGTTATTTTGCTTGGATCAACAGAAATTCCTTTCTCTGACACGACATGGCCAAGAAATTTGACTTCTTCTTGCCAGAAGACACATTTAGAGAATTTGGCTTTGAAGACGTTCTTCCTTAGAATCTCCAATACTTGTTCTAAGTGTTTTTCATGCTCGGGTTTTGATTTGGAGTAGATTAAAATATCATCGATGAATACGAGGACAAATTTATTCAGAACTCCCCTGAGCACTCTATTCATTAGATCGACAAAGTATGCTGGAGCGTTGCATAGGCTAAACGGCATTACTAACCATTCATAAAATATGTCTGGACCTCTGAAAGCGGTCAAAGGAACACACTCTTCTGCTATTCTCAATTGATGAAAACCTGTAGCTAGGTCCATTCGGGAAAATACTTTCGCCCCATTCAATTGGTCTAGCAAATCATCAATGCGGGGTAGTGGATATTTATTTTTAAGCTTCTGTTTGTTGAGGTCTCGGTAATCAACACATAATCTAAGAGTACCGTCTGACTTCGGGACAAACACAACAGCTGCACCCCAATTAGAAAAACTCGGTCTGATTAGACCTTTCCACAACAGTTGACGAGTTTGATCGCCTAATTCTTCTTTTTCTTTCGGAGTCATCCTGCGAATTGGATGTACCACGGGTCTGGCATTAGGAATTAAATCGATTCGGAATTCTATTTCTCTTTGCGGAGGTAAGTTTTCAACTTCTTCAAACACATCCGCAAAGTTTCTAACAATCGGAATCTTTTCTATGGAAGTGGGGATAAGTTCCAATGCTGACCAAAATTCTTCTCTATTCGGATTCGAACCATGACAAGGAACCGTAATATATCCAAGCTTCGTTCGAATTTTAACGATTCTTTCCGCACAATTCACTTTAGCTTCATATTTCGTTAACCATTCTAACCCCAGGATAACGTCGAATTCGGGAAAATCCATAACAATTAAATTAATGGGAAACTTGTAGGAAGAATAAGAGATTGGCACTCTACAACAGGAACTGAGAGTAACAGGACCCCCTATCGGGTTATGAACTTCAACCGATTCTTTGAGCTTTCGCTGTTTTAACTTTAATTTGTGCACTGTGTTTCTAGCAATAAAACTACGCGATGCACCTGTGTCAAACAATACAGAGATAGGAATATTTTTAATTGTAAGGGTACCTCCCAAAACATCGGGTTTACCTGCTCCGTCGGAAGCAGCTGGCGGGCTAGACCCGTCATAGACATGAGCTACAGTAGCCTTCTTCAGCAAAGGACAGTCTTTGACCAGATGGTCGGTCTTGCGACAATTGAAGCACGAGCGAGGGTTCTGAGAGCCTTGGCTCGAGCCTTGAGAATTTGTTTTCTGCCTCTTCGGAGCTGTGTAGACGTTTGAGTAGTGCCCCGGCTTACCACAATTAAAGCAATTTCCTCTTGGCGGCTTGCCAGTCTGAGGCTTTGAAGATGCTGCTTGGCTTGACTCGCCTTGATTTACAGCAGGCTTGGGCTTGTTTCCGGCCTGGCTTCTAGCGCGATCCTGATCCAGATGCCTTTGATCAAGGTCTTCATAGTTGCATTTCATTTCCACAAGTTCGTTGAAATCCAGCTTGACATGGGCCATGGCTCTATCATGATATTGTCGTCTTAGTCCAAAGATAAACCTCTTATTTTTGGATTTCGCGGTAGCAACGAGTTCTGGAGCATAGGGCGACAACATTGTAAATTTGTTCAGATAATCTTGCACGGAAAGATCCCCTTGCTGGAGATTGGCGAAGTCATCGTGCATTCTTTCTAGAGCTTGTTCTGGGACATATTTCTCCTTGAAGAGTTCTTTAAATCCATACCATGTTCTTCCAGCTTCTCTATTCCCGGCGGTAAGAGATTCCCACCATAATTCGGCTTGTTCCTGCATAAGCCAGGCGCCCATAACAGCTTTGTCTTCGTCTCCTAGCCTTAGGCCTTCAAGAATTTTCTCGCATGTTTTGAGCCATGCAAGGGCCTCTATTACGGTGCCAGTTCCCGAGAAGGTCTTGCCTCCTAAGTTCTTATATCTCTTAGCTACACGGTCAAGCTCGAAGTATTGAGCTGCCGGAGGTTGTATCAAAGGTCCTTCTTGAGCTGGGATTTCTCCCCTTCCTCGGCCTCGGCCGGCACGGCCTCCTCTAGCGGCGGCTGCTCTGGTAGCCATTTGTCAAATTCTGTATAAGCAACGAAAAAAAGGTCAGCTAACAGAAATGATAGTCTATTGCATAGTTAAGCAGAAATTCCTACGGAAAGATAACGATGGACTGATTAATTGTTTCTGCTATTCTGCTCAGCTCATTCTAGGACTTTACTAGTCCTATCTCTAATGAGCGACTCGCCTTAGAATACTACTGATTCTATTTTGACGAAGTGTTTAATGTGTTAGACTCCAGAACTAAGGTTAACCAAAGCTCTGATACCAGCTGTGACGATCCCAAAACCCCGTGACACGATGTCAAGGATAATCATTGGAATATAACACATTAATCATCAATAGGAGATCACAGATAATAGCATAAACAGAAAATAGAATAATTTACACACATATGACAGCGGAATCATATAGATATCATCACATCAGAGAAGCACAGTACAGGATACAACTTAGTGCATAATGATACATAATCAGTCACCATCGCCTGAGGCGGAATCATACATAAAGAGTACATAAAAGGAATATCAGTCTACATCGCCAGTGGCGGAATCATAATATAGATACAATAATGGCGGAGAAAATCCAAGTCAGCACGGTGTAGTCAAGCCTCGCCATGAGCCAAAAGGTGCGTCAGAAACCTGTAACTAGGCTGCCCGTGTGAAAATAAGGGCACCCGAGTTTGCAAGGTGAAACAAACTACGAGTCAGTCATGGGACTGGTATGAGAAATCTACTCACTTATTAACAACAATAATAAGGCAAATCAAAGGACCACGCCACTTTCGCGGAACGGGTTTACTCCAATGAGTGCTAGTGCATGAAATAAAATAAATGATTAAATCAACGCAATGCTTTTTATAAAATGAAGCCATTATAAGACTCAGGTCCCATCACACAATGCAACGCAAGCCGGAGGATAGAGTTTTCCCTTATAATGGCCAAAAATGCTTCATACGTATAAAACAAAAGGGTTTGATATTATTACTAGTGCATATATGTTTCAAAAGCAAATTCAATCATAAATATCAATCCTAGACGGCATGGGTACCATATATCATGTCGCCATACTAGTAATATTATCACGTCCGCATATTTCGTATTGGAAATAGGATTCCTTCATGAGTCGAGGCAAGGGGCAAGCTCCTCTCCGATTCGAGACACTCTAGCAAATGTCCCAGGACCCCACTATGATCCTTGGATCTTCAGGGCCGGTCCTCTCTTACTTTTGAGGATTAATTATTCCTGAACAAACGTTTCCCGGTCCTTACAGACCTATATCGAGGCGCCTCGCATTCCAACAACCACACAGGTGAAAAGTATATATAATGTCAGGGCTGGTAGGCCACTGACACCACCTTAGCTAGAAAGAAACGTCGTGCTCTCCCTGCAGTCACTCTCCCGTTTTTGACTCATACCGAGGTGTGAGGCTCGCGAATTCACGTTATACACAAAGCTACGTCACACAGACCATGCTTTGATCATCAACCACAAGACTTTGCTTTGCAACAGAAACCTTGATCATATGCCACTTAGGCGTGCCACACAGGCAATCCACTCCATGCGACTGATTTCTGTCAATACATAACCTCTGAGCTCGTACGTCTCAGAGAAGGGCGTTAAGCAAGAGAATAAATTCTCTGCCGCCAAACAGATATATATTTAACAGAGATCAATCAACACAGAACAAAATCCAATGTCAGACACACAGTCCATTTACAAGTCCGTCCTGGGTCTGAACGAAACCGGAGGCACCAATTCCTCGCATATCCGTACAATCAACAGTATGTTTGGACGGCTTCTACTTCAATTCCTTCATGGTAGCTACTCCAATCACGAGCATCAGTAGCGCTCATCCATCCAATGTGGAGATCGTCGGTCTTCAACCGTCTTCGACTCTTCGACTTCTCAACGTCGATCGATTATTTGAAATGAGATAAACTCGGCCTTTTCAAATAACCCACGTATATTTAGATTTTCAAATCAATTATTCACATGGTTGGACTATTCAACATTCACATTTCAGTTATTTAGTTATAATTTTCATGTCAAATACATTCAACCATCACATATCAAACAAACACAACAAAATTGGTTCATTTTCACTCTATATCGTCTATACCACTTTATAAAGATATACCGCCATTTTTATTTAATTTAAAACGGCCATATTTAATTAAACGACGTTTCAGGTCGTGTCGATGCACTGACGCTGCTTTCCACTAATTTTGTTTTACACATATCTAAAAATCTAACCGTTGGATCTTCACAAATTTTACATCATTAGGAAGGTCATTTCAAAACGAATCCAACGGTTTCAGTTTTGGGAAAAGCCGACGGTCGGATCTTCCACACTAACCATTTGAAGTTACGATTTCAATTTACGAACTGCAGCGTCGTTATTCGATTTAATTTAATTATATTTATATATATATATATAAATATAATCGTTTCTGGCGCTGTTTTTCACTAATTTTGTTTTAAACATTCCAGACAATCCAACCGTCGGATCTTTACAAAGTTGGTGCCGTTGGAAAGATATCTCCAAGGCGAACCCAACGGTTGAGGTTTCGGGAAAATCCAATGGTCGGATCTTCCGCACTAATCATTTGAAATCACGGTTTCAAAATATGAACTGCACGACCACGTTTCGTTTTAATTCTATTTATATTTATATATTTATATAAATATAGCTCATTCAAAAATTCCTATATCGTTTCCACTTCAATTATTTCACTAACGCCTTAAATTTTTGGAAAATTTCGCCATAACCTCCTTTGTACGGGAGGGTCTGGGAAAATTCCCAAATAGCCACACGGGCGTCTCATATCAAAAAGAAAAAGAAAAAGCCAAGCGGCTAGCCAACAGGCTCATAAAATCATCACCCAAACAAAGCGGTAAATGTGTACCTATTTGTCGGGCACAAAATTCTATTTCTCTTCTCTAGCCCCTTTTGCTTTAACCTGTTCAATAGATGTGCATGTACATATATACAATTTCTAACATTTATCATTTTCCGTTCGATTTCATTTTTGATTTGCTTTGGTTTAAAAACACCATTCATCCGAAGGTTGCATGCATAGGCTAAAATCATATCATTAGCTAGTTAATGTATATTTCAGCTCATGCACGTTTATTTGAACAAGTGGCTATTTTTAACACTTCACATTTCAAAGATGATGATTTTGGCGAACTAAAATAGATTTCAACATATGACTATTTTATCTAGTTCCTATGCATGTTAAAAATAATATTCCTATCACAAATATTTATTTCAACGTCCGCATATCTTTAGCATATCACACATATGATAAAAAATGATATTTTTATCATTTAAAATATTTATTCAACCAATGGATGGTTTCAACGCTTCATAGTTTCAATAAAAATGTAATTTTTATTGTTCGATCCTTTTATTCAACACATGGACTTTTCCACTACGCACACTTCTCAACAAATGAGCATTTCCACACATGGATATTTTATTTATGTTGTTAATATTGGAAAGATGAGATTTTTATCGTTGAAACTATTTATATAAGGCGAATATTTTTCATACTTCATATATATATAAAAAAATGATTTTTATTGTTTAAGCACTTCATTCATTCACAAATGAATTTAATTTTCATACAACACTTTTCAACACATGAACATTTCCACACATGGATATAGTTTCAATATATGGCTTTAATTTTTATGCATGAAAATAATTTCAACATATGAAAATAATTCTAACACACAAAGATTATTCAAAATTTCGGCAGCATAACGGCAGGGTAGTTAAAACCGGCACCGTCCCTAGTACGGCTCCTCGCTCTACCTTAAAACCTCGCGGTTTTTGACAATGGGGATTCATGCATCTAATTCGCACGCAGGCGGCATGTTTATTTTTATTTCCACAAATATTTCCAATTCATTTCAATCACCAATGGGTATTTTTCAACCACAACCAAACAATATCAACCACAAACAATTATTCAACCATTCGTATTTTTCACCCAATATTTCACACCAATTCACCACAATAAATATCGTCCATGGTTTGTGGACGAGGGGAGTATATATATATATATATAATATATTTTTGCTATATTTCACTTGCATTTTAACACATATACCAATTATTCTATGCATGTAAAAATTCATACTTCGCTTATATAGCTTACACTACGCATGTACATGAGGTATACAACACGTATGTAATTTATATTTCGCTTATATGAATTATACACGACATTTTCCATTCAATTTCACGTTAATTTAGATTTCTCACCTTGGTTTTCTGAGCGCTAAAAATCGATACGACGTTAGAAAAATCCGCAGCTTCTTCTATTGGGTAGAGAGCTTCCTTGCGGTCTCGATGTTTCCTGTTTCATCGAATTTCGTCAACACACCAAAAAGATATGATTTTTCAAAGTGTAAAGATCAAAGAAAAACGCACTTTCAGAAAGCTTCAAAACTAGGTCAACGATTTTTGGTCAAACCGTGTAGCGGTTGGATGATCGGCCAGTGCAGGGTTGTAGGCGGAGGAGAGGCGCACGTGCGGGCCCCACGGCGTTGAACTCGGCGGCCTCTGGGCGGCGAAATCGACCTCCGAACGGTCGAACTTTGGAGGAGCGGATCCGGCGAAATACTCGACGATGCTGGACGAGGTTGGTATGGATTTGAAGAGGGGAGGGAGAACTACAAAAAGTTGAACTGGAGGAGGGACTAATTCTGGCCGTGGCGATCAGAAATCGCCTGGGAAGGTGACGAGGGCTTTCCGCCGTCGAAGTCGGGGTCGGGGGGGGGGGGGGTTTCTGTTATTTTTTTATTTTAAAATTTATGAAAGAAAAAATATGATTGGCCGAGACTATATTAAAATTTTTAAATAGTGTTTTCTTAAACGAACTCCTTTTTAAACCCAACGACTGTCGCCCCTAGCTAAATACCCCCATTCCGGACACAATGGGATATGTTTCGTAGGCCAATTCGACTGTTACAGTCGGTTATTTTTCAAATTAAAGTATAAAACATTTAATATTTAACTCTGAACGCACATTTCAATTTGCCAGGGCCACAAACTGATTCGAAAAATTCCAGAAAAATAAATCTAGCTATGTTTTGACGCTACGGTCCCAACAAAACTAGTTTCGTCGAATTCTGAGGTCGTTTGAAAAATGGCCATTTTCTGGTCGATCCAATTTAACAGAAATCGACCAAACACATTTTCTTTTGCCACGCTCACATACTAGCTTCAAAAATTATGAAATTTGAAACCTAGCAATAGTTTGACAACCCGGACCCAACAAAAGTGGTTTCGTCGAATTCCGAGGTCGTATGCAAAATATCAATTTTCCAGGCCTATATATTCTATATACCGACTCTTTTGAAAATTCATTCGGCCATAACTTTTGATTCCCGTTATGAAACTTCGATTTTTCAGATTCGTTAGAAAGGTATTGACTAACAGATTTAAATATTTTTGGTTTCACTAAAATCCGTTATATTTTCCACCCTTCACAGTCGGTCAAAGTATGAATTCAAATTTTCAAACTGACTTACTATTCTTAACTTACCATTTTATTGAAATATTCTATTTCAATGGTTCAAATTGCTTTGAAATAATCAATTTAAAAATTTTAAATTGGCTCGTATTTTCTGGGTTATTACAGTAACCTTCAGCTCTAATTCCAAGTGTGACACCCCACATCCATTAATGTCACTCAATAAGAGAATGCGTTAAGCTTCGTGAAGCGTTAAAGGTAAAAAAAACAAAAAACATTAAAGACAAATGTAAAATAGCAGCGGAATTTTAAAACTTTATTTATGATAAAACATCGTGGTTCAAAATATAGTTACATTATAATTCTGAAATACAAAACCCAATACATCAACTTTAAACTTCTATCTTGTACTAAAATCATTAGAGTACATAAATAAAAGAAGCATAGTTCCCCATAAATATAGCTATATCCGAGAAGAGAGGAAATCAAAGCTGTACATTTAAGCAGCTGAAAGCAGAATGAAAGAGAGAATCCAAATCAAGCTTGAATATTCCTACCCTGAGAACCTAAGGGGAGAAATGGAAGAGAGAGAAGAGGAAACAAAATGGGATAGACATAAAGTCTGGAGAGTCCAGTTACTTTTAGCATATAAATAAGTAAAAGCATCATGACAGGAATATAAACTGGATGAGAGAGATAACAACATCATAAGACAGCTATAACAGACTGAGAAAAATAAGCAGAATAAACCGAATAGAATAGGTTACGCTTCTCTAATACCTTTCACTGCACCAATACTAGTATAAAATAAATAAACAAGATGATCCCAACAAAAATATAATGGTAGTTTTAGGTGCAATCTAGTAGTGAGTTTTACCCCAAACATAATTAATCGGTACCTAAATAGAAATAATGGGTGTTAACCCAAATAGGAATACAGGTACCCTACAGAAACAGACATGACTAGATATACCCTAATTACGACCCCCAATCGATTGGCTCCCTATCCCGTAAATACCCTGTGTCGGCCCCATAGTAGGGTGTATTACTTCCTAAAGTGGCAACCTACTGAAGGAGACAGACCTATTTACTGGTGCTACAATGGCTTATTATCCCAGAGCAAGCCGTACTCATGCATGCACATGAGTACATTGGAATGTGCTAGTACACACATCTCAGAGGAACCTCTTACAATCAGCTCAGTAAGTGTGGCCTGACCGCTACCTAGTGTGGGGACCCCCTTTAATACCAGAATGGGTTACTGACTAACATGGGTCCTACACAACAGATGACACAAGCCAACCCTCACAGATCTTGGGTCCCCAATTAACTAGGATTTTGACAGGTTAGGCATAATAGATTTAATAGATTCTCATAATCCCCTACAGATTTACGGGTTAAACTTTACAAGTTAATAGGTCCATATAACTCCAACAGATGTAATAGATTAAGTTTTCAAGATTAACCGGTTCGTATAACCCCCACAAATTTAACGTATTTACTAAACCCCATAGACTTTACAGGTTCACTTAACCCCATAGATTTAGCAGGATTACTTAACCCCAAAGATTAAACAGGTTTGCTTAACCTACAGATTTAACAGGTTTACTTAACCCAATAGATTTAACAGATTTACTTAACCCACAGGTTTAACAGGTTTTAACCCAATAGATTTAGCAGGTTTACTTAACCCCACAGATTTAACAGGTTTTCTATTTATGCTTAACAGATTCTTGTCATTCTCCATCCATATTTGTCAATGCACCAAACCTCTCACATTAAGTTGACTATTTGTGGTTGCTGGATAAGCCGGGCGGTTCCGGACAAATTTATACCACAAGCTAGACTTAACCTTGTGTCTTAGCACCGTTACGTGTACATTTACGCACCCGACCCCTCACATTAGATTAAACCCTTGTGGCTGCTGGATTTGCCGGCCGATTCCGGGCAGACTTCAACCATAAGTGTAATCTAACCTTGTGTCTAAGTGCAGTTATAGTTTCTATTTACTGTAGTCTTAGACATATTCGTTCTTAGCAAGTTATTCATGTTCACCATAGGTTTCCCAATTACAGTATTCAATTTCAATGGATTAAAACGGCTTTATAGATTCTTTACAGTTCCATTAACATGTTTTTCTTAATCTTAAATTAATCCAACATATTTATATGTCCTAAACCATAAGTCAAAATTTATAGTATAAATCGTTCCCCAATCTTTAGTCCAATTTCACAATATAGTTTATGCCCCAAAATTCCAATCGTGATTCAAAGACAAGTTATGCCCCAAAATTACCATTCCCAATCATTCCCAATTCAAGTTATGCTAAAAATTCCCAATACAAGTTACAATACGCTTTATGCCCCAGTATTCCCAACACAAGTTATACCCCAATTTTTACGTTCCCCCATCCTTCCCAATTTCGTGCATTCGCATATTTCAGCGGTATGCCTAGGCTTGAAGGTAGCCTGACTATAAAAATAAAAAGGGAAGGAGAAAGGGAAGAGAACAAGAATAGGCATACTTATTAAACAGGCATATGATGATAAAATTGATCAATACAACAAGATAGGCGTATAATGGCAGGATTGGGCATATGAGAATTATTGATCTGTTGTACAAGTAATTTTAGATCTGGTATGATTCAGGTTATTAATAGGCATAGGCTTAGATCCAATTCATAAACATGTCAAAATAACTTTTAAATGTTTATATCTAAAAATAACATAAACTCACGGTGATTGGATATATGGAACAAAGAACAATAGGCTGAAAATGTAGAAGAAATTCTTATATGCGTATAGGCTATTGTTGAAGGGAATAGGCTAACTCAATCTAAGTTGTGGAAACATCTCATTGTCTCCATTATATTAGGTGAATAAAACAATGAGAATAAGGTCCTATTTATAGCCTAAGGTAAACGAATCTAGCAACAAAACAAGTCCATGTTCGAAAAACTGAATCTGCCTATATATGTATGGGGGTCGACCCCTAGGTCGACCAATGGGTCGACCCTTGGGTGTAATAACCCGAAAATCTGGGCCAGTTTAAATTTTTTATTTTGGCCATTTTAGCGAATTTTGATTATTTAAAATAGATTATTTTAAATAATATCGACGAGAAAATTATTTTGAATATAATTCGAACGTATATATTATACGCGTCGTCGTTAGAAAATAAAAATTTATATATAATTATAAATAGAATTGAAAATGGCACGGTAGTTCGATAATTCGATTTCAAACTTCAATTGAATGTACCGGGTGCAAAACAATCCGGATTTTAGTGAAACCAAAAACATTTGGAAATAATTGATAATATCTTTCCAACGAATCTGAATAATTGAGATTTCCTAGTGGGAATCAAAAGATATGTCCAGTTGAAAATTCTGAATAGTCGCTATGGAATTCAGGCCCTTAAAAATGGACATTTTGCAAACGACCTCGGATTTTGACGAAACCACTTTTGTTGGGTCCGCAGTGTCAAATTATTGCTGGGTTTCAAATTTCATAATTTTTCGAATCAATATGTGAGCGTGGCAAAGGAAAACGCGTATGACCGGTTTCAGTTGATTTCAATCGACTGGAAATTGGCCATTTTTCTAACGGTCTCAGAATTCGACGAAACTAGTTTTGTTAGGACCGTATCGCCGATACGAAGTTAGAAAATATTTTTCTAGAATTTTTCGAGTTGGTATGGGGCCCCGGTAGATTAAAATGCGCGTTCAAATTCAATATATAGAGTATATGTTGATTTTGACGAAAACTGATCGAAACAGTCAAATCAGCCTATGATACATATTCCATTGTGTTCGGAATGGGGGTAATTAGCTATGGACGACAGGCGGTGGGCTTGATTTCGAGTTCGAAATAAAAGTCAACCCTTATGGATTTAAAAAATTAAAATTAAAATTAAATTATTATATAATATAATTGGCCCCTCCCCTTATCTTTCCCTCCTCTCTCTCATCAGACATTATCGAATAAAAAAGAAGAAGAAGAGAAATGGAATCCAGTCGCTCCTCCTAACCGCCCACCGCCGGAGTCCCCAGCCCGTCGCCGACGACCGTGGCCTACCCCCCCTCCTCTCCTCCGCTACCCCCTCTCTCTCCTCTCCATGAACCCGCGGCCCCAATCCCCAAAACCCAGCAGCCCCAAAACCTAGATCGAAGCCAACCCGCCGCCAGTAAGGGAGGGCGCCGCCGACCACCTGGAACCGCTCCACCCACTGCACCACCTCGAGCAAACCCCCTCGCCTCCAAAACAAGGTAAGCTCGCTGATTTGGTTTTTTTTTTAGGTTATAAAAATATGATTTTCGAGTATAAAATGGTAATTTTTGCATAGGAAGGTTGTGATTTCTGATTAGAAGAAAAATATGATTTTAGTAATTAAAAATACAATTTTTAATTTAGTAAAGATTATATTTTTAGTTTAGATAAGATACGGTTTTTAGAATATAAAAAGGTATGATTTTTTTCTATAAGAAAAATATGATTTTTATAGATGTAATAACTTCGAGTTAAAAATGTGATTTTTATATATTGAACTTCGAGTTAAAAATGTGATTTTTATATATTGAACTTCGAGTTAAAAATGTGATTTTTATATATTGAACTTCGAGTAAAAATGTGATTTTTATATATTGAACTTCGAGTTAAAAATGTGATTTTTATATATTGAACTTCGAGTTAAAAATGTGATTTTTATATATTGAACTTCGAGTTAAAAATGTGATTTTTATATATTGAACTTCGAGTTAAAAATGTGATTTTTATATATTGAACTTCGAGTTAAAAATGTGATTTTTATATATTGAACTTCGAGTTAAAAATGTGATTTTTATATATTGAACTTCGAGTTAAAAATGTGATTTTTATATATTGAACATCGAAGTAAAAATTCGATTTTTACATATATAGTGACTACGGGCAACGAAGATGGCGAAGATGCGATAACGATGAAGATTTCTATCAAAGAAGAGTCAAGAAGATTGGATAGCTATTTGTGAGAATTTCTCACCTTTCAATTTCTTTTTCTAATTATATATATATATACTAGGATGCAGACGGTGCTTAGTAGCACCCGACACAATCGTCCACAGACCATGTACTTGTTTGTTTGGTTGCATAGATTAGTTATATGATGTGATTTGAATTGGTTGTTTGGTGATTTTGATTGATGTGTGAATGGCGTGGGCCTTCACTAGACCGGGGATAAGGCTAGGCCTCGTCCCGTTTCTAGTATCGTGCCGTTATGCCGCCGAAATTTTCTAAAATATGTTAGAAAATAAAAATATCATTTTATTTGTGTAAATGAATAATAGAAATTCATATGTTGGAATAAAATGTTTTATCGTTAAAAATATAATTTTTAACGTGAATATGAATATAGTGAAAGTAAATAAAATAAATATTCATTTACAAACCAGACGGTTTGTTTATGTACACCTATTTGAAGGACATTGATTGGGTCGATAAATTTTACACATCGCCCAACAGCACAAATAAAATATGTGTTTGGTTGTTTGAAACCCCACACGGGTGTTGGGATGAAATTTGAAGTTCACTCATCCTGATTTATTAAATATGTCGATCGGTTGATTGACAGGCTGTTTTAAGCGTTAGATATCTATATTGGATGCTTATACAGTGTAGTGCACTTTGGTTGATGGTTGATTATTTTTCCATGCTATTATATACATGTGTTGTATGAAAATCCATATAATTAACTTTATATGGTAATTGATTGGGCCTCATTCCAATTTGAAAAATAAAGAATATTATAAAATAAAAGTTCATGCGTTGACAGTACTCATTCATTGAGATTGGTCATGTGTTGAACGAAATATTTCGATAATAACAACTATTTTGAAAAGGAAATATTTGAAATAGAATATTTGAAAATAGAAATTTATGAAGCCGTGTTGATTAGATCGACGCCATTTTGACGTGAACGATATTTATATCGATTTTATTCATTTTAAAATGAATATTGAAAAGTGATTTCGAAATCGAATATTTTGAAATGAAATGAATTGAAAACGATTTCGAAATGAATTGAATTGAAAACGATTTCGAAATGAATTGAATTGAAAACGATTTCGAAATGAATTGAATTGAAAACGATTTCGAAATGAAATGAATTGAAAACGATTTCGAAATGAATTGAATTGAAAACGATTTCGAAATGAAATGAATTGAAAACGATTTCGAAATGAAATGAATTGAAAACGATTTCGAAATGAATTGAATTGAAAACGATTTCGAAATGAAATGAATTGAAAACAATTTCAAAATGAATTGAATTGAAAACGATTTCGAAATGAATTGAATTGAAAACGATTTCGAAATGAATTGAATTGAAAACGAATTCAAATTGAATTGAAAGCGAATTGAAATGAATTCAAATTGAATTGAAATTTGAATTGAATAGAAATGAATTTTGAAACGAATTTATAAAGAAGAATTAAATTTTGATTTGAATTGAAATGGAAGTTGAAATTGCTTTTGAAACGATTTTAAAACTATTCATATAATTCGTTTTAAATAGAAATCGACGAAGTATATATTATATATATTATATATATAATATAATGGCCTGAATAGAACGCGCCGAGCCGCGGCAGTTCGTGAATTTCGACCATTTATTTCAAACGGACATTACGGGAGATCCGACCGTCGGATTCTCCTAAAACCGGAACCGTTGGGTTCGTATCGAAAAGAGCTTTCTAACGAATGTTAGAAATTAGAAATCTAACAGTTAGATTTGGAATGATGTCCAAATCAAATTTGAAAAAGGTCGCTATAAGTGCAGTTCGATGGCCATTGATGGAAATCGACTGTACGGGCCTTGATAAAATTATTAAAAATAATAATAATTTGTGTAAAATCATAAGAAATGATTTGTGAAGATTTGGGATGAAAAACTCCATATTTGAAAAGATAAAAATAGATTTTTTTCGAAATGAACTAGTTTTGAACTAGAAATATAATTCTATTTATTTTTAAATAAATAAATTGAATTTGAAAGGGGTTTTAAAAATAACCAGAATTTCCAGTGATTGCATTGGAGTAGATTTGAATCGAAATTGTCTTCGGAATATTTCGATGTTGGAATTCGAGATTATACAGATGTTGTTATGGAAATTTGAAAGATATATATTTATATCGTTATTTCCAATACGACATTTGTTAATCGTAGAATTTGATATTGAATATAAGCCGATATATTTTCTATTCAGAGCCTTATATTGAATATCAAATGTGATTTGGGTTTGTCGTGAATGGTGTCTTCACTAACACTGTTCTTGAACCCAGTTGAGAAAAGATTAAATCTTTTTATTTAGATTTAATGAAGTGTACCAATTAAATTATATTTAATTGGAACTGAATTGGTATTGATTTTTGGGTTTATCGTGAACGGTGTTTTAAATAACACTTGTTTTTTAACCCGATAATTAATGGAATGTGATTTTGGGTTTATCGTGAACCGTTTTTTAAATGACACTGATTCTTTAACCCAGTCAAAGATTAAAACTAAGTGGAGTTTTAATGAATCTTTAATTAGATTGAAATAATCGAAATGGAGTATCACCAGTTTTACTCCAGGCGATAGTTAAATCTTTAATTAGATTTGAACGTGAAATGGTAATTGAATTTACCGATAACACCGTGGTGTTAGATATGAAGTATTACCAGTTTTACTTCATGGGATTAATAGGTTGGGATTGGGAAATTAAAACAAATGATTACTTCGGTAAGTTTCGTTAATCCCGACTAGTTGAATCGAAATTCAAAAGATAGAATAAAGAATAAATTCAAGGAATTTATCTTCGATAAAATTAATGGGAACCTTTCCCTATGAATGTGACATTTAGAAACTAACTGTCGGTTAGCCAAGCAGAAGGGTTTTCTGGATATTGATCTGATGTTGGTTTCGGCCTTCGGGGTTAATATTTGGGAAATTATTCTCTTGATTAATTTACGGTTAGTGACTAATGAATTGGAATGAGGCGTATGTTGTGTTTGTGTAACACTTATTTAAAATATACGCGAGTTATTCGGAAAGACCGGGTTTATCCCATTCTGAATAACTGATACGACGATAAGTCGAAGATGAAGACGATGGTCGAAGACCGGAGGTCTTCACGTCGTTTGGGTAATTACTGATGATCTTGATTGGGCTGTACACCCAAGAAGATGGAAACAGTTAGTGATCGTCCAGACGTACTTGGAGATCGATGGATATGCGGGGTACTAGGTGCCTCCGGTTTCGTTCAGACCCAGAACGGACTTGTAAATGGACTGTGTGTCTGACATTGGATTTTAGTCTGTGTGTTTGATTTCTATTAAATATATATCTGTTTGGCGGCGGAGAATTTATTCTCTTGCTTAACGCCCTTCTCTGAGACGTACGAGCTCAGGGGTTATATATTGATGGATATCAAACGCATGGAGTGAATTGCCTGTGTGGCATGCCTAAGTGGCAATTGATCGAGGCTTCTGTTGAAAAGCAAAGTCTTGTGGTGATGATCAAAGCACGGCCTTTGTGGCGTAGCTTTGTGTAACGTTACTTCGCGTGTTTCACACCCGGTATGAACCAAAAACGGGAGAGGACCTCAGGGAGGGCATGCGTTTCTTTCTAGTTAGAAGTGGCGTCAGTGGTTTTACACGCCCTGACGAGTTTGACTTATGTGGTTGTTGCTGTTGCGAGGCGCCTCGGATTGATCGGTCGTTCTCGAACCGATGGAGTCATTTAGTTGGCTCGTTTACGCCCCATAGGGCGGGGGAACGCATGTTCAGGGTTTAAGTTTAATCCACATCGGTGGACCGGCCCTGTCGCTCCAAGGGTCGATGCGCTCTGACCCTGTTGCTCGGGCTAGAGAGTCACGAATCGGTTGAGGACTATCTTTTGCCTCGGTTCATAGACGGAAATCCAATTTCCAAATACGACATCGTGCGGTTTTGATTGTATATATATATGGCGACATGATATATGGTACCCATGCCGCCTATGATTGATACTTATGATTTGAAGTGGTTTTATACACTATGCACTTATTATAGTATCAAATGATTTGTTTTAAACGTATCAAGCATTCTTTGGCTGTTATAAGGGAAAACCCTATCCCCCGGCTTGCGTTGCATTGTGTGATAGGACCTGGGTCTTATAACAGCTTCATTTTTCTTTATTTAGCATTGCGCTGTTTGTTTTATGCACCGGTATTCTTGGGAGGAAACCCGTTCCGTGTTATACGGCGTGGCCCCTTGATTTACCTAACTTTAAAATAAAGATTAACTGTTTTAGTTCTCACACCAGTTCCATGACTGACCTGGAGTTTATTGTTTTAACCTAAACTCTGGGTGCCCCTATTTTCGACATGGGCAGCTAGTAGTTTTGGTTTTGCAGATTTATATTCACAGGATCCTGGTTTACAGCTGGAACGATATCCGGAAAGCTTTGTATCCGTATATCTCTTCTAGTTGTGTATTGTATTATTTTCCGCTGCTATGTATTTAAATGTAATTTAAATCTCTGATATTTCTGTGTAATATTCATTCATACTCTGTATATTCTTGTAATCTGATGCATTGTTGTAATATACAATGAAATGTTCTTCTGTATGCGTTCTGTTGTGGCTTGTTCTCGAACTATCCGACACTTTCCTTTACGGGGAAGTTACGGGTTTTCACAGTTGGTATCAGAGCTTTGGTTTACAAAGCTAGAGAACAAGACACATTAGAACCATACGAAAGAATTCATCAGATATTGGATTAGTAATATCCAATGGGAATGACTTGTTAGAGATAGGATCAGTAGCATCCTAGAACGAGTGTGAAGAGTATTTTTTTTAAAGTGAAAACAAATTTTGTTTTGAAAATTTAAATCAACTATTCGTATTTGATTATTTATTTTAATGAATTTGGACAATCCAGTATATATAGACTTTGCGTATACGTCTGATCCACGTGTATTTGAAGTTTTAATATACTGGATAGATATAGAGTCACACTCTAGTCGCCCGGAGACGATTCTGATGATAGTCTAGACATCATCAGAATTGGTATTCGAGTTTCAAAGGTGTGATTTTCTATATATTTCCATTAGACTGGTGTGAGAACCAAAATTAGATAGGGCTTGTTGTTGTGATTTTGCATCAAAAATCTGATTTTTGTATAGGTATCAAAATTATCAATTTGAAACTCTAATCCACTAATTGATTGATGTTTGTGTTGTTTGTTTAATTGTTTGATAATTTTGAACCATTATGCCTAATTTGATCGAATATGGAATTGTATTGAAAATTGGTTGTATTTGCTTGCATATGCATATATATCATTGAACAGGTCATAGCAAGGAGGCTAGAGCAGAGAATAAAATTTGTTTGCCCGACAAATAGGTACATGTTTACTACATAATTTACTGTTTTGTTTGGGTGATGATGTTTTTGTGAGCCTATTGGCTAGCCGCTTGGCTTTTTCTTTTTCTTTTTGAGATCTGAAGGACCGGGGAAGCTATTTGAAATTCCCCGATGCTCCCGGTGCAGGGGAGGTTATGGCGAAATTTTTCGAAAATTTAGGGTGTTAGCCAAATTTTTGAAATTTTGAAAATTCTCAGAAACTAAAGAATTGGAGAATGAAAGCCAGATCGAACGTAGAGTTGATTAATCAAACCACTTTCGACTTTGTTCCTTTTCGGGGACGAAAAGTTTTAAGTGGGGGAGATTGTAACAACCCGAAAATCTGGGCCAGTTTAAATTTTTTATTTTGGCCATTTTAGCGAATTTTGATTATTTAAAATAGATTATTTTAAATAATATCGACGAGAAAATTATTTTGAATATAATTCGAGCGTATATATTATACGCGTCGTCGTTAGAAAATAAAAATTTATATATAATTATAAATAGAATTGAAAATGGCGCGGTAGTTCGATAATTCGATTTCAAACTTCAATTGAATGTACCGGGTGCAAAACAATCCGGATTTTAGAGAAACCAAAAACATTTGGAACTAATTGATAATATCTTTCCAACGAATCCGAATAATTGAGATTTCCTAGTGGGAATCAAAAGATATGTCCAGTTGAAAATTCTGAATAGTCGCTATGGAATTCAGGCCCTTAAAAATGGACATTTTGCAAACGACCTCGGATTTCGACGAAACCACTTTTGTTGGGTCCGCAGTGTCAAATTATTGCTGGGTTTCAAATTTCATAATTTTTCGAATCAATATGTGAGCGTGGCAAAGGAAAACGCGTTTGACCGGTTTTAGTTGATTTCAATCGACTGGAAATTGGCCATTTTTCTAACGGTCTCAGAATTCGACGAAACTAGTTTTGTTAGGACCGTATCGCCGATACGAAGTTAGAAAATATTTTTCTAGAATTTTTCGAGTTGGTATGTGGCCCCGGTAGATTAAAATGCGCGTTCAAATTCAATATATAGAGTATATGTTGATTTTGACGAAAACTGATCGAAACAGTCAAATCAGCCTATGATACATATTCCATTGTGTTCGGAATGGAGGTAATTAGCTATGGACGACAGGCGGTGGGCTTGATTTCGAGTTCGAAATAAAAGTCAACCCTTATGGATTTAAAAAATTAAAATTAAAATTAAATTATTATATAATATAATTGGCCCCTCCCCTTATCTTTCCCTCCTCTCTCTCATCAGACATTATCGAATAAATAAAAAAAAAAGAAGAGAAATGGAATCCCGTCGCTCCTCCTAACCGCCCACCGCCGGAGTCCCCAGCCCGTCGCCGACGACCGTGGCCTACCCCCCCCCCCCCCCCTCCTCTCCTCCGCTACCCCCTCTCTCTCCTCTCCATGAACCCGCGGCCCCAATCCCCAAAACCCAGCAGCCCCAAAACCTAGATCGAAGCAAACCCGCCGCCAGTAAGGGAGGGCGCCGCCGACCACCTGGAACCGCTCCACCCACTGCACCACCTCGAGCAAACCCCCTCGCCTCCAAAACAAGGTAAGCTCGCTGATTTCGTTTTTTTTTAGGTTATAAAAATATGATTTTCGAGTATAAAATGGTAATTTTTGCATAGGAAGGTTGTGATTTCTGATTAGAAGAAAAATATGATTTTAGTAATTAAAAATACAATTTTTAATTTAGTAAAGATTATATTTTTAGTTTAGATAAGATACGGTTTTTAGAATATAAAAAGTATGATTTTTTTCTATAAGAAAAATATGATTTTTATAGATGTAATAACTTCGAGTTACAAATGTGATTTTTATATATTGAACTTCGAGTTAAAAATGTTATTTTTATATATTGAACTTCGAGTTAAAAATGTGATTTTTATATATTGAACTTCGAGTAAAAATGTGATTTTTATATATTGAACTTCGAGTTAAAAATGTGATTTTTATATATTGAACTTCGAGTTAAAAATGTGATTTTTATATATTGAACTTCGAGTTAAAAATGTGATTTTTATATATTGAACTTCGAGTTAAAAATGTGATTTTTATATATTGAACTTCGAGTTAAAAATGTGATTTTTATATATTGAACTTCGAGTTAAAAATGTGATTTTTATATATTGAACATCGAAGTAAAAATTCGATTTTTACATATATAGTGACTACGGGCAACGAAGATGGCGAAGATGCGATAACGATGAAGATTTCTATCAAAGAAGAGTCAAGAAGATCGGATAGCTATCTGTGAGAATTTCTCACCTTTCAATTTCTTTTTCTAATTATATATATATACTAGGATGCAGACGGTGCTTAGTAGCACCCGACACAATCGTCCACAGACCATGGACTTGTTTGTTTGGTTGCATAGATTAGTTATATGATGTGATTTGAATTGGTTGTTTGGTGATTTTGATTGATGTGTGAATGGCGTGGGCCTTCACTAGACCGGGGATAAGGCTAGGCCTCGTCCCGTTTCTAGTATCGTGCCGTTATGCCGCCGAAATTTTCTAAAATATGTTAGAAAATAAAAATATCATTTTATTTGTGTAAATGAATAATAGAAATTCATATGTTGGAATAAAATGTTTTATCGTTAAAAATATAATTTTTAACGTGAATATGAATATAGTGAAAGTAAATAAAATAAATATTCATTTACAAACCAGACGGTTTGTTTATGTACACCTATTTGAAGGACATTGATTGGGTCGATAAATTTTACACATCGCCCAACAGCACAAACAAAATATGTGTTTGATTGTTTGAAACCCCACACGGGTGTTGGGATGAAATTTGAAGTTCACTCATCCTGATTTATTAAATATGTCGATCGGTTGATTGACAGGCTGTTTTAAGCGTTAGATATCTATATTTGATGCTTATACAGTGTAGTGCACTTTGGTTGATGGTTGATTATTTTTCCATGCTATTATATACATGTGTTGTATGAAAATCCATATAATTAACTTTATATGGTAATTGATTGGGCCTCATTCCAATTTGAAAAATAAAGAATATTATAAAATAAAAGTTCATGCGTTGACAGTACTCATTCATTGAGATTGGTCATGTGTTGAACGAAATATTTTGATAATAACAACTATTTTGAAAAGGAAATATTTGAAATAGAATATTTGAAAATAGAAATTTATGAAGTCGTGTTGATTAGATCGACGCCATTTTGACGTGAACGATATTTATATCGATTTTATTCATTTTAAAATGAATATTGAAAAGTGATTTCGAAATCGAATATTTTGAAATGAAATGAATTGAAAACGATTTCGAAATGAATTGAATTGAAAACGGTTTCGAAATGAATTGAATTGAAAACGATTTCGAAATGAATTGAATTGAAAACGATTTCGAAATGAAATGAATTGAAAACGATTTCGAAAGGAATTGAATTGAAAACGATTTCGAAATGAAATGAATTGAAAACGATTTCGAAATGAATTGAATTGAAAACGATTTCGAAATGAAATGAATTGAAAACGATTTCGAAATGAAATGAATTGAAAACGATTTCGAAATGAATTGAATTGAAAACGATTTCGAAATGAAATGAATTGAAAACGATTTCGAAATGAATTGAATTGAAAACGATTTCGAAATGAATTGAATTGAAAACGATTTCGAAATGAATTGAATTGAAAACGAATTCAAATTGAATTGAAAGCGAATTGAAATGAATTCAAATTGAATTGAAATTTGAATTGAATAGAAATGAATTTTGAAACGAATTTATAAAGAAGAATTCAATTTTGATTTGAATTGAAATGGAAGTTGAAATTGCTTTTGAAACGATTTTAAAACTATTCATATAATTCATTTTAAATAGAAATCGACGAAATATATATATTATATATATTTTATATATAATATAATGGCCTGAATAGAACGCGCCGCGCCGCGGCAGTTCGTGAATTTCGACCATTTATTTCAAACGGACATTACGGGAGATCCGACCGTCGGATTCTCCTAAAACCGGAACCGTTGGGTTCGTATCGAAAAGTGCTTTCTAACAAATGTTAGAAATTAGAAATCTAACAGTTAGATTTGGAATGATGTCCAAATCAAATTTGAAAAAGGTCGCTATAAGTGCAGTTCGATGGCCATTGATGGAAATCGACTGTACGGGCCTTGATAAAATTATTAAAAATAGTAATAATTTGTGTAAAATCATAAGAAATGATTTGTGAAGATTTGGGATGAAAAACTCCATATTTGAAAAGATAAAAATAGATTTTTATCGAAATGAACTAGTTTTGAACTAGAAATATAATTCTATTTATTTTTAAATAAATAAATTGAATTTGAAAGGGGTTTTAAAAATAACCAGAATTTCCAGTGATTGCATTGGAGTGGATTTGAATCGAAATTGTCTTCGGAATATTTCGATGTTGGAATTCGAGATTATACAGATGTTGTTATGGAAATTTGAAAGATATATATTTATATCGTTATTTCCAATACGACATTTGTTAATCGTAGAATTTGATATTGAATATAAGCCGATATATTTTCTATTCAGAGCCTTATATTGAATATCAAATGTGATTTGGGTTTGTCGTGAATGGTGTCTTCACTAACACTGTTCTTGAACCCAGTTGAGAAAATATTAAATCTTTTTATTTAGATTTAATGAAGTGTACCAATTAAATTATATTTAATTGGAACTGAATTGGTATTGATTTTTGGGTTTATCGTGAACGGTGTTTTAAATAACACTTGTTCTTTAACCCGATAATTAATGGAATGTGATTTTGGGTTTATCGTGAACCGTGTTTTTAAATGACACTTATTCTTTAACCCAGTCAAAGATTAAAACTAAGTGAGTTTTAATGAATCTTTAATTAGATTGAAATAATCGAAATGGAGTATCACCAGTTTTACTCCAGGCGATAGTTAAATCTTTAATTAGATTTGAACGTGAAATGGTAATTGAATTTACCGATAACACCGTGGTGTTAGATATGAAGTATTACCAGTTTTACTTCATGGGATTAATAGGTTGGGATTGGGAAATTAAAAAAAATGATTACTTCGGTAAGTTTCGTTAATCCCGACTAGTTGAATCGAAATTCAAAAGATAGAATAAAGAATAAATTCAAGGAATTTATCTTCGATAAAATTAATGGGAACCTTTCCCTATGAATGTGACATTTAGAAACTAACTGTCGGTTAGCCAAGCAGAAGGGTTTTCTGGATATTGATCTGATGTTGGTTTCGGCCTTCGGGGTTAATATTTGGGAAATTATTCTCTTGATTAATTTACGGTTAGTGACTAATGAATTGGAATGAGGCGTATGTTGTGTTTGTGTAACACTTATTTAAAATATACGCGAGTTATTCGGAAAGACCGGGTTTATCCCATTCTGAATAACTGATACGATGATAAGTCGAAGATGAAGACGATGGTCGAAGACCGGAGGTCTTCACGTCGTTTGGGTAATTACTGATGATCTTGATTGGGCTGTACACCCAAGAAGATGGAAACAGTTAGTGATCGTCCAGACGTACTTGGAGATCGATGGATATGCGGGGTACTAGGTGCCTCCGGTTTCGTTCAGACCCAGAACGGACTTGTAAATGGACTGTGTGTCTGACATTGGATTTTAGTCTGTGTGTTTGATTTCTATTAAATATATATCTGTTTGGCGGCGGAGAATTTATTCTCTTGCTTAACGCCCTTCTCTGAGACGTACGAGCTCAGGGGTTATATATTGATGGATATCAAACGCATGGAGTGAATTGCCATTGTGGCATGCCTAAGTGGCAATTGATCGAGGCTTCTGTTGAAAAGCAAAGTCTTGTGGTGATGATCAAAGCACGGCCTTTGTGGCGTAGCTTTGTGTAACGTTACTTCGCGTGTTTCACACCCGGTATGAACCAAAAACGGGAGAGGACCTCAGGGGGGGCATGCGTTTCTTTCTAGTTAGAAGTGGCGTCAGTGGTTTTACACGCCCTGACGAGTTTGACTTATGTGGTTGTTGCTGTTGCGAGGCGCCTCGGATTGATCGGTCGTTCTCGAACCGATGGAGTCATTTAGTTGGCTCGTTTATGCCCCATAGGGCGGGGGAACGCATGTTCAGGGTTTAAGTTTAATCCACATCGGTGGACCGGCCCTGTCGCTCCAAGGGTCGATGCGCTCTGACCCTGTGGCTCGGGCTAGAGAGTCACGAATCGGTTGAGGACTATCTTTTGCCTCGGTTCATAGACGGAAATCCAATTTCCAAATACGACATCGTGCGGTTTTGATTGTATATATATATGGCGACATGATATATGGTACCCATGCCGGCTATGATTGATACTTATGATTTGAAGTGGTTTTATACACTATGCACTTATTATAGTATCAAATGATTTGTTTTAAACGTATCAAGCATTCTTTGGCTGTTATAAGGGAAAACCCTATCCCCCGGCTTGCGTTGCATTGTGTGATAGGACCTGGGTCTTATAACAGCTTCATTTTTCTTTATTTAGCATTGCGCTGTTTGTTTTATGCACTGGTATTCTTGGGAGGAAACCCGTTCCGTGTTATACGGCGTGGTCCCTTGATTTACCTAACTTTAAAATAAAGATTAACTGTTTTAGTTCTCACACCAGTCCCATGACTGACCTGGAGTTTATTGTTTTAACCTAAACTCTGGGTGCCCCTATTTTCGACATGGGCAGCTAGTAGTTTTGGTTTTGCAGATTTATATTCACAGGATCCTGGTTTACAGCTGGAACGATATCCGGAAAGCTTTGTATCCGTATATCTCTTCTAGTTGTGTATTGTATTATTTTCCGCTGCTATGTATTTAAATGTAATTTAAATCTCTGATATTTCTGTGTAATATTCATTCATACTCTGTATATTCTTGTAATCTGATGCATTGTTGTAATATACAATGAAATGTTCTTCTGTATGCGTTCTGTTGTGGCTTGTTCTCGAACTATCCGACACTTTCCTTTACGGGGAAGTTACGGGTTTTCACATTGGGTCAACCAATGGGTCGACCCCAAACACCCTGATCGACCCCTGGGTCCGTTCTGGTTTTTGGCCTTTCCTCTTTGCTATTTTGAAACATATAATTTTTGAATATTTGGTTTGTTTGTATATATAATCCTCTTGTGTGTATACAAACTTGTAGCCTTAATAACTTCTTCATATGATGTCCGTTTTACGCAAACCAGGTGTCTATCTTGACCAGAATTCTGAGATGAACGCAATGGAGCAATCTATTTTACTTAGTTTAAAATATTTAGTTAAGTATTCTTTAATTTATCATTCTAATGTTCTTTAAAATTACAGGGTGTTACATGTCCTCACCTTATAAACTCCTCTATAATAGCACAGAGGTGTATGCATTCATTTGTGCTTTGTTTAACTCTTTCATGGAACAAGAAAGTTTTTCCTAATGCACAGTCGTGCTCTTTGGCTCCCTTCCAGACTGCCTCCACGCCGGGAGCATGCCTTTGATCTCATGGTAGCTGTCCTCCAGACCGTGTTTAGCTTTGTATGTGAGTTGTACTTAGGCCCACTTCTAAACTGTTTGTTCTGACCTTGATTGTTCTCAGCCTTGCATTATACCTTGTTCGTTCGAGCATCATCCACCATTACGTTGACTTCAAGGGCTTCACTATCAACCTTCGCATACTCTTCTCTGAGAAACATGTCGTCCTCGAAATAATATTCTTCGAGATTGTGAAGGGGATCTCATTCCAATGATCTTTTGAACTCAGTGTCCTCTATAACACTAGAAATGGTTTCCATCAACATCATCGATGGATCTGGTCGGTCAAAGCATTGAATCTCTCCATAAATGTATGTAGAGATTCTCTAGTTTTCTAGCAAACCATATACACAGTCATTACATTCTTGGGTCATGATATATGGATCCAAAACTGCCCCATGAACCTCTCAATCTATCTCATCCAATTGTTGATTGAGTTGCCTTCCAGTTGTCTAAGCCATTGAGCAGCAATGTCAAATAAGAATAACAGGAAGCACTTGGCCATCACCTCCTGCGATTCCCCCCAACACTTCCATGTGTCTCCCCCAACACCTCCATGTGTCTCATATAATGTATAAGATGAATAGTTGGATATCTTCTCCAGTCATAAGGTTCCGGTATCGATAATTTTAAGTCTGGTGGTTCCTCAAATTCCATATATTGGAGGTAAAAGTACTCTTCCGCACACTGTCCATATTCTGACTCGATAATCCACCACAAATCACTTGACAAATGATTTTAGCTACCTTGTTGGCCTCTCCAGGCAGCCCCCTCTAATCGTTATTGCCTGCTACTGTGATGTTTATATTTCCTACATCTACCGGCATGCTCGGAATGATGTCTGGCGTATTCGTTGGGGCGGCCATTGCCCCTTGCTCATCCATGCTCTTCTCCAGAGCTCAAATCCCTTCAGCGTGGACCTCTTGCCTCTGCCTTGGAGCCTGGTTCTTATCTACTTGCATTATTGTAGCTTGCAGGGCACGAAAAGATGTGGGAAGCTTACCATCGTGTTGGCTTGACTCGATATGGTCAAGCCAAACTCTCAATTTGACTATGTCGAACCAAGTTTCCTGCCCACCTTGGTCGAGTCGAGGTTGGCTTGGTGGTCTTGCTCCCAAGTTTGGTTGTGTTGCTGCTGGCTTGCTGCCCTTTGCTTCAGCTTTCTTTGCTCTTTTGTATAACCTATCATAGTTATGCCAAGATCTCCTACATAGTGGCCTCCTTTTGTTCGAACTGAGATTGCAATCCATCTAAAGCCTTATCAAGCACTTCCCTCGTCAAGTAAACGGAAAGATTCATAGCATAATATGCTTTCTGAATTTCATCCGCTTACCCAGCACCTTCGACTCGAATATAAATTCCATTTTTTCTCTTTGTCATTGTAAAATCCTGAAGCTATCAATCCAAATCATTAAATAATCCTAAAACTTCCCTCATAATGAAAGCACCAAAGTGTTGGCAGTAAAAAGTGATAGTTTAACAATCAACTCCTAAATGCACAAATCGTACACAAATCACAGAAAAGACAAATGATTCCAATTACAGAAACGAAGTAAAGAAAAGAGGCATGCCGAATCATAGTGGTTCAACAATATGCCTACGTCCACTTGTGATAAACCTTTGTTTATACAGTTAGACTACGAGATACAGTGCTTTAGTAATTAAGAAATAAGAAGAAAAATGCTATGTTTTCACTTAACAAAAACTCTTATGGGGGTCCCAATGGTTTTAATTCTTTCTTTTACCAATTTTGTTGGAATGTTGTGAAACATGATGTATGTAGTGTTATTTTTCAATTTTTTAAAAGAGGCCAAGTGTTTCATTCTTTTAATAATACAATAATATCACTCATACCAAAAGTTACTAATGCATGCACTGTTGATGCTTTCTGCCTAATTTCTTGTTGTAATTTAATTTATAAATGTATTGCTAAAATTCTTGACAATAGAATGAAGCATGTACTTCCTACTATAATTTCTTTCAATTAGTCGGCTTTTCTGCCCAGTAAAAACATTCATGATAATGTTCTTTTAGCTCATGAGCTTCTTAAGGGGTATAAAACTAGTCACATCCCCCCTCGTATTATGCTTAAGTTAGATATAAGAAAAGCTTTCGATACGATTCAGTGAACCTCTGTTACATGCAATCTCAGTTATATGAATTTCCCGTTCTGCTTTAATGCCCGGATTTACTCCTGTATTAGTGCCCTACACTTCTCAACTAATATAAATGGATCTCCTGTTGGGTACTTTGCGAGTAAACAAGGCATCAGGCAAGGGGACCCAATCTCTGCATATTTATTTATATGGAACTATTGACTCGTATGCTTGATGTACTTGTTGACAATGGTCAAGTTAAGCTCCATTCAAAGTGTCCAAACCCTAGAATTACCTCTCTGTTGTTCGCGAATGATCTCATCATCTTTTGTTACCAGAGAGTAGCTCCCTAGCTAATATTATGTCTACTCTGGATAAATTCTACTCTATGAATGGGTTGAGAATTAATTTGTATAAATCTGAGTTTTTGGCGATTAGTATTAGCCAAATGCAGATTGCTCAAATTCACTCTCAAACTGGTTTGAAGTATAATAATGCCACTATTACCTACCTTGGTTTGCCTTTGGCAACATCAAGAATAACAACACTGTAGTGTGCTCCTTTGTTTGCTAAGATAAATAGAAGACTAGAATGCTGGTCTGCTAGAAACCTTAGTCAAGCAGGGCGTGTCACTGTCATTAAATCTGTGATTGTCTCTATGCATGTATAATGGGCAAGGACTTTCTTGCTTCCTCTGAAATTACTTGTTATGATTCGTACTGCCTTTATGTGTTTCCTCCAGAAATGTAGTATACACATCAAATACTTAGCTCCAATTTCTTTTGCTTCTCTTGAGAAGCCTATTCATAATGATAGGCTTGGAATTATGAATATGTGCCTATGGAATGAAGTTGCTTATGGCAGACACTTTGATGATATCATGAATAAAAGAAATAGTCTTTGGACTGCATGGTCATATCACCAATGCTCAAAGACAAAAGCACATGGACATTGTGCCATAATAATACAATGAGCTGGACGTGGAGGTATTTAATCAAACTCAGAGAGAAATTCCTCCCGTTTTTTAAGTATAGGCAGCTTGCTTTTGAAGATATTAATTTTTGGCAAGACCCACGGTGTAACTATGGGGTGATTATTTGTAACAACCCTGAATTTTAGAGATGTACATTAATTATTAGAATTTCAAAAATAAAAATTTATGAAAACAATGGAATTTGACCACAAAACTTTAACTGATGATTTCGTCTCAATATTATGATCAACTTTCATGTTTGGAGTTTTGCGAACAAAGTCTGTATGAAAGGGTTACGGACGAAATACGAAAATGGACGGAAAACAAATAAACTAGGATATATATATATATATATATATTACCTTATTTAGCTAGCATGACTAGGCGTTTTGACGCCCAGGCAGTCAACCATAGCGGTCGACCGCTAATGTGAACTTACTGGGCATCAAAACGTCTAGTGATGCTAGGTTTTATAGGTTTGGTTTATAGTTTATATATAATAGATGGGTGAATTTAAATTAAAACGAATCCAATGGATTAAGGCCAATTCCACTCCTATAAAAAAAGGGCAGGGCCTCATTTTTTTCCACACAAATCTGTGGGTAGTAGCGAAGTTGTGGCATTTTCCTCCTTCTCCAAACTTTATTTCTTAATCAAAAATATATTCTTATACAACAAATCGAATCCAAATCACATAAGACTGAGAGGATTATCATATCCAATGGAAAAGAATGCAAATTAGCATTCAACAATAGATTCTCCCCTCTTCCTACTTTCTAACATCTCTACAAATCTGGAATTTTCCACTTTTCAGAAAAATTGTAGATTTATAAGTATTTGGGAATTGTAGGCTTAATAGGGTCAAACTTTGGATTTGGATGCTTGTATATGAGTTAGAAGTTTATATATACATTTATAATAACGTATTTATCTCGTTTGTAATAGATTTTTAAGCCTATTTCTATTAGATATGTTCATTAAATTAATGGAATTAGATTGACACCCATCAGATATGATTATAAAAATTGTTAAAACATGTGAATTGTATATTGTGGTTATGCATAATATTAATCGTATGACCCTTAAATTCATTTACACATATTCCTCTAGTTATGTTGTAAAATATATTGTTGTTATTGTAAAGAACTGTAGATCTGGAAATTGGTCCCATTAAATACCATTTAGATGTAGTTACATTCCAAATCTCTAGTTTAGTGTTGAATAATAAACTATGTGAATTTGGGTAAAAAGATATGACTGGTAAATTATGTTATTGTAATATTAAATATATGCGTGTTTGTATTCAATATTGTTAGATTTTTGCTTAATTATTGTAAATATGCCATTTTCCTCCTTTTGCATAAAAAGACATTATTTTGAAATTACAACAGGTGTGATTAAAAGATCAAAAAAAGAAAAGGGGTGCAAATGTGTGTGTGTGTGTATATGTCGGTAATTTGCATCAACTATTCCAAATTATATATTTACATATATTTCTTGTGATTTTGAAATATGCTAATTCCACTAGTTAGGCATAATTTACAATGATTATGGATAAAGGTCTTTTTGCAAGATTGGAACCTTTTGGCAATATTGAATGCAAAAAGGAATGTTTGGTTATTTACTTAACCAAATCATTAAATTTAGAATAGTAATAAAAATAATAACTACGTTGACCACACAAAAACGTGAATATAAATATATACATATTATCCGTCCAAATCAACATAAAATGGTAGAAAAATACATTGTATGGAATGTTTGAATGTTTGGATAAGATTCAATTATGGAATTATATGTAAATGTAATCCGTATTGAATTAATATATTGGTGGTGACCATTTGTAGCAATCAATATAATTAATTGCTATCAATAGGACCACAAATCAATAAATAACGATTGTAACCAACATTGATTGGGGAAAATGAATATAATAGGAAAATGGTTACAATTCCTAAATTAATTAGGATAAATGTTATAACCCCTAAATAAGGAAATTTGAATTATAATCGCATTTAGACACGAGGTTAACCTCAATTTGTGGTATAAACTACACGGAACCGACTGGCAAAACCAGCAACCACAGGTAGTCATCTTAATGTGAGGGATCTAATGCGTAAACATAAATGAACTAAGGTCTGAGGTTAAGTTCAACTTGTGGTAGAAGTCTACCCAGAACCGACCGGCACATCCAACATCCACAAGTAGTCAACTTAATGTGAGAAACCTAGTGCGTGTATATATATATATATAATAGTCAACCAATAAATAAATAAATAAATAAGAATAGTAATTTTCTGTTGGGGTACAACAATTAGATACCTTGGGACTGATAAATAGTTACCTTAGGAAAATATGACCATTATGGCAATAAAGGGCAATAAAAATAGAAATAAAGGAAAATGGGTGCCAAAAAGGGGATTAATTGGTAATGATTGTCGTTTTAATACCAAGTCCAAATTAGGGAAGTAATCAAATAAATATCCCAGGGAAAAAGAGGATGTAACCTTCCTTATTTCTATTAATGAATATAGAACTTATAACTAAAAATAAAATTTGGCTTATTAGGCTAATGATAAAAATATTATTAACCATAAGAACCCATGACAATAATAAATCATGTGGGCAGAGATTAAACAGAAAGGCATAATAACGTAGCCCACTTTATCCCAATAGGTAAAGGTATTAAGGGCTAATGGCTGTATGAACCTAATAATCTTCGCGTGTAGTCCCCTTCTTGGTTCTTAAGCGGTTGGGGTTAAAGAGTCCACCTAGGGATAGGTCTTTCAGTATACGGGGCTTAAATGGCATGTATGTGTATTGTCTATCCAAACCTAAAACTAAAAAGTCATATATGGCTACCTACCCTACGGGAAGAAGTAAGCGACTAAGGGTTTATCCAATAAGCTCAGTTAGAAGGTATAACAGGCGATAAAATACCATCTCTCAGCTTATGTAGGGTAAGGATATATGCGTGAATGACGGAAGCCTTAAGTAGTTTGGCCCATAGCTAGTGCTCTCTAGTTAATAAAAATATGGAATAAGTTATCGTGAGGTATTAAGTCACTAATAAGTCCGCCAACCAATGAGTCTGCCTAGGATCTTATGTGATTGGGAGAATCCACCCTATATATTATTGATAGTGAGGTGGGAAATAGTAAAGGGAAAGTGGATGGAAAGATATATACGTAAGTGAGAATTCCATGGTTAGGGGTTCACTTCTCGGTCTAATAATCAATTAAATTATAATTTAAAGGGCTTCCAAAATATATGCATAAACGTTCTATCTCGGTATTATATCATAGAATATCACTTTGGGAAGAGTGGTATAGTCGCGTATAAACATCTACAAGGTTAGGTTAGAAACACTGACCTTGATAGGAATACATCTTGGGTTGAACCAAATAGGATACATCTGTGTATTATAATCTGTGTTGTACATTTCTGGTCACCAGGATCTTGTTGTTCTACCCCTCCTCCTCATTACAACCTCCCAGGTTTCTAGAGAAGCTTTTGTTCACACAGGTGTTTAAGTATGGCTTTCTGTTCTCCTTCTCTCTCATGCTCGGTATTAGCAAAGTGACTTACTTTGAAAAAGGTAGTTACTTGATTTAATACTAGTTTATCCTATTTTGTTTCTGCTGTGAGTTATCTTTTGTCATACTCCGATTATGCTCATGCTCATTTATTACAGGTACCAAATATAAACGCTCCATGCTTGGATGTGTTCGAGTTTTGATTTTTGTTGAAATTTGGGCATAGAAAGTGTAGGGTGTTACATTATTGGTAATTCTCTTACTTACCTAGAGAAGCAGCAAACAGGAACCGGTTTAAAAAGCAATGTGGCTAGATTTGTAAATGTAGTTCACTTAAAATTAACTACCTCTTTGAATCAAAATGTTTTGAACTTATGGAATAATTCTAGAAGAGTTTGGGTCAATCTGAATGCTATTGTTATCACTCATTGGAAGTGGCTTGATGAGCAGTTTTAGATTAAACTATTGTATCATTCATTACATAGTACTGCTAATTTTACTACCTACAGATGGCATAAGGCATTCTAGAGAAAGGATAGCTATGCTAAAGACAATTTCTTCTTATGGAAGGTTACGCATAAAGCAATACTGACAAAGTATAAGCTATGTGATCGAGGCATGGATGTGGATGTTCAGTGTGTATTCTGTCGAAGTGATGTTGAATCGCATTCGCACCTTTTCTTTGAGTGTACTGTGATCTGGCCAGTTTGGGTGGAAACTTTGTCTAGAATATGCAATGTTAATGTTTAACAGTCCAGTACTCTTGAATGGGAGGAGATCAAGCACAATATTAAGGGAAAAAGTAAAAAACAATGTTATTCAACTATATTTTGAAGAAATTCGTGTACAACTTATGGAAAGAGAACATGATGTTTGAGAACCATTGCAATTGATTAACATTGTGCAATTCAAGCTTAAGTTATGGCATGATATGTAAGATGGGATGAAGTACGTAAAATTCACATATGACCCAGGCATATTTCGAAATTGACACTGCATAGATGTAGTTAATGCTCCTTGCAGTTTTTGGCTAATTTTTATGTTTTTATCTTCATTAAATCATTAATATGCAGTGTATTTCTCTGTTGTCTTTTTCCGTTTTTGTCCTTCTATGTTTCCATGTATTTCATCTTTGGTATAGTAATAAAATGGTAGGGGACCATTCAACCCCGTTGGCTTTGCCAAAAAAAAGTATGAATTCTTGTAATGGCAATGTGCTAGTTTTCGAAGAAGAAGATCTCTTGAGAAACCTGAAAATTGCATATTTATAGATGATCGTGATCTCAGTTCGACCATCACAGGTGGTAGTTAATGCAAGGCCCCAGAAGTCATTTGATAAAGCCTTCCACCTTCTGAATATGTCCACTCCAAATCGAACATGGACAAGCATTTCCTGATCCAAGATTGTAGGAGTATCCGACCACCTCTCCACCTGAAAGAACAAGTCTTTAGCGAGTGCCAATTTTTTATTCGGCATAGTCGAACTGACCTCAGTTCGACACGCCGATATGATTTATCAAGCTCGTGAAGCCTCCTTCTTTCCATAGATCCAGCCCAAGCCAAGTATGCTTGAGCCAATGCTCACCGAACCGAGCTATGTGAGAATGTAAAAGAAGTGATGTGGTAACACACCAACTCGAACTCCTTCAATTCGATGAACATCGGTCTCATCAATTCGACCCGAAGTAATGTAGTGTGGGGGTAGATTGAATCAACCTTACCGACTCAAAATCTTGGTTTTCGATGCATATATATTTGAATACTTTTCTGCTTAAGCCAAGAATGTCCAGACTCTCCTAACCCGATGTCCAAATCATGAACCATTCCGTTAACCAAAATTCTATGATGTGACTGCCTTGCCAAAAGGCAGGTCAATAGATAAGCTTAACAAAAAGAAGTTAGAAATAAACTCCTTACGGAGGGATTTCAATAAGCATATTAAAGATTATAACAACTTATTTGGAAAATATTTTGAGCTTGATAAGAGTGTCGTTGCTTTCATTTCTTTTAAAGTGATGAAGCGGGTCCTTGCCTGAAAAAGGCTTGCCTTCGGAGCGAAAGAATCATCAAACAACATAAGGAATTGATGGCATTATTCTAGATGCCAATTTAGGAGAGAAATGTTTTTGTGGGCTTTCTCTAGGAGACCTTCTATCGTCATCCGAAAGAGGATTATTCATATTCTGGAAAGTATAGTGAAGGTTTTCTAAGGCGCTTTCGCCAAAGATATTCCAGTGAGATTGGCCATGATCCTCATCCAGGAATAACGTGGACTTTACGGAGAGTCCATTGGTTACTTATTGACATTCCTTATGAAAACCTTTTATAATGTAAAGAAATTTTATTACACAAATGTTAAAAAATTCTATTTTGTATGAATTATCATTATGTTTTGTAAATATTAGAATACAGTTAATGTAGAAATCTTTATTTCAATATACTTGTGTTTCTAATGTTATCTTGATGTTATAAATAATGGATCATTTCATTTGAAAAATAAGCTGGTATATGATTTTTCTTTGACCAGCTGATCTCAGCAATTCCTCCAAAAGACGCTGCTTCATACATTCGAAAAATCAAAGATAACATAGTAGTTGGCCTTAAACAACAAAAGGCTTCTGTAGATCCTATTTTCCGAAAATTTACAAATAACCCCTTTCTTTAGATTGGTTTAAAAACTTAAAACGTGTTTTAGTTAAAATATTTAAAGAATAGAGGAGGGATTTGGAGGGAAAACTAGTTCACAAGGGTAAAGTTTCATTGAAACCAAACATATAATAAAATCCAATCCTATGATAGACTTTGATAATGATATGAACATGCTCTTAGAACAAGTTTGTGATTTGGTATTTCAGTTAGAGGATTACCAAGCCTTCTATAAGTCACTGTAATTTAATTTAAAAGATGGTGTCCCTAACCTTCCAATTTCTCTTTTGATGTTTTACTGGCCTAGTTGGAGCTAAAAGACTTAAGAAAGAGTTTATTGAAAGGTTTCTGAGAAGACCCTAGATTATTACAAAGATAAAAAAGATGAAAATAACAATAACCATGAGGATATATGGGTGATATATACATATATGTATATGAGATGTATATAAACATATGTATGCATGGATAAAAGGAGGAGCACAAGGATATCCAGCATGAATGGGAAATAAGTTATTTACTTTAGAAAGAATTTATTCATGTCATTTGAATAAACCAAATAATATACATATGTAAGTGCAAAATATTTTTAGAAATCAATATGTATATATAAATTCAAAGAAAGATATTTTGGTGACAATCAAAACCCCTTAGAATAAATGAAATGAGTATAACATAATAAGTTGTGAGAAATATCTACACAACTTTCACCAAATTCGTGCGTAAGGAAATCATGCAAATAGCATGACAAACAGGGTAGCAATGGGAAAAGAAAAAACTATGTACAACTAAAAAGAAAACCAGCACGGCTTGGTAGGGTAGGGGCTTATTTCTTTAAAGAAATAAAAAGAATACATTGTTACGATATTCAGTGTTTTAGCATGATAGAGAAATTATTTTTGGGATAGGGTAAACTTAACATTATATAACACTAAAACCCCAATTTAGCCAATATAAAAAGGCTAGGCATGTAGGCTAGTTTACTTATTCTAGGCAAAAATTTAAATTAAGAAGAAATAAGTAGCTGCAACATCTAGGAGGTCGAGCTAGCATCAAGCACTCAGGATGTAAAAAGAGTAAAATTATTATGGGTACACTATTTTTGTATAAGGCACTAAGTCTTATGAGGAAACCATTTTTATTGAATACATGTATTTTTCCTTCAGTTTCGTTAGAAATAATTTATTGGGTAAAGTAAATATCTAAATAGCATAATTATGGAATTGTATGATGGGTAACAGAGGTTATTTGATAATAATAAAAAGAATATAAGCCTGCTAGATAAATATCTTTAATATATTATTGGGAATAATCATTCTTATATGGAAATATGGTAGTTGGACAAGCGAGTCTCATGCTTATGTCTATTTCCATATGTAAGGCAAAGAGGTGCAATAAGTTTAAATATGTGACGATCTTCTTTTACTAAATGATTTTCCTATTAAATCCCCTCTATATGGGGAGATAAGTGAGGAGATCTTTGGGATTAAGAAGCCCCCTATTCTTCTAATCATACGCTCTCAATAAATATAAATATATAGGCAGACTTATAAGAAATATGATAGGAACCCCTATATGATAAGATCGGGTTAAATATAAGTATTTAACTATATATTGGATGGACATTTAATTCTAGTTCGAATGGATGGAGTCCTAACTTGTTAGGCTTGACTGATTAATTTGTTGATAATGTGTATAAAAACTTATGTATGATAAGTTATCTGGATGTTGCATATTCATCATGGTTAACCTGTTAGATTAACCGAAGGAGGGGAAGAATGAAAGGTGTAATATAGGTGATAATAATGAAATAAAAAATATGAATTAATGCATGAAATGGGCTAGTGTGGTTAGAATGATTATAGCCTACATTAATCTGTTTGGTTTCAAGTGGTAAACCAGGCATGCACATGGCATGTTAATGCCTTGAGGCCTTTATATGACGGGTCAAAAGATGGGGGTCCCATATTGTGTGCATATTGGTGTTCGATGTAAGGGGATAGACTCAAGAAACTTAAACTAGGTAATTCTGATTAGCATAAAGATTTCACAAAATTATGGTTAACAAGGGTAGAGGGACAGCATGGGATGGCATTCATGTATTGAACAGTTATGGAATGAATATATTTGAATATGTGAAGTATGTTTAATTTGCTTTGGAAGCTAACTTCTGATCAATGAAATGAGAAATTAACTAAAATATGATTCTTACATACAGAAATGTAAGTCATATGATAGAAAAAAAACATCTATATTTAGACTGTTTTATATGAATTTAGTTATGCTCGCACAAAACATTTTGTTTGACCCTATTTTGCTCAATGGCATCAATGGGGTGTCTCAATTCAAATGAGGCAGCATCTAATGCTTTTGCAAGTAATGTTGAGGATAATTAGAGGATGTAATGAAGCGTTTCTTGGGAAAAATAAGTTTAATGCTTGCTTATGTTATTATGAAGTCATGCTGAAAAATTAGTTAACTATTGTTTAAGTAATGAACTTGTATGAAGTTTTATTGTGCTATCTACATGTAGTAGCAGATTAAGTCGATTATAACCTATAGTTGCTATGAGACTTTAAAAGTTAAATTATGCTGGGATTATTTGTGATGATATGAGTAATTATTGGGAATATAAATTTAATTGTGTTGCCATGATTTACTAAATGTTAATGAGAAGGATAGGGATGAATAGTTTGTATAAGTATCGTTAAACATTAGAAATAGAGTCTCAAATTTATACGCATATGGTTTATTACAAGTGCACTGAAGCAAGTCAGGCATGGTTGCATATTTCTATTCTTAAAATAACATATGATAGTGCATTTTTTTGTATGAAGCATTGTAACACCCCATATTTTCCGTAAACCTTAAAGTAATGAATTAAAGAATAATTAATTTTAAATGTGAGAATTAAGGGAAATGGGTTACGCCATTGCGTTCGTCTCGGAATTCTGTTTGAGACAGAGTCCGTGTTTGCGTGAATTGGACTTCGTATGAAGAAGTTATGGCCTTTGGAAGTTTCAAAAATTCAAAATTCAAATTTAAACACAGAAGGGGCAGGGCAGGAAAATTCCCGCCCCAGGCCAGGTCGACCAGGGGGTCGACCCTAGTGTCGACCTACCCTATAGGTTGACCTACCCCCCTCCCGGGCAGATATGAAAGATGACGAATACTGACTCCCTACTGAGTCATTAGGGCTGAGGTGTTATCCTATCTTGACTGGATGGTATTGATTGCTTCTAGGGTTAATATGACGGCTCTAAATTAATTAAATCTCTATAAAAGCAACCTAACTCTTAACCCTAAATCACAAATATTCATACCAAGAGCCGCTATGCCTTCAATGGTGAACCTAGAATAGCCCTCATCTCTTTCAACTCAAAGGCAAGATTGAAGCTACGTCAAAATCAAATCTAATCTAATTCAAGTAAGAAAATTCAATGATCTACATCAAAGGCGAGCAATTCAATTTCAAAATACAGAGCCCAGAACTTAAGAATTCCTTTTTGTTTGTAAGTGTAGTTATCTTTCAGATGTGAATAAATTAAAGACATGGTTTGTAATGAATTGTAAAATAGAATTGTATCAAGTTGTATGTGATGCTGATTTATGTTTATTCATGTCTATTCTATCATATATGCCTATGAACTATTGTGGTCTATCGAACCTATCTTGTTATGTGGAAATTGGTGAATAAACCCATGATGTTGTATAGGAATTTGGGAATGAAATTATCATATGTACGTTTGGTGATATTAGGATACATACAAGTTTTAGGCTAAGTCATGCCGTTTATGCCTAATTGTTTAGATCCATTATGCATACATGTTTAGATCTACGACCTTGTATAATTTGGTGATGACATCTATATGTTGTATGTCAATTCAGAAATTATGCCATGTTTATGCAAGTTAAGTGATGCTATCATGATATGAATACACGCAAGTCTATAGGTTAAAAACATGATTATGTAAACCTATATGTTTAGATCTACACTTTATATGTTAGATCCATATGCCTTTATGTTAGTTCTATGATATCTTGATTCAACCCCTATGCATGTTCACCACAACAGGTCTAATTAGATTTTTGGTAGTTCTATTATATTATGATTCATGTTGCATAGATCAAGTTTGCAAGTTCATAAATTAAAAGTATATTATGCCAAGTTCATGTGACACATCTGTTGTGAGATCCATATTTTTGTATGATGTTGGAATGTTGCTAGTTCCTCTTTTCCCCTTTTAGTTTATTAGTTAGGCTAAAATGTTGAGCCTAACATCCCATGTAAATTTGCGAACGTACAACAGGGGTAACAATGGGGAAAACATGAAAACTATACGTAATTAACATATTTGGCTCATAACCATGTAAATGGTATGACATTGAAATGGTATAATTTTACTTACAAAAAAAAAATGAATTTGATTTAGAAGAAAAGTGGGCCATGACAATAAATTGTTGACAAATTTACATATAAGCATAAAAGGGTAAATATGTAAATTTAGAAAAGACGAAAATGCCTAACCCGAGGTTAGACTGAGTTATGGTGTAAAACTGCCCGGAACCAACCGGCACATCCAGTGACCATAACAATACCTGTTTAAAGTGGGTGGTTAGTGCATTGAGCCCAAAAAGGACTCAAGGTTAGACTGAGTTGTAGTGTAAAATTGCCCGGAACCGACCGGCACAATCCAGTGACCACAACAATACCAGTCTAATGTGGTGGTTGGTGCACTAATAAAGCTAAGTCAAGAGTGGTAGGGTTATGTCAATTAAGGAAACACTTAACCAATTCAACATGTTAACTAAACTGATGGGTGGGGCTAGGACACTTAACCAATTTAACATGTTGGTTGGAAAACCCTAATAGCGGGGACCCATTTCAGCAGTAACCCACATAGATGAACCATGGGACCCTGAACTAGGCAGGGTGGGGCACGATTACTGGGCTAAATTGTAAGCGGTCAAAACAGTAGCGGGTGGTGCATCAGTGTAGGTTCCAATGGAGTATGGGCGTGCACGTACTCCGAAGTGGAAAAAGCAGGCACTGCGCATCAGTAGTCATACATTGTGCATCTTGAATCGTGTTGGGTTGCCACCATAGGATTTGATACACCCCGTGGTAGGACCAGCACAGGTATCCACAGTCAAGCGAGGGCCGAATGACACACGTGATAAATGCATGCGAGTAGGAGCCGACCGATATAGGGGATCATTTTACCAAGAACACGTGGTGCTAGTTGGACCAGTATAAGTAGGTGCAGAGAATCAAACATGGGTGCGATGTATATTCAGTTTATCCTGCCTTATATAGTTTTATGTTAGTTATTCTGGTATGGTCCTATTTTTAAGTTTATTCCTATCATGACCCTTTTCCTTATTCACACACTGAAAAGTCACTAGACTTACTCGGACTTATGTCTGACCCATTATTCTTCCGTCTTCTTTTCTTCCGTTCCCCCACCCTCAGGTAGCCAGGGAGGGAATAACTCAACTTAATTTGGACCGATCATCTTTCCAAGCTTGAAGACTCTGTGATGTACGGCGTGGAACCTATTATCTTTGGCTATGGCTTTGGACACACTAGACTTGGGGATTTGTGCAGTTTTATTTACGTTTTATGCTTCTTTATATAATAATCAAGACAGAAATTATGATGTAATGGTTTGGAAGTTGGTTTGAAACAGTTTGTTGTAATGTTTTGTTATGAACCATGTTTGAAATAAAGTTAGTTTCATTTTCTGCTGCTTATATATACATCTGTCTTGTAAATTATCCGTGTCTTTTACCTATAATGCTCCATTGAAGTTAAGGCATTCTCTTTGTGAGTGACCTTAACGGAGGTGGGGTGTTTCAAGCATATGCCATAAATAAGAGTTACAATTTCAGTTTCTAATGCTCAAGAAAAAGTTTAATGAAGCCAGAAATGTAGCCTTATCTTTGCAAACAATATCCAGTAAGGAAGTATCTCATTTATGTTGAATAAAAGATGTATTAACACTAGAAATTGCCACATTTATGTGAATAACAAAAGGGTAGAAATAGATCAATAGTTTGCTAAAATTATGAGAATATGGAGAACTATGTCACTGATGTACTTGAATGGAAAGAATGTGGGCACGTGAGTATGCACATATATACCCAGAAAACTATGCTTATGAATAAAACATATATCAATTTAGTTACAATGTGTAACCCAAATTCTAGAAGCCAAACTTGGATTATTCCATTAAATTATGATAGATCTAGAGTTCATGCAAAAACTGTAGAAAAGAGAATTAAAATGAGTAGGATTTTATCAGAATTCCAGTTGGAAAAATGGATAAAATAGTATTATATCAGATTTTGCTATAAATAGTATTAGTTTTAGAATTATTCCTATATACCATAATATACCACTTAAGCAATGAAAAATGATTAGCTTGTGTGCATATTATGGAGTAATTATAATACTAAGTTTGTATACTCAGTTTGTTTTATGGAAAATTAATCAAAATCCATTTAATCAATTCTATTTCATATGTCTAAGCTCTGATTTGTTATGAATGGAAAGACTTATAAATCTAACACATGTTCGATTCATAAATTCATATTAGTATGTATATAATGACACATGATCCTGGATAGATCAAGTTTTAGAATAGTGGAAGGTAACTCTAGAGAGGATGACCTAGAAAAAATATATATAATACGTTAGCTTATCAATATTTCATTAATAAATGGTGAATTCTTGAGGGGTCGTCTCAGTTGATATCAGAGCTGTGTTATTGTAGTAACCCGCATTTTTAGCTGTTGAATAATTAATGTATTTAATTATTAAATATCGATTTATCAATATCGAGAACATGAATTAAATAATATTGAATATTTAATTAATAATTATAATATAATAAAATATATTATAATGTCGAAATAATCAAAAATATTAGAAATCACAATATTCTGTGAATGGGGTCATCCCTAAGATGTAATCCAGCTTAGAGTTGAATTATATTGACGAATATATTCAATCGACGACAGTTTGAACGTATAATTTTAATATAATTAAAATGGAGCCTGAAACGACGCGGCAGTTCGCTATTTGGCGATTCGAACTTCAACTGAGTATACAAGATGCGTTTTAAGCCGGATTTCTGTGAAACAAGAAACGTGTGGAGCTGGTGGAGTATATCTTTCTAGTAGAAGAGAAAAATAGGGATTTCGTCGTGTAGATTTTGATGTACGTCCAAATCAAATTTCAGAAAAGTCGCTGTAGAATCCCTTTATAATTTGCAACGCTTTATATACGTTATAAAAGGATTTTCGATATAAATTGAATATCGATAAATCTGAAATCTGAAATATCAAGCTGTAAATTCTGATATGATATTCTGGAGCTGTATGGTATGCCACTGTGAATATAGACGATAATAATTAATTTTAAACAATTAATTTAATAATATTTAAATATATTTATATATTTAAAAGGGTCATCCAGAGCTTTAAAAATAAGCTGTGTTTGCAAACGAAGTCGGAATTCGACGAAACTAGTTTTGTTGGATCCGCAATATCAAATAGTTGTTATATTTCTAGTTCCGTGATTTTTAGAGTCACTGTGTGGCCGTACGGATTTTTAGAGTGAAAAACAGTTGATAAATTGACCTTTAAAAATACGCTGGGTGAGCAAACGAAGTCGGAATTTGACGAAACCAGTTTCGTTGGGACCGTAATGTCGAGTTGTAGCTACATGACCATTTCCGTGATTTTTGAACATCATGTGTGATCACACGGATTTTTAGAAGGCGAAACGAATTAACAAAAAAAGAGAATATACCGGGAATATTCCTCTATAAAATATCTAGATATTTTGTGTTGCCTATAAATACTCCTTAACACCTCTCTAACCTAATTCCTCAGCCAAAAATATTGCGCCGCCACAAATTCATTGCACAGCAAAACAAATTGAGCAAAGTAATATCAATAGAAAAGGAAATAAAAATCGATAAATCATTTTGTGAATAGAGCTAGAGTCAGGGAGGATTTCTCTTCAGTCTGGTATACCTCATTTTGGGTTCGACGCAACTTTGGATCGCTGTATTTTCTACAGCGAAGCTTCAGTCGAACTAGGGTTCGAGCCATGGTTTGATTTAGGGACTTATTGAGGAAATGGAGTTTGTTTTTGGAATGAGGAGTAGATTCCGAGCATGTGGAGGCAATTTGGTGGGTTTCGGTGATGTTAATGGTCGCGCCTTCTATAGGGATGCGCGAGAGAGGCTGGATGTCGGAGGTCTTTTGTAACGAACCAGTAAATTCAACGTATAAGAATCAATGTCTTAGGTGGATGTTTTGATCTTAGTTAGAATTTGAAACTTGAATTCTTAATTTACGTCTCAAGTATGAAGTTGATTTCCAATTATAAATTCTAATAAATGTATTATAGGAATATAGAAATTTAACGATGGACTGCATTTGGTATTTATTCAATTGAAATAAACGCGAGATCGATAAATATAGAAACATTAATACTTGAAAATATGAGTATGTTATACGGAAAAGTAATTAAATTAATTTTGTAGCGGAATTTCGAAGTTTGTTGCTACGTTTAAACCAGTTACTCGATCAATACGGTAGCAATAACCAATGTATTATAGTTGAATACTAACACACGTGAAAAGTGTACATCCATGAAGTGTAATATTGATTAATTTAAATCATAATTGAATCAGTCAAGACACCTGTAAATTTTGCAGCATGTAAATGACATGCGATTTAGCGTCCGAATAACTCGCCACGTCTCTAAGCGATCAAAGAAATTTCCTCCACGCGTTCAAAGGAACAGTGGACATCTTTTCACGCGTTCACTTTCACCTGCTTTCTCCCTTATCATTTTTTCTCCCCTTTCCTTCGTACTTTCATCGCTCAGAAAATCGATGGAGGAAGAAAAAAAAATGGCAGAGACATTGAAATCCCTAAATCAAATGTTCGCCCTCTTCCACTTCAATTCGAAGCCATGTCTTGGCCTCGAGTCACCATCGGCACCTCCTCCCTAGGCCGACTATCTCCTCCACCAACGCAAGGAGCTCGCGCACCCAGTAACCACCTAAATAGCCACCCTCAATTCTCGCCTCCACAAACTCGTGACAATCTCTATTGCCTGCTCGCTAAGATCCGATTTTCCCCTTTTCTCGCCCACCGATTGAAGCTCCGTCCCCAAGAAGATCGATTCAGTCTCGGGTCTTCCTCCTCTCACGTGACCCACCGCCGAAGCCAATCGCTACCTCGCAAGCTCTCCACCATCGTTGTTTTCCTACGCGTGCACCTGCTCCTTCACAAAATCCATACGCATCTAACACAATAGCAACAACAGCTGCAAGTGTGCCCAACACTGAGCCTTCTTGCTTGGATTTTTACCTCGAAGCATTGGTATATATTTCCCCTTTTGATTCAGTTATTCGTATAAAATTTAATAGCTAAAATAAAAATATGTGATGCGGGTTTGGTTGCTAGGCAGCGAATGGTGGATTCGAATAGCTGAAAATCCTTACTATATGTATTAACTTATGAATTATAGATTCTCAGTTCTGAAATATTTAAGTTCAGATTTGATTTCTATTAGAATAAAATAAATTGGTGCAAGATTTTGTAAAAAAAAAAAGAAAGTAGTAGTGAGTATAAGAATTGAGTTGTCGGAAAATATGTATTGAGTTTTAGTTCGTGTTTAAATTACAGTGTGTCCCTGTTTTGAATTCACAGTATTAAATTTGGGATTTGTCGTGCTTGTGCGTGTCTGGTTAAAGCTATCTTGTTCAAATACTGGCGTCAGCCTCATCGAGTTCAACATTTGAACATCCTCGGAAGGTGAGTTTTCCCCCACTCACAGACTGACATTTTCATTAAGTGAATTAAAGATTTGAAATGTTGAATGAAATGTTAGGGTGCTTTAGATTTGGTTGCTTCATGGTTGTGCACATACGACACATACTGTTTCATATGACACTATGAATGTATGCTTGCTATGTTCACTTTCTCATCATGCATGTTCTCCCTTTGATTAGCAACCATTACGGGTTGAAATGATACATACGCGAACCCCTATTTGTATTCGAATCGATTTGGGATGCGGGTTGAAATGATATATACCCGGGATTCGAATATTTTAAAGAACGGATTGAAATGATAAATATCCGTATCACTGGACCATAGGATAGAAAATTTTATACAGACACCGTGGTCAATAAAATAAAATATTTTAAAAATATTTTATCAATTTACAAGTATAAAATTTAGACGAAACTTCTTTATAGCATAAAGAAAGGTTTAAGAAATTTCGTTCAAGTCTTAATTGGAAGTTTGTAAGAAATCCCATTGGTATTCAAATAAATTTTTAAGTGGTTTTGCAAATTAATACTTAGTATTAGTTTATTTAAACAAGTTCTTCATACTTTTATGTGCACATTATGAATTTAGTAATGTAACGATTTTTGAATTTATTGAGTTAATATGAAGATTTGCAAAGCTTTGATAAAAATTTTCCAACCATATTTGAATATATGATTTGCCAAATGGATATTTGCCATGTGAATGCATAAAAGTATTTTATAAATAACTAACGCTAAAGGTGGTTCGAGAAATTATTATATGAATGGTCATGTGGATTTAAAGTTGAATAGTGATTCAAGAATCGTTTTAACGATAAAGTGTTGAAATCGAACCAAATCAAAGAAATTGGATTTTTATATGAATTCTGGTTGGGAAAGAATATCGTAAGACATGGATTTAGAATTGGATTGGATTAAGATATCATGAAAGAATTTTCCGCATTACTTTGTTTTATAAGTATTCCTTTATAAAATGATTTGATTACTTTAATTATGTGAATGTTGTACTAGTTTCCAATATTATATTTATGCATTATTTTCAAATTAACATATGTATATTATTATTTTCAAAAACTTAACTTTTGTAAATATATTTATTTATTTTATCTTATTTTAATAAAGTTATGTCCAATCCAGTCCAGTGAATCCAAGGGTGGATATTGGCTTATAATCCTAATCGAACCATTTGTAAATGATTTTTGGATAATTGATTTTGGGGCAAACTTGAAATAAAGCGATTTGTGATATTTAAAATATGTTTTCAAATCTAATGGCCATGGTGTGAAAATATGTAAGCGTCGGTTGTTAAAGAGACCGGAGTCGGTAAGTGGCATACTCTCTGTCAGTGCTGATACCACTTTAACAACTGTGTACGTGATGGAGTATTGGAACGACAACATGATGGCTTGGAAGTGACCACAAGATCGAAGAAGGCGAACGATGACGAAATGGCCTTGACCTTCGGGTCATAATTAAAATGACTTAAACAGGAGGTATACCGTGACTAATTGAGGTCGCACCTCTGATCGGACACGCTTCTTCGATACCATTTCTATGACTATTGTGATTGATTTGGGTGCGCACCTTTTGATTATGGGAGTGTGTTCCGAGGTGGGCGGTAGTGGCTGCTATGCGTTACCACCGGTCCGGGAGTGCAACTGGTAGAATCCTACCCTGGGTATTGCCTCGAGTGCCTTGTCATATTATCCTTATCGAGCCCCTACGATTTTGATTTGTATCGTACCTATGGAGTGCCCTCTGATGCCATCCGTGTTAGGTTGGGTTTACGGTACTGTATAGAATACAGTATTATAAACAGTGTAAGGGTAAAAATGTAATCCCGCTTACGTTATTTTCATTATTTATACTTTACTGAATAGACATTTCAATAATAGCGTACTATTATATAGATATTAGTTTTGCGGATCCTTAGAGGATGAAAATCCCAAACATCCTTTAAGTTATTGTACATTTCAGTGAACACTTCATTTGATTTAATTCAAATTATATGAGAATGTTAATCCTGACTCGAGTATTTTGTTTGTTTTATTCTTGCAATTGCTCGGGTTAGACCGAGTATTTCAGCTTGAAGATATATCTTTAGGGCTTGAGATTCGTGGAGATCCAGTCATCCATCTGTTATCACTCTCGCTATTTTTTTTCCACTTCAGTCAGTTATTCATGTATTAGTAAGGTTCTTAGTCTTCCGCTGTTACTGTATTTATTATGTACTCTGATGTTATGTAAATTTTAAAGATTTTGTAATGTTGTATAAATTTTACTTCCGCTGTGAGATTTCTGTGTCTGTGATTCTGTGATGATTTGTATTTTCAACTTCATAAGCAATAACAATCTGTCCTTTTGAACGGTTTGAGTTGGTTTAATTACCGACTTGAGACGGTCAAAAAGCCAGGTCGTTACAGTTGGTATCAGAGTGAGGTTAAACAAATCTTAGCTTATGAAGTTGAAACACTCATTAGAGATGGGGTAGATATACTCTAGAATGAAAAAAATCATCTTGGAATTATGCCGAGATAGCGTATTTTGAAAATAAAAAAAATATATTTTAAATGATTTTAAAATGGGATTTTCTATATATATATATAAATAATTTAGAATTTTAGCCTTGTTTAAGTATATCCTTGTTTAAATCTCATTCCTTTGAACTCGTCCTTTTGCTGGATCATTCTTAAGACAAAATTTCAGAATCTTAGTCTTGATCGTGCCTTATTCGGTCTTAGGAATTTTTGAATTTACCGGTTTTGTCATACCAAATCCTTCTTAATTCATTTATCTTAGCCTTGATAAATCTTTTGGTTGGGTTTGTTCATTAGCTTATAACCCAATTATCTCAAAAATCGAGTTAAATTAAGGCATGAGAAATTATAGGGTAACTTAAGTAAATAACTAAATGAGAAGGAAAAATCCTGGATCTTCCTCAATTTATTTAACTAATTCTTGGTGAAGTCCATTTGATTTTTGTCATCCGTTAGAGCAACTTCTCGCTTGTGATTCAACTTAGTTCGAGTCGCGTCAAACTAAGATATGCGAATTTAAAATAAAATCGGAATAGATAACTAAGTGTCAAAACACTTGGTTGTACTGAAATCCAATGGTATTGAGTTAAGTATGAGTTTATAACCATATAATATGGAAAGCTTCATTAGAAATTTTGTGGACTTATAAATTATTATAAGGCAGGTATAAGTAGTACGCATAAAATTTAACCTGGAAAGATAAAACTCATAATTAAGTATAATATGAGTTCAAAATGAATAAATTAATTAGAGTAAATGTATTAAAAATGGAAACCTGACATTTGTATGGATACCATCGAAATTGGAAATTTTCTCATATAAACATGGAATTGTAGTACTGACTTACGTAAATATTCATAAGCCAGCAAATGCTGAACATAAGATTTTGGGAAATGCTAGAAGCGAAGGTTTTATAAAACATATGTTAAGAATAACATTTAGTATAATTTCTATTATAAGTTTTAGATAGCAGAAATCTTATATTAACAAGATTGGTAGAAGTAGAACTTGCGAAATATGAATTTGTTTTGTGAATTCCCGATTAATGCGGAGAATAATAACATTTTCCTAGATAAAGTAATATAAATTAATGTTGAATGAGTGGATGCTAACTCGAATATTGTAGGTTTTAAAGAACATAGTTTGGTAGTAATTTGAAAAGTCATATATGTTCATTCGAGTTCAATTCTAATTGTTTGAAGAAAATACTTAACTTAAGAAAGTTTGGAAAAATATCAACAGAAATTTGTGATATTAAGAATGGAAGAAATAATTACATGAATCTGGAATTGGGATAGTAGCTTAAAATGTTAGTAGGAAGAAATATAAGTTTTGCGGCAAATAGATCTTTATTTGATAAGGGTTCAAACTTGGTACATAAATACCAAATTTCTCACAAATTTGTTCCTAACATAGTTAGTATGACCTCTGGAGTAAATTATACCATATAAAGACTTTATCAATAAGTAAGAGCTTCTGTTAATCCATTTTTCTGGAAATGTACAGACTTTTTGAAAATAAAAGTGAAATATACTGTGAAGAAGCATAGAAAATCATACTTTTCCGATAAATGATTAATATTTGCGGATAAAAATATTAACAATGGATATATCTAAGGGGCAGGTGATCCTCAGAAAGGAAGTAATATGACTTTTGTTCATATATATGCATATTATAGTTACTTAATGGTAATATATTGGTACTAAGTAATGATGTCAAGTTTAGTTTCATGAACGATGGTAAAAGCATCGAATGCGTGACCTGAAAGATACATGCAGAACAAAGCTAGAAAATTTGTTTAACTTATGACACTCTCATACGAATTATGGAAAATATGCACGGCAGCAGCCTTGTTACTGCTCCAGCAGAAGCAGCAGCCCCTTGCTGCGGGGAAAAAAAAGAAAGAAAGAAAGAAACTGAACTGAACTGAAATATGTGTGTAATACTTGATATGAAATTATTGATATGAAATATGTTTACGTACTAAGACCAAGCTTGTTAATACTTTTCCTAAGACATCAATCATGTGAAAATTTGTGCTTAAAAGCTTTCCTTCAGCTCATTTTAATTTCGATCGACTTACATATTATTACGATAGTATTCGGTTTACGCTAATATAGTTTGCATTTATTTTCGCTGGTGTAAAGGGTAGCAACATGGAGCCCTTATAGCCAATTGGATATCAATTTCTCTTTATTTGGCCTGTAGCAAATTGTAGCAGTATGGAGTCTTTATTTGGCTTCTCCCACTAAAGAAAATAAAGGTCAATTTGTCGCATTTTGTGCCACCCTTGCTGAAACAAAACAAACAAGAAAGAAAAGGGGGTAGCAAGAATTGCTGCTGTCACGAGCAGCTGCAGCAACAATGCTGCTACCACGAGCAGCAGAGACTGTGGGAAGAAAAAACTGAAGAAAAAAAAACTGCATTAGCATAAAAGGGAGGCAGCAACAAGCTGTAGCAGCAGCAAAGGCTGCTGTTACATGTAAAAGAAAAGAAAAGAAAAGTTGGAAAAAAAAAAACTAAATCAACAAAAAGGCAGCCAATAAAAGTTTATGTGCATTGATAATTTTGGCCATAACCATTGATTAAGGAAAGGTATAATAACTTGTATACCAATTATAAGATGAAACATATAATAAATTGTGTGAATTGAAGGAGGAATCAAGGTAGTAAGAATAAATAGAGAGTGGCCGTGAGCGGAAGGAACATAGGAATCAAAAGCTAGAACGCCAAAATTTAATGCAACCAAAAAGGGCATGCGTTTAAAAGTAACATAAATATAGTGAATCATTTGAATTATATATCGATGACATCAAGTAAAACAAGTAAGAATGAATGAATCGAGTGGAAGACGGAAGGAAAAAGAAGAAGAAGGCAAATGAATTTAATGCAAGTATAATAGTAAAATAAGCAAGCAGGTATATGAATTGAGATGAGGAAGATTTACAAAAATTTAATAAATCATATTTGAATCATTTACATTTGTTAGTTATGCTTTGTACATTTTCTATACCTCACTCGTGACTTTTCTTTTTAACTTTCAAGTGGAACAAATGATTTGAAAGTAAACCATTCCATGAAAATAGGATATAAATAAATGGTATGAAAAAAAAGGGGGAGAAGAAGAAGAAGGAAAAAAAACATGTATTTGCATGTTTGTAAAATTTTGAACATTATTTCTGTTACACTTACATTTTGTTGCATGTTATGTAAGCCATGTCATGTTTTGTTCATTTATGATACTATAAGCTCTGCTATGAATATGTACATGTTTAATTCTCATTGTGTTTTGAGTATTTTAGTAGGTTGCAAAGACGTGCATCGCTTGAGAGCTCGCTTTCGCACTAAAAAAATGCAAATAAAATATGCAAATACGCTTTAAAATGCTAAATAAGGTACGTATCTCGGTTTATATACTGCAATTGAGTTGATTTTGTTTTGTTTCCCCTATATTGGGATGCCTCATCGTGTGGATGAGATGTATATTGATATATATTGTATTTGTAAATTTTTCCGGGCACTCCGTACAAAGGAGGTGCTGCCGAAATTTTCCGTGAATTTCGAGCATTAGAAAATTTTTGAGTTTTATAATTCTATAACTTATTTTTTCCTCCAACAAGTTTGAAATATGTAATAATGTTGCAAAGATGTATATATATGTGTGAACTTATTTTTTTTTATATGATGTTTTCTTTTCGAGGACGAAAAGCGCTGAGTGGGGAAGGATGTAACGAACCAGTAAATTCAACGTATAAGAATCAGTGTCTTAGGTGGATGTTTTGATCTTAGTTAGAATTTGAAACTTGAATTCTAAATTTACGTCTCAAGTATGAAGTTGATTTCCAATTATAAATTCTAATAAATGTATTATAGGTATATAGAAATTTAACGATGGACTGCATTTGGTATTTATTCAATTGAAATAAACGCGAGATCGATAAATATAGAAACATTAATACTTGAAAATATGAGTACGTTATACGGAAAAGTAATTAAATTAATTTTGTAGCGGAATTTCGAAGTTTGTTGCTACGTTTAAACCAGTTACTCGATCAATACGGTAGCAATAACCAATGTATTATAGTTGAATACTAACACACGTGAAAAGTGTACATCCATGAAGTGTAATATTGATTAATTTAAATCATAATTGAATCAGTCAAGACACCTGTAAATTTTTGCAGCATGTAAATGACATGCTATTTAGCTTCCGAATAACTCGCCACGTCTCTAAGCGATCAAAGAAATTTCCTCCACGCGTTCAAAGGAACAGCGGACATCTTTACACGCGTTCACTTTCACCTGCTTTCTCCCTTATCATTTTTTCTCCCCTTTCCTTCGTACTTTCATCGCTCAGAAAATCGATGGAGGAAGAAAAAAAAATGGCAGAGACATTGAAATCCCTAAATCAAATGTTCGCCCTCTTCCACTTCAATTCGAAGCCAGGTCTTGGCCTCGAGTCACCATCGACACCTCCTCCCTAGGCCGACTATCTCCTCCACCAACGCAAGGAGCTCGCGCACCCAGTAACCACCTAAATCGCCACCCTCAATTCTCGCCTCCACAAACTCGTGACAATCTCTATTGCCTGCTCGCTAAGATCCGATTTTCCCCTTTTCTCGCCCACCGATTGAAGCTCCGTCCCCAAGAAGATCGATTCAATCTCGGGTCTTCCTCCTCTCACGTGACCCACCAAGGAGCCAATCGCTACCTCGCAAGCTCTCCACCATCGTTGTTTTCCTACGCATGCACCTGCTCCTTCACAAAATCCATACGCATCGAACACAGTAGCAACAACAGCTGCAAGTGTGCCCAACACTGAGCCTTCTTACTTGGATTTTTACCTCGAAGCATTGGTATATATTTCCCCTTTTGATTCAGTTATTCGTATAAAATTTAATAGCTAAAATAAAAATATGTGATGCGGCTTTGGTTGCTAGGCAGCGAATGGTGGGTTCGAATAGCTGAAAATCCTTACTATATGTATTAACTTATGAATTATAGATTCTCAGTTCTGAAATATTTAAGTTCAGATTTGATTTCTATTAGGATAAAATAAATTGGTGCAAGATTTTGTAAAAAAAAAAAAAAAGTAGTAGTGAGTATAAGAATTGAGTTGTCGGAAAATATGTATTGAGTTTTAGTTCGTGTTTAAATTACAGTGTGTCCCTGTTTTGAATTCACAGTATTAAATTTGGGATTTGTCGTGCTTGTGCGTGTCTAGTTAAAGCTATCTTGTTCAAATACTGGCGTCAGCCTCATCGAGTTCAACATTTGAACATCCTCGGAAGGTGAGTTTTCCCTCACTCACAGACTGACATTTTCATTAAGTGAATTAAAGATTTGAAATGTTGAATGAAATGTTAGGGTGCTTTAGATTTGGTTGCTTCATGGTTGTGCACATACGACACACACTGTTTCATATGACACTATGAATGTATGCTTGCTATGTTCACTTTCTCATCATGCATGTTCTCCCTTTGATTAGCAACCATTACGGGTTGAAATGATACATACGCGAACCCCTATTTGTATTCGAATCGATTTGGGATGCGGGTTGAAATGATATATACCCGGGATTTGAATATTTTAAAGAACGGATTGAAATGATAAATATCCGTATCACTGGACCATAGGATAGAAAATTTTATACAGACACCGTGGTCAATAAAATAAAATATTTTAAAAATATTTTATCAATTTACAAGTATAAAATTTAGACGAAACTTCTTTATAGCATAAAGAAAGGTTTAAGAAATTTCGTTCAAGTCTTAATTGGAAGTTTGTAAGAAATCCCATTGGTATTCAAATAAATTTTTAAGTGGTTTTGCAAATTAATACTTAGTATTAGTTTATTTAAACAAGTTCTTCATACTTTTATGTGCACATTACGAATTTAGTAATGTAACGATTTTTGAATTTATTGAGTTAATATGAAGATTTGCAAAGCTTTGATAAATATTTTCCAACCATATTTGAATATATGATTTGCCAAATGGATATTTTCCATGTGAATGCATAAAAGGATTTTATCCATAACTAACGCTAAAGGTGGTTCGAGAAATTATTATATGAATGTTCATGTGGATTTCAAGTTGAATAGTGATTCAAGAATCGTTTTAACGATAAAGTGTTGAAATCGAACCAAATCAAAGAAATTGGATTTTTATATGAATTCTGGTTGGGAAAGAATATCGTAAGACATGGATTTAGAATTGGATTGGATTAAGATATCATGAAAGAATTTTCCGCATTACTTTGTTTTATTAGTATTCCTTTATAAAATGATTTGATTACTTTAATTATGTGAATGTTATACTAGTTTCCAATATTATATTTATGCATTATTTTCAAATTAACATATGTATATTATTATTTTCAAAAACATAACTTTTGTAAATATATTTATTTATTTTATCTTATTTTAATAAACTTATGTCCAATCCAGTCCAGTGAATCCAAGGGTGAATATTGGCTTATAATCCTAATCGAACCATTTGTAAATGATTTTTGGATAATTGATTTTGGGGCAAACTTGAAATAAAGCGATTTGTGATATTTGAAATATGTTTTCAAATCTAATGGCCATGGTGTGAAAATATGTAAGCGTCGGTTGTTAAAGAGACCGGAGTCGGTAAGTGGCATACTATCTGTCAGTGCTGATACCACTTTAACAACTGTGTACGTGATGGAGTATCGGAACGACAACATGATGGTTTGGAATTGACCACAGGATCGAAGAAGGCGAACGATGACGAAATGGCCTTGACCTTCGGGTCATAATTAAAATGACTTAAACAGGAGCTATACCGTGACTAATTGAGGTCGCACCTCTGATCGGACACGCTTCTTCGATACCATTTCTATGACTATTGTGATTGATTTGGGTGCGCACCTTTTGATTATGGGAGTGTGTTCCGAGGTGGGCGGTAGTGGCTGCTATGCGTTACCACCGGTCCGGGAGTGCAACTAGTAGAATCCTACCCTGGGTATTGCCTCGAGTGCCTTGTCATATTATCCTTATCGAGCCCCTACGATTTTGATTTGTATCGTACCTATGGAGTGCCCTCTGATGCCATCCGTGTTAGGTTGGGTTTACGGTACTGTATAGAATACGGTATTATAAACAGTGTAAGGGTACAAATGTAATCCCTCTTACGCTATTTTCATTATTTATACTTTATTGAATAGACATTTCAATAATAGCGTACTATTATATAGATATTAGTTTCGCGGATCCTTAGAGGATGAAAATCCCAAACATCCTTTAAGTTATTGTACATTTCAGTGAACACTTCATTTGATTTAATTCAAATTATATGAGAATGTTAATCCAGACTCGAGTATTTTGTTTGTTTTATTCTTGCAATTGCTCGGGTTAGACCGAGTATTTCAGCTTGAAGATATATCTTTAGGGCTTGAGATTCGTGGAGATCCAGTCATCCATCTGTTATCACTCTCTGTAACACCCCACCTCCGCTAGGGTCACTCTTTCGGGGGCACTAGCTTCTGGGGGCGTTAGAACTGGGTAAGCATGCATAATGATATATCAAGGCAGAACAAGAGCATAAATATATATGTAAAACAGAGTAAGTGGGAATAAAACAGCGGAATATCTCAAACCATCTCAAAACAAGTTTAGTACATCATAAAGTCAACTGCCAAAATAAACATGTCTAGTACATCATAAACAGAAATACTGAAATACATAGTGCTATCCCCAAAATAAAGATGATAAACCATAGCGAGCTCAATGTCCAGTCATACATGAGCTATCCAGCAAACAAGCAAGCGATCCAAGCTAAGCACCACTATTCCCTCCCTGAGAACCTGGGGGGGGGGGGGAACGGAAGAAAAGAAGCGAAAGAAAACAGGTCAGTCAAAAAGACTGGTAAGCCCTACTACGATCAGTCTATAAACTAATAAAGCTAACATCATGATGGAAACTGAGATGAACATACTGGCAATAGATAAAGGTGTCATCACATAAAGAAGATTAAGCTTTGCACCACAGTGTACTAGCAAACTAACATGACAGGCATTGATCCCTCAGCCCAAAACTTTGGCCCAATAACATGAAGTGACCTTAATACAAGGTCCAGCCCAACGGTCTAGTCGATCGGCTCCCTATAAACCTAACACGTTAAGTGTTGGTGCCCATACGGCCCACATATGGTTGTAGTCAGAATGAGCTGGGTCCACCTTTGGGTGTATCAAGCCCTCGGGTGTCAACCCCAGACACTTAAGCAATAATGCACAGTCTAAACCTACTGGTACCCGTGCCTCGAGTTTGTCCAACACCGACCTACGTGCACGTCCGTAGTCCGCCTGGACCCGCACCGCTGTACCACTCAGCCATCGCTTTGGTCGCTTACATCCGTCCAGTAATCGTGCCCCCGCCCTAGCCTAGTCCTCTAGGGTTGTGAATGATACCCAACTGGGATTACTGCTGGAACAGACCACGTTGCTAGGGTTTTCAAAGAGGGTTAAGTGTGGTTTAACCCCTCACTAATCATGGATTAAATTAGTTAAGTGTAACCAACAGTTCACTACTTAACCCCATTTAATCCCTTGTATCCCCGAAGTTGGTTAAGTATTAGTGGGCCATGACTTAACCCTAATCATGAGGCATTAATTAATTTAATGCACCCAACCTCTCACATTAGACCTTGTTTTGGTTACTAGTTAGGCCGGGCGGGTCCGGGTAGGTTTACACCACAACTTAGTCTAACCTCGGGTTTCACGTGCCACATGACCAACTACTCACATTGGGTCCTATCGCTTGTAGCCACTAGTTAAGCCGGTCGGTTCCGGGTAGGTTTATGCTACAAACTCAACCCAACCTCGAGTTGGCCACACTTATGTTTTCTAAGTGTCATGTCCACTTTAATGTCAAAACATAATTACAAGTTTAACAAATACTTGGGTAGACCTAACTTAATAGGTAAATTCCCAAGGGGTAGACCTAACTTAATAGGTAAATTCCCAATCTTATATCTTCATGTATTTTAAGTTTTACCCAAACCCCCCAACGTCATTCCATCGCTTACATATTCGTCATAACGCATAAAGGATAGGAAGAGGGAACTTGGCACAACATACATGATGAATCTTACATATCATAATAAACATGCATAACATGTTGGACTTGCATAACTAAGCATAGTGAACTTGCATAAACATGCATAACTTGTTAAACTTGCAAATCATGGCATAGTGAACTTGCATAAACATGCATAACTTGTCAAACTTGCAAATCATGGCATAGTGAACTTGCATAAACATGCATAACTTGTTAGACTTGCAAATCATAGCATAGTGAACTTGCATAAACATGCATAACTTATCAAACATGTGTAACATAGCATAGTGAACTCGCATAAGCATGCATAACTTATTAAACATGTACAACATGGCATAACGAATTCGCATAAGCATGCATAACTTATTAAACATGCATAAATCCCAACTTTCATCACATATTAACTTTAGAGTTTCTAAAATGAAGGTAAGAGGGCTTACAAATATTATGAAGACACAAATCTACTAATAAAGATTGAGAAGCCCTTTATGCAAGCATATAAAAACCCAAAACAAAGCTCCAATTAACAAAAATCCCAAAAACTCTAGCTTAGCAAATAAAACTTGCAACTTGATGATGTATGCAAGCTAATGATCATTCATACAACTTAGAAATGCTTGTATGAACATCATAATCTTCATAGGAATGATTTATGAAGAGATTGGAGGCTAGGGTTTTTAAGTGGAGGTCATTTGAGAAATCAATTTGACATAGTTTGGTTGCTAGATTGAATAATGAGGTTTTAGGGTAGGATTAGGGTCTTATTTATAGAAGATTAGAGTGTTTTTAGCCCTAGGATTAACCCTAGGTTAGTTTAGGTCCGTCAGATTTCGGAATTCTCTAGAACCAAGCCACACAACCAAGCCCAAATCAGAAATGGTGCACCAGGCAAAACTGCCCGGCCACCCCCTGTCGACAGGGCTGTCGACACCCTGGGGACCCTGTCGACAGGCCTGTCGACATGCGGGTCCTGGCGGGAATTTTCCCGCCTGCGCCAGTTTTCCCTAACCCTTGTTTTTAATTTAAATTTTTTAAATCTGTTTTTAATATGGAAATTTCTGAAAACTTCAACGGGCCTTAACTGGGTCATACGGACTCCGATTTTCGAAAACTCGGACTCTATTTCGCGTATTTTTCCGAGACGAACGCAATGGCATAGCCCGTTTCCCCTGATTCAGATTTTAGAATTAAATTCTGCCTTGATTTATGTTATAACAGGTTATTGAAAATACGGCTTGTTACATTCTCCCCTCCTTAAAGGATTTCGTCCCCGAAATCTTCAAGTTAGAAAGAACGTTTCCTACCATCCAATCATCCATCTGCTCAAAGCATCATCCACGAGCAATCATTGTCCTTACAAGATTCTAAATGCTGGATGAACATATGCAGAGGTGTGTGTATATGTACTTATCTAATGCAAATATCATTAATGCAAATCATGTTAGTGAAATGAATCCATATGTATGCAATTCCTAACATAATGTATATCATCTATATGTGTGCACATAACATACACCCATATGCAACATCCATGTGATAACACACAATTTTCATCCATGAATAAGCATAAACACTCATGCATATGCAATATGAGGAGTGTGCGAGCCGATCTAGTGCCTAATCGTGTATAATGCATCCACGAGCAACCACTTACAACTACTTGCAACCACTTGCAACCACCAAGCATAACATGTTTCAAACACATGTTTCATCCAAAGGGTTTCTACCTAAGGTTTTCATGACAAGATTAACACGATAAACTAGATAAATATGGGTAGCAAAGAGAAAGATATGCTAACAAAAGGAAAGAGATTGAGAGTGTACCCTCAAAAAGGAATGGATAAAGCCCACGCATCTTCTCCTCGGTTTCCCAAGTTGCGTCTTCTTCGGCTTCACCCCATTGAACCTTCACCAACTTGACTTCTCGATTCCTTAGCTTCTTGGTCTCCGTCCCCAAGATACGAATCGGAGCTTTCCTCAAGGTAGCTTCTTTCTCCAATTCCACATCTTCCAAAACACTTGGCTCCACAATCTCTGCTGATTTATGCAAACACTTCCGGAGATGCGAGACATGAAAAACATTGTGTACTCCGGCAAGCTTCTCGGGCAACTTCACTCTATAAGCCATCTGCCCGATCCTCTCAACAATGGAGAATGGTCCAACAAATCTCGGGGCTAACTTCCCAACGGCTCCAAATCGGACCACATTCCGCAAAGGAGAAACCTTCACGAAAACCATATCCCCTACATCAAACTCCAAATCAGATATTCGCTTATCAGCATAGGATTTCTGTCGGTCTTGGGCCGCTTTCATCCGTCTCCGAATCAACTCGATTTTCTCGGATGTATCTTTGATCATATCGGGCCCAAGTATGAGCTTATCTGTAGTCTCCCACCAACATGTAGGCGACTTGCACGGCCTCCCATATAGAGCTTCAAATGGTGCCATCCCTATGCTTGCCTGATAACTGTTATTATATGCAAACTCAACAAGTGGAAGATGGTCTTCCCAAGTACCACCAAAGTCCAGAATACAAAGCCTCAACAGATCCTCGAGTACTCTATTCACCCTTTCGGTTTGACCGTCCGTCTGTGGGTGATAAGCAGTACTCAGATTCAACCTCGTGCCCAAGGCCTCCTGCAAGCTATTCCAGAACTGACTTGTAAAGATTGGGTCGCGGTCACTGACAATACTAGAAGGGACTCCATGAAGTCTCACAATCTCACGAAGATATACGGATGCTAGCCAAGATGCTGTCCTCTTGCTCTTCACCGGAATAAAATGAGCACTCTTCGTAAGTCTATCCACAATGACCCAAACGCTTGTATTCCCCTTCCTTGACCTTGGAAGCCCATCAATAAAGTCCATGGAGATACTCTCCCACTTCCAAAGTGGAACGTCCAGAGGATGCAATAGCCCACCGGGCTTCTTTGACTCGGCCTTAACTTGCTGGCAAATGATACATCTAGAGACAAACTCCGCCACATCCTTGTTCATCCCAGGCCAAAAGAAAATACGCCTCATATCTTGGTACATCTTATCCCCGCCTGGATGTATAGTCAACTTAGAGCGATGCGCTTCCTCCAGAACTTTTCTTACTAAATCTTCTATCATGGGGACACATAACCTTCCATCTCTCCTCAGCCAACCCTTGTCATCAATAGAATATCGAGCGAGATGGCTAGACGTCTCTCCTCGAATCAGCTTATCCATAACCTCAACTATCTGAGGGTCTTCCTTCTGCGAAGCCCCAACTTGATCCAGAAGGGTAGGCCTGAGCTCTAGAGATGCTAAAGAACCGGTCATCGACTCAACCGCCAAAGAGAAATCAAAGGTTGCCAAGAACTCTAAATTCTTCATCTCAACAAACAGAGGACTTAGTGTCAACCTTTTTCTACTCAACGCATCCGCTACAACATTCCCCTTGCCAGGGGTATAGGCTATATCAAAATCATAGGACGGCAAGAATTCCATCCACCTTTGCTGCCTCAAGTTCAGATCCTTCTGCGAAAAGAGATACTTCAAAGACTTATGATCAGTATATAGCTCAAATCTCTCTCCCAGAAGATAATGACGCCAAGCCTTGAGTGCATATACTATCGCTGCCAGCTCTAGATCATGAGTGGGATAATTCTTCTCATGCACCTTAAGTTGCCTACCACCAAAACATATAGCTCTGCCTTCTTGCATCAGAACGGCGCCCAATCCCGTGCCACAAGCATCAGTGTACACGGTAAACATCTTACCACCATCGGGTAAAGCTAGAACTGGTGCTGAGGTAAGGGCTCTCTTGAGTCTCTGAAAAGCAAGCTCACAATCCATATCCCAAGCAAAAACTAAGTTCTTCTTTGTCAACTTAGTAAGAGGAGCGGATATCTTCGCGAAGTCCTTGATGAACTTCCGGTAAAAACCTGCAAGACCCAGAAAACTTCTCACTTCGGTTGCATTCCTTGGAGTCTTCCAATCCTGCACAACAACTACTTTAGCGGGATCCACCGCCAATCCTTGCTTAGATACTATATGCCCAAGGAACCGAACTTCCCTTCTCCAAAAGTGACACTTGAAGAACTTGGCCTTTAATTGATGCGCTCTAAGTGTATCCATCACCTCTACAAGATGCCTCACGTGCTCTTCTTCATCCTTAGAGAAGATCAGAATATCATCCACGACAAACTTTTTCAAGAACTCCCGAAACACCCTACTCATCAAGTCCACGAAATACGCGGGTGCATTCGTCAAACCGAACGGCATGACAAGCCATTCAAAGAATCCATCCGGAGTCCTGAATGCAGTTTTGTCTATACTATCTTCAGCCACTCTGAGCTGATGAAATCCAGTGGCAAGATCAAGCTGAGAGAAAACCGAAGCACCAACCAGCTGGTCAAAAAGATCATCAATCCTCGGTAATGGGTGTCTGTTCTTCTTAGTCAGCTTATTCAACTCTCTATAGTCCACGCAAAGTCGAAGAGAACCATCTGCCTTAGTGGCAAACACCACAGGCGCTCCCCATTCGGATATACTTCGTCTGATGAAGTTCTTTTCAAGCAACTCCTTTACCTGCTTGCTGAGCTCCCGTCTCTCACGCGGAGCCATGTGCCGAACGGGCAAAGAAACAGGCTTAGCATTATCCACCAGATAAATGCGAAAATCAATCTCTCGTTTAGGGGGCAACCCCTTAACTTCTTCAAAAACATCTGGATAATCTCGGACCACCCTTACAGACTGAAGGGTTTCCTCTGACGAATCGAGAGATTCAAGATAGCACAACATGACGGGATTCTTCGGATTGCATGAAATCTCTAAGGTGTTGCCAAGGCGAGTCACAAGCCTCACAACCCTATGCTCACAATCAAGAATGGCTCCATGTCTAGACAGCCAATCCATGCCCAAAATCAATCCGTATCCCCTGAAACCAAGAACATACGCACTACACAAGAACTCTACACTGAGTATAGAGATCCTTAGATCCTCACATATCATAGATAGATGAGCAGAACCCCCAATGGGATTCGAAACACAAACGGGATCATCCACTAAGCTAGTACTAAGGTGCAAACTATAAACAAGATCAGATGAAATAAAGCTATGTGATGCACCAGAATCAAACAAGGTACGAACTGGAAGATCGGAAATATAAACAAGGTTCTCGACAGAAACACTACCTCGATCGGGAACTAGAGCGGTATTGAGAGCATGAACTTGCCCTCCTGAAGGTCCAGCCTGCCCTTTCTTCTTCGGACATTCCTTGCTGAAGTGTCCAGTCTCACCACAGGAAAAACATCCACCACTAAGCTTCCTTTTCTTCTTCCTACAATCCTTAGCAAAGTGTCCAGGCACACCACAGTAATTGCACTTTCCCTTGCCTTTGTTGTTGTTCCCCTTCTTGTTCTTGCTCTGATTCCCCTGACTGCTTTGACCACCTTGATTGCTTTTACCCTGAGAATCAGTCTTCTTTGCTTGAGTATCACTCAACTTGACCTCTTTCTTTCCATCACCCTGAAGTAGAGCCATATCGACCAAACTCTCGAAAGTAGCTCCATGCGGAATATGTGACATCGCCAAGCCCTGCAGCGGCTCATTCAATCCTCTGGCGAATCGAAGAGCCTTCTTCTCTGGAGTGTTCACCATATCCAAACCAAAACGGGCCAGCTGATTAAACTTGTTCACATACTCCTTGACAGTCATATCACCTTGCTTTAATGCAATGAACTTCTCCATCTGTAAATTTGCCTCAGCAGAGGATAGAAACTTGGCCACAAATCTAGTCCTCAAATCGGCCCAAGTCTCGACGGGCCTTGTCCCATTGGTGATCTCCCACCAATAGGCTTCTTCGTCCTTCAAAAGCCACACTGTCAATAAGATCTTCCTCTCGTCATCAATCCTAAAGATAGCAAACAAGTCCTCAGTGTCTTTCAGCCAATTCCTAGCTTCAACAAAAGATTCCGTGCCTAGGAAATTCTTGCCTCCCATCGCCTTGAAGTCTTTACAAACCTTCGTGAACTCGACCTGAGGATGCTGAGGGGGAGGAGGAGGAAGAGGAGCCTCAGCAACTGGAGGAGGAACATGAACTACCGGAGGAGGGACATTAGGGGGAGGATTCTCAACTAGAGGAGGAGGAGTGGGAGTAGGGTTTGCAGGGCCAGCTGCCGCCCTAGCTTCTAGAAGTCTCCTATACCAGAGTGGTACGTTTACTCCATCCGGAATGGCAAGATTCTCAGCCATACTGAAACGAAAGATAAGATAAGATTAGGTCAAGGGAACGAAGGATAACGCTAATGGCTTTTTGGGGAATAGCCTTTTAAAATACTAGACTTTTCTTTGGAAAATACTTTATACTTGTTTTGAAAATAGTTTTTCAAAAGTCTTTTAAAAACTTTTCGTTCTTTCTTGTAAACCATATGCTCTGATACCAAATTTGTAACACCCCACCTCCGCTAGGGTCACTCTTTCGGGGGCACTAGCTTCTGGGGGCGTTAGAACTGGGTAAGCATGCATAATGATATATCAAGGCAGAACAAGAGCATAAATATATATGTAAAACAGAGTAAGTGGGAATAAAACAGCGGAATATCTCAAACCATCTCAAAACAAGTTTAGTACATCATAAAGTCAACTGCCAAAATAAACATGTCTAGTACATCATAAACAGAAATACTAAAATACATAGTGCTATCCCCAAAATAAAGATGATAAACCATAGCGAGCTCAATGTCCAGTCATACATGAGCTATCCAGCAAACAAGCAAGCAATCCAAGCTAAGCACCACTATTCCCTCCCTGAGAACCTGGGGGGGGAGGAAATAGAAGAAAAGAAGCGAAAGAAAACAGGTCAGTCAAAAAGACTGGTAAGCCCTACTACGATCAGTCTATAAACTAATAAAGCTAACATCATGATGGAAACTGAGATGAACATACTGGCAATAGATAAAGGTGTCATCACATAAAGAAGATTAAGCTTTGCACCACAGTGTACTAGCAAACTAACATGACAGGCATTGATCCCTCAGCCCAAAACTTTGGCCCAATAACATGAAGTGACCTTAATACAAGGTCCAGCCCAACGGTCTAGTCGATCGGCTCCCTATAAACCTAACACGTTAAGTGTTGGTGCCCATACGGCCCACATATGGTTGTAGTTAGACTGTGCTGGGTCCACCTTTGGGTGTATCAAGCCCTCGGGTGTCAACCCCAGACACTTAAGCAATAATGCACAGTCTAAACCTACTGGTACCCGTTCCTCGAGTTTGTCCAACACCGGCCTACGTGCACGTCCGTAGTCCGCCTGGACCCGCACCGCTGTACCACTCAGCCATCGCTTTGGTCGCTTACATCCGTCCAGTAATCGTGCCCCCGCCCTAGCCTAGTCCTCTAGAGTTGTGAATGATACCCAACTGGGATTACTGCTAGAACAGACCACGTTGCTAGGGTTTTCTAAGAGGGTTAAGTGTGGTTTAACCCCTCACTAATCATGGATTAAATTAGTTAAGTGTAACCAACAGTTCACTACTTAACCCCATTTAATCCCTTGTATCCCCGAAGTTGGTTAAGTATTAGTGGGCCATGACTTAACCCTAATCATGAGGCATTAATTAATTTAATGCACCCAACCTCTCACATTAGACCTTGTTGTGGTTACTAGTTAGGCCGGGCGGGTCCGGGTAGGTTTACACCACAACTTAGTCTAACCTCGGGTTTCACGTGCCACATGACTAACTACTCACATTGGGTCTTATCGCTTGTAGCCACTAGTTAAGCCGGTCGGTTCCGGGTAGGTTTATGCTACAAACTCAACCCAACCTCGAGTTGGCCACACTTATGTTTTCTAAGTGTCATGTCCACTTTAATGTCAAAACATAATTACAAGTTTAACAAATACTTGGGTAGACCTAACTTAATAGGTAAATTCCCAAGGGGTAGACCTAACTTAATAGGTAAATTCCCAATCTTATATCTTCATGTATTTTAAGTTTTACCCAAACCCCCCAACGTCATTCCATCGCTTACATATTCGTCATAACGCATAAAGGATAGGAAGAGGGAACTTGGCACAACATACATGATGAATCTTACATATCATAATAAACATGCATAACATGTTGGACTTGCATAACTAAGCATAGTGAACTTGCATAAACATGCATAACTTGTTAAACTTGCAAATCATGGCATAGTGAACTTGCATAAACATGCATAACTTGTCAAACTTGCAAATCATGGCATAGTGAACTTGCATAAACATGCATAACTTGTTAGACTTGCAAATCATAGCATAGTGAACTTGCATAAACATGCATAACTTATCAAACATGTGTAACATAGCATAGTGAACTCGCATAAGCATGCATAACTTATTAAACATGTACAACATGGCATAACGAATTCGCATAAGCATGCATAACTTATTAAACATGCATAAATCCCAACTTTCATCACATATTAACTTTAGAGTTTCTAAAATGAAGGTAAGAGGGCTTACAAATATTATGAAGACACAAATCTACTAATAAAGATTGAGAAGCCCTTTATGCAAGCATATAAAAACCCAAAACAAAGCTCCAATTAACAAAAATCCCAAAAACTCTAGCTTAGCAAATAAAACTTGCAACTTGATGATGTATGCAAGCTAATGATCATTCATACAACTTAGAAATGCTTGTATGAACATCATAATCTTCATAGGAATGATTTATAAAGAGATTGGAGGCTAGGGTTTTTAAGTGGAGGTCATTTGAGAAATCAATTTGACATAGTTTGGTTGCTAGATTGAATAATGAGGTTTTAGGGTAGGATTAGGGTCTTATTTATAGAAGATTAGAGTGTTTTTAGCCCTAGGATTAACCCTATGTTAGTTTAGGTCCGTCAGATTTCGGAATTCTCTAGAACCAAGCCACACAACCAAGCCCAAATCAGAAATGGTGCAACAGGCAAAACTGCCCGGCCACCCCCTGTCGACAGGGCTGTCGACACCCTGGGGACCCTGTCGACAGGCCTGTTGACATGCGGGTCCTGGCGGGAATTTTCCCGCCTGCGCCAGTTTGCCCTAACCCTTGTTTTTAATTTAAAATTTTTAAATCTGTTTTTAAAATGGAAATTTCTGAAAACTTCAACGGGCCTTAACTGGGTCATCCGGACTCCGATTTTCGAAAACTCGGACTCTATTTCGCGTATTTTTCCGAGACGAACGCAATGGCATAGCCCGTTTCCCCTGATTCAGATTTTAGAATAAAATTCTGCCTCGATTTATGTTATAACAGGTTATTGAAAATACGGGTTGTTACACTCTCGCTATTTTTTTTCCACTTCAGTCAGTTATTCATGTATTAGTAAGGTTCTTAGTCTTCCTCTGTTCCTGTATTTATTATGTACTCTGATGTTATGTAAATTTAAAAGATTTTGCAATGTTGTATAAATTTTACTTCCGCTGTGAGATTTCTGTGTCTGTGATTCTGTGATGATTTGTATTTTCAACTTCATAAGCAATAACAATCTGTCCTTTTGAACGGTTTGAGTTGGTTTAATTACCGACTTGAGACGGTCAAAAAGCCAGGTCGTTACATCTTTACTTGCGTGCGAGCTACAGGATGGTGGGAGGGAATTGAAGAGGTGACGAGGAGGAGTTAAATGGTGCTTTTAGTTTGGAGTTCGTGGTGTATACGAGGAGAGAAAGGGAGGATCGAACGAGTGAAGTTGGAGGAAATTCGTGGAGCTCACGGCAGTTTTCATCAGGGAAGAAGGGATTGAAGTGGTACGGGCCTGTTTGGGTAATGGGCCATGAAACCAAAAGGGGTAAGGCCCGATTTAAATAAACTCAAGTTTTTAATTTAATTTAAAATAGTACTTAAGTTTCTAAATGATGTATCTTAATCATACGATATCAGAATTTCGAACCGTAAGTTGCGTTGGGATCGTATGGACGAGAGCTTCAAAATGAAGCTGATTGGAAGTGGATTGGGAACCGTAGGAATTTATGGCGAAATAAACTGTTTGATTCAAATCAAATAACAGTTTATCGTTCTTTAACGATGAACTGCCAATGTGAGTATAAACTCACTAACTCTCCTAAATTTATATTTTAATATAAATTGTATTTTATTTCTGTATTTGACTGCTAGTTATGTACTGTTAATTTGGACTGTTAAGTTGTATTGTTAAATTGGACTGTAGATTGGACTGTTAAATAATTGATTGAAAACAGTATGGATATATATATATATATATATATATATCTGTATATATATATCGTTATTAAACGGTGATTTTGTTATCAGTGTATTTCATTAGAAATGCAAGTGATGTTATATACGTTGTTTAACATCGGTGGATGCAGGGAAACAGGTTGGAGGAATCCGACTGGATTCCTCAACATTTATTTTACTGTTATTTGTATATTGTGATATATACTGTGATATATAATATGTTGTTGATTGTATATGTTTGGATGATATTGATCATTGACAGTTGGTTGTTTAAAAACAATAGAAAACACTGAAAATGTAGAAAAGGGGATTTTCAATATTTATATTGAAAATGGATCTATTTATAAAATCGAAGGACTTTATAAAAGGATATTTATTTGGAAATAAATAAATAAAATAAAGGAATGTTTATTTAGATTGAATAAATAGAATAAAGGATATTTAATTAGGGATTAAATAATTAGAGTTATAAAGGAAAATCTATTTAGGAAAATAAATAGATTATACAAAAGGAAATCTATTTAGGAAATAAATAGAAGTTAAAATAAATAGAAATAAAAGGAAAGTTAGTTAGTCGGATATAAATATTCGAATCAAGTTAGTTAAGTGGTCAAACCAAGCTAGTCGAACCCAACCAAGTCAAAATGGTCGAGTCGAACCAATCGAGCCAAATGGTCGAGTCGAACCAAATCGAGCCAAATGGTCGAGTCGAACCAAATCGAGTCAAGATGGTCGAGTCGAACCAATCGAGCCAAATGGTCGAGTCGAACCAAATCGAGCCAAATGGTCGAGTCGAACCAATCGAGTCAAGATGGTCGAGTCAAACCAACCAAATCGAGCCAAAGGGTCGAGTCGAACCAATCGAGTCAAGATGGTCGAGTCAAACCAACCGAGTCGAGCTGGTCGAGTCGAACCAATCGAGTCAAGCTGGTCAAGTTAGTCGAACCTGGTCAGTACAACCAAGCTGGTCAAGTTAGTCGAACCTGGTCAGTCGAGTCAAGTAAATCAAACTTAGTTAATCGAAAGGAGTTTATCGATTTAGTTAATCGATAGGAGTTAATTGTTTTAGTCAATCGAGATGAGTTAATCGGTTTTAATGAATCAAGAGGAGTTAGTCGAATATGGTATTCGAACCAAATGGTCAAACCAAGTAGTCAAGCCCAGTGGTCAAACCAAATGGGTCAGGTTAGCCAAACCTGGTCAGTCAAAACCAAATGGGTCAGGTTAGCCAAACCTGGTCAGTCAAACCAAATGGGTCAGGTTAGTCAAACCTGGTCGGTCGAACCAAGTAAGTCGAGTTAGTCGAGTCAAGTTAAGTTAATCGAGTTAAGTTCGTCGAGTTAGAGTTATCGATGTTAGTTTCATCGAAAGGAGTTATCGATGTTAGTTTCATCGAAAGGAGTTATCGATGTTAGTTTCATCGAAGGGAGTTATCGATTATAGTTTAATCGAAGTGAGGTTTTTCAAAGATGAGATATTTGAAAAGGAAAAGTTATCGAATATTAGTTGATCGAAGTGAGATTTATCGAACAAGAGTTATTCGAAAAGAGATTTTCGAATATAGTTTATTCGAAAGTAAGATTTTCAAATATGAGATATTTGAAAAGGAAAAAGTTAATCGAATATAGGTTATTCGAAGAATAGTTAATCAAATAGAGATTTCTCGAAGAGAGTTAATCGGCAAATTCGATTATATCGAATTCGGGAAAGTACTTATACTTTCCAGTGTTTAAATAGAGTTTTATTTATTTATAAATAAATAAGTGTTAGGTTAATTATTCACTAATAGTAATAGAAGTTATAATTAAAGTTAGATAATTCGAAAGTAGGGATTATAACGTTATAGTTGTAACCAATGTTTTAGATATAGAAGTGGATTAGTAAAATTGAATCCGAGAAAGGCGTAAAGAAGTTGTAAAAGATTAAAAGATAAACTTTGACCATTTCGAAGTTATAACGTTGTTCAGTTAAGGTCTGAGAGGTAATTATACCCCAACTTGAGTGACTTCCTTCTTAACTAAGAAATGGTAAGGTTTGATCGTAAAGGAGTTTTGGAAATGTTTTCCAAACGAGAATCAGAAATGTTTTCTGATAAAAGAAAATAAGAATTTAGATTATAGGGAAACATGAGATAAGTAAATAAATGAACTAAAGAGATTTATGTTAAATGATGTTTGTTCGATATAATTTCCATTTGGAAATAATATCGTTGTTTGCACACTTGTTTTTCTTTGATAGTTAACTCACCGACTATCGAAGTTTTGACCATTTTAACGTTGTTAATATGGAGAGACCGGTTGGATTATTATCCATAGAACCACTCTGTATTGGCATAAGCGTCGTGAATCATATATGCCAAAGAAAATTGAAGACGGAGTAAAATACAAGGGCTATCCTGTTTACAGAATAGTGCCTTCGGTTTTTCCAGTCCCAGGACAACTTGTATGGACGAGGGTCTGACAGAGTATATCCAATGGATCGCGTAAGTTGATCTGTTCAAACGTATTCACGTTTGGTGGCGGAGGAATTCGTTTCTCTTAGCTGTATACCCATGTTATTTTTGGATAAGTCAATTTGTGATTTGGCGGGTATGACGATGTGATGTTCTAAGTGAATGAAGATGGATGTCTGACAGAGTATTTCCAGAAAGGTCACGTACACTGATTTCTTCAACCGTACCAAGAGTGGAAGCGGAGAAGGAAACTTCTTTAGCTGACACGTAATGTACTGTTGTAATCGTCAATTAGTGATTTTCGATGGACCTGACAATGTGGCATTCGAAGTGAATCTGATGTAATGATAAAGCGTAGCTTCTAGCCTCATCATCCGGTAAATGACAGAAATCGGGCATGCAGCATGGCTAAGTCGGTCGCACCGAAGTAGGGTGTATAATCACCTATCTAGTGAATATTCATTTGTTTCTTAAATCTATCAATGTTGTCCCATATATATACGGGAACGGTTGCTGATCCCAACCGTTGGTGATGTACATTCGATACACTCAAGCGAAATGAGTGGTCGGTCATGTGTGGCTGAGTTGCAAGATGTTCTTGTTGAACTCCAGTGTATCGTTCCTAGAGTACACTGATCGGAAGGTGGTTCCATACCTTGTCATAGTTGGAAATCCATTACCCAATACGTGCTTGCGTTTTTGATTGTATACTATATATGTAGTAACGTGAGACGCAAGCGTTTCTGCTAGATTGATATTTATATGTACCTAGACATTATTATAATATCAGAATGATATTGCTTTGAAAAGTTATTTGGATTCTCATAAGGGAAAAACCCGTTCCGTATTTACGGCGTGGTCTTATGAGATATCATATACCTGTTTTAAATGATTTGAGTTTATTCACACCAGTCCCATGACTGACCCGGAGTTTATTTTGTTGTTTTCCCTAAACCCTTGGGTGCCTAAATTTGTACGGGCAGTCAAGTAGTTGGGATTTTTCAGATACACTTGGAGAGTTTGGAGCAGGAGGCTTCAGGATTCTATAGCTATTATTATTTCCGCTGTTGTTGTAAGTGTTGTACTCTGATAAGTGTTATTGTATACATATACTGATGTTATTTCAAAGATATGTTATGTTATATTTTATTCGTTCCGCTGTGAGATTCGTGTTTACTCTGATGATGATGTTCTTCTTCTTCTTCTATTCTATAAGTTCTATCTTATCTATTCTCACCTTCTAATTTCTTTCATTAATTACCAGGATTTTTCGATGGTTTGGTTATCGACGTCGTGCTTACGTCGATAACCAAAGTCGCCGAAAATCCGGGTTACTACAGTTTGTATCAGAGCATTGGTTTAGTTATTACCTTGGCTCTGTGGCGTGATTCAGTAGAGATAGGATTAGTAATATCCTAGACTGAGTTTGAGTGTATATATACGAGTGAACGTAATTGTTAGTTAATATAAAATGATTTTATATTGTGGAGTTTTATTGGTTGAGTTGTTTGTGAATTATGGTCGATCGGTTTGATCCACTGTATCAATGGGGGTTACTAAACACTCGAATACGAAGAACCGTCATGGTATGTTTTGAAAGAGGGTAAATGGAATAATTTTACCCGAATATATTTGATGTAGTATATTGGCTGTGTTGGTTGTTATTATAATCGAGTAAGATTATAAAAAGGTAAAATGATTATAAATAACTAATCAGATTCATATAAGTAAAGTATATGAAATAAAATAAAGAAAAATCTGAATTTAAATCAGATTGGAATTAGAATAAGGAAATTTTAAGTTCCTGGGAGATTTTGAAAACGTTTTTCAAACTGAAGGTGATATAGTATTGAACTCACTTCGATAGCTGGAAAATAGATTCTGATGATGAATCGCGACATCATCAGTGTTCATTTTCGAGTTCTAAGTGACGGACTACTACCAAAGGTTTTGTTTTTGAATTGTTTTAAGAAAAACAAGTGTTTAGAAATTCAAAGGTTTTAAATTGGTATTATGATTTCAAATTGATTTGAAATAAACCCAGGAATTTAAATTTCTGGAATATAAATTTAACCTATGAAGTTAAAGAGATTGAGATGGTAAAAATAGAGAAAAAATAAATTGATATTAACTTGAACTGAGTTAAATAAAATTGAATGGGTTAGAGATAATCTAGAATGGAACCAAATTGATAAGTCAATAATTTGGAATTTGATATTGGGGTTCGAATGAAATTCGATTTGGATTTGAGGATATGAACTGATTGGAATTCAATTGAGATAACACGGGTATATGCTGAGTTGATAGCATATGGAAGTGATAGAGTTGATATGCCCGACAAAAAGGTACCAGTTTATATTATATATGGATATGAGATTTATGAGCCGAATTGGCAAGCCGCTTGGCTGTTTGATTTTCTTTTGGGGTGGAGAAGGCCCAGAGAGGCGAGTTGAAGTTGGAGATATTGACCAGTACAAAGGAGGTGCTGGCAAAAAATTTCGAAAAGTTAAGGCGTTAGAAAATTTTCAGAATTTTCGAAAATTTAGTTAGTCGGAATAAATTAATATTTTAGTCGATATTAATTGGTTCAGTTGAAACCGGAGACAAGAGGTAAACCGATAAATTTTTACCCAGAAGATAGGGTCGTCCCCTAACTTAGCAATTTCGAGGACGAAATTTTATTAAGGGGGGAAGATTGTAGTAACCCGCATTTTTAGCTGTTGAATAATTAATGTATTTAATTATTAAATATCGATTTATCGATATCGAGAACATGAATCAAATAATATTGAATATTTAATTAATAATTATAATATAATAAAATATATTATAATGTCGAAATAATCAAAAATATTAGAAATCACAATATTCTGTGAACGGGGTCATCCCTAAGATGTAATCCAGCTTAGAGTTGAATTATATTGACGAATATATTCAATCGACGACAGTTTGAACGTATAATTTTAATATAATTAAAATAGAGCCTGAAACGACGCGGCAGTTCGCTATTTGGCGATTCGAACTTCAACTGAGTATACAGGATGCGTTTTAAGCCGGATTTCTGAGAAAGAAGAAACGTGTGGAGCTGGTAGAGTATATCTTTCTAGTGGAAGAGAAAAATAGGGATTTCGTCGTGTAAATTTTGATGTACGTCCAAATCAAATTTCAGAAAAGTCGCTGTAGAATCCCTTTATAATTTGCAACGCTTTATATACGTTATAAAAGGATTTTTGATATAAATTGAATATCGATAAATCTGAAATATCAAGCTGTAAATTCTGATATGATATTCTGGAGCTGTATGGTATGCCACTGTGAATATAGACGATAATAATTAATTTTAAACAATTAATTTAATAATATTTAAATATATTTATATATTTAAAAGGGTCATTTAGAGCTTTAAAATAAGCTGTGTTTGCAAACGAAGTCGGAATTCGACGAAACTAGTTTTGTTGGATCCGCAATATCAAATAGTTGTTAGATTTCTAGTTCCGTGATTTTTAGAGTCACTGTGTGGCCGTACGGATTTTTAGAGTGAAAAACAGTTGATAAATTGACCTTTAAAAATACGCTGGGTGAGCAAACGAAGTCGGAATTTGACGAAACCAGTTTCGTTGGGACCGTAATGTCGAGTTGTAGCTACATGACCATTTCCGTGATTTTTGAACATCGTGTGTGATCACATGGATTTTTAGAAGGCGAAACGAATTAACAAAAAAAGAGAATATACCGGGAATATTCCTCTATAAAATATCTAGATATTTTGTGTTGCCTATAAATACTCCTTAACACCTCTCTAACCTAATTCCTCAGCCAAAAATATTGCGCCGCCACAAATTCATTGCACAGCAAACCAAATTGAGCAAAGTAAAATCAATAGAAAAGGAAATAAAAATCGATAAATCATTTTGTGAATAGAGCTAGAGTCAGGGAGGATTTCTCTTCAGTCTGGTATACCTCATTTTGGGTTCGACGCAACTTTGGATCGCTGTATTTTTTACAGCGAAGCTTCAGTCGAACTAGGGTTCGAGCCATGGTTTGATTTAGGGACTTATTGAGGAAATGGAGTTTGTTTTTGGAATGAGGAGTGGATTCCGAGCATGTGGAGGCAATTTGGTGGGTTTCGGTGATGTTAATGGTCGCGCCTTCTACAGGGATGCGCGAGAGAGGCTGGATGTCGGAGGTCTTTACTTGCGTGCGAGCTACAGGATGGTGGGAGGGAATTGAAGAGGTGACGAGGAGGAGTTAAATGGTGCTTTTAGTTTGGAGTTCGTGGTGTATACGAGGAGAGAAAGGGAGGATCGAACGAGTGAAGTTGGAGGAAATTCATGGAGCTCACGGCAGTTTTCATCAGGGAAGAAGGGATTGAAGTGGTACGGGCCTGTTTGGGTAATGGGCCGTGAAACCAAAAGGGGTAAGGCCCGATTTAAATTAACTCAAGTTTTTAATTTAATTTAAAATAGTACTTAAGTTTCTAAATGATGTATCTTGATCATACGATATCAGAATTTCGAACCGTAAGTTGCGTTGGGATCGTATGGACGAGAGCTTTAAAATGAAGCTGACTGGAAGTGGATTGGGACCCGTAGAAATTTATGGCGAAATAAACTGTTTGATTCAAATCAAATAACAGTTTATCTTTCTTTAACGATGAACTGCCAATGTGAGTAAAAACTCACTAACTCTCCTAAATTTATATTTTAATATAAATTGTATTTTATTTCTGTATTTGACTGCTAGTTATGTACTGTTAATTTGGACTGTTAAGTTGTATTGTTAAATTGGACTGTAGATTGGACTGTTAAATAATTGATTGAAAACAGTATGGATATATATAAATCTATATATATATATATCGTTATTAAACGGTGATTTTGTTATCAGTGTATTTCATTAGAAATGCAAGTGATGTTATATACGTTGTTTAACATCGGTGGATGCAGGGAAACAGGTTGGAGGAATCCGACTGGATTCCTCAACATTTATTTTACTGTTATTTGTATATTGTGATATATACTGTGATATATAATCTGTTGTTGATTGTATATGTTTGGATGATATTGATCATTGACAGTTGGTTGTTTAAAAACAATAGAAAACACTGAAAATGTAGAAAAGGGGATTTTCAATATTTATATTGAAAATGAATCTATTTATAAAATCGAAGGACTTTATAAAAGGATATTTATTTAGAAATAAATAAATAAAATAAAGGAATGTTTATTTAGATTGAATAAATAGAATAAAGGATATTTAATTAGGGATTAAATAATTAGAGTTATAAAGGAAAATCTATTTAGGAAAATAAATAGATTATACAAAAGGAAATCTATTTAGGAAATAAATAGAAGTTAAAATAAATAGAAATAAAAGGAAAGTTAGTTAGTCGGATATAAATATTCGAATCAAGTTAGTTAAGTGGTCAAACCAAGCTAGTCGAACCCAACCGAGTCAAAATGGTCGAGTCGAACCAATCGAGCCAAATGGTCGAGTCGAACCAAATCGAGCCAAACGGTCGAGTCGAACCAAATCGAGTCAAGATGGTCGAGTCGAACCAATCGAGCCAAATGGTCGAGTCGAACCAAATCGAGCCAAAGGGTCGAGTCTAACCAATCGAGTCAAGATGGTCGAGTCAAACTAACCAAATCGAGCCAAAGGGTCGAGTCGAACCAATCGAGTCAAGATGGTCGAGTCAAACCAACCGAGTCGAGCTGGTCGAGTCGAACCAATCGAGTCAAGCTGGTCAAGTTAGTCGAACCTGGTCAGTACAACCAAGCTGGTCAAGTTAGTCGAACCTGGTCAGTCGAGTCGAGTAAATCAAACTTAGTTAATCGAAAGGAGTTTATCGATTTAGTTAATCGATAGGAGTTAATTGTTTTAGTCAATCGAGATGAGTTAATCGGTTTTAATGAATCAAGAGGAGTTAGTCGAATATGGTATTCGAACCAAATGGTCAAACCAAGTAGTCAAGCCCAGTGGTCAAACCAAATGGGTCAGGTTAGCCAAACCTGGTCAGTCAAAACCAAATGGGTCAGGTTAGCCAAACCTGGTCAGTCAAACCAAATGGGTCAGGTTAGTCAAACCTGGTCGGTCGAACCAAGTAAGTCGAGTTAGTCGAGTCAAGTTAAGTTAGTCGAGTTAAGTTCGTCGAGTTAGAGTTATCGATGTTAGTTTCATCGAAAGGAGTTATCGATGTTAGTTTCATCGAAAGGAGTTATCGATGTTAGTTTCATCGAAGGGAGTTATCGATTATAGTTTAATCGAAGTGAGGTTTTTCAAAGATGAGATATTTGAAAAGGAAAAGTTATCGAATATTAGTTGATCGAAGTGAGATTTATCGAACAAGAGTTATTCGAAAAGAGATTTTCGAGTATAGTTTATTCGAAAGTAAGATTTTCAAATATGAGATATTTGAAAAGGAAGAAGTTAATCGAATATAGTTTATTCGAAGAAGAGTTAATCAAATAGAGATTTCTCGAAGAGAGTTAATCGGCAAATTCGATTATATCGAATTCGGGAAAGTACTTATACTTTCCAGTGTTTAAATAGAGTTTTATTTATTTATAAATAAATAAGTGTTAGGTTAATTATTCACTAATAGTAATAGAAGTTATAATTAAAGTTAGATAATTCGAAAGTAGGGATTATAACGTTATCGTTATAACCAATGTTTTAGATATAGAAGTGGATTAGTAAAATTGAATCCGAGAAAGGCGTAAAGAAGTTGTTAAAGATTAAAAGATAAACTTTGACCATTTCGAAGTTATAACGTTGTTCAGTTAAGGTCTGAGAGGTAATTATACCCCAACTTGAGTGACTTCCTTCTTAACTAAGAAATGGTAAGGTTTGATCGTAAAGGAGTTTTGGAAATGTTTTCCAAACGAGAATCAGAAATGTTTTCTGATAAAAGAAAATAAGAATTTAGATTATAGGGAAACAGGAGATAAGTAAATAAATGAACTAAAGAGATTTATGTTAAATGATGTTTGTTCGATATAATTTCCATTTGGAAATAATATTGTTGTTTGCACACTTGTTTTTCTTTGATAGTTAACTCACCGACTATCGAAGTTTTGACCATTTTAACGTTGTTAATATGGAGAGACCGGTTGGATTATTATCCATAGAACCACTCTGTATTGGCATAAGCGTCGTGAATCATATATGCCAAAGAAAATTGAAGACGGAGTAAAATACAAGGGCTATCCTGTTTACAGAATAGTGCCTTCGGTTTGTCCAGTCCCAGGACAACTTGTATGGACGAGGGTCTGACAAGTATATCCAATGGATCGCGTAAGTTGATCTGTTCAAACGTATTCACGTTTGGTGGCGGAGGAATTCGTTTCTCTTAGCTGTATACCCGTGTTATTTTTGGATAAATCAATTTGTGATTTGGCGGGTATGACGATGTGATGTTCTAAGTGAATGAAGATGGATGTCTGACAGAGTATTTCCAAAAAGGTCACGTACATTGATTTCTTCAACCGTACCAAGAGTGGAAGCGGAGAAGGAAACTTCTTTAGCTGACACGTAATGTACTGTTGTAAACGTCAATTAGTGATTTTCGATGGACCTGACAATGTGGCATTCGAAGTGAATCTGATGTAATGATAAAGCGTAGCTTCTAGCCTCATCATCCGGTAAATGACAGAAATCGGGCATGCAGCATGGCTAAGTCGGTCGCACCGAAGTAGGGTGTATAATCACCTATCTAGTGAATATTCATTTGTTTCTTAAATCTATCAATGCTGTCCCATATATATACGGGAACGGTTGCTGATCCCAACCGTTGGTGATGTACATTCGATACACTCAAGCGAAATGAGTGGTCGGTCATGTGTGGCTGAGTTGCAAGATGTTCTTGTTGAACTCCAGTGTATCGTTCCTAGAGTACACTGATCGGAAGGTGGTTCCATACCTTGTCATAGTTGGAAATCCATTACCCAATACGTGCTTGCGTTTTTGATTGTATACTATATATGTAGTAACGTGAGATGCAAGCGTTTCTGCTAGATTGATATTTATATGTACCTAGACATTATTATAATATCAGAATGATATTGCCTTGAAAAGTTATTTGGATTCTCATAAGGGAAAAACCCGTTCCGTATTTACGGCGTGGTCTTATGAGATATCATATACCTGTTTTAAATGATTTGAGTTTATTCACACCAGTCCCATGACTGACCCGGAGTTTATTTTGTTGTTTTCCCTAAACCCTTGGGTGCCTAAATTTGTACGGGCAGTCAAGTAGTTGGGATTTTTCAGATACACTTGGAGAGTTTGGAGCAGGAGGCTTCAGGATTCTATAGCTATTATTATTTCCGTTGTTGTTGTAAATGTTGTACTCTGATAAGTGTTATTGTATACATATACTGATGTTATTTCAAAGATATGTTATGTTATATTTTATTCGTTCCGCTGTGAGATTCGTGTTTACTCTGATGATGATGTTCTTCTTCTTCTTCTATTCTATAAGTTCTATCTTATCTATTCTCACCTTCTAATTTCTTTCATTAATTACCAGGATTTTTCGATGGTTTGGTTATCGACGTCGTGCTTACGTCGATAACCAAAGTCGCCGAAAATCCGGGTTACTACAGTTATTGATTACACAGTGACAAATAATTGCATAATATTATTGGTTATCTGGATAGCTTGTAAAATAACTATATATCTGTGTATAACAAAATTGTTTATATATATATATAAATTATGCAAACTTAATATTAACTATTCATTGACAACCATGGTAGGGCCAAGATACCAATCATCTTATGGACCATCAAAGCACCTTAAATGGTGAATATGAAAGATTTGTGAGTGTTTTGAGGGAGGGAGTGATCCCTGGAGAAAACAACCCTCATGAGGAGTTGTCTAAGTTATTGAAAATTTACACCAATTTATAAGGTAAAAGTTTTGAGGGTATTGAAGGGGTTATGGGGGTTCAAACCTGGTTAAGGACATTGGAAAGGATTTTTAATGATATGAAAATCGAAGATCAAAGGAAAAGGCAGATTGCCTCTCGGCAATTGAGAGGGTCAGCACTTGACTGGTGGGAGGTCATTGTTAGAGGAAGGCCAGAAAATGAGATAACTTAGGATCAATTCAAGGAAATGTTAGAGGCTAGGTTTGTGCCTGCATCAACTTAGGCATCTTTGCTAGAGGATTTCATCAGATTTAGGCAAGTGGGAATGAGTGCTACTGAATACACTCAGAAATTTGAAAGTTTATCCAAATATGGGCCAATGCTAATTTCTAATGAAATGGCTAAAAATGGCAGATATATTCAAGGATTGGATGTAAGCTTAAGCAGAGCAATGCTACCTTATATAGAGAAGAATTTTGATCAGGTATTAAACTTGACTCTAAGAATTAAATAACATGATAATATAAGAGATTTTTTTTGGAATTTGAAGAACAATGCTAACAAGAAAGGCAAGGAAAAATTCCACCCTTATCATAAGAAAAAGTGTGATGTTGCGGACAAGAAGAAATATGAAGTTTTTATCACCTCAGATGCCAAGACGAAGATAATATGTTATAACTATGTAAAGGAAGGGCATGTAAAGTCCAAATGCAAGGCTGGACAGGTTGCAACTTTCAAATGCTTTAACTGTGGAAAAGAGGGACACTTGAAGAGAAACTACCCCGAATCCAAGCAGTAGGGAATGGTTGGAGCTATGGAAGGAAAGGGAAAATTAGTAGTTAACTCCAATAATGATGTCCAAGGACAAGTGGGAGGTACATTACTTATTAAACGAATGCCATTAAATGTGATATATAACACATGAGCAACCCACTCCCTTATTTCCTCTAATATAGTACAACATTTAAATTTAATATGTGTCATAGTTTATAGACCTTTGTACATAACCAACCCTGTAGGTAGCTCATGTGAGCTAGGAATGATATGCAAACATATAGAGTTAAACATCAGTGGTAGCATATTTATTTTTGATTTATTTTTGTTGATTTACCCGGGTATAGGGGTTATACTTGGGGTAGATTGGTTGAAAATGTATAAAGCCATTATTAATTTGGAAACTTCCATTATTTCTTTGAAAACGGCTGAGGGTAAAAGGATAGCAGTGTTATGTGAAACAAGCACTGAAAGAAAATCTGGGTGTTTTAATAATTTAGAGTCTAAAGAAATAGAGTTAACATTGGAACAAGTGCCAAGAATAAATCAATATATATATATATATATATATATATATATATATATATATTTGATGAAGTAAAAGTGCTACCTCAAAACATGCCAGTTGTGTTAAAAATAAGGTTAATCCCTGGTGCAAGTCCTATAGTAAAGAAGCCAACAAGGATAAGGCTTAAAGAATTAATTGAGTTGAAAAAAAAACTATAGGAATGAGAAGAAAAAGGTTTTATAAAGCTAGGTTGTTCTTGTTGGGCATCTCGAATGGTCTTTGTTAAGAATCATGATGGCACATTTAGAATGTGCATAGGCTATAGCGAATTTAACAAAGTCACTATAAAGAATAAATACCCGTTGCCTAGAATAGATGTTCTTTTTGACCAATTAAGTGGTGCTAAGGTATTTTCCAGGCTAGATTTAGCATCAAGTTTTCACTAAATGAAGGTAGAAGAGGAAAGTGTAAAGTATGCAGTCTTCAACACTAGGTACGGGCTATATGAATTCCTAGTCATGTCATTTGGTCTTACGAGTGCTCCATCTTATTTGTAGATTTAATTAACAGGATGTTCAGAGATTATTTGTATAGATTTATACTGATTTTTATAGATGATATACTATACTCAAAAATAGAAGTAGAGCATAGAAAACATTTGCACCTGGTTTTTAGAAGACTAAGGAAATATAACCTTAAAGAAATTTTTTCTAAATGTGTATTTTAGAAAGATGAAGTCAGCTTTTTAGGGCACATCATTTAAGGGATTCTAGTGGATCTAAGCAAAGTAATGGTAGTGCAAACATGGAAGAGGCCGAGGACAGTGAGTGATGTAAGATCACTCTTGGGCATGGAAGGTTACTATAGGAGGTTTATAAAAGATTTTTCTAAGATTGCTATATCTCTCACTTAATTAACAGGAAAGGATCACCCCTTTGTTTGGATGGGAAAATATGAGAAGGAATTTTTGAATTTCAAAGAAGCATTAGTGGAAGCACCAACACTAAAAGTTCCTGAGGTTAATGAAGGACTTATGATATATATTGATGCTAGTGGAAGTGGATTAGGAGATGTTTTAATGCAAAATGAAGAAGTAATAGCTTATGCCTCTTGACAATTGAAAGTTAATGAAATAAGGTATGCCACACATGATTTGGAACTTGCTGCACTAGTGTATGCACTATAGCTATGGAGACACTACTTAATGGGAGCAAAACATGAATGATATACTGATCATAAATCAATAAAATACTTTTTCTCGCAAAAAGATTTAAACATGAGGCAACATAGGTAGGTAGAATTTTTACCTCCTATGATTTAGACATATTATACACCTTTGGCAAAGCTAATAAGGTAGCAGATGCTTAGAAGACGACATGCTAAGATAGCTACATTAACGTTGGAAGAATTTAGAACTTTATCATTGCTTACCGATGTAGAAGTAGAGGTTTCCAGTGGGGATGTAGCAACGGAAATAAGCAGTGGATCAATGGATTATGGGAGAATCACAATCAAATCTAACTTAGTTAAAAAGTAGGAGAGTTACAAGATCAAGACCCATTATTAAGGGAAAAGAAAAGCCCTTTTGATGAAGGGAGAGGAGGTCGAGAATTTCCAGATTGATATTTGAGAAATAAGAAAAGGTTGTGTGTTCCGAATATTGAAGATCTAAAGAGAGAAGTGTTAGACGTGTACCATAGAAGAAAATATATCATCCACCCTAGTGGAAAAAATATACCATAATTTGAAAAGATATTTTTGGAGGAATGGTTAAAAGGAACAGTAGGAAAGCATGTGGCTGAATGTATTACATGCCAATAGGCAAAGGCAGAATATAAAAAACTCTTTGAACTATTGCAACCTCTACAGATTCCTAAATGGAAGTGGGATGAAATATCTATGGATTTCATAGATGTGTTGCCATGATTAAGAAAGGAGAATGAAACCATTTGGGTGGTAGTTAATAGATTGACAAAAGCCGCACACTTTCTACTCATAAAATCAAAAAGAAGTGGAACTAAATTGACTCAGTTGTTTATGAAAAAAATAGTGAAGTTGCATGGTATTCCTAAATATATTATTAGTGACAGAGATACCCTATTTACCTATAAGTTTTGGACCAGTTTCCAAGAGGCTATACAATTGTGCATGAGCATAGCCTACCATCCCCAATCTGATGGCCAAATAGAAATAGTAAACAAGAAAGTTGAAGATATACTTAGAGCATGAATTTTGGACTGGGGAGGTAGCTGGGAAGATTACATACATTTAGTTGAATTCTCATACAACAATAGCCATCAAAGCATAATAGGGATGACCCCCCTTTTGAAGCCTTATATGGAAGGCCGTGTTTATCCCATGCCAGTTGGATGGAAGCTAGAGAAAGAGTAATATTAAGAATAGAATATGTGAAAAAACTTCATAGAAGATTGCCTTGACTAGTAGGAGAATGGCAGCAACTCAAGATAAACAAAATGTGTATGCTGATAGAAAGAGGAAATTTATAGAGTATGTAATAGGTGACTTTGTATTTCTTAAAGTATCTGCAGGGAAGAAAGTTTTCAGGTTTGGGAATCAAGGGAAGCTAACCCATATATACATTGGGCCATACAATATACTGGAGAGAGTTGGGTCAGTGGCATATAAGTTGGAACTGCCAGAGGAAATCAGTGCCATACATAATGTATTCCATATATCTCAGTTGAGGATATGGGTACTTGATAAGGAAACCATACTGGAAATACCTACCAAAATGAAGATCAACCCTAGTTTGTTGTATGAAAAAGAAGCAGTGGGGACAGTGGGTAAGGAAGAAAAGAAATTAAAGAATAAATTTATTAACATTGTGAAGGTGCAATAGAGACTTGATCTCAATGATTGTACCTGGGAAGTGGAAGATAAAATTAGAAGTGGCTACCCCAAAATGTATGTTGAATGATAAAGGTAAAATTCGAAATTTTAATTAAATTGTAATACTTCTAGGAATTTTGCATGTGTATGGAAACCATGGAAATGAATAGGGAGGGATTTTCAGCAGGAACAATGCTGATTTGTGAAATATATGCTTAAATTAATTATGCTAAATTGTGGGTCACAATTTCTAAAAGTGGGGTAGAATGAGATAACCCTAGATTATTTCATAGATAAAAAAAATGAAAATAACAATAACCATGAGGGTATACAGGTAATATATATATGAGATGTGTGTGTGTATGTATATGTATATATATATACACATGTGTGTGTATGTATGTATATATGCATGGATAAGGTGCAGGATGCACAAAAATATCCAGCATGAATGGGAAATAGGGTATTTCCTTTAGAATGAATTTATTTATGTCATTTGAATAAACCAAATAATATACATATATGTGTGCCATATATTTTTAGAAATCATTGTATATGTATAAATGTAAAGAAAGATATTTTGGTGACAATCAAAAGCCCTTAGAATAAATGAAATAAGTATAACATAAATACATTATGATAAATATGTACACAACTTTCACCAAATTCGTGGGTAAGGAAATCATGCGAATAGCATCACAACCAGGGTAGAAATAAGAAAAGAAAAAATCATGTACGGCTAAAAAGAAAACTATAATGGCTTGGTAGGGTATAGGTTATTTCTTTAAAAAGATAAAAATAATACGTGGTTATGGCATTGACTGTTTTAGCATGCTAGAGAAATTATTTTTTGGATGGGGTAAACTTGACATTATATAACATTAAAACCCTAATTTTTCCAATATAAAAAATAGTCTAGGCATGTAGGCTAATTTACTTCTTCTGGGCAAAAATTAAAATTAAGAAGAAATATGTAACTGCAACATCTAGGAGGTCGAGCTTGCATCAAGCACTCATGATTTAAAAGGAGAAAAATTATAGTGAGTATACAATATTTTTGTATAAGGAACCGAGTCTTATGAAGCAGCCATTTTTGATTGTATACATGTTGTATTTTTCCTTCAGTTTCCTTGGAAATAATTTATTTGGTAAAGTAAAGATAAAAATAGCATAGTTGTGGAATTTTATGATGGGTAATAGAGGTTATCTGGTAAAAATACAAAGAATATAAACCTGCAAGATAAATAACTTTAATATATTATTGGAAGGTAGGATTCTTGTATGGAAATATAGTAGTGTGGACAAGTGAGTCTCATGCTTATGTCTATTTCCATATACAAGGTAAAGAGGTGCAATATGTTTATATATGTGCTGAACTTCTTTTACCAAATGATTTTCCTATTAAATCCCCTCTTTATGGGGTGATAAATGAGGAGAACTCCGGGATTAAGAGGTTCCCTATACCTCTAACTGTATGCTCTCAATAAATATAAATATATAGGTAGACTTATAAGAAATGTGATAGGAACATGTGACGGCCATCCCGTACCTCCCGTACAAACCTAGGAGAAGTGCGCTATGTGACATGCCAAGCTGATACGGGACGATTATCAAGGTAGAATAATTCAAAAAAGATCCTGTCATATAACTCACAGTGCATGGATAATATATAATAACAAAATATGCAACATGATATAGTAATAAAGCACAACTAAATAGAGAATCAGATCTTCATTAAAACCATATAATCTTGGGTGTAATACTTCTCGATGCATGAATCTATAAATATAATATGCCTCACTACATCCCTTAGAATCTCAATAACATCAACATACAGCGGAAATACAAATCATTATTATAGTAGAAAGTAATAATATACCAGCCTCCTGCTCGTCATCACACAACAACACTTGCACCAAACCTTCTACCTATTAAGTATGCCCACCATTAAATTGGTGAGCAGCCCAAGGTAATAAGAGAGAAACATAAAACCTTGAGTCAGACAACATTCTTAGTGAGCGATAAAATAGCTAACAAATGGTTACACATGATAATATGAGTATGTGCGGATCAACCAATCAATCTACCCAGCTATAAACAAGTTAAAATGTGAAAACTACCCATCACATGTCATATCAGAAATAGGAAAGGACTACGCCCAGTCCCACTTTTCTTCAACATCCTACGGTGATGGCCTACCCAGAGAAATTAGAGAAGAAAACACATAGTCAACCATAGCATCCAATGTCCTAGCCATCACCGACTGCAATCGTGAATCCATCGGTTATCGAACTTGCATTTCACCGGTCAAAAGGATTGGTGGAAAACCCCGGTTCTAGCCAAAATACCATACGTCATTGTGACTCGTATGTTTTCCATCTATCTGGGACAACTAGGCCACTCTTACCTAAGCGATCAAAGGTACTCGATCCTGATGGGCGTCCCCATGATACCTCTGCTTTTAGTACGCTAGAACATTTCGATAACCAACGATTCATTGACACTTCAAACCTGTCGAGCCTTTCTTCTTGGGGACATCACTTCTTAATCAAGCTGCCTCTTGAATTAATTCCATTATCATCCCTTGTTAGATCCTATCTGAGTCAAACCTTTTCATCCTTGATTAACTCCTACCTGAGTCAACCGTTCATTAAACTATATCGTATACCGTCCCACGACCAGTGTCACATCAACTCGACTTCGACTACTCCTACCTCAGTTCACAATTGAAACATTATTCACCTTTGAGTTACACATCAATCATTAGAAGTTCGTTTCAATCAAAACTTCTCCAGCAACATCAGGAAGCCACAATCACTGTGATCCCAAAAATTCATGCTGACCCAACCATCCCTCATGGGTCGGTGCCAACCCTTATAGATCGATGCCGACCCTCACACTTAGCCAATTTTGGCTAAGTGTCTGGTCCTATTCCTATATCACCTCGAGTATGTTCTTCCTATCCAATCTCCAATCGTTTCGAAGTTCATTCATGAAGACTTTCCTGGTCCATTCATGTCTCGAGAAATCATCCTTCGACCCATTACATATCAACTTTGAATTACTTGAAAATTCACTGGTAGCTTCGACTCACCGCCACGCTGCCACACATAAAAATTCATGATCATTCGACGCAATCCCATGGGTCAGTGTCGACCCATGAACTTAGCATGTTTGGGCATGAAAAATTTTGTGTCTTCTTCCTTCGTATTCCAGAACACTTCTGGTAAGTTTCGTCTGAATCTATTCATTTGAACCTCCAACTAGCTCTGTTCTTCAATCCTATGTATCAACGACAAACAATCTAACATACAACTCAAGCAGCGCAATCAATTCAACCAAAATAAAAATCAATTCATATGGAAATGATCATATAAACATGAAAAATCCATAAGCATAGCATAAACATATCATAAACGTGAGATCTAACATGATTTGGATCTAAACATATGAATAAACATGATTGGCCTAACAATTATCCAGTTAATATGATCAAATTAGGTTTCCTAAGGTTTCTAGGTATGAATTAAACATATATGATCAGGTCTATGATTTTTTTAACGTGAAACATATGAATACGATCCTAATTTTCCCATGCAATCTGTATCTTCCATGTGAAAGATATCTAGCACTCACCAATTTCAAGATTTGATATAGATTCAATGAGATCAGATCTAGACAGCATTGAAACCCCTTGAATTCGGTGTAATTTCATGTGATCTAATGTTCCTTGATGATGATCTACTCTTCCTGATGATGATCTATCTTCTAGATGCAATCTATAACGAATTTGATTGAAGAAAATGGAGAAATAGGGTTTTAGGTTGAACCTTGGAGAATCACAGATGCTCAAGCTAAAACTTAGAATGAAGAGATTGACCCTAGTTCTCTGCCCAAGTCCCCCTATTTATATTTGCTGGTCATAGTTCTAATGGGTTTGGCAAATCAGCCCATTAGCTGATGACTAATCCGCTCAAGCACAAGCTGAAACTTAAAATAGCGATTCCTCCCAAACCGCTGAACCAAATCCATTATTTGACTACTCTACGGAATCATAAACAACCATTCCGATCTAATGGAAACGATCACAGCACCTGATTCAGTCCCGATCAAAATTTAGCTCCAAACAATAAACTTAAGGGTAAAATGGTTATACTTGAATCCAGTAAAAATCATGGACATGTCTCACATACCTATGAACAACATACTAAAATCTGAGAATGATCCAAGCAATAGGGAATAAAATATAATTATTTTAAAATCAGTCGATACGTAAAATATGGGTCGTTATATTGTTCCCCTTAGGAATTTCGCCCCCAAAATGCAAAGAAAAAAATGAGCAAACACAACATCCCGCTTGCCTACCATCCACGAGTATCGAGTACAGCATTAAACAGTCCATGCAACAAAAATTCTATCTAGCTTATGAAACTCTAATAACACAAGACACAATGGCCTCTTGCTCATCATTAAAACCATAGAATCTTGGGTAAAATACTTTTAGATACATGAATCTAAAACACCCCACCTCTGTTAAGGTCACTCACAAAGGGAATGCCTTAACTTTGGTGGAACATTTTAGTAAAAGATGCAGATAAATTACAAGACAGACAAATAAAGTAGCAGAAAATAAAGTCATTTTATTGACAACTTAAATCAGTCAAGCTTTTACAACAATTTTCTTAAATCATACTTAAAAGTACTACATCGAACTTCTGTCTTGATTTAATCACTTCCAGGTGTAAAAGAAGCAAAAATAACAATGATATTCCCCAATAAAGCATAAGCCAACCATAGCAGTGGGAAAGAGAGTTCAGAGCAATACACCAACTAATCTTCAAGCTCGGAAAGAGAAGCGGTCCAGGCTAAGCTGAGCTATTCCCTTCCTAACTAGCTGGGGGGGAGAAACGGAAGAAAAGAAGCGAAAAACAAACTAGGTCAGACATAAGTCCGGTAAGTCCAGTGATCTTTTAGCATGCAAAGAAGATAAAGGATCATGACATGAATAAACTGAAAATAGGACAATACCATAAAAAAGGTAACTAAAGACAAGATAAGTGCAAGGTGAACTGAATGCGCTCCTACTTTTTCTCTGCTTCGCTTCTACTTTATTAATCTGATTTCTATATCTTTGCACCGCCTAGCTAGTGTCCCAACTAGTAATCTGTATAAAATGGTAATATTACAACATGATCCCAATCCCCGTAATTGTGGTAGCCTTCAGATGTACATCTATCGTGAGGATTCCACCTCAACCAGCCTAATTACCATGAACATGTTAGATGTACCCTTACTACCCTATCGATCGGCTCCCTACTTATATTCATGTTCCATGTGTCTGTGTCAATCGTCCCTCTTTTGCGTGTAGATACCCTGTGTTGGTCCCACCATAAGGGGTATCAATCCTTTTGATAGCGACCCGACACGATTCAAGATGCATAGTGTATAACTACTGGTACCTAGTGCCTACTTTTTCCCACTCCGGAGTATGCGCATGCCCATAAACCTTCGGAACCTACACTGAAGTACCCCCTGCCGCTGCTTTGACCGCTTATAATCAGCCCAGTAATCGTGCCCCACCCTGTCTAGGTTCAGGGTACCATGATACATCTATGTGGGTTACTGCTGAAATGGGTCCCCGTTACTAGGGTTTCTTATTGGTTAAGTTTGTGGGCCTACATAGACAAATATTACCCACCTATACGAGATGTACTTAACCCTCCCACCGATTCTAGCATGTTCACTTAACGGTTAAGTTTGTGGGTGTAACGACCCAGAAAATATGAACCAATTTAAAAAATTTAAATTGGCTAAAATAATGGATTTTAAATATTTAAAATAAATATTTTAAATAATGGCAATGAAAAGTGAGTCTGAATCGACAATTGAAAATGAATATAATTAATTCTAATTATAAACAAGGCTTGAAAAGGCGCTGCAGTTTCAAAAATTGGATTCAAACTTTGTCGGACTGTACCAGGTGCAAAACAAAACGGATTTTAGTGAAACCAAAAATATTTAAATCTGTTAGTGAATATCTTTCTAACGAATCTGAAAAATCGAATTTTCATAGCGGAAAGAAAAAGTTATGGCCGAATGAATTTTCAGAAAGGTCGCTATGGAATTTATATAGCCCGTGAAATTGGCCATTTTGCATACGACCTCGGAATTCGACGAAACCACTTTTGTTGGATCCGGGATGTGAAGTTATTGCTAGGTTTCAAATTTCATAATTATTGAAGCTAGTATGTGAGCGTGGCAAAAGAAAACGTGTTTTGGTCAATTACAATTAAATTGGAACGACCAGAAATGGGCCTTTTTGCGAACGGTCTCAGAATTCGACGAAACTAGTTTTGTTGGGACCGTATCGTCAAAACATAGCTAGATTTATTTTTCTGGAATTTTTCGAATCGGTTTGTGGCCCTGGCAAATTGAAATGTACGTTCAAATCAAATATTGAATGTTTTATATTTTAACTTAAAGGAAAACTGACTGAAACATTCGAATGGGCCTTCGAGACATATCCCATTGTGTTCGGAATGGGGGTAAAACGCTAGGGATGATGGTCGTTGGGTTTGATTTCGAGTCCGTTTAAGAAAACCCCATTTTTTGAATAAATATATATATCGACCAGTAGGAAAATTCTTTCATAAATATAAAAAAAAATTCAGAAACACCCCCCCTTTAAACGCGATCGACGACGAAGGAAGCTCCCTTCTTCCTGGCCAAAATCCAGCCGATCCCTTCTTCGGTGACCCCTACCCCCGTTCAACTTTTCGAAGCTCTCTCTCCCCTCTACAAATCCGTGCCGCCCCGACCTCCACCTTCCAGCCTTCGACGAGATCTGGCCCTCCCAACCTGACGTCGTCGAAGCCCCGCCACGCCCTCCACCTGCAACCGAGTGGGGCCTACCTGGCGTCGATAGGCGCGCCTCACGACGCCCTACGTCGTGGTATGGTTGGATTTTGACCAAGTGCAACGGATTGAAAACTATTGCTAAACCTAATTTCGAACATCAAAGGAAAGGTACGGCTGTTATCAATTTTGAACTATTTTGACGTTTAAAAGTGTTGCAAACTTTGAAAAATCGTATCTTTTTGCTATATGATCGAAATTCAGTGAAACAAGAGACGTCGGGACCGTGAGGACGTCTTCTACATTTTAGAAGAGACCGCATATTTTTCTGAGCCTTCTTCTATTTTTGGCGGAGTGGAACCCAATGTGAGATTTCTAATTTATAAATGATATGGAAAACGACGATGTATAAATTATATAGTCGATGTATGGGTTATATAACCGTTGTACACCTCATGTATAAGCGTTGTATAAGTTGTACGTTCGATGTATAAGTTATATATGCGTTGTAAAAATTATATATGTGTTGAAATAGAAGTGAACTGCTATATATATATATATATATATATATATATATATATATATATATATATATATATATATATATATACACGCCCCTCGTCCACAAACCATGGACGATAATTATTGGTTGTGATTGGTGTGAAAATTGATTGATAGCGAATGGTTGTTTGGGATTGTTTGTGGTTGATATTGATTGATTGTGGTTGAAAAATACCCGTTTGTGGTTGAGAAATATTTGGTTGAAACCACATAGGATTAGTTTGTGGAAATGAAATAAATATATACATGCCATCTGCGTGCGAACTAGATGCATGATCCCCAATGTCAAAACCGCGAGGTTTTAAGGTAGAGCGAGGAGCCGTACTAGGGACGGTCCCGGTTTTAACTACCCTGCCGTTATGCTGTCGAAATTTTGAATAATATTCATGTGTTTGAATTATTTTCATTTGCTGAAACCATATTTATTCATTGAATAGAAAACCTTCATGTGTTGAATCGATATTCATTCGTTGAATTGAAATTCATGTTTTGAATGGTATTCATATTTTGAAATAAATCGTTTCATAATAAAAATCATCTTTTATCAACTATATGGACTATGTAAAACAATCTCGTTTTAAAAGGAATTGTTTTATAATAAAAATCCTATTTTCATCACCTATATAAACTATATAAAATAATAGTGTTTTGAAATGAATCGTTTTACAATAAAAATCACCTTTTTATTATATACATGAATTGTTGAAATGTGAAGTATTAAAAATAGCCACTCGTTCAAATAAATATGCATGAGTTGAAATATTCATTAATTAGCTAATGATATGATTTTTGCCTATGCATGCAACATTAGAATGAATGGTGTTTTTAAGCCAAATTGAATCAAATATGAAGTTGAATGGAAAATGATAAGTGATAAGAACTGTATATATGTACATGCATATTTATTGAACAGGTTATAGCAAAAGGGGCTAGAGAAGAGGAATAAAATTTTTGTGCCCGACAAATAGGTACACATTTACTGTTTTGTTTGGGTGATGATTTTATGAGCCTGTTGGCTAGCCGCTTAGCTTTTTCTTTTTCTTTTTTACATGAGACGCCCGTGTGGCTATTTGGGAATTTTCCCAGCCCCTCCCGTACAAAGGAGGTTATGGCGAAATTTTCCAAAATTTAAAGGCGTTAGTGAAATATTTGAAGTGAAAACGATATTGAAATTGTTGAATGAACTATATTTATATAAATATATAAATATAAATAAAATTAAAACGAAACGTGGACGTGTAGTTCGTGTTTTGAAACCGTGATTTCAAACAACTAGTGCGGGAAATCCGACCGTCGGATTTTCCCGAAATCGCAACCGTTGGGTTCGCTTTGGAAAAATCTTTCCATCTGCACCAACTTTGTAAAAATCCAACGGTTGGATTGTCTGGAATGTTTAATTCAAATCTGAAGAAAAACAGCGCCAGAATCGATTATATTTATATATATATATAATTATATTCAATCGAATAACGACGCTGCAGTTCGTATTTTGAAATTGAAACTTCAAACGGTTGCACCGGGAGATTCAACCGTCGGATTTTCCCGAAACTGAAACCGTTAGATTCGTTTTGAAAAGATCTTTCTAATGATGTAAATTGTGTGAAGATCCAACGGTTAGATTTTCAGATATGTGTAAATCAAACCTGAAGAAAAACAGCGCCACCGCCGCGTTATGGCCCGAAGCGTCGTTTTGAATAAATTGGCTATTTTAAAATAAATAAATAAAGCGATAAATCGTTACAAAATATCATAAACGATATGGAATGGAAATAAACTGAATTTGCTCGATTTATGTGGTATCTGATGGTTGAATGTGTTTGCTGTGAAAATTACATTAAAGAACAAAATTGGTGTTGTCGAATGAATTTACCATTGAAATAAATTGATTTGAAATTCTAAATATACGTGAATTATTTTAAAAGGCCGAGTTAATTCTCATTTCAAATAATTGACCGACGATTGAAAGTCGAAGATGAAGACGGTGGCCGAAGACCGGAGATCTTCACCTCGTTTGGATGGTAACCGAGGTCCTAATTGGGGGGCATCCCGAAATATGGATAATGAGTGGTGACCGTCCAGATGTACGTGGTGATCGATGGGTTTGCGAGGTATTTAGTGCCTCCGGTTTCGTTCAGACCCAGGACGGACTTGTAAATGGACTGTGTGTCAGACATTGGATTTTATTCTGTGTTGATTGATCTCTATTAAATATACATCTATTTGGCGGTGGAGAATTTGTTCTTTTTCTTAACGCCCTTCTCTGAAACGCACGAGCTCAGAGGTTGTATATCGATGGACATCAGTCGCATGGCATGAATTGCCTGTGTGGCATGCTAAGATGCAGTGATCAGGGCTTCTGTTGAAAAGCAAAGTCTTGTGGTGATGATCAAAGCACCGCTGGTGTGGCGTAGCTTTGTGTATAACGTAAAATCGCGAGCCTCACACCCCGGTATGAACCAGAAACGGGAGAAGGACCTCAGGGAGGGTATGCGTTTCTTTCTAGCTAGGGTGGTGTCAGTGACCTACCAGCCCTGACATTTATATACTTTTCAACTGTGTGGTTGTTGCTGTTGCGAGGCGCCTCGGTAAGATCGGACGATCCGGGTCCGATGGAGTCCTTCATTAGCTCACTTACGCCCCAAAGGGCGGGGAGACGTATTTTTCAGGCATAATAATCCACACCGGTGGACCGGCCCTGACGATCCAAGGCTTGCCTGCGCGCTTTCCTGAGACACGGGCTAGAGCGTCTCGAATTCGGTAAGGACTATCTTTTGCCTTGGTTCATGACGAAAATCCAATTTCCAAATACGACATCGTGCGGTTTTGATTGTATATATATATGGCGACATGATATATGGTACCCATGCCGTCTATGATTGATAGTTATGATTTGAAATTGTTTTCGAAACATATAAACACTAGCAATAATATCAAATGCCTTTGTTTTATTCGTATCAAGCATATTTTGACTGTTATAAGGTAAAAACTCTATCCTTCGGTTTGCGTTGCATTGTGTGATGGGAACTGAGTCTTATAATGGTTTCATTTTTATAAAAAGCATTGCGATGATTAAAAAGATTGATTTGTTTTAAAGCGCTGGTAATCCAATGGAGTAAACCCGTTCCACGAAAGTGGCGTGGTCCTGTGATTAGCCATATTATAAATGTGTTGAGTAGATTTCTCATACCAGTCCCATGACTGACTCGTAGTTTTTTTCACTTTCAAACTCGGGTGCCCCTTTTTCCTACACGGGCAGCCTTGTATTCAGGTTTAGCTGGCTTTCTCTGGATAGCTAAAGCTGAAGATGGATTCTATCATTTATCTCTTTTTATGCTGTTCAGCTCCTAATGTACATATTTTGTTTGTTTTCCGCTGTAGACATTTATGTATAGCTGAACTGTATTTGTACTAAGTAAGATCCTGTATACTGTGCAACTCTAATGATTACTCTTATCCAGTATATTCTATTGTTCATTATCTGGTGTATTTATTTAATTTTGTTCTGCTATTATTTGTTTCTGTGTTATATTCCAAAGATTACCCTTGTCTCCGTCAGCACGGGAAATGGGGTCGTCATAGTAGGCCTATATTTACTAATATTACCCACCAACCCGATATGTACATAACCCTTCCACCGATTCAAGCATGTTTATTTAATGGTTAAACTTTATGGGCCTATATCTACTAATATTACCCACCAACCCGATATGTGCTTAACCCTTCCCCTGATTCAAGCAGGTTTATTTAATGGTTAAGTTTGTGGGCCTATATGTACTAATATTACCCACCAACCCGATATGTACTTAACCCTCCCACACGTTACGTTATATTGGTTAAGTGTTGTCCGTTCATGTTAACTTAACCCACTCATTCATCATGTCATGTTGGTTAAGCGTTTCTTATTAACTTGACCCTCCTTACTTATCATGTTGGATCGGTTAAGTGTTTCCCATTAACTTAACCCCGTTTGTTCATCAAGTTATATTGGTCAAGTGTTAAATTAACCCAACGTATTCATCCTGTTGTATTGGTTGAGTGTCATCAATCAATTCAACTTAATCTAACCCACCTACGTGTCATGTTACTTTGGTTAAGTGTTTCTTCTTGTGTTAACTTAACCCTACTACAAATCAAGTTATATTGGTTAAGTGTTTCCCTCTTATTTTAACTTAACCTTTCCATAAATCAAGTTATATTGGTTAAGTGTTACCCTCTTATTTTAACTTAACCTTTCCATAAATCAAGTTATATTGGTTATGTGTTTCTTATTACTTAACCCTACCCATTCATCATGCTATACTGCTTAAGTGTTTCCTATTAACTTAACCTAATCATTCATCTTGTTATATTGGTTAAGTGTTTCTAATTTTACTCAACCTCTTCCACTTGTCTAATTAACATCTTATAACGGTTAAGTGTTCTAAATTTACTTAACCTCACCCACTTGTCTAATTAACATGTTATAACGGTTAAGTGTTCTAAATTTACTTAATCTCACCCACTTGTCTAATTAACATGTTATAACGGTTAAGTGTTCTTAATTCACTTAACCTTATCCACTTTTCTAGTTAACATGTTGAATTGGTTAAGTGTTTCCTTAACTGAATTAACTCTACCATTCCTGACTTAGCTTTAATTCATTTCATTAAAGCACTAACCACTCACACTAGACAGGTATTGTTGTGGTCACTGGATGTGCCGGTCTGTTCCAGGTAGTTTTACACCACAACTCAGTCTAACCTCGGGTTCATTTGGGCTCCATGCACTTACCACTCACATTAGATTGGTATTGTTATGGTTGCTGGATTTTCCAGGCAGTTCTGGGCAGTCTTATACCGTAATTCAATCTAACCTCAAGTTAGACATATTCATCTTTTTCTAAATTACATGTTTATCCTTTTATGTTTATATGTAAATTTGCCAACTATTTATTATCATGGCCCACTTTCCCTCTATATCAAGTTCATAATTTTAGGTATAAAAATTATACCATTTTCATGCCATTTATCATGATTATGTCAAACATGCCAATTACGTGTAATTTCAAGTTTTCCGCAATGTTATCCCCGTTGTACGTTCGCAAAATTACATAGGATGTTAGGCTCGATATTTTAGCCTAACTTATAAAACAAAAAGGGAAAAAGAGGAACTTTGCAATATTCCAACATCACATGAGATTATGGATCTAACTACATATGTGTCACATGAATTTTGACATAGAACAATATACTTTTAATTATGAACTTGCAAATTAGATCTATGCAACATGAACCACAAGCATATGAATTTACATAAAACTATACAAATTAAACTTGGCATGTAATGGTGAACTTGCATAGGAGTTGAACCAAGTTAACATAGATCTAACATAAAGGCATATGGATCTAACATATAAAGTTGTAGATCTAAACATATAAGGTCGTAGATCTAAACATGCATGCATAATGAATCTAAACAATTAGGCATAAATGACACGACTTAGCCTAAAACTTGTATGTACCATAATATCATCAAGGTCGTAGATCTAAACATGTATGCATAATGGATCTAAACAATCAGGCATAAACGACATGACTTAGCCTAAAACTTGTACGTATCATAATATCACCAACTTACATAGGATAATTTCATTCCCAAATTCCTATACAACATCATAGGTTTATTAACCAATTTCCACATAACATGATAGGTTCGATAGACCATAATAGTTCATAGGCATATATGATAGAATAGACATGAATCAACATCACATACAACTTGTACAATTCTATTTTACAATTCATTACAAACCATGTCTTTAATTTATTCACATCTGAAAGATAACTACACTAACAAACAAAAAGGAATTCTTAAATTCTGCGATCTGTATTCTAAAACTGAATTGCTCGCCTTTGATGTAGATCATTGAATTCTCTTAGTTGAATTAGATTAGATTTGATTTGATTTTGATGTAGCTTCTATCTTGCCTTTGAGTTGAAAGAGATGACGGCTATTCTAGGTTCTCCATTGACGACATGATGACTCTAGGAATATTTTTGTGTGGCTTAGGGTTTAGATTTAGGTTGCTTATATAGAAATTTGATTAGTTTAGAGCAGTTAGATCAACCTAGAAGTGATCAAGACCATATAGATAAGATAGAACAACCAAATCAACCCTAATGACTCAGTAGGGAGTCAGAACACAACAGTTTTCAGATCTGCCCGAGGGGGTAGGTCGACCCCCAGGTCGACCTGTATATAGGGCGGTCGACCTGTGTATAGGGAGGTCGACCCCTAGGTCGACCTGCCTTGGTATTTCATTTTCTGAATTGTCCTATAGAATTTTCTGAAAGTTCTGAGGGCCATAACTTCTTCATACAAAGTCCGATTTACGCAAACTCGGACTCTATCTCAAGCAGAATTCCGAGACGAACGCAATGTCATAACCCGTTTCCCTTAGTTCTTACATTTGAATTAATTAATTATTCTTTAATTCGTAACTTTAATGTTTACATAAAACACGGGGTGTTACATTCTCCCCTCCTTAAATGATTTCGTCCCCGAAATCTTCAAGTTAGGAAGAACGTATATCCTACCATCCAGTCGTCCATCTACTCAACCATTCAATCACATGCGTCCAATGTCCTTAAAAATATTTCTAATGCTTTCATGATCATATGCATAATGTATGTATATGTCCTTATCTAATGCAAAATTAGGCGGTCTACTGATTCAGTTGACCTCCTTAATGCGAATTATGTCAGTGCCATGAGTCCATCATGTAAGCAATCATCCCTAGTCGTACTTTATAACTTCTACATGGGTGCACAGTCATTCATACAAATGCAACATCCATATGATAACACATCAAGTTTCAATCCATATATATAAAAGTTCACTCATGCATGTGTAATATGAAAGTGACTGAGCCGATCTAGTGCCTAATGTGTGTATATGCATCCACGAGCAACCACTAGCAAACACTTGCACTCACTTGCATCCACCAAACACAACATGTCTCAAACACATGTTTACATCCATTGGCTTCTACCTAAGGATCGAGAATGGGACCAAGAGGATATACTTAAAAGGTAAAGACTAGCATGCAAATAAACTTTGCAGAAAAAGAGGAATCAAGGGTATACCCTTAAAAAGGGTAGGATGCGCGTATCTAGTCTTCAGTCTTTTAAGTCGCATCTTCTTGAGCTTCACTCCACATAACTAATTTAACTTCACAGTTGCGAAGCTCCTTGACCTACATTTCCAAAACTCACTAGTAAAGATTGGACCTTGATCACTTACTATGCTAGAGGGTATCCAATGTAGTCGAACTATATTTCTAAGATAAACAGGTGTTAACCATGATACCAAGTGTATATACTAAGATGATTAGAGGTCTCTCTTCTACTTAGCTTATCCATCATGTCACAAATCTGAGGGTCTAAAGCTAAAGGTTTCTATGTACTTTTTACCTCTCTTAAGGTCAGTCTGATTTAGGGCGCCTGGCACAACCATCTATTTCTCACGCAAACCATGCTAGTCGAACTCGACATTCCTCAAGTACAAGACCCAAAGGCCTAAACCAATATCAGACAAGCACCCAAGAAATACCTCCTCCGAATTTGGACGATTTATGTGAGATGATACTAGCAAAACAACTAAAAATTGAGCACTTAACCGACTTTGGCTATCCTTGCCAATCTTGTTCCAAAACTATCGTTGATCGCATAACAGGCTTTGCATTGTCAACTAGATATATGCAGAAGTCTGTCTCGAGTTTTAGGGGGAAAACCCCTACCCTAATCAAAACATCTTGTGTACTCATGGACTACTCCATCGGATCAAAACTCGTCGATATATACATCAAGTGATTCTAGGTAGATAAGACAAACTGATCACTTAGGATCGCACGAAATTTCGAGGGTATTCCCGAGGCAAGTCGAAAGTCTAACCACCCTCCTTTCATAATTACTAGCTAACCCATCCATGCCTAGAATCAACCCATAGCCATGAAACATGGAAACATAAGCATCTCAAATCCTTACAAACCAAAGATAAATGAGCCGAACCACAAATTGGATTTGAGACAATAATGGGATCCTCTATTATACAAGTACTATGGTTCAGAGTACCTATGGAAGCAGATATATACGATTGTGAAGCGCTAAAATCAGAAGGATTATTAACAGGATGATCAAAGGGAAAAACTCCTTCAACAGAAATCTTATTGCCTCTCTCTCAGGTATGCAGGCGGTGAGAGCATGCACTTGCCTTCCAGAAAATCTTGTCCTTTGTTCTTGCCCTTACTCTTAATTATACGACCCATTATACTAAAATAAAGATACTTCCTCTTGTTTTAGGTTTTACTATTCTTTCCTCCTTTCCTTTGTGAACCAAGTCCATATCCATGAGTTCTTCATCATTGTGTTGTGCTCCTTAGCCAAACTCCATCATTCTCATCTTTTCCATCCTTGTGTAACTTGTTGACAGGTCTCTCGAAAGCTGCCTCCATTGCACTGAGAATCCTACAAAGCTCGAAAGAAAATTAGCCGCAGATGAAACTACTACGTCTATAGATGGAGTTGGGCACTTGTTTTCCCTTTAACAAGTGTCGTAGTCTCGTCGAGCCTAGGGAACTATGCCGCGATGAGGTTACCCCCCAGAAAGCCAGGAGCCCCAGAGACTCAGGAAAGAAGGAAACAAGGATTCAAACAGAGGATCTAAAGATAGTGCATATGGCTTTGGGGAATATGCCTTTAAAACAAAACTTTTCTTTTGAAAATGCTTCTTTTAAAACCGTTTTGAAAATAATTTTTCAAATCTTTTATCTGCTCCGGTAACCTTCAGCTCCGATACCAAGTGAAACACCCCACCTCTGTTAAGGTCATTCACAAAGGAAATGCCTTAACTCTGGTGGAGCATTTTAGGTAAAAGATGCAGATAAATTACAAGACAGACAAATAAAGCAGCGGAAAATAAAGTCATTTTATTAACAACTTAAATCAGTCAAGCTTTTACAACAAATTTCTCGAATCATACTTAAAAGTAATACATAGAACTTCTGTCTTCATTTAATCACTTCCAAGTGTAAAAGAAGCACAAAATAACAATGATATTCCCCAATAAAGCATAAGCCAACCATAGCAGTGGGAAATAGAGTTCAGAGCAATACACCAACTAATCTTCAAGCTCGGAAAGAGAAGCGGTCCAGGCTAAGCTGATCTATTCCCTCTCTGACTACCTGGGGGGAACGGAAGAAAAGAGGCGGAAAAAAAACTAGGTCAGACATAAGTCTGGTAAGTCCAGTGATCTTTCAGCATGCAAACAAGATAAAGGATCATGACATGAATAAACTGAAAATAGGACAATACCATAAAAAACAAGGTGACTAAAGACAAGATAAGTGCAAGGTGAACTGAATGTGCTCCTACTTTTTCTCTGCTTCGCTACGACTTTATTAATCTGATTTCTATATCTCTGCACTGCCTAACTAGTGTCTCGACTAGTAATCTGTATAAAATTGTAATATTACAACATGATCCCAATCCCCGTAATTGTGGTAGCATTCAAGTGTACATCTATCATGAGGATTCCACCTCAACCAGCCTAATTACCATGAACATGTTAGATGTACCCTTACTACCCTATCCACCGGCTCCCTACTTGTATTCACGTTCCATGTGTCTGTTTCAATCGGCCCTCTCTTATGTGTAGACACCCTGTGCTGGTCCCACCATAAGGTGTATCAATCCTTATGATAGCGACCCGACACGATTCAAGATGCACAGTGTATAACTATTGGTACACAGTGCCTGCTTTTTACCACTACGGAGTACGTGCATGCCCATAAACCGTCGGAACCTACACTGACGTAACCCCTGCCGCTGCTTTGACTGCTTACAATCAGCCCCGTAATCGAGCCTTACCCTTCCTAGTTTCAAGGTATCATGATACATCTATGTGGGTTATTGCTTAAATGGGTCCCCGTTACTAGGGTTTCTTATTGGTTAAGCTTGTAGGCCTATATATACAAATATTACCCACCTATACGAGATGTGCTTAACCCTCCCACCGATTCTAGCATGTTTACTTAACGGTTAAGTTTGTGGGCCTATATTTATTAATATTAACCACCAACCCAATATGTACTTAACCCTTCCACCGATTCAAGCATGTTTGTTTAATGGTCAAGTTGTGTGGGCTTATATCTACTAATATTACCCACCAACCCGATATGTACTTAACCCTCCCACACGTTACGTTATATTGGTTAAGTGTTGTTCGTTTATGTTAACTTAACCCACTCATTCATCATGTCATGTTGGTTAAGCGTTTCTTATTAATTTGATCCTCCTTACTTATCATGTTGGATCGGTTAAGTGTTTCCCATTAACTTAACCCCGTTCGTTCATCAAGTTATATTGGTCAAGTGTTAACTTAACCCCACTTATTCATACTGTTGTATTGGTTAAGTGTCATCAATCAATTCAAGTTAACTTAACCCACATACGTGTCATGTTACTTTGGTTAAGTGTTTCCTTCTTGTGTTAACTTAACCCTACTACAAATCAAGTTATATTGGTTAAGTGTTGCCCTCTTATTTTAACATAGCCTTTCCATAAATCAAGTTATATTGTTAAGTGTTGCCCTCTTATTTTAACTTAACCTTTCCATAAATCAAGTTATATTGGTTAAGTGTTTCTTATTACTTAACCCTACCCATTCATCATGCTATACTGGTTAAGTGTTTTTTATTAACTTAACCCTAATCATTCATCTTGTTATATTGGTTAAGTATTACTAAATTTACTTAACCTCTCCCACTTGTCTAATTGACATGTTATAACGTTTAAGTGTTCTAAAATTACTTAACCTCCCCCACTTGTCTAATTAACATGTTATAACGGTTAAGTGTTCTAAATTTACTTAACCTCACCCACTTGTCTTATTAACATGTTATAACGGTTAAGTGTTCTAAATTTACTTAACCTCACCCACTTGTCTAGTTAACATGTTGAATTGTTTAATATTTCCTTAATTGACTTAACCCTACCATTCTTGACTTAGCCTTACTTCATTTCATTAAAGCACCAACCACTCACATTAGACAAGTATTGTTGTGGTCACTGGATGTGCCGGTCGGTTCCGGGCAGTTTTACACCACTACTCAGTCTAACATCGGGTTCTTTTGGGCACCATGCACTAACCACTCACATTAGATAGGTATTGTTACGGTTGCTGGATTTGCCGGGCGGTTCCGGGCAGTCTTATACCGTAACTCAATCTATCCTCGGGTTAGGCATATTCATCTTTTTCTAAATTTACATGTTTATCTGTTTATGTTTATATGTTAATTTTCCAACAATTTATTGTCATTGCCCACTTTCCCTCTAAATCAAGTTCATAATTTTAGGTATAAAAATTATACCATTTTTATGCTATTTATCATGATTATGCCAAACATGCCAATTACATGTAATTTCAAGTTTTCCCTGATGTTGCCCCCGTTGTACATTTGCAAAATTACATAGGATGTTAGGATCGGTATTTAAGCCTAACTTATAAAACAAAAAGGGGAAAAGAGGAACTTTGCAATATTCCAACATCATACGAGAGTATGGATCTAACTACACATGTGTCACATGAATTTTGACATAGAACATGTAACATCCTGGATTTTTCATCGATTTATAACGGAATTTTAAATTTGTTTTAAATATTGAATTAGATATATAAATGAATTTATCGATTTAACTTTGAATATATTGAAATATCGTGATACTGAAAAATGAAATAATTTAATGTTGAGTTAAATCTGAACCGAAATAGTTCGGTCGACTAATATAAAAATTGTGTATTGAATTAGAATGATAATAGTTATTTATTATTGATAAATTTAATTGTTGAATTGATTTATATTTTAAGTCGAATTTAATTCAAAACATTAATTTAATTTTTTATTCTTTCTATATGACGGAATTAAATTTCAGAACTGGTCCTGTTGAGCTCAGAATATCATATAATCTTGAAAATGTTGGTCGTTGCAACTAGATAGCAGTTCGGGACTTCGAATTAAAGGACCACGAGATATTTTAGTTATTTAATTAAAACAAAATCAAATAAAAAAATTATATAATTACTTCAGCCACCCGAACTCATACGAAGCCATCCTAAACTAAAATGCGCAGACCTATCTTCTCTTCGAGCTGAAATATTTGCTTCTTTCCTTCACTACAAAGGAAAACACATAGTTAATGGCTTCGTACTATCTGTCTCCTAAATTTGCTTATATAAACCATCGCGTTCCTCTCCCTCTTAGCATTTTTCATTCCTCTCAGCAAAACAAATAAATTGAAATCAATCTCTGCCCCTTCATTCTTTCTTCTGGAATTTCAAATAGAAGTTGTTCCACTGGCTTCCTCAAATCGAAACCGTAATCCCTAAAATAAGTATGGTTGTTCCTCCCATCCTCATTCAAATCGAATCTATTTCCATGGTTAAAAAAAAGAAAAGAAAAAGAGAAACAAAAATGAAATCGCGATTCCATTTATCGCGAATATCTGGAACTCGCGTGAAATGGTTTTGGTTCATTTGGGATGAGATCGACTTTCAGTGGAGCATGAGGAGCGAGCCCTAGGGGTTTTCATGATTTCACTATGGCGTTCGAAGCCTAGATTGTGACTTCCCTATCTTGTGCGAATTAGAGTTGATGAGAGAGCTTGGGTGGAAACGTGGTGTGATTCGAACAGTGTACTGGTGATGGATTTGGGAAGAAACATTTCAATTGTTTCAGGTCGCGATGAGGACTGAGGTATGTTGCATTTTTGGAAGGTCGATTGTGCATGGGAAAGGAAATGCGATTTTGATGGTTTTAGGAGTACAATTCTGTTGATTCGGCAGTAGGATTCGGGGGAGAGTGAAGTAGTGTTGAAGGCCAATGTTGATAAGGGCTGACAAAGGAGATGCCCAGTTTGAGGATGTCAAGTTTGTCGTTTCTAGGTTTGGACACTACGATTTTTCCAATAGGGATAGTAGCGATAATAGAAGGTCACGACAAAATCTTGATGTGGTTTTTGGTTTCATTAAAAATTGAGATAGACTTAGGTGTTGTTTAGAAGGAGAAAGAAGTGGCTTAAATATCTGAGATCGTGGAGTTTGTCTAGGTTCGTTTTCTTCTAGTAGCGAGTTGCATATATTTCTGAATAAGGGAACGAAGGATTAGCACAGAACAAAGAGATTAAGGACAACCTAATGTCAACAAAAGGAATTAGGGTAAGCAAATTAGTTTAGTTAATTAGATATTAATTTAACTATTCAAAATATTATATAACTTGTATCTAATGCAAATAAAATCAGATTTAAATGCCGACGGTCATATTGAGTCATGTTGAAATATTCTACATGCTGGATTTGCACTACTGGAGTTTATACTGGAGTCAAAGGCAGTCTAATTTTGGGTTAAATCCGATTGTTTGGAAATAATAAAAATCAGGTGAGTAAATCTCACTTAAAAAATTATTTTTATCATTAATAATAAATTGTTAAATGTTTGGATGCGTGCATGAATTATTGAATTACTGTGATTATATATATTAATTAATTAGGCTTGGTTGTTGTGGCTATTATTATATATATTGGATTTTCCCAATATCATTAGCGGATGCCCGAAGTATCATTAGAGGATGACCCTATCGCCCCACGATATATGAGTGGATGACCTTCTATACCGCGATATCCTGCCTTGAAGCAGGATTGGTATTATTTATGTTATTTGACATATGTGAATGCCGGAAAATAGGTTGGAGGAATCCAATTGGATTCCTCAAAATTTATTATTGTTTGTTTGCATATATATAATCATATGTGATGTGTGATAAACCTATGATTTGAAATTGTGTGTGTTTTGAATATTTGAATATCACTGGCCCTTGATAATGATATTTAAAATATTATATAATGGGGTTTTTAGATTTTAAAAAGGGAAATTTAATTTTCGAAAAAAATGGAATTTCAAATAGGTTAGGAAATATTTACCTATTTACTAATAAAAACAAGTAATTGAATTATAAACTATGTTTATAAATGAAAAGGAAATTATCATTTGATAATTTGGAAACGTAAATGTAAGTGTGATTTTAAAAGGAAGTTCATTCGCCCAAAGCAGAAATGAAATTTCAAATGGAATTTGAAATAGAACTTGTATTAATATTTAAAACAAGAAGTATAGTCTATAAACAACGTTTATAGATGAATGTAAAAAATCAATATTTGTACTTTATAAATTCTAAATTCAAGTATGATTTGTTTTCCGAAGTGGAAATTAGATTTCAAATGTAATTTGAAATCGAAACGTGGTTTAATATTTAGAACAAGAAGTGAAATTTATAAACGATATTTATAAATAAAGGAAAATAACTATTATTGGATAATTTGAACTTCTAATCCAAGTGTGAATTAAATAAGCGAATTTTGAATCGTTTGAGATGGAAGCGATGAAATGTATTCTGATGTTTGGAATAAATACAGATTTAAGATTTGAATTCAATGGAGTCGAATTTATAGAAAGTGAAATATTATTTCCAAAGGATATTGGAACTTATTAAATAGAAATTCAGAATTTTAATATGAAAATTGATTCTATGCTTATATAAGTTATAATAAGATATTCCAAATAAGGAATCGAGGTTTAAACGGAGGCTTGTTAAATATAAAATAAGGAAATTGATTTATAAACAATGTTTATAAATATATTGAAGAAATTTTCATTGGATAAACTAGAAATAGATTTTTCCAAATATAAGAAATGACATTTAAAAATCATAAATGAGACAGGAAAGGGGATTTTTATAATAAGTGATATCAGTCTTGTATTACAAGCTTTTATCTATCTCAAGATAAGAACGTTGTCCGTCAAGGTCTGAGAGGTAAATAAAATACCCCAACTTGAATGGCTTCACTATTATCAATGGATGATATTAGTTTGTAATGGTAAGGATGTTGAATTAATGGATTATTTCCATAAAAGGGAATTTAATATTTGAATTCGATTATATCGAATATTTATAAGATAACTTATGTCAAAGGAAGTTGGAATTTAATTGAGTTGTGAATAATTTATAACTGAATTATGAAACTTTGAAGAAAGTAAACAACGCTTTTGAAGAATTGAAACGTTTAAGTTAGATTTTGGGAACTGGTTCAATCTATATTAAAATATGGAAGAGTGGATTTGAAATTTATTTAAATAACGAAGTTTAAAGTTTATATATAAATTGAACTAAAACGAACTCGCCGCTGCACGGTAGTTCGTAAATTGGCGATTCAAACTTCAATCGGGTATACTGAACTCAACATAAGTCGCAATTTGATGAAACAAGAAATGCCCGAACCAATTAAATGATAATTTTCAAATGGAAGAGAAAAATCTTGATTTCGTCATATAGATTTTGAGTTATGTCAAAATCAAATTTTCTGAAAAGCAACGCCGTAATCGTTTTTAAACCATAGCGGTTTATTTAATAAATTTAAAGGATTTTGAGTGAATAAAGTCCAAATCTTTTTAGAAAAAATCCGGATTTGAGTTATAAAATAAATATGAACTCAAGCAGAGTAAATGAAGTGGTTTTTGTTGTAAAAATCAGATTTTTGGGATTGTAGTATTGTATTAACTAATTTGAAAGAAATTAGTTAATGGAATTTCAGATCGAACTTAACCTTTGTTAAGTAAATCGGATTCATGAATTCAAGTTTGACATTAAATATGGAACTCGAGTTAGAGATGAGATTCAGCATGTGTATAAGCGATCGAATTAAATTATATTTGACTATGATATAGTCAAATCGGAAGTGTATTAGGCAAAAGTGCTAATTTACATATTAATTAGCGAATTAAGCTGAAAAATATTAAATTGATTGAAATAAGTTGGGAATTGGCGAATGCATGTTAAACAGGTGTGGAATGAGAAAAATGAAGATTACAGTGAGTGCCCGACAAAAAGGTACATGTTTAAATTTCCATATGAGGTTTTATGCACGGAATTGGCAAGCCGCTTAGCTTTTTGATTTTATTTTTTAATGGAAAGGTCCTAGAGAGGCGAGTTGGGGTTTGAACTATTGGCCGGTACATAGGAGGTGCTGGCGAAAATTTCTGAAAATTTAAGGAGTTAGAATATTTTTAAGAAATTTTATAATTAGAAATAAATATATATATAATTTGATAAGAAGTTTGGAAAATAGATAATGAATGAATAAATATTAGAAAGGGCTAGTGATTGTGAAATTTTTTGATGGATGTTATTTTTTTCCTTTGATAGTTAAATCACCGACTATCAATGATTTTTGACCATCGTTGTCAATACGGAGAGACCGGTTGGATTTAATATCCGAAATCCACTCCGTATAGGCATAGACGTTGCGAATTAAATTATACTGAAGATTATTGAAGACGGAGTGAAATGCAAGAGTTGTTATGTTTGTCCAGTCCTAGGACAACTTGTACGGACGAATGTCTGACAAAGTATTCCTAATGGTCACATAAGATGATCTTTTCAAGGTAATATGTCTGGTGGCGGAGAAATTTGTTTCTCTTAGCTTTTATACCCGTAATGTTTTTGGGAAGATCAACTAGTGATTTGACGGGTTTGACAATGTGGCATTCAAAGTGTATGGTGGCTAGATGTTCTAAAAGATAGACGTAGCCTCAAGCTTCACAACCGGGAAATGACAAAAATTAGGCAGGCAGCATGGCTATGTGGGTCGCTCCCATTAGGGTGTATAATCATCTATCTAGAGAAATTCCTTTTACATCATTAATCTGTTTCGATGCTGTCCCTCTTCGGGAAACGGTGGTTTAAGCCCAACCTTTGGTGATGTACATTCGATAACTCAAGGGAAATGAGTGGTCGATCATGTGTGAATCCGGTTGCAAGATGTTCTTGTTGAACCCCAGTGTATCCCCTCTAGAGTACACTGATCGGAGGTGGTCCCATACCTTGTCATAATTGGAATCCAATCTCCAATAAGCGCCTTGCGGGTTTTGATTTTATACTATATATATAGAGCGTGAGACGCAAGTGTTCTGCTATTTGGTCATTTACTTGATTAGACATTATTATAATATCACTGGATTTTGATATCAATAAAGTTTTGGGTTATATAAAGGTAAAAACCATCCATGTTTATGTGTGGGTTGGTCTTACTATTATCCTTTCTTTCAAATGATTTTCAAAGTTTAACAATATGGTTGGAGTTTACTCACACCAATCCCATGACTGACCTAGAGTTTATTTTGTTTGTTTTTCCTAAACTCTTGAGTGCTCGAATTTGTATGGGCAGTCAAGTGTTTCAGGCTTTTACAGATACACTTGGTGGAGCTGAAGCAGGCGGCTTCGCCGTTAGTTAATTAGAGTTATTTCCTCTGTAAAGTATATATGTTGATCTCTGATAATGGTATGTATATATGATACATGATTTTTTATTTCAAAAGTTATGTTATATAATATTTTTTTTCCGTTCCACTATGAAATTCTATTTGTTATTTATGTTCTTCTTCTATCTATTTCTTTTTCTATAACCCTAATGACTCGTATTTCTGTATTATTTGGGTTGGACGTGTGTTGTTTAGCCAACTCAGATAGTACGGATTTGCGGGCCATCATAGTTGGTATCAGAGCTTAGGTTGAGCGAACACCTAGGCTTTGGTGGGGGTGTACTCATTAGAGATAGGGTCAGTAGCACCATAGAATGAGTTTGAGTGTATATATATATACATATACATATATATAGATAGATGGGAAAGCGTATTTATGAATTGGTACAAAAATTGTTTTATATTGTGTTGATTGGTTTGTCGGGTGTTTTATAAACTCTAGTCGGTACAGTATGATCAACTGTATCGAATAATATTTATAAACACTTGAATAGAGTAATTCAACACAGTATTGTTTTAAAAGCCTGGTAAATGAAATAATTTTACCCAAAACTATATTTCTTTATGAAATGAATAATTTTCTGAAATTATTTATATATGGTTGAGTTGTTATTCTGGTTATATATAACCAAATAGAACTTGCATATGAATAATATATACAAATGAGTTGAATTAAAATTAGATTCAAACCACAATTTGGAATTTAAAATCCCGGAAGTTTGGAAAATATTTTTCCGAAGTATATTCATATAATATAGCTTTGTTTTGGAGAGATTTTTGAATAAAATTCATTTTTGAACGTATTTATGAAAATGATAAAGCATTGAATTCACTTTGGTCACTGGAAAATAATTCTGATGATGACTGCAGCATCACCAGTATTCATTTTCGAGTTTCTAAGTGATGGATTGCTACCTTAGAAACGTTTTGATGAAATTTGTTTGAAAGAAAACAAGTTCGTTTGAGAATTCATATGTTTTGAATTTGGTATGGTTCTAAATATATGTGGATATATTTATGTGATTTCAAAAAGGATTCGAAATAAAAACCCTGGAATTTGAATTAGGGAATTTAACTTAAACAAATTAAATAAATCAAAATAATGGAAACCAATTAAATGAACTGAAATTGAATATTCCATGAAAACTTAAAATTGTATGGGACTTGAATTATAGAATTTGAAATGTTGAGTTATAACCAAGTGGGCTTTTAATAAGTTAACGGGTCTGTAACATTTCTTCTACCTTAGTAATTTCGGGGACGAAATTCTTTTAAGGGGGAAGGAATGTAACGTCCCAGATTTTTAGTCGATTTATAATGAACATTTAAATTTGTTTTAAATATTGAATTAGATATATAAATGAATTTTATAATGAATTTATCGATTTAACTTTGAATATATTGAAATATCGTGATACTTAAAAATGAAATAAATTAACGTTGAGTTAAATCTGAATCAAAATAGTTCAGTCGACTAATATAAAAATTCTGTATTGAATTAGAATGATAATAATTATTTATTATTTATAAATTTAGTTGTTGAATGGATTTATATTTTAAATCGAATTTAATTCAAAACAATAATTTAATTTGTTTTTCTCTCTATATGATAGAATTAAATTTCAGAACTGGTCCTGTTGAGCTCAGAATATCGTATAATCTTGAAAATGTTGGTCGTTGAAAATAGATAGCAGTTCGGGATTTCGAATTAAAGGACCACGAGATATTTTAATTATTTAATTAAAACAAAATCAAATAAAAAAATTATATAATTACTTCAGCCACCCTAACTCATACGAAGCCGTCCTAAACAAAAATGCGCAGACCTATCTTCTCTTCGAGCTGAAATGTTTTCTTCCTTCCTTACACTATAAAGGAAAACACATAGTTAATGGCTTCCTACTATCTTCTCCTAAATTTGCTTATATAAACCATCGCGTTCCCCTCCCTCTTAGCATTTTTCATTCCTCTCAGCAAAAGAAATAAATTGAAATCAATGTCTGCCCCTACATTCTTTCTTCTGTAATTTCAAATAGAAGTTGTTCCATTGGCTTCCTCAAATCAAAACCGTAAGCCCCAAAATAAGTATGGTTGTTCCTCCCATCCTCATTCAAATCGAATCTATTTACACCGTTAAAAAAAGAAAACAAAAAGAGAAACAAAAATGAAATCGCGATTCCATTTATCGCGAATATCTGGAACTCACGTGAAATGGTTTTGGTTCATTTGGGATGAGATCGACTTTCAGCAGAACATGAGGAGCGAGCCCTAGGGATTTTCGTGATTTCACTATGGCGTTCAAAGCCTAGATTGTGAATTCCTTATCTTATGCGAATTAGAGGTGATGAGAGAGCTTAGGTGGAAACGTGGTGTGATTCGAACAGTGTACTAGTGGTGGATTTGGTGAAATACCCTACCCTCCATTAAGGTCACTCACAAAGGGAATGCGTTAACTTTGATGGAGGTTTATAAGTAAAAGTCACAGATAAAATACAAGACAGATATAAACACATATATATATAAGTAGCGAAAAACAAACAGACTTTATTTCATAAAATACTTGTTCATACAAAACATTTCCATAATTGTCTCATAACAACTTCCAAAACATTACATCATCATTTCAGTCTTGATTATTAAATAAAGAAGCATAAAACATGATAAAAGCGGCATAAATCCCCATATAACGTGTCCAAAAGCCATAGCCAAGGAAAGACAGTCCAAACCACAAATCTACTATCTTGAAGCTTGCAAAGAGTCTGACTAAGCTGAGTTGTTTCCTCCCTGTGGACCTGGGAGGGGGGAAATGGAAGAGAAGAAGATGAAAGAAAACAGAGTCAGACATAAAGCCTGGTAAGTCTAATGACTCTTCAGTATGAGAATAAGAATAAGGGCATGATAGGTATAAACTGGAAATAGGAAAGTATCATAAACTAAGATAAAGCAGTTTGAATCGAATATACTATCGCACCCCACACTATATCTCTACGCCTACTTGTATTAGTTCTGAACTGGCACCCCATGCTGAGGGTGAAGTGATCCCCTTCTTTTAAAGATCGGCTCCTAATCGTAAAATCATATGTGTCATACGGCCCCCAAAGAGTGTAGATACCTATGCTGGTCCCACCATGGGGTGTATCAAGTCCCATGGTGGTGTGCACGCCCGCACTCCGTTAGAACCCACACTGTTGCACTCACCGCCGTCGCTTTGACCGCTTACAATCAGCCCAGTAATCGTGCCCCACCCTGCCTAGTTTCAGGGTACCATGATACCAAATTGGGTTGCTGCTGAAATGGGTCCCCGTTACTAGGGTTTTCTAGTCAAACATGTTAAGTGGTTAAGTGTCTGTATTTACCTAACCCCACCCATCAGTTAAATTAACATGTTGAATTGGTTAAGTGTTTTAGTTAACTTAACCCTACCATCCTGACTGTCTGTCCTTAGCTTTTTAAAGCACCGACCACTCACATTAGACAGGTATTGTTACGGTTACTGGATGTTCTGGTCGGTTCCAGGAAGATTTATGCTGTAACTCAGTCTAACCTCGGGTCCTTATTGGGCTCAATGCTTAACCTCCCACATTGGATAGGTATTGTTGTGACTACTGGACAGCCGGGCGGGTCCAGGCAGGTTTACATCACAACTCAATCCAACCTCGTGTTAAGCATACTCGTATTTTCTAAATTTACATATTTGTCTTTATTATTTGTTATATGTAAATTAAATGTCATGGCCCACTTTCCAAGTCTAACATTTTTGGTATAAGAATTTATATCGTTTAAATACCACCAATTTTGGCATGTGGCAAACATGCCAATTCATATAATTTCCAAATTTTCCCAACGTTACCCCGTCTAAATATTAGGCTAACAATCTTAGCCTAATTTTACGTTCGCATGATTTTTAACATATAATATTAGGCTAAAAACTTAGCCTAATTTAGCGTACACAAAATTTGCATAAGGGATTCATAAACATAAACATGACATAGGTGTAAACTTGGCATTTTTGGCATAGTCAATATGAACATCATAGGTGTGAACTTGCAAATTAGTCAACATGAATATCATAGGTGTGAACTTGCAACATAGACTAAATCAACATACATGTGAATTTGCAACATAGCCTAAATCAACTTACATATATGTGAACTTGCATTGAAATAGGGATCTAACCAAATAGGTGTCACAAAAATTAACATATGATTTAGACAACATAAGCCTAAACATGTTTAGATCTAGGCATAACATCGAACATAACTAGCATATGACAATTCCATAAAGTATGTATAATTTCATCGCAAAGGTGTAAACTAGATCCAATCATATGTCTAATTACAACATGAAACATGTATTAGAGTGGATCTTGGCATGGATCCAATTAGGAACTTGCAACATTTGTATAAACATAGGAGCATGTATATGAACATAACCATTTAGGCATAAAGGTTCTATTGTACAACATATAACTTGTCATAATCGCCTAAACATACATGTATAGATATGAGCCAAATAACTTGTATGTTAATTAGAATAGATCCAACATCAACTAGATTAATCCACAAACATTCTAATGGATCCAACATCAAGTCAATTATACCACAAACGTCACAATACCACAATCATTACAACACATAGATATGAATTTACATCGTTGTTATACAATAGCACAATTCCATTTCCATTTTACATCGAATCAAATCCTAACTTTTATTCACATCGGAAAAATCAATACACTTACAAAAATGACGAACATAAATTCTGGATTTTGAGTTCTGAATTTGAAATGCTTTCCTTTGGGTAGACTAACGTTGTTTGATTCGTGTTTTAACTTTAATTTTGGCTTGTCTCTAAGCTTTCTCTAAGTGACGGCCACTCCTAGTTTCTTCCCAGCAGCATGATGGCTCTAGTTCTATATTATTTGTGTGAATTTAGGTTTGAGAGTTGAGTTGTATTTATAGAATTTCAAACTAATTAGAGCCGTCGATGAAGCTAGATTAATCAAGGTCATCCATCTCAAGAGAAGCCAATCAAAAAGCGACATGCAAGCCTTAGTGACACAGCCAAGCCCCAAAAATCGAGCTAGGACCAGACCAGGCAGGTCAGATCGACCAGGCAGGTTGACCTGCAGGTCAACCCCCAGGTCGACTACATATTCGACTAGGGTACCCAGGTCGACACCCAGGTCGACTATAGTGTCGACCTGGTTGGGGGGGTCGACTACATAGTCGACCTCCTTGCCTGGGCGGGAATTTTCCCGCCTAGCCTGCCTGTGCGTTTGAAGTTCGAATTTGGCCTTGTTTTTTAGCTGTTTATTTTTTAATTAAATTTTGAAACTTCCGGTGGTCATAACTCCTTCATAGGGAGCCGATTTACGCAAACTCGGACTCTATCTAAAGCAGAATTTCGAGTTGAACGCAATGGCATAACCCATTTCCCTTAACTCTTTCATTTAGAATTAATTATACTTTAATTTGTTAATTTACGGTTAACTGAAAATTTGGGGTGTTTCATACTCCCCTCCTTAAAGGATTTTGTCCCCGAAATCTTCAAGTCTGGGAGAACGTACATCCTAACATCCAAACGTCCATCTACTCAATCATCAAACACAGGCGTCCATTGTCCTTAAAAGACTTCTAATGCTTCATGATCATATGCATAGTGTGTGTATATGTCCTTACCTAATGCAAAATCAGGCGTTCTACTGATTCAGTTGACCTCCTTAATGCAAATCATGTAAGTGTCATGAATCCATTATGTATGCAAATTTTTCCCTTACTCATAATTCTATATGAGTGCGCAACCATTCATACAAATGCGACATACGTACAACATATCAAGTTTCAACCACATACAAATATGAATACATCTATGCATATGCAATATGAAGTGACTGAGCCGATCTAAAACCTAAGTTGTGTGTGTATATGCATCCATGAGCAACCACTAGCAACCACTTGCAGCCATCAACCATAACATGTTTCAAATACATGTTTGCATCCAAAGGGGTTTCTACCTAAGGATAAAGGATAATATCGAGGAGATATACCTAAAAAGATAGATACAAGCATAACTTAAGGAAAAAGAGAGAACAAAGATGTACCCTCGAAAAGAAAAGGGTAAGCCACACATATTCTGTCCTCAGTTTCCCAAGTTGCGTCTTCCTCGGCATCGATCCATTGAACTTTGATGAGCTTGACTTCGCGGTTGCGTAGCTTTTTGATTTCAGTTCCTACGATTCGAGTTGGAACTCTCCTCACAGTTGCTTCGCGTTCCACTTCGGCTTCTTCTAGAATGCTTGGCTCCACCACTTCCGCAGATTCATGTAGACATTTATGGAGATGAGAAATGTGAAAGACGTTGTTAATTCCATCCAATCTTTCGGGCAGCTCTATTTTATAAGCCATCTTCCCAATCTTCTCGATGATAGGGAATGGTCCTACAAATCTTGGTGCAAGCTTTCCTGCGGATCCAAAGCGAACAACGTTCCTTAAAGGAGATACCTTAAGGAAAACCCTGTCCCCAACCTCAAACTCAAGGTCGGTCCTTCTTTTGTCGGCGTAGGATTTCTGTCTGTCTTGGGCAGTCTTCATTCTCCTTCATATAAAGTCCACTTTTTCTGAAGTCTCTCTAATCATGTCTGGCCCAAGTATAATCTTGTCAGTAGACTCCCACCAACAAGTTGGTGATCGGAACGGTCTTCCATACAAAACTTCGAAGGGCGCCATGCCGATGGTGGCTTGGCAGGTGTTATTATAAGCAAATTCCACTAAAGGAAGATGATCCTCCCATGTCCCTCCGAAGTCAAGGACGCACAGTCTCAAAAGATCTTCCAATACTCTGTTCACCCTTTCTGTCTGACCATCGGTTTGGGGGTGATAGGCCGTGCTCAAGCATAACTGTGTGCCAACAGCTTCTTGCAGACTTCGCAAAATTCGCTCGTAAAGATGGGATCTCGGTCACTCACTATGCTGGAGGGTATTCGATGGAGTCGAACTGTTTCCTTGAGATAAAGAGAAGCTAGAGACGAGGCAGTCCTTCTACTCTTGATAGGTATAAAGTGGGCGCTTTTTGTGAGCCTGTCCACTATTACCCAAATGCTAGTATTGCCCCTTCTTGACCTAGGCAACCCGTCGATGAAGTCCATCGAAACGCTATCCCACTTCCATTGCGGGACTTCTAGAGGATGAAGCAGTCCTCCAGGCTTCTTTTGTTCCGCCTTGACCTGTTGGCAGGTCACACACTTAGAAATGAAATCTGCCACATCCTTCTTCATGCTGCTCCAATAGAAAACTCTCTTCATGTCCTTGTACATCTTTTCTCCACCTGGATGTATTGTCATCTTGGAATTATGTGCTTCCTCGAGAATCTTCTTTACCAAATCCCTTGCTTGTGAGATGCATTGCCTTCCATCTCGCCTTAGCCAACCTTTATCATCGATGGAGTACCTATTGAGGTGACTGGAAGTTTCACCCCTAATTAGTTTATCAATCACATCCACAAGCTGAGGGTCTTCACGTTGTGCGGCCCCTAATGAGTCTAAAAGAGTGGGTCGTACTTCTAGGGATGCCAATAAACCAGGTACAAAATTAAAGGAGGGCCTAAAGTCAAAACTGGCTATATACTTCAAGCTTTTCCTTTCTACAAAGAGAGGACTTAGGGTCAGTTTCTTTCTGCTCAACGCGTCTGCTACTACGTTGCCTTTGCCGGGAGTATAGGAAATTTCAAAATCATACGAGGAAAGGAACTCCATCCATCTTTGCTGCCTCAAGTTAAGAACTTTCTACGAGAAAAGATACTTCAACGATTTATGGTCAGTATATAATTCGAACTTCTCACTTAGGAGATAATGACGCCAAGACTTAAGCGCAAAGACGACGACGGCCAACTCTAGATCGTGGGTTGGGTAGTTCTTTTCATGAACCTTCAATTGTCTTCCACCGTAAGCTACTACCCTTCCTTCTTGCATCAGAACAGTGCCTAGCCCGTACCACAAGCATCCGTATATACTGCGAACATCTTGCCTCCATCAGGCAGAGTCAGAACTGGGGCTGTTGTAAGAGCCCTTTTTAAGCGTTGGAAAGCAATATCACAGTCTAAATCCCAAGCGAATGCTAGATTCTTCTTTGTTAGCCTTGTGAGTGGAGCTGAGATTTTCGTGAAATCCCTAATGAACTTTCGGTAAAAACCGGCTAGCCCGAGAAAGCTTCGGACTTCGGTTGCATTTCGTGGTGTCTTCCAATCTTGCACTGCCACCACTTTCGCGGGGTCCACTGCTAACCCCTCTTTGGACACTATATGTCCAAGAAATCTTACTTCTTCTCTCCAAAAGTGGCATTTGGAGAATTTGGCTTTTAGCTGATGTGTACGGAGAGTATCCATGATCTCCTTCAGAGGCTGAGCATGTTCTTCCTCATTCTTTGAGAAGATCAAAATATCGTCTACGAAGACCACCACGAACTTATTGAGGAATTCTCTGAACACCCTGCTCATTAGGTCTATGAAATAAGCGAGTGCGTTTGTCAAGCCGAAAGGCATGACAAGCCACTCATAGAAACCGTCTACGGTTCTGAACGCTGTCTTATCAATGCTATCTTCAGCTACTCGTAGCTGATGGAACCCAGTAGCTAGATCAAGTTTGGAGAAGACCGACGCACCTTTAAGCTGATCAAACAAATCGCCTATTATGGTAAGCGGGTGTCTATTCTTTTTAGTCAGGTTGTTTAGCTCCCTATAGTCCATACAAAGACGTAGTGAACCATCTGCTTTGGTGGCAAACACCACTGGGGCACCCCATTCCGAGATACTTCTCCTTATAAACCCCTTCTCGAGAATCTCTTTAACTTGTTTACTGAGCTCCTTTCTCTCCTTTGGAGCCATGTGTCTAACAGGCAGAGCTACGGGTTTTGTATTATCAACAAGATATATGCGGAAGTCTATTTCCAGCTTCAGAGGTAAGCCTTTCACTTCTTCAAAGACATCCGGAAATTCCCGGACCACTCTAACCGATTGCAAATTCTCAATAGAAGTATCAAGCGACTCTAGATAACTACGCATAATAGCATTCAGGGGATTACAAGAAATTTCTAGAGTGTTACCGAGCCGAGTCAAGAGTCTAACTACTCTTTTCTCACAATCAAGAATGGCACCATTACCGGATAACCAGTCCATGCCTAAGATCAGCCCATATCCTGAGAAGCCCAAAATAAAGGCACTACATCTAAATTCAACACTTCGAATAGAGATTTTCAAATCCAAGCAAACCATCAACAAATAAGCCGAGCCCCCAATTGGATTTGAAACAACCAAGGGATATTCTACCATACTAGTGTCTAGGTGTAGAGATTCTACTAAAGCAGATGAAATAAAGGAGTGTGATGCACCAGAATCAAAGAGAGTGCGAACTGGATGATCATACTGATAAACTAAGCTTTCTACAGAAATATTTCTACCTCGTTCCTGTGGAGGTGCCACCAGCGCGTGAACCTGTCCTCCTGAGGTGGATCCAGTCCTCTGTCCCTGCCCCCGCTTCTTTGGGCAGTCCTTAGCCAAGTGTCCAGTCTCGTCGCAACTGAAGCAACCACCGTTCATCTTCGCCTTCTTCTTTCTGCAGTATTTCTCTATATGTCCAACAATGCCACAGACATTGCACTTTCTCTTTTCACGGGATTTGTTGTTCGTCCCGCCTTTCTTGAAGTCTGTTTTCTTAGCCTATGAACCCTCCTTCTTTTCTAGAGGCACTTCCGCCTTTGCCTCTTTCTTGCCTTTATCTTCCTCGTGTAGTAGTGCCATGTCCACCAAGCTTTCATAAGTCGCTCCCATGGGTATATGGGTCATAGCAAGGCTGTGTAGAGGCTCATTCAGACCTTTGACGAAGCGAAGGGCCTTCTTGTGTTGGGTGTTTACTAAATCCAGCCCAAATCTGGCCAGCTGATTAAACTGATTGACATACTCCTTGATCGTCATACTTCCTTGTTTAAGAGTTAGGAACTTCTCCATTTGCAGGCTTCTTTAAGCTTGGGAGAGGAATTTCATCTCAAATCTCACCCTAAAATCTTCCCAAGTTTCTACTGGACTCTCAGCCTAGGTAACTTCCCACCAATAGGAAGCTTTGTCTTTGAGCAACCACACTGCTAGCTTTATCTTTTTCATGTCGTCAACTTCGAAGATAACGAATAAATCTTCAGTCTCCTTCAGCTAGTTCTTTGTTACCACAAACGATTTAGTTCCATAAAAGTCCTTTCCTCTCATAGCCTTGAAGTCTCTACACGTCTTAGCGAAAGTATGTCCACGAGGAGGAGGAGGAAGAGGAACTGCTGCCACTGTTGGAGGAGGAAAGTTAGCTGGGCCCGCACCATTGGCCCTAGCTTCTAGGTACCTTCGGAATCAACCAGGGATCGGTACTCCTTCTGACATGCTGGAACAAAAAGGAAAGTATTCAAGACAAAAGGATAGAGAGATAGTGCATATGGCTTTGGGGGAATTATGCCTTTTAAAAACAACACTTTTTCTTGAAAAAGATTCTTCTTTAAACTTCTTTTTGAAAATAGTTTCAAATTTTTTTATCTAGTCTGGTAAATCTGTGCTCTAATACCAAGTGAAACACCCCACCCTCCATTAAGGTCACCCACAAAGGGAATGCCTTAACTTTGGTGGAGTTTTATAAATAAAAGTCACAGATAAAACACAAGAAAGATATAAACACATATATATAAGCAGCAGAAAACAAACAGACTTTTATTTCATAAAATACTTGTTCATACAAAACATTTCCATAATTGTCTCATAACAACTTCCAAAATATTACATCATCATTTCAGTCTTGATTAATAAATAAAGAAGCATAAAACATGATAAAAGCTTAATAAATCCCCATAGAAAATGTCCAAAAGCCATAGGCAAGGAAAGAGAGTCCAAACCGCACATCTACTATCTTGAAGCTTGCAAAGAGTCTGACTAAGCTGAGTTATTTCCTCCCTGTGCACCTAGGGGGGAACAGAAGAGAAGAAGACAAAAGAAAAACAGAGTCAGACATAATGCCTGGTAAGTCTAGTGACTCTTCAGTATGAGAATAAGAATAAGGGCATGATAGGTATAAACTGGAAACAGGAAAGTATCATAAACTAAGATAAAGCAGTTTGAATCAAATATACTATCGCACCCCACACTATATCTCTGCGCCTACTTGTATTAGTTCTGAACTGGCATCCCAAGCTGAGGGTGAAGTGATCCCCTTCTTCTAAAGATCGGCTCCTACTCGTAGAATCATATGTGTCATATGGCCCCCAAAGAGTGTAGATACCTATGCTGGTTCCACCATGGGGTGTACACCCCATGGTGGCGGCCTGACACAATCTTAGAATGCATAGGGTATAATACTGGTGCCCCCAGTGCCCTGTTTGTCTGCTCCGAAGTGTGTGCACGTCCGCACTCCGTTAGAACTTACACTGTTGCACCCACCGACGTCGCTTTTACCACTTACAATCAGCCCAGTAATTGTGCCCCACCCTGCCTAGTTTCAAGGTACCATGATACCTAATTGGGTTACTGCTGGAATGGGTCCCCGTTACTAAGGTTTTCTAATCAAACACGTTAAGTGGTTAAGTGTCTGCATTTGCCTAACCCTACCCATCAGTTAAATTAACATGTTGAATTGGTTAAGTGTTTTAGTTAACTTAACCCTACCATCCTGACTGTCTGTCCTTAGCTTTTTAAAGCACCGACCACTCACATTAGACAGGTATTGTTACGGTTACTGGATGTGCCGGTCGGTTTTGGGAAGACTTACACCGTAACTCGGTCTAACCTCGGGTCCTTATTGGGCTCAATGCCTAACCTCTCACATTGGATAGGTATTGTTGTGACTACTGGACAGCCGGGCGAGTCCGAGCGGGTTTACATCACAACTCAATCCAACCTCGTGCTAAGCATACTCGTATTTTCTAAATTTACATATTTGTCTTTATTACTTGTTATATGTAAATTAAATGTCATGGCCCACTTTCCAAGTTTAACATTTTTGGTATAAGAATTTATACCATTTAAATGTCACCAATTTTGGCATGTGACAAACATGCCAATTCATATAATTTCCAGATTTTCCCAATGTTACCCCATCTTAATATTAGGCTAACAATCTTAGCCTAATTTTATGTTCGCATGATTTTTAACATGTAATATTAGGCTAAAAACTTAGCCTAATTTAGCGTACACAAAATCGGCATAAGGGATTCATAAACATAAACATGACATAGGTGTAAACTTGGCATTTTTGGCATAGTCAATATGAACATCATAGGTGTGAACTTGCAAAATAGACAACATGAATGTCATAGGTGTGAAATTGCAATGTAGACTAAATCAACATACATGTGAATTTGCAACATAGCCTAAATCAACTTACATATATGTGAACTTTGATTGAAATAGGGATCTAACCAAATAAGTGTCACATAAATTAGCATATGATTTAGACAACATATACCTAAACATGTTTAGATCTAGGCATAAAATCGAACATAACTAGCATATGACAAGTCCATAAAGTATGTATAATTTCATCGCAAGGGTGTAAACTAGATCCAATCATATGTCTAATTACAACATGAAACATGTATTAGAGTGGATCTTGGCATGGATCCAATTAGGAACTTGCAACATTTGTATAAACATAGGAGCATGTATATGAACATAACCATTTAGGCATAAAGGTTCTATTGTACAGCATATAACTTATCATAATCGCCTAAACATACAGGTATAGATATGAGCCAAATAACTTGTATGTGAATTTGAATAGATCCAACATCAACTAGTTTAATCCACAAACATTCTAATGGATCCAACATCAAGTCAATTATACCACAAACGTCACAATAACACAATCACTACAACACATAGATATGAATTTACATTTTCGTTATACAATAGAACAATTTCAATTCCATTTTACATCGAATCAAATCCTAACTTTTATTCACATCGGAAAAAGCACTATACTTACAACAAACGACGAACTTGAATTCTGGATACTGAGTTCTGAGTTTGAAATGCTTTCCTTTGTGTAGACTAACATTGTTTGATTCGTGTTTTAACTTTAATTTTGGCTTGTCTCTAAGCTTTCTCTAACTGACGACCACTCCTAGTTTCTTCCCAGCAGCATGACGGCTCTAGTTCTATATTATCTGTGTAAATTTAGGACTGAGAGTTGAGTTGTATTTATAGAATTTCAAACTAATTAGAGCCGTCGTTGAAGCTTGAGTTAATCGAGGCCATCCATCTCAAGAGAAGCCAATCAGAATGCGACACGCAAGCCCTAGTGACACAGCCAAGCTCCAAAAATCAAGCCAGGACCAGACCAGGCAGGACAGGTCGACCAGGCAGGTTGACTTGCAGGTTGACCCCCAGGTCGACTAGATAGTCGACCTGGGTACCCAGGTCGACACCCAGGTCGAATATAGTGTCGACCTGGTTGGGGTGGTCGACTACATAGTCGACCTCCTTGCCTAGGCGGCAATTTTCCCGCCCAGCCTGCCTGTGCATTTGAAATTCGAATCTTGCCTTGTTTTTGAGCTGTTTAGTTTTTAATTAAATTTTGAAACTTCCGGCGGTCATAACTCCTTCATACGGAGTCCGATTTACGCAAACTCGGACTCTACCTCAAGTAGAATTTCGAGACGAACGCAATGGTCTAACCCGTTTCCCTTAGTTATTTAATTTAGAATTAATTATATTTTAATTTGTTAATTTGCGGTTAATAGAAAATTCGGGGTGTTACATTTTGGAAGCAACATTTCCATTGTTTCAGGTTGCGATGAGGAGTGAGGTATGTTGTGTTTCTGGACGGTCGATTGTGAATGGGAAAGGAAATGCGATTTTGATGGTTTGAGGAGTAAAATTTTGTTGATTCGGCAGTAGGATTGGGGGGAGAGTGATGCAGTGTTGAAGGCCAACGTTGATAAGGGCTGACAAAGGAGATGTCCAGGTTGAGGATGCTGAGTTCGTTTTTTCTAGGTTTGGACATCGCGATTTTTCCAATAGGGATAGTAGCGACAATAGAAGGTCATGGCAAAATCTTGATGTGGTTTTTGGTTTCATTAAAAATTGAGATAGACTTAGGTGCTGTTTATAAGGAGAACGAAGTGGCTTAAATATCTGAGATCGTTGAGTTTGTCTAAGTTCATTTTCTTACAGTAGTGAGTTGCAGATATTTCTGAATAAGGGAAGGAAGGATTAGCAGAGAACAAAGAGACTAAAGACAACCTGATGTCAACAAAAGGAAATAGGGTACACAAATTAGTTTAGTTAATTAGTTATTAATTTAACTATTCAAAATATTATATAACTTGTATCTAATGCAAAATAAAATCATATTTAATGTCGACTGTCATATTGAGTCGTGTTGAAATATTCTACATGCTGGATTTGCACTACTGGAGTTTATACTAAAATCCAAGGCAGTCTAATTTTGGGTTAAATCAAATTATTTGGAAATAATTAAAACCAGGTGAGTAAATCTCACTTAAAAATTTATTTTTATCATTAAAAATAAATTGTTGATGTTTGGATGCATGCATGAATTATTGAATTATTGCGATTCTATATATTAGTTAATTGGCTTGGTTGTTGTGGCTATTATTATATATATTTGATTTCCCACACTATCATTAGCGGATGCCCGCAGTATCATTAGCGGATGACCCTATCGCCCCATGATATATGAGTGGATGACCTTCTATACCACGATATCCTACCTTGAAGCAGGATTGGTATTATTTATGTTGTTTGACATATGTGAATGCCGGAAAACAGGTTGGAGGAATCCAACTGGATTCCTCAAAATTTATTATTGTTTGTTTGCATATATACAATCATATGTGATGTGTGATAAACCTATGGTTTGAAATTGTGTGTGTTTGGAATATTTGAATGTCACTGGCCCTTGATATTGATATTTAAAATATTATATAACGGGGTTTTTAGATTTTAAAAAGGGAAATTAAATTTTCGAAAAAAACGGAATTTCAAATAGGTTAGGAAATATTTATCTGTTTAATAATAAAAACAAGTAAATAAATTATAAACTATGTTTATAAATGGAAAGGAAATTATCATTTGATAATTTGGAAACGTAAATGTAAGTGTGATTTTAAAAGGAAGTTTATTCGCCAAAAGCAGAAATGAAATTTCAAATGGAATATGAAATAGAGCTTGTTTTAATATTTAAAACAAGAAGTATAGTCTATAAACAACGTTTATAGATGAATGTAAAAAATCAACATTTGGTACTTTATAAATTCTAAATTCAAGTATGATTTGTTTTCGGAAGTGGAAATTAGATTTCAAATGTAATTTGAAATCGAAACGTGGTTTAATATTTAGAACAAGAAGTGAAATTTATAAACGATATTTATAAATAAATGAAAATAACTATTATTGGATAGTTTGAACATTTAATCCAAGTGTGAATTAAATAAGAGAATTTTGAATCATGTGAGATGGAAACGAGGAAATATATTCTGATGTTCGGAATAAATTGGATTGAAATAAATCTATACGGATTTACAATTTGAATTCAATGGAGTCGAATTTATAGAAAGTAAAATATTATTTCCAAAGTATATTGGAACTTATTAAATAGTAATTTAGAATTTTAATATGAAAATAGATTCTATGCTTGTATATATAAGTTATAATAATAAGATATTCCAAATAAGGAATCGAGTTTTAAATGGAGGCTTGTTTAATATAAAATAAGGAAATTGATTTATAAACAATGTTTATGAATACATTGAAGAAATTTTCATTGGATAAGCTAGAAATAGATTTTTCCAAATATAAGAAATGACATTTAAAAATCATAAATGAGACAGGAAAGGGGATTTTTATAATAAGTGATGTCGGTCTTGTATTACAAGCTTTTATCTATCTCAAGATAAGAACGTTGTTCGTCAAGGTCTGAGAGGTAAATAAAATACCCCAACTTGAACGACTTCACTATTATCAATGGATGATATTAGTTTGTAATGGTAAGGATGTTGAATTAATGGATTATTTCCATAAAAGGGAATTTAGAATTTGAATTCGATTATATCGAATATTTATAAGATAACTTATGTCAAAGGAAGTTGGAATTTAATCGAGTTGTGAATAATTTGTAACTGAATTATGAAACTTTGAAGAAAATAAACAACGCTTTTGAATAATCGAAACGTTTAAGTCATATTTAGGGAACTGGTCCGATCTATATTTAAATATGGAAGATTGGAGCTGAAATTTATTTAAATAACGAAGTTTAAAGTTTATATATAAATTGAATTAAAATGAACTCGCCGTAGCGCGGTAGTTCGGAAATTGGTGATTCGAACTTCAATCGGGTATACTGAACTCAACGTAAGTCGGAATTCGATGAAATAAGAAATGCCCGAACAAATTAAATGATAATTTTCAAATGGAAGAGAAAAATATTGATTTCGTCATATAGATTTTGAGTTATGTCAAAATCAAATTTTCTGAAAAGCAGCGCCGTAATCATTTTTAAACCATAGCGGTTTATTTAATAAATTTAAAGGATTTTCAGTGAATAAAATCCAAATCTTTTTAGAAAAAATCCAGATTTGAGTTATCAAATAAATATGAACTCAAGCAAAGTAAATGAAGTGGTTTTTGTTATAAAAATCAGATTTTTGGGAATGTAGTATTGTATTAACTAATTTGAAAGAAATTAGTTAATGGAATTTCGAATCGAACTTAACCTTTGTTAAGTAAATCAGATTTATAAATTCAAGTTTGAAATTAAATATGGAACTCGAGTTAGAAATTAGACTCAACATGTGTATAAGCGATCGAATTAAATTATATTTGACTATGATATAGTCAAATCGGAAGTGTATTTGGCAAAAGTGCTAATTTGCAGATTAATTGGCGAATTAATTTGCGAATTGAGCTGAAAAAGACTAAATTGAGTGAAATAAGTTGGGAATTGGCGTATGCATGTTAAACAGGTTTGGAATGAGAAAAATGTAGATTACAATGAGTGCCCGACAAAAAGGTACATGTTTAAATTTCCATATGAGGTTTTATGCGCTGAATTGGCAAGCCGCTTGGCTTTTTGAATTTTTTTTAATGGAAAGGGCCTAGAGAGGCGAGATGGGGTTTGAACTACTGGTCAGTACAAAGGAGGTGCTAGCGAAATTTTCCAAAAATTTAAGGAGTTAGAATATTTTTAAGAAATTTGATACTTAGAAATCAATATATATAATTGGATAAGAAGTTTGGAGAATAGACAATGAATGAATAAATATTAGAAATGGCCAGTGATTGTGAAATTGTTTGATGGATGTTATTTTTTTCCTTTGATAGCTAAATCACAGACTATCAATGATTTTTGACCATCGTTGTCAATACGGAGAGACCAGTTGGATTTAGTATTCGAAAACCACTCCATATAGGCATAGACGTTACGAATTAAATTATACTGAAGATAATCGAAGACGGAGTGAAATGCAAGAGCTATTATGTTTGTCCAGTCCTAGGACAACTTGTATGGACGAATGTCTGACAGAGTATTCCTAACGGTCACATAAGACGATTTTTTCAACGTATTACGTCTGGTGGCGGAGAAATTCGTTTCTCTTAGCTTTTATACCCGTAATGTTTTTTGGAAGATCAACTAGTGATTTGATGGGTTTGACGATGTGGCACTCAAAGAGTATGGTGGCCAGATGTTCTAAAAGATAGACGTAGCCTCAAGCTTCACAACCGGGAAATGACAAGAATCAGGCAGGCTGCATGGCTATGTGGGTCGCTCCATTAGGGTGTGTAATCATCTATCTAGAAAAATTCCTTTTATTTCTTTAATCTGTTTCGATGCTGTCCCTTTTCAGGAAACGGTGGTTTGAGCCCAACCGTTAGTGATGTACATTCGATACCCTCAAGCGAAATGAATGGTCGATCATGTGTGGCCCGGGTTGCAAGATGTTCTTGTTGAACCCCCGTGTATCCCCTCTAGAGTACACTGATCGGAGGTGGTCCCATACCTTGTCATATTTGGAATCCAATCTCCAATAAGTGCCTTGCAGGTTTTAATTTTATATTATATATGTAGAGCGTGAGATGTAACCATTCTTCTATTTGGTTATTTACTCGATTAAACATTATTATAATATCACTGGATTTTGAAATCAATAATGTTTTGGGTTATAGAAAGGTAATAACCGTCCATGTTTATGTGTGGGTTGGTATTACTATTATCCTTTCTTTCAAATGATTTTCAAAGTTTAACAATATGGTTGGAGTTTACTCACACCAATCCCATGACTGACCCAGAGCTTATTTTGTTTGTTTTTCCTAAACACTTGGGTGCTAGAATTTGTATGGGCAGTCAAGTGTTTCAGGCTTTTACAGATACACTTGGATGAGCTGAAGCAGGGGGCTTCACCGTTAGTTAATTAGAGTTATTTCCGCTGTGATGTATATATGTTGATCTCTGATAATGGTTTGTATATATTATACATGATTTTGTATTTCAAAAGTTATGTTATATAATATATTTTATTCGTTCCGCTGTGAGATTCTGTTTTTTATTTCTGCTCTTCTTCTATCTATTTCTTTTTCTATAACCCTAATGACTCGTATTTGTGTATTATTTGGGTTGGACGTGTGTTGTTTAGTCAACTCAGATAGTATGGATTTGCGGGCCATCACAGAACAATATACTTTTAATTATTAACTTGCAAATTAGATCTATGCAACATGTACGAAAAGCATGTGAATTTACATAAAACTATACAAATTAAACTTGTCATGTTGTGGTGAACTTGCATAGGGGTTGAATAAAGTTAACATAGATCTAACATAAAGGCATATGAATCTAACATATAAAGTTGTAGACCTAAACATATAAGGTCGTAGAACTAAACATTTGTGCATAATGGATCTAAACAATTAGGCATAAACGACATGACTTAGCCTAAAACTTGTATGTATCATAATATCATCAAGGTCGTAGATCTAAACATGTATGCATAATGGATCTAAACAATCGGGCACAAACGACATGACTTAGCCTAAAACTTGTATGTATCATAATAACACCAACTTACATAGGATAATTTCATTCCCACATTCCTATACAACATCATAGGTTTATTCACCAGTTTCCACATAACATGATAGGCTCGATAGACCACAATAGTTCATAGGCATATATGATAGAATAGACATGAATAAACATGAATCAGCATCACATACAACTTGATACAATTCTATTTTACAATTCATTACAAACCATGTCTTTAATTTATTCACATCTGAAAGATAACTACACTTACAAACAAAAAGGAATTCTTGAGTTTTGGGATCTGTATTCTGAAACTGAATTTCTCGCCTTTGATGTAGATCGTTGAATTCTCTTAGTTAAATTAGAATAGATTTGATTTGATTTTGATGTAGCTTCTATCTTGCCTTTGAGTTGAAAGAGATGACGGCTATTCTAGGTTCTCCATTGATGGCATGACGGCTCTAGGAATATTTTTGTGTGGCTTAGGGTTTAGATTTAGGTTGCTTATATAAAAGTTTGATTAATTTAGAGCCGTCAGATCAACCTTGAAGTGATCAAGACCATCTAAACAAGACAGAACATCCAAATCAGCCCTAATGGCTCAGCAGGGAGTCAGAACATAACAGTTTTCAGATCTGCACCCCCAGGTCAACCTATATATAGGAAGGTCGACCCCTTGGTCGACCTGTATATAGGGAGGTAGACCCCCAGGGCGACCTGCCTTGGTATTTAATTTTCTGAATTGTCCTATATAATTTTCTGAAAGTTCTGAGGGCCATAACTTCTTTATACGAAGTTAGGTCGACCTGTATATAGGGAGGTCGACCCCCAGGTCAACCTGCCTTGGTATTTAATTTTCTGAAATGTCCTATATAATTTTCTGAAAGTTCCGAGGGCCATAACTTCTTCATACGAAGTCCGATTTACGCAAACTCGGACTCTATCTCAAGTAAGATTCCAAGACAAATGCAATGGCGTAACCTATTTCTCTTATTTCTTACATTTGAAATGAACTATTTATTCTTTAATTCGTAACTTTAATGTTTACAGAAAACACGGGGTGTTAAAGAATCTCTAAATACAATATGCCTCATGCTCGTCATCGCACAACAACATCGGCATCAGACCTGCTACCTGCTGCTCTATCCGATCACAACCAAATTGGTGAACATCCCAAGGTAATAAGAGGGAAACATAAAGCCTTGAGCCAGACAACAGTCTTAGTGAGCGATAAAATAGCTATTAAACATTTACACATGATAATATGAGTATAGGCGGGCCAACCAACCTATCTGCCCAGCAAGCAACAAGTTAACACGTGAAAACTACCAGTGACATGTCATATCAAAAATATGAAAGGACTACCCTAATCCCGCTTCTCTTCAACATCCTACATTAATGGCCTACCTAGAGAAATTAGAGAAGAAAACACAAAATCAACCATAGCATCCATAACATCTAATGCCCTAGCCATCACCGTCTACAATCGTGAATCCATCGGTTATATCGAACTTGCATTTCACCGGTCAAAAGGGCTAATGGAAAACCACGATTCTAGCCAAAATACCATTCGCCATCATGACTCGTATGTTTGCCTCCAACCTGAGACAACTAGACCACTCCTACCTGAGTGATCCAAGGTACTCGGTCCTACCTGTTCCTCATGGGCATCTTCATGATACCTTTGCTTTGAGTCCACTAGAACACTTCGGTAACCAACAATTCATTGGCACTTCAAACCCGTCGAGCCTTTATTCTTAATGACATCACTTTTTAGTCAAGCTGCCTCTTGAACTAATTCCATTATCATCCCTGGTTAGCTCATATCCGAGTCAACCATTTTCATCCTTGATTAACTCCTACCCGAGTCAACCCTTCATCAAACTGTATCGTATACCATCCCATGACCAATGTCACATCAACTTGACTTTGACCACTCTTGCTTGAGTTCACAATCGAATCCCCATTCACCTTTGAGTTGCATATTTATCATATGAAGACTGTTTCAATCCAAACTTCTTTAGCAACATCAGGAAGCCACCATTACTGTGCTGTCAAAAATTCATGTCGACCCAGCCTTCCCTCATGGGTCGGTGTCGACCGTCACACTTAGCGAATTTTGGCTAAATGTCTAGCCTTAGTCCTTCAACACCTTGAGTAATTTCTTTCAGTCCAATCTCCAATCATTTCGACGTTCATTCGTGCAGCCTTTGTCGATCCATTCACGTTTCGAGAAATCAACCTTCAACCCATCATAAATCAACTCCGAATGATTTGAAATTTCACAAGTATCTTCGGGTCACCGCTACGATGCCGTATACAAATATTTAGGACCATTCTACACAATCCCATAGGTCGGTGCCGACCCTCATTAGTTGGTGTTGACCCATGCACTTAACATGTTTGGGCATGAAAACTTTTGTGTCCCATTCCTTCGTCTTCCAGAGTGCCTCCGCTAAGTTTTGTCTGAATCAGATTATATGAACCTACGATTTCCTCTGTTATTTAATCCTATGATTCTATGGCAACAATTTAACATACAACTCAAGCAACGCAATTAGTTCAATCCAAACAAACATCAATTCATACCGCAATGATCATACAAACATGAACAATCCTTAAGCATAGCTAAACATATCATAAACATGAGATCTAGCATGATTTGAATATAAATATGTGAATAAACATTATTAACCTAATAATTATCCATTTAATATGATCAAATTAGGTTTCCTAAGGTTTCGAGGTCTGATTTAAACATATTTGATCAGATCTAAGGTGTTTTTAAAATGAAACATATGAATGTGATCCTAATTTACCCATACAATCAGCAGCTTCCGTATGAGAGATATCCATAACTTACCAATTTCTAGTTTTGATGTAGATTCAATGAGATCAGATATGGACAGCGCTGAAAACCCTTAAATTCGATGTAATTTGATGTGATCTAATCTTTTCTGATGATGATCTACTCTTTCCTGATGATGATCTATCTTCTAGATGCAATCTACAATGAATTTGATTGAAGAAAATAGAGAAATAGGGTTTTATGCTGAACCTGGAGAATCACAATTCCTCAACCTAAAACTTAGAATGAAGAGAGTAACCCTAGTTCTCTTCCCATGTCCCCTTCTGCTGGTCATAGGTCCAATGGGTTTTGCTAATTAGCACATAAGCTGCTGACTAATCTACCTAAACACAAGATGAAACTTAAAACAGCGATTCCTCCCAAACCGCTGAACCAAATCTTTCTTATGACCACTCTACGGAATCATAAACAAACATTCTGATCCAATGGAATCGATCACAGCACCTGATTCGATCCCTATCAAAAATTATGTTCCAAGGAGTAAACCTAAGGGTAAAATGGTTATACTTGAATCTGATAAAAATCATGGACATGTCTCACGTACCCATGAACAACATACTAAAATCTGAGAATGATCCGACCAATAGGGAGTAAAATATAATTATTTTACGATCGTTCGATACATAAAATATGGGTCGTTATAGAACCCATATACGATGAGGCTGGGTTAAATATATGTATTTAGCTATCTGTTGGATGAACATTTAATTCTAGTTTGAATGGATGAAGTCCTAACGTGTTAAGCTTAACTAATTGACCAGTTGATAAGGTGTATGGAAACTTATGTATGATAAGTTATTTAGGTGTGCATATTCATCATGATTAACCTGTTGGATTAACCAAGGGAGATAGGGAAGAATGAAAGGTGTAATACAGTGATAACAATGAAATAAAAATATGAATTGATGCATGAAAGGGGTCAGTGCGGTTAGAATGACCATAGCCTTCATTGATCTATTTATTTCAAGTGGTAAAACCAGGCATTCACATGGCATGTTAATGCCCTGAGGCCTTTGTATAATAGGTTAACAAATAAGGGGTTCCACACAGTGTGAACATTGGTGTTCAATGTAAGGGAATAGACTCAAGAAATTTAAACTTAGTAATTCTATTTATCCTAAAGATATCATAAAACTATGGTTAACAAGGGTAAAGCGATGGCTAGAATGGCATTTGTGTATTGAATTATTATGGAATGAATATATTTGAATGTGTCAAGTATGTTTAATTTGCACTGGAAGCTAACTTCTGATCGATGAAACGAGAAATTAACCAGGGTTTAAAACATGAATCTTACATATAGAAGAGTAAGTCATATGATAGAAAAATACATCTATATTTAGCCTATTTTATATGAATTTAGTTATGCTCACTCCAAACATTTTGTTTGAGCCTGTTTTGCTCAATGGCATCAACGGGTTGTCTCAATTCAAATGAGGCAGCCTCTAATGCTCTTGCAGCTAACGTTGAGGCTAATTAGAGGATGTAATGAAGTGTTGCTTTGGAAAAAGAAGTTAATGCTTGCCTATGTTATTATGAATTCATGCTGAAAAATTAGCTAGTTATTATTTAAGTAATGAGCTTGTATGAACTTTTATTGTAATATCTGCATGTAGTAGCATATTAAGTGGATTTAAACCTAAAGTTGCTATGGGATTTTGCTAAATAAATTATGCTAGGATTATTTGTGATGTTATGAGTGATTATTAAGAATATAAACTTAAATGTGTTGCCATGATTTATTGAATATTGATGAGAAGGACAAGACTGAATAGTTTGTACAAATACCATTGAAAATTAGAAATAGAGTCTGTGATTTATAAGCATATGGTTTATTACATGTGCACTGAAGCATTGTTGCATAATTTCTATACTTGAAATCACATTTTATAGTGCAGTTTTTTGTATAAAGCATATGCCATAAATAAGAGCTATAATTTCAATTTCTGATGCTCAAGAAAAAGTTTAGTAAAGAAGCCAAAAGTGTAGCCTTGTCTTTGCAAGCAATATCTAGTAAGGAAGTATCTCATTTATGTTGAATAAAAGATATACTAACACTATAAATTTCCACGTTTATGTAAATAACAAAAGTGTAGAAATAGATCAATTGTTAGGAAAAATTATGAGAATATGGAGAACTGTGTCACTGACATACTTGAATGGAAAGAATGTGTGCATGTCAGTATGCACATATATACCCAGAAAAGTATGCTTATGAATAAATCATATCTAATTTAGGTTCTAATGTGTAACCCAAACTCTAGAAGCCAAAGCTTGGATTATTCCAATATATCATGATAGATCTAGAATTCATGCAAAAACAATCTAGAAAAGATAATTATAATGAGTAGGATTACATAAGAATTCCAATGGGAAAAATGGACAAAATAGTATGGTATTAGTTTTTTCTATAAACAATATTAGTTTTAGAATTATGCCCATATACCAAAATATACCGCCTAAGCAATGAAACTGATTAGCTTATGTGCATATTATGGAGTAATTGTAATACTTAGTATTTATAGTCGGTTTGCTGTGTGGAAAATTAATCAAAAGTCATTCAATCAAGTCTATTTCATATGTCTAAGCTTTGATTTGTTACGAATGGAAAGACTTATAAATCTAACATAAGTTCAATTCATAAATTCATATTGGTATGTATATACTAGTTACACACGATCCGAGATAGATTAAGTTTTAGAACAAGGGAAGGTAACTCTGGAGAGGATGAACCAAAATATATATATAATAATTTAGCTTACTAATATATCATTAATAAATGGTGAATTCTTTAGGGGTCATCTCAGTTTCCTAATTCATCAAACCCTCCATAAGGATTAGATGAGGATCTTGTAAAAGATTGAATTAAGAAGGTGAAACATAAAGTTTGGAAGTATTACGAAAACCAAGGATGTCACTAACCATCATATCTGTGATTATGTTAACCAAGTTAAGCTTTTGAAGAAGTAGATATACCAACTTGGAAAATTTAATTCCGAAGATGAGAGGAAAAACATAATCCTTATGAAAACCAATAGAGCTTTTAATTGTAATAAACAGTTGCAACATAGAAAGTGTGTAACGTTAACATAGAAATTGTAATAGCCGCATCATATATTCTATTAGTTATGGTGATAAAAGTTTTATTTTTTTCTATTCTAATGTTTACTACCCTTAACAATCTATCATTGAGAACATTTCGATTTGGTTTAATTACCGACTTGAAGTGGTCAAAAAGGCAGATCGTTACATGCTATTATGTCAGAGCCGGCATGGTATTGTGGGTTGCCGTAGGCAACGTCCACACGTCATACCAATAAGCCTCGAAAAATGTTGCCCCTCCAAAAAAAATTGGAAACATGGGAATTATCAATAAGTGCCCCTAGCAAAAAAATGAAAACCTAGAAAATTACATAACAAAGTATTGAACCCGTGACCTCATGAACAACGATAAAGCGCACAACTCCACCATCTGAGCTATTGCTTCTTTATCAGAATTTTCCATTAATATTATTTATATAAATTTCATATCGTTACGGACCATCACCACCACCTTGCCCCTGTCCCCCGGGGGGTTACCCTATGAGGATGCTTGCTCAGCCTAGCGCTTGAGCCGGCTCTATACTATGTTGTTCTTTTAGGAAAATACCATTATTAGCTAGGTTTGCTTCGCTATACTAAATACAAATATAAATATTCAAATGTTTCAAATACATGTATGTTGTAAACAGTGTTGGCCCTAACAATACGTTGCCCAAGCCATATTCAAAATTTGTTGCCTCTACCTATATGAAATTTCAATGTTTGTTTTATATTTATTCTTACCATCAAATATAATATTGCATAAAAGACTACAATGAACAGAACATTTACTTTGCATTCAAAGGACACTACATGAAGTAAGCAGCAATATTAAACACAAAAAAATAAAAAAACTAGACAGCAATTTTTCATAAAAATAAGAACAACTTTCTTCACGAAGTTAAAAGAAAAATGCTTCTCATTGTGTTATGTAACCTGTGATGCGGTAGAGATTCCCTTAGCCTAATCCATTAACTTTACTTTTCAATTATCAGATTTACTGTTTTTTTAAATGTTATTTCTGCTAAATTTAGTAAAATAACATTGCTTTTTTCTGAAATTTTCATTCATTTGTCACACTATTTACTACCATGTTGCCTTTTTAATGTTATTTCATGATTAATGCATTTATTATTTTTAGCTATTTTAAAATAAAATAAAAACTATTTTTTTCAAGCATTTGAAGAGCGAATACAAATGTAGACTGAAATCAAAACTTACCAGGTTCTGTCACATTATAACTTGAATTGCCAGGACGTTTGGGATTTTACTAGATTCTGGAACAATGATTTCTATTTAGTAATTCAACAAGGATCAGGGACAATATGAAAACAAAGGGCTGAAACATAGGCCATGGCAAACATATAAATAAAATTTTAGTTCAGGTAGGGGAAAAAGTGATGGCAGCAGGCATTGAACCATAGTTGCCCTGCATCCTTCATACCCTCCTTTCCAATATACTACACTAACTTACTCTAACCTTTTAGAACATGCTTTTATTTATTCTATGATAGCGTTACGTTTCTCCAACTTGTTATCCCGACCCAGTGGGCTGCCCCAGCCCAGGGACTGGTGGGCTGCACTCTGGGCGAGCTCTGGCTGTAAACTGTTTAGAATGAGCTTTAACATTAGATTTACATCATGTGGACATTACTAAAAAGCATGGAAGACATTAATTATTGCAATTTCAAATGATTTGTAATTCATTTTTTGGACTTCTCAAATGATTATGATTTTATTTCATAAGTTCAATTCATATCATATTCACTTTATAAACATGTGCGTTATAATAGTTGATTATCCAAAACAAATTTTATTACAAAGAAAAATTAATTAAAATAGATAAAATTGAAAATAGATATATAATTAATTAGTTCATATTCACTGTGATTTGTAAATTAAGTTTATAACAATAATAGTGAAAAAAATGGCAAAGTTTATTTTAAAAAAAGGCTAAAAGGTTATTACTTGGACAAGTTTGCTTTTCCTGCTTTCATATGTTTAGAGAAAGCATTACAAGGCAGTACTGGCTTTCGTAAGCTCTTGTAATGCTGGTACCTAATTATTGTTATTCTTTATGGTGCATGTACATCGTGATCAGATTGCTAGAGAAGTTTAGGAATATAGTAGAGAATAGCTAACAAATTAAGGGGTAGAAGGAAATTTCCGATTACAATGATTAAAGTGTGCAACTTGAGGGTTATAGTGCACTACAAATTAAATCTCATGTGCCCAAAATCCCATGTCCCCCTATATCCAACCAATCAAAATTCCTAAATTCCACCTTTTTGTACATAAGCCCTCTGCTCTCTACTTAATTGCAAAAAGTGAAAAATAGAAATCCTGATTGGTTGGATACTGGGGATAAAGGATTTGGGGTACATGGGATTTGATCTCAGTGCCCCAAACTATATATGCTAGTATTTCCAATAAAATCCATTAAACTCATTTTATTGGTTTTGTTCATTGCTAAAATCTCAGTAGTGTCCTATATGGGAAATATGTCTATATCATTTGATAATATCAAGTTTCTGTTTAGGAATCTGAGAAATAAAGTAGGTTTTTTGGCTGCTTCAAAATTAAAATAAAGAAGTTCGATGATTTATTCCAAACGTGTTTATAGATTCAAAGTTGACTTATCAGTAAAGAAGCTATGGTTCTAATATAAGATGTTTTTTGAAAGGAAATCGCGAAATTGTACCCTATTTCTTTACATCTAACTTCTTGAAATATCTCTATTTTATTTCATTCAATATTGGTGTGTATATATATATATATTAAACTCCAGTAGAAAGATTTTTACATGCTCTAGCCAAACACAGGCATTTGCGTATGTAGGAGCATGCATGCTTATGTGCATTATATGAGTAAAAGCTAGAATTGAATTGAATCTTAACTATTTTATTGTGTATAATATCGAAATGGTTGGTGACATGACACAATTTAGTTACAATTCTTTTGTGCAGTAAATTTGGAATTTAATCCTTTCTAGCATCAGCTATTGTCCTTAAAACAAATATAACCTCCATTATTGTTATACATAGCACTTTAATGCTTTTATAAGTTGTAGCCTTCTAGGAGATTGATGTTCTTAGCATCTTTTATTTCTAAAGTCATCAATGATGTTTCAAGTACATACAAATATAATTTAGATCGAATGAACATTGTTTATTCTTGCATTTCCTACAATGTTTATACTAAAATTGTTGTGTAATCTTTTAGAGAGAATGATGTATACTCTAACATAATTTTTAGTCTACATAGTTGTTACTACATCTCACTTCTATAAAATCAATTTTACTACATCCCACCCACTCCCATTTTTGTTTGAGTTCTAGCTCAATGGTTTATATGGGGGCTCGTTAATAGAAATAATAACAGCTCTACAGATTATAACCAGCTCCGTAAATATTATTACATCTTTTGCTGTACAAATAATTGGACTTTGACCTATTCGGTCCACTTATGTATTTCTAACTGTTGCCCTGTTGTATTATATATACAGCGCATACTCTGTACATTCATTCATTATATTAATATATAAAACATAATAAAAGTTACATTCTACTTCATTTCCTTACATAAACTCTTCTGCTAAATCTCCAGTCTCTTTCTTGGTATCAGAGCTGCATTCGCCTAACCGCATCAACCATTAAGATTTACAAATTGCTGATTATACCCATTAGCGTATTATCATCATTTGGGTATTCTCCGATCAATGATATACATGTCATTTGGGAGTCAAATAGTGCTAATAATCAGTGTCGCGCCATAAATTCAATTGAATTTGGCTGCAACCTGATTAATTTACACTGTATTGATGTAAACAGAACTAGTCGCCAGGAAATCGTATCAAGAGAATCAAGAAAAGAATTACCAAGATCAGTTCATCCTCGCCAAGAAGTTAACTCAGTAATACTTATAGCCAAGTTATCTCATCACTGTAACCTCTAGCTTCTCAACTGACCTTACTTTTCATTGCCTTTCTTAAACTCTTTCGGCATCTGAAAGTATTTACTGTTTCTGGTTATACAAGTTTTTCTACATCATCTTGATCATGGGTGATGAATCTAGGTCTGAAGCATCAACAACCAGTATCAATCCTGATAATCACATGGCTACATCTATTCAAAATTCGGTCAAAACCATAATCAGTCCACAAAGCTAATTAATCACTATTCATTTTGTAGAAGACAACTACTTATTGTGGAAATTACTAAACAACAATACATGAACATGGGTGTAACGTCCCATATATTTACGGTATAATAATTAATTTATTTAATTATTTAAATAGCGATTTAAAGATTTCAATGGTTGTTTAGTTAAATAATATTGAATATTTAATTAATATAAATAATAGAATAATATATTTATTTTCGAAATAGTCAGAAATAGTGGAATCCGGAATATTGTGTGAATTGGATTATTTATAAGAGATTTAATTCAGTTTAGAATTGAATTATAATAACGAACTTATTATTTAAACGAAGTTTGATCATATAATTATATATAATTCAAAATCGAGCTTGTAATGGCGTGGTAGTTCATAATATGGAGTTCTGAACTTCACTTGAATATACAAAATCCGTTTTAAATCGGTGTCTATGAAACAAGAAATATTCGAATCTGTTGAACGATATTTTTCTAATGAAAGAGAAAAATCAAGATTTCGTCATGTAGATTGTGAGATATGTCCAAATCAAATTTTATAATAGTCGCTATGGAATTCATTTATAAATTATAACGATTTGTTTATTATAATAAAACGATTTTATTATATATTGAATATCGATATATTTGGGAATTTCGAGTTATAAATCCCGATATATTTATTTTGGAGTTATATGATATTGTATGTGAATATATATGCGATAATATTAATTTATTAATATTTAATTTAATTATTTTAAATATATTAATATTTAATTGGTTTATTTAGATTGTAGGAAATAGCCATTTTTACAAACAAACTCCGTTTTTGATGAAACTAATTTTGTTGGACCCAGAATATTAAATTATTGTTAGATTTCAATTTTATGGTTTTTGAAGTCAGTATGTGACCGTACAGTATTTAAATATGTAAAACAATCGATTATTTGACTTTAAAATATGCTGTGTGAGCATAACGATTCGGAATTCGATGAAACAAGTTTTGTTGGGTCCGTAATGTCGAACAATAGTTGCATGTCCATTTTTATAAAATTTGGGTATCATATGTGATCATACGAATTATTAGAAGACAAACACAAGCAGCGATAACAATATTAATTAAATAAATAAAAATATGAAGCTTGTAAAATAAGCTAACTTACACTATAAATACACCGCATTCCTCCCTAACCCTAAATTTTCTCATTCAGCAGTCAAATGAAATTCCGCCACCACTGTTCACCTTCAAAACACCAAAACGTGAAAATGAAGTATTCAAAAATCCAAAGAAAATTGGATAAAACTCTATAAATTTTTATCCAAACATATTTACATTTATGGAATGGTTATCTTTTGTTTTTGTATGAGTTTTAAGTGGTTCCAACATCTTTGAGTTCGTTGTTTTTTCTCCAGCGGTGACCTAGGTTTAAGCGATTTGGGTTTTTGAAGCATTTATCTTGATTTTGGAGTTAGGTATTGAGTTTGTGGTAGGAATGGGAGTTTACGTTCAAAGTTTGAGTTGGATTGGTGTTAAAAACATTCGCCAGTTTCAGGTCAGCGTGAAGAGGCTGCGACGTCGGTTTTTCCTCTAGGAATCTGAGTTGTACATTTTGGATATAGGATGGAAGAGATTTTAGCGAGTAGAAGAATTGTGGCTTTTGTTTTCAATTCCGTGAAGTAGAAAAGTAGCAATTCGAAGGGGATCACGACAATGTATGTGTGGTGTGGTATTTTCTAAAAACCGCTAGTGGATGAGGATTGTTCGAACTGTATAAATCTGGTATGGAGAAAGAGGGGAAGTATAGTGGAAACCGTTTGTTAGTTCACTGAGGATTGAAGAAGAAGGTAATCAAGAAGTTCGGCCCTTTTCAGAAATCGAAATGGAGGAGCAGCATCTGGTATTTTCATGGAGGAAGATGATACATTATTTTAAGCGGGTTTAAATTCGGTGATGGGCTGAGGAAATGAAAAGAGATAAGGCCCAAATGGCTTAACTAAATAAAATTTAAATTAAATGTGTGTATTAATGTATAAAAATGTATAACTTCATCATACATTATAAGAATCTGATGAAACAGGATCCGTTGGGATCGTATGGACGACTGCTACACTAGGGAACTGATTGAGAGTGAATCGGAGCTAATTATAATTTATAGTGAAATAAATTGTCTGGTCAGACTCAACGACGGTTATCGTTATTTAACGATGAACCACCAATGTGAGTAAAACTCATTAACTCTGCCCAGTTATATTTTTATAACATATTTTTAGAATTGATAAATGATGGTTGATTGCTGTGTGTGGATTGTTTGGATGAACTACTAATTGATTGATTGAAATTATAGATCTAGTAATGTTTGTGTGTGTGTGTGTGTGTATATATATATATATATATATCATTAATCAAATATTGATTCTGTTTATTACAATATTTCATATTGAAATGAAATTGATGTTATTTATATGTTTAACATCTGTGATGCAAGGAAGCAGGTTGGAGGGATCCAACAGGATTCCTCAATATTTATATTACTGTTTGTTTTCATATATTGTGATATATGATGTGATAAATAATCTGTGATTGATTTTGATGACACTGGTCTTTTTAATTGGTTTTTTAAATACCATAAGTGATACTAGAATGTAAAAAGGAAATGGAAAGATAATAAATAGAATTAAAAAAGGAGTTATTTGGGAAATAAATAGAATTATAAAAGGGAATTAGGATATAAAAAGAACTATGAAATGGATTTAAAGTAGATATTAAATAGAATATGTTTTAATAGATAAATTGAGAAGATTATTTTATAAATAATATTTTATAAATTAAATAAAATATTTATCATTTGATAAACGGAATCTATAAGTGTGAAATTATATAGAGAAGTAAAATTGGTTTCAACACTGATATTCGAAATCGAATGTGAACGTAGCAGTGTAAAGGGAGTTATAAATAAGATTTTTACTAATAGTCTATAAATAGAAGTATGAAATAGAATTTGGGATTGGGATATTGTATTTAAATGCAAAATCAAACTGTTTGATTTGATAAAAGAAATATTTTTCACATTTGATGTGAATAAGGGATTTAAGTAAATATTTTGCAAAATGAAAATATTATAAAGGAAACTGGGTTTTGAAATAGGAATTTAAATTGGAGTTAATAAAATTAGAAACTGACTGGAGATTAGTTACGTTGAACAACTGTCTAGTTATTGATTTGATGTTGGTTTCGGTCTTTGGCATTAATATGTGGGGAGTTGTTCTCTTACTAGTTTACAGTTAGAGACTGATAGACGTGAGCAGATAAAGATGCGTAAATAAGAGATGGAAATGTTTTCCATTGTTAATAACATTTATTTTCTAAATTCAGAAAATAAGGATTTTTGAATATATGGAAATGGGAAATGGGAAATGGGAAAATGAATAAATAAATGATAAATTTATTTATAAAAGGGAAAAATGTTGATTGATGCTTCATCGATGAAATTTCCATTTGGAAATAAGATCGTTGTGTGTATGGATGTTTTCCTTCGATACTTAAATAACCGACTATCAAATTTTTGACCATTTTTTCGTCATCAATACGGAAAGACCGGGATCAGATTTATTATCTGAAAACCACTCTGCATGGGCATTAGTGTTGCGAATCAAATATGATGAAGATAATTGAAGACGGAGTTTATGCAAGGGTTGTTATGGCAAATCCTAGGTAGAAATTGCCTAAGATGGGTTTATAGAATAGTGCCTTCAGTTTGTCCAGTCCCAGGACAACTTGTATGGAACAATGTTTGACAGGGTATACTTAATAGATCGTGTAAGTTGATCTCTTCAAACGTATTTATGTTTGGTGGCAGGGGAATTCGTTTCTGTTAGCTGTATACCCATGGCATTTTTGGAGAAATCAATTTGTGTTTTGGTGGGTATGACGAGGTGACATTCAAAGTAAATAAAGGTATGATCTGTATGTAAAGGCCTCAAGCCTCGCAGTCAGGAAATGGTATAAAATCGGGTAGGTCGCATGGCTAAGTGGGTAGCTCCCAATTAGGGTTTATTGTCACCCGATCTAGAGAAATTCCATTTACTTCTTTAACTTATTTCGATGTTGTCCCTTTCAGGAAACGGCCGTTGGTGATAATACATTCTGTACACTAAAGCGAAATGAGTGACCAGTCATGTTTAGATTGGGTTAAAAGATGTTCTTGTCGAACCCGGTGTATTCCTCTCTAGAGATACACTGTCGAAAGGTGGTCCCATACCTTGCCAGTTGGAATCCATTACCCAGTAAGAGCCGTGGTTTTTGATTATGTATTATATATGTGGAACGTGAGATGAAAGCGTTCCACTAGATTGCTATTTATTTGATTTAGACATTATTTTATTATCAGAAAAGTATTGATTTTAAAGAAATGTTTTGGGTTATCGTAAGGTAAAAACTGTCCATGTTTATGTGTGGATTGGTCTTATGATTATTCTTTCTTTTAAAAGGATTTTAAATATTAAACAAATGGTTGGAGTTTACTCACACCAGTCACATGACTGACCTAGAGTTTATTTTATTTTGTCTTCCCAAGACTCTTGGGTGCCCAATTTTGTATGGGCAGTCAACTAGTCGGGATTATATATATATATACTTGGAGAGCTAGAGCAGGAGGCTTCAGGATTATATAGCTATTGTTTAATTCCGTTGTGGTGTAAGTGTTATACTCAAATGACATATATGTATTTCCAAGTTATGTTGTATACTATAATTTATTCGTTCCGCTGTGAGATTCGTGTTACTCTGTCCTGTGGTGATCTTCTTCTTCTTCTTCTTCTTCTATTCTAAATTTCTTTCTTTCTATTTCTCACCCTCTAACTTTTTTCTATTAAAATTCCGGTATTTTCGATTCTTGAATAGTCGACATGGTGTTGTATGTCGATTTTCGAGGTCGAAAATTCGCGTTCGTTACAATGGGCTTGAGGGATTCATTCTTGGAACAACTGATATTCCAGCTAAATTCATAATAGATCAAAATAATCGAACAGTGGCAAATGAAGAATATACTCAATTCCACAGACAAGACGTGCTTATAAGTTATGGGTCATTATCATCAATAAGTGCCCAATTTGTTGCCTGTTGTAACTGGTTGTGAATCGTCTAATGATATATAGACAACTGTAGAGAGGAAATTCTACAACCAGTCATCTGCTAAAGTATTGCATTACAAAAGACAACTTTAATGCATTAAAATGGAAAATTTGTCTATGAGAGAATATATTTCTAAAGTCAAGAAGCCATGTGACCTTCTTAATCCCACAGGTAACAAGGTTCCAAATTCTGATCATGTTTTATATCTGTTAAATGGATTAAACGATGATTATGAAGCAGTAGTTGCTGTCATTACATCACAAAATGTTGTTCTACCAATAGATGAAGTACACTTTATTTTACTATCACATGAGGCAAGACTCAACAACAAAAGAATTCAAGAAACTATTATAATGTCAACTTAGCCACTGGTTTCAAGAAAAATCAAAATTCAAACAAACTTGAAGCTTTTTATCAAAGAGGAAATAATGGAAACAGAGGAAGAGGCAAATGCAGATGGAGCAACAATAATAGGCATTAATGTCAAATCTATGAGAAAATCGGTCACACAGCCTTGTAATGTTATTTCATGTACTCAGGCAATCAAGGTAAAAAAGGAGGTAATCCTAGTGCCAATGATGCACAAGCAAGTCAAGAAACCATTAATCAAGACAATTCAACCAGAAACAACAATCAAAATGAAATTTCCAAAATCGACAACATTCAAGATGACGGCTGGTATCCTGACTCTGGTGCAACTAATCATCTTACAAACAGCCTTGATAGTCTGAATATTGGATGCAAAGAATATAGAGGTAATCATCTAATTTCAGTGGGTAATGGTAAATGTATCTATATTACAAATATTGGTCATGCTTGCTTTAAGGGTAAAAGACAGTTATATCTAAATAATCTTCTTATGATTCCCAAAATTACCAAAAACTTAATAAATATATCTCAATTTGCTAGAGGTAATGAATTATACTTTGAATTTTTCCCACAGTACTGCTTTGTTATAGACATTATAACTAAAGATATTATTCTATACAATGATGCCATCAGTGGACTGTACAGGTTTAATCCTGTTAAATGCCAAAATATTCCTAATGAAGGAAACAATCGTGCTACTAGTGATAAAGATTGATGTAATCTAAATATGATGCATAGTAATGATAAAAGTAAAAAGCACTTTTGATTTTTGGCATTGTAAACTTGGTCACCCAAGTGTCAAAACTATTCAAAAAATCTTGAATGATAACAATATCAAGTTTGATCCAATTTCTATACCTTATATTTATGATTATTGTCAAATGGGAAAAATCCATAAGTTACCTTTTAGCGATTCTAGCACTAAGTACACTGAACCTTTACAACTTGTAGCTACTGATTTGCGGGGTCCTGCACCTATATATTCTGATTTTGGATTTAAATATTATATATCCTTGTTGATGCATTTTCAAGATTTACCTAGAGCTATTTTTTTTAAAGCTAAATCTGACACTTACAATGCCATCATAAATTTTATAATAATGACTGAAAGGCAATTTAATTGCCAAGTTAAAATTATTCAGTCTGATAATGTAGTGAATTTAAGAGTCTAAATAGCTACTTTCAGAAGAAAGGTATTATACATAGAACTACCTATCCTTATACGTCTCAACAAAATGGTATGGTTGAGAGAAAGCACAGACATATAGTAGAATGTGGTTTGACATTATTAGCTCAAGCTAGTATGCCACTAAAATTTTGGCTTGAAGCTTTTAATAGTGCTGTTTATTTAATAAATAGACAACCAACACAAGTATTGAATGGCTCAACACCCTTAGAAAAATTATATAATGTCAAACTAGATTATAAAAACATCAAAACTTTTGGATGATTGTGTTTTCCTTACTTAAGGCCATACAATTCTAACAAATTAAATTTCAGATTGAAGCAATGTACATTTCTTGGCTATACTACTAATCAAAAAGAGTATAGGTGTATTGATGGCATAGGTAAGATATATATCAGCAGACATATGATGTTCAATGAAGAAATTTTTCCTTATAAAACAAAGGATATAAGGACCACCAATAAAATTAGTAATGCAAGAACTTCAATACCTACCATCCCCTGTATCAATGAAAACTAGCAGCAAGTAGAGTTGAATGAAAATGCTATTGCTCATAGATCATTTCCTCCTCAAAGAGGACACAATGATGGAAATGAACCTCCCAGCCAAGCTTCCATTCAACCTGAGTCAGCACAAAGCTACAGTGAGGAAAATGAGAGTGAATAAGATAATAATCAAAACATTATTGATGAAGGCACTACAAATTCAAGGGGTGCAAATGACTCAGCACCACCATTTCAGCTAGTACAATCTGGACATCCTATGGTTACAAGGGCCAAAAGTGGTATTTTTAAACCTAAATCATTTGCTGTTATATCCAGTTCTATTGAACTTGAAACTTTTGATCAAGCTATTAAAGATAAGAACAGGAAAGCAGCAATGGATGATGAGTATAATGCTCTTATAAAAATAATACCTAGAATCTTGTATGCCCACCTACCAATAAAAATATAGTTGGGTGTAGATGGACATACAGATTTAAGAAAAACCCAGATGGTTCAGTCAACAAATATAAAGCTAGATTAGTGGCCAAAGGTTTCACACAACAATATGGTTTTGATTTTAATCAAACATTCTCACCTGTCATGAAACCAACCACTATCAGACTTATATTAACCATTGCATTATGCCAAAACTGGTATGTTAAACATTTATACGTTAACAATGCATTTCTTAATGATGTACTTAAAGAAGAGATCTATATGAGTCAACCTCCTGGTTATAATACAAATTTTAACTATGTCTGCAAACTGAATAAAGCTATATACGGCTTGAAATAGGCACCTAGAGCCTGGTTTTATAGGCTGAAGCAAACCTTACAAAAATTAGGGTTTCAACCTAGTAAATCAAACAACTCAGTGTTCATTAAACGCAACAATCAGTCAACAATCTACATACTCATATGTGTGGATGATATGATTGTTACTAGAAATAGTACTGCAGGCATAGATTGATTAACATAATACTTAAACAATCAGTTCTCAATTAAAAATCTTGGTGACTTAAAATATTTTTAGGCATAGAAGCTAAAAGAAACAACGGTGAAATGATTCTATGTCAAAGAAAGTATATAATTGAGTTACTGAACAAAACCAAGATGTTAAATGCTAACCCTCAACCAACACCCATGATAAGTAGTCAGAGCTACTCATAATATAAGGGGGAAGCGATATCTAACATCACACAATATAGCGGTGTTATAGGAGCATTGAGCTACTATAACACGTCCTGATATAGCTTTCAGTGTTAACAAAGTATCTCAATTTACGCAGAATCCTCTAGACATCCACTGGGAGGCTGTCAAAAGAATTCTAAGATATCTAAAGGGGATAGTGAACTATGGATTAACATTGAAAGCCATCCAACATCTAAATGTAGTTGGCTTTGACTGGGCATCAGATCCTAGCGATAGAAGATCGACAAGCAGATATTGTATGTATATTGGCAAAAGCATAATATCATGGTGTTTAAAAAAGCAACCTACTGTTTCAAGGTCAAGCACTGAAGCAGAGTACATGTAACAACCCGCAAATTCTGAACCAATTTAAAATTTTAATAAATTTTGAGGATATAACATAATTTATTATTAATAATAATGGCTAGAATCTATTTTTGTCGAAGTTAAAACGAATAAATTTATTTTAAATATAAATGGAGTTAGAAATGGCGCGGTAGTTTGAAAATTTGATTTTGAACTTTAACTGAATGTACAGGACTCAAAATAAACCAGAACTGAGTGAAACCGAAAATATTTAAATCTGTTTAATCATATCCTTCTAACGAATCTGAAAATTTGAAATTTCATAGCGGAAATCAAAAGTTATGGCCAATTAAATTTTTAGAAAGGTCGCTATAGAATTTAAATATATAATATATATGGCCCGAAAGGCTACTTTTCACATATGATGGAATTTCGACTTGAAACCACTTCCATTGAGTCTGGAATGACGTTTCTGCATTGAAAAACAGTAAACACTTATATATTTTGAGTTTCGGAAATTATTTGTTTAAAAATGTGTTTTTAATATTAAATATATTGACCTTGAAAATAGTCATTTTTTAAACGACCTCCGTTTTCGACGAAACCACTTTTGTTGGAACCGGAATGTCAAATTATTGCTAGGTTTCAATTTTCAGAATTTTTCGAATTAATATGTGAGCGTGGAGAGAGAAAATATGTTTTGACTATTTCAATTAAATTTAAACGCCTTAAAAATAGCCATTTTTCAAACAGTCTCAGAATTCAATGAAAATAATTTTGTTGGATTCGTATCGTCATAAGAAAGCTAAAAATATATATTTTTTAGAATTTTCTGAGCTCGCATGTGTAATAACCCGGAAATCTGGGCCAGTTTGAAATTTTTATTTTGGCAATTTTAGCGAATTTTAATTATTTAAAATGAATTATTTTAAATAATATCGACGAGAAATTTATTTTGAATACAATTCGAACGTATATAGTTATATAGTTCGTCGATAGAATATAAATAATTATATATAATTATAAATAGAATTGAAAATGGCGCGGTAGTTCGATAATTTGATTTCAAACTTCAATTGAATGTACCGGGTGCCAAACAATCCGGATTTTAGTGAAACTAAAAACATTAGAATCTAATTGATAATATATTTCCAACGAATCCGAAAAATCGAGATTTCATAGCGGGAATCAAAAGATATGTCCAGTTGAAAATTCTGAATAGTCGCTATGGAATTCAGGCCCTTAAAAATGGAAATTTTGCAAACGACCTCGGATTTCGATGAAACCAGTTTTGTTAGGTCCGTGTTGTCAAATTATTGCTAGATTCCAAATTTCATAATTTTTCGAATCAATATGTGAGCGTGGCAAAGGAAAACGCGTTTGACCGGTTTTAGTTGATTTTAATCGACTGGAAAATGGCCATTTTTCAAACGGTCTCAGAATTCGACGAAACTAGTTTTGTTAGGACCGTATCGTCAATACGAAGCTAGAAAATATTTTTTGGGAATTTTTCGAGTTAGTATGTGACCCCGGTAATTTGAAATGTACGTTTAAAACTCAATAAAGAAATTTAAATGTAAATTTAACAGAAACTGATTGTAACAGCCGAATCAGCCTGCGACACATATCCCATTGTGTTCGGAATGTGGGTAAAACGCTATGGACGACAGGCAGTGGGCCTCGTTTAGAGGTCGTATGTAAAAGTCAACTTTTTATAAATAAAATAATAATAAAAAATAAATAAAAAAAATATCTCCCTCCCCTTTTACCCGCTCTGCCCCCCCCCCCCATTTTTCATTTTCAATCGATTCAGTAAAAAAAAAGAGAAAAAGAAAAAGAAAAGCGCTCCGATATTTCCTCCTTTATTGCAATCGATCCACGCAACCATCGAAGAGGGAATCAAAGCAAAATCAAAGGGGTCGTCGAGCTCGTTCAAATCAACGGAGGGGATGGGTTATTATTAGCCGATGGGGCTGTATTTTTACTCAGGGACGCTGGTGTTTGGATGGAGATTTCGCGACGCAGGCAGGATCGAACGGCCTAGGGTTTCCGGCTGTGGTCAAGGGGTCTGGCGGCTTCACAGTGGTGCCCTCCGATCCTCCTCCTGCTTGGCGTGGCGGTGGCAAAGATGAGCCCTAGTATCGAGCCAGAAAGAAACAGCGTCGGCCTAGTGTTCAAAAGGAGGAAGGTAACAGATTCTCTTTCGTTATTTTTAAATGTTATATATAATTTAGTAAATTATTTGTAGTTATATTAGTAAATGTTAAATATATTACATTGTTTAAAAAAAAAATCAGTTTTTAATATATAATACCCTTGTGTAAAAATCTTATTTTTCTTAAAAATATAACATTATGATAAAATGTAATTTCTTTTTTTGTATTATAGCAATGGCTTTAAATAAAAATAGCTTTACCTTTAAAGAAAAGGAAAGGAAACAAAAAGGGCCAGATTTTTTAAAAAAAACAAAAAGAAGTATGACTTTTAAAAAAAAATAGGAAAGTATGATTTTTAAAAATAAAAATGTGATTTTTATATATTGAACTTCGAATTAAAAATGTGATTTTTATATATTGAACTTCGAATTAAAAATGTGATTTTTATATATTGAACTTGGAATTAAAAATGTGATTTTTATATATTGAACTTCGAATTAAAAATGTGATTTTTATATATTGAACTTCGAATTAAAAATGTGATTTTTATATATTGAACTTCGAATTAAAAATGTGATTTTTATATATTGAACTTCGAATTAAAAATGTGATTTTTATATATTGAACTTCGAATTAAAAATGTGATTTTTATATATTGAATAGCGAAGTAAAAATATGATTTTTACATATGTAGTGAAAGCGGATAACGAAGGTGACAAAAAGGAGAGAACGAAGAAGATTTATATCAAAGAAGAGTCAAGATGATTGGATAGCTATCGGTGAGAATTTCTCACCTTTCACTTTCTTTTCTAGTTATATATATATATAATAGGATGCAGACGGTGCTTAGTAGCACCCGACACAATCGTCCACAGACCATGGACTTGTTTGTTTGGTTGCATAGATTAGTTATATGATGTGATTTGAATTTGGTTGTTTGGTGATTTGATTGATGTGTGAATGGCGTGGGCCTTCACTAGACCGGGGATAAGGCTAGGCCTTGTCCCGTTTCTAGTATCGTGCCGTTATGCCGCCGAAATTTTCTAAAATAAGTTAGAAAAATAAAAATATCATTTTATTTAAAGAATGAACTGAATAGAAATTCATATGTTGGAATAAAATGTTTTATCGTTAAAAATATAATTTTTAACGTGAATGTGAATAAATAAATATTCATTTACAAACCAGACGGTTTGTTTATGTACACCTGTTTGAAGGACATTGATTGGGTCGATAAATTTTACACATCGCCCAACTGCACAAATAAAAATATGCGTTTGATTGTTTGAAACCCCACACGGGTGTTGGGATGAAATTTGAAGTTCACTCATCCTGATTGATTAAATATGTCGATCGATTGATTGACAGGCTGTTATAAGCGTTAGATATCTATATTTGATGCTTATACAGTGTAGTGCACTTTGGTTGATGGTTGATTATTTTTCAATGCTATTATATGTGTGTAATGTATGAAAATCCATATAATTAACTTTATATGGTAATTGATTGGGCCTCATTCCAATTTGAAAAATAAAGAATATTATAAAATAAAAGTTCATGTGTTGACTGTACTCATCCGTTGAGATTAGTCATGTGTTGAACGAAATATTTTAATAATAAAGTTTACATCTTTATCAATATAAAATAAAGGTTCATGTGTTGACAGTTTCATCCATTGAGATTGGTCATGTGTTGAACGAAATATTTTAATAATAAAGTTTACATCTTTATCAATATAAAATAAAGGTTCATGTGTTGACAGTACTCATCCATTGAGATTGGTCATGTGTTGAACGAAATATTTTGATAATAACAACTATTTTGAAAAAGAAATATTTGAAATAGAATATTTGAAAATAGAAATTTATGAAGCCGTGTTGATTAGATTGACGCCATTTTGACGTGAACGATATTTATATCGATTTTAAAACGATTTCGAAATGAATTGAATTGAAAACAATTTCGAAATGAATTGAATTGAAAATAATTTCGAAATGAATTGAATTGAAAACAATTTCGAAATGAATTGAATTGAAAACGATTTCGAAATGAATTGAATTGAAAACGATTTCGAAATGAATTGAATTGAAAACGAATTCAAATTGAATTGAAAACGAATTGAAATGAATTCAAATTGAATTGAAATTTGAATTGAATAGAAATGAATTTTAAAACGAATTTATAAAGAAGAATTCAATTTTGATTTGAGTTGAAAAGGAAGTTGAAATTGCTTTAGAAACGAATTTAAAACTATTTATATAATTCGTTTTAAATAGAAATCGACGAAATATATATTATATATATTATATATATATATATATATAATATAATGGCCTGAATAGAACGCGCCACGCCGCGGCAGTTCGCGAATTTCGACCATTTATTTCAAACGGACATTACGGGAGATCCGACCGTCGGATTCTCCTAAAACCGGAACCGTTGGGTTCGTATCGAAAAGAGCTTTCTAACGAATGTTAGAAATTTGAAATCTAATGGTTGGATTTGGAGATATGTCCAGATCAAATTCGAAAAAGGTCGCTGTAAGTGCAGTTCGATGGCCATTGTTGGAAATCGACTGTACGGGCCTTGATAAAATTATTAAAAATAGTAATAATTTGTGTAAAATCATAAGAAATGATTTGGGAAGATTTGAGATGAAAAACTCCATATTTGAAAAGATAAAAATAGATTTGTATCGAAATGAACTAGTTTTGAACTAGAAATATAATTCTATTTATTTTTAAATAAATAAATTGAATTTGAAAAGGGTTTTAAAAATAACCAGAATTTCCAATGATTGCATTGGGGTGGATTTGAATCGAAATTGTCTTCGGAATATTTCGATGTTGGAATTCGTGATTATACAGATGTTGTTATGGGAATTTGAAAGATATATATTTATATCGTTATTTCCAATACGACATTTGTTAATCGTAGAATTTGATATTGAATATAAGCCGATATATTTTCTATTCAAAGCCTTATATTGAATATCAAATGTGATTTGGGTTTGTCGTGAATGGTGTCTTCACTAACACTGTTCTTGAACCCAGTTGAGAAAAGATTAAATCTTTTTATTTAGATTTAATGAAGTGTACCAATTAAATGATATTTAATTGGAATTGAATTGGTATTGATTTTTGGGTTTATCGTGAACAGTGTTTTAAATAACACTTGTTCTTTAACCCGATAATTAATGGAATGTGATTTTGGGTTTATCGTGAACCGTGTTTTAAATGACACTGATTCTTTAACCCAGTCGAAGATTAAAACTAAGTGGAGTTTTAATGAATCTTTAATTAGATTGAAATGATCGAAAATGGAGTATCACCAGTTTTGCTCCAGGCGATAGTTAAATCTTTAATTAGATTTGAACGTGAAATGGTAATTTAATTTACCGATAACACTGTGGTGTTAGATATGAAGTATTACCAGTTTTACTTCATGGGATGAATAGGTTGGGATGGGGAAATTAAAATAAATGATTACTTCGGTAAGGTTCGCTAATCCCGACTAGTTTGAATTGAGATTCAAAAATAGAATAAAGAATAAATTCAAGGAATTTATCTTGGATAAAATTAACGGGAACCTTTCCCTATGAATGTGAAATTTAGAAACTAACTGTCGGTTAGCCAAGCAGAATGGTTTTCTGGATATTGATCTGATGTTGGTTTGGGCCTTCGGGGTTAATATTTGGGAAATTATTCTCTTGATTAATTTACGGTTAGTGACTAATGAATTGGAATGAGGCGTATGTTGTGTTTGTGTAACACTTATTTAAAATATACGCGAGTTATTCGGAAAGACCGGGTTTATCCCATTCTGAATAACTGATACGACGATAAGTCGAAGATGAAGACGGTGGTCGAAGACCGGAAGTCTTCACGTCGTTTGGGTGATTACTGATGATCTTGATTGGGTTGTACACCCAAGAAGATGGAAACAGTTGGTGATCGTCCAGACGTACTTGGAGATCGATGGATATGCGGGGTACTAGGTGCCTCCGGTTTCGTTCAGACCCAGAACGGACTTGTAAATGGACTGTGTGTCTGACATTGGATTTTAGTCCGTGCGATTGATCTCTATTAAATATATATCTGTTTGGCGGCGGAGAATTTATTCTCTTGCTTAACGCCCTTCTCTGAGACGTACGAGCTCAAGGGTTATATATTGATGGATATCAAACGCAAGGAGTGAATTGCCTGTGTGGCATGCCTAAGTGGCAATTGATCGAGGCTTCTGTTGAAAAGCAAAGTCTTGTGGTGATGATCAAAGCAAGGCCTTTGTGGCGTAGCTTTGTGTAACGTTTACTTCGCGAGTTTCACACCCGGTATGAACCAAAAACGGGAGACGGACCTCAGGGAGGACTTGCGTTTCTTTCTAGCTAAAAAGGGGCGTCAGTGGTTTTACACACCCTGACGAGTTTGACTTATGTGGTTGTTGCTGTTGCGAGGCGCCTCGGATTGATCGGTCGTTCTCGAACCGATGGAGTCATTTAGTTGGATCATTTACACCCCATAGGGTGGGGAAACGTAGTGTTCAGGCATTTTAATCCACATCGGTGGACCGGCCCTGTCGCTCCAAGGGCCCACCTGAGTCTGGGTCCTGTGGCTCGGGCTGGAGAGTCACGAATCGGTAGAGGACTATCTTTTGCCTCGGTTCATAGACGGAAATCCAATTTCCAAATACGTGACATTTGCGGTTTTATTTGTAAACCTATATATGGCGACATGATATATGGTACCCATGCCGCCTATGATTGATACTTATGATTTGAAGTTGTTTTATACACTATGCACTTATAATAGTATCAAATGATTTGTTTTAAACATATCAAGCATTCTTTGGCTGTTATAAGGGAAAACCCTATCCCCCGGCTTGCGTTTGCATTGTGTGATAGGACCTGGGTCTTATAACAGCTTCATTTTTCTTTATTTAGCATTGCGCTGTTTGTTTTATGCACTGGTGTTCTTGGGAGGAAACCCGTTCCGTGTTATACGGCGTGGTCCCTTGATTTACCTAACTTTAAAAATAAAGATTAATAACTGTTTTAGTTCTCACACCAGTCACATGACTGACCTGGAGTTTATTGTTTTAACATAAACTCTGGGTGCCCTTATTTTGACACGGGCAGCTAGTAGTTTTGGTTTTGCAGATTTATATTTACATAATCCTGGTCTACAGCTGGAATGATATCCGGAAAGCTTTGTATCCGTATATCTCTTCTAGTTGTGTATTGTATTATTTTCCGCTGCTATGTATATAAATGTAATTTAAATCTCTGATATTTCTGTGTAATATTCTTTTATACTCTGTATATTCTTGTAATCTGATGCATTGTTGTAATATACAGTGAAATGTTCTTTTATATGCGTTCTGTTGTGGCTTGTTCTCGAGCTATCCGACGCTTTCCTTTACGGGGAAGTTACGGGTTTTCACAGTTGGTATCAGAGCTTTGGTTTACAAAGCTAGAGAACAAGGCACATTAGAACCATACAAAAGAATTCATCAGATATTGGATTAGTAATATCCAATTAGAATGACTTGTTAGAGATGGGATCAGCAGTATCCTAGGACGAGTGTGAAGAGTATATTTTTAAAATGAAAACAAATCTTGTTTTGAAAATTTAAATCAATTATTCGTATTTGATTATCTATTTATATTGAGTTGGACAGTCCAGTATATAAAGATTTTGCGTATACGTCTGATCCACGTGTATTTGAAATTTTAATATATTGGATAGATATAGCAACACACTCTAGTCGCCCGAAGATGATATTGATGATAGCGATCGCATCATCAACATTTATATTCATGTTTCGAAGGTGTGATTTCTATATATTTCCATTAGACTGGTGTGAGAACCAAAACTAATATAGCTAGAATTCATTGTTGTGATTTGGCATCAAAACATGATTTTCTGTATATGTATCAAAGTTATGAATTTGAAACTCTAATTCACTAATTGATTGATGTTTGCGTTGTTTGTTTATTTGTTTGATAATTTTGAACCATTTAGCCTAATTGAAACAAATATTGAATTGTATTGAAAATTGGTCGCATTTGGTTGCATATACATATACTTATATTGAACAGGTCATAGCAAGGAGGCTAGAGCAGAGAATAAAATTTGTTTGCCCGACAAATAGGTACATGTTTACTACATAATTTACTGTTTTGTTTGGGTGATGATGATTTTATGAGCCTATTGGCTAGCCGCTTGGCTTTTTCTTTTTCTTTTTGAGATCTGAAGGACCGGGGAAGCTATTTGAAATTCCCCGATGCTCCCGGTGCAGGGGAGGTTATGGAGAAATTTTTCGAAAATTTAGGGTGTTAGCCAAATTTTTGAAAATTTGAAAATTCTCAGAAACTGAAAAGTTGGAGAATGGAAGCCAAATCGAACGTAGAGTTGATTAATCAAACCAGTTTCGACTTTGTTCCTTTTCGGGGACGAAAAGTTTTAAGTGGGGGAGATTGTAATAACCCGGAAATCTAGGCCAGTTTGAAATTTTTATTTTGGCAATTTTAGCGAATTTTAATTATTTAAAATGAATTATTTTAAATAATATCGACGAGAAATTTATTTTGAATACAATTCGAACGTATATAGTTATATAGTTCGTCGATAGAATATAAATAATTATATATAATTATAAATAGAATTGAAAATGGCGCGGTAGTTCGATAATTTGATTTCAAACTTCAATTGAATGTACCGGGTGCCAAACAATCCGGATTTTAGTGAAACCAAAAACATTAGAATCTAATTGATAATATATTTCCAACGAATCCGAAAAATCGAGATTTCATAGCGGGAATCAAAAGATATGTCCAGTTGAAAATTCTGAATAGTCGCTATGGAATTCAGGCCCTTAAAAATGGAAATTTTGCAAACGACCTCGGATTTCGATGAAACCAGTTTTGTTAGGTCCGTGTTGTCAAATTATTGCTAGATTCCAAATTTCATAATTTTTCGAATCAATATGTGAGCGTGGCAAAGGAAAACGCGTTTGACCGGTTTTAGTTGATTTTAATCGACTGGAAAATGGCCATTTTTCAAACGGTCTCAGAATTCGACGAAACTAGTTTTGTTAGGACCGTATCGTCAATACGAAGCTAGAAAATATTTTTTGGGAATTTTTCGAGTTAGTATGTAACCCCGGTAATTTGAAATGTACGTTTAAAACTCAATAAAGAAATTTAAATGTAAATTTAACAGAAACTGATTGTAACAGCCGAATCAGCCTGCGACACATATCCCATTGTGTTTGAAATGGGGGTAAAACGCTATGGACGACAGGCGGTGGGCCTCGTTTAGAGGTCGTATGTAAAAGTCAACTTTTTATAAATAAAATAATAATAAAAAATAAATAAATAAAATATCTCCCTCCCCTTTTACCCGCTCTGGCCCCCCCCCCCTTTTTCATTTTCAATCGATTCAGTAAAAAAAAAAGAGAAAAAGAAAAAGAAAAGCGCTCCGATATTTCCTCCTTTATTCCAATCGATCCACGCAACCATCGAAGAGGGAATCAAAGCAAAATCAAAGGGGTCGTCGAGCTCGTTCAAATCAACGGAGGGGATGGGTTATTGTTAGCCGATGGGGCTGTATTTTTACTCAGGGACGCTGGTGTTTGGATGGAGATTTCGCGACGCAGGCAGGATCGAACGGCCTAGGGTTTCCGGCTGTGGTCAAGGGGTCTGGCGGCTTCACAGTGGTGCCCTCCGATCCTCCTCCTGCTTGGCGTGGCGGTGGCAAAGATGAGCCCTAGTATCGAGCCAGAAAGAAACAGCGTCGGCCTAGTGTTCAGAAGGAGGAAGGTAACAGATTCTCTTTCGTTATTTTTAAATGTTATATATAATTTAGTAAATTATTTGTAGTTATATTAGTAAATGTTAAATATATTACATTGTTTAAAAAAAAAATCAGTTTTTAATATATAATACCCTTGTGTAAAAATCTTATTTTTCTTAAAAATATAACATTATGATAAAATGTAATTTTTTTTTGTATTATAGCAATGGCTTTAAATAAAAATAGCTTTACCTTTAAAGAAAAGGAAACAAAAAGGGCGAGATTTTTTAAAAAAAACAAAAAGAAGTATGACTTTTAAAAAAAATTAGGAAAGTATGATTTTTAAAAATAAAAATGTGATTTTTATATATTGAACTTCGAATTAAAAATGTGATTTTTATATATTGAACTTCGAATTAAAAATGTGATTTTTATATATTGAACTTCGAATTAAAAATGTGATTTTTATATATTGAACTTGGAATTAAAAATGTGATTTTTATATATTGAACTTCGAATTAAAAATGTGATTTTTATATATTGAACTTCGAATTAAAAATGTGATTTTTATATATTGAACTTCGAATTAAAAATGTGATTTTTATATATTGAACTTCGAATTAAAAATGTGATTTTTATATATTGAACTTCGAATTAAAAATGTGATTTTTATATATTGAATAGCGAAGTAAAAATATGATTTTTACATATGTAGTGAAAGCGGATAACGAAGGTGACAAAAAGGCGAGAACGAAGAAGATTTATATCAAAGAAGAGTCAAGATGATTGATAGCTATCGGTGAGAATTTCTCACCTTTCACTTTCTTTTCTAGTTATATATATATACTAGGATGCAGACGGTGCTTAGTAGCACCCGACACAATCGTCCACAGACCATGGACTTGTTTGTTTGGTTGCATAGATTAGTTATATGATGTGATTTGAATTTGGTTGTTTGGTGATTTGATTGATGTGTGAATGGCGTGGGCCTTCACTAGACCGGGGATAAGGCTAGGCCTTGTCCCGTTTCTAGTATCGTGCCGTTATGCCGCCGAAATTTTCTAAAATAAGTTAGAAAAATAAAAATATCATTTTATTTAAAGAATGAACTGAATAGAAATTCATATGTTGGAATAAAATGTTTTATCGTTAAAAATATAATTTTTAACGTGAATGTGAATAAATAAATATTCATTTACAAACCAGACGGTTTGTTTATGTACACCTGTTTGAAGGACATTGATTGGGTCGATAAATTTTACACATCGCCCAACTGCACAAATAAAAATATGCGTTTGATTGTTTGAAACCCCACACGGGTGTTGGGATGAAATTTGAAGTTCACTCATCCTGATTGATTAAATATGTCGATTGATTGATTGACAGGCTGTTATAAGCGTTAGATATCTATATTTGATGCTTATACAGTGTAGTGCACTTTGGTTGATGGTTGATTATTTTTCAATGATATTATATGTGTGTAATGTATGAAAATCCATATAATTAACTTTATATGGTAATTGATTGGGCCTCATTCCAATTTGAAAAATAAAGAATATTATAAAATAAAAGTTCATGTGTTGACAGTACTCATCCGTTGAGATTAGTCATGTGTTGAACGAAATATTTTAATAATAAAGTTTACATCTTTATCAATATAAAATAAAGGTTCATGTGTTGACAGTTTCATCCATTGAGATTGGTCATGTGTTGAACGAAATATTTTAATAATAAAGTTTACATCTTTATCAATATAAAATAAAGGTTCATGTGTTGACAGTACTCATCCATTGAGATTGGTCATGTGTTGAACGAAATATTTTGATAATAACAACTATTTTGAAAAAGAAATATTTGAAATAGAATATTTGAAAATAGAAATTTATGAAGCCGTGTTGATTAGATTGACGCCATTTTGACGTGAACGATATTTATATCGATTTTAAAACGATTTCGAAATGAATTGAATTGAAAACAATTTCGAAATGAATTGAATTGAAAACAATTTCGAAATGAATTGAATTGAAAACGATTTCGAAATGAATTGAATTGAAAACGATTTCGAAATGAATTGAATTGAAAACGATTTTGAAATGAATTGAATTGAAAACGAATTCAAATTGAATTGAAAACGAATTGAAATGAATTCAAATTGAATTGAAATTTGAATTGAATAGAAATGAATTTTAAAACGAATTTATAAAGAAGAATTCAATTTTGATTTGAGTTGAAAAGGAAGTTGAAATTGCTTTAGAAACGAATTTAAAACTATTTATATAATTCGTTTTAAATAGAAATCGACGAAATATATATTATATATATTATATATATAATATAATGGCCTGAATAGAACGCACCACGCCGCGGCAGTTCGCGAATTTCGACCATTTATTTCAAACGGACATTACGGGAGATCCGACCGTCGGATTCTCCTAAAACCGGAACCGTTGGGTTCGCATCGAAAAGAGCTTTCTAACGAATGTGAAATCTAACGGTTGGATTTGGAGATACGTCCAAATCAAATTCGAAAAAGTCGCTGTAAGTGCAGTTCGATGGCCATTGTTGGAAATCGACTGTACGGGCCTTGATAAAATTATTAAAAATAGTAATAATTTGTGTAAAATCATAAGAAATGATTTGGGAAGATTTGAGATGAAAAACTCCATATTTGAAAAGATAAAAATAGATTTTTATCGAAATGAACTAGTTTTGAACTAGAAATATAATTCTATTTATTTTTAAATAAATAAATTGAATTTGAAAAGGGTTTTAAAAATAACCAGAATTTCCAATGATTGCATTGGGGTGGATTTGAATCGAAATTGTCTTCGGAATATTTCGATGTTGGAATTCGTGATTATACGGATGTTGTTATGGGAATTTGAAAGATATATATTTATATCGTTATTTCCAATACGACATTTGTTAATCATAGAATTTGATATTGAATATAAGCCGATATATTTTCTATTCAAAGCCTTATATTGAATATCAAATGTGATTTGGGTTTGTCGTGAATGGTGTCTTCACTAACACTGTTCTTGAACCCAGTTGAGAAAAGATTAAATCTTTTTATTTAGATTTAATGAAGTGTACCAATTAAATGATATTTAATTGGAATTGAATTGGTATTGATTTTTGGGTTTATCGTGAACAGTGTTTTAAATAACACTTGTTCTTTAACCCGATAATTAATGGAATGTGATTTTGGGTTTATCGTGAACCGTGTTTTAAATGACACTGATTCTTTAACCCAGTCGAAGATTAAAACTAAGTGGAGTTTTAATGAATCTTTAATTAGATTGAAATGATCGAAAATGGAGTATCACCAGTTTTGCTCCAGGCGATAGTTAAATCTTTAATTAGATTTGAACGTGAAATGGTAATTGAATTTACCGATAACACTGTGGTGTTAGATATGAAGTATTTCCAGTTTTACTTCGTGGGATGAATAGGTTGGGATGGGGAAATTAAAATAAATGATTACTTCGGTAAGGTTCGCTAATCCCGACTAGTTTGAATTGAGATTCAAAAATAGAATAAAGAATAAATTCAAGGAATTTATCTTGGATAAAATTAATGGGAACCTTTCCCTATGAATGTGAAATTTAGAAACTAACTGTCGGTGAGCCAAGCAGAATGGTTTTCTGGATATTGATCTGATGTTGGTTTCGGCCTTCGGGGTTAATATTTGGGAAATTATTCTCTTGATTAATTTACGGTTAGCGACTAATGAATTGGAATGAGGCGTATGTTGTGTTTGTGTAACACTTATTTAAAATATACGCGAGTTATTCGGAAAGACCGGGTTTATCCCATTCTGAATAACTGATACGACGATAAGTCGAAGATGAAGACGGTGGTCGAAGACCGGAAGTCTTCACGTCGTTTGGGTGATTACTGATGATCTTGATTGGGCTGTACACCCAAGAAGATGGAAACAGTTGGTGATCGTCCAGACGTACTTGGAGATCGATGGATATGCGGGGTACTAGGTGCCTCCGGTTTCGTTCAGACCCAGAACGGACTTGTAAATGGACTGTGTGTCTGACATTGGATTTTAGTCCGTGCGATTGATATCTATTAAATATATATCTGTTTGGCGGCGGAGAATTTATTCTCTTGCTTAACGCCCTTCTCTGAGACGTACGAGCTCAGGGGTTATATATTGATGGATATCAAACGCATGGAGTGAATTGCCTGTGTGGCATGCCTAAGTGGCAATTGATCGAGGCTTCTGTTGAAAAGCAAAGTCTTGTGGTGATGATCAAAGCAAGGCCTTTGTGGCGTAGCTTTATGTAACGTTTACTTCGCGAGTTTCACACCCGGTATGAACCAAAAACGGGAGACGGACCTCAGGGAGGACTTGCGTTTCTTTCTAGCTAAAAAGTGGCGTCAGTGGTTTTACACGCCCTGACGAGTTTGACTTATGTGGTTGTTGCTGTTGCGAGGCGCCTCGGATTGATCGGTCGTTCTCGAACCGATGGAGTCATTTAGTTGGCTCATTTACACCCCATAGGGTGGGGAAACGTAGTGTTCAGGCATTTTAATCCACATCGGTGGACCGGCCTTATCGCTCCAAGGGCCCACCTGAGTCTGGGTCCTGTGGCTCGGGCTAGAGCGTCACGAATCGGTAGAGGACTATCTTTTGCCTCGGTTCATAGACGGAAATCCAATTTCCAAATACGGTGACATTTGCGGTTTTATTTGTAAACCTATATATGGCGACATGATATATGGTACCCATGCCGCCTATGATTGATACTTATAATTTGAAGTTGTTTTATACACAATGCACTTATAATAGTATCAAATGATTTTTTTTAAACGTATCAAGCATTCTTTGGCTGTTATAAGGGAAAACCCTATCCCCCGGCTTGCGTTTGCATTGTGTGATAGGATCTGGGTCTTATAACAGCTTCATTTTTCTTTATTTAGCATTGCGCTATTTGTTTTATGCACTGGTGTTCTTGGGAGGAAACCCGTTCCGTGTTATAGGGCGCGGTCCCTTGATTTACCTAACTTTAAAAATAAAGATTAATAACTGTTTTAGTTCTCACACCAGTCACATGACTGACCTGGAGTTTATTGTTTTAACCTAAACTCTGGGTGCCCTTATTTTGACACGGGCAGCTAGTAGTTTTGGTTTTGCAGATTTATATTCACAGGATCCTGGTCTACAGCTGGAATGATATCCGGAAAGCTTTGTATCCGTATATCTCTTCTAGTTGTGTATTGTATTATTTTCCGCTGCTATGTATATAAATGTAATTTAAATCTCTGATATTTCTGTGTAATATTCTTTTATACTCTGTATATTCTTGTAATCTGATGCATTGTTGTAATATACAGTGAAATGTTCTTTTATATGCGTTCTGTTGTGGCTTGTTCTCGAACTATCCGACGCTTTCCTTTACGGGGAAGTTACGGGTTTTCACAGCATGTGGCCCCGGTATATTTTAATGTACGGTCAATATTTAATTAATTAATTTTTTAATGCAATTTTAAATAAAAAAACATACAGATTTCGGAATTGGGCCACGGGACCTATCCCATTGCGTTCAGAAGGTGTCAAAACCTTAAGAACGACAGTAAGCAGGCCCAAATCAGAGAAAGTCCGAAAATCCACCTTTTAAGCACGATTTTCGAGATTTAATATTAAAATATTATTAAAATAATTAGTCCGAAACCCTAATTTGACATGGCCAGCCGCCGGGTCTGTTCAATGGCCAGAATTGTCCGAATTTCAAACCTCAATAACTTTTGATCCCTCAACGAAAATCAATAAACTATATACCGAATCAAAGAGAATTCCGAGCTCTTCAAATCCATACGGTGATGATCGAGTTTCAGTGCATGGATTTCGCGAATTTTGAGGCCAAAGTGGCCGGGTTTGCACGCGCCGTGCGGCTCAGGGAGGAGGCCGAGCTTCAGGCAGTTCTGGGTGGTGGTGGCTTGCGGGCGGAGCTACGACGTGGCGGAGTCTGATCGGGTCCTAGGCCCTCGGATAGGGGTGCGCGCAGAAGGGTACACGGCGGTTGAATGGGTTCGGCAGTAAGCAACGCGTGATAACGAGGAAGGAGGTGTTCTATTTTTTTTTAATTATTTTATTAATTAAATATTTAAATTATCCAATCTTTAAAAATTAATATCTCTTTCATACGAGGTCCGATTGACGAACCGTAAGTTGCATTGGACTCGTCTTTCCGAGATCTTCGCGATGGCATAGACCAGAGCTGATTCCGAGACAGTCGAATTTTCAGCCATATCAATGTGAGAATTTCTGATTTTAACATTTAATTAATTAAATAAATTGTTTTATTGCTGTTAATCGTCTGTTTGTGTGTTATATATGCAGAACTGTGATGTAGTGAATTTTTGTCTGTGATTTGATGAATTGTTTTGTACTGTATTGCTTGGATCTGTTATTGTATGAATAGATCTATATTAAATCAACAAATATACTACATATATGATTTGTTGTGTTAGAATTGACAATGAACAAATATACTACATATATGAATTTTTGTGTTAGAATTGACAACGAACAAATATATTACATATATGATTTGTTGTGTTAGAATTGACGGCAAACAAATATATTACATGTATGATTTGTTGTGTTAGAAGCGACGACAACAAAATCTTCATTTTGTTAAATAGAAAAGTATAAAAACAAAATATTCATTTTGTTAATAGAAAAATATAGGAAACATAAAATATTCTTTATGTTAAAATAAAAAGTTAGAAAAGTGGCTAAACATAAAATATTCTTTATTTTAAAATAAAATGTTAGAAAGGATTTAACATAGGATTGAAAAGAGATTATTTTATTTACATTTTTGGTAAATTGTAAAATTTAAAATGATATTTTTATTTACATTTTATATATGTAGATAAAAACCTAAATTTGGGAAAGGCATTTTTGTTTAATATTGTTTTTGTTAAATGAAAGAACAAGATCAAACAATACATTTTAATTTTACATTTTACTTTTGAATAAAAGAACCATTCTTTTATTTGTGTTTTTTCAACACAAATAATAACATAGAAATTGAACCATTCTTTTATTTGTCCCTCGACACAAATATTAACATTGAAATTAAATTGCTTCTTTTCCTTTGTGTATTCAACACAAATATATCATAGAATTGGAGTCACCTTTATTTGTGTCTTCATCACAAATATGAACATTGAAATAAAGTTATTCTTTTTATTTGTGTTTTCAACACAAATATTACATAGTAAATAAAGTTATTCTTTCTATTGTGTTCTTAACACAAATATATGCATAGCAAATAAAGTCATTATTTTTATTTGTGTTTCAACACAAATATATACTTAGAAATAAAATCATTCTTTTTATTTGCATTTACAATGCAAATATTACATAGAAATATAAGTTTTACTTTTTATTTGCATTCCACCATGTAAATAAAAGGTTGGAAATGAAAGTACACTTTATTTTATTTGCATTCTACAATACAAATAAATATAGAGATTAAAAGTTCACTTTTCATTTGCATCTCACAATGCAAATATTCTTTGAAAATAGAAATTGTTCTTTTATTTGCATTTTCAAATGCAAATATACTTTGAAATAAAAACTGTCCTTTTATTTGCATTTTCAAATGTAAATATACATTGAAATTCAAGTTTATTCTTTTATTTGCATTTACTAATGTAAATAAACATTAAAAATAAAATTTATTCTTTTATTTGCATTCACAAATGCAAACACATATTGGAAATAAAGTTTTGTTCTTTTATTTGCATTCTCAAATGTAAACATGTTTTGAAAATAAAATTTGTTCTTCTGTTTACATTCAGCCATGCATATATATATATATATATATATATAGAAAATAGAAATTGTTCTTTTTTGCATTTACCAATGCAAAATGTATATTGAAACAAATTATTCATTTGCATTCACCAATGCAAATACAAACATATATTGAAAATAAAGTTTATTTCTTTGTTTGCATTTATCAATATATATGCATTGAAAATTAAGGTTTATTCTTTTATTTGCATTTATCAATGTAAATATTCAATGAAACTATAGTCTATTTTCTTTATCTACATTTTCCAACCCCAATGTACACACTTTTATACATTTAACAGAATTTGTTTAAATTATACTTTGAAAATAAATTTTGTTCTCTTATTTACATTCACTAATGTAAATAAAATTCATAAACAAAACTATTCTTTGTTTGCTTTCACAAATGTAAATGCTCATTTATATAAAATTTGTTTCTTTTATTTACATTCAATAATGTAAATACACTTTGTAAATGAGGTTCTTTTTACATGCACAGAAATATACTTTTAAATAAAATAAAAGTCACATTGGTTATCTGCATTCCTTGTTGCAAATAAAACCTTAAAATAATGTTCATCTTTGTTTGCAATTCATTAATGCAAACAAATCATCAGATTGACAATTATATTCTTGATTTATAATTTTGATATGAATAAAGATTGTTTGAAATAAAGGATAGAATTTAAAAGTTACATTTTAATAACTAAACATTCACATTTTTATCATTAAAGTAGAATAGACAATAACACTCATTTTGTCTAAATTAAAAGAATAAAACAAAATATAGCATTGGAATGTTTATTAGATTTGAAACACAAATTATTCATTTTTTAAATTTATATTAGTTAAAACCAATCATTCATTTTTGTTAATTTACATTAGTTAAAAATAATTATTCATTATAGTCAATTTATACTAGTTAAACCAAATTTTACATTTTGTCAGAAATATTTATTTTTGTCAAAATGAATTAGTTGAAGCAATTTATATAAATATAAATATAAATATATATATATATATATATATATATATATGTTTGGCAAGATATATATACTTGTCAAGATAGGTTAGTTAAATCAAAATATTTATCATTTTGACTCATTATAATTGCCAAAAACAAAATAACCATTTTTGTTTAGAGTCTAAATTAGAAAAATAGAAATTGTCAATAGGGACAAAGTTATTATGCTTATTCATTCATTGCAATAGAGATATTTTCTAGTCATCATTATATGTATTGTGTATTACACTCCCATTCACAGGTTACCCGACTTATGTATGTGATTGGGATGATAATTTTCACACATCGCCCAAGTGCACAAATTAGTTTATCATTTGTTTGTTGGTTGAAACATCACACAGGTGTTGGGATGAAAATTTATATACACTAATCCCAATATTTAATTATTTGTTGATCATTAGATCGACAGGCTGTGATGAGCGTTATTATTTAATTTTAACGCTTACACAGTGGAATTTACACTTTGGATGTAAATGGATGTTTTGATGATGTGTGTGAATTCCATGTAACCCAAATTTGATGGTAAATGTTTGAGTCGCATTTCGATTCAGGTATTCTTCTAAATAAGAATATTTTTACATTAGAAATCCTTTTTATATAAAGTATATATGTTTTCAAAATATAGTCTGTTAATTAAGTATGTGTTAAAACAAGGAATATTTGTAAAAGATAAAGAATTTGTAATATAAAGAATACCTTTCATTTAGATTCTTTATATAAAGAATATTTTTATGATTATTTAAAAAAAATGTTTTTAAAAGATTACTAGCATTTGCAATTATATTTTGTGATACGAAATCAATTGGGGTGTGAAGTGGATTTATCGTGGACGATGTTTTAAACGACATTTGTCCTTTAATCCAATTTACATTGAAATTATTATTTGGAATTTATAAATCTATTTTATAGATTTAAAAAGGGCATTTCCTAAAAACCAAGATTTCAATTTAATATATTAAATTGGAATTAAGTGGAAATTCGATTGGTAATAATCGGAATGGACTTCTGTAAAAGAAGACCGATATTATATATGGAATTTAAGAGGCTTTGCCGTTATTCCATTTATATTATTATTCCGATACAGAAATTTATATCGATTATGTATTGATTTGATTTCTGTGGAATTCCATATTTTGGAAATTGATTTACAGATTTTATTTTCAGTGTTTATCTTTGATAAAATTAATGAGAATCTTTTAAAACGAATATCTTATTAAAAGAATATTCTGAGTTGGAATGTTGCGTAATGTGTGATTTTCCAATGTTTGCTTCTTAATCCTAAAATACGTGAGTTATTCAGAAAGATCGGGTTTAACCCATTCTGAATAATCACGACGATCAAGAGTCGAAGACGAAGACAGTGATTGATGACCGAAGGTTTTCACATCGTTGGGATGATGATGAATGGTATCTTGAATTGGGATTGGCCTTCTAAGGCAAGGTATTTGGTAATGATCATCCAAACGCATTTGGAGATCGATGGACACGTTGTTTCACTCAGACCCAGAGCGGACTTGTAAATGGATTGTGTGTCTGACATTGTATTCCTTTCTACTGTATTTGTTGAACGCTACTGATTCTATATTTTTGTTTGGTGGTGAAGAATTTATTCTTTACTTGTCACCCTTCTCTAAGACGTATGAGCTTAGAGGTTATATATATATATTGGTAGATGATCAATAATATGGTAGGGTCTGACAATGTGACATGCTAAGATGCAAATGATCAAGGCTTCGTTGAAAAGCAGACCTTCTGGTTGATGATCAAAAGTCTCCTTAGGCATAACTTTGTGTATATCGTGACTTCGCGAGCCTCACACCCCGGTATGAGTCAAAAACGGGATATGGACCGTAGGGAGTGCACACGTTTCTTTTTAGCTAGGAGTGGTGTTTGGGCTTTAACACGGCCCGACATTTTACTTATGTGGATTATGGATTGAGGTACCTCTGGTTTATAGGCCGGAAGTGGCCATATTATTGGTCCAAAGGGACCGAGAAACGTGTGTTCAGGCATAACTAATCCACTACCGTTAGGTAGGGACCGACCCTACCGCATCCAAGGGTTCACTGCCGGGGATCCTGAGGCATTTGCTAGAGTGTCTCGAATCGAAAGAGGATGATCCCTAGCCTCGATCTCATGATGGAAACCCAATTCCCAATATGCTCTTGCGGTTTTGACTGTATAACTAGTACGACGACATAGTATATGGTACCTATGCCGTCTAGGATTGATATTATATTTGAATGTTTTAAATATATATACACACACTAATAATAATATCGTTTTTACGTATCAAGCATCTTTTGACCATTATAAGGTAAAACCCTATCCTCTGGTGTGCGTTGCATTGTGTGATGGGACCTGGGTCTTATAATGGTTTCATTTTTTTCTAAAAAGCATTGCGTTATTTGACGATTTACTTTATTTAAGCACTGGCAATCCAATGGAGTAAACCCGTTCCGCGTTAGCAGCGTGGTCCTGTGATTAGCCTACTTATTAGATAGATTAAGTTAAGAATTCTCAGACCAGTCCCACGACTGACCTATAGTTTGTTTCACTTTGCAAACTCAGGTGCCCTCTTTCCACACGGGCAGTCGAGTAGCTTTTTGCAGATATAGTTAAGCAGGATCCTGGATTGAAGTCTGAAGCTGCGTCCAGATTACTGATGGCCTTTCGCTGAGATTAGTTCCGCTGCAATGTATTTAATTTATTGTAAATGTATCTTCCGCTGTATTATTTATTGATGTACTCTGATATATTCTGTACTCTGATGTAACATTTATTATTGATGTTATAAAAGTCTGTGTTTTTGTTCTGATGTGTTGTATGCCCAAAGTTTACGTACGCGGGTTTTGAACGGTCTTGATCGATCTTGCGATCGATTGGGGTCGGGCGAAATTCGGGTCGTTACAGTATAGAAGTATAGCTAACACTACTGCTGAGATTAAATGGTTACAAACATTACTGGATGTGTTAAAGTTAAAATCAAGCATAAAGCATGTATTGTGGAGTGACAACAAAAGAGCAGTTTACATGTCAGAAAATCTAGTGCAACATGCCAGAACAAAACATATAGAGATTGGTTTACACTTTGTAAGAGACTTTGTTCAAAACGGCGATTTGAGTTAAAAATTTACCAGATTTCGTACAGATCTGGACATCTTAGTTGAATCCGAAAAGCCAAATCAAAGTACGAAGCGTCCAGACATCAAAGGAAGCAACTTGAAAGCAAAGAACAAGGAAAATCAGCAAAGTACTAACACCGGAAGCTCGAAAGACTCTCAGACCAGCATGAACTCCAGAAATCCCTCAAAGGCTGTAGATTCAAGACTGATAGACCTCAAATCAAGCACAAGAAAGACGTTGGAAGACTCTGGGGATCGATTTCATAATCGAAGATTCAAGGAGCTGCCATGAAAAGAGAGTCAAATTAGGGATTTGCAAACCCTAGCTTCGAGGGGGTGTAATAGAAATAATAACAGATCTACAGATTATAACCACCTTCGCAAATATTATTACATCTTTTGCTATACAAATAATTGGGCTTTGACCCATTCGGTTCACTTACGTATTTCTAATCTTTGCTTTGTTGTATTATATATACAGCACATACTCTGTACATTCATTCATTCTGTCAATATACAAAACATAATATATATATGAAAAATAAAAAACAAGTAGTCCAACAAAACTGCCAACATGCTTGGCAGGTAACCAAAAGACATATAAGCTACACGAACTATGACTATAAATATATATAGAATAGTAGATAGACGAGCTCCGGATAAACCACCGCCCATCATATTTCAAATTCAAGCTCCGGCATGGCCACCACCCGATAGTGAAGTATATCAACTTCTATACAATATAATAGTCTCTCCAAACATACTAATACCATACATGAGAACAGAACTGAAACGACCCGAAATCCCCCTTACGGGAAATCACAGATTGAGTTGAGAACAAGCCACATCAGAACGCAGACAGAAGAACATTTCATTGTTTATTACAACAATACCATCAGATTACAAGAATATACAGAGTATAAATCAATATTACACATTATAAAATATCAGAGATTACAATACATTACATAGCAGCGGAAAATAATACAATACACAACTAGAAGTTATACACGGATACAGAGCTTTCCGAGTATCGTTCCAGCTGTAAACCAGGATCCTGTGAATATAAATCTACAAAACAAAAACTACTAGCTGCCCATGTCAAAATAAGGGCACCCAGAGTTTAGGTTAAAACAATAAACTCCAGGTCAGTCATGTGACTGGTGTGAAAAATAAAAAAGTTATTAATCTTTATTTTAAAGTTGGGTAAATCAAGGGACCACGCCGTATAACACGGAACGGGTTTCCTCCCAAGAACACCAGTGTAGAAAACAAACAGCGCAATGCTAAATAAAGAAAAATGAAGCTATTATAAAACCCAGGTCCTATCACACAATGCAACGCAAGTCGGAGGATAGGTTTTTACCTTATAATAGCCAAAGAATGCTTGATACACTAAATTTCATCTTTTATTATTACTATAAGTTTATAGTGTTAAAACAATTTCAATCATAAGTATTAATCATAGACGGCATGGGTACCATATATCATGTCGCCATACTAGGCTCTACAATCAAAACCGCAAATGTCACGTATTTGAAAATTGGATTTCCATCTGCGAACTGAGGCTAGGGATCGTCCTCTACCGATTCGAGACTGTCTAGCCCGAGCCTCAGGATCAGAGCTCGAGTGAGCCTTGGACAGTCAGGGCCGGTTCACCGATGTGGATTAAAATGCCTGAACACTGCGTTTCCCCACCCTTTTGGGGCGTAAATGAGCCAACAAATGACTCTATCGGCTTCACATAGTCACCGATATATCCGAGGCGCCTCGCAACATCAACAACCACATAAGTCAAACTCGTCAGGGCGTGTAAAACCACTGACGCCACTTCTAGCTAGATAGAAATGCATGCCCTCCCTGAGGTCTTCTCCCATTTCTGGTTCACAACTGGGGTGTGAGGCTCGCGAATTCACGCTACACAAAGCGTTGCCACAAAGGACGTGCTTTGATCATCAACCACAAGACTTTTCTTTTCAACAGAAGCCTTGATCATTTGCATCTTAGCATGCCACACAGGAAAACCACTCCATGTAACCGATGTCCATCAATCACACAGAATGATATCCAATGTCGGACACACAGTCCATTTACAAGTCCGTTTTGGGTCTGAACGAAACCGGAGGCACCTTGTACCTCGCTTATCCATCGATCTCCAAGTACGTCTGGACGACCACAAACTGATTCCCTCCTCTTGGGTGTACGGCCCAATCAAGATCATCAGTAATCACCCAAACAACGTGAAGACCTCCGGTCTTCGACCACCGTCTTCATCCTCGACTTATCGTCGTATCAGATATTCAGAATGGGATAAACCCGGTCGTTCCGAATAACTCGCGTATATAATAAACAAGTGTTACCCAAACACAGCATACGCCTCATTCCAATTCATCAGTCACTAACCGTAAATTAATCAAGAGAATAATTCCCCAAATATTAACCACGAAGGCCGAAACCAACATCAGATCAATACCCGGGAAACCATTCTGCTTAGCTAACGTACAGTTAGTTTCTAATTTCACATTCTTAGGGAAAGGTTCCCATTAATTTTATCAAAGATAAATTCCTTAAATTTATTCTTTAATCTTCTTTTGAATATCAATTCAACTAGTTGGGATTAATGAACCTTACTGAAGTAATTATTTGTTTTAATTTCCCAATCCCAACCTATTCATCCCATGAAGTAAAACTGGTCATACTTCATATCTAACACCACGGTGTTATCGGTAAATTCAATTACCATTTCACGTTCAAATATAATTAAAGATTTAACTATCGCCTCGAGAAAAACTAGTGATACTCCATCCTCGATCGTTTCAATCTAATTAAAGATTCATTAAAACTCCACTTGGTTTTTGTAATAACCCGGAAATCTGGGCCAATTTAAAATTTTTATTTTGGCAATTTTAGCGAATTTTGAATATTTAAAATGAATTATTTTAAATAATATCGACGAGAAATTTATTTTGAATATAATTCGAACATATATATTATATAGATCGTCGTTAGAATATAAATATTTATTTATATATAAAAGGAATTGAAAATGGTGCGGTAGTTCGATAATTCGATTTCAAACTTCAAATGAATGTACAGGATTCAAAATAAACCGGATTTTAGTGGAACCAAAAATATTTGAATCTAATTGATAATATCTTTCCAACAAATCCGAAAAATAAAAATTTCATAGCGGGAATCAAAAGATATGTCCAGTTGAAAATTCTGAATAGTCGCTATGGAATTCAGGCCCTTAAAAATGGAAATTTTGCAAACGACCAGTTTCAGTTGATTTTAATCGACTGGAAAATGGCCATTTTTCAAACAGTCTCAGAATTTGGCGAAATTAGTTTTGTTAGGATCGTATCATCAATACGAAGTTAGAAAATATTTTTTTGGAATTTTTCGAGTTAGTATGTGACCCCGGTAAATTGAAATGCGTGTTCAAATTCAATATATAGAGTTATATTTTGATTTTGACGAAAACTGATCGAAACGGCCAAACTGGCATACGATACATATCCTATTGTGTTCAGAATGGGGGTAATTAGCTATGGACAACAGTCGGTGGGTTCGATTCTGAGTTCGAAAGAAAAAGTTGCTTTTTAGTGGATTAAAATAAAATAAATAAATAATATAATTTCCTTTCCTTCTCTCTCTCTCTCTCCTATACACCGTCAACCCCCCCTTCTTTGTTATCTTCAAATCAGGAAAACAAAACCCTCCAGCAGCCGACCGCGCACCCCCCTGCAAAGCCGCCGCGCACCCCCCTCCTTCTGCGGCCGCGCGCGACCCCCTTGCTGCCGACTGCGAAACCCCCCCTCTCTGTTGCGATGCGCGACCCCACCCCCTCTCTTCCACCTGCGAAACCACCCCCTCTGCCTCCATCTCCTCCCCTCCAATCCGCCCTGAGGAGCCTCCCCGCCACCTCAGCAACTCTGGTGCTACATCTTTACCCTCCTCGCCACGTGCTGCAAGTTCTTCCATTTATTTTATCTTCATTTATTTATTAAAAATCAGTTTTGTTTTTATTGAATAAAAAGATTTGATTTTTATAAGGGAAAGATTATATTTTTCTATATGAAAAGATTACATTTTTATAAAAGAAAAGATTAGATTTTTATATATTGAATAGCGAAGTAAAAATTCGAATTTTATATATTGAATAGCGAAGTAAAAATTCGATTTTTATATATTGAATAGCGAAGTAAAAATTCAATTTTTATATATTGAATAGCGAAGTAAAAATTCGATTTTTATATATTGAATAGCGAAGTAAAAATTCGATTTTTATATATTGAATAGCGATGTAAAAAAATCAATTTTTATATATTGAATAGCGAAGTAAAAATTCGATTTTTATATATTGAATAGCGAAGTAAAAATTCGATTTTATATATTGAATAGCGAAGTAAAAATGTGATTTTTACATATGTAGAAAATACGGGCAAAGAAAGTGACAAAGGGCGAGTGGCGAAGATTTTCTACAAAGAAGAGTCGTGGCGTTGGATTAGCTATTCTGTGAGAACTCCTCACCTTTTATTTAATTTTCTAGTTGAAATATATACTAGGATGCAGACGGTGTTTAGTAGCACCCGACACCCGTCGTCCACAGACCATGGACGGCTTGTATGCTTGGTTGTTTGATTTCGATGTGTAGTTGATTGAGTTATGTGATGTGAAATAAAATAAAATATTTATATAGTTAAAAATATTTTATAGTTAAAAATAGAATTTTTAACGTGTATATGAAATGAAATAAAAATAAACAAATCGGACGATTTGTTTATATACACACATTTGACTGATATTGATTGGGATGATAAATTTTACACATCGCCCAACTGCACAAATAAAATTTGTGTTTGATTGTTTGAAACCCCACACGGGTATTGGGATGACATTTGACGTACACTAATCCCGATTGTTTAGTTGTATGTCGATCGATTGATTGACAGACTGTTATGAGCATTAAATATTTATATTTGATGCTTATACAGTGTAGAATGCAGTTTGAATGATGGTTGACTATTCATCGTTGTTATTGTATACATGTGTTGTAGAAAATCCATACAATTAACATTATATGGTAATTGATTGGGCCTCATTCCAGTTTTGAAAAAGAAATATTTGAAATAGAAATATTTGAAAATAGAAATATTTGAAATAGAAATATTTGAAAATAGAAATATTTGAAATAGAAATATTTGAAAAAGAAATATTTGAAATAGAATATTTAAAAATAGAAATATATGAAGCTGCGTTGATAGATTGACGCCATTTTGACATGAACGATATTTATATCGATTTTATTCAAATTGAAGTGAATATTAAAGTGAATTGAAATTCGAATTTAATTGATTTGAAATTCGAAATGAACTGAAATGATTTGAAATTGAAATAGAATTGAAATCGTTTTGAAATGAATTCGAATTGAATTCGAATTGAATTGAAATAGAATTGAAATCGTTTTGAAATGAATTCGAATTAAATGGAAATAGAATTGAAATCGTTTTGAAATGAATTCGAATTAAATTGAAATAGAATTGAATACATTTTGAAATGAATTCGAATTAAATGGAAATAGAATTGAAATCGTTTTGAAATGAATTTGAATTGAAATCGAATAGAAATGAAGTTGAATTGAAATTGAATTAATTTGAAATTCAAATTGAATGGAAAACGAATTGAAATTAAATTAAAAATCGTTTTGAAAAGGAAATCGACGAAGTATATATTATATATATATAATATAATGGCCTGAATAGAACGCGCCGCGCCGCGGCAGTTCGTGAATTTCGACCATTGACTTCGAATGGATATTGCGGGAGATCCGACCGTCGGATTCTGCTAAAACCGGAACCATTGGGTTCGTATCAAAAAGAGCTTTCTAATGAATATTGGAAATTTGAAATCTAATGGTTGGATTTGGAATTATGTCCAAATCAAATTTGAAAAAGGTCGCTCTAAGTGCAGTTCGATGGCCGTTGATGGAAATCGACTGTACGGGCCTTGATAAAATTATTAAAAATAGTAATAATTTGTGCAAAATCATAAGAAATGATTTGTGAAGAATTGGGATGAAAAAATCCAGATTAGAAAAGATAAAAATAGATTTTTATCGAAATGAACTAGCTTTGAACTAGAGTAGCAATTTATTTATTTTCTTAAAAATAAATAAATTGGATTTGAAAATGGTTTTGAAAATAACCAGAATTTCCAATAATTGAATTGGATTGGATTTGAATCGAAATTGTCTGTGGAATATTTCGATGTTGGATTACGTGATGATACAGGTATTGTTAGGTGAATTTGAAAGATATATTTATATCGTTATTTCCAATATAATATTTGTTAGTCGTAGAATTTGATGTTGAACATAAGCCGATATATCTTCGATTCAGAGCCTTGTATTATATATCAAATGTGATTTGGGTTTGTCATGAATGGTGTCTTCATTAACACTGTTCTTAAACCCAGTTGAGAAAAGATTAAATCTTTTTATTTAGATTTAATGAAGTGTACCAATTAAGTAATATTTAATTGGAATTGAATTGGTATTGTTTTTCGGGTTTATCGTGAACCGTGTTTTAAATAACACTTGTTCTTTAACCCGATAATTAATGGAATGTGATTTTGGGTTTATCGTGAACTGTGTTTTAAATGACACTGATTCTTTGACCCAGTTAATGATTAAAACTAAGTGGAGTTTTAATGAATCTTTAATTAGATTGAAAAGGTGTTAGAATGGAGTATCACCAGTTTTACTCCAGGCGATAGTTAAATCTTTAATTAGATTTGAACGTGAAATGGTAATTGAATTTACCGATAACACCGTGGTGTTAGATATGAAGTATTACCAGTTTTACATCATGGGATGAATAGGTGGGTATTGGGAAATGAAATAAATGATTATTCCGGTGTGATTCGCTAATCCCGACTAGTTTGAATTGATATTCAAAGTAGGTTAAAGAATAAATTTAAAGAATTTATCTTTGATAAAATTAATGGGAACTTTTCCCAAAATATAGGAATATTGAAATAAAAGAATATTCTGAATTGGAATGAGGCGTATGTTGTGTTTGTGTAACACTTATTTAAAAAATACGCGAGTTATTCGGAAAGACCGGGTTTATCCCATTCTGAATAACTGATACGACGATAAGTCGAAGATGAAGACGGTGGTCGAAGACTGGAGGTCTTCACGTCGTTTGGATAATTACTGATGATCTTGATTGGCCTGTACACCCAAGAAGATGGAAACAGTTGGTGATCGTCCAAACGTACTTGGAGATTGATGGATATGCGGGGTACTAGGTGCCTCCGGTTTCGTTCAGACCCAGAACGAACTTGTAAATGGACTGTGTGTCTGACATTGGATTTTAGTCTGTGTGATTGATTTCTATTAAAGATATATCTGTTTGGCAGCGGAAAATTTATTCTCTTGCTTAACTCCCTTCTCTGAGATGTACGAGCTCAGGGGTTATATATTGATGGATATCAAACGCATGGAGTGAATGGCCTGTGTGGCACGCCTAAGTGGCAATTGATCAAGGCTTATGTTGAAAAGCAAAGTCTTATGGTTGATGATCAAAGCACGTCCTGTGTGGCATAGCTTTGTGTTACGTGAATTCGCGAGCCTCACACCCCGGTTGTGAACCAGAAATGGGAGAGGACATCAGGGAGGGCATTCGTTTCCTTCTAGCTAGGTTGGTGTCAGTGACCTACCAGCCCTAACATTTATATACTTTTCACCTGTGTGGTTGTTGCTGTTGCGAGGCGCCTCGGTTAGATCGGATGATCCGGGTCCGATGGAGTCATTCGTTGGCTCATTTACACCCCAAAGGGTGGTGAAACGCAGTGTTCAGGCATAATAATCCACATCGGTAGACCGACCCTGACGATCCAAGGGCAGTTGCGGCTGTTCCTGAGGGGCGGGCTAGAGCGTCTCGAATCGGTTGAGGACTATCTTTTGCCTCGGTTCATAGATGGAAATCCAACTTCCAAATACGTGACATTTGCAGTTTTGATTGTAGAGCCTAGTATGGCGACATGATATATGGTACCCATGCCGCGTATGATTGATACTTATGATTTGAAGTTGTTTTATACACTATACACTTACAGTAATAATAAATGCAAGCAGTCTTGGCTATTATAAGGTAAAAACCCTATCCTCCGGCTTGCGTTGCATTGTGTGATGGGAACTGGGTCTTATAATAGCTTAATTTTTCTTTATTTAGCATTTCGCTGTTTGTTTATGCACTGGTATTCTTGGGAGGAAACTCGTTCCGTGTTATACGGCGTAGTCCCTTGATTTGCCTAACTTTCAAAATAAAGATTAATAACTGTTTTAGTTCTCACACCAGTCCCATGACTGACCTGGAGTTTATTGTTTTAACTTAAACTCTGGGTGCCCTTATTTTGACACGGGCAGCTAGTAGTTTTGGTTTTGCAGATTTATATTCACAGGATCCTGGTTTACAGCTGGAACGATATCCGGAAAGCTTTGTATCCGTATATCTCCTTCATTTGTGTATTGTATTATTTTCCACTGCTATATAATTTTTTGTAGTCTCTGATATTTCTGTGTAATATTTATTCATTTATACTCTGTATATTCTTGTAAACTGATGTATTGTTGTAATAACAATGAAATGTTCTCCCGTCCGCGTTCTGATTTTTCTTGTCCTCACAGTAATTCGTTCTTTCTCTTCCTTTCGGAGACCGGGGAAGTTCGGGTTGCTTCAGTTTGGTATCAGAGCTTTGGTTTACAAAGCTCAGAGTACAGGACACATTGGAACCATACGAAAGAATTCATCGGATCTTGGATTAGTAACATCCGATGAGAATGACTCTTTAGAGATGGGATCAGTAGTATCCTAGAACGAGAGTGAAGAGTATATTTTTAAAGTGAAAACAATCTTTGTTTTGAAAATTTAAATCAACTATTCGTATTTTTTTATTTATTTATATTGATGTGGACAATCCAGTATATATAGATTTTGCAAATACGTCTGATCCGCGTGTATTCAAAGTTTTGATATATTGGGTAGATATAGAATCACATTCTAGTCGCCCGGAGAGAATTCTGATGACTGATGCATCATCATTAGAATTTATGTTCGAGTGACGAAAGTGAGATTTCTATATATTTCCTATTGACTGGTGTGAGAACCAAAATTAGATAGGGCTTATTGTTGCGATTTTGCATCAAAAATCTGATTTTTGACTATATATCAAAGTTATGAATTTGAAATGATAATTCAACTAATTGATTTCTGGTTGTGTTGTTTGTTTATTGTTTGATTAATTAAATGTTGAACCATATAGCCAATCTGAACCAAATAGTGAATTGTATAGAAAATTTGTCGCATTTGTAGGCATATGCATGTACTTACATTGAGCAGGTCATATCAAGGAGGCTAGGGCATAAGAATAAAATTGTTTGCCCGACAAATAGGTACATGTTTACCATAATTTACTGTTTTGTTTGGGCGATGATGATTTTATGAGCCGATTGACTAGCCGCTTGGCTTTTTCTTTTTCTTTTTGAGATCTGAAGGCCTGTATGGAAATTTCGGGATTTTCCTGTGCTCCCGGTGCAGGGGAGTTTATGGCGAAATTTTTCGGAAATTTAGGGTGTTAGCCAAATTTTTGAAAAATTTGAAAAGTTCTTAGAAACTGAAAAGTTGAAGAACTTAAGCCGTAATCAAAATAACGAAAGTTGAGTTGATTTGTGAAACAACTTTCGACTTCGTTCCTTTTCAGGGACGAAAAGTTTTAAGTGGGGGAGATTGTAATAACCCGGAAATCTGGGCCAATTTAAAATTTTTATTTTGGCAATTTTAGCGAATTTGAATATTTAAAATGAATTATTTTAAATAATATCGACGAGAAATTTATTTTGAATATAATTCGAATGTATATATTATATAGATCGTCATTAGAATATAAATATTTATTTATATATAAAAGGAATTGAAAATGGCGCGGTAGTTCGATAATTCGATTTCAAACTTCAAATGAATGTACACGATTCAAAATAAACCGGATTTTAGTGAAACCAAAAATATTTTAATCTAATTGATAATATCTTTCCAAAGAATCCGAAAAATCAAAATTTCATAGCGGGAATCAAAAGATATGTCCAGTTGAAAATTCTGAATAGTCGCTATGGAATTCAGGCCCTTAAAAATGGAAATTTTGCAAACGACCTCGGATTTCGACGAAACCACTTTTGTTGGAACCGTGATGTCAAGTTATTGCTAGGTTTCAAATTTCATAATTTTTCGAATCAATATGTGAGTGTGGCAAAGGAAAACGCGTTGACCAGTTTCAGTTGATTTTAATCGACCGGAAAATGGCCATTTTTCAAACGGTCCCAGAATTTGGCAAAATTAGTTTTTTAGTACCGTATCGTCAATACGAAGCTAGAAAATATTTTTCTGGAATTTTTCGAGTTAGTAAGTGACCCCGGTAAATTGAAATGCGTGTTCAAATTCAATATATAGAGTTATATTTTGATTTTGACGAAAACTGATCGAAACGGCCAAACTGGCTTACGATACATATCCCATTGTGTTCGGAATGGGGGTAATTAGCTATGGTTAACAGTCGGTGGGTTCGATTCTGAGTTTCAAAAGAAAAAGTTGCTTTTTAGTGGAATAAAATAAAATAAATAATATAATTTCCTTTCCTCCTCTCTCTCCTATACACGGTCAAAACCCCCCTTCTTCGTTATCTTCAAATCAGGAAAAAAAACCTCCAGCAGCCGACCGCGCATCCCCCCCCCCCCCCCCGCCAAGCCGCCTTTCACCCCCACCTTCTACGGCCGCGCGCGACCCCCTCCCCTTGCTGCCGACTACGAACCACCCCCTCTCTGTTGCGATGCACGACCCCCCCCTCTTCCGCTTGCGAAACCCCCCCTCTGCCTTTATCTCCTCCCCTCCAATCCGCCCTGAGGAGCCTCCCCGCCACCTCAGCAACTCCGGTGCTACATCTTTACCCTCCTCGCCACGTGCTGTAAGTTCTTCCATTTATTTATTAAAAATCAGTTTTATTTTTATTGAATAAAAAGTTTTGATTTTTATAAGGGAAAGATTATATTTTTCTATATGAAAAGACTACATTTTTATAAAAGAAAAGATTAGATTTTTATATATTGAATAGCGAAGTAAAAATTCGATTTTTATATATTGAATAGCGAAGTAAAAATTCGATTTGTATATATTGAATAGCGAAGTAAAAATTTGATTTTTACATATTGAATAGCGAAGTAAAAATTCGATTTTTATATATTGAATAGCGAAGTAAAAATTCGATTTTTATATATTGAATAGCGAAGTAAAAAATTCGATTTTTATATATTGAATAGCGAAGTAAAAATTCGATTTTTATATATTGAATAGCGAAGTAAAAATTCGATTTTATATATTGAATAGCGAAGTAAAAATGTGATTTTTACATATGTAGAGAATACGGGCAAAGAAAGTGACAAAGGGCGAGTGGCGAAGATTTTCTACAAAGAAGAGTTGTGGCGTTGGATTAGCTATTGTGTGAGAACTCCTCACCTTTTATTTAATTTTCTAGTTGAAATATATACTAGGATGCAGACGGTGTTTAGTAGCACCCGACACCCGTCGTCCACAGACCATGGACGGCTTGTATGCTTGGTTGTTTGATTTCGATGTGTAGTTGATTAAGTTATGTGATGTGAAATAAAATAAAATATTTATATAGTTAAAAATAGAATTTTTAACGTGTATATGAAATGAAATAAAAATAAACAAATCGAACGATTTGTTTATAAACACACATTTGACTGATATTGATTGGGATGATAAATTTTACACATCGCCCAACTGCACAAATAAAATCTGTGTTTGATTGTTTGAAACACCACACGGGTATTGGGATGATATTTTACGTACACTAATTCCGATTGTTTAGTTGTATGTCGATCGATTGATTGACAGACTGTTATGAGCATTAAATATTTATATTTGATGCTTATACAGTGTAGAATGCACTTTGGATGATGGTTGATTATTCATCGTTGTTATTGTATACATTTGTTGTAGAAAATCCATACAATTAACATTATATGGTAATTGATTGGGCCTCATTCCAGTTTTGAAAAAGAAATATTTGAAAATAGAAATATTTGAAATAGAAATATTTGAAAATAGAAATATTTGAAATAGAAATATTTGAAAAAGAAATATTTGAAATAGAATATTTGAAAATAGAAATATATGAAGCCGCGTTGATAGATTGACGCCATTTTGACGTGAACGATATTTATATCGATTTTATTCAAATTGAAGTGAATATTAAAGTGAATTGAAATTTGAATTTAATTGAATTGATTTGAAATTCGAAATGAACTGAAATGATTTGAAATTGAAATAGAATTGAAATCGTTTTGAAATGAATTCGAATTAAATCTAAATAGAATTGAAATCGTTTTGAAATGAATTCGAATTAAATGAAAATAGAGTTGAAATCATTTTGAAATGAATTCGAATTAGATTGAAATAGAATTGAAATCATTTTGAAATGAATTCGAATTAAATGGAAATAGAATTGAAATCGTTTTGAAATGAATTCGAATTGAAATCGAATAGAAATGAAGTTGAATTGAAATTAAATTAATTTGAAATTCAAATTGAATGGAAAACGAATCGAAATTGAATTAAAAATCGTTTTGAAAAGGAAATCGATGAAGTATATATTATATATATATATAATATAATGGCCTGAATAGAACGCGCCGCGCCGCGCCGCGGCAGTTCGTGAATTTCGACCATTGACTTCGAATGGATATTGCGGGAGATCCGACCGTCGGATTCTCCTAAAACCGGAACCGTTAGGTTCGTATCGAAAAGAGCTTTCTAATGAATATTGGAAATTTGAAATCTAACGGTTGGATTTGGAATTATGTCGAAATCAAATTTGATAAAGGTCGCTGTAAGTGCAGTTCGATGGCCGTTGATGGAAATCGACTGTACGGGCCTTGATAAAATTATTAAAAATAGTAATAATTTGTGTAAAATCATAAGAAATGATTTGTGAAGAATTGGGATGAAAAACTCCAGATTTGAAAAGATAAAAATAGATTTTTATCGAAATGAACTAGCTTTGAACTAGAGTAGCAATTTATTTATTTTCTTAAAAAAAAAATGTGATTTGAAAATGGTTTTGAAAATAACCAGAATTTCCAATAATTGAATAGGATTGGATTTGAATCGAAATTGTCTGTGGAATATTTCGATGTTGGATTTCGTGATGATACAGGTATTGTTAGGGGAATTTGAAAGATATATTTATATCGTTATTTCCAATACGATATTTGTTAGTCGTAGAATTTGATGTTGAACATAAGCCGATATATCTTCGATTCAGAGCCTTGTATTTAATATCAAATGTGATTTGGGTTTGTCGTGAATGGTGTCTTCATTAACACTATTCATAAACACAGTTGAGAAAAGATTAAATCTTTTTATTTAGATTTATGAAGTGTACCAATAAAGTAATATTTAATTGGAATTGAATTGATATTGATTTTCGGGTTTATCGTGAACCGTGTTTTAAATAACACTTGTTCTTTAACCCGATAATTAATGGAATGTGATTTTGGGTTTATCGTGAACTGTGTTTTAAATGACACTGATTCTTTGACTCTGCCAAAGATTAAAACTAAGTGGAGTTTTAATGAATCTTTAATTAGATTGAAAAGGTGTTAGAATGGAGTATCACCAGTTTTACTCCAGGCGATAGTTAAATCTTTAATTAGATTTGAACGTGAAATGGTAATTGAATTTACCGATAACACTGTGGTGTTAGATATGAAGTATTAACAGTTTTACTTCATGGAATGAATAGGTGGGGATTGGGAAATGAAATAAATGATTATTCCGGTGTGATTCGCTAATCCCGACTAGTTTGAATTGATATTCAAAGTAGGTTAAAGAATAAATTTAAAGAATTTATCTTTGATAAAATTAATGGGAACTTTTCCCAAAGTATAGGAATATTGGAATAAAAGAGTATTCTGAATTCGAATGAGGCGTATGTTGTGTTTGTGTAACACTTATTTAAAATATATGCGAGTTATTCGGAAAGACCGGGTTTATCCCATTCTGAATAACTGATACGACGATAAGTCGAAGATGAAGACGGTGGTCGAAGACCGGAGGTCTTCACGTCGTTTGGATAATTACTGATGATCTTGATTGGGTTGTACACCCAAGAAGATGGAAACAGTTGGTGATCGTCCAGACGTACTTGGAGATTGATGGATATGCGGGGTACTAGGTGCCTCCGGTTTCGTTCAGACCCAGAACGAACTTGTAAATGGACTGTGTGTCTGACATTGGATTTTAGTCTATGTGATTTATTTCTATTAAATATATATCTGTTTGGCGGCGGAAAATTTATTCTCTTGCTTAACGCTCTTCTCTGAGATGTACGAGCTCAGGGGTTATATATTGATGGATATCAAACGCATGGAGTGAATGGCCTGTGTGGCACGCCTAAGTGGCAATTGATCAAGGCTTCTGTTGAAAAGCAAAGTCTTGTGGTTGATGATCAAAGCATGGCCTGTGTGGCGTAGCTTTGTGTAACGTGAATTCGCGAGCCTCACACCCCGGTTGTGAACCAGAAACGGGAGAGGACATCAGGGAGGGCATGCGTTTCCTTCTAGCTAGGATGGTGTCAGTGACCTACCAGCCCTGACATTTATATAGTTTTCACCTGTGTGGTTGTTGCTGTTGCGAGGCGCCTCGGTTAGATCGGACGATCCGGGTACGATGGAGTCATTCGTTGGCTCATTTACACCCCAAAGGGAGGGGAAACGCATTGTTCAGGCATAATAATCCACATCGGTGGACCGGCCCTGAAGATCCAAGGGGCAGTTGCGGTTGTTCCTGAGGGGCGGGCTAGAGCGTCTCGAATTGGTTGAGGACTATCTTTTGCCTCGGTTCATAGATGGAAATCCAACTTCCAAATACGTGACATTTGCGGTTTTGATTGTTGAGCCTAGTATGGCGACATGATATATGGTACCCATGCCGCCTATGATTGATACTTATGATTTGAAGTTGTTTTATACACTATACACTTATAGTAATAATAAATGATTTGTTTTAAATGTATCAAGCATTCTTGGCTATTATAAGGTAAAAAACCCTATCCTCCGGCTTGCGCTGCATTGTGTGATGGGAACTGGGTCTTATAATAGCTTCATTTTTCTTTATTTAGCATTGTGTTGTTTGTTTATGCACTGGTATTCTTGGGAGGAAACCCGTTCCGTGTTATACAGCGTGGTCCCTTGATTTGCCTAACTTTCAAAATAAAGATTAATAACTGTTTTAGTTCTCACACCAGTCCCATGACTGACCTGAAGTTTATTGTTTTAACCTAAACTCTGGGTGCCCTTATTTTGACACGGGAAGCTAGTAGTTTTGGTTTTGCAGATTTATATTCACAGGATCCTGGTTTACAGCTGGAACGATATCTGTAAAGCTTTGTATCCGTATATCTCCTTCAGTTGTGTATTGTATTATTTTCCGCAGCTATGTAATTTATTGTAATCTCTGATATTTCTGTGTAATATTTATTCATTTATACTCTGTATATTCTTGTAATCTGATGTATTGTTGTAATAACAATAAAATGTTCTCCCGTCTGCGTTCTGATTTGTCTTGTCCTCATAGTAATTCGTTCTTTCTCTTCCCTTTAGAGACCGGGGAAGTTCAGGTCGCTTCAATTTTAATCTTTAACTGGGTTAAAGAACTGATGTCATTTAAAACACGGTTCACGATAAACCCACATCACATTCCATTCTATCAGCTTTTAACCGTAAATTAGCAAGTGAATAATTCCCTAAGTATTAACCTCGAAGGCCGAAACCAACATCAGATCAATACCCAGGAAACCATTCAACTTAACTAATCTCCAGTTAGTTTCTAATTTTCTTAACTCCTTTTGGGGCTAAGAACAATATTATTGAAGATACCATTCACGACAACCCAAAATCATGTTCCATTAATTATCGGGTTAAAGAACAAGTGTTATTTAAAACACTGTTCACGATAAACCCACAAATCAATACCAATTCAATTCCAGTTAAATATTATTTAATTGGTACACTTCATTATATCTAAATAAAAAGATTTAATCTTTTTCTCAACTGGGTTTAAGAACAGTGTTAATGAAGACACCATTCACGACAAACCCAAATCACATTTGATATTAAATACAAGGCTCTGAATAGAAAATATACTGGCTTATATTCAATATCAAATTCTACGACTAACAAATATCGTATTGGAAATAACGATATTAATATATCTTTCAAATTCCCATATCGATATCTGTATCATCACGAAATCCAACATCGAAATATTCCGATGACCATTTCGATTCAAATGCATTCCAATCCATATATTGGAAATTCTGGTTATTTTTAAAACCATTTCAAATCCAATTTATTTATTTTAAAAATAAATAAATTATTATTCTAGTTCAAAACTAGTTCATTTCGATAAAAATCTATTTTTATCTTTTCAAATATGGATTTTTTCATCCCAATTCTTCACAAATCATTTCTTATGATTTTACACAAATTATTACTATTTTTAATAATTTTATCAAGGCCCGTACAGTCGATTTCCATCAACGGCCATCGAACTGCACTTACCACAACCTTTTTCAAATTTGATTTGGACATAATTCTGAATCCAACCGTTAGATTTCAAATCTCTAATATTCATTAGAAAGTTCTTTTCGTTACGAACCCAACGGTTCCGGTTTTAGGAGAATCCGACGGTCGGATCACCCGCAATATTCATTCGAAGTTAATGGTCGAAATTCGCGAACTGCCGCGGCGCATTCTATTAAGGCCATTATATATATATAATATATATTATTTATACTTCGTCGATTTCCTTTCAAAACGTATTTTATAAATCGTTTTAAATTCGTTTTCAAAACGATTTCAACTTCAATTCAAATTCAAATCTAGATTGAATTTTTCAATATAAATTCTTTTAAATTTCATTTCAAATCGATTTCAATTCAAATTGATTTCAATTTAATTCGAATTTCAAATCGTTTCAATTTAATTCGAATTTCAAATCTATTCAATTTAATTCGAATTTCAATTCATTTCAATTTAATTCAAATTTCAAATCATTTCAATTCATTTCGAATTTCAAATCTATTCAATTTAATTCGAATTTCAATTCATTTCAATTTAATTCAAATTTCATTTCAAAATATTCGATTTTGAAATCACTTTTCAATATTCATTGAAAGATGAATAAAATCGATATAATTATCGTTTACGTCAAAATGGCGCAAATCTAATCAACACTGCTTCATATATTTCTATTTTCAAAGATTCTATTTCAAATATTTCGTTTTCAAATATTTCTATTTCAAATATTTCTATTCAAATATTCTATTTCAAATATTCTATTTCAAAAGTGGAATGAGGCCCAATCAATTACCATAGATTTTATTTCTATGGATTTCCATACAACGCATGTATATATCAACAATGACAAATAATCAACCATCATCCAAAGTGCATTCTACACTGTATAAGCATCAAATATAAATATTCAACGCTTATAACAGTCTTTCAATCAATCGATCGACATACAACTAATTATTGGGATTAGTGTATGTCATTTATCATCCCAATACCCATGTGGGGATTCAAACAATCAAACACAGATTTTATTTGTGCAGTTGGGCGATGTGTAAAATTTATCGTCCCAATCAATATCAGTCAAATGTGTGTATATAAACAGATCGTTCGATTTGCTTATATTAATTTACTTCCTTTCATATACACGTTAAAATTTCTATTCTTAACTATAAAAATATCTTTATTCCATTCCACATCACACAATCAACTACACATCAAAATCAAATAAACAAACAAGCCGTCCATGGTATGTGGACGACGGGTGTCGGGTGCTACTAAACACCGTCTGCATCCTAGTATATATTTCAACTAGAAAATAAACTAAAGGTGAGGAGTTCTCACCTTGGGGTTCCACCCCGCCATTTCATTATTGAATTTTTGAACCGTTTGAATCCTTTTTTGATTTCAATCCGTTCCATCTCAATTCTTTTCACGCTGTTCACATTAAAAATCAAATTTTTATTTCACTTTCTTATATATAAAAATCGAATTTTTATCTTCACGACACATATAAAAATTATATTTTTATCCTTTCTCTAATATAACAATTATACTTTTATCCTTTCTCTAATATAAAAATTATATTTTCATTTCAAATCTCCATACACGAAAATCGTGTTTTTATTTCGCTATTCATATCATAAAAATCACATTTTTATGTTGTTAAAAATCACATCTTTAGGTGGTTAAAAAAATCTTTAGGTGGTCAAAAATCAAATCTTTACACATAGAAAAATCTAATCTTTTGTATGCTATTCATATAAAAACTGATTTCTAAAATTAATGCTTTTTATATATAAAAATTGATTTTATACTATATTTCATATAAATATAAACTAATTTTAAAATGTTTTATAATTAAAATAAAATCAGTTTTTAACACCATGCTTTATATTTTAATAATTCAGATCCTAATCTAGGAGAGAAAAAACCGAAAAGGAAATTCAATAGAATAAAATAAAATAAAACTTACTGATTTTTGGATGAGGGGGGTTGGCTTCACCGGAGTCTGGTGGTGGGCCCTCGACATGGAGCAAGTGGCCAGGAGGGGGCGGGGGAGCTCGGGCAATGGCAGTGGCGTTCTTGGATTGGGCGTGGGGTTGTTCGAGAAGGGAGAGAAGGATATAGGCGCGAGAGAGAGAGGCAATCGGAGGTGGGGGCGAGGTACAGGCGGTGGCGGCGGCGGCGACATTTGGTAGCGCGGTGATGGGCGGCCTCAACATCGACAAGGTTTCCCTTTTTTTTATTCTAGATCAGGATGAATACGATGAAGGGAGGAAGAGAAAACGGGGGGCCATCCAATTTATATAATTAATATACTAATTTATTATTATTTTTCCATAAAGAAGTTGACTTTGTATATGAACCCCAAACGAGACCCAACGACTGTCGCCCGTAGCTAATTACCCTTATTCCGAACACAATGGGATATGTTTTGTAACCCAGTTCGGCTGTTATGATTAGTTTTCTCTTGAATTAAAATATAAATCTATATATATTCAATTCGAACGTACATTTCGATTTACCGGGGCCACATACGGACTCTAAAAATTCCCAATTTTTTTTTCTAGCTTCATATTGACGATACTGTCCCAAAAAATTGATTTCGTCAAATTCTTAGACCGTTTGAAAAATGGCCATTTTCCAATCGATTAAAATCACTAAAACTGGTCAAATGCGTTACCTTTTCCACGCTCACATATTGATTCGAAAAATTACAAATTTTGAAACTTAGCAATAACTCTACATCCCGGATCCAACAAAAGTGGTTTCGTCGAAATCCGAGGTCGTTTGCAAAATGGCCATTTTTAAGGGCCGAAATTCCATAGCGACTATTTTGAATTTTCAACTGGACATATCTTTTGATTCCCGCTATGAAATTTTGAATTTTCGGGTTCGTTGGAAAGATATTCTCAAATAGATTCAAATATATTTGGTTTCTCCAAAATTCGGTTTATTTTGCACCTGGTATGTTCAATTGAAATTTGAAATCGAATTATCGAACTACCGCGCCATTTTCAATTCCTTTTATAATTATAAATAAATATTTATATTCTAACGATGACGTATATAAATATATACGTTCTAATTCTATTCAAAATAAATTTTTCGTCGTTATTATTTAAAATAATTCATTTTAAATAATCAAAATTCGCTAAAATTGCCAAAGTAAAAATTTTAAATTGGCTCGGATTTCCGGGTTATTACAATCTCCCCCACTTAAAACTTTTCATCCCCGAGTGGAACGAAGCCGAAAGTTGTTTAACAAATCAACTCAACTTCCATTATTTTCATTATGGCTTAAGTTCTTCAACTTTTCAGTTTCTAAGAACTTTTCAAATTTTTCAAAAATATGGCTAACACCCTAAATTTTCGAAAAATTTCGCCATAACCTCCAATGCACCGGGGACTTCGGGATATTTCATATAGCCTCCCATGGCCTTCTTCAATCCAAAAGAAAAAGCCAAGCGGCTAGCCAATCGGCTCATAAAATCATCATCACACGAACAAAACAGTAAATTATAGTAAACACGTACCTATTTGTCGGGCAAACAATTTTATTCTTCTGCTCTGGCCTCCTTGCTATGACCTCTCCAATAGATATACATGTACTATGCATGCAAATGCGACTAATTTTCAATACAACTCACTATTTGATATAATTTGGCTAAACGTTCAACATTTAATTAATCACTATAATCAAACAACACAACCAGCAATCAATTAGTTGATTAACGTTTCAAATTCATAACTTTGATATATAGTCAAAAATCGGATTTTTAATGCCAAATCACAACAATAAACCCTATCTAATTTTGGTTCTCACACCAGTCTAATGGAAATATATAGATATCACACCTTCAAAACTTGAATACCAATTCTGATGATGTCTAGACTATCATCAGAATTGTCTCCTGGTGACTAGAGTGTGATTCTATATCTATCGAGTATATTAAAACTTCGAATATACGTTTGCAAAGCGTATATGCAAAATCTTTATATACTGGATTGTCCAAATCAATATAAAATAAATAATCAAATACGAATAATTGATTTAAATTTTCAAAACAAGATTTGTTTTCATTTTAAAGATATACTATTCACACTCGTTCTAGGATACTACTGATCCTATCTATGACGAGTCATTCCCAGTGGATATCACTAATTCAATTTCTGATGAATTCTTTCGTACGGTTCTAATGTGTCTTGTTCTCCAGCTCTGTAAACTAAAGCTCTGATACCATGATGAAACATCCCGAAATCCCCCTTATGGGAAATCACAGATTGAGTTGAGAACAAGCCACACCAGAACGCAGACAGAAGAACATTCCATTTCTTATTACAACAATTCCATCAGATTACAAGAATATACAGAGTATAAATCATATTACACATTATAAAATATCAGAGATTACAATACATTACATAGCAGCAAGTTATTTACAGATACAGAGCTTTCCGAGTATCGTTCCAGCTGTAAATCAGGATCCTGTGAATATAAATCTGCAAAACTAAAACTACTAGCTGCCCATGTCAAAATAAGGGCACCTAGAGTTTAGGTCAAAACAATAAACTCTAGGTCAGTCATGTGACTGGTGTGAGAACTAAAACAGTTATTAATCTTTATTTTAAAGTTAGGTAAATCAAGGGACCACGCCATATAACACGGAACGGGTTTCCTCCCAAGAACACCAGTGCATAAAACAAACAGCGCAATGCTAAATAAAGAAAAATGAAGCTATTATAAGACCTGTAACGACCCAGATTTTTGGTCAGTTTATTTTAAATATTTTATACCTTTTTAAATATTGAGTTGATAATAAAAATGAATTTTTATATTAAGTTATCGATTTAAAAACCAATTTCGACTTAATATCGAATATATTAAATTATCATAATACGAAATCAAAATATAATTGAATTTGAAGTTAAAGACTGAATCGAAACGGCGATCAATATAAATTATATATTGAATTACAACTCGGTAAATGTAGTTATTGGAAGTCGACTTATATGTTAAATCAAATTTAATTTAATCAATTATTTAAGTTGTTATCTCGTCTACATAGTCAAACTAAATTCCAGAATTTGTTCCGTGGAGTTCAGAATAGCAGTATAATTTAGAAATGTCGGTCGTTAAGTAAAAATAACAGTTCGGGATTGTGAATTAGGGACCAAAGGATATTCTATATAATTAGTTAAATATAAAATCAAAATAATAATAATATAAATATTACATCATCTCAGCTACTTATATCGGCCGACCTACTCTTGTTTTATTTTCCCTACCTCGAGCAGTGAAAATTGTCTCTCTGTTCAAAATCTAGGAAACAAGCTTTTAATGGCTGATACGTTTTGCTTCCTCGTTGCGTCTATAAAATAAGCCATATACCCTTCGTTATTTCCATTCTCGCAAGCCAACTAAAAGCATTTCATCCCTTCTTCCTCTATCTCATTTTCCAGTCATTCTTGAAATCGAAATCGAAGGTGGAAGCTTGTCTCGATCTGGCGCTCGCAAATCAGTGCGACTAGGTGGCTCGCGCTCGAGTTTGGGGAAGGAACGGAGTGCGATGTTTGTATTGGATTCTAATTATGGTCTCGAGCGTGACTGATGGTGGTTGTCCTACAGTAAGCCAAAGAGGGTTGTCGCGACTAATTTGAGGAAGTAGTGGGGAGTTCGGTCTGTGGATTTGAGGGATGATGGGGATCAAATTGGAAGTCGCGATGTGCACTAGGAGATCGATGATGTGGTAGAACGTGCTCGCGTTAGTGGTGTGTGAGTATTTCAGGAACTGTCGCTACCAGTAATGGGAAAATCAAAGTCGCGATAGTCTAGTATGGGGTCATCGATGTGGAGCTACTGTGCGGGTGGAGGTTGAAGTGCTCGAACAAGATGAACTAGGGTTCAGCATTGATTAATTGGGGAGGTGCTGTTTGTTATGAGTTTTGAGGAGGATCGACCGTAAGTTGTTCGACGAAATATCGATGTAGGATTGATTTTAGTTTTGGGACTATCCAGAGATTGGTTAATCAATTGGTTGAGTAAAGCGCGATAATAGTAAGGTATATTTCTTTTACAAATTTAAATATACGTAGAGTAATTTATTTAATTATGCAAATGGTTAATTTAAACGGATAGTCATTTAATCGTTAAGTAAAATCAAATTATTATAGCAGCAAATAGATTCGGCTGAAGACAATTCAAGTTGATTCGCTAGCCGCGTGATGCTAAATTTAATTGGATATTCGACAAACAGAAATTCAAGTGAGTAAATCTCACTCACCTTTTATTTATAATTATTTTTACTTCGTAAAAATAATTGTTGTTGCTTGTTTGGATTTTTCTGTTTGTTTTATATATATTAGTTATTTAGGCTATTATATATATATATTGGGTTGATTGATTGGTTGGATTCCCGTAGTCTCATTAGCGGATGCCTGCAGTTTCATAGCGGATGATTACCCTATACGCCCCACGCTATGATTAGTGGATGACCTTCTATACCGCGATATTCTGCCACGAAGCAGAATGGGTATTATTTATGTGCTAACATCTGTGGATGCAGGAAAACAGGTTGGAGGGATCCAACTGGATTCCTCAAAAATATATTATCTGTTTGTTGTTTGCTGATTTCATATATTCATATATGATGTGTTAAAAATAAAATGATTGAAAATTGGGTGATTTGATTGTTTAAATATCACTGGGCTAAGTGTTAATTTATATCGTGGAAGGATATTTTAGATTTAAAAGGGAAAATTCTATTTTTAAATAGAATTTGAATTTTAAATGGAAATAAAAATATAAACTTGTTTTTAAAAAAATAAAACAAGTAGTTTCTTTATAAACGAAGTTTATAAATAGTTCTTTTATAACGAAGTTATAAATGAAGTGAAAAGAATTATCATTTGATAATTCAGAAATAGAAATACAAGTGTGAAATTGGAATTTGAAATGAAATTTCAAAATAGGATTTGAAATGAAATTTTTAAATATATAACTCAAATGAATTTTGAGTATAACATTTGAATAGTAGAATTATAAAAGGAGTTTAAATATTTGAATTTTGAATAAAAGAAAAAGGAGATTGAATATTAGAAATTCAAATAGAAGTTCAAATAGAATTTGAATAGACGAGATTAGAATGAAAAATGGGATTTGAATTCAAGGGAATTGAAATAGAATTTGAATTCAAAGGAATTCAAATGGGATTGGAATAAAGGAAATTCAAAAACGGAATTTCAAATAAAAGAAAAATGTAATTTGAAATATTGGGAATTTCAAATAAGAGAAAATGGAATTTGAAACATTTAGAATTTCAAATAGAATTTAAATGGAGTTTGAATATTTGAATTTCAAATGGAGTTGGGATATTCGAGAATTCAAATAGACTTTAAATATAGGAATTTCAAACAAATTTGGAAATGGAGTTTAAATCCAGAATTGGAATTCAAGAGATATAAATCTAGAATTTGAATCCAAGGGATATAAATATAGAATTTGAATTCAAGAGAAATTTAAATATGGTATTTGAATTCAAAGTGAAGTTTAATATGAGATTTGAAATTCTAATAGAATGAAAATAGATTTGAATATAGAAATTTAAATGGAGATTGGAAATGGGATTTGAATAAGGGAAATTCAAATGTAGAATTTCAAAGTAGAACTTGAATTAAAACTTTGAAAATAGAATTTCAAATAGAACACGAAATAGAATTAACTATGGGATTTGAATATGGAATTCAAATGGAATTGAAACTATGGATTTGAATATATTAAAATCAGAATGGAGTTGAATTTCATTCAAATGAAGTTTAAAAGTTTATATATTTAAATATAATTAAAACGAACGCGCCGCAGCACTGCAGTTCGTAAATTGGCGACTCGAACTTCAATTGAGTATACCGGACTCAATTGAAGTCGGAATTCTTCGAAACAAGAAACGTCAGGACCGATTTGATAATAGTTTTCTAATAAAGGAGAAAAATCTGGATTTCGTCGTATATATTTTGAGTTATATCAAAATCAAATTTTCAGAAAAGCAGCGCCAGAATCGTTTTAAAACCATAATGGTTTATTTAATGTTATAAAAGGATTTTAAGCGAAAAAATCCGAATTGTCTATTTAGAAAATTTCAGAGTTGAGTTGTAAAATATATGCGAATTCAAGTTGTGTAAATGAATATGATTTTTGAAACAGAAACCAGATTTTGACTTATTGAATAGAATTAACTAAATTGAATTGAAATTAGTTAATGAGTTTTCGAAGGGATATTGGGGTTTGAATAAGTAAATTCGATTTGAAAATTTATATTCGAAGTCAAAAAGGAAACTAGAATTGAAATTGAAACGCAATTTGGTTATGAGCAAGTTAAATATTTTGTTTGAAAATGCTATGTTCAAACAAAGGAGTAAAATAGGCAAAATGGCCGATTTAAAGAATAAATGGGCGGAACTGAATTCAAACGATTAGATAGTGTTGAATTGAATTGAAAACAGGTGAACATGTGTTAGACAGGTACATGATGAAGTATATGAAGATTTTAATTTGTGTGCCCAACAAAAAGGTACATGTTTAATTCATATATGAGATTTTATGCGCCGTATCGGCAAGCCACTTGGCTTTTCCTTTTTTTCTTTTGATTGAGGAAGATACCGGGAAGCTATTTGAAATTTCCCGATGCTCCCGATACAGGGGAGGTTATGGCGAAATTTTCCGGAAATTTAAGGAGTTAGAATATTTTAAAGATATTTTTGATAGTTAGAAATCATTGTATCGACGTATAGAATTCGATAGGTAAATGAATACAAAAATCGAATATTGTAAACAAAAAGGGGAAATCTATAAATTAGAAATAGAAAGCGAACTTTATACATGTTTTAAAAATGAACAATTGGATTGTATAGTGTGTTTATTCGAGGTAAGTGGTTTTGCCGTTTTGAAATTGAGGATGGTTTCAGTTAAGGTCTGAGAGGTAATTTTACCCCAACTTGATTGATTTCATTTTTAATGGATAAATAGCAAGATCCAGTCTCGAAGAGAAGTGTTTGAAAAAGAGTTAGTTGAATAAAATATTTTGGGTTGTTGTAATGATGCTTTACACAGCATTCGTTTTAAACCCAGGTGATGGAATTTTGGAAATATAAAAGTAAATATTTCCTGAGTATAATTAAAATAGTCGGGATAGAGATAAGTGATTGGAATTGTTTCCAATTGCAAATAGAGATATTTTCTAATATATAGAAAATAAAAGAAATTGATATTGGGAAATGCTTTTCAAATAGCGTAAAGAGCCAATATGGTTATTGAAAATATTTGGTTAACAAATATTGATAAGGAAATGGAGAAGAGATTTAATTAATGAAATATTAATTAAAGAGCCCAGTGATTTGTTGATATGTTTGGATGAACACTTGTTTTTATTCGATAGTTAAATCACAGACTATCGAAGTTTTTGACCATCGTTGTCAATATGGAGAGACCGGTTGGATTATTATCCGAAGAACCACTCCGTATCGGCATAAGCGTTGCGAACCAAGTATGCTGAATATATTGAAGACAAAGTAAAGTGCAAGGACTCTTTCTATTAAATAGAAATAGTGCCTTCGGTTTCGTTCAATCCCAGAACGAACGTAAATGGACGAATGTCTGACAGAGTATTTCCAATGATCAAATGGGTTGGTCTGTATAAACATATATGGTTGCAACGGATTTATTCCCTTAGCATAACATCCAGAATATTTGTGCAAACTCAACTAGTGATTAACGGATCTAACAATGTGGCATTCAAAGTGATTGGGCTATCAATGAATGGTAAGTATTCGTAGCCTCAGGCCTCAACAACCAGAAAGGACAAAAATCGGGCAGGCAGCATGGCTATGTGGGTCGCACCCATTAGGATGTATAATCACCTATCTAGAGGTTCATTTAATTTCTTATTCTATTCGATGCTGTCCCAGTCGGGAGACGGTTGCTGATCCCAACCGTTGGTGATATACATTCGATACACTCAAGCGAAATGAGTGGTCGGTCATGTGTGGGCCGGGTTGCAAGATGTTCTTGTTGAACCCAGTGTATTCCTCTCTAGAGATACACTAGCGGAAGGTGGTTCCATACCTTGTCATGTTGGAAATCCAATCTCCAATAAGCGCCATGCGGTTTTGATTTTATACTATATATGTGGAGCGTGAGATGCAAGCGTTCTGCTATTTGGTTATTTATTTGATGTAGACATTATTATAATATCATTGGATTTGATATCAAAGTATTTTGGGTTATAGTAAGGTAAAAACCGTCCATGTTTATGTGTGGGCTGGTCTTACTATTATCTTTTCCTTCGGAAAGGATTTTGAAAGTTAAACAAGTGGTTGGAGTTTACTCACACCAGTCCCATGACTGACCCAGAGTTTATTTTGTTTGTTTTCCCTAAACTCTTGGGTGCCCAAATTTGTACGGGCAGTCAAGTAATCGGGATTTCACAGATTCATTTGGAGGAGCTGGAAGCAGGAGGCTTCACCGGTTAGCTATAGACTATCATATATTCCGCTGTGTACTATGTTGTATCTGGAAACAGATGTTTATAACTGTTCCAGAAATGACTGTTGTGCTCTGATGATGGTATGTATATAAAGTTACTGATTTGTATTTTCAAGAGTTATATTATGAAATATATTTTATTCGTTCCGCTGTGAGTTGTGATCTTCGTTTTTCTTCTATTCTAATATTTCTTTCTTCCTATTTCTCATCTTCTAACTTCTTTCTATAAATGGTTCGTATTTCTGTGTTATTTGGGTTGGACGTGTAGTGTATTTAGTCAACTCAGATAGCTCAGATTTGCGGGTCGTTACAAGACCCAGGTCCCATCACACAATGCAAGCCGGAGGATAGGGTTTTACCTTATAATAGCCAAAGAATGCTTGATATGCTAAATTTCATCTTTTATTATTACTATAAGTGTATAGTGTTAAAACAATTTCAATCATAAGTATTAATCATAGACGGCATGGGTACCATATATCATGTCGCCATACTAGGCTCTACAATCAAAACCGCAAATGTCACGTATTTGAAAATTGGATTTCCATCTACGTACTGAGGCTAGGGATCGTCCTCTACCGATTCGAGACTGTCTAGCCCGAGGCTCAGGATCAGAGCTCGAGTGACCCTTGAATCGTCAAGGCCGGTCCGCCAATGTGGATTAAAATGCCTGAACACTACGTTTCCCAGTCCTTGGGGCATAAATGAGCTAACAAATGACTCTATCGGCTTCACATAGTCACCGATATATCTGAGGCGCCACGAAACAACAACAACCACATAAGTCAAACTCGTCAGGGCGTGTAAAACCACTAACGCCACTTCTAGCTAGAAAGAAACGCATGCCCTCTCTGAGGTCCTCTCCCATTTCTGGTTCACAACCGGGGTGTGAGGCTGCGAATTCACGCTACATAAAGCGATGCCACCAAGGCCGTGCTTTGATCATCAACCAGAAGACTTTGCTTTTCAACAGAAGCCTTGATCATTTGCATCGTAGCATGCCACACAGGCAAACCACTCCATGCAACCGATATCCATCAATCACACAGAATGATATCCAATGTCGGACACACAATCCATTTACAAGTTCGTTCTGGGTCTGAACGAAACCGGAGGCACCTTGTACCTCGCTTATCCATCGATCTCCAAGTACGTCTGGACAACCTGTAATGACCCGCATTCGCAGAGGGTATTATAATTAATTTATTTACTTATATAAATAGTGATATAGTGAATTTAATGGTCGTGGAATTAAATAATGGTGAATATTTAATTAAAATAATAATTTAAATAATATATTTAATTCTAGAATAATCAGAATTGGCTGAAATGACGATATGGTGTGAATTGGATCATCTGTGATATTTAGTTTTGTTTAGAATTGAATTAGAATAACGAATATATTTAAATAACGACAGTTTGAACGTATAATAATATTATAATTAAAATCGAGCTTGAAATGGCACTGCAGTTTGTAAATTGGCGATTCGAACTTCAACTGAATGTACAGGATTCGTTTTAAGCCGGATTTCTGTGAAACAAGAAACGTGTGGAGCTGGTGGAGTATATCTTTCTAATGGAAGAGAAAAATCGGATTTCGTCATGTAGATTTTGTTTTATGTCCAAATCAAATTTTAGAAAAGTCGCTGTAGAATTCCTGTATAATTTATAAAGGGATAATTTATATTTTAAAAAAGGGATATCAATATAAATCGATTATCGGGTCAACCCAGATTGAAATATCGAGTTAGAAATCCATATAGGATTTATTCTGAGCTGTATGGTATTCCTCTGTGAATATAGATGATAATATTTATTTTTAAATATTAAATTAATTATATTTGAATATATTAATATATTTAAATTGGTCATCCAGAGCTTTAAAAATAGCCACTTTTGCAAACGAAGTCGAAATTCGACGAAACTAATTTTGTTGGATCCGCAATGTCAAATTATTGTTAGATTCCAAGTTTGGTGATTTTTAGAGACAGTGTGTGACCGTACAGATTTTTAGAGTGAAAAACATTTAGTATTTTGACGGTTAAAAATACGCTGTGTGAGCAAACGGAGTCGAAATTCGACAAAACCAGTTTCGTTGGGACCGTAATGTCAGACAGTAGTTGCATGTCCAGTTTCGTGATTTTTGGGTATAGTATATGTTCATAGGGATTTTTAAAGGATAATTACAAACAACAATACAGTATAAATTAATATTTAATTCAAATATAAAAATATAATAATTGGCCTATATATATCACTTCACTTTCTAAACCTAAAATCATTTTCTTTCTGGTCAAAATTTTGGTAGCTGCCAGGTTCTCTACTCATAACAAAATCATGGGTTTTGGAAAATCAAAAGAAACCAATACAAATTCTATAAATCAAATTATACACATGTTTGATTTCCTGGGAAGCTTGTCTTCATTCTAGCAGCGATTTTTAATAACTCGAACACCCTTTTTGGTCACCACGTTTTGTACAGTGGGTGTATATAGCGGCTAGGGTTCAACTTGTTGGGAGATTGAAGATTTGATTCAAGTTTTTGAAGTGGTATTCGGGTTTATGAGGTTGTTTAGCACCTCAATGCAGATTTTTGTGGATTTGCGTGCATATTACTATCGCACGACAATGAAGAGGCACAGAACAGTGCTGATGAACGCAAGTTGAAAAGTAGCTGCGAGTTGTTGTTTGAGGAGATGTCGTGGAAGAGGATGGAATGAGTTGAAGATTGATGAAGTCAGTTTGATGAACGATGGAGAAACGAGAGTGGTTGAGAGATGGGAGCGTGTGTTAATGGTGGAGTTGAAATACTGAGGTCACAGTTTGGTATCGTGGAAGAAAGATCGGTTTTGAGAAGGGGTGGGCATTGCGCAAAGGAGGATGGGCCAGGGAATAGGAAGGTAATGGCCCAATAAATTTAAGACAAGGAAATAATATAAGTTTTATTAAATTACATAGTATAAGAAATTGTAAAATCAATAACTTTGTCATACCTTATCAGATTTTCGAATGGTCAGATCCGTTAGGATCGTATGGATGGACACTACCCAATGAAGCTGACTAGGAGTGAAACAGAGCTCGTTTGAATTTATGGCGAAATAAATTGTTTGATTCATAACAAACAACAGTTTATCGTTCTTTAACGATGAACTGTAAATGTGAGTAAATCTCACTAACTCTGAACTGTTTATAAATTCATGTTGTATTTTTAGAACTGTTAAATGTTGGCTGATTGACTGTGTGTTGACTGTTTGATTGAACTGCTAGTCAGTTAGTTAAATTTCTATATTGATTCTGTTTAACAGAATATATCATATGGAACTGAAAGTGATGTTGATTTTATATTGTATAACATCTGTGGATGCAGGGAGACAGGTTGGAGGAATCCAACTGGATTCCTCAACATTTATTTTACTGTTTTTCATATATTATGATATATGATGTGATATATAATATGTTGTCGATTTTATGTGTTTGGACGATATTGATCATCGTGATTTGATATGTTGAATACCATAACATACTGGAATGTTGATAAGGGAATATTTTCAAAGTGATATTTGAAAATAAGATATTTATAAATGGAATATTTATAAATAAGAAATATTTATAAATTGGAATATTTATAAATGGGAGATATTTAGAAAAAAGGAAATTATAAAATCAAAGAATAGATTTGGAAAGGAAATATTTGCAAACCATTAGCAAATAAAAGATTAGAAAAGGAAATATTTGTAAATCATTTATAAATAGAATTGATTGGAAATATTTAGAAAATAAATAGAGTTAAAAAGGGAAATGTATTTATAACGGAATAGGACGTTATAAAAAGGGAAAACGTTATAAAAAGGAAACTGTATAAGAAGGAAATCATTTTAAAGTGGAGAACCGTTACTAAAAGTAAATCTTTAAAAATGAATAAAAGGTTGTTAAAGGGGAAATCTTTATAAAGCGAATAAAGGAGTTAAATCGAATATGGTATTCGAAAGGAGTTAAATCGAATATGGTATTCGAAAGTAGTAAATCGAATTAGTTATTCGAAAGGGGTTAGTCGAGTCGAGTTAGTTGAATAAAGTTAATTGAATATTTGTTATTCGAATAAGAGTTAATCAGTTAGAGTTAATCAATTAGAGTTAACCAGTTAGAGTTAATCAGTTAGAGTAAATCGAAATAGAGTTATTCAAATGGAGTTATTGAATATTAGTTTATTCGAATAGAGTTAAAGGTAAGGAGTTATCGATTATAGTTTAATCGAAAGGAGTTATCGATTATTAGTTAATCGAAAGGAGTTATCGAATTTGTTATTTGAAAGGAGTTATCGAATTTGTTATTCGAAAGGAGTTATCGAATTTGTTATTCGAAAGGAGTTATCGATTATAGTTTAATCGAAAGGAGTTATCGATTATAGTTTAATCGAAAGGAGTTATCGATTATAGTTTAAATCGAAAGGAGTTAAGGAGTTAAGTAAGGAGTTAAGTCAAAAGAGTTAATCGTTTAGGGTTAAATAAATAAAGTTAATCGAATTTAGTTTATTCGAAGAAAGGTTTTCGAATCTAGTTATTCGTAAGAGAGATTATCAAATATAGTTATTTGAACGGAGGAGTTATCCAATAGAGATTTATTCGAACGAGAGTTACGTTAGGAAGTGTTAAAGGGTTAAAAGATGAACTTACCCTATTTCGAGATTTAAAATGTTGTTCAGTTAAGGCCTGAGAGGTAGTTATACCCCAACTTGATTGACTTCGTTGTTAATTTAGAAATGGGTAAGGTTCAAGAGTGAAAGTGGTTAAGTGAATTTAGTAATTAAAGGAAATGGTTGAGTTGGCATAGTGATGTTTTATCTAAACATCTGCTTAATCCAAATGTAGGAGTTCTGGAAATGTTTTCCAAACAAGAATCAGAAATGTTTTCTAATATAGAAAACAAGAAATGGAAATGTTTTCCAGTGTTAATAACGTATATTTTCTAAACATAGAAAATAAGGAAATATATATATATATAGATATAGATATATATATGATTGATGATTGATTGATACAATTTCCATTTGGAAATAATATCGTTGTTTGCACACCTGTTTTTCTTCGATAGTTAAATCACAAACTATCGAAGTATTAACCATTTTAACGTTGTTAATATGGAGAGACCGGTTGGATTATTATCCAAAGAACCACTCTGTATTGGCATAAGAGTTGCGAATCATATATGCCAAAGGAAATTGAAGACGGAGTTATGCAAGAGCTATCCTGTTTACAGAATAGTGCCTTTGGTTCATCTTGTTCCTGGATGACTTGTATGGACAGATGTCTGACATAGTATATCTAGATGATCACGTATATTGATTTCTCCAACTGTACCAAGAGTGGAAGCGGAGAAGGAATCTTCTTTTAGCTAACACATAATGTATGGTTGAGTCCGTCAATCGGTGATTTGATGGATTTGACGATGTGACATTCGAATTGAATCTGGTGTGATGATAAAGCGTAGCTTCTAGCCTCACATCCGGTAAATGACAGAAATCGGGCAGGCAGTATGGCTAAGTCGGTCGCACCGAAGTAGGGTGTATAATCACCTGATCTAGAGTTTCATTTACTTCTAAAAATCTATTGTTGATGATGTCCCATTCGGGAAACGGTTACTGATCCCAACCGTTGGTGATATACATTTGGTACACTCAAGCGAAATGAGTGGTCGGTCATATATGGCCGGGTTGCAAGAAGTTCTTGTTGAACCCAGTGTATTCCTTTCTAGAGGTACACTAGCGAAAGGTGGTTCCATACCTTGTCATAGTTGGAAATCCATTACCCAATACGTGCTTGCGGTTTTGCTTATATACTATATATGTAGAACGTGAGATGAAAGCGTTTCTGCTAGACGATTATTATATTGTGGTTGATAGACATTATTATAATATCAAAAGGTTTAAAGAAAATTTGGATTCTCATAAGGGAAAAACCCATTCCGTTATAGGCGTGGTCTTATGAGATATCATTTAACTGCTTAAAATGTTTTAAATCGTTTTACTCATACTAGTCCCATGACTGACCCGGAGTTTATTTTGTTTTGTTTTCCCTAAACTCTTGGGTGCCTAATTTTGTACGGGCAGTCAAGTAGTCGGGATTTACAGATATTCTGGAAAAGCTGGAGCAGGAGGCTTCAAGATCATATAGCTATAGTTTATTTCCGCTGTGTTGTAAGTGTTGTACTTTGATAATGATGTATATTCAAATACAAATGTATATTTCAAAGTTATGTTACATATATTATATGTTATTCGTTCCGCTGTGAGATTCGTGTTACTCTGATGTTGTGTTCTTCTTCTTCTTCTATTCTAAGTTTCTATCTTATCTTTCCTCACCCTCTGTTTTTCTTTCTATTAATTTCCTGATTTTCAGTTTAATTTGGGGTTGGACTTGTGTTTTTGGTCAGCTCAAATTGGACCGAATTTCCGGGTCATTGCAGTTGGTATCAGAGCTTAAGTTAAGTGAATTACCTTGGCTCTGTGGCGTGACTCGGAAGAGATAGGGTTAGTAATACCCTAGATTGAGTTGAGTGTATATATACGAGTGAACGTATTTGTTATTGATATAAAAATTTGTTTTATATTGTGGGGATTAATTGGTTGAGCCGTTTATGAGTTCTGGTCGATCAGTTTGATCCACTGTATCGGTAGGGATTTTGTAAACACTCGAATACGATGAACCGTCATGGTATGTTTTGAAAGGAGGGTAGACGAAATGATTTACCCAAAATTATATTTTGATATAAAGGATTTATATTGGTTATAATTATAATCGAGTAAGATTATGAAAAGTGAAATGGTTATGTAAATAGCCAATCAGAATTCATATAAGTGAAATACGTGAAATCAGATGAGTTAAATCCGAAAATTTATGCCAGGAATTTAATTAAAATTCGGGAAAATTTGGATAAGTGTTTGTAAATGGATTTGGATTAAAAATAAGTAAAATTTAAGATCCTGGTAGATTTTAAATTGTTTTACAAGCAGTGTGAATTATATTTTGAAATGAATCTCAAAGTGGAAATGTTTAGAAATAGTTTTATAGTACTGAACTCACTTAGATCGCTGGAAAATAGATTATGATGATGATAGCTGCATCATCAGTATTCATTTTCGAGTTGTAAGTGATGAATTACTACCAGAGATACTGTTTTGAATTTGTTTTGGGAAAGACAAGTTGTGTTGAATTTCAAAATGGGATTTATAATAAAGAATGAATAAAGAGAGTTTGAAATAGAAATTGAATATAGAAATTCAAAGGGAGGTTGAATATATGAAATTCAATGGAAGTGATATAGAATTTGAATATAGAATTCAAATGGAATTTAAACTATAGAATTTGATATATAGAATTTGAATAGAATTTGAATGTAGAGGGTTCAAATAGAATTGAAAACGAAATTTGAATAAAGAAGATTCAAATAGAATTGAATTTGAAATTTGAATATAGAAGATTCAAATAGAATTGAAATGAAATTCAAATATAGAATTTGAATAAGGAAATTGAAACGAAATTCAAATATAAAATTTGAATAAGAGATTTGAAATGAAATTCAAATATAGAATTTGAATAAGAGAATTGAAATGGAATTTTATATAGGAAATTCAAATAGAATTGAAATGGAATTCAATTAGTTGATAAACAAGTTAAACTTATATTTGAACATATATATTCAAATAAAAAGGTTAAATAGGTAAACTAGTTAATTTGCCATTAGTAAATGGATCTTGAATTGAAGTTGAACTTTAGATAAGTTAAGGCGACTGGTAAATTTATAATAGAAATCGAATATGAAACCTGAGTTTGAAAAAGTAGAATTTGATTAGTTTATAAGTAAGTTAAATTATATTTGAACATGTCATGTTCAAATATAAAAGTGAAATAGACAAAAGAGTTAATTAACAAATTAATTAACAAATTAGTTAAAACGATCAGGTTTAGTTAAAATAGATTGGGCGGTATAAATATACATGAGATAGGTATGGAAAAAGGTATGAAGGTATATAAATTGAATGCTCGACGAAAAGGTATGTATTTAATTCATATATGAGATTTTATGCGCCATATCGGCTAGCCGCTTGGCTTTTTCTTTATCTTTTGGATTGGTGAGGGCCATGGGAGGCTATTTGAAATATCCCGATGCTCCTAGTACAAAGGAGGTTATGGCGAATTTTTCCGGAAATTTAAGGAGTTAGAATATTTTTAAGATAATTTGATAGTTAGAAATCAACGTATCGAGATATACATATATATATATATATATATATATATATATATATATATAGAAGTCGATAAGGAAACGAACTTAGAAATAAAATAGAAAAATCAAAAAGGAAGACTAAGAATAAAATCTAGTAAGAATAGAAAGAGAAGCGTATACGTGTTTAAAAGTGAATAAGTAGTTGTATGGTATTGATTATTCGAGTAAGTAGTCATATCTGTTTTGACGTTATAAATGTTATTCAGTCAAGGTCTAAGAGGTAGTTATACCCCAACTTGATTGATTTCATTATTAACAAATAAGTAGTAAGATTTCAGGCTCGAAGATCGATGTTGAATAAGAGTTAGTTGAATATAGTATTTGGGTAGTCATAATGATGTTTTACACAACACCCGTTTTAACCCAAATAAGTGTAAGCTTGGAAAATATAATAATAAAATATTTCCTAAGTATAGAAATAAACGAGATCGGAAAAGAGATAAGTAATTGGAATATTTTCCTATTATAAATAGCATATATTTTCTAAAGGTTAGAAAATAAAGGAAGGCGATATTCGGAAATGTTTTCCAAATAACATAAAAGGCCAAAATGGTTATTGAAAATATTTGGTTAACAAATATTGATAAAGAAATAGAGGAGTGATTTAACTAATGGAATATTAATTAAGGGCTCAGTGACATGTTAAAAAGGAAAATTTGATTTTTTGAAAAGAGTAAACAGTTTGAAAACTCCTAGGGAAAGACTGTTTGAATTAAAAACAAATTTAACAGAAATTTGTGAAAGCAAAATTGAATTAAAGTAAAGCCAGTAAATTGGTAACTGAGATTGAATTAGAATAATATCAAGACAAATTGGATTGTGAGAGCCAAAATTGAAGTGTAATGTTATAATCAAGTTAAGAGTTAGGAATCGAGAAGAAACTTGAGTCGAAATGATATTTGGCTCGGATATAAGCGAATGGTTGTGTCGTGGATAAAAGCAGACTGGGATTTGATTGGGATGACCCTTGTTTCTGCTGAATTGATAACAGGCGGAAATAATAAAATGATATGCCGACAAAAGGTACAAGTTTATATTTCTATTGGATATAAGATTTATGAGCTGAATTGGCAAGCCGCTTGGTCGTTTGATTTTCTTATGGGATGGAGGTGGCCCAGAGAGGCGAGTGGGAGTTTGACCAATTGACCAGTGCAAAGGAGGTGCTGGCGAAATTTTTCGAAGAGATAAGGCATTAGAAAATTTTCCGGATTTTTGAAAATTTTCATTGATAAGAATAAATTTTTAATTAAAATTAAATTGGTTCAGTTGAAACTGAAGTTAAGAAGTGAACAAATATGTTCTAACCAGTCGATAGGTTCGTCCTCAACCTTTTAGCAATTTCGAGGACGAAACTATTTTTTAAGTGGGAAAGATTGTAATGACCCGCATTCGCAGAGGGTATTATAATTAATTTATTTAATTATATAAATTGTGATATAGTGAATTTAATGGTCGTGGAATTAAATAATGGTGAATATTTAATTAAAATAATAATTTAAATAATATATTTATTTATGGAATAATCAAAATTGGATGAAATGACGATATGGTGTGAACTGGATCATCTATGATATTTAATTTAGTTTGGAATTGAATTAGACTAACGAATATATTTAAATAACGACAGTTTGAATGTATAATTATATTATAATTAAAATCGAGCTTGGAATGGCGCTGCAGTTCGTAAATTGGCGATTCGAACTTCAACTGAATGTACATGATTCGTTTTAAGCCGGATTTCTGTGAAACAAGAAATGTGTGGAGCTGGTAGAGTATATCTTTCTAATGGAAGAGAAAAATCAGGATTTCGTCGTGTAGATTTTGATTTATATCCAAATCAAATTTTAGAAAAGTTGCTGTATAATTCCTTTATAATTTATAAAGGGATAATTTATATTTTAAAAAAGGGATTTCAATATAAATAGATTATTGGGTCAACCCAGATTGAAATATCGAGTTAGAAATCCATATAGGATTTATTCTGAGCTGTATGGTATTCCTCTGTGAATATAGACGATAATATTTATTTTTAAATATTAAAATTAATTATATTTTAATATATTTATATATTTAAATGGGTCACCCAGAGCTTTAAAAGTAGCCACTTTTGCAAACGAAGTCGGAATTCGACGATACTAATTTTGTTGGATCCGAAATGTCAAATTATTGTTAGATTCCAGGTTTGGTGATTTTTAGAGACAGTGTGTGACCGTACGGATTTTTAGAGTGAAAAACAGTTAGTATTTTGACGGTTAAAAATACCATGTGTGAGCAAACGGTGTCGAAATTCGACGAAACCAGTTTCGTTGGGACCGTAATGTCAGACAATAGCTGCATGTCCCGTTTCGTGATTTTTGGGTATATTATATGATCATAGGGATTTTTAAAGGATAATTACAAATAACAATACAGTATAAATTAATATTTAATTCAACTATAAAAATATTATAATTGGCCTATATATATCACTTCACTTTCTAAACCTAAAATCATTTTCTTTCTGGTCAAAATTTTGGTAGCCGCCAGGTTTCTCTACTCATAACAAAATCGTGGGTTTTGGAAAATCAAAAGAAACCAATACAAATTCTATAAATCAAATTATACACATGTTTGATTTCCTGGGAAGCTTGTCTTCATTCTAGCAGCGATTTTTAATAACTCGAACACTCTTTTTGGTCACCGCGTTTTGTACAATGGGTGTATATAGCGGCTAGGGTTCAACTTGTTGGGAGATTGAAGCTTTGGTTTAAGTTTTTGAAGTTGTATTCGGGTTTATGATGTTGTTTAGCACCTCAATGCGGATTTTTGTGGAGTTGCATGCATATTACTATCGCACGACAGTGAAGAGGCGCAGAACAGTGCTGATGAACGCAAGTTGAAAAGTAGTTGCGAGTTGTTGTTTGAGGAGATGCCGTGAAAGAGTATGGAACGAGTTGAAGATTGATGAAGTCGGTTTGATGAACGATGGAGAAACGAGAGTGGTTGAGAGACGGGAGCATGTGTTAATGGTGGAGTTGAAATACCGAGGTAACAGTTTGATATCGTGGAAGAAGGATCGGTTTTGAGAGGGGGTGGGCCTTGCGCAAAGGAGGATGGGCTAGGGAATAGGAAGGTAATGGCCCAATAAATTTAAGACAAGGAAATAATATAAGTTTTATTAAATTACACAGTATAGGAAATTGTAAAATCAATAACTTCGTCATACCTTATCAGTTTTTCAGACGGTCAGATCCGTTAGGATCGTATGGTCGGACACTACCCAATGAAGCTGACTGGGAGTGAAACAGAGCTCGTTTGAATTTATGGCGAAATAAATTTTTTGATTCAAATCAAATAACTGTTTATCGTTCTTTAACGATGAACTGCAAATGTGAGTAAATCTCACTAACTTTGAACAGTTTATAAATTCATGTTGAATTTTTAGAACTGTTAAATATTGGCTGATTGACTGTGTGTTGACTGTTTGATTGAACTACTAGTCAGTTAGTTAAATTTCTATATTGATTCTGTTTAACAGAATATATCATATGGAACTGAAAGTGATATTGATTTTATATTGTATAACATTTGTGGATGCAGGGAGACAGGTTGGAGGAATCCAACTGGATTCCTGAACATTTATTTTACTATTTTTCATATATTGTGATATATGATGTGATATATAATCTATTGTCGATTTTATGTGTTTGGACGATATTGATCATCGTGATTTGATATGTTGAATACCATAACATACCTGAATGTTGATAAGGGAATATTTTTAAAGTGATATTTGAAAATAAGATATTTATAAATGGAATATTTATAAATAAGAAATATTTGTAAATTGGAATATTTATAAATAGGAGATACTTAGAAAAAAGGAAATTATAAAATCAAAGAATAAATTTGGAAAGGAAATATTTGCAAACCATTTGCAAATAGAAGATTAGAGAAGGAAATATTTGTAAATCATTTATAAATAGAATTGATAGGAAATATTTAGAAAATAAATAGAGTTAAAAAGGGAAATGTATTTATAACGGAATAGGACGTTATAAAAGGGGAAAACGTTATGAAAAGGAAACTGTATAAGAAGGAAATCATTTTAAAGTGGAGAACCGTTACTAAAAGTAAATCTTTAAAAATGAATAAAACGTTGTTCAAAGGGAAATCTTTATAAAGCGAATAAAGGAGCTAAATCGAATATGGTATTCGAAAGGAGTTAAATCGAATATGGCATTCGAAAGTAGTAAATCGAATTAGTTATTCGAAAGGGGTTAGTTGAGTCGAGTTAGTTGAATAAAGTTAATCGAATATTTGTTATTCGAATAAGAGTTAATTAGTTAAAGTTAATCAATTAGAGTTAACCAGTTAGAGTTAAACCAGTTAGAGTTAATCAATTAGAGTAAATTGAACTAGAGTTATTCAAATGGAGTTATCGAATATTAGTTTATTCGAATAGAGTTAAAGGAAAGGAGTTATCGATTATAGTTTAATTGAAAGGAGTTATCGATTATTTGTTAATCGAAAGGAGTTATCGAATTTGTTATTCGAAAGGAGTAATCGATTATAGTTTAATCGAAAGGAGTTATCGATTATAGTTTAAATCGAAAGTGTTAAGGAGTTAAGTAAAAAAGAGTTAATCGATTAGGGTTAAATAAATAGAGTTAATCGAATTTAGTTTATTCGAAGAAAGGTTTTCGAATCTAGTTATTCGTAAGAGAGATTATCAAATATAGTTATTCGAAGGGAGGAGTTATCCAACATAGATTTATTCGAATGAGAGTTACGTAAGGAAGAGTTAAAGGGTTAAAAGATGAACTTATTCTATTTCGAGATTTGAAATGTTGTTCAATTAAGGTCTGAGAGGTATTTATACCCCAACTTGATTGACTTCGTTGTTAATTTAGAAATGGGTAAGGTTCGAGAGTGAAAGTGGTTAAGTGAATTTAGTAATTAAAGGAAATGGTTGAGTTGTCATAGTGATGTTTTATCTAAACATCTGCTTAATCCAAACGTAGGAGTTTTGGAAATGTTTTCCAAACAAGAATCAGAAATGTTTTCTAATATAGAAAACAAGAAATGGAAATGTTTTCCAGTGTTAATAACGTATATTTTCTAAACATAAAAAATAAGGAAATATATATATATGATTGATGATTGATTGATAGAATTTCCATTTGAAAATAATATCGTTGTTGGCGCACCTGTTTTTCTTCGATAGTTAAATCACTGACTATCGAAGTTTTGACCATTTTAACTTGTTAATATGGAGAGACCGGTTGGATTATTATCCAAAGAACCACTCTGTATTGGCATAAGCATTGCAAATCATATATGCCAAAGGAAATTGAAGACGGAGTTATGCAAGGGCTATCCTGTTTACAGAATAGTGCCTTGGGTTCATCCTGTTCCTGGATGACTTGTATGGATGGATGTCTGACAGAGTATTTCCAGACGATCACGTATATTGATTTCTCCAATCATACCAAGAGTGGAAGCGGAGAAGGAAATTTCTTTTAGCTAACACATAATGTATGGTTGAGGCCATCAATCGGTGATTTGATGGATTTGACGATGTGACATTCGAAGTGAATCTGGTGTGATGATAAAGCGTAGCTTCTAGCCTCACATCCGGTAAATGACAGAAATCGGGCAGGCAGCATGGCTAAGTCGGTTGCACCGAAGTAGGGTGTATAATCACCTGATCTAGAGTTTCATTTATTTCTAAAAATCTATTGTTGATGATGTCCCATTCGGGAAACGGTTGCTGATCCCAACCGTTGGTGATATACATTCGGTACACTCAAGCGAAATGAGTGGTCGGTCATATATGGCCGGGTTGCAAGAAGTTCTTGTTGGACCCAGTGTATTCCTTTCTATAGGTACACTAGCGAAAGGTGGTTCCATACCTTGTCATAGTTGGAAATCCATTACCCAATACGTGCTTGCGGTTTTGCTTATATACTATATATGTAGAACGTGAGATGAAAGCGTTTCTGCTAGATGATCATTATATTGTGGTTGATAGACATTATTATAATATCAAAAGGTTTTCGATATAAAGAAAATTTGAATTCTCATAAGGGAAAAACCCATTCCGTTATAGGCGTGGTCTTATGAGATATCATTTACCTGCTTAAACTATTTAAAACTATTTTACTCATACCAGTCCCATGACTGACCCGGAGTTTATTTTGTTTTGTTTTCCCTAAACTCTTGGGTGCCTAATTTTGTACGGGCAGTCAAGTAGTCTGGATTTACAGATATACTGGAAGAGCTGGAGCAGGAGGCTTCAGGATCATATTGCTATAGTTTATTTCCGCTGTGTTGTAAGTGTTGTACTTTGATAATGATGTATATTCAAATACAAATGTATATTTCAAAGTTATGTTACATATATTATATGTTATTCGTTCCGCTGTGAGATTCGTGTTACTCTGATGTTGTGTTCTTCTTCTTCTTCTTCTATTCTAAGTTTCTATCTTATCTTTCCTCACCCTCTGTTTTTCTTTCTATTAATTTCCTGATTTTCAGTTTAATTTGGGGTTGGACTTGTGTTTTTGTCAGCTCAAATTGGACCAGATTTCCGGGTCATTACACGACCACTAACTGATTCCCTCCTCTTGGGTGTACGGCCCAATCAAGATCATCAGTAATCACCCAAACGACGTGAAGACCTCCGGTGTTGATAGAGTATTCTCCAGGAGCCTTTGGACTGATCTTCGGATGTCTCTTTTGTTCAACGGTTTCTTTGGTATGCGTTGTTTTTGTTGGTTTTGCGGTTGCTGTTTAAATGGGCTTTGTTGGGCTTCGTAGTTTCTTATGGGTTGAAGTCTTTTGGGGCTTTGTCATTGTGAGTCTTTGTGTAGTGTTTGTTTGTCTATTTTAGTGTTTTTCTAGGTTTGTTTGTAATTCAGTTTTGAGCTGGTTGTATTTTGTTGCAAAGTATTTGTTTCAAGTTGTAGCATTTGTACCAGCTCAAAACATTTGTACTTTGTTTTTTCTGTAATACAAGTACCCATTTTTATTTCAAAAAAAAAAGGGAGTGAGGGAAAAAAACTTTAGCATGTACGTGCCTGTATATTTCAGCCTGTGTATGTGTATTTAACAGGTTTCCGATGACCAAGACTTAGTGTACGATTTTACAAACACAAGAAGTAGTTAGGATCTGACATGTTATATTAACCAGTTGCAAATGACGAATACAAGCTACTGCTACTGCTACATAATTTATCCCTTGTAGTTTTGTATATATTTAAACATTAAGAAATGAGAAAACCACATGGTTGGTGTCTGTATCAGTGATATTTCATTTTCAGTGGTTGAATATTCATGCAATCCTGGACAAAACAAAATATGTTTGACTTTATACATTATGCAGAAATTTGATAAATGAATGAACTTAACTGTTGTACTTGTATGTAATTCTAAATGTTGACCATTATACTTGTATGTAATTCTCGTTGTGAAGAACAACTGCAAAAAGAACTGACGTTAATTAAGCCTTGAGCAAGACTGTAACTATTATGTACTATAATATTATGTTGGTACTAGTTGTGTAGACTTGTTTATAGATGGTTGTTGTATATGGATTCGCTTATTTTGTCCAAATACTACTATTGAACTGATTAAGGTTATTATATTTGATTATGCGATTAATTTGGTTTTTTTAATTACTTGAATATGGTGGTTATCAATGTTAGTTTGAAAATGATAACTATATGATTGATTTTTTTTTAATATTGCTATTATATATAAAAGATTGTTCTAAATGATACAAGTCATTAACTATAAATAGCTGCAATAAAAATGTTCAGTAAGTTTTAGTAGCGTTTAAAACGTGCTGCAACTAAAAATATTGTAGATGAAATAAAATTCAACAAAAAATATATAGTATGAAATATTAAATGCTGCAAGACTACTATAGTAGTATAGAAAAAACACTACAAAAAATAGAAAATTGTGACGGCAAGGAATTTCGCTCGGTCCGAACCAGTCGCTAAACCGATCCAGGCCGTTCGAAATGCCCTATCGTTTGAGAACATGACAAAACAGAACGCATACAGAAGAACATTTCATTGTATATTACAACAATGCATCAGATTACAAGAATATACAGAGTATAAAAGAATATTACACAGAAATAACAGAGATTTAAATTACATTTAAATACATAGCAGCGGAAAATAATACAATACACAACTAGAAGGAGATATACGGATACAAAGCTTTCCGGATATCGTTCCAGCTGTAAACCAGGATCTTGTGAATATAAATCTGCAAAACCAAAACTACTAGCTGCCCGTGTCAAAATAAGGGCACCTAGAGTTTAGGTTAAAACAATAAACTCCAGGTCAGTCATGTGACTGGTGTGAGAACTAAAACAGTTAATCTTTATTTTTAAAGTTAGGTAAATCAAAGGACCACGCCGTATAACACGGAACGGGTTTCCTCCCAAGAATACCAGTGCATTAAACAAACAGCGCAATGCTAAGTAAAGAAAAATGAAGCTGTTATAAGACCCAGGTCCCATCACACAATGCAACGCAGCCGAGGATAGGGTTTTCCCTTATAACAGCCAAAGAATGCTTGATACGTTTTAAAACAAATTATTTGATACTATTATAAGTGCATAGTGTATAAAACAACTTCAAATCATAAGTATCAATCATAGGCGGCATGAGCGTCCCATGCCACTATGTCGCCATATATAGGTTTACAAATAAAACCGCAAAGTCACGTATTTGGAAATTGGATTTCCGTCTATGAACCGAGGCAAAAGATAGTCCTCAACCGATTCGAGACAATCTAGCCCATGTCTCAGGAACAGCCGCAACTGCCCCATGGAGCGACAGGGCCGGTCCACCGATGTGGATTATTATGCCTGAACACTACGTTTCCCCGCCCTTTAGGGCGTAAATGAGCCAACAAATGACTCCATCGGACCCGGATCATCCGATCAAACCGAGGCGCCTCGCAACAGCAACAACCACATAAGTCAAACTCGTCAGGGCGTGTAAAACCACTGACGCCACTTTTTAGCTAGAAGGAAACGCATGCCCTCCCTGAGGTCCGTCTCCCGTTTCTGGTTCATACCGGGTGTGAAACTCGCGAATTCACGTTACACAAAGCTTTGCCACACAGGCTGTGCTTTGATCATCACCACAAGACTTTGCTTTTCAACAGAAGCCTCGATCTATTGCCACTTAGGCATGCCACACAGGCAATTCACTCCATGTGTTTGATATCCATCAATATATAACCCCTGAGCTCGTACGTCTCAGAGAAGGGCGTTAAGCAAGAGAATAAATTCTCCGTCGCCAAACAGATGTATATTTAATAGAAATCAACCACACAGACTAAAATCCGATGTCAGACACACAGTCCATTTACAAGTCCGTTCTGGGTCTGAACGAAACCGGAGGCACCTAGTACCCCGCATATCCATCGATCTCCAAGTACGTCTGGACGATCACTAACTATTTCCATCTTCTTGGGTGTACAACCCAATCAAGATCATCAGTTATCACCCAAACGACGTGAAGACTTCTGGTCTTCGACCACCGTCTTCATCTTCGACACCACGTCGAATCGGTTATTCAGAATGGGATAAACCCGGTCTTTCTGAATAACTCGCGTATATATTATAAAAGTGTTACACAAACACAACATACGCCTCATTCCAATTCAGAATATTCTTTTATTCAAATATTCCTATACTTTGGGAAAAAGTTCCCATTGATTTTATCCAAGATAAATTCTTTAAATTTATCTTTTAATCTCCTTTGAATATCAATTCAAACTAGTCGGGATTAGCGAACCACACCGAAGTAATCATTTATTTTATTTCCCAATCCCAACCTATTCATCCCATGAAGTAAAACTGGTAATACTTCATATCTAACACCACAGTGTTATCGGTAAATTCAATTACCATTTCACGTTCAAATCTAATTAAAGATTTAACTATCGCCTGGAGCAAAACTGGTGATACTCCGTTCTCGATCTTTTCAATCTAATTAAAGATTCATTAAAACTCCACTTAGTTTTAATCTTTAACTGGGTTAAAGAATCCGTGTCATTTAAAACACGGTTCACGATAAACCCAAAGTCACATTCATTAATTATCGGGTTAAAGAACGAGTGTTATTTAAAACACTGTTCACGATAAACCCAAAAATCAATATCAATTCAATTCCAATTAAATATTATTTAATTGGTACACTTCATTAAATCTAAATAAAAAGATTTAATCATTTCTCAACTGGGTTCAAGAACAGTGTTAGTGAAGACACCATTCACGACAAACCCAAATCACATTCGATATTCAATACAAGGCTCTGAATAGAAAACATATCGGCTTATTTTCAATATCGAATTCTACGACTAACAAATGTCGTATTGGAAATAACGATATAAATATATATCTTTCAAATTTCCATAACAATACCTGTATAATCACGAATTCCTACATCGAAATATTCCGAAGACAATTTCGATTCAAATCCACTCCAGTGCAATCATTGGAAATTCTGGTTATTTTCAAAACCATTCCAAATTCAATTTATTCATTTAAAAATAAATAGAATTATAATTCTAGTTCAAAACTAGTTCATTTCGATAAAAATCTATTTTTATCTTTTCAAAAATGGAGTTTTTCATCCCAAATCTTCACAAATCATTTCTTATGATTTTACACAAATTATTACTATTTTTAATAATTTTATCAAGGCCCGTACAGTCGATTTCCACCAATGGCCATCGAACTGCACTTACAGCGACCTTTTTCCAATTTGATTTGGACATAATTCCAAATCCAACCATTAGATTTCTAATTTATCACATTCGTTAGAAAGCTCTTTTCGATACGAACCCAACGGTTCTGGTTTTAGGAGAATCCGACGGTCGGATCTCCCGTAATGTCCGTTTGAAATAAATGGTCGAAATTCACGAACTACCGCGGCGCGGCGCGTTCTATTCAGGCCATTATATTATATATATAATATATATAATATATATTTCGTCGATTTCTATTTAAAACGAATTATATAAATAGTTTTGAATTCGTTTCAAAAACATTTTCAACTTCCATTTCAATTCAAATCAAAATTGAATTCTTCTTTATAAATTCGTTTTAAAATTCATTTCTATTCAATTCAAATTTCAATTCAATTTGAATTCATTTCAATTCACTTTCAATTCAATTTGAATTCGTTTTCAACTCAATTCATTTCGAAATCGTTTTCAATTCAATTCATTTCGAAATCGTTTTCAATTCAATTCATTTCGAAATCGTTTTCAATTCAATTCTTTTCGAAATCGTTTTCAATTCAATTCATTTCGAAATCGTTTTCAATTCAATTCATTTCGAAATCTTCAAAATTCCTTTTTAATATTCATTTTAAAATGAATAAAATCAATATAAATATCGTTCACGTCAAAATGGCGTCAATCTAATCAACACGGCTTCATATATTGATATTTTCAAATATTCCATTTCGAATATTTCTATTTCAAATATTTCTATTTTAAAACTGGAATGAGGCCCAATCAATTACCATATAAAGTTAATTATATGGATTTTCATACAACACATGTATAATAGCATTGAAAAATAATCAACCATCAACCAAAGTGCACTACACTGTATAAGCATCAAATATAAATATCTAACGCTTATAATAGCATGTCAGTCAATCGATCGACATATTTAATCAATCAGGATGAGTGAACTTCAAATTTCATCCCAACACCCGTGTGGGGTTTTCAAACAATCAAACACAGATTTTATTTGTGCAGTTGGGCGATGTGTAAAATTTATCGTCCCAATCAATGTCCTTCAAATAGGTGTACATAAACAAACCTTCGGGTTTGTAAATGAATATTTATTTTATTCACATTCACGTTAAAAATTATATTTTTAACGATAAAACATTTTATTCCAACATATGAATTTCTATTATTCATTTACACAATAAAATGATATTTTTATTTTCTAACATATTTTAGAAAATTTCGGCGGCATAACGGCACGATACTAGAAACGGGACGAGGCCTAGCCTTATCCCCGGTCTAGTGAAGGCCCACGCCATTCACACATCAATCAATCCATTCATTTCACCAAACAATTCAATTTCAACTCAAATCATCTAACTAATCTATGCAACCAAACAAACAAGTCCATGGTCTGTGGACGGTTGTGTCGGGTGCTACTAAGCACCGTCTGCATCCTAATATATATATATAACTAGAAAAATTAAATTGAAAGGTGAGAAGTTCTCACAAATAGCTATCCTAGCTCCACGGCACTTCATTGATAGAAATCTTCATCGCTATCGCCTTTTTGTTACCTTCATTGTCCGCTTTCACTACCTATGTAAAAATCGAATTTTTACTTCGCTATTCCATAAATAAAAAACATATTTTTATTTCGAAGTTCAACATATAAAAATCATATTTTTAATTCGAAGTTCAATATATAAAAATCATATTTTTAATTCGAAGTTCAATATATAAAAATCATATTTTTAATTCGAAGTTCAATATATAAAAATCATATTTTTAATTCGAAGTTCAATATATAAAAATCATATTTTTAATTCGAAGTTCAATATATAAAAATCATATTTTTAATTCGATGTTCAATATATAAAAATCAGATTTTTAATTCGAAGTTCAATATATAAAAATCATATTTTTAATTCGAAGTTCAATATATAAAAATCTGATTTTTCCTATTTAAAGTTCAAATCTTTTTCCATTTTACAGTTTAAACCTTTCCTATTTAAAGTTTAAACCTTTTTCTTTTTAAAATAAAATCAGTTTTTAAATTAACAAAAATCAGTTTTAACATTATAAAAAAATTTAGTTTTTAAATTAACAAAAATCAGTTTTAACACACTTTAAAATCAGAATCTAAAAACATAAAAATCAGTTTTTAAATTAACAAAAATCAGTTTTAACACACTTTAAAATCAGAATCTAAAAACATAAAAATCAGTTTTTAAATGTTTTATAAAATCAGTTTTAAAACACTTTAAAATCAGAATCTAAAAACATAAAAATCAGTTTTTAAATGTTTTATAAAATCAGTTTTAAAACACTTTAAAATCATTGGAAAAAATTAGTTTTTACTTTATATAAAAATCAGTATTTACCTTATATAAAAAGATCAGTATTTACCTTTAATTGAAAAATCATTAAAAATAAATAACAAAACACTTACAGAGGGGGGGTTCGGAGTCGCCTCTCGAGGCTGGAGTTGCAGGCGAGGGGGTGCTGGACTTCGTGGTGGAGGCAGTGGCGTGGAGGAAGAAGAAGAAGGGGTCGCGACAGCAGCAGGGGGGGGGATCGGTCATCGTGGTGTTCGAGGGTATGGGCGCATGAGGGGGTCGGCCAGCGGTAGGGGAGGGGACCTGGCGGCGGTGGCGATGTCGATGGGTGGGCGGGCGATTGCATCTGGGTTTTTCTTTTCTTTTTTTTTCGACTGAAATGAAATTTAGGGGGGGGGGGGGGGGCAGGGTATGTAGAGAGGAGGAAATATATATATATTTTTTTTAATTTAATTATTCAATTTGAAAAGGTTGACTTTTACATACGACCTCGAAACGAGGCCCACCGCCTATCGTCCATAGCGTTTTACCCCCATTCCGAACACAATGGGATATGTTTCGTATGTTGGTTTGATCGTTTGAATCAGTTTCCATTGAATTTACATTTAAATCACTTTATTGAATTTTAAACGTACATTTCAAATTACCGGGGCTACATACTAACTAGAAAAATTCCAGAAAAATATTTTCTAGCTTCGTATTGACGATACGGTCCTAACAAAACTAGTTTCGTCGAATTCTGAGACCGTTTGAAAAATGGCCAATTTCCAGTTGATTAAAATCAACGGAAACTGGTCAAACGCGTTTTCTTTTGCCACGCTCACATATTGATTCGAAAAATTATGAAATTTGAAACCTAGCAATAACTTCACATCCCGGACCCAACAAAACTGGTTTCGTCGAAATCCGAGGTCGTTTGCAAAACGGCTATTTTTAAGGGCTATATATTATATAAAATATATATAAATTCCACACCGACTATTCTGAATTTTCAACTGGACATATCTTTTGATTACCGCAATGAAATCTCGATTCTTCGGATTCGTCGGAAAAATATTCTCAATTAGATCCTAATGTTTTTAGTTTCACTAAAATCCGGATTGGTTTGCACCCGGTACATTCAATTGAAGTTTGAAATCGAATTATCGAACTACCGCGCCATTTTCAATTCTATTTATAATTATATATAAATATTTATATTCTAACGACGGCGTATATAAATATATACGTCGAATTCAATTCAAAATAAATTTCTCGTCGATTTGATTTAAAGTAATTCATTTTAATTAATCAAAATTCGCTAAAATTGCCAAAATAAAAATTTTAAACTGGCCCAGATTTTCGGGTTATTACAATCTCCCCCACTTAAAACTTTTCGTCCCCGAAAAGGAACAAAGTCGAAAGTGGTTTGATTAATCAACTCTACGCTCGATCTGGCTTCCATTCTCCAACTCTTTAGTTTCTGAGAATTTTCAAAATTTCAAAAATTTGGCTAACACCCTAAATTTCTGAAAAATTTCGCCATAACCTCCCCTGCAATGGGAGCATCGGGGAATTTCAAATAGCTTCCCCGGTCCTTCAGATCTCAAAAAGAAAAAGAAAAAGCCAAGCGGCTAGCCAATAGGCTCATAAAATCATCATCACCCAAACAAAACAGTAAATTATGTAGTAAACATGTACCTATTTGTCGGGCAAACAAATTTTATTCTCTGCTCTAGCCTCCTTGCTATGACCTGTTCAATGATATACATGTATATGCAAGCAGATGCGACCACTTTTCAATATAATTCAATATTCGGTTCAATTAGGCTAAATGGCTAAAAATTTGCAAACAAATAAACAAACAACATAAACATCAATCAATTAGTGAATTAGAGTTTGAAATTCATAACTTCGATATATATACAAAAATCATGTTTTTGATGCCAATTCACAACAATGTATTCTAGCTATATATAAGTTTTGGGTTCTCACACCAGCCTAATGGAAATATATAGAAAATCACACCTTCGAAACACGAACATAAATACTGATGATGTCATGACAATCATCAGTACCATCTCCGGGCGACTAGAGTGTGATGCTATATCTATCCAATATATTAAAACTTCGAATACACGCGGATCAGACGTATACGCAAAATCTTTATATACTGGACTGTCCAACTCAATATAAATAGATAATCAGATACGAATAATTGATTTTAAATTACAAAACAAAATTTTTTCATTTGAAAAATGTACTCTTCACACTCGTTCTAGGATACTACTGATCCCATCTCTAACGAGTCACTCTCATTGGATATTACTAATCCAATATATGATGAATTCTTTCGTATGGTTCTAATGTGTCTTGTTCTCTAGCTTTGTAAACCAAAGCTCTGATACCAACTGTGACGGCAAGGAATTTCGCTCGGTCCGAACCAGTCGCTAAACCGATCCAGGCCGTTCGAAACGCCCTATCGTTTGAGAACACGACAAAACAGAATGCATACAGAAGAACATTTCATTGTATATTACAACAATGCATCAGATTACAAGAATATACAGAGTATAAAAGAATATTACACAGAAATATCAGAGATTTAAATTACATTTAAATACATAGCAACGGAAAATAATACAATACACAACTAGAAGGAGATATACGGATACAAAGCTTTCCGGATATCGTTCCAGCTGTAAACCAGGATCCTGTGAATATAAATCTGCAAAACCAAAACTACTAGCTTCCCGTGTCAAAATAAGGGCACCCAGAGTTTAGGTTAAAACAATAAACTCCAGGCCAGTCATGTGACTGGTGTGAGAACTAAAACAGTTAATCTTTATTTTTAAAGTTAGGTAAATCAAAGGACCACACCGTATAACACGGAACGGGTTTCCTCCCAAGAATACCAGTGCATTAAACAAACAGCGCAATGCTAAGTAAAGAAAAATGAAGCTGTTATAAGACCCAGGTCCCATCACACAATGCAACGCAGCCGAGGATAGGGTTTTCCCTTATAACAGCCAAAGAATGCTTGATACGTTTTAAAACAAATTATTTGATACTATTATAAGTGCATAGTGTACAAAACAACTTCAAATCATAAGTATCAATCATAGGCGGCATGAGCGTCCCATGCCACTATGTCGCCATATATAGGTTTACAAATAAAACCGCAAAGTCACGTATTTGGAAATTGGATTTCCGTCTATGAACCGAGGCAAAAGATAGTCCTCAACCGATTCGAGACAATCTAGCCCATGTCTCAGGAACAGCCGCAACTGCCCCATGGAGCGACAGGGCCGGTCCACCGATGTGGATTATTATGCCTGAACACTACGTTTCCCCGCCCTTTGGGGCGTAAATGAGCCAACAAATGACTCCATCGGACCCGGATCGTCCGATCAAACCGAGGCGCCTCGCAACAGCAACAACCACATAAGTCAAACTCGTCAGGGCGTGTAAAACCACTGACGCCACTTTTTAGCTAGAAGGAAACGCATGCCCTCCCTGAGGTCCGTCTCCCATTTCTGGTTCATACCGGGTGTGAAACTCGCGAATTCATGTTACACAAAGCTGTGCCACACAGGCTGTGCTTTGATCATCACCACAAGACTTTGCTTTTCAACAGAAGCCTCGATCTATTGCCACTTAGGCATGCCACACAGGCAATTCACTCCATGTGTTTGATATCCATCAATATATAACCCCTGAGCTCGTACGTCTCAGAGAAGGGCGTTAAGCAAGAGAATAAATTCTCCGCCGCCAAACAGATGTATATTTAATAGAAATCAACCACACAGACTAAAATCCGATGTCAGACACACAGTCCATTTACAAGTCCGTTCTGGGTCTGAACGAAACCGGAGGCACCTAGTACCCCGCATATCCATCGATCTCTAAGTACGTCTGGACGATCACTAACTGTTTCCATCTTCTTGGGTGTACAGCCCAATCAAGATCATCAGTTATCACCCAAACGACGTGAAGACTTCTGGTCTTCGACCACCGTCTTCATCTTCGACACCACGTCGAATCAGTTATTCAGAATGGGATAAACCCGGTCTTTCTGAATAACTCGCGTATATATTATAAAAGTGTTACACAAACACAACATACGCCTCATTCCAATTCAGAATATTCTTTTATTCAAATATTCCTATACTTTGGGAAAAAGTTCCCATTGATTTTATCCAAGATAAATTCTTTAAATTTATCTTTTAATCTCCTTTGAATATCAATTCAAACTAGTCGGGATTAGCGAACCACACCGAAGTAATCATTTATTTTATTTCCCAATCCCAACCTATTCATCCCATGAAGTAAAACTGGTAATACTTCATATCTAACACCACAGTGTTATCGGTAAATTCAATTACCATTTCACGTTCAAATCTAATTAAAGATTTAACTATCGCCTGGAGCAAAACTGGTGATACTCCGTTCTCGATCTTCTCAATCTAATTAAAGATTCATTAAAACTCCACTTAGTTTTAATCTTTAACTGGGTTAAAGAATCCGTGTCATTTAAAACACGGTTCACGATAAACCCAAAGTCACATTCATTAATTATCGGGTTAAAGAACGAGTGTTATTTAAAACACTGTTCACGATAAACCCAAAAATCAATATCAATTCAATTCCAATTAAATATTATTTAATTGGTACACTTCATTAAATCTAAATAAAAAGATTTAATCATTTCTCAACTGGGTTCAAGAACAATGTTAGTGAAGACACCATTCACGACAAACCCAAATCACATTCGATATTCAATACAAGGCTCTGAATAGAAAACATATCGGCTTATTTTCAATATCGAATTCTACGACTAACAAATGTCGTATTGGAAATAACGATATAAATATATATCTTTCAAATTTCCATAACAATACCTGTATAATCACGAATTCCAACATCGAAATATTCCGAAGACAATTTCGATTCAAATCCACTCCAATGCAATCATTGGAAATTCTGGTTATTTTCAAAACCATTCCAAATTCAATTTATTCATTTAAAAATAAATAGAATTATAATTCTAATTCAAAACTAGTTCATTTCGATAAAAATCTATTTTTATCTTTTCAAAAATGGAGTTTTTCATCCCAAATCTTCACAAATCATTTCTTATGATTTTACACAAATTATTACTATTTTTAATAATTTTATCAAGGCCCGTACAGTCGATTTCCACCAATGGCCATCGAACTGCACTTACAGCGACCTTTTTCCAATTTGATTTGGACATAATTCCAAATCCAACCGTTAGATTTCTAATTTATCACATTCGTTAGAAAGCTCTTTTCGATACGAACCCAACGGTTCCGGTTTTAGGAGAATCCGACGGTCGGATCTCCCGTAATGTCCGTTTGAAATAAATGGTTGAAATTCACGAACTGCCGCGGCGCTTTCTATTCAGGCCATTATATTATATATATAATATATATAATATATATTTCGTCGATTTCTATTTAAAACGAATTATATAAATAGTTTTGAATTCGTTTCAAAAACATTTTCAACTTCCATTTCAATTCAAATCAAAATTGAATTCTTCTTTATAAATTCGTTTTAAAATTCATTTCTATTCAATTCAAATTTCAATTCAATTTGAATTCATTTCAATTCACTTTCAATTCAATTTGAATTCGTTTTCAATTCAATTCATTTCGAAATCGTTTTCAATTCAATTCATTTCGAAATCGTTTTCAATTCAATTCATTTCGAAATCGTTTTCAATTCAATTCTTTTCGAAATCGTTTTCAATTCAATTCATTTCGAAATCGTTTTCAATTCAATTCATTTCGAAATCTTCAAAATTACTTTTTAATATTCATTTTAAAATGAATAAAATCGATATAAATATCGTTCACGTCAAAATGGCGTCAATCTAATCAACACGGCTTCATATATTGATATTTTCAAATATTCCATTTCGAATATTTCTATTTCAAATATTTCTATTTTAAAACTGGAATGAGGCCCAATCAATTACCATATAAAGTCAATTATATGGATTTTCATACAACACATGTATAATAGCATTGAAAAATAATCAACCATCAACCAAAGTGCACTACACTGTATAAGCATCAAATATAAATATCTAATGCTTATAACAGCCTGTCAATCAATCGATCGACATATTTAATCAATCAGGATGAGTGAACTTCAAATTTCATCCCAACACCCGTGTGGGGTTTTCAAACAATCAAACACAAATTTTATTTGTGCAGTTGGGCGATGTGTAAAATTTATCGTCCCAATCAATGTCCTTCAAATAGGTGTACATAAACAAACCTTCGGGTTTGTAAATGAATATTTATTTTATTCACATTCACGTTAAAAATTATATTTTTAACGATAAAACATTTTATTCCAACATATGAATTCCTATTATTCATTTACACAATAAAATGATATTTTTATTTTCTAACATATTTTAGAAAATTTCGGCGGCATAACGGCACGATACTAGAAACGGGACGAGGCCTAGCCTTATCCCCGGTCTAGTGAAGGCCCACGCCATTCACACATCAATCAATCCATTCATTTCACCAAACAATTCAATTTCAACTCAAATCATCTAACTAATCTATGCAACCAAACAAACAAGTCCATGGTCTGTGGACGGTTGTGTCGGGTGCTACTAAGCACCGTCTGCATCCTAGTATATATATATAACTAGAAAAATTAAATTGAAAGGTGAGAAGTTCTCACAAATAGCTATCCTAGCTCCATGGCACTTCATTGATAGAAATCTTCATCGCTATCACCTTTTTGTTACCTTCATTGTCCGCTTTCACTACCTATGTAAAAATCGAATTTTTACTTCGCTATTCCATAAATAAAAAACATATTTTTATTTCGAAGTTCAACATATAAAAATCATATTTTTAATTCGAAGTTCAATATATAAAAATCATATTTTTAATTCGAAGTTCAATATATAAAAATCATATTTTTAATTCGAAGTTCAATATATAAAAATCATATTTTTAATTTGAAGTTCAATATATAAAAATCATATTTTTAATTCGAAGTTCAATATATCAAAATCATATTTTTAATTCGAAGTTCAATATATAAAAATCTGATTTTTAATTCGAAGTTCAATATATAAAAATCATATTTTTAATTCGAAGTTCAATATATAAAAATCTGATTTTTCCTATTTAAAGTTCAAATCTTTTTCCATTTTACAGTTTAAACCTTTCCTATTTAAAGTTTAAACCTTTTTCTTTTTAAAATAAAATCAGGTTTTAAATTAACAAAAATCAGTTTTAACATTATAAAAAAAATCAGTTTTTAAATTAACAAAAATCAGTTTTAACACACTTTAAAATCAGAATCTAAAAACATAAAAATCAGTTTTTAAATTAACAAAAATTAGTTTTAACACACTTTAAAATCAGAATCTAAAAACATAAAAATCAGTTTTTAAATGTTTTATAAAATCAGTTTTAAAACACTTTAAAATCAGAATCTAAAAACATAAAAATCAGTTTTTAAATGTTTTATAAAATCAGTTTTAAAACACTTTAAAATCATTGGAAAAAATTAGTTTTTACTTTATATAAAAATCAGTATTTACCTTATATAAAAAGATTAGTATTTACCTTTAATTGAAAAATCATTAAAAATAAATAACAAAACCCTTACATAGGGGGGGGGTTCGGAGTCGCCTCTCGAGGCTGGAGTTGCAGGCGAGGGGGTGCTGGACTTCGTGGTGGAGGCAGTGGCGTGGAGGAAGAAGAAGAAGGGGTCGCGACAGCAGCAGGGGGGGATCGGTCATCGTGGTGTTCGAGGGTATGGGCGCACGAGGGGGTCGGCCAGCGGTAGGGGAGGGGACCTGGCGGCGGTGGCGATGTCGATGGGTGGGCGGGCGATTGCATCTGGGGTTTTTTTTTTTTTCGACTGAAATGAAATTTAGGGGGGGGGGCAGGGTATGTAGAGAGGAGGAAATATATATATATATATTTTTTAATTTAATTATTCAATTTGAAAAGGTTGACTTTTACATACGACCTCGAAACGAGGCCCACCGCCTATCGTCCATAGCGTTTTACCCCCATTCCGAACACAATGGGATATGTTTCGTATGTTGGTTTGATCGTTTGAATCAGTTTCCATTGAATTTACATTTAAATCACTTTATTGAATTTTAAACGTATATTTCAAATTACTGGGGCCACATACTAACTAGAAAAATTCCAGAAAAATATTTTCTAGCTTCGTATTGACGATACGGTCCTAACAAAACTAGTTTCGTCGAATTCTGAGACCGTTTGAAAAATGGCCAATTTCCAGTCGATTAAAATCAACGGAAACTGGTCAAACGCGTTTTCTTTTGCCACGCTCACATATTGATTCGAAAAATTATGAAATTTGAAACCTAGCAATAACTTCACATCCCGGACCCAACAAAACTGGTTTCGTCGAAATCCGAGGTCGTTTGCAAAACGGCTATTTTTAAGGGCTATATATTATATAATATATATAAATTCCACAGCGACTATTCTGAATTTTCAACTGGACATATCTTTTGATTCCCGCAATGAAATCTCGATTCTTCGGATTCGTCGGAAAAATATTCTCAATTAGATCCTAATGTTTTTAGTTTCACTAAAATCCGGATTGGTTTGCACCCGGTACATTCAATTGAAGTTTGAAATCGAATTATCGAACTACCGCGCCATTTTCAATTCTATTTATAATTATATATAAATATTTATATTCTAACGACGGCGTATATAAATATATACGTCGAATTCAATTCAAAATAAATTTCTCGTCGATTTGATTTAAAGTAATTCATTTCAATTAATCAAAATTCGCTAAAATTGCCAAAATAAAAAGTTTAAACTGTCCCAGATTTTCGGGTTATTACAAAAATGAAGGGTGTAAGTACCCCCTTTGGTGGCATTCTTAAGACGCTTCCAGGAAATCTTTCTATAGGGTTTCTGAAATGCTACAATATGTTCATTTGTTATTGCATTTACTATAACGCAGCTAAAACTTTCGTACTTTAGTTTCATGTCATGTCGCAGTATTTATCAAAATGCTACTACAAGTTTAAGTAGCGTTTTTACAACGCTATGAAAGGCCTTTCCTGGTGTAATGTTGCATCTACAAGAAAACTCCGCTAAAAGTCAGTGACGATGAAAACACGAACATGTTGTTTTGATAGTTCTCTATTTTAACTTTCTATGATTCCTCTAAATGTCTTTTAACCAAAAATGGAAATACCCACATTTGTCTTCACTATTTATCCACTGCCAAAAAGTATACATTAGTCTTGCTTATTTCATTTATTTCAATCGAATGCCACATCCCTCATTTACGAGAAAACTCTGCTAGTTGGTGACGATGAAAACACCAACACGTAGTTTTGACATTTTTTTATTTTATATTTCCATGATCCCTTTAGATTGTTAGGATTTGTCATGCATGTTGTTAAGGAGGAATGATGGTTTGGATGCAATGGTCTCACATCATAGAATAAATTGAAGGATTACAGTACAAATATAAGTTGGTAGGCACGTAACATAAGGGATTTCTTTTGTTACGTGGCAGTTGTGTGCCAGCTCATATGCATGCTAGGAAGGGAGGCTTTGTTCCGACCATCGTTACATAACAATGGTATCAGAGCTGAAGGTTCTGTAAAGACCCGAAAATCCCCGACCTTTGAATCGACCATAAAGCACACAGGTCTAATCCAAAAGTTGGAAATCCACGAATACTTTAACTTTGGGCATACAACACATTCGAACAAATAACAGCAGACTTTTATAAAAATCATAATAATGTTACATCAGAGTGCATAATATCATAGTACAATGAATATAATAATATAGCGGAAGATTAAATTACAATAATTTTTATACAATGCAGCGGAATAAATAAACTAAGACAACGAAAGGCTACCAATGCTCTGGACATAGCTTTAAGCTTCGATCCAGAATCCTTCTTAAGAAATGAATATCTGTAAAAGAAGCTACTCGACTGCCCGTGTCGAAAGAGGGCACCCGAGTTTGCAAGTGGAACAAACTACAAGTCAGTCATGGGACTGGTATGAGAAATCTAACTTAAACTATCTAATAATAACAAGGCTAATCACAGGACCATGCCGCTAACGCGGAATGGGTTTACTCCATTTGATTGTCGGTGCATATTAAAGTAAGTCGTTAAACAACGCAATGCTTCTTATAAAAATGAAACCATTATAAGACTCAAGTCCCATCACACAATGCAACGCAAACCAGAGGATAGAGTTTTACCTTATAATGGTCAAAAATGTTTGATACGATAAAACGAATTTGATATTATTATTAGTGTATATATGTTTTGAAAACATTTCCATCATAATATCAATCATAGACGGCAAAGCTACCATATACTATGTCGTCGTACTAGTGATACAATCAAAACCACATGGGTCGTATTGGAATTTGGATTTCCATCATGAACCAAGGCAAAAGATAGTCCTTACCGAATTCGAGACACTCTAGCCCGTGCCTCAGGATACAGCCGCAACTGCACCTGGATCTTCAGGGCTGGTCCACAAATAAGTTAGTGGATTAATAATGCCTGAAAAATACGTTTCCCAGCCCTATGGGGCGTAAATAGAGCCATTGGAGACTCAATAACCGAGGCGCCTCCGTCCGTCATCCACATAAGTAAAAATGTCAGGCATTGTAAAAACCATGACACCACTTCTAGATAGAAAGAAACGTATGTCCTCCTTGCATTCCTTACTCCCGTTTCTGGTTCATACCGAGGTGTGAGGCTCGCGAAGTATCGCTATACACAAAGCTATGCTATTTAAAGTTGTGCTTTGATCATCAACCACAAGGCTCCTCTTTTCAACAAAAGCCTTGATCATTTGCATCTTGGCATGCCACATTGACAATCCATACCATACCATTAATTTCTGTCAATATGTAACTTCTAACCTCGTACGTCTTAGAGAAGGGTGTTATGCTAGAGAATAAATTCTCCACCACCAACAGATATATATTTAGCAGCGATCAATGAATATAGTATAAAAGAATACAATGTCAGACATACAATCCACTTACAAGTTCGTACTGGGTCTGAACAAAACCAGAGGCACTTCATACCTTGCATCTCCGAACAATCAACAATACGTCCAGACAACTACCACTGGAACCCTCTAAAGGCAGCAACTCCAATCAAACGCATTAGTAGTCCTCATATATTCGATGTGAAGATCGCCGGTCTTCAACCACCGTCTTCATCTTCGACTTTTAATCATCGTAGTAATTATTCAGAATGGGTTAAACCTGGTCTTTCCGAATAACTCGCGTATTTTATAATAAAAATCAAGTGCTATAAAATACATCATACACTACATTCTATTTCAGAATATTCTTTTAATAATATATTCACATTATTTGGAAAAAGGTTCCCATTAATTATATTAAAGATAAATTCTTTAATTTATTCTTTAATCCCCCTTTTAAAGATTCATTAAAACCCCAATTTGGTTTTAATATCCAAAATCATTACTTTATGATTATTCAGATTTTAGAGATAAATCTTATCTTTAACTGGATTACAGAACAAATGTCATTAAAAACATTGTTCATGATAAACCCCAAAATCATCTTCCATTAAAAAACGAAATTTTCACAGAAATCAGAGCACTATATAATCGATATAAATTTCTGTATCAGACTAATAATATAAATGGAATAACGGCAAAGCCTTTTAAATTCCATATATAGTAACAGTCTTCTCTCACAGAATCTCATCTCGATTATTGTTAAATCGAATTTCATTCAATTCCAATTTAATATATTAAATTGGAAAACTTTACTTTTTGAAAATTTCCATTAAATCTTAATAAAAAGATTTATAAATTCCAAATGATATTTCCACTGTTAATTGGGTTAAAAAACAAATGTCATTTAAAACACAGCTCACGGTAAACACAATTCACATTTCATTTTAAACCAATTACTAAATATAATTAGAAACTATAACAATCTTAATTAAAAGAATTATTCTTTCACACGGGGTTCAAGAACAAATGTCGTTTAAAACATCGTTCATGGCAAAACCAAAAATCCAATTTATCTTATTTAATTCCAATTAAATATCAACTATTTGGAAAACTTCATCAAATCTAATTTTAAAGATTTATTCTAGTTAATAACTAGTTCAATTAGATAAAAATATATTTTTATCTTTCGGAATATGGAATTTTTCATCCAAACTCTTTCCAAATCATTTATTACGATCTTACATAATTTTTTCCATATTTTTAATAATTTTATTTGGACATAATTCCAAATCTAACCGTTAGATTTCAAAATTCTTATATTCATTGGAAAGCTCTTTTCGATACGAGCCCAACGGTTCCAGTTTTAGAAGAATCCGATGGTCGGATCTTCCGTTACGCCAATCTGAAGTTAATGGTCGAAATTTGCGAACGGTCATTGCGCGGCGCGTTCTATTCAGGCCATTATATAAATATATAATATATATAATATATATATATCGTCAAATTCTATTTAAATTGTATTTATAAAATATTTATAAATCCGTTTTAAAATGATTTTAACTTCAGTTTCAATTTTTAATGCAAAATTGAATATTTTATATTTTATCATATTAAAATATTCATATTTACAAAATACGTGATTTATAAATCACTTCTTTTTATATTCATTTTAAAATGAAATAAATTGATCGATGAACCCGTTCGGGTTAAAAATGGCGTTTCTACTTAGTTCGGCTTCACATGTCAACATTTTTATTCTTCATTGAATATTATTCTCAAATATTCGTTATTTAAAATTATTCTTTATTTACAAGATTCTTTAATTTAAACTATTCTTTATGTAAAGATGTTCTTTATTTTAAGATAACCTTTAGATCAGAAGATATTCTGAATCGGAATGCGACTCAATCAATTACCATACAACTTCAGTTGTATGGATTTCATACATCGCATGTATATATATAACAATAATGATACATAATCTCTAAGAAATCCATTGACAAACAGAGTGAAATTTATAATTGTGTGAGCGTTAAAATAAATAAATAAATAACGCTCAACACAAACTGTAAATCCATCGATTGACATACAGTTAAATATTGGGACTTGTCATCCCAACACCAGTGTGGGGTTTTCAAACAACAGCAGTTCATCTAAATAGATTATTGATTAATGAATTTAACCAATTCTGATGTCAAACAAAAAGAACATTTTATTTGCATTACAATTCTATTTTAAACACGGCAAATAAAAAGAAATACTTTTAGTTGTATGACATGTTTCACATTTTTAGCGACGAAATAAAAGACAATTTTGTTTTGTCGCCAACTCCTATTTCAACATAAATGAAAGTGACCATTCTAATTTCAATATAAATGGAAATGATACATTTGTATGTCGACAATTTCCATTTAACAAAAGTGACAATTTATGATGCCAATTATAGATTTGACAAAAGTGACAAATTTATATCTAAATAAATATTTCTAGCTACAAATTTATTTTTATTTAAATAAACATCTCTAATGATAATGACCATTTTATCTTCATGCAACATTTTATAACAAAAATTGTTATTTTATTCTCATACAACATTTCATACAAAAATGTTATTTTTATCCAATGTAACAATTTATACTCTAAATGACATGTTTAATCTAATGTAACATTTTAATAATAAGAATTTTATTTTCCTTCATGTAACTATTTACAACAAAATGTTCATTTACCTTTTGTTTACAAATCTAACATAATATGAAAATAAAATGTTTATTTTCGTTTTGTATACAAAATCTAATGTAACTTTCCTTAACAAAAACATTATTTTAATCTTGCTCAACAAAATGCTATGTTATTTTCCCCAATGTCATATTTTATAACAAAATGCTATTTTATTTCTAATGCATATTTTATAACAAAAATGCTATTTTATTTCCAATGCATATTTTATAAAAAAATGACCTTTTAATAAAAATGCTATGTTATTTTCTCCAATGCCATATTTTATAACAAAAATGCTATTTTATTTTTAATCCATATTTTATACTATTCTTTCTTTTGCATCAAAAATGTAAGTGAAAAATATAACCTTTCTTCTATTCTTTTATTTGTATCAAAAATGCAAGTGAAAATGTAACTTCTTAAACTAGGCTTTTATCTGCATCTAAAATGCAAACAAAAAGGTAACCATTTTAATTCATGTTTTATTTCATGTTTTATTTGCATCAAAGAATGCAAATAAGAATTCTACTTTTAAATCAATATTTTATTCATATCAAAAATGCAAACAAAAATATAACTTACATTTTAATGTTTTTGTCTACATCTAAATACAAACAAAAACGCAACTTTAATTAATGTTTTGTTTGCATCTAAAATTGCAAACAAAAAAGCAACCTTTTATTTCCACCTTTTATTTGCATCAAAGAATGCAAATAAAAATTCAACTTTTAATTGAGATGTTTTATTTGCATTAAAGATGGCAAATAAAAATATAACTTCCAATTTCAATGTTTTATTTGCATCAAGGAATGTAAATAAAAAATAGAACTTATAAATTTCAAAGTTTATTTGCATTAAAGAATGCAAATAAAAGTATAACTTCTAATTTCAGCGTTTTATTTGCATAAAGAATGCAAATAAAAAATATAACTTTTATATTTCGAGTTTATTTGCATCCAAGAATGCAACTAAAATATAATTTTCATTTTCAATGTTTATTTGCGTCAAAGAATGCAAATAAAAATGTAATTTTTTTTTTACTTCATGTTTTATGTTTGCATCTAAAATTCAAACAAAAAATGCAATCTTTATCTACAGTGTTTATTTGCAACTAAATATGCAAATAAAAATGAAATATTTTTCTTTGATGTTTATTTGCATCTAAATATGCAAATAAAAATGATATCTTTTTCTTCGATGTTTATTTGCATCTAAATATGCAAATAAAAATGAAATCTTTTTCTTCGATGTTTATTTGCATCTAAATATGCAAATAAAAATGAAATCTTTTTCTTTGAATCGACAATTCTATTTCAATTCAACAATATCAGCAAAATGATACTTTTATTTGAATTGTCAAACTAATTCAATTTAACAAATATGACTAAAATGATATTTTTATATTGAATTGACAAACTAATTCAATTTAACAAATATGACCAAAATGATATTTTTATATTGAATTGACAAACTAATTCAATTAAATAAAAATGACCAAAATAATTTTTTATATTCTACATTTCTGATACCACAAATTTGACACTTTTATATTTTGTTGATTGTTATACAACAAAAAGGACAAATTTTTATTTGTTGGTTCTAATTCAACATAGAGGGACAATTTTATTTGTTGATTCTAATTCAACAAAAAAGAGAAAATTTCATTTGTTGATTCTAGCAAATTATGAACATCAGAGTACACCACAAACAACAATCAATACATTCTAAATCACAAACATCGGAGATCTGAATTATCAACACACATACAATGATTTCCAAAGCAAGAAAAATAATTAAAATTTAATTTAATTATTAAATCAGAATTCTCACCGTTGTTTAAATCGAAATGGTTCAGATCTGAAGCTTGACCAAATTTTGATCAACTCAGAAATGGTTCTAGTCAGTTCTGGAGTGTAGAGCTCGTTTCTGCGATTCCAATGCTTTTTGAATTGCCAAATTCTGACTAAAAACGAACGAGATATGATCATTTGAGGATTTGATTACAATTATTTATTTAATTATAATTAAACAAATCTAATTACATGTTTAAGGGACTAATCCCTTTCTTCCTCCGTTCGTATTTCTGGAAATAAAGAACCCATTTGCTCCGATTGAAACCTCATCGTCGCCCCTCCCTGACGCCACCGGAACTTGATCCAAAACCGCCCCTCCAAGCGCCGATGTGACAACCACCCACGCCCCGATCCTCATGCAGCTTGGTCCCCCCTTCTTCCTTGAATTTTGCCCCAAACATCACGACTTCCAGCTCCAATCCAAGCAACCCGTGCCACTAAATCCCATTACAACCGTACAATTTATAGTTCAAGAGAAGCTCGTTGATTTGTGCTTTGAATTGTTGAAAACCATCTAAAGGATTGGGAGATTTTGTTGAATCAAATTCGGCGTTTTTGGCCATTGCTTTCATAGAATTGGCGGCTGTATTTGGGAAAATAGGGTTTCGTATAGGACCGTATTTATACGATATATATAGTGTATTTTCCTTGTTTTATTTAATTTCGTATTTCAAAAATTCATGTTTATCCATACAAACTCCAAATCAAACCCGATGAGTGTCGTCCCTAGCCGAATACCCTCATTCCTAACACAATGGAATATGTCTCGTAACTTAATTCAGCTATTACGATATGTTTTTCTTTAATTTTAATATATAAATCATTTAATTATTTAATTTGATCGTACATTTTAATTTACTAGGGCCATATATTAACTTTAAAAATTCCAAAAAAATTATTTCTAGTTATGTTTTGATGATATGGTCCTAACAAAACTAATTTCATCAAATTTTGAGATCATTTGAAAAATGGCCGTTTTCAAGTCGATTGAATTCAATAGAAATTAACAAAACACATTTTCTTTTGCCACGCTCACATGTTAATTCTAAAAATTCTAAAAATTGGAGTCTAGAAATAATTTGACATTCCGGTTCAAACAAAAGCGGTTTCGTCGAGAACGGAGGTAATTTGAAAAATGGTTATTTTTAATATTAAAATATACATATAAATTCTACAGCGAAATTTCGATTTTTTAGATTCGTTGGAGTGATATTTTTAAATATATTTACCTATTTTTGGTTTCACTAAAATCCGATTTATTTCGCATCCTGTACATTCAGTCAAAGTTCAAATTCAAATTTTCAAACTACCGCGCTATTTCTAACTCCTTTTATAATTGAAATAAATATATTCGTTAAATAAATTTTTAATCATTATTATTTAAAATAAACCATTTTAAATTTTCAAAATCCTCTAAAATTGCTAAATTAAATTTTTTTTAAATTGGTATAGAATTTCCGGGTTGTTACAATCTACCCCACTTAAAATCTTTTCGTCCTCGAAAAGGAACGAAGCTAAAAGTCGTTAAATTAACCAGTTCAATTTTTATTTGGTTAACTTTTCAAATATATATAAATTTATATATCAAAATCATATTTTCTAATATTGGATTATATGTAATCACAAATATGTTAATTAAAGACATTTTTACTCTGAACTCATTTTAGGGCATTACTAACCCTATCTCTAATGAGTTTCTCATTCTAGGATACTACTGATCCTATCTCTAATGAGTATTCTTATTGGATATTACTAATCCAATCTCTAATGAGTCTTTTGTTCAGTTCTAACGAGTTGCACCCCAAAGATTTGAGCTAACCTGGCTCTGATACCAGATGTAAAGGCCCAAAAATCCACGACCTTTGAATCAACCATAAACCACACAGGTCTAATCCAAAAGTTGGAAATTCACGAGTACTTTAACTTTGGACATACAACACATTAGAACAAATAACAACAAACTTTTATAAACATCATAATAATGTTACATCAGAGTGCAGAATATCAGAGTACAGCGAATATAATAATACAGTGGAAGATTAAATTACAATAATTTTTATACAATGCAACGGAATAAACAGACTAATATAGCGGAAGGCTACCAATGCTCTGGACACAGCTTTAACCTTCGATCCAAAATCCTGCTTAAGAAATGAATATCTACAAAAGAAGCTACTCGACTGCCCGTGTGGAAAAGAGGGCACCCGAGTTTACAAGTGGAAAAACTATAGGTCAGTCATGGGACTGGTATGAGAAATCTTACTTAAACTATCTAATAATAAAAAGGCTAATCACAGGACCACGCCGCTAACGTGGAACGGGTTTACTCCATTGGATTGTCGGTGCATAATTAAAGTAAGTCGTTAAACAACACAATGCTTTTTATAAAAATGAAACCATTATAAGACTCTAGTCCCATCGCACAATGCAACGCAAACCGGAGGATAGAGTTTTACCTTATAATGGTCAAAAATGTTTGATACGATAAAACGAATTTGATATTATTATTAATGTATATATGTTTTGAAAACATTTCCATCATAATATCAATCATAGAAGGCATAACTACCATATACTATGTCGCCGTACTAGTAATACAATCAAAACCGCATGGGTCGTATTGGAATTTGGATTTCCATCATGAACCAAGGCAAAAGATAGTCCTTACCGAATTCGAGACACTCTAGCCCGTGCCTCAGTATACGGTCGCAACCGCACCTGGATCTTCAGGGCCGGTCCGCAAATATGTTAGTGGATTAATAATTCCTAAACAATACGTTTCCCAGCCCTATGGGGCGTAAATAGAGCCACAAGGGACTCAATAACCGAGGCGCCTCATTCCATCATCCACATAAGTAAAAATGTCAGGCCTTGTAAAAACTATGACACCACTTCTAGCTAGAAAGAAACGTATCTCCTCCCTGTAGCCCTTACTCCCGTTTTTGGTTCATACCAGGGTGTGAGGCTCGCGAAGTATCGCTATATACAAAGCTATGTTATTTAAAGATGTGCTTTGATCATCAACCACAAGGCTCTGCTTTTCAATAAAAGCCTTGATCATTTGCATCTTGGCATGCCCCATTGACAATCCATACCATTGATTTCTGCCAATATATAACCTCTAACCTCGTACGTCTTAGAGAAGGGTGTTATGCAAGAGAATAAATTCTCCGCCACCAACAGATATATATTTAGCAGCGATCAACGAATACAGTGTAAAACGTCAGACATACAATCCACTTACAAGTTCGTTCTGGGTCTGAACGAAACCGGAGGCACTTCATACCTCGCATCTCCGAACAATCAACAATACGTCCAGATAACTGCCACTGGAACCCTCTCAAGGCAACAACTCCAATCAAAGGCATCAATAGTCCTCATCCATTTGATGTGAATATCGCCAGTCTTCAACCACCGTCTTCATCTTCGACTTTTAATCGTCATAGTAATTATTCAGAATGGGTTAAACCCGGTCTTTCCGAATAACTCGCGTATTTTATAACAAAAATCAAGTGCTATAAAACACATCATACACTACATTCCAATTCAGAATATTCCTTTAATAATATATTCGCATTATTTGGAAAAAGGTTCCCATTAATTTTATTAAAGATAAATTCTTTAATTTATTCTTTAATCCCCTTTTTAAAGATTCATTAAAACCCCAATTTGGTTTTAATATCCAAAATCATTACTTTATGATTATTCAGATTTTAGAGATAAATCTTATCTTTAACTGGGTTAAAGAACAAATGTCATTTAAAAACATTGTTCACGATAAACCCCAAAATCATCTTCCATTAAAAAATTGAATTTTCACATAAATCAGATCAATATATAATCGATATAAATTTCTGTATCAGACTAATAATATAAATGGAATAACGGCAAAGCCTTTTAAATTCCATATTTAGTAACGGTCTACTTTCACAGAATCTCATCTCAATTATTGTTAAATCGAATTCCATTCAATTCCAATTTAATATATTTAAATTGGAAAACTTTAATTTTGGAAAATTTCCATTAAATCTTAATAAAAAGATTTATAAATTCTAAATGATATTTCTACTGTTAATTGGGTTAAAGAACAAATGTCATTTAAAACACAGTTCACGGTAAACCCAGTTCACATTTCATTTTATTCCAATTACTAAATACAATTAGAAACACTAATAATCTTAATTAAAAGATTTATTCTTTCATACGGGGTTCAAGAACAAATGTCGTTTAAAACATCGTTCACGACAAACATAAAAATCCGATTTATCTTATTTAATTCTAATTAAACATTAATTAATTGGAAAACTTCATTAAATCTTATTATAAAGATTTATTCTATTTAATAACTAGTTCAATTCGATAAAAATATATTTTTTTTCTTTCCAAATATGGAATTTTTTATCCAAACTCTTTCCAAATCATTTATAACGATCTTACATAATTTTTCCATATTTTTAATAATTTTATTTAGGCATGTACAGTCGGTTTCCAATAACGACCACTGAACTGCATCCATAGCGACATTTTCTGAAATTAATTTGGACATAATTCCAAATCTAACCATTAGATTTAAAAACTCTTATATTAATTGGAATGCTCTTTTCGATACGCACCCAACGATTCCGGTTTTAGAAGAATCCGACGGTCGGATCTCCTGTTACGCCAATTTGAAATTAATGGTCGAAATTCGCGAACGGTCGCTGCGCGGCGCGTTCTATTCAGGCCATTATATAAATATATAATATATATCATCGATTTCTATTTAAATCATATTTATAAAATACATATAAATCCGTTTTAAAACGATTTTAACTTCATTTCAATTTTTAATGCAAAATTGAATATTTTATATTTTATCATATTAAAATATTCATATTTACAAAATATGAGATTTATAAATCACTTCTTTTTATATTCATTTTAAAATGAAATAAATCGATCAATGAACCCGTTCGGTAAAAAATGGTGTTTCTACTTAGTTCGGCTTCACATGTCAACATTTTTATTCTTCATTGAATATTATTCTAAAATATTCGTTATTTAAAATTATTCTTTATTTACAAGATTCTTTAATTTAAACTATTCTTTATGTAAAGATGTTCTTTATTTTAAAATAACCTTTAGATCAAAAGATATTCTGAATCGGAATGCGACTCAATCAATTACCATACAATTTTAGTTGTATGGATTTCATATGTCGCATGTATATATATAACAATAATGATACATAATCTCTAAGCAATCCATTCACAAACAAAGTGAAATTTATAATTGTGTGAGCGTTAAAATAAATAAATAAATAACGCTCAATACAAACTATAAATCCATCGATTTACATACAGTTAAATATTGGGACTAGTGTATGTCATCCCAACACCCGTGTGGGGTTTTCAAACAACAGCAGTTCATCTAAATAGATTATTGGTTATAACCAATTCTGATGTCGAACAAAAAGAACATTTTTTTCGCATTACAATTCTATTTTAAACACGGCAAATAAAAAGAAATACTTTTAGTTGTATAACATGTTTCACATTTTTAGCGACGAAATAAAAGACAATTTTGTTTTGTCGACAATTCCTATTTCAACATAAATAAAAGTGACCATTCTAATTTCAATACAAATGGAAATGATACTTTTGTATGTCGGCATTTCCATTTAACAAAAGTGACAATTTATGATGCCAATTCCAGATTTAACAAAAGTGACAAATTTATATCTAAATAAATATTTCTAGCTACAATGTTATTTTTATTTAAATAAACATCTCTAATGATAATGACCATTTTATCTTCATGCAACATTTTATAACAAAAATTGTTATTTTATTCTCATACAACATTTCATACAAAATTGTTATTTTTATCTAATATAACATTTTATACTCTAAATGATATGTTTAATCTAATGTAACATATTAATAATAAGAATGTTATTTTCCTTTATGTAACTATTTACAACAAAATGTTCATTTACCTTTTGTTTAAAAATCTAACATAATATGAAAATAAAATGTTTATTTTCGTTTTGTATACAAAATCTAATGTAATTTTCCTTAACAAAAACATTATTTTAATCTTGCTCAACAAAATGCTATGTTATTTTCGCCAATGTCATTTTTTATAACAAAATGCTATTTTATTTCTAATGCATATTTTATAACAAAAATGCTATTTTATTTCCAATGCATATTTTATAACAAAAATGAACTTTTAATAAAAATGATATGTTATTTTCTCCAATATCATATTTTATAATGAAAATGCTATTTTATTTTTAATGCATATTTTATACTATTCATTCTTTTGCATCGAGAATGTAAGTGAAAAATATAACATTTCTTCTATTCTTTTATTTGTATCAAAAATGCAAGTGAAAATGTAACTTCTTAACCTAGGCTTTTACCTGCATCTAAAATGCAACCAAAAAGGTAACCATTTTAATTCATGTTTTATTCCATGTTTTATTCGCAACAAAGAATGCAAATAAGAATTCAACTTTTAAATCAATATTTTATTCATATCAAAAATGCAAACAAAAAATATAACTTACATTCTAATGTTTTTGTCTACATCTAAATACAAACAAAATTGCAACTTTAATTAATGTTTTGTTTGCATCTAAAATTGCAAACAAAAAAGCACCCTTTATTTCCACCTTTTTTTTCATCAAAGAATGCAAATAAAAATTCAACTTTTTTTTGCAATGTTTTATTTGCATCAAAGAATGCTAATAAAAATATAACTTCCAATTTTAATGTTTTATTTGCATCAAGGAATGCAGACAAAAAATATAACTTTCAAATTTCAAAGTTTATTTGCATCAAAAAATGCAAATAAAAGTATAACTTCTAATTTCAACGTTTTATTTGCATAAAGAATGCAAATAAAAAATATAACTCTTAAATTTCGAGTTTATTATGCAAATAAAATAAAACTTTCATTTTCAATGTTTATTTGCATCAAAGAATGCAAATAAAGATGTAATTTTTTATTTCATGTTTTATGTTTGCATCTGAAATTCAAACAAGAAATGTAATCTTTTTCTATAGTGTTTATTTGCATCTAAATATGCAAATAAAAATGAAATCTTTTTCTTTGATGTTTATTTGCATCTAAATATGCAAATAAAAATGATATCTTTTTCTTCGATGTTTATTTGCATCTAAATAAGCAAATAAAAATGAAATCTTTTCTTCGATGTTTATTTGCATCTAAATATGCAAATAAAAATGAAATCTTTTTCTTTGAATCGACAATTCTATATCAATTCAACAATATAAGAAAAATGATACTTTTAATTGAATTGTCAAACTAATTCAATTTAACAAATATGATTAAAATGATATTTTTATATCGAATTGACAAACTAATTCAATTTAACAAATATTACAAAAATGATATTTTTATATTGAATTGACAAACTAATTCATTTAAATAAAAATGACCAAAATAATATTTTTTATTCTACATTTCTGGTACCACAAATTTGACAATTTTATATTTTGTTGATTGTTATACAACAAAAAGGACAAATTTTTATTTGTTGGTTCTAATTCAACATAGAGGGACAATTTTATTTGTTGATTCTAATTCAAGAAAAAAGGGAAAATTTCATTTGTTGATTTTAGCAAATTATGAACATCAGAGTACACCACAAACAACAATCAATACATTCTAAATCACAAACATCGGAGATCTGAATTATCAGCACACATACAATGATTTCCGAAGCAAGAAAAATAATTAAAATTTAATTTAATTATTAAATCAGAATTCTCACCGTCATTTAAATCGAAATGGTTCAGATCTGAAGCTTGACCAAATTTTGATCAACTCAGAAATGGTTCTAGTCAGTTCTGGAGTGTAGACCTCGTTTCTCCTATTCCAACGCTTTTTGAATTGCCAAATTCTGACTAAAAACGAACGAGATATGATCATTTGAAGATTTGATTACAATTATTTATTTAATTATAATTAAACAAATCTAATTACGTGTTTAAGGTATTAATCCCTTTCTTCCTCCGTTCATATTTCTAGAAATAAAGAACCCATTTGCTCCGATTGAAACCTCATCGTTGCAACCCTGATGCCACCGGAACTTGATCCAAACCCGCCCCCCAAGCGCCGATGTGACAACCACCCATGCCTCGATCCTCATGCAGCTCGGTCCCTCCTTCTTCCTTGAATTCCGCCCCAAACATCACGACTTCCAGCTCCAATCCAAGCAACCCGTGCCACTAAATCCCATCACAACCGTACAATTTATAGTTCGTGAGAAGCTCGTTGATTTGTGCTTTGAATTGTTTAAAATCATCTAAAGGATTGGGAGATTTTGTTGAATCAAATTCGACGTTTTCTAGCCATTGCTTTCATAGAATTGGCGGCTGTATTTGCAAAAATAGGGTTTCGTATAGGACAGTATTTATACGGTATATATAGTGTATTTTCCTTGTTTTATTTAATTTCTTATTTCAAAAATTCATGTCTATCTATACGAACTCCGAATCAAACCCGACGAGTGTCGCCCCTAGCCAAATACCCTCATTACGGACACAATGGAATATATCTCGTAACATAATTCAGTTGTTACGATATGTTTTTCTTTAATTTTAATATATAAATCATTTAATTATTTAATTTGATTGTTGTAACACCCCACCTCCTGCAGGGTCACTCACAAGGGAATGCACTAGCTTTGGAGGGGTGTTGTCTAGGCAAACATGCACAGAGATATCACAAGACAGAACATTGATAAATAAATAAGTAAAGCAGCGGTAGAAATTTAAAAACCATAGTTAACCATTTCAAAACCAAATAGTCAACTTACATCAAAGTACTTAGTCATTATTTTCCAACTACCAAAAGTCTAGAAAACATAAACTGAAAATAACATAAAGTAAACTATCCCCAAGATAGATGTGGTGAAGCCATAGTAAGCTCAAGTCCAAACCGTACATGAGCTGTCAAGAAAGCAAGCCAAATGTCCAAGCTAAGCACTAGTGTTCCCTCCCTGAGAACCTGGGGGGGGGGGGGGGGAACGGAAGAAAAGAGGCGAAAGAAAAAGGGTCAGTCATAAAGACTGGTAAGTCCTACCTACTATTAGTATAAAAACTAATGAAGTTAACTAAACATGAGAAACTGAGATGAAACATAAAGACGGTAACTAACTGTCATGATAAATAGATAACAAGGTAGATCAAGTGTGGCATCACATATACAAGGTTTTGTTTTGCACCAATAGTACTAGTATTCCAACCCATGTCAAGTATAAACAAGAAATGATCCCTTGGCTCAATATCATGAGTTGACCCAAGTCAAGGTCCAACTATACAATCTAGTCGATCGGCTCCCTATAAGCCTAACTCGTCGAGTGTCGATGTCATACGGCCCAATCACGGAATGTAATCGAACTGTGCTAGGTCCACCCTAAGGTGTATCAAGCCCTAGGGTGCCAACCACTGACACGAATCAAGCACGCACAGTCTAAACCTACTGGTGCTCATGTCTGTTTTATTCAACTCCGGACTATGTGCACGACCATAGTCCGCCTGAAACTACACTGGCGCACCTACTCAGCCGTCTTTCTGGTCACTTACAATCAGCCCAGTAATCGTGCCCTACCCTAGCCTAGTCCCTAGGGTATCGTGATACATCCAAGAGGGTTACTGCTGAAAAGGACCACGTAACTAGGGTTTCCAATGAGTTAAGTGTGGTTAACCCTATCCAATCATGTATCAAGTTGTTTAAGTGTATCCAAGTGATTCATGACTTAACCCTAACATGTGGCATTAATTAATTTAATGCACCCAACCTCTCACATTAGACTTTGTTGTGGTTACTGGATATGTCGGGCGGGTCCGGGCAGTTTTACACCACAACCTAGTCTAACCTCGGGTTTCAAGCGCGATATGACCAACTTCTCACTTTGGGTCCTATTGTTTGTAGCCACTGGATTTGCCGGGCGGTTCCGGGCAGATTTACGCTACAAACTCAACCCAACCTCGAGTTGGCCACTTTATGGTTTTCTACATGTCAAGACCATATTCAAGTTTTCAAGCATAATCAAGTTTCAAGTCACGTTTCAAGTCATGTTTTTCATGTCATTTCAAGTTTGCCTAACTACCCATAACGTATTCCCATTCGCACGTAAATTCGCATCAACACAAGTGAATCAAGGAACATAAAAATATGACCAAGAGGGGCATAAGGTGGTAAAGTTGGTCATAAGTTAAACATGATGATATTTGAGGCAAAGGTGTTCATCACAACTAGGATATAGGATTTTTGGCCTCAAAACATGTATGACATCAAACTTAGCAAATAAACTTGTGGGTAGCATGTAGTTCAACATCACAGGCAAAGGTGATAACATGATAATAGTTGACATAGAGTGATAAACTTGTGGGTGGCATGTAGTTCAACATCATAGGCAAGTTAACATCAAGGTTATGAGGGGTTCCATGTTGCATTATGCATAATCCCCAAATAAAGCTCATAGCTTTCTACCTAAAAATCAAGATGAACGCTACTAGGTTCATGGAAGATCAAAAGAGTCATAAATGGATCTATGCATACAAATATAGCCACAAGACAAGTATTACACCAAAAATCCCATTTCAACTTGCTACATGTTCATATTAACTTCATAGTTTAAATCTAAGAGTAGAGTGGGGCTTACAAAGCGTGGCTATGAGAACTAGAACCAAATAGAACAAGATAGAGACGTTGTAGAAGCTCTAGGAATTATGTAGAAACACTAGAAGCCTTGAGAATAAGTAGCTCCTTTGATTTGATGAAGAAAAATTTCTTCTTTTTGTCTTAGAAGCTCTCAAGATGAAGATGGAGGCCATGATTAGGGAGCATTTTGGCAGAATTTAGTTGTTAAGATGATTTGTGAAGGTTTAGGCTAGGTATTAGGGTGTTTTTATAGGTGTAGAGACTAGTTTAGGCCATAGGATTAACCCTAGTTTAGATTTGAACCATCAAATCCCGTCACAGGCCAACTGACCAGACCAAAGGAGCAAACAGGTGCACCAGACCAACAGGGTCCGACCAGGGAGGTCGACCCCCAGGTCGACACCCAGGTCGACTGGGCAGTCGACCTAGGCTGGGGCAGGTCGACTCCCTAGTCGACTCCCCAGTCGACCTGGGGTTGGGCGGGAAATTTTCCCGCCCAATCTGTTTCTGGCTGAATTTGAATTTCGGGCTGAATTTTGAATTTTTTGAAATCTTCTATGGGCCATAACTTGGTCATACGGACTCCGATTTACGAAATTTCGGACTTGTTTTCAAGTAGAATTTCGAGACGAACGCACTGGTATAACCCGTTCCCATTGATTCTTAACTTATAATTTAATTCTTCCCTGATTTCTTGTTTTAACATGTTATTAAAAATTCGGGTTGTTACATTCTCCCCACCTTAAAGGATTTCGTCCTCGAAATCTCCAAATTAGGAAGAACGTATCCTACCATCCATCATCCATCTACTCAAACATCATCCACAAGTAATCATTGTCCTTAAAAGATTTCTAATGCTGTATGAACATATGCAAAAGTGTGTGTATATGTACCTATCTAATGTGAAAATCAGGCGGTTACTGACTCAGTAAACCACCTTAATGCAGAATATGTTAGTGAAATGAGTCCAAATGTATGCAAATTCCTAACATAATTTATAATCTCTATATGAGTGCACATAACATTCATTCATATGCAACATCCACGTGATAGCATAACAAGTTTCATCCATGAATAAGCATAAACACTTATGCATATGCAATATGAAAGTGTGTGAGCCGATCTTAGTGCCTAACGTGAATCATGCATCCACGAGTAAACACTTACAAACACTTGCAACCATTTGCAACCATCAAGCATAATATGTTTCAAATACATGTTTCATCCAAAGGGTTTCTACCTAAGGTTCTCATGACAAGATTAACGAGATGACAAGATAAACATGGATAGCAAAAGAAAGGTATGCTAACTAGGAAAGGAGATCGAGAATGTACCCTCAAAAAGAAATGGATAAAGCCCATGCATCTTCTCCTCGGTTTCCCAGGTTGCATCTTTATCGGCTTCACTCCACTGAACCTTTACTAACTTGACTTCTCAATTCCTCAGCTTCTTGATCTCCGTTCCCAAGATACGAATCGGAGCTCGCCTAAGGGTTGCCTCTTTCTCTACCTCCACGTCTTCAAGAATGCTAGGCTCAACTACTTCGGCTGATTCATGTAGGCATTTTCGGAGATGCGAGACATGAAAGACGTTGTGCACTCCAGCCAGCTTCTCGGGCAATTCCACCCTATAAGCCATTTGCCCAATCTTCTCGATGATAGGGAAGGGTCCTATGAACCTTGGTTCTAGCTTTCCAACTGCTCCAAAACAACCACATTTCGCAAGGGAGAAACCTTCACAAAGACCATATCTCCAACTTCAAACTCTAAGTCTGTCCTTCGCTTGTCTGCATAGGATTTATGTCTGTCTTGTGCCGTTTTCATCCACCTTCGAATCAACTCAACCTTCTCGGATGTGTCCCTTATCATGTCGGGCCCAAGTATAAGCTTATCCGTCGTCTCCCACAAACATGTTGGTGACTTGCACGGCCTCCCATACAAAGCTTCGAATGGTACCATCCCTATGCTTGCTTGGTAGCTGTTATTATAAGCGAACTCTACGAGAGGAAGGTGGTCTTCCCAAGTGCCACAAAAGTCAAGAATGCATAGCCTCAACAGATCTTCTAGTACCCTATTCACCCTTTCGGTCTGACCATCCGTCTGTGGGTGATAGGCTGTACTTAGATCCAATCGCGTACCCATCGCTTCTTGCAAACTACTCCAAAATTGCCTAGTGAAGATTGGGTCACGATCCCTCACTATGCTAGAGGGAACTCCATGCAATCACACTATCTCTCGAAGTTAAACATATGCTAGCCATGATGCGGTCCTCTTGCTCTTTACTGGAATGAAATGAGCGCTCTTCGTGAGTCTTTCCACTATGACCCATATGCTAGTATTCCCCTTCCTTGATCTCGGCAATCCATCCACAAAATCCATAGAGATACTTTCCCACTTCCATTGCGGGACCTATAATGGATGTAGTAGCCCACTGGGCTTCTTCGACTCGGCCTTTACTTGTTGGCAAACAATGCATCTAGAAACAAACTCTGCAACATCCTTTTTCAACCCATCCCAAAAGAAAATGCGCTTCATATCCCGGTACATCTTATCCCCTCCGGGATGTATGGTCATCCTCGAGTGATGCGCCTCCTCAAGAACTTTATTTACTAAGTCTCCCACTTGTGGGACACATAGTCTTCCATCACGCCTTAGCCATCCCTTGCCATCAATAGTATATCTAGCGAGGTTACTTGACGTCTCACCACGAATCAACTTGTCCATTATCTCGACTATCTGCGGGTCTTCCCTTTGTGAAGCCCCAACTTGATCAAGAAGTGTAGGTCTAAGCTCAAGGGATGCTAACGAGCCAGTCATCAACTCAACAGCAGGTGTAAAATCAAAGGTTGCCAAGAACTCTAGGCTCCTCATCTCAACAAACAAGGGACTCAAAGTCAACCTTCTTCTACTTAGCGCATCCGCCACAACATTACCCTTGCCAGGGGTATAAGCTATATCGAAGTCATATGATGCCAAGAATTCCATTCACCTCTGTTGCCTTAGATTCAAATCTTTCTGCGAGAAGAGGTACTTGAGCGGCTTGTGATCAGTATATAACTCAAACCTTTCACCTAGAAGATAATGGCGCCAAGATTTGAGTGCAAAGACGATCGCTTCCAACTCCAAACCATGAGTGGGATAGTTCTTCTCATGAACTTTGAGTTGCCTACCCCCAAAGCATATCACTCTCCCTTCTTGCATCAGGACAGTGCCTGATCCCGTGCCACATGCATCGGTGTACACGGTAAACAACTTCCCTCCATTGGGTAATGCTAGAACTGGAGCTGTGGTGAGGGCTTTCTTGAGCTTTTGAAAAGCAAGCTCACACTCTAAGTCCCATGCAAAGACTAAGTTCTTCTTCGTTAACTTAGTGAGAGGGGCTGAAATCTTAGCGAAGTCCTTAATGAACTTCCTATAAAATCCTGCCAGACCGAGAAAGCTTCTCACTTCAGTTGCATTCTTCGGAACTTTCCAGTCTTGTACCGCCACTACTTTAGCGGGATCCACAGCTATGCCCTGCTTAGAAACTATATGCCCAAGGAACCGAACTTCCTTTCTCTAGAAATGGCATTTGGAGAACTTGGCTTTTAACTCATGAGCTCTAAGCGTATCCATAACCTCCTTGAGATGTGTAGCATGCTCTTCCTCGTCCTTAGAGAAGATCAGAATATCATCCACGAAGACAACCACAAACTTGTTAAGGAACTCCCTAAACACCCTACTCATCAAATCAACGAAGTATGCAGGTGCATTAGCCAAACCGAATGGCATGACGAGCCATTTGAAGAATCCATCTGGAGTCCTAAACGCATTCTTGTCAATACTATCCTCAGCCACTCTAAGCTGATGGAATCCGGTGGCTAGATCGAGTTGAGAGAAAACAGAAGCACCTACAAGCTGGTCAAAGAGATCATCAATCCTCGGTAACGGGTGCCTATTCTTCTTTGTCAGCTTGTTTAACTCACGATAATCAACACATAGATGAAGCGAACCATCCGCCTTAGTAGCGAATACCACAGGAGCACCCCATTCAGAAATGCTTCGCCTAATGAAATTTTTCTCAAGCAACTCCTTGATTTGCTTGCTAAGATCTCTTCTTTCTCGCGGGGCCATGTGCCTAACAGGCAATGAAACTGGCTTGGCATTATCAACAAGATAAATACGGAAGTTTGTCTCGCGTTTAGGGGTAACCCCTTCACTTCATCAAAAACATCAGGATATTCTCGGACCACCCTCACAGATTGAAGATTGTCAATAGACTAGTCGAGGGATTCAAGATAACATAACGTGACGGGATCCAGAGGGTTACAAGAAATCTCTAGGGTATTGCCAAGGCGAGTCATAAGCCTCACTACCTTATGCTCACAATCGAGAATGGCTCCATAACTGGACAACCAATCCATGCCCAAAATCAACCCGTATCCCATGAACCCGAGAACATAAACATTACATGTGAATTCTACGGTCAAGACAGAAATCCTCAAATCCATACAAATCATAGATAGATGGGCGGAACCCCAAATTGGATTTGAAACACTAACGGGATCCTCAACTAGACTAGTACTTAGGTGCAAACTTTCAAAAATGTCAGAAGAAATAAAGTTATGCGATGCACCAGAATCAAATAAAGTTCGAACAGGAAAACCAGAAATGTAAACAAGGCTTTCTACAGAAATACTACCTCGGTCTGGAGCTGGAGTAGTGTTGAGAGCATGCATCTGCCCTACAGAAGGTCCTGCCAGCTGAGTCTGTCCTTGCCCCTGTCCTTGCTTCTTTGGGCAATCCTTACTGTAGTGTCCAGACTCTCCGCAATGAAAGCATTCTCCCAACTTCCTCTTCTTCTTCCTACAATCTTTGGCTATGTGTCCAGTGATCCCACAGAAGTTGCACTTCGTTGTCTCCCTTGCCTTGTTGTTGGCCTTGTTACCCTTGTTGTTCTTGTTGTTCTGGTTGTTCTGATTGCCTCCCCACTTGGAATCCACCTTCTTGGTTTGAGTCTCATTAAGCTTAACTTCTTTCTTGCCATTCTTATCATCTCCTTGAAGCAAGGCCATATCCACTAAGCTCTCAAAAGTGGCCCCCATGGGTATATGAGACATGGCCAAACCTTGCAATAGCTCATTCAATCCTCGAGCAAAGCGTAGAGCCTTCTTCTGAGGTGTGTTAACCATGTCTAAACCGAATCGAGCAAGCTGGTTAAACTTATTCACATACTCCCTCACGGTCATGTCCCCTTGCTTCAAAGATATAAACCTCTCCATTTGCAGATTCTACTCAGCATATGATAGAAACTTAAGCCCAAACCTCATCCTAAAGTCGGCTCAAGTCTCTATAGGCCTAGTAGCGTTGGTGACTTCCCACTAATAAGCAGCTTCCTCTTTCAGTAGCCATACTGCCAACAGAACTTTCCTACGATCTTCAACTTTAAAGACATCAAAAAGATCTTCAGTTTCCTTTAACCAGTTTCTTGCCTCAACATAAGTCTCTGTCCCTACAAAATTCTTGCCACCCATCTCCTTAAAGTCTTTGCAAATCTTCGCGAAATCCGCTTGTGGACGCTGAGGAGGAGGAGGAGGAGGAGGAACCTCAGGTACAGGAGGAGGAGTGGGAGTGTTTGCTGGGCCCGCATCGTTGGCCCTAGCTTCCAAGTACCTTCGGAACCATCCGGGTATGGGTACTCCCTCGGGAAGGTTAAGATCGGCCATGCTGAAAAAGGGAAAGATAGATTTAGAACGAGGAAACGAAGGATAGTTCTAATGACTTTTGGGGAATAGCCTTTTAAAATAAACTAGACTTTCCTTGGAAAAATACTTAATTGGTTTTGAAAATAGTTTTTCAAAAGGGTTTTTAAAACTTTTGTCCGGTCTAGTAAAACCTCATGCTCTGATACCAAATGTAACACCCCACCTCCGCCAGGGTCACTCACAAGGGAATGCACTAGCTTTGGAGGGGTGTTGTCTAGGTAAACATGCACAGAGATATCATAAGACAGAACATAGATAAATAAATAAGTAAAGCAGTGGTAGAAATTTAAAAACCATAGTTAACCATTTCAAAACCAAATAGTCAACTTACATCAAAGTACTTAGTCATTATTTTCAACTACCACAAGTCTAGAAAACATAAACTAAAAATAACATAAAGTAAACTATCCCCAAAATAGATGTGGTGAAGCCATAGCAAGCTCAAGTCCAAACCGTACATGAGCTGTCAAGAAAGCAAGCCAAATGTCCAAGCTAAGCACTAGTGTTCCCTCCCTGAAAACCTGAGGGGAGGGGGAACGGAAGAAAAGAGGCAAAAGAAAAAGGGTCAGTCATAAAGACTGGTAAGTCCTACCTACTATTAGTATAAAAACTAATGAAGTTAACTAAACATGAGAAACTGAGATGAAACATAAAGATGGTAACTAACTGGCATGATAAATAGATAACAAGGTAGATCAAGTGTGGCATCGCATATACAAGGTTTAGTTTTGCACCAATAGTACTAGTATTCCAACCCATGTCAAGTATAAACAAGAAATGATCCCTTGGCCCAATATCATGAGTTGATGTAACAACCCGAAAATCTGGGCCAGTTTAAAATTTTTATTTTGGCAATTTTGGCGAATTTTGAATATTTAAAATGAATTATTTTAAATAAAATCGACGAGAAATTTATTTTGAATATAAATCGAACGTATATATTATACGCGTCGTCGTTAGAATATAAATATTTATATATAATTATAAAAGGAATTGAAAATGGCGCGGTAGTTCGATAATTCGATTTCAAACTTCAATTGAATGTACCGGGTGCGAAACAATCCGGATTTTAGTGAAACCAAAAATAATAGGATCTAATTGATAGCATCTTTCCAACGAATCCGAAAAATCAAAATTTCATAGCGGGAATCAAAAGATATGTCCAGTTGAAAATTCTGAATAGTCGCTATGGAATTCAGGCCCTTAAAAATGGACATTTTGCAAATGACCTCGGATTTCGACGAAACCAGTTTTGTTGGGTCCGTGATGTTAAATTATTGCTAGATTCCAAATTTCATAATTTTTCGAATCAATATGTGAGCGTGGCAAAGGAAAACGCGTTCGACCAGTTTCAGTTGATTTAATCGACTGGAAATTGGCCATTTTTCCAACGGTCTCAGAATTCGACGAAACTAGTTTTGTTAGGACCGTATCGTCAATACGAAGCTAGAAAATATTTTTCTGGAATTTTTCGAGTCAGTATGTGGCCCCGGTAATTTGAAATGTACGTTTAAAATTCAATATAGTGATTTAAATGTAAATTCAAAGGAAACTTATCGAGACGATCGAATCAGCTTGCGGTACATATCCCATTGTGTTCGGAATGGGGGTAAAACGCTATGGACGACAGGCGGTGAGCCTCGTTTAGAGGTCGCAGGTAAAAGTCAACTTTTTGAAAAATTAAATAATAAAATAATTAAAATAAATTTTAATTTCCCCCTCCCTCCTTTATATCCTTTCTGGCCCCCCTTTTTAAAATCAAATCGCTCAGAAAAAAAAAAAAAAGAGAAACCCTAAACCTAACGATCGCCGAGCCACCGCCGAACCACCAGCCTCCCACCGCTCCGCCCAGTTCGACGCTCGACCAGCCTCCCACCGCTCCGCCCAGTTCGACGCTCGAAGCATCGCCTCCCAGTTCGACGCCCGAAGCCATCGCCACCCAGTTCGACTCCCGAAGCCGCCCCTCTCGAAACCCGAAGCCCCCCCCCTGATCGTACTATCTCCGACGTCGTCTCCTTCCCCCCCCCGTCTCTGTAAGTTTTTTTAATTTTATTTTATTTTTATTTATTTTATTTTTATTTTATATATGAACTGATTTGTTTAATTTATAAAAACTGATTTTATTTCGAAAAGAAAACTGATTTGTTTATAAAGATTAAAACTGTTTATTTTAAAAAAAAAAGGAATTTTAAACTGATTTTGTTAAAAGAGAAAAAAAAAACTGATTTTTTTATAATTTTAAAAACTGATTTGAAAAACATTTTAAAACTGATTTTAAAAGATTAAAACTGTTTTTTTTTTTTGAAAAGTTGAAACTGTTTTTAAAGAAAGTTAAAAACTAATTTTTAGATAAGAAATTTAAAACTGGATTTTTTGTAAAGAAAGTAAAAACTGATTTCCTTTAAAAGAATTTTAAAACCTGATTTTTTTTAAGTTATAAAAACTGATTTTAAAAGCAAAGAAAATCAGAATTTTTTTTTATATATTGAAAGTCGAAGTAGAAATCAGATTTTTATATATTGAATAGCGAACTAAAAATTCGATTTTTATATATTGAACTTTGAAATAAAAATTCGATTTTTATATATTGAACTTTGAAATAAAAAATTCGATTTTTATATATTGAACTTTGAAATAAAAAATTCGATTTTTATATATTGAACTTTGAAATAAAAAATTCGATTTTTATATATTGAACTTCGATAGAAAAATAGAATTTTTATATATTGAACATCGAAGTAAAAATTCGATTTTTATATATTGAATAGCGAAGTAAAAATGTGATTTTTACGTATGTAGTGAAAGCAGCAACGAAGGTAACAAAAAGGCGAAACGACGAAGACTTCTGCAAAAGAAGAGCCGTGGAGCTAGGATAGCTATCGGTGAGAATTTCTCACCTTTCAATTTACTTTTCTAGTTATATATATATACTAGGATGCAGACGGTGTTTAGTAGCACCCGACACTCGTCCACAGACCATGGACTTGTTTGTTTGGCTGTTTGGTTATTGATGCGATATTGGTTTGAATGTGGTTTGTAGTGTGAAAAATCGAATCGATAAATTGGTTAGGATTAGACGTGCGCCGTTATAAGGCGAAGGAGTAAGGCTAGGTTAGACTCTTACTCCAAATTTTGTGGTTTGCATAATGAAATTGATTTGATTGATGTGTGAATGGCGTGGGCCTTCACTAGACCGGGGATAAGGCTAGGCCTTGTCCCGTTTCTAGTATCGTGCCGTTATGCCGCCGAAATTTTCTAAAATAAGTTAGAAAAATAAAGATATCATTTTATTGAATAAATGAATTGAATAGAAATTCATAGGTTGAAATAAAATGTTTTATCGTTAAAAATATAATTTTTAACGTGAATGTGAATAAATGAATAGTTATAAACAAATCGGCCGATTTGTTTGTATATACACTGATTTGACTGATATTGATTGGGTCGATAAATTTCACACATCGCCCAACTGCACAAATAAAATATGCGGTTGATTGTTTGAAACCCCACACGGGTGTTGGGATGAAATTTGAAGTTCACTCATCCTGATTGATTAAATATGTCGATCGATTGATTGACAGGCTGTTATAAGCGTTGAATATCTATATTTGATGCTTATACAGTGTAGTGCACTTTGGTTGATGGTTGATTATTTTCAATGTCATTATATACATGTGTTGTATGAAAATCCATATAATTAATTTTATATGGTAATTGATTGGGCCTCATTCCAATTTGAAAAATAAAGGATATTATAAAATAAAAGTTCATGTGTTGACAGTACTCATTCATTGAGATTGGTCATGTGTTGAACGAAATATTTTGATAATAACAACTATTTTGAAAAAGAAATATTTGAAATAGAATATTTGAAAATAGAAATTTATGAAGCCGTGTTGATTAGATTGACGCCATTTTGACGTGAACGATATTTACATCGATTTTAAACGATTTCGAAATGAATTGAATTGAAAACGATTTCGAAATGAATTGAATTGAAAACGATTTCGAAATGAATAGAATTGAAAACGATTTCGAAATGAATAGAATTGAAAACGATTTCGAAATGAATAGAATTGAAAACGATTTCGAAATGAATTGAATATATAACGATTTCGAAATGAATTGAATTGAAAACGATTTCGAATTGAATTGGAAATGAATTCAAATTGAATTGAAATTTGAATTGAATAGAAATGAATTTTGAAACGAATTTATAAAGAAGAATTCAATTTTGCTTTGAATTGAAATGGAAGTTGAAATAGCTTTTGAAACGATTTTAAAACTATTTATATAATTCGTTTTAAATAGAAATCGACGAAATATATATTATATATATTATATATATAATATAATGGCCTGAATAGAACGCGCCGCGCCGCGGCAGTTCGCGAATTTCGACCATTTATTTCAAACGGACATTACGGGAGATCCGACCGTCGGATTCTCCTAAAACCGGAACCGTTGGGTTCGTATCGAAAAGAGCTTTCTAATGAATGTTAGAAATTTGAAATCTAACGGTTGGATTTGGAGATACGTCCAAATCAAATTCGAAAAAGGTCGCTGTAAGTGCAGTTCGATGGCCATTGTTGGAAATCGACTGTACAGGCCTTGATAAAATTATTAAAAATAGTAATAATTTGTGTAAAATCATAAGAAATGATTTGTGAAGATTTGGGATGAAAAACTCCATATTTGAAAAGGTAAAAATAGATTTTCATCGAAATGAACTAGTTTTTGAACTAGAATTAGAATTCTATTTATTTTTAAATAAATAAACTGAATCAGAAAGGGTTTTGAAAATAACCAAAATTTCCAATGATTGCATTGGAGTGGATTTGAATCGAAATTGTCTTCGGAATATTTCGATGTTGGAATTCGTGATTATACAGGTGTTGTTATGGAAATTTGAAAGATATATATTTATATCGTTATTTCCAATACGACATTTGTTGATCGTAGAACTTGATATTGAATATAGGCCGATATATTTTCTATTCAGAGCCTTATATTGAATATCGAATGTGATTTGGGTTTGTCGTGAATGGTGTCTTCACTAACACTGTTCTTGAACCCAGTTGAGAAAAGATTAAATCTTTTTATTTAGATTTAATGAAGTGTACCAATTAAATAATATTTAATTGGAATTGAATTGATATTGATTTTTGGGTTTATCGTGAACAGTGTTTTAAATAACACTTGTTCTTTAACCCGATAATTAATGGAATGTGATTTTGGGTTTATCGTGAACCGTGTTTTAAATGACACTGATTCTTTAACCCAGTCGAAGATTAAAACTAAGTGGAGTTTTAATGAATCTTTAATTAGATTGAAAAGATCGAAAATGGAGTATCACCAGTTTTGCTCCAGGCGATAGTTAAATCTTTAATTAGATTTGAACGTGAAATGGTAATTGAATTTACCGATAACACTGTGGTGTTAGATATGAAGTATTACCAGTTTTACTTCATGGGATGAATAGGTTGGGATTGGGAAATTAAAACAAATGATTACTTCGGTAAGGTTCGCTAATCCCGACTAGTTTGAATTGATATTCAAAAATGGGCTAAAGAATAAATTCAAGGAATTTGTCTTTGATAAAATTAATGGGAATCTTTCCCTATGAATGTGAAATTTAGAAACTAACTGTCGGTTAGCCAAGCAGAATGGTTTTCTGGATATTGATCTGATGTTGGTTTCGGCCTTCGGGGTTAATATTTGGGAAATTATTCTCTTGATTAATTTACGGTTAGTGACTAATGAATTGGAATGAGGCGTATGTTGTGTTTGTGTAACACTTACTTAAAATATACGCGAGTTATTCGGAAAGACCGGGTTTATCCCATTCTGAATAACTGATACGACGATAAGTCGAAGACGATGGTCGAAGACCGGAAGTCTTCACGTCGTTTGGGTAATTACTGATGATCTTGATTGGGCTGTACACCCAAGAAGATGGAAACAGTTAGTGATCGTCCAGACGTACTTGGAGATCGATGGATATGCGGGGTACTAGGTGCCTCCGGTTTCGTTCAGACCCAGGACGGACTTGTAAATGGACTGTGTGTCTGACATCGGATTTCATTCTGTGTGACTGATATCGGTTGCATAGGATGGTTTGCCTGTGTGGAATGCTAAGATGCAAATGATCAAGGCTTCTGTTGAAAAGCAAAGTCTTGTGGTGATGATCAAAGCACGGCCTTTGTGGCGTAGCTTTGTGTTACGTTTACCTCGCGTGTTTCACACCAGGTATGAACCAAAAACGGGAGACGGACCTCAGGGAGGGCCTGCGTTTCCTCCTAGCTAGAAGTGGCGTCAGTGGTTTTACACGCCCTGACGAGTTTGACTTATGTGGTTGTTGCTGTTGCGAGGCGCCTCGGTTAGATCGGACGATCCGGGTCCGATGGAGTCATTCGTTGGCTCGCTTACGCCCCAAAGGGCGGCGAAACGCAGTGTCCAGGGTTTAAGTTTAATCCACTCCGTGTGGACCGGCCCTGACGATCCAAGGGTCGATGCGTTCTGATCCTGAGACTCGGGCTAGGCAGTCTCGAATCGGTTGAGGACTATCTTTTGCCTCGGTTCATAGATGGAAATCCAATTTCCAAATACGTGACATTTGCGGTTTTATTTGTAAACCTATATATGGCGACATGATATATGGTACCCATGCCGCCTATGATTGATACTTATGATTTGAAGTCGTTTATACACTATGCACTTATTATAGTATCAAATGATTTGTTTTAAACGTATCAAGCATACTTTGGCTGTTATAAGGGAAAACCCTATCCTCGACTGCGTTGCATTGTGTGATAGGACCTGGGTCTTATAACAGCTTCATTTTTCTTTATTTAGCATTGCGCTGTTTGTTTTATGCACTGGTATTCTTGGGAGGAAACCCGTTCCGTGTTATACGGCGTGGTCTCTTGATTTACCTAATGATTTAAAGTAAAGATTAATAACTGTTTTAGTTCTCACACCAGTCACATGACTGACCTGGAGTTTATTGTTTTAACCTAAACTCTGGGTGCCCCTATTTTCGACACGGGCAGCTAGTAGTTTTGGTTTTGCAGATTTATATTCACAGGATCCTGGTTTACAGCTGGAATGATATCCGGAAAGCTTTGTATCCGTATATCTATTTCTAGTTGTGTATTGTATTATTTTCCGCTGCTATGTATTTAAGTGTAATTAAATCTCTGATTTTTCTGTGTAATATTCTTTTATACTCTGTATATTCTTGTAATCTGATGCATTGTTGTAATATACAATGAAATGTTCTTCTGTAGGCGTTCTGTTGTGGTTTGTTCTCGAACTATCCGACGCTTTCCTTTACGGGGAAGTTGCGGGTCTTCACAGTTGGTATCAGAGCTTTGGTTTACAAAGCTAGAGAACAAGACACATTAGAACCGTACGAAAGAATTCATCAGATATTGGATTAGTAATATCCAATGAGAATGACTCGTTAGAGATAGGATCAGTAGTATCCTAGAACGAGTGTGAAGAGTATATTTTTAAAATGAAAGTCAAATTTGTTTTGAAAATTTAAAATCAATTATTCGTATTTGATTATCTATTTATATTGATGTGGACAATCCAGTATATATAGATTTTGCCTATACGTCTGATCCGCGTGTATTCGAAATTTTAATATACTGGATAGATATAGAGTCACACTCTAGTCGCCCGGACATGATTCTGATGATGGCGCGCCATCACCAGTATTTATTTTCGTGTTTCGAAGGTGTGATTTCTATATGTTTCCATTAGACTGGTGTGAGAACCAAAACTAATATAGTTAGAACACATTGTTGTGAATTGGCACCAAAATTTGATTTTTGTGTATGTATCAAAATTATGAATTTGAAACTCTAATTCACTAATTGATTGATGTTTGTGTTGCTTGTTTAATTGTTTGATAATTTTGAACCATTTATGCCTAATTGAATCAAATATTGAACTATATTGAAAATTGGTCGCATTTGCTTGCATATACATATATATCTTTGAACAGGTCATAGCAAGGAGGCTAGAGCCAGAGAATAAAATTTGTTTGCCCGACAAATAGGTACATGTTTACTACATAATTTCCTGTTTTGTTTGGGTGATGATGATTTTGTGAGCCTATTGGCTAGCCGCTTGGCTTTTTCTTTTTCTTTTTGAGATCTGAAGGACCGGGGAAGCTATTTGAAATTCCCCGATGCTCCCGGTGCAGGGGAGGTTATGGCGAAATTTTTCGAAAATTTAGGGTGTTAGCCAAATTTTTGAAGTTTTGAAAATTCTCAGAAACTAAAGAGTTAGAGAATGAAAGCCAGATCGAACGTGGAGTTAAATAATCAAACCACTTTCGACTTTGTTCCTTTTCGGGGACGAAAAGTTTTAAGTGGGCGAGATTGTAACAACCCGAAAATCTGGGCCAGTTTAAAAATTTTATTTTGGCAATTTTGGCGAATTTTGAATATTTAAAATGAATTATTTTAAATAAAATCGACGAGAAATTTATTTTGAATATAAATCGAACGTATATATTATACGCGTCGTCGTTAGAATATAAATATTTATATATAATTATAAAAGGAATTGAAAATGGCGCGGTAGTTCGATAATTCGATTTCAAACTTCAATTGAATGTACCGGGTGCAAAACAATCCGGATTTTAGTGAAACCAAAAATAATAGGATCTAATTGATAGCATCTTTCCAACGAATCCGAAAAATCAAAATTTCATAGCGGGAATCAAAAGATATGTCCAGTTGAAAATTCTGAATAGTCGCTATGGAATTCAGGCCCTTAAAAATGGACATTTTGCAAATGACCTCGGATTTCGACGAAACCAGTTTTGTTGGGTCCGTGATGTTAAGTTATTGCTAGATTCCAAATTTCATAATTTTTCGAATCAATATGTGAGCGTGGCAAAGGAAAACGCGTTTGACCAGTTTCAGTTGATTTAATCGACTGGAAATTGGCCATTTTTCCAACGGTCTCAGAATTCGACGAAACTAGTTTTGTTAGGACCGTATCGTCAATACGAAGCTAGAAAATATTTTTCTGGAATTTTTCGAGTCAGTATGTGGCCCCGGTAATTTGAAATGTACGTTTAAAATTCAATATAGTGATTTAAATGTAAATTCAAAGGAAACTTATCGAGACGATCGAATCAGCTTGCGGTACATATCCCATTGTGTTCGGAATGGGGGTAAAACGCTATGGACGACAGGCGGTGAGCCTCGTTTAGAGGTCGCAGATAAAAGTCAACTTTTTGAAAAATTAAATAATAAAATAATTAAAATAAATTTTAATTTCCCCCTCCCTCCTTTATATCCTTTCTGGCCCCCCCTTTTTAAAATCAAATCGCTCAGAAAAAAAAAAAAAAAAGAGAAACCCTAAACCTAACGATCGCCGAGCCACCGCCGAACCACCAGCCTCCCACCGCTCCGCCCAGTTCGACGCTCGACCAGCCTTCCACCGCTCCGCCCAGTTCGACGCTCGAAGCATCGCCTCCCAGTTCGACGCCCGAAGCCATCTCCACCCAGTTCGACTCCCGAAGCCGCCCCTCTCGAAACCCGAAGCCCCCCCCCTGATCGTACTATCTCCGACGTCGTCTCCTTCCCCCCCCCCGTCTCTGTAAGTTTTTTTAATTTTATTTTATTTTTATTTATTTTATTTTTATTTTATATATGAACTGATTTGTTTAATTTATAAAAACTGATTTTATTTCGAAAAGAAAACGATTTGTTTATAAAGATTAAAACTGTTTATTTTAAAAAAAAAAGGAATTTTAAACTGATTTTGTTAAAAGAGAAAAAAAAACTGATTTTTTATAATTTTAAAAACTGATTTGAAAAACATTTTAAAACTGATTTTAAAAGATTAAAACTGTTTTTTTTTTTGAAAAGTTGAAACTGTTTTTAAAGAAAGTTAAAAACTAATTTTTAGATAAGAAATTTAAAACTGGATTTTTTGTAAAGAAAATAAAAACTGATTTCCTTTAAAAGAATTTTAAAACCTGATTTTTTTTAAGTTATAAAAACTGATTTTAAAAGCAAAGAAAATCAGATTTTTTTTTTTATATATTGAAAGTCGAAGTAGAAATCAGATTTTTATATATTGAATAGCGAACTAAAAATTCGATTTTTATATATTGAACTTTGAAATAAAAATTCGATTTTTATATATTGAACTTTGAAATAAAAAATTCGATTTTTATATATTGTACTTTGAAATAAAAAATTCGATTTTTATATATTGAACTTTGAAATAAAAAATTCGATTTTTATATATTGAACTTCGATAGAAAAATAGAATTTTTATATATTGAACATCGAAGTAAAAATTCGATTTTTATATATTGAATAGCGAAGTAAAAATGTGATTTTTACGTATGTAGTGAAAGCAGCAACGAAGGTAACAAAAAGGCGAAACGACGAAGACTTCTGCAAAAGAAGAGCCGTGGAGCTAGGATAGCTATCGGTGAGAATTTCTCACCTTTCAATTTACTTTTCTAGTTATATATATATACTAGGATGCAGACGGTGTTTAGTAGCACCCGACACCCGTCCACAGACCATGGACTTGTTTGTTTGGCTGTTTGGTTATTGATGCGATATTGGTTTGAATGTGGTTTGTAGTGTGAAAAATCGAATCGATAAATTGGTTAGGATTAGACGTGCGCCGTTATAAGGCGAAGGAGTAAGGCTAGGTTAGACTCTTACTCCAAATTTTGTGGTTTGCATAATGAAATTGATTTGATTGATGTGTGAATGGCGTGGGCCTTCACTTGACCGGGGATAAGGCTAGGCCTTGTCCCGTTTCTAGTATCGTGCCGTTATGCCGCCGAAATTTTCTAAAATAAGTTAGAAAAATAAAGATATCATTTTATTGAATAAATGAATTGAATAGAAATTCATAGGTTGAAATAAAATGTTTTATCGTTAAAAATATAATTTTTAACGTGAATGTGAATAAATGAATAGTTATAAACAAATCGGCCGATTTGTTTGTATATACACTGATTTGACTGATATTGATTGGGTCGATAAATTTCACACATCGCCCAACTGCACAAATAAAATATGCGGTTGATTGTTTGAAACCCCACACGGGTGTTGGGATGAAATTTGAAGTTCACTCATCCTGATTGATTAAATATGTCGATCGATTGATTGACAGGCTGTTATAAGCGTTGAATATCTATATTTGATGCTTATACAGTGTAGTGCACTTTGGTTGATGGTTGATTATTTTCAATGTCATTATATACATGTGTTGTATGAAAATCCATATAATTAATTTTATATGGTAATTGATTGGGCCTCATTCCAATTTGAAAAATAAAGGATATTATAAAATAAAAGTTCATGTGTTGACAGTACTCATTCATTGAGATTGGTCATGTGTTGAACGAAATATTTTGATAATAACAACTATTTTGAAAAAGAAATATTTGAAATAGAATATTTGAAAATAGAAATTTATGAAGCCGTGTTGATTAGATTGACGCCATTTTGACGTGAACGATATTTACATCGATTTTAAACGATTTCGAAATGAATTGAATTGAAAACGATTTCGAAATGAATAGAATTGAAAACGATTTCGAAATGAATAGAATTGAAAACGATTTCGAAATGAATAGAATTGAAAACGATTTCGAAATGAATAGAATTGAAAACGATTTCGAAATGAATTGAATATATAACGATTTCGAAATGAATTGAATTGAAAACGATTTCGAATTGAATTGGAAATGAATTCAAATTGAATTGAAATTTGAATTGAATAGAAATGAATTTTGAAACGAATTTATAAAGAAGAATTCAATTTTGCTTTGAATTGAAATGGAAGTTGAAATAGCTTTTGAAACGATTTTAAAACTATTTATATAATTCGTTTTAAATAGAAATCGACGAAATATATATTATATATATTATATATATAATATAATGGCCTGAATAGAACGCGCCGCGCCGCGGCAGTTCGCGAATTTCGACCATTTATTTCAAACGGACATTACGGGAGATCCGACCGTCGGATTCTCCTAAAACCGGAACCGTTGGGTTCGTATCGAAAAGAGCTTTCTAATGAATGTTAGAAATTTGAAATCTAACGGTTGGATTTGGAGATACGTCCAAATCAAATTCGAAAAAGGTCGCTGTAAGTGCAGTTCGATGGCCATTGTTGGAAATCGACTGTACAGGCCTTGATAAAATTATTAAAAATAGTAATAATTTGTGTAAAATCATAAGAAATGATTTGTGAAGATTTGGGATGAAAAACTCCATATTTGAAAAGATAAAAATAGATTTTCATCGAAATGAACTAGTTTTTGAACTAGAATTAGAATTCTATTTATTTTTAAATAAATAAACTGAATTAGAAAGGGTTTTGAAAATAACCAAAATTTCCAATGATTGCATTGGAGTGGATTTGAATCGAAATTGTCTTCGGAATATTTCGATGTTGGAATTCGTGATTATACAGGTGTTGTTATGGAAATTTGAAAGATATATATTTATATCGTTATTTCCAATACGACATTTGTTGATCGTAGAACTTGATATTGAATATAGGCCGATATATTTTCTATTCAGAGCCTTATATTGAATATCGAATGTGATTTGGGTTTGTCGTGAATGGTGTCTTCACTAACACTGTTCTTGAACCCAGTTGAGAAAAGATTAAATCTTTTTATTTAGATTTAATGAAGTGTACCAATTAAATAATATTTAATTGGAATTGAATTGATATTGATTTTTGGGTTTATCGTGAACAGTGTTTTAAATAACACTTGTTCTTTAACCCGATAATTAATGGAATGTGATTTTGGGTTTATCGTGAACCGTGTTTTAAATGACACTAATTCTTTAACCCAGTCGAAGATTAAAACTAAGTGGAGTTTTAATGAATCTTTAATTAGATTGAAAAGATCGAAAATGGAGTATCACCAGTTTTGCTCCAGGCGATAGTTAAATCTTTAATTAGATTTGAACGTGAAATGGTAATTGAATTTACCGATAACACTGTGGTGTTAGATATGAAGTATTACCAGTTTTACTTCATGGGATGAATAGGTTGGGATTGGGAAATTAAAACAAATGATTACTTCGGTAAGGTTCGCTAATCCCGACTAGTTTGAATTGATATTCAAAAATGGGCTAAAGAATAAATTCAAGGAATTTATCTTTGATAAAATTAATGGGAATCTTTCCCTATGAATGTGAAATTTAGAAACTAACTGTCGGTTAGCCAAGCAGAATGGTTTTCTGGATATTGATCTGATGTTGGTTTCGGCCTTCGGGGTTAATATTTGGGAAATTATTCTCTTGATTAATTTACGGTTAGTGACTAATGAATTGGAATGAGGCGTATGTTGTGTTTGTGTAACACTTACTTAAAATATACGCGAGTTATTTGGAAAGACCGGGTTTATCCCATTCTGAATAACTGATACGACGATAAGTCGAAGACGATGGTCGAAGACCGGAAGTCTTCACGTCGTTTGGGTAATTACTGATGATCTTGATTGGGCTGTACACCCAAGAAGATGGAAACAGTTAGTGATCGTCCAGACGTACTTGGAGATCGATGGATATGCGGGGTACTAGGTGCCTCCGGTTTCGTTCAGACCCAGGACGGACTTGTAAATGGACTGTGTGTCTGACATCGGATTTCATTCTGTGTGACTGATATCGGTTGCATAGGATGGTTTGCCTGTGTGGCATGCTAAGATGCAAATGATCAAGGCTTCTGTTGAAAAGCAAAGTCTTGTGGTGATGATCAAAGCACGGCCTTTGTGGCGTAGCTTTGTGTAACGTTTACCTCGCGTGTTTCACACCAGGTATGAACCAAAAACGGGAGACGGACCTCAGGGAGGGCTTGCGTTTCCTCCTAGCTAGAAGTGGCGTCAGTGGTTTTACACGCCCTGACGAGTTTGACTTATGTGGTTGTTGCTGTTGCGAGGCGCCTCGGTTAGATCGGACGATCCGGGTCCGATGGAGTCATTCGTTGGCTCGCTTACGCCCCAAAGGGCGGCGAAACGCAGTGTCCAGGGTTTAAGTTTAATCCACTCCGTGTGGACCGGCCCTGACGATCCAAGGGTCGATGCGTTCTGATCCTGAGACTCGGGCTAGGCAGTCTCGAATCGGTTGAGGACTATCTTTTGCCTCGGTTCATAGATGGAAATCCAATTTCCAAATACGTGACATTTGCGGTTTTATTTGTAAACCTATATATGGCGACATGATATATGGTACCCATGCCGCCTATGATTGATACTTATGATTTGAAGTCGTTTATACACTATGCACTTATTATAGTATCAAATGATTTGTTTTAAACGTATCAAGCATACTTTGGCTGTTATAAGGGAAAACCCTATCCTCGACTGCGTTGCATTGTGTGATAGGACCTGGGTCTTATAACAGCTTCATTTTTCTTTATTTAGCATTGCGCTGTTTGTTTTATGCACTGGTATTCTTGGGAGGAAACCCGTTCCGTGTTATACGGCGTGGTCTCTTGATTTACCTAATGATTTAAAGTAAAGATTAATAACTGTTTTAGTTCTCACACCAGTCACATGACTGACCTGGAGTTTATTGTTTTAACCTAAACTCTGGGTGCCCCTATTTTCGACACGGGCAGCTAGTAGTTTTGGTTTTGCAGATTTATATTCACAGGATCCTGGTTTACAGCTGGAATGATATCCGGAAAGCTTTGTATCCGTATATCTATTTCTAGTTGTGTATTGTATTATTTTCCGCTGCTATGTATTTAAGTGTAATTAAATCTCTGATTTTTCTGTGTAATATTCTTTTATACTCTGTATATTCTTGTAATCTGATGCATTGTTGTAATATACAATGAAATGTTCTTCTGTAGGCGTTCTGTTGTGGTTTGTTCTCGAACTATCCGACGCTTTCCTTTACGGGGAAGTTGCGGGTCTTCACAGTTGACCCAAGTCAAGGTCCAACTATACAATCTAGTCGATCGGCTCCCTATAAGCCTAACTCGTTGAGTGTCAGTGTCAACCACTGGCACGAATCACGGACTGTAGTCGAATTGTGCTAGGTCCACCCCAGGGTGTATCAAGCCCTAGGGTGCCAACCACTGACACGAATCAACTACGCACAGTCTAAACCTACTGGTGCCCATGTCTGTTTTATTCAACTCCGGACTATGTGCACGACCATAGTCCGCCTGAACCTACACTGGCGCACCTACTTAGCCGTCTTTCTGGTCGCTTACAATCAGCCCAGTAATCGTGCCCCACCCTAGCCTAGTCCCTAGGGTATCGTGATACATCCAAGAGGGTTACTGCTGAAAAGGACCACGTAACTAGGGTTTCCAACGGGTTTAAGTGTGGTTAACCCTATCCAATCATGTATCAAGTTGGTTAAGTGTATCCAAGTGGTTCATGACTTAACCCTAACATGTGGCATTAATTAATTTAATGCACCCAACCTCTCACATTAGACTTTGTTGTGGTTACTGGATATGCCGGGTGGGTGCGGGCAGTTTTACACCACAACCTAGTCTAACCTCGGGTTTCAAGCGCGATATGACCAACTTCTCACATTGGGTCCTATTGTTTGTAGCCACTGGATTTGTCGAGTGGTTCCGGGCAGATTTACGCTACAAACTCAACCCAACCTCGAGTTGGCCACTTTATGGTTTTCTACATGTCATGACCATATTCAAGTTTTCAAGCATAATCAAGGTTCATGTCACGTTTCAAGTCACGTTTTCATGTCATTTCAAGTTTTCCTAACTACCCATAACGTATTCCCATTCGCACGTAAATTCGCATCAACACAAGTGAATCAAGGAACATAAAAATATGACCAAGAGGGGTATAAGGTGGTAAAGTTGGTCATAAGTTAAACATGATGATATTTGAGGCAAAGGTGTTCAGCACAACTAGCATATAGGATTTTTGGCCTCAAAACATGTATGACATCAAAATTAGAAAATAAACTTGTGGGTAGCATGTAGTTCAACATCATAGGCAAAGGTGATAACATGATAATAGTTGACATATAGTGATAAACTTGTGGGTAGCATGTAGTTCAACATCATAGGCTAGTTAATATCAAGGTTATGAGGGGTTCTATGTTGCATTATGCATAATCCCCAAATAAAGCTCATAGCTTTCTACCCAAAAATCAAGATGAACAGTACTAGGTTCATGATAGTTCCACAATCATAGATCAAAAGAGTCATAAATGGATATATGCATACAAATATAGCCACAAGACAAGTATTACACCAAAAATCCCATTTCAACTTGCTACATGTTCATATTAACTTCATAGTTTAAATCTAAGAGTAGAGTGGGGCTTACAAAGCGTGGCTATGAGAACTAGAACCAAATAGAACAAGATAGAGACGTTGTAGAAGCTCTAGGAATGATGTAGCAACATTAGAAGCCTTGAGAATAAGTAGCTCCTTTGATTTGACGAAGAAAGATTTCTTCTTTTTGTCTTAGAAGCTCTCAAGATGAAGATGGAGGCCATGATTAGGGAGCATTTTGGCAGAATTTAGTTGTTAGGATGATTTGTTATGGTTTAGGCTAGGTATTAGGGTGTTTTTAAAGGTGTAGAGACTAGTTTAGGCCATAGGATTAACCCTAGTTTAGATCTGAACCATCAAATCCCGTCACAGGCCAACTGACCAGACCAAAGGAGCAAATAGGTGCACCAGACCAACAGGGTCCGACCAGGGAGGTCGACCCCCAGGTCGACACCCAGGTCGACTGGGCAGTCGACCTGGGCTGGGGCAGGTCGACTCCCCAGTCGACCTTGGGTTGGGCGGGAAATTTTCCCGCCCAATCTGTTCCTGGCTGAATTTGAATTTCGGGCTGAATTTTGAATTTTCTGAAATCTTCTATGGGCCATAACTTGGTCATACGGACTCCGATTTACGAAATTTCGGACTCATTTTCAAGTAGAATTTCGAGATGAACGCACTGGCGTAACCCGTTCCCATTGATTCTTAACTTATAATTTAATTCTGCCCTGATTTCTTGTTTCAACATGTCATTAAAAATTCGGGTTGTTACAATTGTACATTTTAATTTACCGGTGCCATAACTTTAAAAATTCCAGAAAAATTATTTCTAGGTATGTTTTGACGATACGGTCCTAACAAAACTAATTTCGTCAAATTTTGAGATCATTTGAAAAATGGCCATTTTCAAGTCGATTAAATTCAACAGAAATTGACAAAACACATTTCTTTTTGGCACGCTCACATGTTAATTCTAAAAATTCTAAAAATTGGAATCTAGCAATAATTTGACATTCCGGTTCCAATAAAAATGGTTTCGCCGAGAACGGAGGTCATTTAAAAATTGGCTATTTTTAATATTAATATATATATATATATATATATTCTACAGCGACTATTCTGAAAATTAAACTGGGCATAACTTTTGATTCCCGCTATGAAATTTCGATTTTTCAGATTCGGTGGAGAGATATTTTTAAATAGATTTACCTATTTTTGGTTTCACTAAAATCCGATTTATTTTACCTCCTGTACCTTCAGAGAAACTTCAAATTCAAATTTTCAAACTACCGCACTAATTCTAACTCCTTTTATAATTAAAATAAATATATTCGTTTAACCTCGATTTAAATAAATTTTTAATCGTTATTATTTAAAATAAACCATTTTAAATTTTAAAAATCCACTAAAATTGCTAAATTAAAAAAAATTTAGATTGGTACAGAATTTCCGGGTTGTTACAATCTTCCCCACTTTTAATCTTTTCGTCCTCGAAAAGGAAATAAGCTAAAAGTCATTAAATTAACCAATTCAATTTTTATTTGGTTAACTTTCCAAATATATATAACTTTTATATATCAAAATCATATTTTCTAATATTTGATTATATATAATCACAAATACGTTAATTATAGACCTTTTTACTTTGAACTCATTCTAGGGAATTACTAACCCTATCTCTAATGAGTTTCTCATTCTAGGATACTACTGATCCTATATCTAATGAGTATTCTTATTGGATATTACTAATCCAATCTCTAATCAGTCTTTTGTTCAGTTCTAACGAGTTGCACCCTAAATAGCTAACCTGGCTCTGATACCAGATGTAAAGACCCAAAAATCCCCTAACTTCGAATCAACCATAAACCACACAGGTCTAATCCAAAAGTTGGAAATCCATGAATACTTTAACTTTGGGCATACAACACATTAGAACAAATAACAACAGACTTTTATAAACATCATAATAAGGTTACAACAGAGTGCAGAATATCAGAGTACAACGAATATAATAATACAGTGGAAGATTAAATTACAATAAATTTTATACAATGCAGCGGAATAAATAAACTAATACAGCGGAAGGCTACTAATGCTCTGGACATAGCTTTAAGCTTCGATCCAGAGTCCTGCTTAAGAAATGAATATCCGCAAAAGAAGCTACTCGACTACCCGTGTGGAAAAGAGGGCACCCGAGTTTGCAAGTGAAACAAACTATAGGTCAGTCTTGGGACTGGTATGAGAAATCTTACTTAAACTATCTAATAATAATAAGGCTAATCACAGGACCACGCCGCTAACGCGGAACGGGTTTACTCCATTGGATTGCCGGTGCATAATTAAAGAAAGTCGTTAAACAACACAATGATTTTATAAAAATGAAACCGTTATAAGACTCAAGTCCCATCACACAATGCAATGCAAACCGGAGGATAGAGTTTACCTTATAATGGACAAAAATGTTTGATACAATAAAACGAATTTGATATTATTATTAGTGTATATATGTTTTGAAAACATTTCCATCATAATATCAGTCATAGATGGGATAGCTACTATATACTATGTCGCCGTACTAGTAATACAATCAAAACCGCATGGGTCGTATTGAAATTTGGATTTCCATCATGAACCAAGGCAAAAGATAGTCCTTACCGAATTTGAGACACTCTAGCCCATGCCTCAGTATACGGTCGCAACCGCACCTGGATCTTCAGGGCCGGTCCGCAAATATGTTAGTGGATTAATAATGCCTGAACAATACGTTTCCCAGCCCTATGGGGCGTAAATAGAGCCACAAGGGACTCAATAACCGAGGCGCCTCATTCCATCATCCACATAAGTAAAAATGTCAGGCCTTGTAAAAACTATGACACCACTTCTAGCTAGAAAGAAACGTATATCCTCCCTGCAGCCCTTACTCCCGTTTCTGGTTCATACCGGGGTGTGAGGCTCGCGAAGTATAGCTATATACAAAGCTATGTTATTTAAAGTTGTGCTTTGATCATCAACCACAAGGCTCTGCTTTTCAACAAAAGCCTTGATCATTTGCATCTTGGCATGCCCCATTGACAATCAATACCATTGATTTCTGCCAATATATAACCTCTAACCTCGTACGTCTTAGAGAAGGGTGTTATGCAAGAGAATAAATTCTCCGCCACCAACAGATATATATTTAGCAGCAATCAACGAATACAGTATAAAGGAATACAACGTCAGACATACAATCCACTTACAAGTTCGTTCTGGGTCTGAACGAAACCAGAGGCACTTCATACCTCGCATCTCCGAACAATCAACAATACGTCCAGATAACTGCCACTGGAACCCTCTCAAGGCAACAACTCCAATCAAAGGCATCAATAGTCCTCATCCATTTGATGTGAATATCGCCAGTCTTCAACCAACGTCTTCATCTTCGACTTTTAATCGTCATAGTAATTATTCAGAATGGGTTAACCCGGTCTTTCTGAATAACTCGCGTATTTTATAACAAAAATCAAGTGCTATAAAACACATCATACACTACATTCCAATTCAGAATATTCCTTTAATAATATATTCGCATTATTTGGAAAAAGGTTCCCATTAATTTTATTAAAGATAAATTATTTAATTTATTCTTTAATCCCCTTTTTAAAGATTCATTAAAACCCCAATTTGGTTTTAATATCCAAAATCGTTACTTTATGATTATTCAGATTTTAGAGATAAATCTTATCTTTAACTGGGTTAAAGAACAAATGTCATTTAAAAACATTGTTCACGATAAACCCCAAAATCATCTTCCATTAAAAAATGGAATTTTCACAGAAATCAGATCAATATATAATCGATATAAATTTCTGTATCAGACTAATAATATAAATGGAATAACGGCAAAGCCTTTTAAATTCCATGTATAGTAACGGTATTCTTTCATAGAATCTCATCTCGATTATTGTTAAATTGAATTCTATTCAATTCCAATTTAATATATTAAATTGGAAAACTTTACTTTTGGAAAATTTCCATTAAATCTTAATAAAAAGATTTATAAATTCCAAATGATATTTCTACTGTTAATTGGGTTAAAGAACAAACGTCATTTAAAACACAGTTCACGGTAAACCCAATTCACATTTCATTTTATTCCAATTACTAAATATAATTAGAAACTCTAATAATCTTAATTAAAAGATTTATTCTTTCATACGGGGTACAAGAACAAATGTCGTTTAAAATATTGTTCACGACAAACCTAAAAATCCGATTTATCTTATTTAATTCCAATTAAATATCAATTAATTGGAAAACTTCATTAAATCTTGTTTTAAAGATTTATTCTAGTTAATAACTAGTTCAATTCGATAAAAATATATTTGTTTTCTTTCCAAATATGGAATTTTTCATCCAAACTCTTTCCAAATCATTTATTATGATCTTACATAATTTTTTCATATTTTTAATAATTTTATTTAGGCATGTACATTCGGTTTCCAATAACGGCCACCGAACTGCATCCATAGCGATCTTTTCTGAAATTAATTTGGATATAATTCCAAATCTAACTGTCAGATTTCAAAAATCTTATATTCACTGGAAATATCTTTTCGATATGAACCGAAGGATTCCGGTTTTATAAGAATCCGACGGTCGGATCTTCCATTACGCCAATTTGAAGTTAATGGTCGAAATTCGCGAACGGTCGCTGCGCGGCGCATTCTATTCTGGCCATTATATAAATATATAATATATGTATATATCATCCATTTCTATTTAAATCGTATTTATAAAATACTTATAAATCCGTTTTAAAACGATTTTAACTTCATTTTCAATTTTTAATGAAAAATTGAATATTTTATAATTTATCATATTAAAATATTCATATTTACAAAATATGAGATTTATTAATCACTTCGTTTTATACTCATTTTAAAATGAAATAAATCGATAGATGAACCCGTTCGGTTAAAAATAGCGTTTCTACTTAGTTCGGCTTCACATGTCAACATTTTTATTCTTCACTGAATATTATTCTAAAATATTCGTTATTTAAAATTATTCTTTATTTACAAGATTCTTTAATTTAAACTATTCTTTATGTAAAGATGTTCTTTATTTTAAAATAACCTTTAGATCAAAAGATATTCTGAATCAGAATGCGACTCAATCAATTACCATACAATTTTAGTTGTATGGATTTCATACATCGCACGTATATATATAACAATAATGATACATAATCTCTAAGCAATCCTGAGACGACCCCCAACCCCGTACTGACGGTGGCAAGGGTAATGCTTGGAATATAACACATAAACAGATAACACCAGAGCAGAATTAAATAAATACACCAGATAATGAACAATAGAATATACTGGATAAACGTAATCATCAGAGTTACACAGTATACAAGATCATACTTAGTACAAATATAGTTCAGCTATACATAAATGTCTATAGAGGAAACAAACATAATATGTACAATAGGAGCTGAACAGCATAAAAAGAGATAAATGATAGAATCCATCATCAGCTCCAGCTATCCAGAGAAAGCCAGCTAAACCTGAACATAAGGCTGCCCGTGTAGAAAAAGGGGCACCCGAGTTTGAAAGTGAAACAAACTACGAGTCAGTCACGGGACTGGTATGAGAAATCTACTTAACACATTTAAATGATGGCTAATCACAGGACCACGCCACTTTCGTGGAACGGGTTTACTCCATCGGATTGCCAGTGCTTTAAAACAAATAATTCTTTTAAACATCGCAATGCTTTTTATAAAAATGAAGCCATTATAAGACTCAGTTCCCATCACACAATGCAACGCAAACCAGAGGATAGAGTTTTACATTATAATAGCCAAAATATGCTTGATACGAATAAAACAAAAGCATTTGATATTATTACTAGTGTTTACATGTTTCAAAAACAATTTCGAATCATAACTATCAATCATAGACGGCATGGGTACCATATATCATGTCTCCATATATATATACAATCAAAACCACACGATGTCGTATTTGGAAATTGGATTTCCATCATGAACCAAGGCAAAAGATAGTCCTTACCGACTTCGATACGCTCTAGCCCGCCCCTCAGGCACAGCCGCAACCGTACCTTGGATCGTCAGGGCCGATCCACATGGAATGGATTATAATGCCTGAACAATGCGTTTCTCCGCCCTTTGGGGCATAAGTGAGCCAACGAATGACTCCATCGGTCCTGGATCGACCGATATTTCCGAGGCGCCTCGCAACAGTAACAACCACATAAGTCAAACTTGTGAGGACGTGTAAAACTACTGACGCCACTTCTAGCTAGAAAGAAAAGGCACGTCCCCCCTGAGGTCCTTTCTCCCGTTTCTGGTTCATACCGGGGTGTGAGGCTCGCGATTTCTCGTTATACACAAAGCTATGCCACACAGGCGGTGCTTTGATCATCACCACAAGACTTTGCTTTTCAACAGAAGCCCTGATCACTGCATCTTAGCATGCCACACAGGCAATTCACACCGTGCAACTGATAGCTATCAATCACACAGGCAATGTCCATTTGCAAGTCCGTTCTGGGTCTGAACGAAACTGGAGGCACTATATACCTCGCAAACCCATCGATCTCTACGTACGTCTGGACGATCACCACTCATTATCCATATTTCGGGATGCCTCCCAATCAGGACATCAGTTACCATCTAGACGAGGTGCAGATCTCCAGTCTTCGACCACCGTCTTCATCTTCGATTTATTATTGTCGATTCAGTTATTCAGAATGGGATAAACCCGGTCTTTCTGAGCAACTCGTGTGTATAATAAACACGTGCTACCCAAACACTACATACGCATCATTTCAATTCATTAGTCACTAATCGTCAATCCATAAGAGAACGATTTCCTAAATATTAACCCCGTAGGCCGAAACCAACATCAGATCAACACCCAGGAAACCATTCGACTTAGCCAACCTTCAGTTAGTTTCTAAATTTCACATCATATCGTTTATAATATTTTATAACGATTTATCGCTATTTTTATTTATTTTAAAATAGCCAATTTATTCAAAACGACGCTTCGGGCCATAACGCGGCCATGGCGCTGTTTTTCTTCAGATTTGATTTACATATATCTGAAAATCTAACCGTTGGATCTTCACAAAATTAATATCATTAGAAAGTTCTTTTCAAAATGAATCCAACGGTTCCAGTTTCGGGAAAATCCGACGGTCGGATCTCTCGGTATAATCGTTTGAAGTTTCGATTTCAAAATACGAACTACAGCGTCGTTATTCGATTTAATATATATATATATAATCGATTCTGGCGTTGTTTTTCTTCAGATTTGAATTAAACATTCCAGACAATCCAACCGTTGGATTTTTACAAAGTTGGTGTCGTTGGAAAGATATTTCCAAAGATAACCCAACGGTTGCGGTCTCGGGAAAATCCGATGGTCGGATCTCCCACACTAATCGTTGGAAATCACAGTTTCAAAATACGAACTGCAGCTTCGTTATTCGATATATTTCAATTCTACTTATATATATATATATATATATATCGATTCTTCGGTTTCAAAACTACATGATTTTCATACTTTTGATAAAAATGATATTTTTATCTAACTGTCTTCTATTTCAACACTTCACTATTTTTAACAATTCATGTACATAATAAAAAATGTGATTTTTAATGTAAAACAATTTATTTCAAAACATGACTATTTTATATAGTTCATATAGATGATAAAAATATGATTTTTATTATAAAACAATTTATTTCAAAAAACGATTATTTTATATAGTTCATATAGATGATAAAAATATGAATTTTATTATAAAACAATTTATTTCAAAATACGAATACCATTCAACACATGAATTTCAATTCAACGAATGAATTTCGATTCAACACATAAAGGTTTTCTATAGTTTATATAAATAGATAAAAAGGTGATTTTTATATTTAAAACACGAATACCATTCAATGCATGAATTTCAATTCAACGAATGAATTTCGATTCAACACATTAAGGTTTTCTATAGTTTATATAAATAGATAAAAAGGTGATTTTTATATTTAAAACACGAATACCATTCAACACATGAATTTCAATTCAATGAATGAATTTCGATTCAACACATGAAGGTTTTCTATAGTTTATATAAATAGATAAAAAGGTGATTTTTATATTTAAAACACGAATACCATTCAACACATGAATTTCAATTCAATGAATGATTTTCGATTCAACACATGTAGGTTTTCTATAGTTTATATAAATAGATAAAAAGGTGATTTTTATTGCAAAACAATTTATTTCAAAACATGAATGTCATTCAATAAAGGAGTTTCTATTCAACACACGAATATAGTTTCAACACATGAAAATAATTCTAACACATGAATATTATTCAAAATTTCGGCAGCATAACGGCAGGGTAGTTAAAACCGGAACCGTCCCTAGTACGGCTCCTCGCTCTACCTTAAAGCCTCGCAGCTTTTGACAACGGGGAATCATGCATCTAGTTCGCACGCTGGCGGCATGTATATTTTTTTTTCATTTCCACAAACTAATCCTATGTGGTTTCAACCAAATATTTCTCAACCACAAACGAGTATTTTTCAACCACAATTAATCAATTTCAACCACAAACAATTTCAATCAACCATTCGCTATCAATCAATTTTCACACCAATCACAACCAATAAATATCGTCCATGGTTTGTGGACGAGGGGCGTATATATATATATATATATATATAGCATTTCACTTCTATTTCATCACATATATAATTTTTACAACGCATATACAACTTATACATCGAACGTACAACTTATACAATGCTTATACAAGAGGTGTACAATGCTTATATAACTCATACATCAACTATATAATTTATACATCGTCGTTTTCCATATCGTTTATAATTTAGAAATCTCACATTGGGTTCCACTCCACCAAAAATAGCAGAAGGCTCAGAAAAATATGCGGTCTCCTCTAGAATGTAGAAGACGTCCACACGAGTCCACTGTCTCTTGTTTCACCGAATTTCGTTAACACAGCAAAAAGATATGATTTTTATACGATTAACTAACTTTGCAACACTTTTAGATGTTATAAACCATTTAAATTAAATTAGCCGTATACCCCAGCTAATCCTTCCAAACTAGGTCTTGATTTTTCTCTCGATACACTGCACGAGAGGCCGATCAGGTTATATCACGACGGAGAGCTACGGGAGGCGCAACAGGTGGCCCCCACCCTGACGAACTCGAACGCGACTTGTAACACCCCGTATTTTCTGAGAATATAAAAAAAAATGGTTAATTATGAAGAAGTTATTAAGCCTTGAAGTTTATATGCATATGAGAGAAATATATATAGATATATATAAAAATTAAAAAAATATACATGCAAAAAGGGTTCAAAACAGCAAATTGGGAGGGGAAATAACCGAACCGGCCCATTTTTGAGGTCGACCCGAGCCCTGCTGGGTCGACTAGGGGTTAATCCAGGGTGTTTGGCTGTCATCCCGTGGGCCGATTCGCTCAAATGCAGATTTTGCATTTGAATGGTTCTCATGATTCAGGGTTAATCTAATGGTCCTAAATAACTTCCTACACCTATATATACATCCCTAACCTAAACCTAAATCTCATATACAATTCTCTAGCCTCCATTGCTCTCTTTCTCTCTAAAAAAATAAATAAATCAATGGCGTCTCTACTCTGCTGAAACCTAAGCTAGGACTTGTGCTTCTTCTTCCTCCAATTCTGATTAGGACTAGAAGAGAACAGCTACAACACCTTTTTCTTTTAGAATCCAACCAAGGCAAGTACAGTTATTCTCCGCTATAAACGTTAATTATAATTTTGATATGCTTTTAAATCTGAGTTTGAGGTTGTATATATATTCTCTTCTGTTAGATATGTTTTCTGTGACTGTTCTGTATTCCTTTCTTCTTTTCTGTTTCTATAGCCAGGCTACCACGAGCCTGTGCCCAATCTCATAAAGAGATTAACGTACGAACGCAAAATTTGGGACAATTAATGAATGATGCGAAATTTGACAAGACTGAATTGAACGTATGACTTTAGATCTGAAGCATAAAATATATTGGACATGTGACTTGGGATTGGATGCATAAATTTGATTATGAACATGTAATTTATATATTGCATGCATAGAGTATGTTGTAATTTAGATATGTAACTAATTAGAGAAATGAACATATGTTATTTAGACCTGTAATTAATTAGAAAAAATGAGCATATGTTGTAAACTAGATTTAGATTTATGCATATTCTGTGATAAAAGAAAAGAGGAACCATTTTATGTTTACATATGATTGGAGACTTTTGACAAAATGCATATAAAAGTCAAGATTTGATTTTTAGAAGATATAATTTAAAGATTTAGATTGTTGGGTATATTTTGCATTATGATTCATGACTTGAAAAGAAGAAGGATATGGAAAGTTAGGTGTAAAGATTTACATTAATTAGGATATCTGTTATTGTGATTACACCTAAATAGGAATTTTTGGATATATGGCACGCATTGTAATTAATGATTATATTTTGTATAATTTACATGTGAATCTGCTGTAAAATGCTAGTTTAACAAAAATTGGAACATATGTTATATGGTAAATTATGTCCATATTCTGCGCTATGTAAATTTATGCAAACATGGAATATATGTTCATATTGTGAATCATGACAATTATGTAGGCATATGAATTTAGGCCTAATTTATGATTAGGCAAGGCATGTAAATAGAACCTTTAGAAATATTAAATCTGCTAAATCTGCTAATTTGCTAAGTTGCCTAAACTGCTAGTTCTGTTATATGGCCTAGACTGCTATTTAGATTGAAATGCCTAATCTGTTAAATTTGTCTGTTGAGATGCCTAATCTGTTATGTGCTAAAACCTGCTAAGTTGCTTAATCTGCTAAATCCGTTAAGTCGCCTAATCTGAAAAATCTGTTATATGTTAAATCTGTTACCTGCTATATCTGTTGTTTTGATATAATTAGTCTGTTATTGGCGTAATTTGAATTGACTATAGTAATGAATTATTGACATGTATATTAGGCATAGGCATAAATGCTAAACTATTAATTAATTGACCGCAAAGATAAACATGGCTAACTCGAGGTTAAAATGAGTTTGCGGCGTAAACCTGTCCGGAACCGCCCGGCACATCCAGTGGCCGCAAACAATAGGTTCTAATGTGAGAAGTTAGTCATAACATGCGCAAGACACGAGGTTATGTCTGGCTTGTGGCAGAAGTCTGCCAGGAACCGCCCGGCATATCCAGCGGCCACAAGCTACCGACCTAATGTGAGAGGTCTGTGCATTAATAATTAATTAATGCAAATCTAAGATAAGAATGACGTCTAAAACGTATTGGGGAAAATAGGGTTAAACCAACGGGATTAATAGGTGTAGTAAAACCCGTCCATGAATCTGTAGGCCCAATACAAAGTTAGACAAATCTGTACATCTGACCCGTTAGTCTGAAAACTTGTTAACTTAATTTTTGAACTAGTAAATCTGAATCCTGTATGTCTGAACTAGTAAACAAGTTAATCTGAAATCTGATAGTCTGGGGACACAAGGTGAGGAGGGGATTTACTTGTGTCATCTGTTGTTTGGGACCCATATTAGTCAGTATCCCTTTCTGGTATCAAAACTTTGACCCAACAGTAAGTAGGGTCCGGGCATGCTTACTGAACTAATTATAAGAGGTTCATTCTGATAATGGCGAGGGGTGTTGATGGTGCGTTCCAACCGGGTCATGTGCGTGCATGGATCCCGGTCTGCCTCTGAGGATGTAAGACGCCGTGACATCTGTAAATAGGTCTGTGCCAATTGGTTGTCACTTTAGGGAGTGATACACCCTGCTGTGGGGCCGACACAGGATATTTATGTATTAGGGAGCCGATCGCTTGGGGTTGGGTTTTAGGGTACACTTAGTTCTGTCTGTTTCTGTTGGTACCGTCTGTTTCTGTTGGGTGGTAACACCCGTCTGTTTCTGTGTGGTACCGTCTGTTCGGGTGGTAAAGGCCCATTACTAGTGTACACCTAATTCTACATTCTGTTTCCGTAGGGATTAATCTGTTTCTGCTTCTGTCTGTTTCTGATCGGGTAGTAAAGGCCCATTATTAGTATTCTGTTTTGGTTAAAGTATTCTGTACCCGTTCCTGCTTCAATTTAGACATTAGGGTGACACCTAATTCTGATATACTATTATTAGTGCAGAGAAGTGTAAAGCAATAGTTTATGTCATTCTGTTCTTCTGTTATATCTGCTACACCTGTTACGGTTCTCTCATCCAGTTTTAAGTTCATGTCATATTATTATTATCTGTTCATATGCTGAAAGTCACTGGACTTGCCAGACTTTATGTCTGACCCTTGTTGTTTCGCCTCTTTTCTTCCGTTTCCCCCCCCCCCCCCCAGGTTTTCTAAGGAGGGAATACTCTAGCTAGATCCGGACTTCTTCTGCTTGAAGTGCTTAAAGTATGGCTTGTCTTCTTCTGTGGGGATTATGATTTTAAACCATGCATTTTGAAAGCTTTTGTACAAGACTGATATTTTGTACTTGAATTCTGAGATTTGAAAGGATGTAACCATATTGATTTTTGTTTTCGTTGTAATAAAGTCAAAATTTTTCAAGTACTGTTTTATCTGTCTTGTAAGTTTCTGTTCTGTTTACTAAAATGCTCCACCAAAGTTAAGGCATTCCCTTTGTGAGTGACCTTAACGGAGGTGGGGTGTTACACTTGGTATCAGAGCTAAAGGTTACCAGATTAGATAAAAGTTTTTGAAAACTATTTTCAAAAAGGTTTTAAAAGGAAGTATTTTCAAAATTAAAGCTTATTTTGAAAAACATGATCCCCAAGAGCCATATATCTTTCTTTCAGTCCTTTTTGTATTGAACCTTTCCTTTTTTCGTTTCAGTATGTCTGAAGCATCTGAGATACCAGAGGGTGTCCATGTACCCGGTTGGTTTCGTAAATATCTTGAGGCTAGGACCGCCGCTGCAGGTCCAGCAAATGATCCCCCTCCCCCCCCCCTCCTCGTGCAATTGCTTTCTCAAAGATCTGTAGAGATTTTAGGGCCATGGGTGGAAAGGATTTCAAAGGAACTGAATCATTCGTAGAAGCGAGGAATTGGCTCAAAGAAACTGAGGATCTATTCGTTATCTTCGAGGTGGACGATAGGCAGAAGGTACAGTTGGCGGTATGGTTGCTCAAAGACGAAGCTTCCTACTGGTGGGAAGTCACTAACGCCGAGAGGCCGGTTGAGACATGGATGGATTTCAGAACAAGGTTTGAGACAAAATTCCTCTCGCAAGCTGAACGAAGTTTACAACTGGAAAAGTTCTTATCTCTTAAGCAAGGAAGTATGACGGTCAAGGAATACGTCAACCAGTTCAACCAACTAGCTAGGTTCGGATTGGATTTAGTCAACACTCAGCATAAAAAGGCTCTCCGCTTTGTTAAAGGATTGAACGAGCCACTGCACAGCTTAGCCATGACCCACGTACCTATGGGAGCGACTTACGAGAAATTAGTGGACATGGCACTACTGGACGAGGAAGACAAGGGCCCGAAAGAGACAAAGAAGGAAGAACCACTGAATAAGAAAGCGGGGCCCAAAAAGGAAACACAAAGGAAGGATGAGAAGACTGAAGATAAGAAGGGGAAAAAGTGCTTTACTTGTGGAAGCTCGACTCATCTGAACAAAGATTGCAGAAAAAGGAAGGGCACTTGCTTCAACTGTGGGGATATGGGACACTTCACTAGGGACTGCCCGAAGAGACGAGGACACGGAGGGCAGGCGAATAATCTTGAGGCTAGTGGCTAGGATAGAAATAGGAAAATTTCTATAGTAGGTTTAATTTCTTTATCTGATTATGGAGTTAAGACTTTTTCTGATTCTGGTATTTTGATTTTGTAATCGATACTCTGCACTTTAATACTAGTATTATTTCTGAATTCCGCTGTAGGCTCAGACCCATAAGGGTTATGGCCCATCTGTTTGAGATTAAGGTTTGAGGGATATCTGTGTTAGGCGTCAAATATGACGCATATATTCTGAGTTTTTGTGGGATATGATTTTATCATGCTTAGCTTCCTAAGAATCATTAGGGAACCTGATCTGTATCAGTAGTCTGTAAATATCTGAATAATTCTGATTTCCAGTTTTGACATTGTCTAAAGAAGGTAATCCTCTGAGTGTCAATCTGATATTGATTTCGGTCTTTGGGGTTGATACTTAGGGGAATTATTTTCTCATCCAATGTCTAATGGGAACCAAGTCTTCGTTCTATCTGTACTCGCTTCCATCACTAGACTCTATCCTATCGATCGAGTGTTCAACTTATAGATAGGAATCCTAATGGGTGTAAACATGTGTTTGAGACATGTTAGGTTTGATGGTTGCAAGTGGATGCAAGTGGTTGCTAGTGGTTGCTCGTGGACGCATATACACACACTAGGCACTAGATCGGCTCGAAAACACTCTCATACTGCATATGGATGTGTGAGCATTTTCAATTTTTGTGGATGCAAATTGATTGACTCAGCACGTGGATGTTGCTTATGACTGAATGGTTGTGCACTCATATAGAAATGATATGTATCGAGTAGGAAAATTGCATACATGTTGGACTCATGGCACTGGCATAATTCGCATTAAGGAGGTCAACTGAATCAGTGGACCGCCTGATCTTTGCATTAGATAAGGAACATATACACACACTTTTTCATATGTTCATACAGCATTAGAAATCCCTAAGGATAATGGATGCCAGTGATTGATGGTTGAGTAGATGGGTGATTGGATGGTAGGACACATTCTTCTTAACTGGAAGATTTCGGGGACGAAATCCTTTAAGGAGGGGAGAATGTAACACCCCGTATTTTCTGAGAATATAAAAAAAAAATGGTTAATTATGAAGAAGTTATTAAGCCTTGAAGTTTATATGCATATGAGAGAAATATATATAGATATATATAAAAATTAAAAAAATATACATGCAAAAAGGGTTCAAAACAGCAAATTGGGAGGGGAAATAACCGAACCGGCCCATTTTTGAGGTCGACCCGAGCTCCGCTGGGTCGACTAGGGGTTAATCCAGGGTGTTTGGCTGTCATCCCGTGGGCCGATTCGCTCAAATGCAGATTTTGCATTTGAATGGTTCTCATGATTCAGGGTTAATCTAATGGTCCTAAATAACTTCCTACACCTATATATACATCCCTAACCTAAACCTAAATCTCATATACAATTCTCTAGCCTCCATTGCTCTCTTTCTCTCTAAAAAAATAAATAAATCAATGGCGTCTCTACTCTGCTGAAACCTAAGCTAGGACTTGTGCTTCTTCTTCCTCCAATTCTGATTAGGACTAAAAGAGAACAGCTACAACACCTTTTTCTTTTAGAATCCAACCAAGGCAAGTACAGTTATTCTCCGCTATAAACGTTAATTATAATTTTGATATGCTTTTAAATCTGAGTTTGAGGTTGTATATATATTCTCTTCTGTTAGATCTGTTTTCTGTGACTGTTCTGTATTCCTTTCTTCTTTTCTGTTTCTATAGCCAGGCTACCACGAGCCTGTGCCCAATCTCATAAAGAGATTAACGTACGAACGCAAAATTTGGGACAATTAATGAATGATGCGAAATTTGACAAGACTGAATTGAACGTATGACTTTAGATCTGAAGCATAAAATATATTGGACATGTGACTTGGGATTGGATGCATAAATTTGATTATGAACATGTAATTTATATATTGCATGCATAGAGTATGTTGTAATTTAGATATGTAACTAATTAGAGAAATGAACATATGTTATTTAGACCTGTAATTAATTAGAAAAAATGAGCATATGTTGTAAACTAGATTTAGATTTATGCATATTCTGTGATAAAAGAAAAGAGGAACCATTGTATGTTTACATATGATTGGAGACTTTTGACAAAATGCATATAAAAGTCAAGATTTGATTTTTAGAAGATATAATTTAAAGATTTAGATTGTTGGGTATATTTTGCATTATGATTCATGACTTGAAAAGAAGAAGGATATGGAAATTTAGGTGTAAAGATTTACATTAATTAGGATATCTGTTATTGTGATTACACCTAAATAGGAATTTTTGGATATATGGCACGCATTGTAATTAATGATTATATTTTGTATAATTTACATGTGAATCTGCTGTAAAATGCTAGTTTAACAAAAATTGGAACATATGTTATATGGTAAATTATGTCCATATTCTGCGCTATGTAAATTTATGCAAACATGGAATATATGTTCATATTGTGAATCATGACAATTATGTAGGCATATGAATTTAGGCCTAATTTATGATTAGGCAAGGCATGTAAATAGAACCTTTAGAAATATTAAATCTGCTAAATCTGCTAATTTGCTAAGTTGCCTAAACTGCTAGTTCTGTTATATGGCCTAGACTGCTATTTAGATTGAAATGCCTAATCTGTTAAATTTGTCTGTTGAGATGCCTAATCTGTTATGTGCTAAAATCTGCTAAGTTGCTTAATCTGCTAAATCCGTTAAGTCGCCTAATCTGAAAAATCTGTTATATGTTAAATCTGTTACCTGCTATATCTGTTGTTTTGATATAATTAGTCTGTTATTGGCGTAATTTGAATTGACTATAGTAATGAATTATTGACATGTATATTAGGCATAGGCATAAATGCTAAACTATTAATTAATTGACCGCAAAGATAAACATGGCTAACTCGAGGTTAAAATGAGTTTGCGGCGTAAACCTGCCCGGAACCGCCCGGCACATCCAGTGGCCGCAAACAATAGGTTCTAATGTGAGAAGTTAGTCATAACATGCGCAAGACACGAGGTTAGGTCTGGCTTGTGGCAGAAGTCTGCCCGGAACCGCCCGGCATATCCAGCGGCCACAAGCTACCGACCTAATGTGAGAGGTCTGTGCATTAATAATTAATTAATGCAAATCTAAGATAAGAATGACGTCTAAAACGTATTGGGGAAAATAGGGTTAAACCAACGGGATTAATAGGTGTAGTAAAACCCGTCCATGAATCTGTAGGCCCAATACAAAGTTAGACAAATCTGTACATCTGACCCGTTAGTCTGAAAACTTGTTAACTTAATTTTTGAACTAGTAAATCTGAATTCTGTATGTCTGAACTAGTAAACAAGTTAATCTGAAATCTGATAGTCTGGGGACACAAGGTTAGGAGGGGATTTACTTGTGTCATCTGTTGTTTGGGACCCATATTAGTCAGTAACCCTTTCTGGTATCAAAACTTTGACCCAACAGTAAGTAGGGTCCGGGCATGCTTACTGAACTAATTATAAGAGGTTCATTCTGATAATGGCGAGGGGTGTTGATGGTGCGTTCCAACCGGGTCATGTGCGTGCATGGATCCCGGTCTGCCTCTGAGGATGTAAGACGCCGTGACATCTGTAAATAGGTCTGTGCCAATTGGTTGTCACTTTAGGGAGTGATACACCCTGCTGTGGGGCCGACACAGGATATTTATGTATTAGGGAGCCGATCGCTTGGGGTTGGATTTTAGGGTACACTTAGTTCTGTCTGTTTCTGTTGGGTGGTAACACCCGTCTGTTTCTTTGTGGTACCGTTTGTTCGGGTGGTAAAGGCCCATTACTAGTGTACACCTAATTCTACATTCTGTTTCCGTAGGGATTAATCTGTTTCTGCTTCTGTCTGTTTCTGATCGGGTAGTAAAGGCCCATTATTAGTATTCTGTTTTGGTTAAAGTATTCTGTACCCGTTCCTGCTTCAATTTAGACATTAGGGTGACACCTAATTCTGATATACTATTATTAGTGCAGAGAAGTGTAAAGCAATAGTTTATGTCATTCTGTTCTTCTGTTATATCTGCTACACCTGTTACGGTTCTCTCATCTAGTTTTAAGTTCATGTCATATTATTATTATCTGTTCATATGCTGAAAGTCACTGGACTTGCCAGACTTTATGTCTGACCCTTGTTGTTTCGCCTCTTTTCTTCCGTTTCCCCCCCCCCCCCAGGTTTTCTAAGGAGGGAATACTCTAGCTAGATCCGGACTTCTTCTGCTTGAAGTGCTTAAAGTATGGCTTGTCTTCTTCTGTGGGGATTATGATTTTAAACCATGCATTTTGAAAGCTTTTGTACAAGACTGATATTTTGTACTTGAATTCTGAGATTTGAAAGGATGTAACCATATTGATTTTTGTTTTCGTTGTAATAAAGTCAAAATTTTTCAAGTACTGTTTTATCTGTCTTGTAAGTTTCTGTTCTGTTTACTAAAATGCTCCACCAAAGTTAAGGCATTCCCTTTGTGAGTGACCTTAACGGAGGTGGGGTGTTACACGACTGGAGGGAGGAATCGGGCGCGACACGGTCGATGTTTGGACGCCCGGATCTCCACGTACACTCCACTATGAGGGATGAATCTTGTATGGATTTGAAGAGCTCGAGATGGTCTTCAAAAAGTTGCAAAGGATTGGGGTGTTTTGGTGAAGGAATCGGCCGGATTTTGGCCAGGAAGAACGGAGCATAGTTCCGCCATCGATCGCGATGCCTGGGGGATTTCTGTGTTTTTTTCTAATTTTATTTTTTTAATGAATATAAAATTCTGATTGGCCGATGGTTATATAATTTCAAAAATTAGGGTTTTTACAAACGAACTTCAATTCAAACCCAACGACTGTCATCCCTAGCTAAATACCCCCATTCCGAACACAATGGGATATGTTGCGTAGGCCCATTCGAATGTTTGAGTCAGGTTTCCTTCAAATTAAAATATAAAACATTCAATATTTAATTTGAACGTACATTTCAATTTGCCAGGGCCACAAACTGATTCGAAAAATTCCAGAAAAATAAATCTGGCTATGTTTTGACGATACGGTCCCAACAAAACTGGTTTCGTATAATTCTGAGACCATTTGAAAAATGGCCCATTTCTGGTCGATCCAATTTAATAGAAATCGACCAAAACACATTTTCCTTTGCCACGCTCACATACTAGCTTCAAAAATAATGAAATTTGAAACCTAGCAATAACTTCGCATCCCGGATCCAACAAAGGTGGTTTCGTCGAATTCCGAGCTCGTTTGCAAAATGTCTATTTTCACGGGCTATATAATTCCTATAGCGACCTTTCTGAAAACTCATTTGGCCATAACTTTTGCTTTCCGCTATGAAACTTCGATTTTTTAGATTCGTTAGAAAGGTATTCACTAACAGATTTAAATATTTTTGGTTTCCCTCAAATCCCTTTTGTTTTGCACCCAGTACAGTCAGTCGAAGTTTGAATTCAAATTTTGAAACTACCGCGCCATTTCAGGCCTTGTTTATAATTCAAAGTAACTATATTTATTTTCAAACGTCGATTCAAACTCACTTTTCATTACTATTATTTTAAATATTTATTTTAAATATTTAAAATCCACTATCTTAGCCAATTTAAAAATTTTAAATTGGTTCAGATTTTCCGGGTCGTTACAAATCCATTCATAACTAGAGTGAAATTTATAATTGTGTGAGCGTTAAAATAAATAAATAAATAACACTCAACACAAACTGTAAATCCATCGATTGTCATATGGTTAAATATTGGGACTAGTGTATGTCATCCCAACACCCGTGTGGGGTTTTCAAACAACAGCAGTTCATCTAAATAGATTATTGGTTATAACCAATTCTGATGTCGAACAAAAAGAACATTTTTTTCGCATTACAATTCTATTTTAAACACGGCAAATAAAAAGAAATACTTTTATTTGTATAACATGTTTCACATTTTTAGCGACGAAATAAAAGACACTTTTGTTTTGTCGACAATTCCCATTTCAATATAAATGAAAGTGACCATTCTAATTTCGATATAAGTGGAAATGTTACTTTTGTATGTCGACAATTTCCATTTAACAAAAGTGACAATTAATGATGCCAATTCTAGATTTGACAAAAGTGACAAATTTATATCTAAATAAATATTTCTAGCTACAATGTTATTTTTATTTAAATAAACATCTCTAATGATAATGACCATTTTATCTTCATGCAACATTTTATAACAAAAATTGTTATTTTATTCTTATACCACATTTCATACAAAAATGTTATTTTTATCCAATGTAACATTTTATACTCTAAATGACATGTTTAATCTAATGTAACATTTTAATAATAAGAATGTTATTTTCCTTTATGTAACTATTTACAACAAAATGTTCATTTACCTTTTGTTTACAAATCTAACATAATATGAAAATAAAATGTTTATTTCTGTTTTGTATACAAAATCTAATGTAACTTTCCTTAACAAAAACATTATTTTAATCTTGCTCAACAAAATGCTATGTTATTTTCTCCAATGTCATATTTTATTACAAAATGCTATTTTATTTCTAATGCATATTTTATAACAAAAATGCTATTTTATTTCCAATGCATATTTTATAACAAACATGACCTTTTAATAAGAATGCTATGTTATTTTCTCCAATGTCATATTTTATAACAAAAATGCTATTTTATTTTTAATGCATATTTTATACTATTTTTTCTTTTGCATCAAAAATGTAAGTGAAATATATAACCTTTCTTCTATTCTTTTATTTGTATCAAAAATGCAAGTGAAAATGTAACTTCTTAAACTAGGCTTTTATCTGCATCTAAAATGCAAATAAAAAGGTAACCATTTTAATACATGTTTTATTTAAATCAAAGAATGCAAATAAGAATTCAACTTTTAAATCAATATTTTATTCATATCAAAAATGCAAACAAAAATAAAACTTACTTTTTAATGTTTTTGTCTACGTCTAAATACAAACAAAAATGCAACTTTAATTAATGTTTTGTTTGCATCGAAAATTGCAAACAAAAATGCAACCTTTATTTCCATCTTTTATTTGCATCAAAGAATGCAAATAAAAATTCAACTTTTTATTGCAATATTTTATTTGCATCAAAGAATGCAAATAAAAATATAACTTCCAATTTCAATATTTTATTTGCATCAAGGAATGAAAATAAAAAATATAACTTTTAAATTTCAAACTTTATTTGCATCAACGAATGCAAATAAAAGTATAACTTCTAATTTCAATATTTTATTTGCATAAAGAATGCAAATAAAAAATGTAACTTTTAAATTTCAAGTTTATTAGCATCCAAGAATGCAAATAAAATATAACTTTCATTTTCAATGTTTATTTGCATCAAAGAATGCAAATAAAGATGTAATTTTTTTTATTTCATGTTTTATGTTTGCATCTAAAATTCAAACAAAAAATGTAATCTTTTTCTACAGTATTTATTTGCATCTAAATATGCAAATAAAATTGAAATCTTTTTCTTTGATGTTTATTTGCATCTAAATTTGCAAATAAAAATGATATCTTTTCTTCGATGTTTATTTAGATGCAAATAAAAATGAAATCTTTTTCTTCGATGTTTATTTAAATCTAAATATGCAAATAAAAATGAAATCTTTTTCTTTGAATCGACAATTCTATTTCAATTCAACAATATAAGCAAAATGATACTTTTAATTGAATTGTCAAACTAATCCAATTTAACAAATATGACTAAAATGATATTTTTATATTGAATTGACAAACTAATTCAATTTTACAAATATGACCAAAATGATATTTTTATATTGAATTGACAAACTAATTCAACTAAATAAAAATGGCCAAAATGATATTTTATGTTATACATTTCTAATACCGCAAATTTGACACTTTTATATTTTGTTGATTGTTATACAACAAAAAGGACAAATTTTTATTTGCTGGTTCTAATTCAACAAAGGGGGACAATTTTATTTGTTGATTCTAACTCAACAAAAAAGGGAAAATTTCATTTGTTGATTCTAGCAAATTATGAACATCAGAGTACACCACAAACAACAATCAATACATTCTAAATCACAAACATCGCAGATCTGAATTATCAAGACACATACAATTATTTCCAAAGCAAGAAAAATAATTAAAATTTAATTTAATTATTAAATCAGAATTCTCGCTGTAACATCCCGCATTTTATCAGTCTGTATTTGAATATTTAAATCAGTTTAAATATTGAATTCGTAATATAAGTGGATTTATATATTAATTAAAACGAAGTTGAGCGTATAAAAATATATATTAAATATAATTGAGCATTAAATATTGCGATAGTTCGTAAATTAACGTTCTGAACTTCAACTGAGTTTACATGACTCGTTTTAAATCAGATTTCTGCGAAACAAGAAACATTGGAATCTGTTGAACTGGATCTTTCAAACAGAAGTGAAAAATCAAGATTTCGCGTAATAGATTGCGAGTTGTGTCCAAATCAAATACTCAGAAAGCCGCTGTAAAATCGTTTATCGACCGTAATGGTTTATTTGAAATAACTAGATATCGTTTTCGAATTTGGACAAGGTTCTTTTGGGATGTAGTGATAATTTAATTTTTAGAATTTTACTGTAATTTTTAATTAATTAAATATGCAACTTTTTATTAGGAATATTTTGCAACCTGTATCGATATTTTGGGGTTTCAAAATATGAGTCAACCTACTGATATTATTATATATTTGGAATCGTGGTACCTCGCTGGACATGACCGTAATCTTACTTCTGTCTGTAGCGGCTCCAACATGAACGGAAATTTAAGTAATTTGAACAATCCATATATATACGGGTTGATAAAATAAAATAAAATAAACTTCATGCTTAAGTATATGTACAGCTGCGTTTTCTAATCAAAATAGTAGCCTTTTTCAAAACAACAAGCCTAAGGCCTAAAGCTTCATGGTGAAGGACCATTTAGATAAAAAGAAAAAGACCTACATACGGGCTAACCTATTTCTTCATTGCCAAGGAAATGAAAATCTTCAAGGTCTACATGCCCCTATACTGCATATACAATTATAAACAGCTTCCTATTCACCTATTGCTTTGTATGTAAGCAAAACAAACCATACTACTACCACCATACCCTATAACACTTCAACGTAGGAACCATAACATGGAAAATCTAATTTTAGCATAATTTATCCAACAAGCTAACAAGTGGATATCATATTTGCAGATAGATAATGGAACTCAGCAATGATAGTATGCATAAAATATTAATATAATTCAGATTATAACCAGAAACGTGTAAGTATAATATATTCGAATTATATATATAAATATATATATATATATAATTGTTTTCCTTCCTGTTTAAGTTATGGTACAGCTCTTTTCAACGCCTACCCTACCCTTTCACCTCACAAAACAAATAGCAGCTAGTATCCTTACAACCTATTACTTCACATACACGGAAATGAATCCTATATAAACGCAGTGTTCCCCTAAACATTTTCGCTCAGAACTTAAATGGTCGATCACAAAAGGAAATGTAGACAGACAAAACAAATCGTTTGAAATACTTAATACAAAATTTTCTTTTATTCCTAATCACTCTATTTTCCTAAATGGAAATAATTAGAGGGTGCGATATACATTTCATGAGCTCAACCGTAAATGGATAGAAGTATGCACAGCGTAAGGCGGAGATTGTTGGGAAGAAAGCGCAGTCAAGAGAAAATAAAGCGGAAGTTGATTTTTATTTTGCTGTGAGGTGGGAAGAATGATTAGTAGTGTATAAAAATGGAAATAATACATAACGTAAGAGGGTCGAAATGGCATGTTTGCTGGAGATGCCGAGATGGGGTAATTGCGGTGGAAAGAACGGGAGCTATTATTCACAGCAGTGGATTAAAACGTGACTATGAATGGGAACTTATATTGGGTATAAGCAGGTGGCAGTTTTTTCCATTTAAGGTGATGGAACTGCTGCATTTTTAAAGGCGAATGGCATGTAAAGGAGCATCACGTAAAGCTATACGACCATGAAGTAAGTTTTCAAGTAGGGTTAGATGTAAAGAGAAGTATGGTTTGGCATGAAGTTGTAGAAGATTTGCACTTCTAAAAAGAACGTTAAGGGGAACAGTAGAGGTGGTTGGCATTGAAGAAAAATTGTGAGTAGTGGGCGTAGGCGTGAAATTTGATGAAGCAGGGAGGAAAAAAACGTTAGGTTTATGAAAAAAAAACAGTTTCATGTGATCTGGCATGAACATGGTTTTGGAGTTCAGCATGAAACAGGGTGTAACGAGCATGCTGAAAACGTGACAGCAAGGCTCCTGATTCCTTCGCGGTAGAGTATGAATTGAAATAATGGGTATTGGGATTTTAAGTGGTGATTTCACGTGTGGACATATTGTTTGGTGCAAGGAGATGGCACTTTGTTTTGGTGGAGGAGGGGTGCTATTCGTTTCAGGTGTATGATCAACGGGTGCTAATCTGAGTCATGAAGGGAACATGCAAGTGTGGACATGGGGCGTTGGAAAGATGTGGTCATGGCAGGTAGCAGGAGCAGAAAGTTCATACAGTAGAAGAATGGAGGAATTTGCCGTGGCCTTATGCTGGGAAGGGACGTGATTCTTTTTGGTGAGAAGTTTCGGACGTGGTCATTTGTTATAATTATCTGGAGCCGAAGCATTGGGTTGAGCGACGTTCGAATCTTGTGTGTTGGGTAAGGTAAGGATGGTTGATAAATAGTTCACGATATCCAGGTCTGTTCATTTCAGTAAGGACAAGATGAAATCTGCAGTAGGGGTTTCGTGGTTCATTTTATGGTGGCACGGTGGTAGAGATAAGTGCATGCCGAAAATTAGTGGGAGCATGCGAGTTGTAAGGAAGAGGCAGTGAGACACCATGTCGATGGTGGAATTGGGGGATGACAAGTCGGACGAGGTGGAAGAAAGACGCGGTAAGGAGAAAGATCGCGATTTTTACGTAAGGAGGAGAATTAGTACAACCTAATCACGTTTATGGGAATCCGTGGAAATATGTCACATCATAGCGACGCGAACTATAGTGTGGAACAGATTCCGCTAAAAAAAAGCCATTGGAATTTTGTGATATAATCGACTGACGCAAATCGTTATTTAACGGTTAACGTGCAAAGGTGAGTAAATTCACTAATTCGAATCTATTTTAAAATATTATATTTTAATGTTGGTTGAATACTGTGTGATGGTCGTTTAGGTAGATTACAATTAAATTGGTTGGAATATATATCGTTGCATATGCTGGATACTGATTCCATTGATTATAAAATCCCCTGGTATGGAATCTGTGTTATTTGTTTGACTAACATCTGTGGATGTGGAAAACCAGTTGGAGGAATCCAACCGGATTCCACAATATTTATATGTACTGTTTGTTTTATGTGTATGCACTGTTTGAACCCAAATGACAATAAAACCCCGTGTGAATATTGGTGTTGAATGGAAAGTAAGCATTTGTTTTGATTTAATCAATAAACGATATTGATTAAAGAAGTGGCGACAGTCGACCGTAAACCCATCGTTTTGTTAAGAAGTTGATTGGCCGTCAGGCAAATCAGTGAAGTTAATTATAAAAATTATATTTTTATAATTAAAGTGAAGTTTTAAATTTATAATAGAAGTTCTATTATAAACAAGTATTTTAGAGTTCGTTTTATAAAGTGAATAAAACAATTGTTGACATTTAAATAAGTTATAAAGAAGAAATTATCGTATGAGTAAATATTTTAATAATTATTTTAAGACAAATAATTTAGAAATATTATTAGATTAAATATATTAATCTAATGGTAAGAAGTAATAAAATCAGTTAACGAATTTACTGATGGAATAAAGTTGATTTAATCAACTGTTATTTGTGAAATGATGTATTAGATTAATTGGTCTTTAAATTAATCTAACGAAAAAATTTAGAAATAAATTAATCAAAATTAATGAGATTTAATTACCTTTTTAGTTTAAGAAGATATAAATAGAACTGTGGAATGAAGTTAAAGCAAATAGTAAATGTTTAAAATAAATAATCATAAACAACGGAGGTTTCAAAGTATGAATATGGTGTTATAAAACCATATTCCAAAATAAAACAAGGAAATACGATTTGATGTATAATATATGTACTAAGGGATTAGAGTACAAGCTTATATCTGTTCTAAGGTAAGAACGTTGTCGATCAAGGTCTGAGAGGTAAATAGAATATCCCAACTTGAACGACTTCACTATTATCGAGGAAGAATATCAGTTTGTAACGGAAATAGATGTAAAGATTAGTATAAAGGGAATATGACTGCGTATTGCAAGTCTTAAAACTATAGCGATAAAATAAATGTTGTTTATTAGGCTTAAGCGTGACTGTTATGTCAAGATTAGTTATAAAGGAGAATATTACAGCGTATGACAAGTTTTGAATTGTAATGATAAATTAACGCTGTTGACCAAGCTTAAACGCAATTTTTATATATATAGAAACACTTCCTAGGAAATGAAAACAATTTGGTTTGAAACCCACTTATTCTAGAGTAATAAGTAACGACAGTTGTTCAAAGAAATACGAGAATGAGTTAGAAAAATAATTGGAGAATCGTTTCAGAAAAACGATGACATCTTATGATTAGAACTGAATTAAACCATTATGATTTGGAACTAGAATTCGACGATGCTGAAAGTATTAAAAGTAAATTACTTTTAGGAATTATAATCTGATAGGATAGTTAATATTTAGGTCTAAACCAATAAATTTCAGAAGGATATGTAATCAATATTAGTTATAAACTTGATATTGATTAAACAAGAAGTTGGCTTAGAAACAAAGTTTATAGAATGAAATGGGAATATAAAAGAGATTTCGGAAAACAAGATAACGGTATTTACTACTAGAATAATGAAATCATATTTTAAATAATAGAAATGATATTCACATTTTAAAGTGAATAATGTTTTAAAGCGAACACTTGGCAGATTTAAAATGTTTAAAATGAAATTGGAAATATTTTTTCAAATATAGTTAGGGTATATTATCCAAGTGTAGAAAATAAAGAACGTGAAAAGAAGGGAAATGTTTCGAATGTTAATAACGTATGTTTCTGGAACATGAGAGAATAAATAACGGGAAATGTTTTCCAAGAAGTGTAAAAAGGCTAAATTGGATTTAAGAAATATCTAGTAAGATATTGGAATTTGAATAATAAAACGAATATTAAATAAAAAGTGCCCGTGATTGTATGATGTTTAGTTATACATTAGAATGGATGTTTGTTTTACTTCAATTGCTAAATAACCGGCTATCGAAGTGTTTTGACCATCGTTGTCGATATGGAGAGACCGGTTGGATATTTTATCCGGAAACCACTCCGTATAGGCATAAGTGCTGCGAATTAGATATGCTGAAGATAATTGAAGACGGAGTTAAATGCAAGGGTCGTCCATTTCTAGAATGGTGCTTTCAGTTTGTCCAGTCCTAGGACAACTTGTATAGACGAGTGTCTGACAGAGTATTTCCAATGGTCACGCCGTTGATTTTTACGAATGCACCAAGTTGGTGGGGAGAAGGTAACTTCTCTTTATTCTACACCCAGTGTGCATTTGTGTAATCAATATGTGATTATGGATTTGACGATGTAACGTTCAAATTGAATGGTGATCAGATGTTCTGAAGATAGACGTAGCCTCTAGTCTCACAATCAGGAAGTAACAAAAGTTGGGCCAGGCAGCATGGCTAGTTGGGTCATCCCCAAGTAGGGTGTATTGTCACCGATCTAGAGAAAATTCATATTTATACTTCTTTTCGATTCTGAATCTTCGGATTATAGTTGGGTGGCCAACAACCGTGGGTGGCAGTATATTCGATACACTCAAGCTAATTGAGTGGTCGGTCAAGTGTGGCCGGGTTGCAAGACGTTCTTGTTGAACCCAGGTGTATCCCCTCTAGAGTACACTGATCGGTAGGTGCTCCCATATCTTGTCTGTTGGAATCCAAACTCCAATGAGCATCCTGTGGTTTATGATTTTATACTATATATATGTGGAACGTGAGATGCAAGCGTTCTGCTACTTGGATATTTATTTGCTTAGACATTATCATAATATCATTGGATTTGATATTAAAGATATTTTGAGTTATAGTAAGGTCTTTCAAAGTTAAACAGTATAGTTGGAATTTACTCACACCAGTCCCATGACTGACCCAGAGTTTATTTTGTTTGTGTTTTCCCTAAACTCTTCGGTGCCCAAATTTGTATAGGAAGACAAGTGTTTCAGGCTTTTACAGATACACTTGGAGGAGCTCAAAGCAGGAAGCTTCACCACTAGTTATTTAGAGATTATTTCCGCTGTGATATGATGTATTGTACTCTGATATGATATGCAAGTACAAATTCAGATTTTGTATTTCAAAGTTATGTTATAATACAATTTATTTATTCCGTAGTGAGTTTCGTATTTACTCTGATTCTATTCAGTTGTGATCTTCTTCTTCTTCTATTCTATTAGTTTTATCTTATCTTTCTCATCCTCTTAATTCTTTCCACTAATGGTCTGAATTCTCGTGCACTTTGACTTGTATGTGTGGAATATTAGTCAGCTCAAATTGGTACGGATTTTCGGGCTGCTACAGTTGGTATCAGAGCTAAAGGTTAAGTGATTAGCTTGGCTCTGTGGCGTAACTCAATAGAGATAAGGTTAGTAATACCTTAGACTGAGTTTGAGTGTATATATATGAGCGCGTATTTGTAAATTGATATAAAAACTGTTTTATATTGTGTTGATTGGTCAGTCGAGTGGTTTATGAATTCTGGTTGAAACAGTAATGCAAACTGCGTCGATAGGTGTTTCTAAACTCTTAAACGGGGTAATTCAGCACAGTATGTTTTTAAACGAGGGTAAATAAAATAATTTTACCCAAAAATATATTTTAATATAAAGAAAACATATATACTGGAATTATCTAATATATATTGAAAGTATTTATCGTTATTATGATCAAATAAGATTTATCATTGAGTTTGTTATATAAATAACCAATCGAAATATTATATAAGTATAATACCCAAAACCAGATGAATTAAATCTGAAATTTAAAATCAGAATTGAAATAAAACTCTAGAAACTTGGAAAAAAAGTTGGAAATAATGTTTGGATTAAATATATGGGAATTTTAAAATCCTGGGAGATTTGAAATTGTTTCCCAAGTACTGTGAAATATATTTTGAAGTAAAATTCAAATGGAAGTTTTTTAAAAAGAGTTTTGAAAGTAATATAGTATTAAACTCATTCGATTTCTGGAAAATAATTCTGATGATGACTACAACATCATCAGTGTCGTTTTCGAGTTTCTGAGTGACGGATTACTACCAAGGATTTTGTTTTGAAGAACTAAGTTGTTTAGAAATTCAAAAGTTTTGAATTGTTATTGTTATGTATATATGATTTCAAACTGATTTGAAATAAAAACCCCAGGAATCTGAATTCTGTAATTTAAAATTTATTTATGAAGTAAATAAATAGAAATTTAACTAAGTTAAATAAAATTGGAGTTGAATTAAAGCCAAGTAAGTGGAAATCGTACTGGAATAAGGATTTGACTTGGCAAAGTAATTAAGTTGTGAATTAAGTTTGGAATGGAACCGAACTCGGTTGTGAAATTTGATTATTGAGTAAGAGTTTGAAATTGAAATTGAAACTGGAATTGAAATAGAAATTTGGCTTAGTAAAGGCAAAAGATTGGTTTGAGAATGGATTGATGGGAGATCAACCAAGGATGTTTGGATATATGTTAAAGTGATAGCAAATGGCAGAGATAGAGTTAAATGCCAACCAAAAAGGAACAAGTTTACCTTATATTCGAGTATGAATGAACTATTTTGGAAAGCCGCTTGGCTGTTTGTTTTCTTTTGGATTTGGAGACGGCCCAGAGTGGCGGGTTGTACTAGTACCGATTGAGCCATGCGGAGGAGATACTGGCATAATTCTCAGAAAATTTAAGCCGTTAGAAAATTTTCAGAGTTCCTGAAAGTAATCATTAATAAGAAGAAATTAATATTTTAAATCAATTCAGTTGAAACTGAAATTATGAAGTAAACCAAAAAGATTTTTAACATGTTTACAACAGAGATTGTAGCATTTTCCCTATCTTAGCAATTTCGAGGACGAAATTATTTTAAGGGGGAAGGAATGTAACGTCCCGCATTTTATCAGTCTGTATTTGAATATTTAAATCAATTTAAATATTGAATTCGTAATATTAGTGGTTTTATATATTAATTAAAATGAAGTTGAACGTATAAAAATATATATTAAATATAATTGAGCCCGAAATATCGCGACAGTTCGTAAATTAACGTTCTGAACTTCAACTGAGTGTACATGACTCGTTTTAAATCGGATTTCTGCAAATCAAGAAACGTTGGAATCTGTTGAACTGGATCTTTCTAACATAAGTGAAAAATCAAGATTTTGCGTTATAGATTGTGAGTTATGTCCAAATCAAATACTCAGAAAGCCGTTGTAAAATCGTTTATCGACAGTAACGGTTTATTTGAAATAACTAGATATTGTATTCAAATTTGGACAAGGTTCTTTTGGGATGTAGTGATAATTTAATTTTTAGAATTTTACTGTAATTTTTAATTAACTAAATATGCAACTTTTTATTTGGAGTATTTTGCACCCTGTATCGATATTTTGGGGTTTCAAAATATGAGTCAACCTACTGATATTATTATATATTTCGAATCGTGGTACCTCGCTGGACACGAACGTAATCTTACTTCTGTCTGTAGTGGCTCCGACATGAACAGAAATTTAAGTAATTTGAACAGTCTATATATATACCGGTTGATAAAATAAAATAAAAGAAACTTCATGCTTAAGTATACATACAACTGCGTTTTCTAATCAAAATAGTAGCCTTTTTTAAAACAACAAGCCTAAGGCCTAAAGCTTCATGGTGAATGACCATTTAGATAAAAAGAAAAAGGACCTACATACGGGCTAACCTATTTCTTCATTGCCAAGGAAATGAAAATCTTCAAGGTCTACACGTGTAACAACCCGAAAATCTGGGCCAGTTTAAAATTTTTATTTTGGCAATTTTAGCGAATTTTGATTATTTAAAATAGATTATTTTAAATAATTTCGACGAGAAATTTATTTTGAATATATTTAGAACGTATATATTATATACGTTGTCGTTAGAATATAAATATTTATATATAATTATAAATAGAATTGAAAATGGCGCGGTAGTTCGATAATTCGATTTCAAACTTCAATTGAATGTACCGGGTGCAAAACAATCCGGATTTTAGTGAAACCAAAAATAATGGGATCTAATTGATAATATCTTTCCAGCGAATCTGAAAAATCAAAATTTCTTAGCGGGAATCAAAAGATATGTCCAGTTGAAAATTCTGAACAGTCGCTATGGAATTCAGGCCCTTAAAAATGGGAATTTTGCAAAAGACCTCGGATTTCGACGAAACCAGTTTTGTTGGGTCCATGATGTCGAGTTATTGCTAGATTCCAATTTTCATAATTTTCTGAATCAGTATGTGAGCGTGGCAAAGGAAAACGCGTTTGACCAGTTTTAGTTGATTTTAATCGACTGGAAATTGGCCATTTTTCTAACGGTCTCAGAATTTGACGAAACTAGTTTTGTTAGGACCGTATCGTCAATACGAAGCTAGAAAAAAATTTCTGGAATTTTTCTAGTTAGTATGTGACCCCGGTAATTTGAAATGTACGTTTAAAATTCAGTATAGTGATTTAAATGTAAATTTACCGGAAACTGATTGTAACAGCCGAATCAGCTTACGATACATATCCCATTGTGTTCGGAATGGGGGTAAAACGCTATGGACGACAGGCGGTGGACCTCATTTCGAGGTCATATGTAAAAGTCAACCTTTTTGCAATTAAAATAATAATAAAAATAAATATCTCTCTCCTACCCCCTATTCTCTTCTCAGGCCCCCCCCCTCCCCGATATTTTCGATTCAGTTATCAAAAAAAAAAAAAGCAGATCGAAATCGCCATCCCCCTCCCCTTCCAGACCTCCGCCCGCCCCATCGCTCCATCGCCAGAACCACCGCCGACCGAAGTCCCCCCTCCCCCCCCCCCCCGCTCGCGATTGCTGTTCGAAACCCCCCTCGTGAAAACAACCGACGCCGCTCCCAGGCGAATTCCAGCGCGAATTCGACGTCGAGTTCGACGTTACAGGGTGGCGCAGGAAGCCCTTCCGAAGCCCTGCGAGATGGCGATGTCTGATCGAAGTCCCGGCAGTTGTAGCAGTGGCGGCTGCCAACCCTAGGTGGCGGCTCCAATACGGCGAGGTCCAGAACTTTGAACGCGAGAAAGGTGATATATTTTAAACCCTTTTCAACACTAATTTCTATTACAAATTGTTTTTTTTAATTAATCAGTTATAAATATATTTTTTTTGAAAATAAAAATATAGTTTTTAAAATATATCATAGCATGTATGAAATCAGTTTATAAAATTTACATCAGTTTTGTTCTAAATGAATTGGTTATTGTTTGAAAATAAATTAGCATATTGTTTTTAAAAGAGAAAATATAATTGTTTTTAAAAGAGAAAATATAATTGTTTTTAAAAGAGAAAATAAAATTGTTTTACAAGAGAAAATAAAAATATGATTTTTATATATTGAACTTCGAAATAAAAATATGATTTTTATATATTGAACTTCGAAATAAAAATATGATTTTTATATATTGAACTCGAAATAAAAATATGATTTTTATATATTGAACTTCGAAATAAAAATATGATTTTTATATATTGAACTTCAAAATAAAAATATGATTTTTATATATTGAATTTCGAAATAAAAATATGATTTTTATATATTGAACTTCGAAATAAAAATATGATTTTTATATATTGAACTTCGAAATAAAAATGTGATTATTATATATTGAATAATGAAGTAAAAATTCGATTTTTACATATGTAGTGGCTACAACAACGAAGATGCGATGACGACGAAGATTTCTATCAAAGAAGAGTCAAGATGTTTGGATAGCTATCAGTGAGAATTTCTCACCTATCAATTTCATTTTCTAGTTATATATATATAATAGGATGCAGACGGTGCTTAGTAGCACCCGACACAATCGTCCACAGACCATGGACTTGTTTGTTTGGTTGCATAAATTAGTTAGATGCTTTGGTTTGAATTGAATTGTTTGGTGGAATAGAATTGATTTGATTGATGTGTGAATGGCGTGGGCCTTCACTAGACCGGGGATAAGGCTAGGCCTCGTCCCGTTTCTAGTATCGTGCCGTTATGCCGCCGAAATTTTCTAAAATATGTTAGAAAAATAAAAATAACATTTTATTGAATAAATGAACCGAATAGAATATTCATAGGTTGAATAAAATGTTTTATCGTTAAAAATATAATTTTTAACGTGAATGTGAATAAATAAATATTCATTTACAAACCAGACGGTTTGTTTATGTACACCTATTTGAAGGACATTGATTGGGACGATAAATTTTACACATCGCCCAACTGCACAAATAAAATATGTGTTTGATTGTTTGAAACCCCACACGGGTGTTAGGATGAAATTTGTAGTTCACTCATCCTGATTGATTAAATATGTCGATCGATCGATTGACAGGCTGTTATAAGCGTTAGATATTTATATTTGATGCTTATACAGTGTAGTGCACTTTGGTTGATGGTTGATTATTTTTCAATGCTATTATATACATGTGTTGTATGGAATCCATATAATTAACTTTATATGGTAATTGTTTGGGCCTCATTCCAATTTGAAAAATAAAGAATAATATAAAATAAAGGTTCATGTGTTGACAGTACTCATCCATTGAGATTGGTCATGTGTTGAACGAAATATTTTAGTAATAAAATTTACATCTTTATCAATACAAAATAAAGGTTCATGTGTTGACAGTACTCATCCATTGAGATTGGTCATGTGTTGAACGAAATATTTTGATAATAACAACTATTTTGAAAAAGAAATATTTGAAATAGAATATTTGAAAATAGAAATTTATGAATCCGTGTTGATTAGATTGACGCCATTTTGACGTGAACGATATTTATATCGATTTTATTCATTTTGAAATGAATTGAATTGAAAACGATTTCGAAATGAATTGAATTGAAAACGATTTCGAAATGAATTGAATTGAAAACGATTTCGAAATGAATTGAATTGAAAACGATTTCGAAATGAATTGAATTGAAAACGATTTCGAAATGAATTGAAAACGAATTCAAATTGAATTGAAAGCGAATTGAAATGAATTCAAATTGAATTGAAATTTGAATTGAATAGAAATGAATTTTAAAACGAATTTATAAAGAAGAATTCAATTTTGATTTGAATTGAAATGGAAGTTGAGATTGCTTTTGAAACGAATATTAAAACTATTTATATAATTCGTTTTAAATAGAAATCGACGAAATATATTATATATATATTATATATATAATATAATGGCCTGAATAGAACGCGCCGCGCCGCGGCAGTTCGCGAATTTCGACCATTTATTTCAAACGGACATTACGGGAGATCCGACCGTCGGATTCTCCTAAAACCGGAACCGTTCGGTTCGTATCGAAAAGAGCTTTCTAACGAATATTAGAAATTTGAAATCTAACGGTTGGATTTGGAATTATGTCCAAATCAAATTCGAAAAAGGTCGCTGTAAGTGCAGTTCGATGGCCATTGATGGAAATCGACTGTACGGGCCTTGATAAAATTATTAAAAATAGTAATAATTTGTGTAAAATCATAAGAAATGATTTGGGAAAAATTTGGATGAAAAACTCCATATTTGAAAAGATAAAAATAGATTTTTATCGAAATTAACTGGTTTTGAACTAGAATTATAGTTCTATTTATTTTTAAATAAATAAATTGAATTTGAAAAGGGTTTTAAAAATAACCAGAATTTCCAATGATTGCATTGGAGTGGATTTGAATCGAAATTGTCTTCGGAATATTTCGATGTTGGAATTCGTGATTATACAGATGTTGTTATGGAAATTTGAAAGATATATATTTATATCGTTATTTCCAATACGACATTTGTTAATCGTAGAATTTGATATTGAATATAAGCCGATATATTTTCTATTCAGAGCCTTATATTGAATATCAAATTGTATTTGGGTTTGTCGTGAATGGTGTCTTCACTAACACTGTTCTTGAACCCAATTGAGAAAAGATTAAATCTTTTTATTTAGATTTAATGAAGTGTACCAATTAAATGATATTTAATTGGAATTGAATTGGTATTGATTTTTGGGTTTACCGCGAACAGTGTTTTAAATAACACTTGTTCTTTAACCCGATAATTAATGGAATGTGATTTTGGGTTTATCGTGAACCGTGTTTTAAATGACACTGATTCTTTAACCCGGTCGAAGATTAAAACTAAGTGGAGTTTTAATGAATCTTTAATTAGATTGAAATAATCGAGAATGGAGTATCACCGGTTTTACTCCAGGCGATAGTTAAATCTTTAATTAGATTTGAACGTGAAATGGTAATTGAATTTACCGATAACACTGTGGTGTTAGATATGAAGTATTACCCGTTTTACTTCATGGGGTGAATAGGTTGGGATGGGGAAATTAAAATAAATGATTACTTCGGTAAGGTTCGCTAATCCCGACTAGTTTGAATTGAGATTCAAAAATAGAATAAAGAATAAATTCAAGGAATTTATCTTGGATAAAATCAATGGGAACCTTTCCCTATGAATGTGAAATTTAGAAACTAACTGTCGGTTAGCCAAGCAGAATGGTTTTCTGGATATTGATCTGATGTTGGTTTCGGCCTTCGGGGTTAATATTTGGGAAATTAATCTCTTGATTAATTTACGGTTAGTGACTGATGAATTTGAATGAGGCGTATGTTGTGTTTGTGTAACACTTATTTAAAATATATGCGAGTTATTCGGAAAGACCGGGTTTATCCCATTCTGAATAACTGATACGACGATAAGTCGAAGATGAAGACGATGGTCGAAGACCGGAGGTCTTCACGTCGTTTGGGTAATTACTGATGATCTTGATTGGGCTGTACACCCAAGAAGATGGAAACAGTTAGTGATCGTCCAGACGTACTTGGAGATCGATGGATATGCGGGGTACTAGGTGCCTCCGGTTTCGTTCAGACCCAGAACGGACTTGTAAATGGACTGTGTGCCTGACATTGGATTTTAGTCCGTGTGATTGATCTCTATTAAATATATATCTGTTTGGCGGCGGAGAATTATTCTTTTGCTTAACGCCCTTCTCTGAGACGTACGAGCTCAGGGGTTATATATTGATGGATATCAAACGCATGGAGTGAATTGCCTGTGTGGCATGCCTAAGTGGCAATTGATCGAGGCTTCTGTTGAAAAGCAAAGTCTTGTGGTGATGATCAAAGCACGGCCTTTGTGGCGTAGCTTTGTGTAACGTTTACTTCGCGAGTTTCACACCCGGTATGAACCAAAAACGGGAGACGGACCTCAGGGAGGACTTGCGTTTCTTTCTAGCTAAAAGTGGCGTCAGTGGTTTTACACGCCCTGACGAGTTTGACTTATGTGGTTGTTGCTGTTGCGAGGCGCCTCGGTTTGATCGGACGATCCGGGTCCGATGGAGTCATTCGTTGGCTCGTTTGCGCCCCAAAGGGCGGGGAGACGTATTGTTCAGGCATAATAATCCACATCGGTGGACCGGCCCTGACGATCCAGGGGGCAGTTGCGGCTGTTCCTGAGACATGGTAGGCTAGATTGTCTCGAATCGGTTGAGGACTATCTTTTGCCTCGGTTCATAGACGGAAATCCAATTTCCAAATACGTGACTTTGCGGTTTTATTTGTAAACCTATATATGGCGACATAGTGGCATGGGACGCTCATGCCGCCTATGATTAATACTTATGATTTGAAGTTGTTTTATACACTATGCATGTATAGTAGTATCAAATGATTTGTTTTAAACGTATCAAGCATTCTTTGGCTGTTATAAGGGAAAACCCTATCCTCGGCTGCGTTGCATTACGTGATGGGACCTGGGTCTTATAACAGCTTCATTTTTCTTTATTTTGCATTGCGCTGTTTGTTTTATGCACTGGTAATCTTGGGAGGAAACCCGTTCCGTGTTATACGGCGTGGTCCCTTGATTTACCTAATGATTTAAAATAAAGATAACTGTTTTAGTTCTCACACCAGTCACATGACTGACCTGCGGTTTATTGTTTTAACCTAAACTCTGGGTGCCCCTATTTTGACACGGGCAGCTAGTAGTTTCGGTTTTGCAGATTTATATTCACAGGATCCTGGTTTACAGCTGGAACGATATCCGGAAAGCTTTGTATCCGTATATCTTCTTCTAGTTGTGTATTGTATTATTTTCCGCTGCGATGTATTTAAATGTAATTTAAATCTCTGATATTTCTGTGTAATATTCATTTATACTCTGTATGTTCTTGTAATCTGATGCATTGTTGTAATACACAGTGAAATGTTCTTCTGTATGCGTTCTGTTTTGTCGTGTTCTCAAACGATAGGGCGTTTCGAACGGTCTGGGTCGGTTTAGCGACTGGTTCGGACCGAGCGAAATTCCTTGCCGACACAACACGCCCCTATACTACATATACAAATATAAACAGCATCCTATTCACCTATTGCTTTGTATGTAAGCAAAACAAACCATACTCCTACCACCATACCTTATAACACTTCAATGTAGGAACCATACTATGGCAAATCTAATTTTAGCATAATTTATCCAACAAGCTAACAAGTGGATATCATATTTGTAGATAGATAATGGAACTAACCAATGACAGTATGCATAAAATATCAATATAATTCAGATTATAACCTGAAACACGTAAGTAAAATATATTCGAATTATATATATAAATATATATAATCGTTTTCCTTCCTGATTAAGTTATGGTACAGCTCTTTTCAAAGCCTACCCTACCCTTTCACCTCACAAAACAAATAGCAACTAGTATCCTTACAACCTATTACTTCACATACACGGAAATGAATCTTATATAAACGCAGTGTTCCCCTAAACTTTTTCGCTCAGAACTTAAATGGTTGATCACAAAAGGAAATGCAGACAGACAAAACAAATCGTACGAAATACTTAATACAAAATTTTCTTTGATTCCTAATCACTCTATTTTCCTAACTGGAAATAATTAGAGGGTGCGATATCCATTTCATGAGCTCAACCGTAAATGGATCGAAGTATGCACAGCGTAAGGCGGAGTTTGTTGGGAAGAAAGAGCAATCAAGAGAAAATATAGCGGAAGTTGATTTTTATTTTGCTGTGAGGTGGGAAGAATGATTAGCAATGTATAAAAATGGAAATAATACATAACGTAAGAGGGTCGAAATGGCACGTTTGCTGGAGATGCCGAGATGGGGTAATTGCAGTGGAAAGAACGGGAGCTATTATTCACAGCAGTGGATTAAAACGTGAGTATGAATAGGAACTTATAATGGGTATAAGAAGGTGGCGGTTTTTTTCATTTAAGGTGATGGAACTGTCGCATTTTGGAAGGCGGATGGCATGCAAAGGAGCATCACGTAAAGCTATATGGCCATGAAGTAAGTTTTCATGTAGGGTTAGATGTAAAGAGCAGTATGGTTTGGAATGAAGTTGTAGGAGATTGGCACTTCTAAAAGAACGTTAAGGGGAACAGTAGGGGTGGTTGGCATTGAAGAAATATTGTGAATATGGCGCAGGCATGAAATTTGATGAAGCAGGGAAGAAAAAACGTTAGGTTTACGAAAAAAACAGGTGCATGTGATCTGGCATGAACACGGTTTTGGAGTTCAGCACGAAACAGGGTGTAACGAGCATGTTGAAAACGTGACAGCAAGGCTCCTGATTCCTTCGCATTGGAGTATGAATTGAAATAATGGGTACTGGGTTTTTAAGGGGTGTCTTCACGTGTGGACATATTGTATGGTGCAAGGAGATGGTACTTTGTTTTGATGGAGGAGGGGTGATGTTCGTTTCAGTGTATGATCAACGGGTGGTGATCTGGGTCATGAATGGAACATGCAAGTGTGGACGAGGGGCGTTGGAAAGATGTGGTCATGGCAGGTAGCAGGAGCAGAAAGTTTATACAGTAAAAGAATGAAGGAATTTGTCGTGGCCTTATGCTGGGGAGGGACATGATTCTTTTTGGTGAGAAGTTTCGGACGTGGTCATTTGCTATAATTATCTGGAGCGGAAGCATTGGGTGGAGCGACGTTCGAATCTAGTGTGTTGGGTAAGGTAAGGATGGTTGATAAATAGTTCACGATATCCAGGTCTGTTCATTTCAGTAAGGACAAGTTGAAAGCTGCAATAGGGGGTTCGTGGTTCATTTTATTGTGGCACGGTGGTGGAGATAAGTGCATGCCGAAAATTAGTGGGAGCATGCGAGTTGTAAGGAGGAGGCAGTGAGGCACCATGTCGATGGTGGAATTGGGGGATGACAAGTCAGACGAGGTGGAAGAAAGACGCGGTAAGGAGAAAGATCGCGATTTTTACGTAAGGAGGAGAATTAGTTCAACCTAATCACATTTATGGGAATCCGTGGAAATCAGTCACATCATAGCGACACAAACTACAGTGTGGAACAGATTCCGCTAAAAACAAAGCCATTGGAATTTCGTGATATAATCAACTGACGCAAATCGTTATTTAACGGTTAACACGCAAAGGTGAGTAAATTCACTAACTCTGATCTATTTTAAAATATTATAATTATATTTTAATGTTGGTTGAATACTGTGTGATGGTCGTTTAGGTAGATTTCAATTAAATTGGTTGGAATATATATCGTTGCATATGTTGGATACTGATTCCGTCGATTATAAAATCCCCTAGTATGGAATCTGTGTTAATTGTTTAACTAACATCTGTGGATGCGGAAAACCGGTTGGAGGAATCCAACAGGATTCCACAATATTTATATGTACTGTTTGTTTTATGTATATGCACTGTTTGAACCCAAATGACTGTAAAACCCCATGATAATATTGGTGTTGAATGGAAAGTCGGCATTTGTTTTGATTTAATCAATAAACGATATCGATTAAAGAAGTGGCGACAGTCGACCGTAAACCCATCGTTTTGTTAAGAAGTTGATTGGCCGTCTGGCAAATCAACGAAGTTAATTATAAAAATTATATTTTTACAATTAAAGTTAAGTTTTAAATTTATAATATAAGTTCTATTATAAACCAGTATTTTAGAGTTCGTTTTATAAAGTAAATAAAACGATTATTGACATTTAAATAAGTTATAAAGCAGAAATTATTGTATGAGTAAATAATTGAATAATTGTTTTAAGACAAACAATTTAGAAATATTATTAGATTAAATATATTAATCTAATGGTAAGAAGTAAATAAAATCAGTTAATGAATTTACCGATGGAATAAAGTTGATTTTAATCAACTGTTATTTGAGAAATGATGTATTAGATTAATTGGTCTTTAAATTAATCTAATGAAAAAGTTTAGAAATAAATTAATCAAAATTAATGAGATTTAATCACCTTTCTAGTTTAAGAAGCTATAAATAGAACTGTGGAATGAAGTTAAAGCAAATAGTAAATGTTTAAAATAAATAATCATAAACAACGGAGGTTTCAAAGTATGAATATGGTGTTATAAAACCATATTCCAAAATAAAACAAGGAAATACAATTTGATGTATATTATAAGTAATAAGGGATTAGAGTACAGACTTATATTTGTTCTAAGGTAAGAACGTTGTCGATCAAGGTCTGAGAGGTAAATAGAATATCTTAACTTGAACGGGTTCACTATTATCGAGGAACAATATCAGTTTGTAATGGAAATAAATGTAAAGATTAGTATAAAGGGAATATGACAGCGTATTGCAAGTCTTAAAACTATAGAGATAAAATAAATGTTGTTGATTAGGCTTAATCGTGACTGTTATGTCAAGATTAGTTATAAAGGAGAATATTACAGCGTATGATAAGTTTTGAATTGTAACGATAAATTAACGTTGTTGACCAAGCTTAAACGCGATTATTATATATATAGCAACACTTCCTAGGAAATGAAAACAATTTGGTTTGAAACCCACTTATTCAAGAGTAATAAGTAATGACGGTTGTTCAAAGAAATACGAGAATGAGTTAGAAAAATAAATTGAGAATCGTTTCAGAAAAACGATGACATCATATGATTAGAACTGAATTAAACCATTAGGATTTGGAACTAGAATTCGACAATGTCGAAAGTATTAAAAGTAAATTATTTTTAGGAATTATAATCTGATAGGATAGTTAATATTTAGGTCTAAACCAATAAATTACAGAAGGATATGTAATCAATATTAGTTATAAACTTGATATTGATTGAACAAGAAGTTGGCTTAGAAACAAAGTTTATAGAATGAAATGGGAATATAAAAGAGATTTCGGAAAACAAGATAATGGTATTTACTACTTGAATAATGAAATCAGATTTTAGATAATAGAAATGATATTCACATTTTAAAGTGAATAATGTTTTAAAGAGAACACTTGGCAGATTTAAAATGTTTTAAATGAAATTGGAAATATTTTTCCAATATAGTTAGGGTATATTATCCAAGTGTAGAAAATAAAGAACGTGAAAAGAAGGGAAATGTTTCGAATGTTAATAACGTATGTTTCTGGAACATGAGAGAATAAATAACTGGAAATGTTTTCCAAGAGGTGTAAAAATGCTAAATGGGATTTGAGAAATATCTAGTAAGATATTGGAATTTGAATAATAAAACGAATGTTAAATAAAAAGTGCCCGTGATTTTATGATGTTTAGTTATACATTAGAATGGATGTTTGTTTTACTTTGATAGTTAAATAACCGACTATCGAAGTGTTTTGACCATCGTTGTCGATATGGAGAGACCGGTTGGATATATTATCCGGAAACCACTCCGTATAGGCATAAACGCTGCGAATTAGATATGTTGGAGATAATTGAAGACGGAGTTAAATGCCAGGGTCGTCCATTTCCAGAATGGTGCTTTCTGTTTGTCCAGTCTCAGGACAACTTGTATAGACGAGTGTCTAACAGATTATTTCCAATGGTCACGCCGTTGATTTTTACGAATGTACCAAGTTGGTGGGGAGAAGGTAACTTCTCTTTATTCTACACCCGGTGTGCATTTGTGTAATCAATATGTGATTACGGATTTGATGATGTGGCATCCAAAGTGAATGGTGATCAGATGTTCTGAAGATAGATGTAGGCTCTAGCCTCACAACCAGGAAGTAACAAAAGTTGGGCTAGGCAGCATGGCTAGTTGGGTCAACCCCAAGTAGGGTGTATTGTCACTGATCTACAGAAAATTCATATTTATACTTCTTTTCGATTCTGAATCTTCGGATTACGGATGGACGGCCAACAACCATGTGTGGCAGTATATTCGATACACTCAAGCTAAATCAGTGGTCGGTCATGTGTGTCCGGGTTGCAAGACGTTCTTGTTGAACCCAGGTGTATCCCCTCTAGAGTAAACTGATCGGTAGGTGCTCCCATACCTTGTCTGTTGGAATCCAAACTCCAATAAGCGCCCTGCGGTTTATGATTTTATACTATATATATGTGGAACGTGAGATGCAAGCGTTCTGCTACTTGGATATTTATTTGCTTAGACATTATCATAATATCACTGGATTTGATATCAAAGATATTTTGTGTTATAGTAAGGTTTTTCAAAGTTAAACAGTATAGTTGGAATTTACTCACATAAGTCCCATGACTGACCCCAGAGTTTATTTTGTTTGTGTTTTCCCTAAACTCTTGGGTGTCCAAATTTGTACGGGCACACAAGTGTTTCAGGCTTTTACAGATACACCTAGAGGAGCTCAAAGCAGGAAGCTTCACCACTAGTTATTTAGAGATTATTTCCGCTGTGATATGATGTATTGTACTCTGATATGATATGTAAGTACAAATTCAGATTTTGTATTTCAAAGTTATGTTATAATACAATTTATTTATTCCGCTGTTAGTTTCGTATTTACTCTGATTCTTTTCAGTTGTGATCTTCTTCTTCTTCTATTCTATTAGTTCTATCTTATCTTTCTCATCCTCTTAATTCTTTCCACTAATGTTCTGAATTCTCGGGCACTTTGAGTTGTATGTGTGGAATATTAGTCAGCTCAAATTGGTACGGATTTTCGGGCCGCTACACTCACCGTCGTTTAAATCGGAATGGTTCAGATCTATAGCTTGACCAAATCTTGATAAACCCAGAAATGGTTCTAGTCAGTTCTGGAGTGTAGAGCTTGTTTCTGCGATTCCAATGCTTTTTGAATTACCAAATTCTGAATAAAAGCGAACGAGATAAGATCATTTGAAGATTTGATTACAATTATTTATTTATTTATAATTAAACAAATCTAATTACATGTTTAAGGGACTAATCCCTTTCTTCCTCCGTTCGTATTTCTGGAAATAAAGAACCCATTTGCTCCGATTGAAACCTCATCGTCACCCCTCCCTGATGCCACTGGAACTCGATCCAGAACCGCCCCTCCAAGCGCCGACGTGACAAGCACCCATTCCCCGATCCTCATGCAGCACGGCCCCCCCTTTTTCCTTGAATTCCACCCCAAACATCATGACTTCCAGCTCCAATTCCAAGAAACCCGTGCCACTAAATCCCATCACAACCGTACAATTTATAGTTCATGAGAAGCTCATTGATTTATGCTTTGAATTGTTGAAAATCATCAAAAGGATTGGGAGATTTTGTTGAATCAAATTTGGTATTTTCTGGCCATTGCTTTCATAGAAGCAGCGGCTTTATTTGGGAAAATAGGGTTTCGTATAGGGCCATATTTATACGGTATATATAGTGTATTTTCCTTGTTTTATTTAATTTCTTATTTCAAAAATTCATGCTTATCCATACGAATTCCAAATCAAACCTGATGAGTGTCGCCCCTAGCCAAATACCCTCATTCCGGACACAATGGAATATGTCTCGTAACCTAACTCAGCTGTTACGATATTTTTTTTCTTTAATTTTAATATATAAATCATTTAATCATTTAAGTTGATCGTACATTTTAATTTATCGGGGCCATATATTAACTCTAAAAATTCCAGAAAAATTATTTCTAGTTATTTTGACGATACGGTCCTAACAAAACTAATTTCGTCAAATTTTGAGACCGTTTGAAAAATGGCCATTTTCAAGTCGATTAAATTCAACAGAAATTGACAAAACACATTTTCTTTTGCCACGCTCACATATTAATTCTAAAAATTCTGAAAACTGGAATCTAGAAATAATTTGACATTTCGGTTCCAACAAAAGTGGTTTCATCGAGAACGGAGGTCGTCTGAAAAATGGCTATTTTTAATATTAAAATATATATAAAAATTCTACAACGACTATTCTGAAAATTAGACTGGGCATAACTTTTGATTCCCGCTATGAAATTTTTATTTTTCGGATTCGTTGGAAAGATCTTTTTAAATAGATTTACATATTTTTGGTTTCACTAAAATCTGATTTATTTTGCATCCTGTACATTCAGTCAAAGTTCAAATTCAAATTTTCAAACTACCGCGCTATTTCTAACTCCTTTTATAATTAAAATAAATGTATTCGTTTAACCTCGATTTAAATAAATTTTTATTCGTTATTATTTAAAATAATCTATTTTAAAATTTCAAAATCCACTAAAATTGCTAAATTAAAAAATTTTAAATTGGTTCAAAATTTCTAGGTTGTTACAGGTTCGGACTGGGCCATGCAGGCAAGGCAGTGCTCTCAAAAGATACGCGTAGGATGCGAGTTAAGGGAAAGACTGTTAGGATTACCTTGCATGTTCTTAAGGAGGAATGACGGGTTGGAATTAATAGTCCCACATCACGGAATATATTGAAGGAATTGTGTACAAATATGGGCTAATAGGCACGTAACATAAGGGATTCCTTTTGTTACATGGGAGTTTTGTGCCAGCTCATATGCGTACAAGGTAGGGGCTTTGTTCCGACCGTCGTTACATAACAGTGGTATCGGAGCCGAAGGTTCAGACTGGGCCATGCAGGCAAGGCAGTGCTCTGAAAAGATATTTGTAGGATGCAAGTCACTGGGGAGACTGTTAGGATTGCCTCACATGTTCTTAAGGAGAAATGACGGGTTGGAATTAATACTCCCACATCATGGAATATATTGAAGGAATTGTATAAAATATGAGCTGGTAGTGCAACGACTCGTATTTTCACGGTATTATAAATAATTTATTTAATTATTTAAATAATGGTTTGGTAATTTAAAATGATTAGAATTAAATAATATTTATAATATAAAACATATTATAATTCCTAAATGATCAAAAATAGTGGAATTCACAATACAGTGTGAATTGGATCATATATAAGATAGAATATAGTTTAGAATTGAATTTGGATAAGGAATATATTTAATTAACGATGATTGAATGTAGAAATTATATATTAATTATAATCGAGCTCGAAATGGCGCGGCAGTTCGTAATTTAGCGATTTGAACTTTAAACGAATATACAGAATCCGTTTTAAGCCGGATTTTTGTAAAACAAGAAACGTTCAGAGCTGGTGAAGTATATTTTTCTACTGGAAGAGAAAAATCGGGATTTCATCATGTAGATTTTGATTTATGTCCAAATCAAATTTTTGAAAAGTCGCTATGAAATTCCTTTATAATTTATAACGATTTATTTGTATTATAAAAGGATTTAAATATAAATCAAATATCGATTTAACCCGAATTTTTGAAATATCGAGTTATAAATCCCAATATATTTATTTTGGAGCTATATTATATTCTGTGTGAATATATGCGTTAACATTTATTTATTTATTTATTTTTAATTCAACTATTTTAAAATATATTTATATTTAAATGGGTTTATTTAGAACATTAAAAATAGCTAGTTTTGCAAACGACCTCCGTTTTCAACAAAACTAATTTTATTGGATTCAGAATATTAAATTATTATTGGATTTCAATTTCCGTGATTTTTAGGGTCAGTTCGTGGCCGCACGGATTTTTAATGTGAAAAACAGTCAGTATTTTGACGGTTAAAAATACGCTGTGTGAGAAAACGGAGTCAGAATTTGACGAAACAAGTTTCATTGGGTCCGTAATGTCGAACTGTAGCTGCGTGCCCATTTTTGTGATTTTTGGATATCGTCGGTGATCATGCGGATTTTCAGAAGTAGATACGTATAGCGATCTATATAAATTAATTTAAAAATGAATGAAGCTTCTCATAGAAGCCACACATATTCTATAAATAACCCTAACACCCCTAACCCTAAGTCATATTCATCCCCCAGTCAACAGAAAATCTGCCGCATTCTTTTCTCGTCCAAAAACCAATTTCGTGATCTTCTAAAAATCAGAAGAAATTCATATGTAAATCTATAAATCCTAAATCTAGTATATTCGAGATCCTGGAGGGATCCTCTCCGTCCTGGTGTGCTTCGTTCAGGGTTAGATTCCCATTTACGTTCGCCGCTTTTCATAAGTGTCAGTTAGGGTTTGAGTTATCACGTGATACAGTTGTTGTTTGGGGAATCAGGTGATGTTTTGGAGTTTGGAGGATCGATTAGCACCTATGTGCAATTCTTTGATGATTTCCATGATGAAAGGTGTAGATGATCACCTCTAGCATGCGGTTTGAGGTTCGGAGACGCGATTTACAATGCCTGTCGAGTTCAACGTTAAGGACATGAGTTGGAAGAGAATTCAAAGATTTGGTTTTTGGTGATATTTTTGGAATTTATTATGGAAGGATAGAGGAATAATTGAAGGAACAAGAATCGGTCATGGCGCTGGAGGATTTCTAGAGGATGAGATTTCCTGGAGGGAAGGGGGAGTTATATGGATCGGGTATGCATTGTGAAATAGGGTGGTGGGCCGGGATCATAAAGTAAGGCCCAGTAAATTAATTTATTTAATTTAGTTTTAATTTAAACAATGTACAACACTTGTTAATTGAATATCTTGAGCATACATTATCAAAATTTCGGACGGTAAGATCCTTTACGATCGTATGGATGAGGGATACACAATGGAACTGACTGGAAGTGTATTGGGGCTCGCTACAATTTATAGCGAAATAAATTGTCTGTCTGAATCAACCGATAGTTATCGTTAATTAACGATGACCGTCTAATGTGAGTAAATCTAACTAACTTTGCTCAGTTTATATTTCATAACGTATTTTTAGAACTGATAAATATTGGTTGATTGTTGTGTGTTGATTGGTTGGTTGAACTGCTAATTGATTGGTTGAAAATATCGATATAGTTATATAAATATCGTTAACTAAATATTGATTTTTTTATCAGATTATTTCATATTGAAATGAAATTGATGTTAATTATATTGCTTAACATTTGTGGATGCAGGGAAAACAGGGTGGAGGAATCCTATTGGATTCCTCAATATTTATAATACTGTTTTTCATATGTTATGATATATGATGTGGTATATAATCTGTTATTGATTGTATGTGTTTGGATGATGATTGATCCTTTTGATTTGATATTCTAATACCATAAGTGATACTGGAAAGTAAAAAAGGGAATTTTCAAAGTGTATTTTGAAAATAAAATATTTATATAAAATCAATGAATTTTATATAAAAGGAAATATTTATATGAAATAAATATAATTTGAAAAGGGATTATTTGGAAAAAAATTAGAATTATAAAAGGAATATTTATTTAGAAAATAAATAGAATTTTAGAAAGGAATATTTATTTGGAGAATAAGTAGAATTATACAAAGGAATTTTAAAGTGGATATGGAATTTAAGAATTTTATAAAATCAATGGATTTTATGAATAGAATCGATTGGAAAACAAATGGCAGTGAAATAGAAATATTTGGAAACAAATAGAATTGTAAAAGGAATATTTATAGGATATAAATAGGATATTATTAAAAGGAAGTATTTTATAATATGAATAGAATTTAATAAAAGGAAATAAGTGGAAAATAAATATTAAATGGAAATCTATTTTAATAGATAAATGGAAAAGATTAATTTAAAGTAGAATTAAATAGAAATCTATTTTAATAGTTAAAATAAAGAAGATTAATTTATAAATAATGTTTTATAAATTAAGTAAATAATTTATAATTGGATAAATTGAATATATAAGTCTGAATTTATATATGGAAGTAAATATCGGTTTTAACATCGATATTTGAGATTGAAATTAAATGTAGCAATTATTAAAGGATTTATAAATGAGATTTAAGTGTTAGAAATAAAAAGGATATTTCATATGAATAATACTATAGATAAAAGTATAAATAGAATTTGGAAATGGGATATTATTTAAAAATACGAAATCAAACTTAATGGATCATATAAAAGGAATATTTTCACAATCGATGTGAATAATGTATTAAAATAGATATTTTATAATTTATAACATTTATAAGGAAAATTGGGTTTTGAAACAGGAATTCAAATGGGAATCTGAATGAGATAGGAAATAGAGTTAATCGATTAGAGTTAATCGATTAGAGTTAATGTAAAGACCCGTAAATCCCCGCCCTTTGAATCGACCATAAACCACACAGGTCTGATCCAAAAGTTGAAAATTCACGAATACTTTAACTTTGGGAATACAACACATCAGAACAAATAACAGAAGACCTTTATAAACATTATAATAATGTTACATCAGAGTACAGAATATCATTGTGCATCGATAAATAATAATACACTGGAGATTAAATTACAATAAATGTAATACAAGGCAGCAGAACTAATAACACTAACACAGCGGAAGGCTATCAGTGCTCTGGACACAGCTTTAAGCTTCGATCCAGAATCCTACTCAAGAAATGAATATCTGCAAAAGAAACTACTCGAGTGCCCGTGTGGAAAAGAGGACACCGGAGTTTGCAAAGTGAAACAAACTACGCGTCAGTTATGGGACTGGTATGAGAGATCTTACTTAACCTATTTAATAATAAGGCTAATCACAGGACCATGCCGCTAATGCGGAATGAGTTTACTCTATTGGATTGCCAGTGCATAAATAAAGTAAATCGTTAAACAATGCAATGCTTTTTATTAAAATGAAACCATTATAAGACTCAAGTCCCATCACACAATGCAACGCAAACTGGAAGATAGAGTTTTACCTTATAATGGTCAAAAATGCTTGATACGATAAAACGAATTTGATATTATTATTAGTGTATATATGTTTCAAAAACATTTCAATCATACTATCAATCATAGACGGCATAGCTACCATATACTATGTCGTCGTACTAGTTACACAATCAAAACCGCATGGGTCGTATTGGAAGTTGGATTTCCATCATGAACCAAGGAAAGAGATAGTGCTTACCGAATTCAAGAAACTCTAGCCCGTGCCTCAGGATCAGCGGCAATTGCACCTTGGATATTCAGGGTCGGTCCACCAAAGTGCAATGGTTGGATTAATAATGCCTGAACAATATGTTTCCCCGCCCTATGGGGCGTAAATAGAGCCACTAGGGACTCAAATAACCGAGGTGCCTCATTCCATCATCCACAAAAGTAAAAATGTTAGGCCTTATAAAAACCATGACACCACTTCTAGCTAGAAAGAAACGTATGTCCTCCCTGCAGTCCTTACTCCCGTTTCTGGTTCATACCGGGGTGTGAGGCTCGCGAAGTAACGCTACACAAAGCTATACTAATTAAAGTTGTGCTTTGATCATCAACCACAAGTCCCTGCTTTTCAACAATAAGCCTTGATCATTTGCATTTTAGCATGCCACATTGTCAATCCATACCATACCATTGATTTCTACCAGCATATGACCTCTAAGTTCGTATGTCTCAGAGAATGGTGTTAAGCAAGAGAATAAATTCTCCGCCACCACAGATATATATTTAGCAGAGATCAACGAATACAGCATAAAGGAATACAACGTCAGATATAAATCCATTTACAAGTCCGTTCTGTATCTGAACGAAACTGGAGACACCTTATTCCTTGTCCCATATGTCCAATACAGAAGTGAGGTGCTCGCATATTTATCGATCTCCAAGTATGTCTGGACGATCGCCACTTATTACCTTGTCTTGGGTGGCTACCCAATCAATACATCAGTAACCATCCAAACGAAGTGAAGATCTCCGGTCTTTAACCACCGTCGTCATCTTCGACTTTTGATCGCCATAGTAATTATTCAGAATGGGTTAAACCCGGTCTTTCCGAATAACTCGCGTATTTTATAATCAATAATAAAATACTGTAAAAGAACATCCAACGTCTCATTCCAATTCAGAATATTCTTTTAAAAAAATATTCACAACATTAGGGAAAGATTCCCATTAATTTTATCAAAGATAAATTCTTTAATTTATTCTTTAATCCTCTTTTAAAAGATTCATTAAAACCCCAATTTGGTTTTAATATCAAAAATCATTACTTTATGATTCTTCGACTTTAAGAAATTAATCTTGTCTCTTACTGGGTTAAAGAACCAATGTCAATTTAAAAACATAGTCCACGATAAACCCAAAATCGTCTTCCATTAAATATGGAATTTTTCACCAAAATCAAATCAATATATAATTGATATAAATTTCTATATCAGACTAACAATATAAATGGAATAGCGGCAAAGCCTTTTAAATTCCATATATAGTAACGGTCTTTTTTTACAGAAGCTCATCTCGATTATTATTAAATTGAATTCCATTCAATTCCAATTTAATATATTAAATTGGAAAACATTACTCTTGGAAAATTTCTATTTAAATGTTAATAAAAGATATAGAAATTCCAAATTAAACTACCACTGTTAATTGGGTTAAAGAACAAATGTCATTTAAAACACCATTCTCGATAAACCCAAGTCACACCTCATTTTATTTCAATTACCAAATATAACTGGAAACTCTAATAATCTTAAATAAAAGATGTATTCTTTTCATACGGGGTTTACGAACAGTGTTATTCAAGACACTATTCAAGACAAAGCCAAATCCCATTTATTTAATTTAATTCCAATAAAAACCAATTAATTGGAAAGCTTTATTAAATCTAATTTAAAAGATTTATTCTAATTAATAACTAGTTCAATTTGATAAAAATATATTTTTATCTTTTCAAATATGGAATTTTTCATCCAAAATCTTTTCAAATCATACACTATGATTTTACGTAATTTTTCTATATTTTTAATAATTTTATTATCGCCCATGCATTCGGTTTCCAATAACGACCACCGAACTGCATCCATAACGACCTTTTTCAAATTTTATTTGGACCTAATTCCAAATCCAACTGTTAGATTTCAAAACACTTATATTAATTGGAAAGCTCTTTCCGATATGAACCCAACGGTTCCGGTTTTAGTAGGATCCGACGGTCGGATCTCACGTAATGTCAATTTAAAGTTAATGGTCGAAGTGTTCGAACGGTCGCTGCGTGGCACATTCTATTCAGGCCATTAAATAAACATATATAATATATCGTCGATTTCCATTTAAAACATATTTTATAAAATATTTATAAATTCATCTTGAAATGATTTTAACATCATTTACAATTTTAATGCAAAATTGAATATTATATATTTTTATCATATTAAAATAATAACATTTCAAAATATTATATTTTGAAAAGACTTCTTTTTTTATATTCATTTTAAAATGAAATAAATTGATCGATCAACTCGTTCGGGTTAAAAATGGTGTTTGCTACTAAATTCGGTTTCACATTTTTCTTCTTCACTGAATATTATTTAAAATATTTATTATTTAAAATATTCTTTATTTTAAAAGATTCTTTATATAAAAATGTTCTTTATTTTAAAATGTCCTCTATATAAAAAATATTCTGAATCGGAATGCGACTCAATCAATTACCATATAAATTCGGTCATATGGATTTCAAACATTGCATATGTATACAGCAGTAATGATAAACAATCATTAAACAATCCATTCACATCCAGAGTGAAACTATAATTGTGTGAGCATTAAAGTAAATAAATAACACTCATCACAGACTGTCAATCTATCGATTGACATACAACTAAATATTGGGACTTGTGTATGACAAACATCATCCAAATACCCGTGTGGGGTTTTCAAACGACAACAATTTATATAAATAAATCATTGGTTAACAAATTAACCAATTTTGATGTCTAACAAAAAGAATATTTTATTCGCATTACATTTTCTATGATTCTAATGGCGAACAAAAGAATATTTTATTCGCCTTACATTTTTATGATTCTAATGCCAAACAAAAAGAATATTTTATTTGCCTTACATTTTCTATTTTAAACACGACAAATAAAAAGAAATGCTTTTATTTGTATTACATGTTTCATATTTTTAGCGACGAAATAAAAGACAACGTTTTTTTATCGACAATTCCTATTCCAAATAAATGAAAATGTTACTTTTATTTGTCGACAATTCTAATTTCAACATAAATGAAAATGATACTTTTGTTTGTCGATAATTTCCATTTAACAAAAGTGGCAATTTTAGATGTCAATTCTAGATTTGACAAAAGTGACAAATTAATATCTAAATAAACATTTCTAGCTACAATTTTATTTTTAATCTAAATAAACATCTCTAATGAAAATGACAATTTTTATTCTCATGCAACATTTTTACAAAAATGTTATTTTATACTCATGCAACATTTTATAACAAAAATGTTATTTTATACTCATGCAATATTTTATAACAAAAATGTATTTTATTCTCATACATCATTTCATAACAAAAATGTATTTTATTTTCATACAACATTTCATACTAAAATGTTATTTTTATCCAATGTAACATTTTATACTCTAAATGACATGTTTAATCTAATGTAACATTTTAATAATAAGAATGTATTTTTCCTTATGTAACAATTTACGAAAAATGCTTATTTACATTTTGTATACAAATCTAACATAATATGAAAATAAAATGTTTATTTTCATTTTGTATACAAAATCTAGTGTAACTTTTCTTAACAAAAATGTTATTTTGATCTTCCTCAACAAAATGCTATTTTAATCTAATGACACATTTTATAAAAAAAATGTTATTTTCTCCAATGTCACATTTTATAACAAAAATGCTATTTTATTTCTAATGCACATTTTATAACAAGAATGCCATTTTATTTCTAATGCACATTTTATAACAAGAATGCTCTTTTATTTCTAATGCACATTTTATAACAAGAATGCTGTTTTATTTCTAATGCACATTTTATAACAAGAATGCTGTTTTGTTTCTAATGCACATTTTATATCAGAAATGCAAGTGAAAAATATAACCTTTATTCTATTCTTTTATTTGCATAAAAAATGCAAGTGAAAAATATAACCTTTATTCTATTCTTTTATCGGCATCTAAAATGCAAAAAAAAAGGTAACCTTTTTAATTCATGTTTTATTTGCATCAAAGAATGCAAATAAAAATCAAACTTTTAATTTCAAGTTTTATTTGCATCAAGGAATGCAAATAAAAATGTAATTTTTTATTTCATGTTTTATGTTCGCATCTAAAATGCAAACAAAAAATGTAATCTTTTTCTACGGTGTTTATTTGCATCTAAATATGCAAATAAAAATGTAATCTTTTTCTTTGATGTTTATTTGCATCTAAATATGCAAATAAAATGTAATCTTTTTCTTTGATGTTTATTTGCATCTAAATATGCAAATAAAAATGTAATCTTTTCTTTGATGTTTATTTGCATCTAAATATGCAAATAAAAAGGTAATCTTTTAATTTCTATTCTTTTATTGAAACAAAGTGACAATAATAATAATATAATATTTTTATTGTACTTAAACAGAATAAACTATGAACTTTATAATCTGAACTTTCTATTGTAACAAAACAACAATAAAAATCTAAACTTTATAATTTAATCTTTTCATTGTAACAAACAACAAAAATCTGAATTCTAAAATCTAATCTTTTTACTGTAACGGATCTACAATAAAAATACAATCTTTAATCGCTAATCTTTTTATTGAAATAGATCTACAACAAAAAATATGGTTTTTTTTATTGTATAATCAAAATTTGACAAACATGAACATTTCAATCTAGCATACACAATTCAATCTAGCTATCCATTTCAATCTCAAACAATCAATCCAAATTTCATCCCATCACATATATATATATAAATTTTACATCAAAATAAATAATAATTTTATATTTAAAATAGAGATCTCACATTGGTTTCTGAATTCTTCAAAATTTTAGATCCCTCCATTTTAGATCTGGTCAACTCCATCGCGTAGATCTCATCGTCGTGATTCCAACACAATTTATTTCATCGAATTCTTATAAGAATTGAATAAGTTATTGATGTTTATAGCTAATACGATTTAATTTAAAAACAAATTCCTTAATTACATTTTACAACACCAATAACCGTCACTCCCCTGCTAATCCTCCTTCGTTAGGTTGTCTTCGATGTTCAGAAAACCCATGGCTCGTATACTAGGGTTCGAGCTCGCCCTCCCTACAGGTCGTCGGACGATGATCGGTCGTCACCGCTCCGACGCCCTATGCAGTGCCACCAACCACCATGAGCCTCTCTAGGCTCGGCCCCTCCTCCTTCTCGAAAAACATGCTCGAACAGAGGCTGTTCCAGCTCAGAAATCATGCACCACACTAAACCAGAATCGATCACTCCCTTATGGTTTTAAAGATCCAAACTCCCTCTTTGATTTTTGTTCATAAAGTTTCATGGATTAACTCACGGATTGGAAGATTATAAGGAGTAAAATCCTGAGAGAATCGGACCTTGGTTTCAAAAGAATGGCGGAGGGTATAAATCAGGAATTAGGGTTTGTCTTTTAGGGTATTTATGCCATATTCCTCATTGTATTTATAATATTTAAATTTTTAATTTAAACAAAAAGCTCGTTCAATCTTAGTAGCTCCAAATCCAGCCCAACAAGAATTTCCCCTAGCCAAATACCCCCCTTACGGACCTAATGGAACAGGTCTCGTCAGCCCATTTGATCGTTTCAGCCCACTTTTCTTTATTTTAAAATATAAATCATTTAATTATTTAATTAAAACGTATATTTTAATTTACCGGGGCCACAAACTAACTCTAAAAATTACAGAAAAATTATCTCTAGTTATATTTTGATGATACGGTCCAAACAAGACTAGTTTTATCAAATTCCGAGACCGTTTGAAAAATTGCCATTTTCTGGTCGATCGGAATTGACCAAAACTGACAAAACACATTTTCCTTTGCCACACTCACATATTAATTCCAAAATTTATGAAAATTGAAACCTAGCAATAATTTTACATTCTGGTTCCAACAAAAGCGGTTTCGTCAAAAACGGAGGTCGTTTGCAAAATGGCTATTTTTAATATTAAAATATATATATATATATATTTTTCAGCGACTATTTTGAATTTTAAATTGGACATAACTTTTGATTCCCGCTATGAAATTTCAATTTTTCGGATTCGTTAGAAACATATTTTTAGATATATTTGATTATTTTTAGTTTCACTAAAATCTGATTTATTTTTCATCCTATACATTCAGTCAAAGTTTGAATTCAAATTTTCAAACTACCGCGCTATTTCTAACTCCTTTTATAATTAAATTAAAATTATTCATTCTAACTTCGATTAAAATAAATTTTTAGCCATTATTATTTAAAATAAATTATTTTAACTATTAAATTCCAATAAAATTTCTAAAATAAATTTTTTAAATTGGTTCAGAATTTGCGGGTTGTTACAGTTAATCAATTAGAGTTAATCGAATTAGAGTTAATCAAATTAGAGTTAATCGAATATTAGTTATTCGAATAGAGTTAATCAAATATTAGTTAATCGAATAGAGTTAGTTGAATATAAGTTACTCAAAGAGTGATTACCGAATATAAGTTATTCGAAGGGAGATTATCGAATATAAGTTATTCGGAGAGAAATTATCGAATATAATTTATTCAAAAAGGGAGATTATCGAATATAAGTTATTTGAAGGGAGATTATCGAATATAAGTTATTCGAAGAGAGATTATCGAATATAAGTTATTCGAAGAGAGATTGTCAAATATAAGTTATTTGAAAGAGAGATTATCGAATGTAGTTTATTCGAAAGAGAAATAATCAAATCTAGTTTATTCAAAAAAGAGTTATCGAATAGAGATTATTCGAGTGAAAATTATACATTGGGATTCGACTATATCGAATATAGGAAAGTATTATTTACTTTCTGGTTTTTAAATCAAGAGTTATTTATTTAATTAGCCCTTTATTTATTATTTAAATTAAGAAATAAAAGTTATATTAAAGTTAATATATTTTGGAAGCATGGGGTTATAACACTATTGTTATAATCAGATGATTTCTGTAAAGGAAATGGATTCGTAAATAGAATCCAAGAGTTACGTAAGGAAGGTTGTTAAAAATTTAAAGGTGAACTTTGTCTATTTCGAGTTAGAAATGTTGTTCAGTTAAGGTCTGAGAGGTAATTATACCCCAACATGATTGACTTCATTTTTAACTAAGAAATGGTTGAGGTTCGATGGTGAAGGTGAGTTAATTGAATTTAGTTAATAAGTGTTAATGGTTCAAGTTGGCATAGCGATGTTTTATTTAAGCATTTGTCTAAATCCAATGAAGGAGTTTTGGGAATGTTTTCCAAATAAGAATTAGAAATGTTTCCTAATATAGAAAATAAGAGATAAGAGTAAATATGGAAATATTTTCCAATGATTAATAACGTATATTTTCTAAATTTAGAAAATAAGAATTTATGAATATATGGAAATGGAGATAGGGAAATGAACAATTGAATGGAAAATTAAAGTAAAGGGGTCAGTGTTGATTAATGAATGATCGGTAAGTTTCCATTTGGAAATACAACCGTTGTTTGCACACATATTTTTCTTTGATAATTAAATCACTGACAATCAAGGTTTTGACCATTTCCGTTGTAAATACGGAGAGACCGGGATCAGATTTATTATCTGAAAAACATTCCGTATGGGCGTTAGCGTTGCGAATCAAATATGGTGAAGATAATTGAAGACGGAGTTTATGCAAGGGCTGTTCTGGCAATCCTAGGTAGAAATTGCCTAAGATGGATTTACAGAATAGTGCCTTCGGTTTGTCCAGACCCAAGACAACTTGAATGGACGAATGTTTGACAGAGTATATCTAATAAATCACTTAAGCTGATCTCTTCAAACATACTTACTTTTGGTGGTGGAGAAATTCGTTTCTCTTAGCTTTATACCCGTGGTAATTTTGTGGAAATCAATTTGTGATTTGGCGGGTATGACGATGTGGTATTCAAAGTAAATGAATGTCTGATCTGTCAAAAGATACGTTATGAACTCAAGCCTCATCAACCAGGAAATGACAAAAATCAGGCAGGCAACATGGCTATATGGGTCGCCCCCATTAGGGTGTACCGTCACCATCTAGAGAATATTCATATTTGTTGCTTCTTTTCGCTTCTGTATCTCCCAGGAATGATTATGTTGCTAGAAACCGTAGGTGACAATATATTCGATACACTCAAGAGAAATGAGCGGTCGGTCATGTGTGGGCCGGGTTGCAAGATGTTCTTGTTGAATACAGTGTATTCCTCTCTAGAGATACACTATCAGCAGGTGGTTCCATACCTTGTCGTAGTCGGAATCCAATCTACAATAAGCGCTTGCGATTTTGATTGTATACTATATATATGTGGAACGTGAGATGCAAGCATTCTACTGGATTGTTAATTACTTGTGATTAGGCATTATTATAATATCATAAAAGTATTGATTTTGAAAATGTTTTCAGTTATTGTAAGGTAAAAACCATCCGTATTTATGTGTGGATCGGTCTTACGATTATCATTTATTTTGAAAAGGATTTTGAAAGTTAAACCAAATGGTTGGAGTTTACTCACACCAGTCCCATGACTAACCCAGAGTTTATTTTTGTAAAGACCCGCAACTTCCCCGAAAAGGAAAGCGTCGGATAGTTCGAGAACAAGTCACAACTGAACGCATACAGAAGAACGTTTCATTGTTTATTACAACAATGCGTCAGATTACAAGAATATACAGAGTATAAACAAATAAATATTACACAGAAATATCAGAGATTTAAATTACATTTAAATACATAGCAGCGGAAAATAATACAATACACAACTAGAAGTAGATATACGGATACAAAGCTTTCCGGATATCGTTCCAGCTGTAAACCAGGATCCTGTGAATATAAATCTGCAAAACCAAAACTACTAGCTTCCCGTGTCAAAATAAGGGCACCCAGAGTTTAGGTTAAAACAATAAACTCCAGGTCAGTCATGTGACTGGTGTGAGAACTAAAACAGTTATTAATCTTTATTTTTAAAGCTAGGTAAATCAAGGGACCACGCCGTATAACACGGAACGGGTTTCCTCCCAAGAATACCAGTGCATAAAACCAGCAGCGCAATGCTAAATAAAGAAAAATGAAGCTGTTATAAGACCCAGGTCCCATCACACAATGCAACGCAGCCGAGGATAGGGTTTTCCCTTATAACAGCCAAAGAATGCTTGATACGTTTAAACAAATCATTTGATACTATAATAAGTGCATAGTGTATAAAACAACTTCAAATCATAAGTATCAATCATAGGCGGCATGAGCGTCCCATGCCACTATGTCGCCATATATAGGTTTACAAATAAAACCGCAAATGTCACGTATTTGGAAATTGGATTTCCATCTATGAACCGAGGCAAAAGATAGTCCTCAACCGATTTCGTGACTCTCTAGCCCGAGCCACAGGGTCAGAGCGCATCGACCCTTGGAGCGACAGGGCCGGTCCACCGATGTGGATTAAACTTAAACCCTGAACACTACGTCTCCCCACCCTATGGGGTGTAAGTCTGGTCCGTCTGCCGACCAGAATGCATCGGCCGAAACCGATATAACCGAGGCGCCTCGCAACAGCAACAACCACATAAGTCAAACTCGTCAGGGCGTGTAAAACCACTGACGCCACTTCTAACTAGAAAGAAACGCATGCCCTCCCTGAGGTCCGTCTCCCGTTTTTGGTTCACAACCGGGGTGCGAGGCTCGCGAATCAACGTTACACAAAGCTATGCCACACAGGCCGTGCTTTGATCATCACCACAAGACTTTGCTTTTCAACAGAAGCCTCGATCAATTGCCACTTAGGCATGCCACACAGGCAATTCACTCCATGCGTTTGATATCCATCAATATATAACCCCTGAGCTCGTACGTCTCAGAGAAGGGCGTTAAGCAAGAGAATAAATTCTCCGCCGCCAAACAGATATATATTTAATAGAGATCAATCACACGGACTAAAATCCAATGTCAGACACACAGTCCATTTACAAGTCCGTTCTGGGTCTGAACGAAACCGGAGGCACCTAGTACCCCGCATATCCATCGATCTCCAAGTACGTCTGGACGATCACCAACTGTTTCCATCTTCTTGGGTGTACAGCCCAATCAAGATCACCAGTAATCACCCAAACGACGTGAAGACTTCCGGTCTTCGACCGCCGTCTTCATCTTCGACACCACGTCGAATCAGTTATTCAGAATGGGATAAACCCGGTCTTTATGAATAACTCGCGTATATTTTATAAAAGTGTTACACAAACACAACATACGCCTCATTCCAATTCAGAATATTCTTTTATTCAAATATTCCCATACTTTGGGAAAAGTTCCCATTAATTTTATCCAAGATAAATTCTTTAAATTTATTCTTTAATCTCCTTTGAATATCAATTCAAACTAGTCGAGATTAGCGAACCACACCGAAGTAATCATTTATTTTATTTCCCAATCCCATCCTATTCATCCCATGAAGTAAAACTGGTAATACTTCATATCTAACACCACAGTGTTATCGGTAATTCAATTACCTTTTCACGTTCAAATCTAATTAAAGATTTAACTATCGCCTGGAGCCAAACTGGTGATACTCCATTCTCGATCATCTCAATCTAATTAAAGATTCATTAAAACTCCACTTAGTTTTAATCTTCGGCTGGGTTAAAGAATCAGTGTCATTTAAAGCACAGTTCACGATAAACCCAAAGTCACATCCCATTGATTATCGGGTTAAAGAACGAGTGTTATTTAAAACACTGTCCACGATAAACCCAAAAATCAATATCAATTCAACTCCAATTAAATATCATTCAATTGGTACACTTCATTAAATCTAAATGAAAGATTTAATCTTTTCACAACTGGGTTCAAGAACAGTGTTAGTGAAGACACCATTCACGACAAACCCAAATCACATTTGATATTCAATACAAGGCTCTGAATAGAAAATATATCGGCTTATATTCAATATCAAATTCTACGATTAACAAATGTCGTATTGAAATAACGATATAAATGTATATCTTTCAAATTCCCATAACAACATCTGTATAATCACGAATTTCAACATCGAAATATTCCGAAGACAATTTCGATTCAAATCCACTCCAATGCAATCATTGGAAATTCTGGTTATTTTCAAAACCCTTTTCAAATTCAATTTATTTATTTAAAAATAAATAGAATTATAATTCTAGTTCAAAACTAGTTCATTTTGATAAAAATCTATTTTTATCTTTTCAAATATGGAGTTTTTCATCCCAAATCTTCACAAATCATTTCTTATGATTTTACACAAATTATTACTATTTTTAATAATTTTATCAAGGCCCGTACAGTCGATTTCCATCAATGGCCATCGAACTGCACTTACAGCGACCTTTTTCAAATTTGATTTGGACATAATTCCAAATCCAACCGTTAGATTTCAAATTTCTAACATTCGCTAGAAAGCTCTTTTCGATACGAACCCAACGGTTCCGGTTTTAGGAGAATCCGACGGTCGGATCTCCCGCAACGTCCATTTGAAATAAATGGTCGAAATTCACGAACTGCCGCGGCGCGGCGCGTTCTATTCAGGCCATTATATTATATATATAATATATATAATATATATATCGTCGATTTCTATTTAAAACGAATTATATAAATAGTTTTGAATTCGTTTCAAAAATCTATTTCAACTCCCATTTCAATTCAAAACAAAATTGAATTCTTCTTTATAGATTTGTTTCAAAATTCATTTCTATTCAATTCAAATTTCAATTCAATTTGAATTCATTTCAATTCACTTTCAATTCAATTCGAATTCGTTTTCAATTCAATTCATTTCGAAATCACTTTCAATTCAATTCACTTTGAATTCGTTTTCAATTCAATTCATTTCGAAATCACTTTCAATTCAATTCACTTTGAATTCGTTTTCAATTCAATTCATTTCGAAATCACTTTCAATTCAATTCACTTTGAATTCGTTTTCAATTCAATTCATTTCGAAATCACTTTCAATTCAATTCACTTCGAAATCACTTAAAATTGATATAAATATCGTTCACGTCAAAATGGCGTCAATCTAATCAACACGGCTTCATAAATTTCTATTTTCAAATATTCTATTTCAAATATTTCTTTTTCAAAACTGGAATGAGGCCCAATCAATTACCATATAAAATTAATTATATGGATTTGCATACAACACATGTATATAATAGCATTGAAAATAATCAACCATCAACCAAAGTGCACTACACTGTATAAGCATCAAATATAGATATTCAACGCTTATAACAGCCTGTCAATCAATCGATCGACATATTTAATCAATCAGGATGAGTGAACTTCAAATTTCATCCCAACACCCGTGTGGGGTTTCAAACAATCAAATACAGATTTTATTTGTGCAATTGGGCGATGTGTAAAATTTATCGACCCAATCAATATCAGTCAAATCAGTGTATATACAAACAAATCGGCCGATTTGTTTATAACTATTCATTTATTCACATTCACGTTAAAAATTATATTTTTAACGACAAAACATTTTATTTCAATCTATGAATTTCTATTCAATTCATTTACACAATAAAATGATATTTTTATTTTCTAACACATTTTAGAAAATTTCGGCGGCATAACGGCACGATACTAGAAACGGGACAAGGCCTAGCCTTATCCCCGGTCTAGTGAAGGCCCACGCCATTCACACATCAATCAAAATCACCAAGCAACCAAATTCAAATCAAATCATATAACTAATCTATGCAACCAAACAAACAAGTCCATGGTCTGTGGACGATTGTGTCGGGTGCTACTAAGCACCGTCTGCATCCTAGTATATATATATTGCTAGAAAAGAAATTGAAAGGTGAGAAATTCTCACATATAGCTATCCTAGCTCCACGGCACTTCTAATGCAGGAAATCTTCGCCAACTCGCCTTTTGTCGCTTTCGTTGTCCGCTTTCACTACATACGTAAAAATCACATTTTTACTTCGCTATTCAATATATAAAAATCGAATTTTTACTTCGATGTTCAATATATAAAAATCATATTTTTCCTACGAAGTTCAATATATAAAAATCATATTTTTCCTATGAAGTTCAATATATAAAAATCATATTTTTCCTACGAAGTTCAATATATAAAAATCATATTTTTCCTACGAAGTTCAATATATAAAAATCATATTTTTCCTACGAAGTTCAATATATAAAAATCATATTTTTCCTATGAAGTTCAATATATAAAAATCATATTTTTCCTACGAAGTTCAATATATAAAAATCATATTTTTCCTATGAAGTTCAATATATAAAAATCATATTTTTCCTATGAAGTTCAATATATAAAAATCATATTTTTCCTATGAAGTTCAATATATAAAAATCATATTTTTCCTACGAAGTTCAATATATAAAAATCATATTTTTCCTATGAAGTTCAATATATAAAAATCATATTTTTCCTATGAAGTTCAATATATAAAAATCATATTTTTCCTATGAAGTTCAATATATAAAAATCATATTTTTCCTATGAAGTTCAATATATAAAAATCATATTTTTCCTATTGAAAGTTCAAATCTTTTTCCATTCTAAAGCTCAAACCTTTTCCTTTTTAAAGTTTAAACCTTTTCTTTTTAAAATAAAATCAGAATTCTCCTAAAAAAAAAATTCAGATTTATAATCTTTTTAAAAAAAATCAGTTTTTAAAAATTCTTTTTAAATCGGTTTTCATATAAAATAAAAAAACACAGTTTAAAGTAAAATAATAAAAAAAAAGTTTAGGAACTTACAGGGGGGGGCTCGTCGGAGGGAGGTGGAGCAAGGGGAGGGTGGGTCGGAGGTTGCAGTGGGGCGCCATGGCCAGCGGCGGGCCCATGGGGGTGCGGCGAGGGTTTTGACTTGCGTTCAGGAGGAGAGAGAAGCGGGTTGGGGGGGGTCTTCGCTCTGTCGAGGAGGGCAGGGGGTGGGGGTTTGGATCGGGGCGGTGGCGATTGGGTGGAGGGCGTGGCGCTGGCGTCGATCGACGTCGGGGGGGGGGGGGGCTCGATCGATTTGTTGTTGTTTTTTTTTTTTTTTTTTTTCCTTATTCGTGAATGAACGATAAAGGGAGGGGGGCCAGAGATAAGGAAAGGGTTTTTTTTTTTTATTAATTTAATATTTTTTTATTCAAAAAGTTGACTTTTACATACGACCTCGAAATGAGGTCCACCGCCTGTCGTCCATAGCGTTTCACCCCCATTCCGAACACAATGGGATATGTATCGTAAGCTGATTCGATCGTTACAATCAGTTTCCATTGAACTTACATTTAAATCTATATATTGAATTTTAAACGTACATTTCAAATTACCGGGGTCACATACTAACTAGAAAAATTCCAGAGAAATATTTTCTAGCTTCGTATTGACGATACGGTCCTAACAAAACTAGTTTCGTCGAATTCTGAGACCGTTGGAAAAATGGTCAATTTCCAGTCGATTAAAATCAACTGAAACTGGTCAAACGCGTTTTCCTTTGCCACGCTCACATATTGAATCGAAAAATTATGAAACTTGGAATCTAGCAATAACTTTACATCACGGACCCAACAAAAGTGGTTTCGTCGAAATCCGAGGTCATTTGCAAAATGTCCATTTTTAAGGGCCTGAATTCCATAGCGACTATTCAGAATTTTCAACTGGACATAACTTTTGATTCCCGCTACGAACTTTTGATTTTTCGGATTCGTTGGAAAGATATTCACTATTAGATTCCATTATTTTTGGTTTCACTAAAATCCGGATTGTTTTGCACCCGGTACATTCAATTGAAGTTTGAAATCGAATTATCGAACTACCGCGCCATTTTCAATTCCATTTATAATTATATATAATTATTTATATTCTAACGACGACGTATATAATATATACGTTATAATTATATTCAAAATAAATTTCTCGTCGATATTATTTAAAATAATTCATTTTAAATAATCTAAATTCGCTAAAATTGCCAAAATAAAAATTTTAAACTGGCCCAGATTTTCGGGTTGTTACAATCTCCCCCACTTAAAACTTTTCTTCCCCGAAAAGGAACAAAGTCGAAAGTGGTTTGATTATTCAACACTACGCTCGATCTGGCTTCTACTCTCCAACTCTTTAGTTTCTGAGAATTTCCTAAAATCTCAAAAATTTGGCTAACACCCTAAATTTTTGAAAAATTTCGCCATAACCTCCCCTGCACCGGGAGCATCGGGGAATTTCAAATAGCTTCCCCGGTCCTTCAGATCTCAAAAAGAAAAAGAAAAAGCCAAGCGGCTAGCCAATAGGCTCACAAAATCATCATCACCCAAACAAAACAGGAAATTATGTAGTAAACATGTACCTATTTGTCGGGCAAACAAATTTTATTCTCTGCTCTAGCCTCCTTGCTATGACCTGTTCAATGATATACATGTATATGCAAGCAAATGCGACCAAATTTCAATATGATTCAATATTTGGTTCAATTAGGCATAATAGTTCAAAATTATCAAACAATTAAACAAACAACACAAACATCAATCAATTAGTGGATTAACGTTTCAAATTCATAATTTTGATACATATACAAAAATCAGATTTTTGATGCCAAATCACTACAATAGGCCCTATCTAATTTTGGTTCTCACACCAGTCAATAGGAAATATATAGAAAGTCCACTTTCGTCACTCGAACATAAATTCTAATGATGGAGCTCCATCATCAAAATCATCTCCGGGCGATTAGAGTGTAATTCTATATCTATCCAGTATATTAAAATTTCGAATACACGCGGATCAGACGTATACGCAAAATCTATATATACTGGATTGTCCACATCAATATAAATAGATAATCAAATACGAATAATCGGTTTAAATTTTCAAAACAAAAATTTGTTTTCACTTTCAAAAATATACTCTTCACACTCGTTCTAGGATACTACTGATCCCATCTCTAACGAGTCATTCTCGTTGGATATTACTAATCCAATATCTGATGAATTCTTTCATATGGTTCTAATGTGCCTTGTTCTCTGCTTTGTAAACCAAAGCTCTGATACCAAATGTAAAGACCCGCAACTTCCCCGTAAAGGAAAGCGTCGGATAGTTCGAGAACAAGTCACAACTGAACGCATACAGAAGAACGTTTCATTGTTTATTACAACAATGCGTCAGATTACAAGAATATACAGAGTATAAACAAATAAATATTACACAGAAATATCAGAGATTTAAATTACATTTAAATACATAGCAGCGGAAAATAATACAATACACAACTAGAAGTAGATATACGGATACAAAGCTTTCCGGATATCGTTCCAGCTGTAAACCAGGATCCTGTGAATATAAATCTGCAAAACCAAAACTACTAGCTGCCCGTGTCAAAATAAGGGCACCCAGAGTTTAGGTTAAAACAATAAACTCCAGGTCAGTCATGTGACTGGTGTGAGAACTAAAACAGTTATTAATCTTTATTTTTAAAGCTAGGTAAATCAAGGGACCACGCCGTATAACACGGAACGGGTTTCCTCCCAAGAATACCAGTGCATAAAACCAGCAGCGCAATGCTAAATAAAGAAAAATGAAGCTGTTATAAGACCCAGGTCCCATCACACAATGCAACGCAGCCGAGGATAGGGTTTTCCCTTATAACAGCCAAAGAATGCTTGATACGTTTAAACAAATCATTTGATACTATAATAAGTGCATAGTGTATAAAACAACTTCAAATCATAAGTATCAATCATAGGCGGCATGAGCGTCCCATGCCACTATGTCGCCATATATAGGTTTACAAATAAAACCGCAAATGTCACGTATTTGGAAATTGGATTTCCATCTATGAACCGAGGCAAAAGATAGTCCTCAACCGATTTCGTGACTCTCTAGCCCGAGCCACAGGGTCAGAGCGCATCGACCCTTGGAGCGACAGGGCCGGTCCACCGATGTGGATTAAACTTAAACCCTGAACACTACGTCTCCCCACCCTATGGGGTGTAAGTCTGGTCCGTCTGCCGAACAGAATGCATAACCGATATAACCGAGGCGCCTCGCAACAGCAACAACCACATAAGTCAAACTCGTCAGGGCGTGTAAAACCACTGACGCCACTTCTAACTAGAAAGAAACGCATGCCCTCCCTGAGGTCCGTCTCCCGTTTTTGGTTCACAACCGGGGTGCGAGGCTCGCGAATCAACGTTACACAAAGCTATGCCACACAGGCCGTGCTTTGATCATCACCACAAGACTTTGCTTTTCAACAGAAGCCTCGATCAATTGCCACTTAGGCATGCCACACAGGCAATTCACTCCATGCGTTTGATATCCATCAATATATAACCCCTGAGCTCGTACGTCTCAGAGAAGGGCGTTAAGCAAGAGAATAAATTCTCCGCCGCCAAACAGATATATATTTAATAGAGATCAATCACACGGACTAAAATCCAATGTCAGACACACAGTCCATTTACAAGTCCGTTCTGGGTCAGAACGAAACCGGAGGCACCTAGTACCCCGCATATCCATCGATCTCCAAGTACGTCTGGACGATCACCAACTGTTTCCATCTTCTTGGGTGTACAGCCCAATCAAGATCACCAGTAATCACCCAAACGACGTGAAGACTTCCGGTCTTCGACCGCCGTCTTCATCTTCGACACCACGTCGAATCAGTTATTCAGAATGGGATAAACCCGGTCTTTATGAATAACTCGCGTATATTTTATAAAAGTGTTACACAAACACAACATACGCCTCATTCCAATTCAGAATATTCTTTTATTCAAATATTCCCATACTTTGGGAAAAGTTCCCATTAATTTTATCCAAGATAAATTCTTTAAATTTATTCTTTAATCTCCTTTGAATATCAATTCAAACTAGTCGGGATTAGCGAACCACACCGAAGTAATCATTTATTTTATTTCCCAATCCCAACCTATTCATCCCATGAAGTAAAACTGGTAATACTTCATATCTAACACCACAGTGTTATCGGTAATTCAATTACCATTTCACGTTCAAATCTAATTAAAGATTTAACTATCGCCTGGAGCCAAACTGGTGATACTCCATTCTCGATCATCTCAATCTAATTAAAGATTCATTAAAACTCCACTTAGTTTTAATCTTCGGCTGGGTTAAAGAATCAGTGTCATTTAAAGCACAGTTCACGATAAACCCAAAGTCACATCCCATTGATTATCGGGTTAAAGAACGAGTGTTATTTAAAACACTGTCCACGATAAACCCAAAAATCAATATCAATTCAACTCCAATTAAATATCATTCAATTGGTACACTTCATTAAATCTAAATGAAAGATTTAATCTTTTCACAACTGGGTTCAAGAACAGTGTTAGTGAAGACACCATTCACGACAAACCCAAATCACATTTGATATTCAATACAAGGCTCTGAATAGAAAATATATCGGCTTATATTCAATATCAAATTCTACGATTAACAAATGTCGTATTGAAATAACGATATAAATGTATATCTTTCAAATTCCCATAACAACATCTGTATAATCACGAATTTCAACATCGAAATATTCCGAAGACAATTTCGATTCAAATCCACTCCAATGCAATCATTGGAAATTCTGGTTATTTTCAAAACCCTTTTCAAATTCAATTTATTTATTTAAAAATAAATAGAATTATAATTCTAGTTCAAAACTAGTTCATTTTGATAAAAATCTATTTTTATCTTTTCAAATATGGAGTTTTTCATCCCAAATCTTCACAAATCATTTCTTATGATTTTACACAAATTATTACTATTTTTAATAATTTTATCAAGGCCCGTACAGTCGATTTCCATCAATGGCCATCGAACTGCACTTACAGCGACCTTTTTCAAATTTGATTTGGACATAATTCCAAATCCAACCGTTAGATTTCAAATTTCTAACATTCGCTAGAAAGCTCTTTTCGATACGAACCCAACGGTTCCGGTTTTAGGAGAATCCGACGGTCGGATCTCCCGCAACGTCCATTTGAAATAAATGGTCGAAATTCACGAACTGCCGCGGCGCGGCGCGTTCTATTCAGGCCATTATATTATATATATAATATATATAATATATATATCGTCGATTTCTATTTAAAACGAATTATATAAATAGTTTTGAATTCGTTTCAAAAATCTATTTCAACTCCCATTTCAATTCAAAACAAAATTGAATTCTTCTTTATAGATTTGTTTCAAAATTCATTTCTATTCAATTCAAATTTCAATTCAATTTGAATTCATTTCAATTCACTTTCAATTCAATTCGAATTCGTTTTCAATTCAATTCATTTCGAAATCACTTTCAATTCAATTCACTTTGAATTCGTTTTCAATTCAATTCATTTCGAAATCACTTTCAATTCAATTCACTTTGAATTCGTTTTCAATTCAATTCATTTCGAAATCACTTTCAATTCAATTCACTTTGAATTCGTTTTCAATTCAATTCATTTCGAAATCACTTTCAATTCAATTCACTTTGAATTCGTTTTCAATTCAATTCATTTCGAAATCACTTTCAATTCAATTCACTTCGAAATCACTTAAAATTGATATAAATATCATTCACGTCAAAATGGCGTCAATCTAATCAACACGGCTTCATAAATTTCTATTTTCAAATATTCTATTTCAAATATTTCTTTTTCAAAACTGGAATGAGGCCCAATCAATTACCATATAAAATTAATTATATGGATTTGCATACAACACATGTATATAATAGCATTGAAAATAATCAACCATCAACCAAAGTGCACTACACTGTATAAGCATCAAATATAGATATTCAACGCTTATAACAGCCTGTCAATCAATCGATCGACATATTTAATCAATCAGGATGAGTGAACTTCAAATTTCATCCCAACACCCGTGTGGGGTTTCAAACAATCAAACACAGATTTTATTTGTGCAATTGGGCGATGTGTAAAATTTATCGACCCAATCAATATCAGTCAAATCAGTGTATATACAAACAAATCGGCCGATTTGTTTATAACTATTCATTTATTCACATTCACGTTAAAAATTATATTTTTAACGACAAAACACTTTATTTCAATCTATGAATTTCTATTCAATTCATTTACACAATAAAATGATATTTTTATTTTCTAACACATTTTAGAAAATTTCGGCGGCATAACGGCACGATACTAGAAACGGGACAAGGCCTAGCCTTATCCCCGGTCTAGTGAAGGCCCACGCCATTCACACATCAATCAAAATCACCAAGCAACCAAATTCAAATCAAATCATATAACTAATCTATGCAACCAAACAAACAAGTCCATGGTCTGTGGACGATTGTGTCGGGTGCTACTAAGCACCGTCTGCATCCTAGTATATATATATTGCTAGAAAAGAAATTGAAAGGTGAGAAATTCTCACATATAGCTATCCTAGCTCCACGGCACTTCTAATGCAGGAAATCTTCGCCAACTCGCCTTTTGTCGCTTTCGTTGTCCGCTTTCACTACATACGTAAAAATCACATTTTTACTTCGCTATTCAATATATAAAAATCGAATTTTTACTTCGATGTTCAATATATAAAAATCATATTTTTCCTACGAAGTTCAATATATAAAAATCATATTTTTCCTATGAAGTTCAATATATAAAAATCATATTTTTCCTACGAAGTTCAATATATAAAAATCATATTTTTCCTACGAAGTTCAATATATAAAAATCATATTTTTCCTATGAAGTTCAATATATAAAAATCATATTTTTCCTATGAAGTTCAATATATAAAAATCATATTTTTCCTACGAAGTTCAATATATAAAAATCATATTTTTCCTATGAAGTTCAATATATAAAAATCATATTTTTCCTATGAAGTTCAATATATAAAAATCATATTTTTCCTATGAAGTTCAATATATAAAAATCATATTTTTCCTACGAAGTTCAATATATAAAAATCATATTTTTCCTATGAAGTTCAATATATAAAAATCATATTTTTCCTATGAAGTTCAATATATAAAAATCATATTTTTCCTATGAAGTTCAATATATAAAAATCATATTTTTCCTATGAAGTTCAATATATAAAAATCATATTTTTCCTATTGAAAGTTCAAATCTTTTTCCATTCTAAAGCTCAAACCTTTTCCTTTTTAAAGTTTAAACCTTTTCTTTTTAAAATAAAATCAGAATTCTCCTAAAAAAAAAATCAGATTTATAATCTTTTTAAAAAAAATCAGTTTTTAAAAATTCTTTTTAAATCGGTTTTCATATAAAATAAAAAAACACAGTTTAAAGTAAAATAATAAAAAAAAAGTTTAGGAACTTACAGGGGGGGCTCGTCGGAGGGAGGTGGAGCAAGGGGAGGGTGGGTCGGAGGTTGCAGTGGGGCGCCATGGCCAGCGGCGGGCCCATGGGGGTGCGGCGAGGGTTTTGACTTGCGTTCAGGAGGAGAGAGAAGCGGGTTGGGGGGGGGGGGTCTTCGCTCTGTCGAGGAGGGCAGGGGGTGGGGGTTTGGATCGGGGCGGTGGCGATTGGGTGGAGGGCGTGGCGCTGGCGTCGATCGACGTCGGGGGGGGGCTCGATCGATTTGTTGTTGTTGTTTTTTTTTTTTTTTTCCTTATTCGTGAATGAACGATAAAGGGAGGGGGCCAGAGATAAGGAAAGGGTTTTTTTTTATTAATTTAATATTTTTTTATTCAAAAAGTTGACTTTTACATACGACCTCGAAATGAGGTCCACCGCCTGTCGTCCATAGCGTTTCACCCCCATTCCGAACACAATGGGATATGTATCGTAAGCTGATTCGATCGTTACAATCAGTTTCCATTGAACTTACATTTAAATCTATATATTGAATTTTAAACGTACATTTCAAATTACCGGGGTCACATACTAACTAGAAAAATTCCAGAGAAATATTTTCTAGCTTCGTATTGACGATACGGTCCTAACAAAACTAGTTTCGTCGAATTCTGAGACCGTTGGAAAAATGGTCAATTTCCAGTCGATTAAAATCAACTGAAACTGGTCAAACGCGTTTTCCTTTGCCACGCTCACATATTGAATCGAAAAATTATGAAACTTGGAATCTAGCAATAACTTTACATCACGGACCCAACAAAAGTGGTTTCGTCGAAATCCGAGGTCATTTGCAAAATGTCCATTTTTAAGGGCCTGAATTCCATAGCGACTATTCAGAATTTTCAACTGGACATAACTTTTGATTCCCGCTACGAACTTTTGATTTTTCGGATTCGTTGGAAAGATATTCACTATTAGATTCCATTATTTTTGGTTTCACTAAAATCCGGATTGTTTTGCACCCGGTACATTCAATTGAAGTTTGAAATCGAATTATCGAACTACCGCGCCATTTTCAATTCCATTTATAATTATATATAATTATTTATATTCTAACGACGACGTATATAATATATACGTTATAATTATATTCAAAATAAATTTCTCGTCGATATTATTTAAAATAATTCATTTTAAATAATCTAAATTCGCTAAAATTGCCAAAATAAAAATTTTAAACTGGCCCAGATTTTCGGGTTGTTACAATTTTGCTTTGTTTTCCCTAAACTCTTGGGTGCCCAAATTTGTATGGGAAGTCAAGTAGTCGGGTTTTACGAATACACTAGATGGAGCTTGGAGCAGGAGGCTTCAATAGCATTTTACAGCTATTGTTTATTTCCGCTGTGATGTAAGTGTTGTACTCTAGTATACAAATACATATTTATGTTTTCAATATTATTTTTTATACTATATTTTATTCATTCCGCTGTGAGATTTGTGTTACTCTGATGTTTTTGTGTTCTTCTTCTTCTATTCTAATAGTTCAACCTTATCTATTCTTACCCTCTAACTTCTTTCTATGAACTATCCGGTATTTTCGATGCTTGGATAGTCGACATTGGTTTTAAATGTCGATTTTCTGGGTCAAAAATCCCCGGGTCGTTACAGTGGTATCACAGCTGAAGGTTAGGTATTACCTTGACTCTGTGGCGTGACTCAGTAGAGATGGGGTTAGCAATACCCTAGATTGAGTTTGAGTGAATATATATGAGTGAACGTATTTGTGGACTTTATAAAAATTGTTTTATATTATGGAGATTTATTAGTTGAGTAGTTTGTGAATTCTGGTCGATCAGTTTGATCCACTATATCGATAGGGGTTATTAAGCACTTGAATACGATGAATAGACACAGCATCTTTTGAAAAGAGGGTAAATGAAATATTTTTCCCCAAATTATATTTTGATATAAAACAAATATTTATATTGGAATTATTATTATATTAATGTGTTAGTCAATATTATAATCAAACAAGATTATAATTAGAATGGTTATGTAAATAACAAATCAAAATGCATATGAATATAATATATGAAATCAGATGAATTAAATCTGAAATTAAAACCAGAATTTGGAATTAAATTTCCCAAAATTTGAATAAGTGTTTGGAAACGAATTTGGATTAAATATATGGAAATTTTAAAATCCTGGGAGATTTTAATTTTTTTAACTAGAATTGTGAATGATATTTTGAAATAATTTCAAAATAGAAATGATTAAGGAATGGTTTTGAAAAGTGATGTAGTATTGAACTCACTTTAATAGTTGGGAAATAATTCTGATGGTGCTGGCCACATCAACAGTGTTCATTTTTGAGTTTCTAGGTGACGTATTACTACCAAAGATTTTGTTTTTGAATTGCTTTAAGGAAATAAGTTGTTGTGAATAATGAAGAAGAATATTTGGTTTTAGAAAAGCTAAGCTATTTAAAAACTCCCAGAAATAGATTGTTTGATTTAAAATAAATTAAAAAGGAATTTGTGAAAACAAATTGAAAATTGAGTTAAAGCCAGTAAAGTGGAAACTGTATTGAAAGGGAGTAATATCAAGTAAAATTAGAATTTGGTATATAATTGGACTCGGCCGAGTAAATGGTTCGATTTTTGAAATAAAAATCAGAATTGTGATTTTGGGATGAAGATAACTAATTAGAGGGATTAATTAGTTAATGAAATATGTGGATGAAACTTAACGAGGGTAAGTAAGTTGAATTGATGAGTCAGGAGTTTAGAATCAAGAATGGAACTTTGGTTTGAAATGGAATTTGGCTTGGATATGTGAATGATTTGGTTTTGTGGATAAAATTGGAAATTGGTTGGGATGACAGTTGTTTATGCTGAATGGATAGCAGATGGAAGTGATAGAGTTGATATGTGCGACAAAAAGGTACCTTTTTACTTTTATGTGAGTTTGGTGATTTATGAGCCGATTTGGCAAGCTGCTTGGCTATTTATTTTCTTTTGGGTTGGAGAAGGCCTAGAGAGGCGGGTTGTAGTTGTACCGATTGAGCCGTACAAGGGAGGCACTACCGAAATTTTTCGAAAATTTCAGGTGTTAGAAAATTTTCAGAATTTTTGAAAATTTTCATTTATAGAAATGAATTAATAATTTAATTAAAATAAATTGGTTTAGTGAAACCGGAGTTAAAGAAGTAAACAAATAATTTTTATCCCAATTAATAGGGTTGTTTTCTACCTTAGCAATTTCGAGGACGAAATTGTTTTAAGGGGGGAAGAATGTAACGAACCGTATTTTTACGGTATTATAAAAAATTTATTTAATTATTTAAATAATGGTTTGGTAATTTAAAACAATTAGAATTAATTAATATTTAATATTTAAATAATACTTATAATATAAAATATATTATAATTCCGAAATATTCAAAAATAGTGGAATTCACAATACAGTGTGAATTGGATCATATATAATTTAGAATACAGTTTAGAATTGAATTTGGATAATGATATATTTAATTAACGATGATTGAACGTATAAATTATATATCAATTATAATTGAGCTCAAAATGGCGCGGTAGTTCGTAATTTGGCGATTCTAACTTTAAACGAATATACAGAATCCGTTTTAGACCGGATTTCTGTGAAACAAGAAACTTTCAGAGCTGGTGAAGTATATTTTTTCTAATGGAAGAGAAAAATCAGGATTTCGTCGTGTAGATTTTGATTTATGTCCAAATCAAATTTTCGAAAAGTCGTTATGGAATTCCTTTAGAATTTATAATGATTTATTTATATTATAAAAGGATTTAAATATAAATCAAATATCGATTTAACCCGAATTTTTGAAATATCGAGTTATAAATCCCGATATATTTATTTTGGAGCTATATTACATTCTATGTGAATATATGCAATTATATTTATTTATTTATATTTAGTTTAATTATTTTTAAATATATTTATATTTATATGGGTTTATTTAGAACATTAAAAATAGCCAGTTTTGCAAACGACCTCTGTTTTCGACGAAACTAGTTTTCTTGGATCCGAAATATTAAATTATTATTAGATTTCAATTTCCGTGATTTTTGGGGTCAATCTTTGGCTGTACGTATTTTTAATGTGAAAAACAGTCAGTATTTTGATGGTTAAAAATATGCGATGTGAGCAAACGCAGTCGGAATTCGACGAAACAAGTTCCATTGGGTCTGTAATGTCGAAATGTAGTTGCATGACCATTTTCATGATTTTTGGATATCGTGGGTGATCATGTGAATTTTTAGAAGTAGATACGTGCAGCAATAACTATATAAGTTAATTTAAAAATGAATGAAGCTTCTCATAGGAGCCACGCTTATTCTATAAATAACCCTAGCACACCTAACCCTAAGTCGTATTCATCCCCAAGTCAACAGAAAATCTACCGCATTCTTTTCACGTCCAAAAACCAATTTCTTGATCTTCTAAAAATTAAAAGAAATTCATAAGTAAATCTATAAATCCTAAATCTAGTATATTCGAGATCCTGGAGGGATCCTCTCCATTTTGGTGTGCTTCGTTCAGGGTTGGATGCCCATTCACGTTCACTGCTTTGCATAAGCATCGGTTATGGTTCGAGTTATCGCGTGATACAGTTGTTGTTTGAGGAATCAGGTGATGTTTTGGAGTTTGGAGGATCGATTAGCACCTGTGTGCAATTCTTTGATGATTTCCGTGATGAATTGTGTCGATGATCACCTGTAGCGTGCGGTTTTAGGTTCGGAGATGCGATTTACAATGACTGTCGAGTTCAGCGTTAAGGACATGAGTTGGAAAAGAATTCAAAGATCTGATTTTTGGTTATATTTGTGCAATTTATTATGGAAGGATGGAGGAGTAATTGAAGGAGCAAGAATCGGTCATGGCGCTGGAGGATTTCTGTAGGACGGGATTTCCTGGAGGGAAGGGGGAGTTATATGGATCGGGTATGCGTTGTGAAATAGGGTTGTGGGTCGGGTTCATAAAGTAAGGCCCAGTAAATTAATTTATTTAATTTAGTTTTAAGTTAAACAATGTACAACACTTGTTAATTGAATATCTTGAACATACATTATCAGAATTTCGGACGGCCAGATCCGTTAGGATCGTATGGACAAGGGATACACAATACACAATGGAACTGACTGTGAGTGAATTGGAGCTCGTTACAAATTATAGCAAAATAAATTGTCTGTCTGAATAACTGACAGTTATCATTATTTAACGATGACCGTCCAATGTGAGTAAATCTCACTAACTCTGCTCAACTTATATTTCATAGCGTAATTTTAGAACTGATAAATATTGGTTGATTGTTGTGTGTTGATTGGTTGGTTGGACTACTAATTGATTGGTTGAAAATATCGATATAGTTATATAAATATCGTTAATTAAATATTGATTTTGTTGATCAGACTATTTCATATTGAAATGAAATTGATGTTATTATATTGTTTAACATCTGCGGATGCAGAGAAAACAGGTTGGAGGAATCCAAATAGATTCCTTGATATTTATAATACTGTTTTTCAAATATTATGATATATGATTTGGTATATAATCTGTTATTGACTGTGTGTGTTTGGATGATGATTGATCCTTTTGATTTGGTATTTTAATACCATAAGTGATACTGGAAAGTAAAAAGGGAATTTTCAAAGTGTATTTTGAAAATAAAATATTTATATAAAATCAATGGATTCTATATAAAAGGAAATATTTATATGAAATAAATATTATTTGAAAAGGGATTATTTGGAAAATAAATAGAATTATAAAAGGAATATTTATTTAGAAAATAAATAGAATTTTAGAAAGGAATATTTATTTGGAGAATAAGTAGAATTATACAAAGGAATTTCAAAGTGGTTATGGAATTTAAGAATTTTATAAAATAAATGGATTTTATAAAAAGAATCGATTGGAAAAGAAATGGAACTGAAATAGAAATATTTGGAAACAAATAGAATTGGAAAAGGAATATTTATAGGATATAAATAGGATATTAATAAAATGAATTATTTTATAATATGAATAGAATTTTATAAAAGGAAATAAGTGGAAAATAAATATTAAATGGAAATCTATTTTAACAAATAAATGGAAAAGATTAATTTAAAGTAGAATTAAATAGAAATCTGTTTTAATAGTTAAAATGGAGAAGATTAATTTGTAAATAATGTTTTATAAATTAAATAAATAATTTATCATTGGATAAATTGAATATATAAGTCTGAATTTATATATGAAAGTAAAAATTGGTTTTAACATCGGTATTTGAGTTTGAAATTGAATGTAGCAATTATAAAATGATTTATAAACGAGATTTAAGTTTTAGAAATAAAAAGGAGATTTCATATGAATTATTCTATAAATAAAAGTATAAATAGAATTTGGAAATGGGATATTATTTAAAAATACGAAATTAAACTTAATGGGTCATATAAATGGAATATTTTCACAATCGATGTGAATAATGGATTAAAATAGATATTTTATAAATTATAACATTTATAAGGAAAATTGGGTTTTGAAACAGGAATTCAAATGGGAATATGAATGAGATAGGAAATAGAGTTAATCGACTAGAGTTAATCGATTAGAGTTAATCGAATTAGAGTTAATCGAATTCGAGTTAATCGAATATTAGTTATTCGAATAGAGTTAATCGAATATTAGTTTATCGAATAGAGTTAGTTGAATATAAGTTATTCAAAGATAGATTATCGGATAGAAGTTATTCGAAGAGAGATTATCGAATATAAGTTATTCAGAGAGAAATTATCAAATATAGTTTCTTCAAAAAGGGAGATTATCGAATATAAGTTATTCGAAGTGAGATTATCGAATATAAGTTATTCGAAGAGAGATTATCGAATACAAGTTATTCGAAGAGAGATAGTCGAGTATAAGTTATTCGAAGGAGAGATTATCTAATGTAGTTTATTCGAAAGAGAAATAATTGAATCTAGTTTATTTGAAAAAGTGTTATCGAATAGAGATTATTTGAGGGAAAATTATACATTGGGATTCGACTATATCGGATGTAGGAAAGTATTATTTACTTTCTGGTTTTTAAATCAAAATTTATTTATTTAATAAACCCTTTATTTATTTATTTAAATTAAGAAATAAAAATTATATTAAAGTTATATTTTGGAAGCATGGGGTTATAACACTATTGTTATAATCAAATGATTTCTGTAAAGGAAGTGGATTCGTTAATAGAATCCGAGAGTTACATAAGGAAGGTTGTTAAAGATTTAAAGGTGAACTTTGTCTATTTCGAGTTAGAAATGTTGTTCAGTTAAGGTCTGAGAGATAACTATACCCCAACTTGATTGACTTCATTTTTAACTAAGGAATGGTTAAGGTTCGATAGTAAAGGTTAGTTAATTGAATTTAGTTAATAAGTGTTAACGGTTCAAGTTGGCATATCGATGTTCTATTTAAACATTTGTCTAAATCCAATGAAGGAGTTTTGGGAATGTTTTCCAAATAAGAATAAAAAATGTTTCCTAATATAGAAATAAGAAATACAAGTAAATATGGAAATATTTTCCAATGATTAATAACATATATTTTCTAAATTTAGAAAATAAGAATTTACGAATATATGGAAACGGAGATAGGGAAATGAATAATTGAATGGAAAATTAAAGTAAAGGGGTCATTGTTGATTGATGGTTGATCGGTAAGTTTTTGAGATGACCCGAAATTCCCCGTGTAGGAAAGCCCGGATTGACTTTGAGGACACAATGAATCAGAACACAAACCGAAGAACATTTCATTGCTTATTACAACAATTCCATCAGAATACAAGAATATACAGAGTATAAATAAATACTATATACCAGAAAAATATCAGAGATTTACAAATTACAATGCAGCGGAAAATAATACAAAACACAACTGAAAGGAATATACGGGTACTGTAAGAACCCGTAACTTCCCCGTGAAGGAAAGCACGAATACTTTGAGAACAACACACAAATGAACGCAGACGGAAGAACATTTCATTGTTATTACAACAATTCCATCAGATACAAGAATATACAGAGTATAAATGAATAAATTACATTCAACAAATATCAGAGATTACAATAAATTACAAAGCAGCGGAAAATAATACAAAATCACAACTAGAAGTGATACACGGATACAGAGCTTTCCGAGCATCGTTCCAGCTGTAAATCAGGACCCTGTGAATATAAATCTGCAAAACCAAAACTGCTAGCTGCCCGTGCGGAAAATAGGGGCACCCAGAGTTTAGGTTAAAACAATAAACTCCAGGTCAGTCATGTGACTGGTGTGAGAACTAAAACAGTTATTAATATTGGTTTTAAAGTTAGGTAAATCAAGGGACCACGCCGTATAACACGGAACGGGTTTCCTCCAAAGAATACCAGTGCATAGAACAAACAGCGCAATGCTAAATAAAGAAAAATGAAGCTGTTATAAGACCCAGGTCCCATCACACAATGCAACGCAAGCCGGAGGATAGGGTTTTCCCTTATAACAGCCAAAGCATGCTTGATACGTTTAAAACACATTATTTGATACTATTATAGGTGTATAGTGTCAAAACAATTTCAATCATAAATATCAATCATAGGCGGCATGGGTACCATCTATCATGTCGCCATACTAGTTCTACAATTAAAACCGCAATATCACGTATTGGAAATTGGATTCCGTCATGAGCCGAGGCAAGGGGCAAGCTCCTCTCCGCGTTCGAGACACTCTAGCAATGCCTCAGGACCCCACTCTGATCCTTTGGAACCTCCAAGGCCGGTCCTCTCTTACTTTTGAGGATTAGTTATTCCTGAACACACGTTTCCCGGTCCTTACAGACCTATATCCGAGGCGCCTCATATCCAACAACCACACAGGTGAAAAGTATATAAATGTCAGGGCTGGTAGGTCACTGATACCACCCTAGCTAGAAAGAAACGTCGTGCACTCCTTGGGTCCGTATCCCGTTTTTGACTCATACCGAGATGTGAGGCTCGCGAATCCACGCTATACACAAAGCTACGCCACACAGGCCGTGCTTTGATCATCAACCACAAGACTTTGCTTTTCAACAGAAGCCTTGATCAATTGCCACTTACGCGTGCCACACTAGCAATTCACTCCATGCGACTGATGTCCATCGATATACAACCTCTGAGCTCGTATGTCTCAGAGAAGGGCGTTAAGCAAGAGAATAAATTCTCCGCCGCCAAACAGATGTATATTTAATAGAGATCAATCAACACAGAATAAAATCCAATGTCAGACACACAATCCATTTACAAGTTCGTTCTGGGTCTGAACGAAACCAGAGGCACTTTCCTCGCATATCCATCCATCTCCAAGTACGTCTGGACGATCACCAACTGATTCCCTCATCCCGGGTGTACATCCCAATCAAGATCATCAGTAATCACCCAAACGATGTGAAGACTTCCGGTCTTCAACCACCGTCTTCATCTTCGACATCTCGTCGAATCGATTATTCGGAATGGGTATAAACCCGGCCTTTCTGAATAACCCACGTATATAATAAACGAATGTTACACAAACACAACAAACGCCTCATTCCAATTCAGAATATTCTTTTATTCACAAAAACACATTCTTAGGGAAAGGTTCTCATTAATTTTATCCAAGATAAATTCTTCTAAATTTATTCTTTAATCTTCCTTTGGATATCATTTCAAACTAGTCGGGATTAACGAACCACACCGAAGTAATTATTTATTTTATTTCCCAATCCCAACCTATATATCCCATGGAGAAAACTGGCAACACTCCACATCTAACACCACGGTGTTATCGGTAAAATTAATTACCATTTCACGTTCAAATCTAATTAAAGATTTAACTATCGCTTTGGAGCAAAACTGGTGGCACTCCATTCTCGATCACCTTTCAGATTTGATAATTTAAATTATCAATTCACATTTTAATCTAATTAAAGATTCATTAAAACTCCACTTAGTTTTAATCTTTTCAAAAATCCACATCTTGCCTTTAACTGGGTTAAAGAACCAATGTCATCAAAAACACGATTCACGACAAACCAAATCAAATTTGATATTAAATACAAGGCTCTGAATAGAAAATATATCGGCTTATATTCAATATCAAATTCTGAAACCAACAAATATCGTATTGGAAATAACGATATATAATATATCTTTCAAATTCCCAAAACAATATCTGTATAGTCACGAAATCCAACATCGAAATATTCCGAGATAATTTCGATTCAACTCCACTTCCACTTCACCTATTGGGAATATTGATTATTTTTAAAATCACTTTCAAATTCAATTTATTTATTTCAAAAATAAATTGATTTTAATTCTAGTTCAAAACTAGTTCATTTCGATAAAAATCTATTTTTATCCTTTCAAATGTGGAATTCTCCAGCTCAATTCTTCTCAAATCATTTCTTATGATTTTACACAAATTATAGATATTTTTAATAATTTTATCAAGGCCCGTACAGTCGATTTCCATCAACGGCCATCGAACTGCACTTACAGCGACCTTTTTCGAATTTGATTTGGACATAATTCCAAATCCAACCATTAGATTTCAAATTTCTAATATTCATTGGAAAGCTCTTTTCGATACGAACCCAACGGTTCTGGTTTTAGGAGAATCCGACGGTCGGATCTCCCGCAACGTCAATTCGAAGTTAATGGTCGAAATTCACGAACTGCCGCGGCGCGGCGCGTTCTATTCAGGCCATTATATATTATATATATAATATATATAATATATATTTCGTCGATTTCTATTTAAAACGAATTTTATAAATCGTTTTAAATTCGTTTTCAAAACCATTTCAACACTACATTCAATTTCAAATCGATTTGATTTCAATTCCATTCGAGTTCATTCCAATTCAATTCAAATTCAAATTCGTTTCAATTCAATTCAAATTCAAATTCGTTTCAATTCAAATTCAAATTCGTTTCAATTCAATTCAAATTCTAATTCGTTTCAATTCGATTCAATTTGAATTCATTTCAAATATTAAATTTTGAAATCACTTTTCCCATATTCATTATAAAACGAACAAAATCGATAAAAACATCGTTCACGTCAAAATGGCGCAAATCTAATCAACACGGCTTTATATTTTTCAAAAACTCCTTTATTCTATTCAACAAATGAATATTTATCCCATTCAACACATGAATCTATATTTCTTTCAACACACGACTAATCTCAACACATGAGTACTGTCAACACATCACTATTTTTGTTATGTAAAATATTTTATAAAACTATGGTATCTATCGTTTGATTTTCAATTAGACTTTTACTAGGAAGTAGTTCTAATTTTAAATATGATAAAGATGTAAATTTCATTGTATAAAATATTTTACTCAACACTTGAATATTTTCAACACATGAACATCGTCAACACATGACTATTTTTATATTCAACACATGAATTTTCTTTTATAATATTCATTGTTGTCCCGATTGGAATGAGGCTCAATCAATCACCATATAACGTTAATTATATGGATTCCATACAACACATGTATATAATAGCATTGAAAAATAATCAACCATCAACCAAAGTGCACTACACTGTATAAGCATCAAATATAGATATCTAACGCTTATAACAGCCTGTCAATCAATCGATCAACATATTTAATCAATCGGGATGAGTGAACTTCCAAATTTCATCCCAACACCCGTGTGGGGTTTCAAACAATCAAACACATATTTTATTTGTGCAGTTGGGCGACGTGTAAAATTTATCGTCCCAATCAATGTCCTTCAAATAGGTGTACATAAACAAACCGTCCGGTTTGTAAATGAATATTTTATTTATTCACATTCACGTTAAAAATTATATTTTTAACGATAAAATATTCTATTTCAACACATGAATTTCTATTCAGTTCATTTACACAATAAAAATGATATTTTTATTTTTCTAACATATTTTAGAAAATTTCGGCGGCATAACGGCACGATACTAGAAACGGGACGAGGTCTAGCCTTATCCCCGGTCTAGTGAAGGCCCACGCCATTCACACATCAATCAAATCCATTCCATTTCACCAAACAATTCAATTCAAACCAATTAGACTAACCAACTACACAACCAAACAATTTAACAAACAAGCCATCCATGGTCTGTGGATGACGGGTGTCGGGTGCTACTAAGCACCGTCTGCATCCTAGTATATATATATATAACTAGAAAAAGAGATTTTGAGTGAGAAGTTCTCACCAACTAGCTAATCCAATCATCTCGACTCTTCTTATGTAGAAAATCTTGTCGTTCTCGCCTTTTGTCACTTTCGTTGCCCGTAGCTACATGTATAAAAATCACATTTTTATTATCTACATTATATAAAAATCTCATCTTTATATCTTCTATAAGCTAAAAATCGGATTTTTATCCTCTCTATAATATAAAGATCATATTTTTATTTATTTCATATGTCAAAACTGTAGAAGCTTTAGAACGGAGAAAACTCACTTTTTTCTAACGCCCGGATTCGCTGTTTGGGTCCTAGAATTTGCAAACGAGCTTCAATCTTCACACCATCTTTTTTTCTAGCACAAGCACGCCATTCTGAACAACTTTTGCCTGTGGTCTTCTTGCCGAAAATGTGCCATTTCGCCGGAAATCGCGAAAAGACAGCATTTTGACAGTGTTTGATCAGCAGACTTCGGACGCGTTTTCCCGACAACTCCGCAATACAAAATAAGACTTATCATATACCAAATCGAAGAGAATTTCGTGCTCTACAACTTTGGTCTTGAGGAACTTTGGCTAGAAACGCACGGTTTGGGAGTTATTCGCGAAATACGGTCAGGGACTTATTTGCAAAACGGGCGATTTTGGTGAAAATGGGTTTTTGGGTGTAGCGGGGCCCACGGCCGGAATTGAGGGGGCTGGAGGGGGGCGTGGGGCCTGAGGTGGCGTGGGGAGGCGGCTAGGGGGCGGCGGCGGTGGTGGTGGGGCCCGTGGTGGTGGTGGTGGCTTAGGGCTTTGCAAATTGGAAGAGAGAAAGAGGAGGAGAGAGAGAGGAGGAGGAAGAGGAGGAGGAGAGGTGGAAGAGGAGCGGCGGCCATCGGGGAGGAGGAGGAGGAGGAGGCGGCAGCCCTCTTGGAGGAGGAGGCCATTAAAGAGAAAAGAGGAAGAGAGAAAAGTGAGGAAGAAAAGGAAGTAAAAGTGTTTATATGCTAGTTTCTCGCGTATCGTCCGAACACAAACGATCTCCGATGGCCGCGGATTTCGGATATGAGATAGTAGACGTGAAGACGAGTCCAACGAAACAAGTTTCGTCGAATTCCGAGTTCGTTTGACCGTCCGTTAAAAATCACAAAAATTCTCAGATAAGCTCTAAAAATGCGATTTTGGCGCACCTTTTCTTCTCGCACGCTCACATGCTAACTCAAAAAATCAAGCCCTCTTGGATTTAACCATTATTAGATGATACGAATCTAGAAAAAAAAAGTAGAATTGAATTCCGAGGTCGTATCAATAATGTTCCTTTGTAAAATGACTGCTCGCTTTACCCTGAACTGTTTTAGCTCGCACGGCCACATACTGACTCCGTTCGACGCGCCATTTGGAACTCAACAATGATTTGTCATTGTGAATCCATAAAAATTTATCTCGCCGAATTCTGAGCTCATATGCAAAATTTCACTTTTTAAGGGCTATGTATTGTTAACCGTAAAGCTCCTGCCAATTGCCACTATTCCGGATATCGGAATATATCGAAGCTTATACTTTTCGGAGTTCTAAATGACATTTTGAACTCAATGGAAGTGGTTTCGAATCCAAATTCATCTGTATGCAAAATATGACTTTTTGGGCCATGTATAATTTACATAGCGACTATTCTGAATTTTCAACTGGGCATAACTTTTGATTCCCGCTATGAAATTTCGATTTGTCGGATTCGTTGGAAAGATATTCACGAATAGATTCTAATATTTTTAGTTTCACTAAAATCCTGATTGTTTTGCACCCGGCACATTCAATTGAAGTTTGAAATCGAATTATCGAACTACCGCGCCATTTTCAATTCCTTTTATAATTATATATAAATATTTATATTGTAACGACGACGCGTATAAATACATACGTTATATTCTATTCAAAATAAATTTCTCGTTGTTATATTTAAAATAATTCATTTTAAATGTTCAAAATTCGCTAAAATTGCCAAAACAAAAATTTTAAACTGGCTCAGAATTTCCGGGTTATTACAATCTCCTCCACTTAAAACTTTTCGTCCCCGAAAAGAAACAAAGTCGAAAATGGTTTGATCAATCAGCTCTACGTTCGATCTGGTTTCCATTCTCCAACTTTTCAGTTTCTGAGAATTTTCAAATTTTCAAAAATTTGGATAACACCCTAAATTTTCGAAAAATTTCGCCATAACCTCCCCTGCACCGGGAGCATCGGGGAATTTCAAATAGCTTCCCCGGTCCTTCAGATCTCAAAAAGAAAAAGAAAAAGCCAAGCGGCTAGCCAATAGGCTCATAAAATCATCATCACCCAAACAAAACAGTAAATTATGTAGTAAACATGTACCTATTTGTCGGGCAAACAAATTTTATTCTTCGGCTCTAGCCTCCTTGCTATGACCTGTTCAAAAGATATACATGTATGCAAGCAAATGCGACCAATTCCAATTCAGTTCAATATTTGATACAATTAGACTAATTGGACAAAAATTAGCAAACAAATAAACAAACAACACAAACATCAATCAATTAGTGGTTTTTAACGTTTCAAATTCATAAATTTTGATATATATACAAAAATCATGTTTTTGATGCCAATTCACAACAATGTGTTCTAGCTATATAGGTTTGGTTCTCACACCAGTCTAATGGAAATATATAGATATCACACCTTCGAAACACGAATATAAATACTGATGATGTGGCCACATCATCAGAATTATCCCCGGGTGTCTAGAATGTGATTCTATATCTATCCAATATATTAAAACTTCGAAAATACGTTCATGACGCGTATACGCGAAATCTATATATACTCGATTGTCCAAATTCAAAAATAAATAAATAATCAAATACGTATAAAGAGATTTAAATTTTAAAACAAAATTGCTTTCATTTGAAAAATATACTCTTCACACTCGTTCTAGGATACTAGTTATCCTATCTCTAACGAGTCATTCTAATTGGATATTACTAATCCAATATCTGATGAATTCTTTCGTATGGTTCTAATGTGTCTTGTTCTCGAGCTCTGTAAACCAAAGCTCTGATACCAACTGTAAGAACCCGTAACTTCCCCGTGAAGGAAAGCACGAATACTTTGAGAACAACACACAAATGAACGTAGACGGAAGAACATTTCATTGTTATTACAACAATTCCATCAGATACAAGAATATACAGAGTATAAATGAATAAATTACATTCAACAAATATCAGAGATTACAATAAATTACAAAGCAGCGGAAAATAATACAAAATCACAACTAGAACTGATACACGGATACAGAGCTTTCCGAGCATCGTTCCAGCTGTAAATCAGGACCCTGTGAATATAAATCTGCAAAACCAAAACTACTAGCTGCCCGTGCGGAAAATAGGGGCACCCAGAGTTTAGGTTAAAACAATAAACTCCAGGTCAGTCATGTGACTGGTGTGAGAACTAAAACAGTTATTAATATTGGTTTTAAAGTTAGGTAAATCAAGGGACCACGCCGTATAACACGGAACGGGTTTCCTCCAAAGAATACCAGTGCATAGAACAAACAGCGCAATGCTAAATAAAGAAAAATGAAGCTGTTATAAGACCCAGGTCCCATCACACAATGCAACGCAAGCCGGAGGATAGGGTTTCCCTTATAACAGCCAAAGCATGCTTGATACGTTTAAAACACATTATTGATACTATTATAGGTGTATAGTGTCAAAACAATTTCAATCATAAATATCAATCATAGGCGGCATGGGTACCATCTATCATGTCGCCATACTAGTTCTACAATTAAAACCGCAATATCACGTATTGGAAATTGGATTCCGTCATGAGCCGAGGCAAGGGGCAAGCTCCTCTCCGCGTTCGAGACACTCTAGCAATGCCTCAGGACCCCACTCTGATCCTTTGGAACCTCCAAGGCCGGTCCTCTCTTACTTTTGAGGATTAGTTATTCCTGAACACACGTTTCCCGGTCCTTACAGACCTATATCCGAGGCGCCTCATATCCAACAACCACACAGGTGAAAAGTATATAAATGTCAGGGCTGGTAGGTCACTGACACCACCCTAGCTAGAAAGAAACGTCGTGCACTCCTTGGGTCCGTATCCCGTTTTTGACTCATACCGAGATGTGAGGCTCGCGAATCCACGCTATACACAAAGCTACGCCACACAGGCCGTGCTTTGATCATCAACCACAAGACTTTGCTTTTCAACAGAAGCCTTGATCAATTGCCACTTACGCGTGCCACACTAGCAATTCACTCCATGCGACTGATGTCCATCGATATACAACCTCTGAGCTCGTATGTCTCAGAGAAGGGCGTTAAGCAAGAGAATAAATTCTCCGCCGCCAAACAGATGTATATTTAATAGAGATCAATCAACACAGAATAAAATCCAATGTCAGACACACAATCCATTTACAAGTTCGTTCTGGGTCTGAACGAAACCGGAGGCACTTTCCTCGCATATCCATCCATCTCCAAGTACGTCTGGACGATCACCAACTGATTCCCTCATCCCGGGTGTACATCCCAATCAAGATCATCAGTAATCACCCAAACGATGTGAAGACTTCCGGTCTTCAACCACCGTCTTCATCTTCGACATCTCGTCGAATCGATTATTCGGAATGGGTATAAACCCGGCCTTTCTGAATAACCCACGTATATAATAAACGAATGTTACACAAACACAACAAACGCCTCATTCCAATTCAGAATATTCTTTTATTCACAAAAACACATTCTTAGGGAAAGGTTCCCATTAATTTTATCCAAGATAAATTCTTCTAAATTTATTCTTTAATCTTCCTTTGGATATCATTTCAAACTAGTCGGGATTAACGAACCACACCGAAGTAATTATTTATTTTATTTCCCAATCCCAACCTATATATCCCATGGAGAAAACTGGCAACACTCCACATCTAACACCACGGTGTTATCGGTAAAATTAATTACCATTTCACGTTCAAATCTAATTAAAGATTTAACTATCGCTTTGGAGCAAACTGGTGGTACTCCATTCTCGATCACCTTTCAGATTTGATAATTTAAATTATCAATTCACATTTTAATCTAATTAAAGACTCATTAAAACTCCACTTAGTTTTAATCTTTTCAAAAATCCACATCTTGCCTTTAACTGGGTTAAAGAACCAATGTCATCAAAAACACGATTCACGACAAACCAAATCAAATTTGATATTAAATACAAGGCTCTGAATAGAAAATATATCGGCTTATATTCAATATCAAATTCTGAAACCAACAAATATCGTATTGGAAATAACGATATATAATATATCTTTCAAATTCCCAAAACAATATCTGTATAGTCACGAAATCCAACATCGAAATATTCCGAGATAATTTCGATTCAACTCCACTTCCACTTCACCTATTGGGAATATTGATTATTTTTAAAATCACTTTCAAATTCAATTTATTTATTTCAAAAATAAATTGATTTTAATTCTAGTTCAAAACTAGTTCATTTCGTTAAAAATCTATTTTTATCCTTTCAAATGTGGAATTCTCCAGCTCAATTCTTCTCAAATCATTTCTTATGATTTTACACAAATTATAGATATTTTTAATAATTTTATCAAGGCCCGTACAGTCGATTTCCATCAACGGCCATCGAACTGCACTTACAGCGACCTTTTTCGAATTTGATTTGGACATAATTCCAAATCCAACCATTAGATTTCAAATTTCTAATATTCATTGGAAAGCTCTTTTCGATACGAACCCAACGGTTCCGGTTTTAGGAGAATCCGACGGTCGGATCTCCCGCAACGTCAATTCGAAGTTAATGGTCGAAATTCACGAACTGCCGCGGCGCGGCGCGTTCTATTCAGGCCATTATATATTATATATATAATATATATAATATATATTTCGTCGATTTCTATTTAAAACGAATTTTATAAATCGTTTTAAATCCGTTTTCAAAACCATTTCAACACTACATTCAATTTCAAATCGATTTGATTTCAATTCCATTCGAGTTCATTCCAATTCAATTCAAATTCAAATTCGTTTCAATTCAATTCAAATTCAAATTCGTTTCAATTCAATTCAAATTCAAATTCGTTTCAATTCAATTCAAATTCTAATTCGTTTCAATTCGATTCAATTTGAATTCATTTCAAATATTAAATTTTGAAATCACTTTTCCCATATTCATTATAAAACGAACAAAATCGATAAAAAATCGTTCACGTCAAAATGGCGCAAATCTAATCAACACGGCTTTATATTTTTCAAAAACTCCTTTATTCTATTCAACAAATGAATATTTATCCCATTCAACACATGAATCTATATTTCTTTCAACACACGACTAATCTCAACACATGAGTACTGTCAACACATCACTATTTTTGTTATGTAAAATATTTTATAAAACTATGGTATCTATCGTTTGATTTTCAATTAGACTTTTACTAGGAAGTAGTTCTAATTTTAAATATGATAAAGATGTAAATTTCATTGTATAAAATATTTTACTCAACACTTGAATATTTTCAACACATGAACATCGTCAACACATGACTATTTTTATATTCAACACATGAATTTTCTTTTATAATATTCATTGTTGTCCCGATTGGAATGAGGCTCAATCAATCACCATATAACGTTAATTATATGGATTCCATACAACACATGTATATAATAGCATTGAAAAATAATCAACCATCAACCAAAGTGCACTACACTGTATAAGCATCAAATATAGATATCTAACGCTTATAACAGCCTGTCAATCAATCGATCAACATATTTAATCAATCAGGATGAGTGAACTTCCAAATTTCATCCCAACACCCGTGTGGGGTTTCAAACAATCAAACACATATTTTATTTGTGCAGTTGGGCGACGTGTAAAATTTATCGTCCCAATCAATGTCCTTCAAATAGGTGTACATAAACAAACCGTCCGGTTTGTAAATGAATATTTTATTTATTCACATTCACGTTAAAAATTATATTTTTAACGATAAAATATTCTATTTCAACACATGAATTTCTATTCAGTTCATTTACACAATAAAAATGATATTTTTATTTTTCTAACATATTTTAGAAAATTTCGGCGGCATAACGGCACGATACTAGAAACGGGACGAGGTCTAGCCTTATCCCCGGTCTAGTGAAGGCCCACGCCATTCACACATCAATCAAATCCATTCCATTTCACCAAACAATTCAATTCAAACCAATTAGACTAACCAACTACACAACCAAACAATTTAACAAACAAGCCATCCATGGTCTGTGGATGACGGGTGTCGGGTGCTACTAAGCACCGTCTGCATCCTAGTATATATATATAACTAGAAAAAGAGATTTTGAGTGAGAAGTTCTCACCAACTAGCTAATCCAATCATCTCGACTCTTCTTATGTAGAAAATCTTGTCGTTCTCGCCTTTTGTCACTTTCGTTGCCCGTAGCTACTACATGTATAAAAATCACATTTTTATTATCTACATTATATAAAAATCTCATCTTTATATCTTCTATAAGCTAAAAATCGGATTTTTATCCTCTCTATAATATAAAGATCATATTTTTATTTATTTCATATGTCAAAACTGTAGAAGCTTTAGAACGGAGAAAACTCACTTTTTTCTAACGCCCGGATTCGCTGTTTGGGTCCTAGAATTTGCAAACGAGCTTCAATCTTCACACCTCTTTTTTTCTAGCACAAGCACGCCATTCTGAACAACTTGTGGTCTTCTTGCCGAAAATGTGCCATTTCGCCGGAAATCGCGAAAAGACAGCATTTTAACAGTGTTTGATCAGCAGACTTCGGACGCGTTTTCCCGACAACTCCGCAATACAAAATAAGACTTATCATATACCAAATCGAAGAGAATTTCGTGCTCTACAACTTTGGTCTTGAGGAACTTTGGCTAGAAACGCACGGTTTGGGAGTTATTCGCGAAATACGGTCAGGGACTTATTAGCAAAACGGGCGATTTTGGTGAAAATGGGTTTTTGGGTGTAGCGGGGCCCACGGCCGGAATTGAGGGGCTGAAGGGGGGCGTGGGGCCTGAGGTGGCGTGGGGAGGCGGCTAGGGGGCGGCGGCGGCGGTGGTGGGGCCCGTGGTGATGGTGGTGGCTTAGGGCTTTGCAAATTGGAAGTGAGAAAGAGGAGGAGAGAGAGAGGAGGAGGAAGAGGAGGAGGAGAGGTGGAAGAGGAGCGGCGGCCATCGGGGAGGAGGAGGAGGAGGAGGAGGCGGCAGCCCTCTTGGAGGAGGAGGCCATTAAAGAGAAAAGAGGAAGAAAAGAGGAAGAGAGAAAAGTGAGGAAGAAAAGGAAGTAAAAGTGTTTATATGCTAGTTTCTCGCGTATCGTCCGAACACAAACGATCTCCGATGGCCGCGGATTTCGGATATGAGATAGTAGACGTGAAGACGAGTCCAACGAAACAAGTTTCGTCGAATTCCGAGTTCGTTTGACCGTCCGTTAAAAATCACAAAAATGCTCAGATAAGCTCTAAAAATGCGATTTTGGCGCACCTTTTCTTCTCGCACGCTCACATGCTAACTCAAAAAATCAAGCCCTCTTGGATTTAACCATTATTAGATGATACGAATCTAGAAAAAAAAAGTAGAATTGAATTCCGAGGTCGTATCAATAATGTTCCTTTGTAAAATGACTGCTCGCTTTACCCTGAACCGTTTTAGCTCGCACGGCCACATACTGACTCCGTTCGACGCGCCATTTGGAACTCAACAATGATTTGTCATTGTGAATCCATAAAAATTTATCTCGCCGAATTCTGAGCTCATATGCAAAATTTCACTTTTTAAGGGCTATGTATTGTTAACCGAAAAGCTCCTGCCAACTGCCACTATTCCGGATATCGGAATATATCGAAGCTTATACTTTTCGGAGTTCTAAACGACATTTTGAACTCAATGGAAGTGGTTTCGAGTCCAAATTCATCCGTATGCAAAATATGACTTTTTGGGCCATGTATAATTTACATAGCGACTATTCTGAATTTTCAACTGGGCATAACTTTTGATTCCCGCTATGAAATTTCGATTTGTCGGATTCGTTGGAAAGATATTCACGAATAGATTCTAATATTTTTGGTTTCACTAAAATCCTGATTGTTTTGCACCCGGCACATTCAATTGAAGTTTGAAATCGAATTATCGAACTACCGCGCCATTTTCAATTCCTTTTATAATTATATATAAATATTTATATTTTAACGACGACGCGTATAAATATATACGTTGAATTCTATTCAAAATAAATTTCTCGTTGTTATATTTAAAATAATTCATTTTAAATGTTCAAAATTCGCTAAAATTGCCAAAACAAAAATTTTAAACTGGCTCAGAATTTCCGGGTTATTACAGGTACAGAGCTTTCTGAATATCAGTCCAGCTGTAAACCAGGATCCTATGAATATGAATCTGCAAAACCAAAAATACTAGCTGCCCGTGTGGAAAATAGGGGCACCTTGAGTTTAGGTTAAAACAATAAACTCCAGGTCAGTCATGTGACTGGTATGAGAACTAAAACAGTTATTAATCTTTATTTTAAAGTTAGGTAAATCCAGGGACCACAACTGTATAACACGGAACGGGTTTCCTCCCAAGAATATCAGTGCATAAAACAACAACACAATGCTAAATAAAGAACAATGAAGCTATTATAAGACTCATGTCCCATCACACAATGCAACGCAAGCCGGAGGATAGAGTTTTACCTTATAATAACCAAGAATGCTTGGTACGTAAAATTTCATGTTTTATTATTACTATAAGTGTATAGTGTCAAAAACAATTTCAGTCATAAGTATCAATCATATGCAGCATAAAAAGCCCCATACCACTATGTCGCGATGTATAGGTTTACAACTAAAACCAAAATGTCTCATATTGGAAACTGGATTTCCAATCTATGAACTAAGGCAACGGATCACCCTTACCGCTTCGAGACACTTTAGCCCGCCCTTAGGCAAGTACTTTGTCAAGCCTTTAGATCATCAGGCCCGGTCCACACAGATTGGATTAAAATGCATGAACAATGCTTTTCCCCGCCCTATGAGGTGTAAACTGGTCATATCCCGACCACGACTATCGCCTCCGGAAACGACCGATATTACCGAGGTGCCTCGCTATCCAACAACCACATGAGTCAAACTTATCAGGGCGTGCAAAACAACAGACACCACTCCTAGCTAGAAGGAAACGCAAGTCCTCCCTAAGGTCCTCTCTCGTTTCTGGTTCACACCGGGGTGTGAGGCTCGCGAATTAATGCTACACAAAACTATGCTTAATTAAAGCCGTGCTTTGATCATCAACCACAAAACTCTGCTTTTCAACAGAAGCCCTTGATCATTTGCTTCTCAACATGCCTCATGTAATAACCCGGAAAATACGAGCCAATTTAAAAATTTTAAATTGGACATTTCAAAGGAATTTGAACAATTGAAATAGAATATTTCAATAAAATAGTGAATTAGAAATAGTGAGTCAGCTTGAAAATTTGAATTCAAACTTTGACTGACTGTGCAGGGTGGAGAATATAATGGATTTTAGCAAAACTAAAATTATTTAAATCTATTAGTCAATACCTTTCAAACGAATCTGAAAAATTGAAGTTTCATAACGGGAATCAAAAGTTATGGCCGAATGAATTTTCCGAATGGTCGCTATAGAGAATATATAGCCCTGGAAAATTGATATTTTGCAAATGACCTCGGAATTCGACAAAACCACTTTTGTTGGGTCCGGGATGTCAAACTATTGCTAGGTTTCAAATTTCATAATTTTTGAAGCTAGTATGTGAGCGTGGCAAAAGAAAATGTGTTTGGTCAATTTTTGTTAAATTGGATCGACCAGAAAATGGCCATTTTTCAAACGATCTCAAAATTCGACGAAACAAGTTTTGTTGCGACCGTAGCGTCAAAACATAGCTAGATTTATTTTTCTGGAATTTTTCGAATCAGTTTGTGGCCCTGGCAAATTGAAATGTACGTTCAAAGTTAAAATTAAATGTTTTATACTTCAATTTGAAAAATAACTGACTGTAACAGTTGAATTGGCCAACGATACATATCCCATTGTGTCCGGAATGGGGGTATTTAGCTAGGGCGACAGTCGTTGGGCTTGAAAAGGAGTTCGTTGGTGAAAACCCTAATTTTCTGAAATACATATATTCCGGCCAATCAGAATTTTTCTTTCATAATTAAAAAAAAAACCCGTAACCCTCGATTTTAACGGCGAAACCCATTCGCCGCTTCCCTCCCCTTTTCCGATCGCCTCAGCCTCCTATCGCCGCCGCCACCACCTGCCGTCGACGCGTCTCCCTCCCCTCGTCAGATCCGACCCACCCACGACCGCCATCGACGCCTCCTCCGCCTGAATCGAGCGCCCAAAGTCCACCGCTTCCCATCGCCGCCGCCGCTCCGATCTGCCACCGAGCGCCACCAAACCACCACCGACCGGACTGCCACTCGAAGCTCTTCCACGTCAGCACCCCCGATCATCCCCACGTGCCACGGATTTCGCGAAAACCTCAAACCTAGTTTCGAACCATCGTGAAAGGTGAGTCCTTTTTGATGTCTGCACTTTGAAAAATCATATCTTTTTGGTGTTGTTGACGAAATTCGATGAAATAGGAAACATCGGGACTGCAACGAAGCTCTCTACCACATAGAAGAAGCCGCGGATTTTTCTGAGTCATCTATGATTTTTGGCACTCCGTAAACCAATGTGAGAAATCTAAATTAATTGAATTTGAATGGAAAATGTCGTGTATAAATTATATAAGCAAAATATAAATTACACACGTGATGTATACCTCATGTACACGCGTGGTGTAAGCTATATAAGCGAAGTATGAATTTTACATGCATAGAATAATTGATATATGTGTTGAAATGCAAGTGAAATATAGCAATAATATATATATATAAATATATATATACACTCCCCTCGTCCACAAACCATGGACGATATTTATTGTTGTGAATTGGTGTGAAATATTGGATGAAAAATGCGAATGGTTGAATAATTGTTTGTGGTTGATATTGATTGGTTGTGGTTGAAAAATACCCATTGGTGATTGAAATGAATTGGAAATATTTGTGGAAATAAAAATAAAACATGTCGCCTGTGTGCGAATAAGATGCATGAATCCCCATTGTCAAAAACCGCGAGGTTTTAAGGTAGAGCGAGGAGTCGTACTAGGGACGGTGCCGGTTTTAACTACCCTGCTGTTATGCTGCCGAAATTTTGAACAATATTCATGTGTTAGAATTATTTTCATATGTTGAAATTATATTCATGCGTTGAAATTAAAGTCATATATTGAAACTATATCCATGTGTGGAAATGTTCATGTGTTGAAAAGTGATGTGTGAAAATTAAATTCATTTGTGAATGAATGAAGTGTTTAAACAATAAAAATCACCCTTTTTTTTATAACATATATGAAGTATGGAAAATATTCGCCTTATATATAAAAAGTTTCAACAATAAAAATTCCATCTTTCTAATATGAACAACATAAATAAAATATCCATGTGTGGAAATGTTCATGTGTTGAAAAGTGATGTGTAAAAATTAAATTCATTTGTGAATGAATGAAATGTTTAAACAATAGAAATCACCCTTTTTTATAATATATATGAAGTATGGAAAATATTCGCCTTATATATAAATAGTTTCAACAATAAAAATTCCATCTTTTTAATATGAACAACATAAATAAAATATCCATGTGTGGAAATGCTCATGTGTTGAGAAGTGTATGTAGTGGAAAAGTTCATGTGTTGAATAAAAAGATCGAACAATAAAAATTAAATTTTTATTGAAACTATGAAATGTTGAAAACATCCATTTGTCGAATGAATATTTTAAATGATAAAAATGTCATTTTTATCATATATGCGATATGCTAGAGGTATGCGGACATTGAAATATATATTTGTGAAGAAATATTATTTTTAACATCCATAGGAACTAAAAAAATAGTCATGTGTTGAAATCTATTTTAGTTCGCCAAAATTATCATCTTTGAAATGTGAAGTGTTAAAAATAGCCATTTGTTCCAAATAAATGTGCATGAGTTGAAATATACATTAATTAGCTAATGATATGATTTTAGCTTATGCATGCAACATTAGAATGAATGGTGTTTTCAAACCAAAGTAAATCAAATATGAAGTTGAATGGAAAATGATAAGTGATAAAAATTGTATATATGTACATGCATATTTATTGAACAGGTTATAGCAAAGGGGCTAGAGAAGAGGAATAAAATTTTGTGCCCGACAAATAGGTACACATTTACTGTTTCGTTTGGGTGATGATTTTATGAGCCTGTTGGCTAGCCGCTTGGCTTTTTCTTTTTCTTTTTCTTTTTGACATGAGACGCCCGTGTGGCTATTTGGGAATTTTCCCACCTCCTCCCGTACAAAGGAGGTTATAGCGAAATTTTCCAAAAATTAAAGGCGTTGGTGAAATAATTGAAGTGAAAACAATATAAGAATTTTTGAACGAACTATATTTATATAAATATATAAATATAAACAAGATTAAAACGAAACGTGGCCGTGTAGTTCGTGTTTTGAAAACCGTGATTTCAAACGACTAGTGGGGAAATCCGACCATTGGATTTTCCCGAAACCGCAACCGTTGGGTTCGCCTTGGAAATATCTTTCCAACGACACCAACTTTGTGAAAATCCGACGGTTGGATTGTCTGGAATGTTTAATTCAAACCTGAAGAAAAACAGCGCCAGAAACGATTATATTTATATATATATATATAAATATAATTAAATAAAAATCGAATAACGACGCTGCAGTTCATAAATTGAAATCGAAACTTCAAATGGCTAGTGTGGAAGATCCGACCGTCGGTTTTTGCCAAAACTGAAACCGTTGGATTCGTTTTGAAATGACCTTCCTAATGATATAAAATTTGTGAAGATCCAACGGTTAGATTTTCAGATATGTGTAAAACAAAATTAGTGAAAAACAGCGCTAGTGCATCGACACGACCTGAAACGTCGTTTAATTAAATATGGCCGTTTTAAATTAAATAAAAATGGCGATATATCGTTATAAAATACTATAGACGATATAGAGTGGAAATAAACCAATTTCATTGTGTTTGCTTGATATGTGATGGTTGAATGTGTTTAACATGAGAATTATAACTAATGAACTAAAATGTGAATGTGGAATAGTCCAACCATGTGAATAATTGATTTGAAAATCTAAATATACGTGGGTTATTTGAAAAGGCCGAGTTTATCACATTTCAAATAATCGATCGACGTTGAGAAGTCGAAGAGTGGAAGACAGTTAAAGACCGACGATCTTCACATTGGATGGATGGGCGCTACTGACACTCGTGATTGGAGTAGCTACCATGAAGGAACTGAAGTAGTAGCCGTCCAAACATACTGTTGATTGTACGGATATGCGAGGAATTGGTGCCTCCGGCTTCGTTCAGACCCAGAACGGGCTTGTAAATGGACTGTGTGTCTGACATTGGATTTTGTTCTGTGCTGATTGATCTCTGTTAAATATATATCTGTTTGGCGGCGGAGAATTTATTCTCTCGCTTAACGCCCTTCTCTGAGACGTACGAGCTCAGAGGTTATGTATTGATAGAAATCAGTCGCATGGAGTGGATTGCCTGTGTGGCACGCCTGAGTGGCATATGATCAAGGCTTTTGTTGCAAAGCAAAGTCTTGTGGTTGATGATCAAAGCATGGTCTGTGTGACATAGCTTTGTGTATAACGTGAATTCGCGAGCCTCACACCCCGGTATGAGTCAAAAACGGGAGAAGGACCCAAGGAGTGCACGGCGTTTCTTTCTAGCTATGGTGGTGTCAGTGACCTTCCAGCCCTGACATTTATATCTACTTTTCATCTGTGTGGTTGTTGGAATACGAGGCGCCTCGATTATAGGTCTGTAAGGACCGGGAAATGTGTGTTCAGGAATTGCCAATCCTCAAAAGTAAGAGAGGACCGGCCTTGGAGGATCCAGGGATTGCTGTGTGCGGTCCCGAGGCATTTGCTAGAGTGTCACGAATCGGAGAGGAGCTTGCCCCTTGCCTCGAATCATGAAGGAATCCAATTTCCAATACGAAATATGCGGACGTGATTGTATTACTAGTATGACGACATAGTGGTATGGGTCATTTATGCCGCCTAGGATTTATATTTATGATTGAAGTTGCTTTTGAAACATATATACACTAGTAATAATATCAAACACTTGTGTTTAATTCGTATGAAGCATTTTTGGCCATTATAAGGTAAAACTCTATCCTCCGGCTTGCGTTGCATTGTGTGATGGGACTTGAGTCTTATAATGGCTTCATTTTGTAAAAAGCATTGCGATGATTTAATCATTTACTTTATTTCATGCACTAGCACTCATTGGAGTAAACCCGTTCCGCGAAAGTGATGTGGTCCTTTAATTTTCCTTATTATTGTTGTTAATAAGTTATGTAGATTTCTCATACCAGTCCCATGACTGACTCGTAGTTTGTTTCACCTTGCAAACTCGGGTGCCCTCATTTTCACACGGGCAGCCTAGTTACAGGTTTCTGACACACCTTTTGGCTCATGGCGAGGCTTGACTACATCGTGCTGACTTGGATTTTCTCCGCCATTATTGTATCTATATTATGATTCCGCCATTGGCGATGTAGAATGAGATTTATTTTGTGTACTTTGTATGTATGATTCCGCCTCAGGCGATGGTGACTGATTATGTATCATTATGCACTAAGTTGTATCCTGTACTGTGCTTCTCTGATGTGATGATTTCTGTATGATTCCGCTGTCATATGTGTGTAAATTATTCTATTTTCTGTTTATGCTATAATCTGTGATCTGTTAATGATGATTAATGTGTTATATTCCAATAATTATCCTTAACACCGTGCAACGAGGTTTTGGGATCGTCACAGCTAGTATCAGAGCTTTGGTTAACCTTAGTTCTGGTGTCTAACACATTAAACACTTCGTCAAAATAGAATCAGTAGTATTCTAAGGCGAGTTGCTCATTAGAGATAGGACTAGTAAAGTCCTAGAATGAGCCGAGCAGAATAGCAAAAACAATTTGATCAGTCCATCGTTATCTTTCCGTAAATTTTCTGCTTAACTATTCAATAAACTATCATTTCTGTTAGTTGTCTCTTTCCTTGCTTATACATAATTTGATAAATGGCTACCAGAGCAGCCGCCGCTAGAGGAGGCCGTGCAGGCCGAGGCCGAGGACGCGGAGAAGCCCTAGTTCAAGAAGGACCTTTGATACAACCTCCGGCCGCTCAATACTTCAAGCTGGACCGTGTAGCTAAGAGATACAAAAAATTAGGAGGCAAGACCTTTTCGGGAACTGGCACAGTAATAGAGGCCCTTGCATGGCTCAAAACATGCGAGAAAATTCTTGAAGGCCTAAGGCTTGGAGACGAAGATAAAGCTATTATGGGCGCCTGGCTTATGCAGGAACAAGCTGAACTATGGTGGGAATCTCTCACCGCCGGGAATAGAGAAGATGGAAGAACATGGGATGGATTTAAAGAACTCTTCAAGGAGAAATAGGTCCCAGAACAAGCTCTAGAACAAATGCACGATGACTTCGCCAACCTCCAGCAGGGGGATCTTTCCGTGCAGGATTATCTGAATAAATTTAAGTTGTTGTCGCCCTATGCTCTAGAGCTCGTCGCCACTGCAAAGTCCAAAAATAAGAGGTTTATCCTTGGGCTAAGGCGACAATATCATGATAGAGTCATGGCCCATGTCAAACTGGAATTTAACGAACTGGTGGAAATGACATGCAACTACGAAGACCTTGACCATAGGCATCTGGAGCAGGATCGCGCTAGAAGCCAAGCCGGGAACAAACGCAAGCCTGCTGCGAATCAAGCTGAGTCAAGCCAAGCAGCATCTTCAAAACCTCAGACTGGCAAGCCGCCAAGAGGAAGCTGCTATAACTGTGGCAAAGTGGGGCACTACTCTAATGTGTGCACAGCCCCGAAGAGGCAGAAGACAAATTCACAAGGTTCAAGCCAGGGTTCTCAAAACCCTCGCTCCTGCTTTAATTGCCGCAAGACGGATCATCTAGTCAAAGACTGTCCTTTGCTGAAGAAAGCCACAGTAGCTCACGTATATGACGGGTCGAGCCCGCCAGCTGCTTCCGATGGAGCAGGTAAACCCGATGTTTTGGGAGGTACCCTTACCATTAAAAATATTCATGTTTCTGTATTGTTTGACACAGGTGCGTCACGTAGTTTTATTGCTAGTAACACAATGCACAAATTAAAGTTAAAACCAAGGAAGCTTAAAGATTCGGTTGAAGTACATAATCCGATAGGGGGTTCTATTATCCTCAATTCATATTGTAGAGTGCCAATCTCTTATTCTTCCTACAAATTTTCTTTCAATTTGATCATCATGGATTTTCCCGAATTCGATATCATTCTCAGGCTGGATTGGTTAACGAAATACGAAGCCGAAGTGAATTGTGCAGAAAGAATCGTTAAAATTCGAATGAAGCTTGGATATATTACGGTACCCTGTCATGGTTCGAATCCAAATAGAGAAGAATTTTGGTCGGCATTAGAAGTTATCCCCACTTCCATAGGAAAGATTCTGATTGTTAGAAACTATGCGGATGTGTTTGAAGAGGTTGAAAACTTACCTCCGCAAAGAGAAATAGAATTCCAGATCGATCTAATTCCCAATGCCAGACCAGTGGTACATCCAATTCACAGAATGACTCCGAAAGAAAAAGAAGAATTAGGCGATCAAACTCGTCAACTATTGTGGAAGGGTCTAATCAGACCTAGTTTTTCTAATTGGGGTGCAGCTGTTGTGTTTGTCCCAAAGTCAGACGGTACTCTTCGATTATGCGTTGATTACCGAGACCTCAACAAACAGACGCTCAAAAACAAGTACCCATTACCTCGCATCGACGATTTGCTAGACCAATTGAATGGGGCGAGAGTATTTTCCCGAATGGACCTAGCTACAAGATTTCATCAATTGAGAATAGCAGAAGAGTGTGTTCCTTTGACAGCTTTCAGAGGTCCAGACATATTTTATGAATGGTTAGTAATGCCGTTTGGCCTGTGCAATGCTCCAGCATACTTTGTCGATCTAATGAATAGAGTGTTCAGGGGAGTTCTGAATAAATTTTTCCTCGTATTTATCGATGATATTTTAATCTACTCCAAATCAAAACCCGAGCATGAAAAACACTTAGAACAAGTATTGGAGATTCTGAGGAAGAACGTCTTCAAAGCCAAATTTTCTAAATGTGTCTTCTGGCAAGACGAAGTGAAATTTCTGGGCCACGTCGTGTCAGAGAAAGGGATTTCTGTTGACCCAAGCAAAATAATAGCGATTCAAGACTGGAAACAACCCACTACTCTGTAACAACCCGAAAATCTGGGCCAGTTTGAAATTTTTATTTTGGCCATTTTATTGAATTTTGATAATTTAAAATGAATTATTTTAAATAATATCAACGAGAAATTTATTTTGAATATAATTCGAACGTATATATTAGTTTGAATCGCCGTTAGAATATAAATATTTATTTATAATTATAAAAGGAATTGAAAATGGCGCGGTAGTTCGATAATTCGATTTCAAACTTCAATTGAATGTACCGGGTGCAAACTAAACCGGATTTTAGCGAAACCAAAAATAATAGGATCTAATTGTGAATATCTTTCCAACGAATTCGAAAAATTGAAATTTCGTTGTGGGAATCAAAAGATATGTCCAGTTGAATTTTCAGAATAGTCGCTATGGAATTCAGGCCCTTAAAAATAGAAATTTTGCAAACGACCTCGGATTTCAACGAAACCACTTTTGTTGGATCCGTGATGTAAAGTTATTGCTGGATTTCAATTTTCATAATTTTTCGAATTAATATGTGAGTGTGGCGAAGGAAAACGCATTTGACCAGTTTCAGTTGATTTTAATCGACTGGAAAATGGCCATTTTTCAAACAGTCTCAGAATTCGACGAAACTAGTTTTGTTAGGACCGTACCGTCAATACGAAGCTAGAAAATATTTTTCTGGAATTTTTCGAGTTAGTATGTGACCCCAGTAAATTGAAATGCGCGTTCAAATTCAATATATAGAGTTATATGTTGATTTTAACGGAAACTGGTCGAAACGATCGAATCAGCTTACGATACATATCCCATTGTGTTCGGAATGGGGGTAAAACGCTGTAGACGACAGGCGGTGGACCTCGTTTAGAGGTCGAAATAAAAAGTCAACTTTTCTTGTAATTAAATAATATAAAATTAAAAATCTCTCTTCCTTTTAGCTTCTATGCCCCTCCCCCCCAATTTCAAAATCGATTTAACAGGAAAAAAAAGAAAAAAAACCACAGCCACCCCATCGCCCAACGCCTCCACCGCGTCCCCATCGCCACCGCCATCCGGAGCTCCGCCGCGCCACCTGGTCTCGCGCCCTCTCCTCCACGCGACGGCGAACCCCTTCCCTCTCGCTCCCTTTTTCTTCGAACCCTAAACCGCGTCACCCTCCTTCCACCGAGAACAGCCGCTGGGCCCACCGCCAACCCAACTCCGGCGCCACCTCCGCAGCCGGGACCACCGCCGCCTCTGACCCCTCTGAACCGACCTCCGACTCGAGCAGCTCTTCGCCCCCCCCCATTCCATGAAACCGCCTGTAAGTCCACTCTTTAGTATTTCGTTATTTATTTTTCATTATCCAACGAGAATAGGTTTTACAAAGATAGAAAAAAATCAGTTTGATTGAAATGTGATTTTATTTATATGGTTATAGAACAAAAATGGGATTTTTATCCTATATAAATTAAAATTAAAATAGAAAAGATTAGATTTTTAAAATGGAAAAGATGCGATTTTTAGCGGTGTAAAAATAGAATTTTTATCTATATAGTAGCAGTATAAAAATGTGATTTTTATACACATGACAGCGAAGAAAAAATTCGATTTTTATATATTGAATAGCAAAGTAAAAAAATTCGATTTTTATCTATTGAATAGCGAAGTAAAAATTCGTTTTTTATATATTGAATAGCGAAGTAAAAATTCGATTTTTATATATTGAATAGCACAGTAAAAATTCGATTTTTATATATTGAATAGCAAAGTAAAAAATTCGATTTTTATATATTGTATAACGAAGTAAAAATTCGATTTTTATATATTGAACAGCGAAGTAAAAATTCGATTTTTATATATTGAATAACGAAGTAAAAATTCGATTTTTATATATTGAATAGCGAAGTAAAAATTCAATTTTTATATATTGAATAACGAAGTAAAAATTCGATTTTTATATATTGAATAGCAAAGTAAAAATGTGATTTTTGTATATGTAGTGAAAGCGGACAACGAAAGTGACAAAAGGCAAGAACGACGAAGATTTCTACCTAAGAAGAGTCGTGGCGTTGAATTAGCAATTCTGTGAGAATTTCTCACTCTTTAATTTAATTTTCTAGTTATATATATATACTAGGATGCAGACGGTGTTTAGTAGCACCCGACACCCGTCGTCCACAGACCATGGACGGCTTGTATGCTTGGTTGTTTAATTTTGATGTGTAGTTGTTTGTGTGATGTGATGTGAAATGAAATAAAATATTTTATAGTGGAAAATATTTTATAGTTAAAAATAGAATTTTTAACGTGTATATGAAACGAAATAAAAAAATAAACAAATCGGATGATTTGTTTATGTACATACATTTGACTGATATCGATTGGGACGATAAATTTTACACATCGCCCAACTGCACAAATAAAATCTGTGTTTGATTGTTTGAAACCCCACACAGGTATTGGGATGATATTTGACGTACACTAATCCCGATTGTTTAGTTGTATGTCGATCGATTGATTGACAGACTGTTATAAGCGTTGAATATTTATATTTGATGCTTATACAGTGTAGAATGCACTTTGGATGATGGTTGATTATTCATCGTTGTTATTGTATACATGTGTTGTAGAAAATCCATATAATTAACATTATATGGTAATTGATTGGGCCTCATTCCAGTTTCGAAATAGAAATATTTGAAAATAGAAATATTTGAAAAAAGAAATATTTGAAAAGGAAATATTTGAAATAGTAATATTTGAAATAGATTATTTGAAAATAGGAATATATGAAGCCGTGTTGATTAGATTGACGCCATTTTGACGTGAACGATATTTATATCGATTTTATTCATTCTATAATGAATATCGAAAGTGATTTCAAAATCTGATATTTCGAAAAGAATTGAAATAGAATTGAAATCGTTTAGAAATGAATTCGAATAGAATTGAAATAGAATTGAAATCGTTTTGAAATGAATTCGAATTTAAATTGAATAGAAATGAATTCGAATAGAATTGAAATATAATTGAAATCGTTTTGAAATGAATTCGAATTTAAATTGAATAGAAATGAATTCGAATAGAATTGAAATAGAACGAAAATCGTTTTGAAATGAATTCGAATAGAATTGAAATAGAATTGAAATCGTTTTGAAATGAATTCGAATAGAATTGAAATCGTTTTGAAATGAATTCGAATAATATTGAAATAGAATTGAAATTCGAATTATATTGAAATAGAATTGAAATGGTTTGAAATGAATTCTAATAGAATTGAAATACGAATTAAATTGAATAGAAATGAATTCGAATTGAAATTGAATAGAAATGAATTCGAATTGAAATTGAATATAAATGACTTCGAATTGAAATTGAATTGAATTGAAAACGAACTGAAATTGAATTAGAAATCAATTTGAATTGAAATCAATTTGAAATGAATTTAAAACGAGTTTATATTGGAATATTCAATTTTGATTTGAAATTGAATATGAAGTTGAAACCGTGTTGAAAATGAATTTTAAAACGATTTATAAAGCACGTTTTGAATTGAAATCGACGAGGTATATATTATATATATTATATATATAATATAATGGCCTGAATAGAACGCGCCGCGCCGCGGTAGTTCGTGAATTTCGACCATTGACTTCGAACGGATATTACGGGAGATCTGACCGTCGGATTCTCCTGAAACCGGAACCGTTGGGTTCGTATCGAAAAGAGCTTTCTAACGAATATTGGAAATTAGAAATCTAACAGTGTGATTTGGAATTATGTCCAAATCAAATTTGAAAAAGGTCGCTGTAAGTGCAGTTCGATGGCCGTTGATGGAAATCGACTGTACGGACCTTGATAAAATTATTAAAAATAGTAATAATTTGTGTAAAATCATAAGAAATGATTTGGGAAAAATTGGGATTAAAAAATCCCTATTTGAAAAGATAAAAATAGATTTTTATCGAAATGAACTACTTTTGAACTAGAATTATAATTCTATTTATTTTTAAGTAAATAAATTGGATTTGAAATGGTTTTGAAAATAACCAGAATTTCCAATAAATATATTGGAATGGATTTGAATTTAAATTGTCTTCGGAATATTTCGATGTTGGGTTTCGTGATGATACGGATATTGTTATGGGAATTTGAAATATATATATATATATATATCACTATTTCCAATACGATATTTGTTGGTCGTAGAATCTGATATTGAATATAAGCCGATATATTTTCTATTTAGAACCTTGTATTTAATATCAAATGTGATTTGGGTTTGTCGTGAATGGTGTCTTGATTAACACTGTTCTTGAACCCAGTTGAGAAAATATTAAATCTTTTTAGTTAGATTTAATGAAGAGTACCAATTAAATAATATTTAATTGGAATTAAATTGATATTGATTTTTGGGTTTATCGTGAACAGTGTTTTAAATAACACTTGTTCTTTAACCCGATAGTTAATGTGATGTGATTTTGGGTTTATCGTGAACCGTGTTTTAAATGACACTGATTCTTTAACCCAGTCACAGATTAAAACTAAGTGGAGTTTTAATGAATCTTTGATTAGATTGAAAAGATCGAGAATGGAGTATCACCAGTTTTGCTCCAGGCGATAGTTAAATCTTTAATTAGATTTGAACGCGAAATGATAATTGAATTTACCGATAACACCGTGGTGTTATATATGAAGTATAACCAGTTTTACTTCATGGGATAAATAGGTTGGGATTGGGAAATTAAAACAAATGATTACTTCGGTAAGGTTCGTTAATCCCGACAAGTTGAATCGAAATTCAAAAGGAGATTAGAGAATAAATTCAAGGAATTTATCTTGGATAAAATTAGTGGGAACCTTTCCCTATGAATGTGAAATTTAGAAACTAACTGTCGGTTAGCCAAGCAGAATGGTTTTCTGGATATTGATCTGATGTTGGTTTCGGCCTTCGGGGTTAATATTTGGGGAATTGTTCTCTTGATTAATTTACGGTTAGTGACTGATGAATTGGAATGAGGCGTATGTTGTGTTTGTGTAACACTTATTTAAAATATACGCGAGTTATTCGGAAAGACCGGGTTTATCCCATTCTGAATAACCGATAGGACGATAAGTCGAAGATGAAGATGGTGGTCGAAGACCGGAGGTCTTCACGTCGTTTGGATAATTACTAATGATCTTGATTGGGCTGTACACCCAAGAAGATGGAAACAGTTGGTGATCGTCCAGACGTACTTGGAGATCGATGGATATGCGGGGTACTAGGTGCCACCGGTTTCGTTCAGACCCAGAGCGAACTTGTAAATGGAATGTGTGTCTGACATTGGATTTTAGTCCGTGTGATTGATTTCTATTAAATATATATCTGTTTGGCGGCGGAGAATTTATTCTCTTGCTTAACGCCCTTCTCTGAGACGTACGAGCTCAGGGGTTATATACTGATGGATATCAAACGCATAGAGTGAATTGCCTGTGTGGCATGCCTAAGTGGCAAATGAACAAGGCTCCTATTGAAAAGCAAAGTCTTGTGGTTGATGATCGAAGCACGACCTTTGTGGCGTAGCTTTGTGTAACGTGTACTTCGCAAGTTTCACACCCGGTATGAACCAAAAACGGGAGAGGACGTCAGGGAGGGCATGCATTTCTTTCTAGCTAGAAGTGGCGTCAGTGGTTTTACACGCCCTAACGAGTTTGACTTATGTGGTTGTTGCTGTTGCGAGGCGCCTCGGTTTGATCGGACGATCCGGGTCCGATGGAGTCATTTAGTTGGCCCACCTACGCCCCATAGGGCGGGGAAACGCATGTTCAGGCATTTTAATCCACATCGGTGGGCCGGCCCTAACGATCCAAGGGTCCACCTGAGTCTGGGTCCTGAGGGGTGGCCTAGAGCATCTCGAATCGGTTGAGGACTATCTTTTGCCTCGGTTCACATACGGAAATCCAATTTCCAAATTCGTGACATTTGCGGTTTTATTTGTAGAGCCTAGTATGGCGACATAGTGGGATGGGGCACTTATGCTGCCTATGATTGATACTTATGATTTGAAGTTGTTTTATACACTATGCACTTATAATAGTATCAAATGATTTGTTTTAAACGTATCAAGCATTCTTGGCTATTATAAGGTAAAAACCCTATCCTCCGGCTTGCATTACATTGTGTGATGGGACATGAGTCTTATAATAGCTTCATTTTTCTTTATTTAGCATCGCGCTGTTTGTTTTATGCACTGGTATTCTTAGGAGGAAACCCGTTCCGTGTTATACGGCGTGGTCCCTTGATTTACCTAACTTTAAAAATAAAGATTGATAACTGTTTTAGTTCTCACACCAGTCCCATGACTGACCTGGAGTTTATTGTTTTGACCTAAACTCTGGGTGCCCCTATTTTGACACGGGTAGCTAGTAGTTTTGGTTTTGTAGATTTATATTTACAGGATCCTGGTTTACAGCTGGAATGATATCCGGAAAGCTTTGTATCCGTATATCTCTTATAGTTGTGTATTGTATTATTTTCCGCTGCGATGTATTTAAATATAATTTAAATCTCTGATATTTCTATGTAATATTCATTTATAATCTGTATATTCTTGTATTCTGATGAATTGTTGTAATATACAATGAAATGTTCTTCCGTCTACGTTATATTTTGTCGTGTTCTCGAAACGATCTGGCGTTTCGACCGGTCTAGATCGGTTTAGCGACTGGTTCGGATCGAGCGAAATTGCTTTTCGTCACATTCCCATAGAAGTTAGAAGTTTTATGGGGTTGGCTAGTTATTATCGAAAGTTCGTTAAGGATTTTTCGAAGATATCCGGTCCGTTAACGAAGCTCACGAAGAAACATGAGAAATTCAAGTGGACTTCCGACTGTAAAGAAGCTTTCCAGGAATTGAAATCGAAACTAACCACTGCTCCATTGTTAACCATTATTGATGGCAATCAGGATTTAACAGTTTGGACAGATGCTTCTATTAGAGGTCTTGGTGCAGTGTTAATGCAAAGAGGCCAAGTAGTCGCTTATGCAAGCCGCCAACTGAAACCGCATGAGAAGAATTATGTGACTCATGATCTTGAGTTGCTAGCCATCGTTTTTGCATTGAAAATCTGGAGGCATTATTTATTGGGCGAGAAATTTATACTGTACACAGATCATCAATCATTGAAGTATTTATACACCCAGAAAGATCTGAATTTGAGACAGCAGCGTTGCTAGAATTTCTTGCAGCGTATGATCTTGATATCCTGTATACGCCGGGGAAGGCTAACGTAGTAGCGGATGCGCTTAGTAGGAAAACCACAATCGTTGCCAATCTTATAATTACGCCAGGATTGATTGATAAAATATCTGTTCTTCAGAAAAGTGACAATTTTGTGAAAGAGATGATAAGAGGGATTCAAAGGGGCGAAGGCTCCAGTTTCCAGGTGGATAGTGAGGGAGTTCTGAGGTCAAATAAAAGAATATGTGTTCCCGACATTCCTGAGCTCAAAAGAGAAGTGCTGGATGAATGACATAAATCCAAATTTTGCATCCATCCTGGGGTGAGTAAAATGTACAACGATATCAAACGCACTTTTTGGTGGAAGGCAATGAAAAGGGATATTTCTTTGTATGTTAGTAGATGCCCTACTTGTCAATTGGTCAAGAGCGACCAACAGAAGCTAGCTGGATTATTGCAACCGTTGGAAGTCCCAGGTTGGACATGGGAACAGATTTCAATGGATTTCATAGATGGTTTGCCACGAACCAGGAAAGGTAATGACAGCATTTGGGTAATCGTAGATCGCTTCACGAAGATTGCCCATTTTATACCTGTCAGATCCAATAGAACTGCTCAAAGTCTAGCACAGATATATTTCAAAGAAATCGTTAAGTTGCTTGGAATTCCCATCAGCATAGTTAGTGATAGAGACCCAATATTTGCTAGCAAATTCTGGGAGGCTTTCCAGACAGAATTGGGAACGAAACTGAATTTGAGCACCGCTTATCACCCTCAAACAGATGGCCAAACTGAGCGGGTGAATAGAATTCTGGAAGATTTATTGCGGGCTTGTATAATTGATTTTTGTGGGTCATGGGAAGATCACTTGCATTTGGCAGAATTCTCATATAACAATAGCTATCAAGCAAGTTTGGGAATGTCGCCATTTGAAGCATTATATGGCAGACCGTGCAGATCTCAAGCATGTTGGGTAGAACCTGGCAGCAGACTTGTGTTAGGACCCTATATGATTAGGGAAGCATCTGATAAAGTCGACTTCATCAAAAAGCGTTTGAGAACCACCCAAAGCTGACAGAAAAGTTATGCAGATTCTAGAAGAAGAGATTTGACATTTGCTGTTGGTGATCATGTTTATTTGAAAGTTTCTCCGATGAGAGGAGTAATCAGATCTGGCAAAACTGGGAAGTTGGCACCGAGATTTATTAGTCCTTTTCCTATACTCGAACGAATTGGAACTCTTGCTTATAGGGTTCAATTACAAGATTGGTTGCCTGGAGTGCATGATGTATTTCACATATCTCAACTTAGAAGACATGTGCATGATCCGGATCTTGTTGTAGAAGAAGCAGCGCTACAGGATATAGACATAACTCCAGAATTAGCACTCAGAAGAGAGCCATTAAAGATTGTTGGCAAAGAAACTAGAGAACTAAGAAGAAAAAAGGTTCATTTAGTTAAATAGCAGTGGAGCAGTGATCCAGGAGACTGTACTTGGGAGATTGAGGAAAGCATTAAGCAAGCTTACCCCAAATGCAGAGTGGATATCTCTGACTAACTCCGGTGCAAGGTACCTTTACAATACTTTGCATTTACATTTTGTTTCCTACTTTACTGTTGTTTCCTTTTCGAGGACGAAAAGTTTTAAGTGAGGGAGATTGTAATAACCTGGAAAATACGAGCCAATTTAAAAATTTTAAATTGGACATTTCAAAGGAATTTGAACAATTGAAATAGAATATTTCAATAAAATAGTGAATTAGAAATAGTGAGTCAGCTTGAAAATTTGAATTCAAACTTTGACTGACTGTGCAGGGTGGAGAACATAACGGATTTTAGCGAAACTAAAAATACTTAAATCTATTAGTCAATACCTTTCTAACGAATCTGAAAAATCGAAGTTCATAACGGGAATCAAAAGTTATGGCCGAATAAATTTTCAGAATGGTCGCTATATAGAATATATAGCCCTGGAAAATTGATATTTTGCAAACGACCTCGGAATTCGACGAAACCACTTTTGTTGGGTCCGGGATGTCAAACTATTGCTAGGTTTCAAATTTCATAATTTTTGAAGCTAGTATGTGAGCGTGGCAAAAGAAAATGTGTTTGGTTAATTTCTGTTAAATTGGATCGACCAGAAAATGGCCATTTTTCAAACGATCTCAGAATTCGACGAAACTAGTTTTGTTGGGACCGTAGCGTCAAAACATAGCTAGATTTATTTTTCTGGAATTTTTCGAATCAGTTTGTGGTCCTGACAAATTGAAATGTACGTTCAAAGTTAAAATCAAATGTTTTATACTTTAATTTGAAAAATAACTGACTGTAACAGTCGAATTGGCCAACGAAACATATTCCATTGTGTCCGGGATGGGGGTATTTAGCTAGGGGCGACAGTCGTTGGGCTTGAAAAGGAGTTCGTTGGTGAAAACCCTAATTTTCTGAAATATATATTCCGACCAATCAGAATTTTTCTTTCATAATTAAAAAAAACCCGTAACCCTCGATTTTAACGGCGAAACCCGTTCGCCGCTTCCCTCCCCTTTTCCGACCGCCTCAGCCTCCTATCGCCGCCGCCACCACCTGTCGTCGACGCGCCTCCCTCCCCTCGTCAGATCCGACCCACCCACGACCGCCATCGACGCCTCCTCCGCCTGAATCGAGTGCCCAAAGTCCAACGCTTCCCATCGCCGCCGCCGCTCCGATCTGCCACCGAGCACCACCAAACCACCACCAACCGGACCGCCACTCGAAGCTCTTCCACGTCAGCACCCCCGATCGTCCCCACGTGCCACGAATTTCGCAAAAACCTCAAACCTAGTTTCGAACCATCGTGAAAGGTGAGTCCTTTTTGATGTCTGCACTTTGAAAAATCATATCTTTTTCGTGTGTTGACGAAATTCGATGAAACAGGAAACATCGGGACCGCAAGGAAGCTCTCTACCACATAGAAGAAGTCGCGGATTTTTCTGAGTCATCTACGATTTTTGGCACTCTGCAAACCAATGTGAGAAATCTAAATTAATTGAATTTGAATGGAAAATGTCGTGTATAAATTATATAAGCAAAATATAAATTACACACATGATGTATACCTCATGTACACGCATGGTGTAAGCTATATAAGCGAAGTATGAATTTTACATGCATAGAATAATTGATATATGTGTTGAAATGCAAGTGAAATATAGCAATAATATATATATATATATATATATATATATACACACACTCCCCTCGTCCACAAACCATGGACGATATTTATTGTTGTGAATTGGTGTGAAATATTGGATGAAAAATGCGAATGGTTGAATAATTATTTGTGGTTGATATTGATTAGTTGTGGTTGAAAAATACCCATTGGTGATTGAAATGAATTGGAAATATTTATGGAAATAAAAATAAAACATGCCGCCTGCGTGCGAATTAGATGCATGAATCCCGATTGTCAAAAACCGCGAGGTTTTAAGGTAGAGCGAGGAGTCGTACTAGGAACGGTGCCGGTTTTAACTACCCTGCCGTTATGCTGCCGAAATTTTATATAATATTCATGTGTTAGAATTATTTTCATATGTTGAAATTATCTTTATGCGTTGAAATTAAAGTCATATGTTGAAACTATATCCATGTGTGGAAATGTTCATGTGTTGAAAAGTGATGTGTGAAAATTAAATTCATTTGTGAATGAATGAAGTGTTTAAACAATAAAAATCACCCTTTTTTTATAATATATATGAAGTATGGAAAATATTCGCCTTATATATAAATAGTTTCAACAATAAAAATTCCATCTTTCTAATATGAACAACATAAATAAAATATCCATGTGTGGAAATGTTCATGTGTTGAAAAGTGATGTGTGAAAATTAAATTTATTTGTGAATGAATGAAGTGTTTAAACAATAAAAATCACCCTTTTTTTATACTATATATGAAGTATGGAAAATATTCGCCTTATATATAAATAGTTTCAACAATAAAAATTCCATCTTTCTAATATGAACAACATAAATAAAATATCCATGTGTGGAAATGCTCATGTGTTGAGAAGTGTGTGTAATGGAAAAGTTCATGTGTTGAATAAAAAGATCGAACAATAAAAATTACATTTTTATTGAAACTATGAAGTGTTGAAAACATCCATTTGTCGAATGAATATTTGAAATGATAAAAATGTCATTTTTATCATATATGCGATATGCTAGAGATATGCAGACGTTGAAATAAATATTTGTGAAGAAATATTATTTTTAACATCCATAGGAACTAAATAAAATAGTCATGTGTTGAAATCTATTTTAGTTCGCCAAAATTATCATCTTTGAAATGTGAAGTGTTAAAAATAGCCATTTGTTCCAAATAAATATGCATGAGTTGAAATATACATTAATTAGCTAATGATATGATTTTAGCCTGTGCATACAACATTGGAATGAATGGTGTTTTCAAACCAAAGTAAATCAAATATGAAGTTGAATGGAAAATGATAAGTGATAAAAATTGTATATATGTACATGCATATTTATTGAACAGGTTATAGCAAAGGGGCTAGAGAAGAGGAATAAAATTTTGGACCCGACAAATAGGTACACATTTACTGTTTTGTTTGGGTGATGATTTTATGAGCCTGTTGGCTAGCCGCTTGGCTTTTTCTTTTTCTTTTTGACATGAGACGCCCGTGTGGCTATTTGGGAATTTCCCAGCCCCTCCCGTACAAAGGAGGTTATAGCGAAATTTTCCAAAAATTAAAGGCGTTAGTGAAATAATTGAAGTGAAAATGATATAGGAATTTTTGAATGAACTATATTTATATAAATATATAAATATAAATAAAATTAAAACGAAACATGGCCGTGCAGTTCGTGTTTTGAAACCGTGATTTCAAACGACTAGTGCGGGAAATCCGACCATTGGATTTTCCCGAAACCGCAACCATTGGGTTCGCCTTGGAAATATCTTTCCAACAGCACCAACTTTGTGAAGATCCGACGGTTGGATTGTCTGGAATGTTTAATTCAAATCTGAAGAAAAACAACGCCAGAAACGATTATATATATATATATATAATTAAATAAAAATCGAATAACGACGCCGCAGTTCGTAAATTGAAATCGTAACTTCAAATGGCTAGTGTGGAAGATCCGACTGTCGGATTTTCCCAAAACTAAAACCGTTGGATTCGTTTTGAAATGACCTTCCTAATGATATAAAATTTGTGAAGATCCAAAGGTTAGATTTTCAGATATGTGTAAAACAAAATTAGTGAAAAACAGCGCCAGTGCATCGACATGACCTGAAACGTCGTTTAATTAAATATGGCCGTTTTAAATTAAATAAAAATGGCGATATATCGTTATAAAATACTATAGACGATATAGAGTGGAAATAAACCAATTTCATTGTGTTTGCTTGATATGTGATGGTTGAATGTGTTTAACATGAGAATTATAACTAATGAACTAAAAATGTGAATGTTGAATAGTCCAACCATGTGAATAATTGATTTGAAAATCTAAATATACGTGGGTTATTTGAAAAGGCCGAGTTATCTCATTTCAAATAATCGATCGACGTTGAGAAGTCGAAGAGTGGAAGACAGTTGAAGACCGACGATCTTCACATTGGATGGATGGGCGCTACTGACGCTCGTGATTGGATTAGCTACCATGAAGGAACTGAAGTAGTAGCCGTCCAAACATACTATTGATTGTACGGATATGCGAGGAATTGGTGCCTCCGGCTTCGTTCAGACCCAGAACGGACTTGTAAATGGACTGTGTGTCTGACATTGGATTTTTTTCTGTGCTGATTGATCACTGTTAAATATATATCTGTTTGGCGGCGGAGAATTTATTCTCTCACTTAACGCCCTTCTCTGAGACGTACAAGCTCAGAGGTTATGTATTGATAGAAATCAGTCGCATGGAGTGGATTGCCTGTGTGGCACGCCTGAGTGGCATATGATCAAGGCTTCTGTTGCAAATCAAAGTCTTGTGGTTGATGATCAAAGCATGGTCTGTTTGACGTAGCTTTGTGTATAACGTGAATTCGCGAGTCTCACACCCCGGTATGAGTCAAAAACGGGAGAAGGACCCAAGGAGTGCACGACGTTTCTTTCTAGCTATGGTGGTGTCAGTGACCTCCCAGCCCTGACATTTATATCTACTTTTCACCTGTGTGGTTGTTGGAATACGAGGCGCCTCGATTATAGGTCTGTAAGGACCGGGAAACGTGTGTTCAGGAATTGCCGATCCTCAAAAGTAAGAGAGGACCGGCCTTGGAGGATCCAGGGATTGCTGTGTGCGGTCCCGAGGCATTTGCTAGAGCGTCTCAAATCGGAGAGTGCCCCTTGCCTCGACTCATGAAGGAATCCAATTTCCAATACGAAATATGCGGACGTGATTGTATTACTAGTACGGCGACATAGTGGTATGGGTCATTTATGCCGCCTAGGATTGATGTTTATGATTGAAGTTGCTTTTGAAACATATATACACTAGTAATAATATCAAACACTTGTATTTAATTCGTATGAAGCATTTTTGGCCATTATAAGGTAAAACTCTATCCTCCGGCTTGCGTTGCATTGTGTGATGGGACCTGAGTCTTATAATGGCTTCATTTTGTAAAAAGCATTGCGATGATTTAATCATTTACTTTATTTCATGCACTAGCACTCATTGGAGTAAACCCGTTCCGCGAAAGTGGCGTGGTCCTTTGATTTTCCTTATTATTGTTGTTAATGAGTTATGTAGATTTCTCATACAGTCCCATGACTGACTCGTAGTTTGTTTCACCTTGCAAACTCGGGTGCCCTCATTTTCACACGGGCAGCCTAGTTACAGGTTTCTGACGCACCTTTTGGCTCATGGCGAGGCTTGACTACACCGTGCTGACTTGGATTTTCTCCGCCATTATTGTATCTATATTATGATTCCGCCATTGGCGATGTAGACTGAGATTTATTTTGCGTACTCTGTATGTATGATTCTGCCTCAGGCGATGGTGACTGATTATGTATCAGTATGCACTAAGTTGTATCCTGTACTGTGCTTCTCTGATGTAATGATTTCTATATGATTCCGCTGTCATATTTGTGTAAATTATTCTATTTTCTGTTTATGCTATAATCTGTGATCTGCTAATGATGATTAATTTGTTATATTCCAATGATTATCCTTAACACCGTGCAACGGGGTTTTGGGATCGTCACACCACAAAGGCAATTCACGCTATGTAACTGATGTCTATCAATCACACAGAATGAAATCCGATGTCAGATCACATCCTTTTACAAGTTCGATCGTGTAAGAACCCATAACTTCCCCGTGAAGGAAAGAGCGGATACTTTGAGAACAACACACAAAAGAACGCAGACGGAAGAACATTTCATTGTTATTACAACAATTCCATCAGAATAAAAGAATATACAGAGTATGAATAAATATACATTCGATAAATATCAGAGATTACAATAAATTACAAAGCAGCGGAAAAATAATACAACACACAACTGAAAGTAATACACGGATACAGAGCTTTCCGAGTATCGTTCCAGCTGTTAACCAGGATCCTGTGAATATAAATCTGCAAAACCAAAACTACTAGCTGCCCGTATGGAAAATAGGGGCACCCAGAGTTTAGGTTAAAACAATAAACTCCAGGTCAGTCATGTGACTGGTGTGAGAACTAAAACAGTTATTAATCTTTATTTTAATGTTCGGTAAATCAAGGGACCACGCCGTATAACACGGAACGGTTTACTCCCAAGAATACCAGTGCATAAAACAAACAGCGTAATGCTAAATAAAGAAAAATGAAGCTATTATAAGACCCAGGTCCCATCACACAATGCAACGCAAGCCGGAGGATAGGGTTTTTACCTTATAATAGCCAAAGCATGCTTGATACGTTTAAAACACATTATTTGATACTATTATAGGTGTATAGTGTAAATAGTGTTAAAACAATTTCAGTCATAAATATCAATCATAGGCGGCATGAATGACCCATACCACTATGTCGCCATACTAGGTTCTACAAATAAAACTGAAATATCATGTATTGGAAATTGGATTCCATCATGAGTCGAGGTAAGGGGCAAGCTCCTCTCCGATTCGAGGCACTCTAGCAAATGTCTCAGGACCCCACTATGATCCTTGGATCTTCAGGGCCGGTCCTCACCTAACTTTGGAGGATTAGTCATTCCTGAGCACACGTTTCCCGATCCTAACAGACCTATATCCGAGGCGCCTCGCATTCCAACAACCACGCAAGTGAAAAGTATATAAATGTCAGGGCTGGTAGGTCACTAACACCACCATAGCTAGAAAGAAACATCGTGCTCTCCCTGTAGTCACTATCCCGTTTTTGACTCATATCGAGGTGTAAGGCTTGCGAATCCACGTTATACACAAAGCTACGTCACACAGACCATGCTTTGATCATCAACCACAATACTTTGCTTTTCAACAGAAGCCTTGATCATCTGCCACTTAGGCGTGCCACACAGGAAATTCACTCCACGCGACTGATGTCCATCGATATACAACCTCTGAGCTCGTACGTCTTAGAGAAGGGCGTTAAGCAAGTGAATAAATTCTCCGCCGCCAAACAGATGTATATTTAATAGAGATCAATCAACACAGAATAAAATCCAATGTCAGACACACAATCCATTTACAAGTTCGTTCTGGGCCTGAACGAAACCGGAGGCACTTTCCTCGCATATCCATCGAACTCCAAGTACGTCTGGACGATCAACAATTGTTTCTCTCCTCTTGGGTGTATGGCCCAATCGATATCATCAGCAATCACCCAAACGATGTGAAGACTTCCGGTCTTCAACCACCGTCTTCATCTTCGACTCAACGTCGAATCAGTTATTCAGAATGGGACAAACCCTGTCTTTCCGAATAACCCGCGTATATAATAAACACGTGGGACACAAACACAACATACACCTCATTCCAATTCAGAATATTCTTTTATTCACAAAATCACATTCTTAGGGTGAAACGACCCGAACTTCCTTGTGAAGGAAAGCACGGATTGAATTGAGAACAAGGCACATCGGAACTCAAACAGAAGAACATTTCATTGTTATTACAACAATTCCATCAAAATACAATAATATACAGAGTATAATTGAAAAAATTACATTCGATAAATATCAGAGATTACAATAAGTTACATAGCAGCGGAAAAACAATATAAAACACAACTGAAAGTAATACACAAATACAGAGCTTTCCGAGCATCGTTCCAGCTGTAAATCACGATCCCGTGAATATAAATCTGCAAAACCAAAACTACTAGCTGCCCGTGTGGAAAATAGGGGCACCCAGAGTTTAGGTTAAACAATAAACTCCAGGTCAGTCATGTGACTGGTGTGAGAACTAAAACAGTTATTTAAAACTTTACTTTAAAAGAGAGTAATTCAAGGGACCACGCCGTATAACAAGGAACGGGTTTCCTCCCAAGAACACCAGTGCATATAAATAAATAGTGCAATGCTTTTTCTAAAAATGAAGCTATTATAAGACCGAGGTCCCATCACACAATGCAACGCAAGCCAGAGGGTAGGGTTTTCCCTTATAATAGCCAAACATGCTTGGTACGTTTTTAAAAACAAATCATTTGATACTATAATAAGTGTATAATGTCAAAACAATTTCAATCATAAATATCAATCCTAGGCGGCATGGGTACCATCTATCATGTCGCCATACTAGGCTCTACAAATAAAACCGAAATATCTCGTATTGGAAATTGGATTTCCGTCATGAGTTGAGGCAAGGTGCAAGCTCCTCTCCGATTTGAGACACTCTAGCAAATGCCTCGGGACTACACACTCTGGGTAACCCCTGGATCTTCAGGACCGGTCCTCCGTTACGTTTGAGGATTAGTTATTCCTGAACACATGTTTCCCGGTCCTAACAGACCTAAAATCGAGGCGCCTCGCATCCAATAACCACATAGGTGAAAATAATATAAATGTCAGGGCTGGTAAGTCACTGACAACACCAAAGCTAGAAAGAAACGTCGTGCTCTCCCTGCAGTCCTTATCCCATTTTTGACTCATACCGAGGTGTGAGGCTCGCGAATTCACGTTATACACAAAGCTACGCCACATAGGCTGTGCTTTGATCATCAACCACAAGACTCTGCTTTTCAACAAAAGCCTTGATCATTGCATCTCAGCGTGCCACACAGGCAATTCATGTTATGCGACTGATATCTATCGATATATAACCTCTGAGCTCGTACGTCTCAGAGAAGTGCATTAAGCAAGAGAATAAATTCTCTGCCGCCAAACAGATATATATTTAACAGAAATCACTCAACACAGAATAAAATCCAATGTCAGACACACAATCCATTTATAAATTCGTTCTGGGTCTGAACGAAACTGGATGCACTTTCCTCGCATATCCATCGATCTCCAAGTACGTCTGGACGACCACCAACTATTTCCCTCCTCTTGGGTGTACTGCCCAATCAAGATCATCAGTAATTATCCAAACGATGTGAAGACTTCCGGTCTTCGACCACCGTCATCATCTTCGACTTATCGTCGAATCGGTTATTCAGAATGGGTATAAACCTGGCCTTTCCGAACAACCCGCGTATATAATAAACGAATGTTACACAATTACAACATACGCCTCATTCCAATTCAGCAGTCACTAACCGTAAATTAGCAAGAGAACAATTCCCCAAATATTAACCCCGAAGGCCGAAACCAACAGCAGATCAATACACAGGAAACCATCCTTCTTGGCTAACCTACAGTTAGTTTCTAAATTTCACGTTCTTAGGGAAAGGTTCCCATTAATTTTATCAAAGATAAATTATTTAAAATTTATTCTTTAATCTTCTTTTGGATATCATTTCAAACCGAATTATGGTTTTCCAAACTAGTCGGGATTAGCGAACAACACCGAAGTAATTATTTTATTTTATTTCCCCATCCCAACCTATTCATCCCATGAAGCAAAACTGGTAATACTCCGTATCTAACACCATGGTGTTAACGGTAAAATTAATTACCATTTCACGTTCAAATCCAATTAAAGATTTAACTATCGCTTTGGAGCAAAACTGGTGATACTCCATTCTCGCTCCCTTTCCAAATTTGATAATTTAAATTATCAATTCACATTTCAATCTAATTACAGATTCATTAAAACTCCTTTTACTGGGTTAAAGAACTAATGTCATTTAAAACACAGTTCACGATAAACCCAAATCACATTCTATTTATTATCGGGTTAAAAAACAAGTGTTATTTAAAACACCATTCACGATAAACCCACAAATAAATTCTAATTCAATTCCAATGAAACATATTAGAAATTCCGATTATTTGAAAACCCCTTTTTAAATCCAATTTATTTATTTAAAAATCATTGGGTTTTAAATTTAGTTCAAAACTAGTTCATTTTGATAAAAATCCATTTTTATCTTTACAAATGTGGGATTTTTCATCCCAGTTCTTCACAAATCATTTCTTTTGATTTTACACAAATTATTAATATTTTTAATAATTTTATCAAGGCCTGTACAGTCGATTTCCATCAACGGCCATCGAACAGCACTTACAACGACCTTTTCTGAAATTGATTGGACATATCTCCAAATCCAACCGTTAGATTTCAAATTTCTAATATTCGTTAGAAAGCTCTTTTCGATACGAACCCAACAGTTCTAGTTTTAGGAGAATCCGACGGTCGGTTCTCCTGTAATGTCTGTTCGAAATCAATGGTCGAAATTCACGAACTGCCGCAGCGCGTTCTATTAAGGTCATTATATAATATATATATATATATATATATATATATATATATCATCGATTTCTTTTAAAAACGAATTTTATAAATCATTTCAAATTTGTTTCAAAAACAATTTCAACCTTCATTTCAAATTAAAATCAAAATTGAATTTTCCCTTATAAATTCTTTTTACATTCATTTCTATTTGATTTCAATTCAAATCGATTTCTATTCAATTCAATTCAAATTTGTTTTCTATTCAATTCAATTCAAATTCGATTTCAAATTCGTTTTCTATTCAATTCAATTCAAATTCGATTTATATTCAATTCAATTCAAATTCGATTTCTATTCAATTCAATTCAAATTCGATTTTCTAAATATTCGATTTTTAAATCTCTTTTCAATATTCATTATAAAACGAATATAATCGATATAAATATCGTTCGCGTCAAAATAGCGCATCTCTAATCAACACGGCTTTATATTTTTCAATAGCTTCGTTATTCTATCCCACAAATGAATATTTATTCTATTCAACAAATGAATCTATATTTCTTTCAATATATGACTAATCTCAACAAATGAGTACTGTCAACACGCGACTATTTTTGTTATTTAATATATTTTATAAAAATTATGGTATCTATCGTTTGATTTCAAATCAGACTCCAACCGTAAATTAGTAAGAGAACGATTCCCTAAATATTAACCCCGAAGGTCGAAACCAACATCAGGAGACCACTCATCTTATCTATTTTCCAGTTAGTTTCTAATTTTATATATGATAAAGATGTAAATTTTATTGTTAAAATATTTCGTTCAACACATGACTGATCTCAACGGATGAGTACAGTCAACACATGAACCTTTATTTTATAATATTCTTTATTTTTCAAATTGGAATGAGGCCCAATCAATCACCATATAGCGTTAACTATATGGATTACATACAACACATGTATATAAATAGCAACGATAAATAATCAACAATCATCCAAAGTGCACTACTATGTATAAGTATCAAATATAGATATCTAACGATTATAACAGTCTGTCAATCAATCGATCGACATACAACTAATTACTGGGATTAGTGTATGCCTTATTTTATCCCAATACCCATGTGGGGTTTCAAATCAACAAACACAGATTTTTATTTGTGCAGTTGGGCGATGTGTAAAATTTATCGTCCCAATCAATATCAGTCAAATCAGTGTATATAAACAAATCGTCCGATTTGTTTATAAATATTTATTTTATATACACGTTAAAAATTATATTTTTAACTATAAAATATTTTCCGCTATAAAATATTTTATTTCATTCTACATCACACAATCAAATTTCACAACATAGCAACCAAACAAACAAGTCATCCATGGTCTGTGGACGACGGGTGTCGGGTGCTACTAAACACCGTCTGCATCCTAGTATATATATTTTTAACTAGAAAAGTAAATTTAAAGTGAGAAGTTCTCACCGACTAGCTAAACCAAACTCCACGAATCTTCATATGTAGGAAGTCCTCACCTTTACGTCCTTTGTCACTTTCGCTGCCCGTATTCACTACATATATAAAAGTCGCATTTTTATATTGTTGCCATGTATATAAATATCATGTTTTTATAATCACTCCATATGGATAAAAATTGTATTTTTACATCGCTACTATATAGATAAAAATTCTATTTTTACATCGATGTTCATATAATAAAGATTATATTTTTTACTTCTTCTACATAATAAAAATCGAATTTTTATCTCGCTACCACGTATATAATCTCTACTATATAAAAATCACATTTTTCTAGCGATGAATATAATTTAAAAATCACATTTTTCTAGCGATGAAAATCATATCTTTATACTATAAAAAGCCTTATCTTTACCTAACATAAAAACCTAGTTTTCATTAACATAAAAATATAATTTTCATTAACAATTTTTCAACCCTTCGTATAAGTAAAACTGATTTTATAACTCAAAACTGAATTTATGAATTAAAAACTGATTTTATATACTGAAAATCACCTGAGGTGAGCTTGGGGGGGGGGGTAACCAGAGGTAGGTTCGACGGCGGCGAGGTACTAGGTGGCGCGGAGGGCTTCAGATGGCGGCAGAGGGGTTCAGGGTGAAGCGATGTAGGCAGTGGGGGTTTGGACGGAGGAAAGAGGTTGGGCTTCGAATCGAGTTCGGGGAAGAAGGAGGGCCGGAGGAACATCAGATTGGGGGAGGGGAGGCGCGGTGAGGGGAGGCGGAGGTGTTGGCCGTGACGGCGGCGGCGATGGGAGGAGGCCTGATCGAGATCGTGGTTTACCCTTTTTTCTGTTTGTTGAATAATGAAAGAGGAGAGTGAGGAGGGGCTTAGTATAAGGGAAAATATATAATTTAATTTATTTATTTCTAAAAAGCAACTATAAAATTCGAACTCGAAATTTAGCCCATCGACTGTCGTCCATTGCTAATTACCCCCATTCCGAACACAATGGGAAATGTATCGTAGGCTGATTCGATCATTTTGATCAGCTTTCGTCAAAATCAAAATATAACTCTATATATTGAATTTGAACGCACATTTCAATTTACTCGGGCCACAAACTAACTCTAAAAATTCCTGTAAAATATTTTCTAGCTTCGTATTGACGATACGGTCCTAACAAGACTAGTTTTGTCAAATTCTGAGACCGGTGGAAAACTGGCCATTTTCCAGTCGATTAAAATCAACTGAAACTGATCAAATGCGTTTTTCTTTGCCACGCTCACATATTGATTCGAAAAATTACGAAATTTGAAACCTTGCAATAACTTGACATTACGGATCCAACAAAAGTGGTTTCATCAAAATCCGAGGTCATTTAAAAAATGGCTATTTTTAAGGGCCAGAATTCCATAACGACTATTCTGAATTTTCAACTGGACATAACTTTTGATTCCCTCTATGAAATTTCGATTTCTCAGATTCATTGGAAAGATATTCTCAATTAGATTCAAATATTTTTGGTTTCACTAAAATCCGGTTTATTTTGCACCCGGTATGTTCATTTGAAATTTGAAATCGAATTATCGAACTACCGCGCCATTTTCAATTCCTTTTATAATTTAAAATAAATATTTATATTCTAATGATGATCTATACGTTCGAATTCTATTCAAAATAAATTCCTCGTCGTTATTATTTAAAATAATTCATTTTAAATATTCAAAATTCGCTAAAATTGCCAAAATAAAAATTTTAAACTGGCTCGCATTTCCGGGTTGTTACATTCTCCCCCACTTAAAATTTTCGTCCCCGAAAAGGAATGAAGCCGAAAGTTGTTTTAGAAATCAACTCAACTTCCAATATTTTGATTACGGCTTAAGTTCTTCAACTTTTCAGTTTCTAAGAACTTTTTAAATTTTTCAAAAATTTGGCTAACACCCTAAATTTTCGAAAAATTTCACCATAACCTCCCTGCACCGGGGACTTCGGGATATTTCATATAGCCTCCCATGGCCTTCTTCAATCAAAAATAAAAAGAAAAAGCCAATCGGCTCATAAAATCATCATCACCCAAACAAAACAGTAAATTATGATAAACATGTACCTATTTGTCGGGCAAACAATTTTATTTCTCTGCTCTAGCCTCCTTGCTATGACCTGTTCACACATATATATGTACATGCATGCAATTGCAAATAATTTTCGATACAATTCAACATTTGATACAATTAGGCATAACAGTTCAAAATTATCAAACAAATAAACAAACAACACAACCAGCAATCAATTAGTGGATTAACGTTTCAAATTCATAATTTTGATACATATATACAGAAAATCATGTTTTGATGCCAAATCACAACAAATAATCCTATCTAATTTTGGTTCTCACACCAGTCTAATGGAAATATATAGATATCACACCTTCGAAACAAGAACACAAATTCTGATGATGATATATCAATCACCAGAATCATCTCCGAGAGTCTAGAATGTGATTCTATATCTACCCTGTATATTAAAACTTCGAATATACGTTCATGACGCGTATATGCAAAACCTTTATATACTAGATTGTCCAAATCAATATAAATAAATTATTCAAATACGTATAAAATGGTTTAAATTTTAAAACAAAATTTGTTTTCATTTGAAAAATATACTCTTCACACTCGTTCTAGGATACTATTGATCCCATCTCTAACGAGTCATTCTAATTGGATATTACTAATCCAATATCTGATGAATTCTTTCGTTTGGTTCTAATGTGTCTCATTCTCGAGCTCTGTAAACCAAATCTCTGATACCAAATGAAATGACCCGAACTTCCCCGTGAAGGAAAGCACGGATTGAATTGAGAACAAGGCACATCGGAACTCAAACAGAAGAACATTTCATTGTTATTACAACAATTCCATCAAAATACAAGAATATACAGAGTATAATTGAATAAATTACATTCGATAAATATCAGAGATTACAATAAGTTACATAGCAGCGGAAAAACAATATAAAACACAACTGAAAGTAATACACAAATACAGAGCTTTCCGAGCATCGTTCCAGCTGTAAATCACGATCCCGTGAATATAAATCTGCAAAACCAAAACTACTAGCTGCCCGTGTGGAAAATAGGGGCACCCAGAGTTTAGGTTAAACAATAAACTCCAGGCTAGTCTGTGACTGGTGTGAGAACTAAAACAGTTATTTAAAACTTTACTTTAAAAGAGAGTAATTCAAGGGACCACGCCGTATAACAAGGAACGGGTTTCCTCCCAAGAACACCAGTGCATATAAATAAACAGTGCAATGCTTTTTCTAAAAATGAAGCTATTATAAGACCGAGGTCCCATCACACAATGCAACGCAAGCCAGAGGGTAGGGTTTTCCCTTATAATAGCCAAACATGCTTGGTACGTTTTTAAAAACAAATCATTTGATACTATAATAAGTGTATAATGTCAAAACAATTTCAATCATAAATATCAATCCTAGGCGGCATGGGTACCATCTATCATGTCGCCATACTAGGCTCTACAAATAAAACCGAAATATCTCGTATTGGAAATTGGATTTCCGTCATGAGTTGAGGCAAGGTGCAAGCTCCTCTCCGATTTGAGACACTCTAGCAAATGCCTCGGGACTACACACTCTGGGTAACCCCTGGATCTTCAGGACCGGTCCTCCGTTATGTTTGAGGATTAGTTATTCCTGAACACATGTTTCCCGGTCCTAACAGACCTAAAATCGAGGCGCCTCGCATCCAATAACCACATAGGTGAAAATAATATAAATGTCAGGGCTGGTAAGTCACTGACAACAACAAAGCTAGAAAGAAACGTCGTGCTCTCCCTGCAGTCCTTATCCCGTTTTTGACTCATACCGAGGTGTGAGGCTCGCGAATTCAAGTTATACACAAAGCCACGCCACATAGGTCGTGCTTTGATCATCAACCACAAGACTCTGCTTTTCAACAAAAGCCTTGATCATTGCATCTCAGCGTGCCACACAGGCAATTCATGTTATGCGATTGATATCTATCGATACATAACCTCTGAGCTCGTACGTCTCAGAGAAGGGCGTTAAGCAAGAGAATAAATTCTCTGCCGCCAAAAAGATATATATTTAACAGAAATCGCTCAACACAGAATAAAATCCAATGTCAGACACACAATCCATTTATAAATTCATTTTGGGTCTGAACGAAACAGGAGGCACTTTTCTCTAATATCCATCGATCTCCAAGTACGTCTGGACGATCACCTACTATTTCCCTCCTCTTGGGTGTACTGCCCAATCAGGATCATCAGTAATTATCCAAACGATGTGAAGACTTCCGGTCTTTGACCACCGTCATCATCTTCGACTTATCGTCGAATCGGTTATTCAGAATGGGTATAAACCTGGCCTTTCCGAACAACCCGCGTATATAATAAACGAATGTTACACAATCACAACATACGCCTCATTCCAATTCAACAGTCACTAACCGCAAATTAACAAGAGAACAATTCCCCAAATATTAACCCCGAAGGCCGAAACCACCATCAGATCAATACACAGGAAACCATCCTTCTTGGCTAACCTACAGTTAGTTTCTAAATTTCACGTTCTTAGGGAAAGGTTCCCATTAATTTTATCAAAGATAAATTCTTTAAAATTTATTCTTTAATCTTCCTTTGGATATCATTTCAAACCGAATTATGGTTTTCCAAACTAGTCGGGATTAGCGAACCACACCGAAGTAATTATTTTATTTTATTTCCCCATCCCACCCTATTCATCCCATGAAGCAAAACTGGTAATACTCCATATCTAACACCATGGTGTTAATGGTAAAATTAATTACCATTTCACATTCAAATCTAATTAAAGATTTAACTATCGCTTTGGAGCAAAACTGGTGATACTCCATTCTCGCTCCCTTTCCAAATTTGATAATTTAAATTATCAATTCACATTTCAATCTAATTACAGATTCATTAAAACTCCTTTTACTGGGTTAAAGAACTAATGTCATTTAAAACACAGTTCACGATAAACCCAAATCACATTCTATTTATTATCGGGTTAAAAAACAAGTGTTATTTAAAACACCGTTCACGATAAACCCACAAATCAATTCTAATTCAATTCCAATCAAACATATTAGAAATTCCGATTATTTAAAACCCCTTTTTAAATCCAATTTATTTATTTAAAAATAATTGGGTTTTAAATTTAGTTCAAAACTAGTTCATTTTGATAAAAATCCATTTTTATCTTTACAAATGTGGGATTTTTCATCCCAGTTCTTCACAAATCATTTCTTTTGACTTTAGACAAATTGTTAATATTTTTAATAATTTTATCAACGCCCGTACAGTCGATTTCCATCAACGGCCATCGAACTGCACTTACAACGACCTTTTATGAAATTGATTTGGACATATCTCTAAATCCAACCGTTAGATTTCAAATTTCTAATATTCGTTAGAAAGACCTTTTCAATACGAACCCAACAGTTCTAGTTTTAGGAGAATCCGACGGTCGGATCTCCCGTATTGTCCGTTCGAAGTCAATGGTTGAAATTCATGAACTGCCGCAGCGTGGCGCGTTCTATTCAGGCCATCATATATATAATATATATATATATATTATATATATTTCATCGATTTCTTTTTAAAACTAATTTTATAAATCGTTTCAAATTTGTTTTCAACCTTCATTTCAAATTCAAATCAAAATTGAATTTTCCCTTATAAATTCTTTTTACATTCATTTCTATTTGATTTCAATTCAAATCGATTTCTATTCAATTCAATTCAATTCAAATTCATTTTCTATTCAATTCAATTCAAATTCGATTTCTATTCAATTCAATTCAAATTTGTTTTCTGTTCAATTCAATTCCAATTCTATTTCTATTCAATTCAATTCAAATTCGATTTCTATTCAATTCAATTCAAATTCAATTTTCTAAATATTCGATTTTTAAATCTCTTTTCAATATTCATTATAAAACGAATATAATCGATATAAATATCGTTCGCGTCAAAATAGCGCATCTTTAATCAACACGGCTTTATATTTTTCAATAGCTTCGTTATTCTATTCCACAAATGAATATTTATTCTATTCAACAAATGAATCTATATTTCTTTCAGCACTTGACTAATCTCAACAAATGAGTACTGTCAACACGGGACTATTTTTGTTATTTAATATATTTTATAAAAATTATGGTATCTATCGTTTGATTTCAAATCAGACTCCAACCGTAAATTAGTAAGAGAACGATTCCCTAAATATTAACCCCGAAGGCCGAAGCCAACATCAGATCAATATCTAGGAGACCACTCATCTTATCTATTTTCCAGTTAGTTTCTAATTTTATATATGATAAAGATGTAAATTTTATTGTTAAAATATTTCGTTCAATACATGACTAATCAACGGATGAGTACTGTCAACACATGAACCTTTATTTTATAATATTCTTTATTTTTCAAATTGGAATAAGGCCCAATCAATCACCATATAGCGTTAACTATATGGATTACATACAACACATGTATATAATTAGCAACGATAAATAATCAACAATTATCCAAAGTGCACTACTCTGTATAAGCATCAAATATAGATATCTAACGCTTATAACAGCCTGTCAATCAATCGATCGTCATACAACTAATTACTGGGATTAGTGTATGCCGTATTTTATCCTAATACCCGTGTGGGGTTTCAAATCAACAAACACAGATTTTTATTTGTGCAGTTGGGCGATGTGTAAAATTTATCGTCCCAATCAATATCAGTCGAATCAGTGTATATAAACAAATCGTCCAATTTGTTTATAAATATTTATTTTATATACACGTTAAAAATTATATTTTTAACTATAAAATATTTTCCACAATAAAATATTTTATTTGATTCTACATCACACAATCAATTTTCATAACATAGCAACCAAACAAACAAGTCATCCATGGTCTATGGACGATGGGTGTCAGGTGCTACTAAACACCGTCTGCATCCTAGTATATATATTTTTAACTAGAAAAGTAAATTTAAAGTGAGAAGTTCTCACCGACTAGCTAAACCAAACTCCACGACTCTTCATATGTAGGAAGTCCTCACCTTTACGTCCTTTGTCACTTTCGTTGCCCTTATTCACTACATATATAAAAGTCGCATTTTTATATTGTTGCCATGTATATAAATATCATATTTTTATAATCACTCCATATGGATAAAAATTATATTTTTACATCGCTACTATATAGATAAAAATTCTATTTTTACATCGATGTTCATATAATAAAGATTATATTTTTTACTTCTTCTACATAATAAAAATCGAATTTTTATCTCGCTACCACATATATAACTCTACTATATAAAAATCACATTTTTCTAGCGATGAATATAATTTAAAAATCACATTTTTCTAGCGATGAAAACCATATCTTTATACTATAAAAAGCCTTATCTTTACCTAACATAAAAACCTAGTTTTCATTAACATAAAAATATAATTTTCATTAACAATTTTTCAACCCTTCGTATAAGTAAAACTGATTTTATAACTCAAAACTGACTTTATGAATTTAAAACTGATTTTATTTACTGAAAATCACCTGAGGGGAGCTTGGGGAAGGGGGTAGCTGGAGGTAGGTTCGACGGCGGCGAGGTACTAGGTGGCGCGGAGGGCTTCAGATGGCGGCAGAGGGGTTCAGGGTGAAGCGACGTAGGCAGTGGTGGGTTTGGACGGAGGAAAGAGGTTGGGGTTCGAATCGGGTTCGGGGAAGAAGGAGGGCCGGAGGAGCATCGGATTGGAGGAGGGGAGGCGCGGTGAGGGAAGGCTGAGGTGCTGGCCGTGACGGCGGCGGCGATGGGAGGAGGCCTGATCGAGATCGCGGTTTAGCCTTTTTTTAGTTCGTTGAATAATGAAAGAGGAGAGAGAGGGGGGCTTAGTATAAGGGAAAATATATAATTTAATTTATTTATTTCTAAAAAGCAACTTGAAAATTCGAACTCGAAATTGAGCCCGCCGACTATCGTCCATAGCTAATTACCCCCATTCCGAACACAATGGGAAATGTATCGTAGGCTGATTCGATCATTTTGATCAGTTTTCGTCAAAATCAAAATATAACTCTATATATTGAATTTGAACGCACATTTCAATTTACTGGGGCCACAAACTAACTCTAAAAATTCCTGTAAAATATTTTCTAGTTTCGTATTGAAGATACGGTCTTAACAAAACTAGTTTCGTCGAATTCTGAGACCGTTGGAAAAATGGTCATTTTCCAGTCGATTAAAATCAACTGAAACTGATCAAACGCATTTTCATTTGCCACGCTCACATATTGATTCGAAAAATTACAAAATTTGAAATCTTGCAATAACTTGACATCACAGATCCAACAAAAATGGTTTCGTCGAAATTCGAGGTCGTTTGCAAAATGGCTATTTTTAAGGGCCGGAATTCCATAGCGACTATTCTGAATTTTCAACTGGACATAACTTTTGATTCCCGCTATGAAATTTCGATTTCTCAGATTCATTGGAAAGATATTCTCAATTAGATTCAAATATTTTTGGTTTCACTAAAATTCGGTTTATTTTGCACTTGGTATGCTCGTTTGAAATTTGAAATCAAATTATCGAACTACCGCGCCATTTTCAATTCCTTTTATAATTTAAAATAAATATTTATATTCTAACGATGATCTATATAATCTATACGTTCGAATTCTATTCAAAATAAATTTCTCGTCGTTATTATTTAAAATAATCCACTTTAAATATTCAAAATTTGCTAAAATTGCCAAAATGAAAATTTTAAACTGGCTCGCATTTCCGGGTTGTTATATAGGGAAAGGTTCCCATTAATTTTATCAAAGATAAATTCTTCTAAATTTATTCTATAATCTTCCTTTGGATATCATTTCAAACCATTTTATGGTTCTCCAAACTAGTCGAGATTAGCGAACCACACCGAAGTAATTATTTATTTTATTTCCCAATCCCAACCTATTCATCCCATGGAGCAAAACTTGTAATACTCCATATCTAACACCACGGTGTTATCGGTAAAATTAATTACCATTTCACGTTAAAATCTAATTAAAGATTTAACTATCGCTTTGGAGCAAAACTGGTGATACTCCATTCTCGATCACTTTTCAAATTTGATAATCTAAATTATCAATTCACATTTCAATCTAATTAAAGATTCATTAAAACTCCACTTCATTTTAATCTTCCCAAAAATCAATATCCTGTCTTTAACTGGTTAAAGAACCAATGTCATCTAAAACACGATTCACGACAAACCCAAATCACATTTGATATTAAATACAAGGCTCTGAATAGAAAATATACTAACTTATATTCAATATCAAATTCTGAAACCAACAAATATCGTATTGGAAATAATGATATAAATATATCTTTCAAATTCCCATAACAATATCTGTAGAATCACGGAATCCAACATCGAAATATTCCAAAGACAATTTTGATTCAAATCCACTTCCACTTTATATATATATTGGAAATTCTGGTTAATTTCAAAACCAATTCAAATTCAATATATTCATTTCAAAAATAAATTGATTTTAATTCTAGTTCAAAACTAGTTCATTTCAATAAAAATATATTTTATCCTTTCAAATGTGGAATTTTACATCCCAATTTTTTCCAATTCACATATTATGATTTTACACAAATTTTTAATATTTTTAATAATTTTATCAAGGCCCGTACAGTCGATTTCCATCAACGGCCATCGAACTGCACTTACAGTGACCTTTTCCAAATTTGATTTGGACATAATTCCAAATCCAACAGTTAGATTTCAAATTTCTAATATTCATTGGAAAGCACTTTTCTATATGCACCCAACGGTTCCGGTTTTAGGAGAATCCGACGGTCGGATCTCCCGTAATGTCCGTTCGAAGTCAATGGTCGAAATTCACGAACTACCGCGGCGCGGCGCGTTTTATTCAGGCCATTATATATATATATATATATATATATATATATATTTCATTGATTTCCTTTTAAAACGTATTTTATAAATCGTTTTAAATTCGTTTTCAAAACCATTTCAACTCTATATTCAATTTCAAATCAAAATTGAATATTTCATATCATTACTATATAAATGATTATATTTTCAAACCGTTACATTTTGAAATCACTACCTTTTCTATATTCATTATAAAAACGAATATAATCGATATAAATATCGTTCACGTCAAAATAGCGCAACTCTAATCAACACGACTTTATATATTTCAATAAATTCGTTATTCTATTCAACAAATGAATATATATTCTATTCAACACATGATTCTATATTTCTTTCAATACACGACTAATCTCAACACTTGAGTACTGTCAACACATGACTATTTTTATTGTGTAATATATTTTATAAAATTATGGTATCTATCGTTTGATTTTTAATCAGACTCCACCGTGAAGTAGCTTCTAATTTTAAATATGATAAAGATGTAAATTTTATTGTTAAAATATTTTACTCAACACATGAACATCGTCAACACATGACTATTTATATATTCAACACATGAACTTTCTTTTATAATATTCATTATTTTCCCGATTGGAATAAGGCCCAATCAATTACATATAACGTTAATTATATGGGTTCCATACAACACATGTATATAATAGCACTAACAAATAGAATTTATTTCAACCATCTACAATTTATTATCGATTTCACATCAACATCACAAACAAATTTCACAGTACATCAAACGAACATACAAGCCGTCCATGGTCTGTGGACGACGGGTGTCGGGTGCTGCTAAGCACCGCCTGCATCCTAGTATATATATATATATATATAACTAGAAAAAGAAATTTAAAGTGAGAAGTTCTCACCAAAGCTATCCCAACTCCACAACACTTCAAATGTAGAAGTCATCGCTGTTCTCGCCTTTTGCCACTTTCGTTGCCCGTATTCACTACATATATAAAATCACATTTTTATATTGTTGCTATGTACATAAAAATTCTATTTTGACATCGCTACTATATAGATAAAAATTCAATTCTTACATTGCTACTATATACATAAAATTTCTATTTTACAACGCTTCCTTTTATATAAAAATTATATTTTTATATTTCTACTTCTTATATAAAGATTATATTTTTATTCTTCACATCATATAAAAATTATATCTTTATTTCGCTACTTCATATCTGTAAAAATAGAATTTTTATATTTCTATAAATATAATCTTTTCTTCGTTTTAAAAATAAAGTCTTTTCGATTTTAAGATATAATCTTTTTATATTTCTAAAATCAAATCTTTTCCTTCATGAACACATTATAAAAATCGACTCTTTATCTCGCTACACCCATAATAAAAATCTCAACTTTTACATAAATAAAAATCTCACCTTTAATATAGATTAAAAATCTAAACTTTTTATATGATAAAAATCCAACTTAAAAAATCGTATTTTTATTACAAAATCATATATTTTACTTTACCGTTTAAACAATAAAAATCCTATCTTTCTATTTGTAAAAATCATACTTTTCCTATATAAAGATCCAACCTTTTCTAAAATAAAGATCCGACCTTTTCTAATATGAAAAATCTAATTTTTTTCTAATATGAATACCCAATTTTACATTGAAGAAAATAATTATATCATAAAATTAAAACCCACCCTTTTTATAACATACATAAATAAAAACAAATAAACAAAAATAAATATAAATTAAAACTTACTGTTGAAGGTTGGAAGAGGGGAGGGGTTGCTGGGGATGCGTCGGAGGTGGCGCAGGGCCTAGGGGAGGAGCGGAGGAGGAAGAGAAAGGAGGGAGAGGGGTAACGGGTCTCGGATCTGTGGAGGGAGGAAGGGGAAGAGGAGAGCTGGAGGCGCAGGGGGAGCCGATGCAGTGGAGGGGGCGCCGATGTGGGCGGCCTAGTGGAGGCGGCTGCGATGGGAACAACGACCGTTTTTTTTTCTCTTTAGTCGATCTGAAAAAGGAGAGGAGAGGGAGAGAGTTTTTTATATATAATATTAATATATTATTATTATTTACAATTTAAGTTGACTTTTCATACGATCTCCACAAAACACCCAACTATTGTCGTCCCTAGCTAATTACCCCCATTCCGAACATAATGGAATATGTATCGCAGGTTGATTCGATCGTTTTGATCAGGTTTCGTCAAAATCAACATATAACTCTATATATTGAATTTGAACGCACATATCAATTTACCGGGGTCACAAACTAACTAGAAAAATCCTCGAAAAATAATTTCTAGCTTTGTATTGACGATACGGTCCTACCAAAACTAATTTCATTGAATTCTGAGACCGATGGAAAAATGGCCATTTTCCAGTCAATTAAAATCAACTGAAACTGGTCAAATGCGTTTTCCTTTGCCACGCTCACATATCGATTCGAAAAATTATGAAATTTGAAATCTAGCAATCACTTGACATTGCGGATCCAACAAAAGTGGTTTCGTCAAAATCCGAGGTCGTTTGCAAAATTTCCATTTTTCAGGGCATAAATTCCATAGCGACTATTTAGAATTTTCAACTGGACATATCTTTTTATTCCCGTTATGAAATTTCGATTTTTTGGATTCGTTGGAAAGATATTCTCAATTAGATCCTAATATTTTTGGTTTCGCTAAAATCCGGTTTATTTTGCCCCCGGTACATTCATTTGAAGTTTGAAATCGAATTATCGAACTACCGCGCCATTTTCAATTCCTTTTATATTTATAAATAATTATTTATATTCTAACGATGACGTATATAAATATATACATTCTAATTCTATTCAAAATAAATTTCTCGTCGATAACATTTAAAATAATTCATTTTAAATGTTTAAAATTCGCTAAAATTGCCAAAATAAAAATTTTAAACTGGCTCGCATTTCCGGGTTATTACAGTTCTGGGACTGAACGAAACCGGAGGCACCTTATTCCTTTCCCATATGTCTGATACAGGAGAGAGGCCCTCGCATATCCGATCGATCTCCAATCATGTCTGGACGATCACCACTTATTACCTTGTCTTGGGTGTACGGCCCAATCAAGACATCAGTAATCATCCAAACAATGTGAAGACCTCCGGTCTTCAACCACTGTCTTCATCCTCGACACATTGTCGGATCAGTTTTTCAAAATGGGATAAACCCGGTCTTTCTGAATAACCCGCGTACATAATAAACAAGTGTCATAAAAGCACAACATACGCCTCATTCCAATCCAGAATATTTCTTTATTCATATATTCTTTTACTTTGAGAAATGTTCCTATTAATTTTTGTCAAAGATAAATTCTTTAAATTTATTCTTTAATATTCCTTTGAATATCAATTCAAACCAAATTATGGTTTATCCAAACTAGTCGGGATTAGTGCACCTTACTGAAGTAATCATTTGTTTTAATTTCCCAATCCCAACCTATTCACCCCATGAAGTAAAACTAGTAATACTTCATATCTAACACCACGGTGTTATCGGTAAATTCAATTACCATTTCACGTTCAAATCTAATTAAAGATTTAACTATCGCCTGGAGCAAAACTGGTGATACTCCATTCTCGATCATTTCAATCTAATTAAAGATTCATTAAAACTTTACTTGGTTTTAATCTTCCCAAAAATTAAACATTAACGATTGTTTAACTTGGGAAATCATATCCTTTCTTTAACTGGGTTAAAGAACCAATGTCCTTTAAAACACGGTTCACGATAAACCCAAAATCACATACCATTCCATCAGCCTTTAACGATAAATTAGCAAGTGAAAAATTCCCTAAGCATTAACCCCGAAGGCCGAAACCAACATTAGATCAGTACGCAGGAAACCATTCAACTTAAACAATCTCCAGTTAGTTTCTAATTTTCTTTACTCTTTTGGGTCTAAGAACGGTATTATTAAAGATACGATTCAAGACAACCCAATATCACATTCGATTAACAATGGAATCTTCATGGAAAACAAATCGATATATATAATCGATATAAACTTCCATATCCAACCGATAATATCAATGGAATAACGACAAGGTCTTTTAAATTCAATATACATTAACCGTATTTCTCTACAGAAGCTTACTTCGATTATTACCAAATCGAATTCCATTCAATTCCAATTTAATATGTTAAATTGGAAAACTTTACTTTGGAAAATCTCCTTTAAATCTTAACAAAAGATTTATAAATTCCAAATCCCATTTCATTGTAAATCGGGTTAAAGAACTAATGTCACTAAAACACAGTTCACTACAAACCCAATTCACATTCTATCAGTGTCTAACTGTAAATTAGTAAGAGAACAATTCCCTAAGTGTTAACCCCGAAGGCCAAAACCAACGTCAGATCAATACCTAGGAAACCATTCAACTTAAATAATCTCCAGTCAGTTTCTAATTTTCTTAACTCCATTAGGTCTAAGAACAGTATTATTAAAGATACCATTAATGACAAACCCAAAATCCAATTTGAAATTAAATACAAGGCTCTGGATAGAAAATATATCGGCTTATATCCAATATCAAATTCAGAAATCAACAAATATCGTATTGGAAATAACATATATATATATCATTCAAATTTCCATAAAAATATCTGTATAATCACGAGATCCAACATCGAAATATTATGAGGACAATTTCAATTCAAATCCATTTCCAATTTATATATTGGAAATTCTGGTTATTTTTAAAACCATTTCAAATCCAATTTATTTGTTTTAAAAATATTTGGATCTATAATTCTAGTTTACAACTAGTTCATTTCGATAAAAATACATTTTTGTTTTTTCAAATATGGAATTTTTCATCCCAGTTCTTTCCAAATCATTTATTATGATTTTACACAAATTATTGATATTTTTAATAATTTTATCAAGGCCCGTATAGTCGATTTCCATAAACAACCATCGAACTACACTTACAGCGACCTTTTCCAAATTTGATTTGGACATAACTCCAAATCCAACAGTTAGATTTCAAATCTCTAATATTCGTTAGAAAGCTCTTTTTGATACGAACCCAATGGTTCAGGTTTTAGGAGAATCCGATTGTCGGATCTCCCGTAATATCCATTCGAAGTCAATGGTCGAAATTCGCGAACTACTACAGCGCGGTGCATTCTATTCAGGCCATTATATTATATATATATAATATATAGTTCGTCGATTTCCATTTGAAACGTATTTTATAAATCGTTTTAAATTCATTTTCAAAACGATTTCAACTTCGTATTCAATTTCAAATCAAAATTGAATATTCCATATCATCGATATATAAATGATAGTATTTTCAAAACATTATATTTTGAAATCAATTCTTTTTCGATATTCATTATCAAAATGAATAAAATTGATATAAATATCGTTCACCTCAAAATGGCGTCAATCTAATCAACACGGCTTTATATATTTAAGTATATTTGTGTCCATTCCAAATCGGACATCAAAATCAAATTTTTGATATATTACTGAATATTATTTTAAAATATTCATTATTTTAAAATATTCATTATTTTAAAATATTCGTTATTTTAAAATATTCATTCTTTCTGAATTGGAATTAGACACTGTCAATTACCATATAAAGTGATTATATGGATTTCATACAACATGTATACAACAATAATCAAACACAGTCAACCATCATCCAAAGTGCATTCTACACTTCATAAGCATCAAATACAAACATTTGACGCTTGTAACAGTCTGTCAATCAATCGATCGACTTACAGCTAATTATTAGGATTAGTGTATGTCCAATATCATCCTAATACCCATGTGGGGTTTTCAAACAACAAACACAGATTTATTTGTGCAATTGGGCGATGTGTAAAATTTATCGTCCCAATCCATATCAGTCAAATGTGTGTACATTAACAAATCGTCCAATTTGTTTATAAATATTTATTTTATTCATATACACGTTAAAAATTATATTTTTAACTATAAAATATTTTATTCCATTCCACATCACACAATCAATTTCACAACACAATCAAACAAACAAACAAGTCTTCCATGGTCTGTGGACGACGGGTGTCGGGTGCTGATATGCACCATCTGTATCCTATTATATATTTCAACTAGAAAATAAAATAAAAGCGAGAAGTTCTCACCTTTGGGTTCCACTACTTCATTTTATTTCTGAACGGTTCAGATTCCTTTTTGATTTCAGTCTGTTCCACTGTTCATAGCAAAAATCATATTTTTATCGCTTTATTCAAATTGATAAAAAATCATATTTTTATCCATTCATTCAAATAGATAGAAATCATATTTTTATTTCTACTTCATGTCTTTTTACAACGCTACTTTCTACATAAAAATCATATTTTTATTATCTCTATAATATAAAAATCATATTTTTATTATCTCTACAATATAAAAATCATATTTTTATTTATTAAAATCAAGCCTTTTTACTATGAAAAATCTATTCTTTAAAAAAAATCAAATCTATCTTATTATATAGAGCTAATCTTTTATATGTTTTCATATATATATATATATAAATCCTATTTTTATTTTCAATTCATGTATGTAAAAATCCTATTTTTATTTTCAATCCTTTGCTTTTTATCTCGTATAAACAAATAAATATGGAGATAAAAACTTACATAGTTTTCCCGATCGAAGAAGTTCCCAAATCGAAGCATTGAAAGCTTTCAACACCTCAAAAGCATCTTGGAATCACTTTCAATGAGTATCAAATTGATTTGGGAGTTCCAATCACCGGAGACGTCAGAGGTGGGAGTGCTCAGGGTCGGGGTGGTGTTGCATTGGAGCTGGCGGTGCTAGGGTTTGGGTTGGGTGCGGATTTGGTCGAGGTTTTCGATGGAAGGTGCCTGGGCTTCGCGCGACAGGAGGGGGATGGGAGAAGAAGGGGTGGCACGACATTGGGGGGGGGGTGGTCGCTGTGGAAGATCGCATGGCTGCTGTTGCGCGTCATCTTCCTCTTTTTTTATCTGAAAAGTGAATCGAGGAAAGAGAGTGAGAGAGGGAAAGGGTATATAATTATATATATTTTTTATTATTTTTAATTTCAAAAAGTACCTTTTTATTTTGAACACTAAATCAAACCCACCGACTGTCGTCCCTAGCTAATTACCCTCATTCCGAACATAATGGGATATGTATCGCAAGCCAACTCAGCTGTTTCGATCTGTTTCCGTCAAATTCAAAATATAAATCTCTATATTGATTTTTGAACGCACATTTCAGTTTATGAGGTCATATGCGGATCCCAAAAATTCCATAAAAAATATTTCTAGCTTCAAAATGTCGATACGGTCCTAACAAAACTAATTTCATCAAATTTGGAGGCCGTTTGAAAATTGGCCATTTTCTGGTCGATCCAAATTAACTAAAACTGTCAAAACACGTTTTCCTGAACCACACTCACATATTGATCCCAAAAATTATGAATTTTGGAATCTAGCAATAACTTGACATCCTGGATGCAACAAAAGTGGTTTCATTGAAAACGGAGGTCGTTTGCAAAATGGCTATTTTTAAGGGCTATATTTCAATAGTGACTATTCTGAATTTTCAGCTGGGCATAACTTTTTATTCCTACTATGAAATTTCAATTTTTCGGATTCATTGGAAAGATATTTTTAAATATATTCATATGTTTTTGATTTCGCTAAAATCCGGTTTATTTTGAACCCAGTTCATTCATTTGAAATATGAAATCAAATTTTCAAACTACCGCGCCGTTTTCAATTCCTTTTATATTTAAAATAAATATTTATATTCTAATGACGATTCAAATAAATATATACGTTCTAATTCTATTCAAAATAAATTTGTTGTCATCATTATTTAAAATAAATCATTTTAAATATTCAAAATTCATTAAAATTACCAAAATAAAAAAATTTAAACTGGTTTGGATTTTCTGTGTTGTTACAATCTCCCCCACTTAAAATCTTTTCGTCCTTGAAAAGGAATGGAGCTGAAAGTTGTTTTACAAATCAACTCAATTTTCATTATTTTCATTATGTCCTAAGTTCTTCAACTTTTCAGTTTCTAAGAACATTTCTATTTTTCAAAAATTTGGCTAACACCCTAAATTTTTGAAATATTTCGCCATAACCTCCCTTGTACGGGAGCACCGGGAAAATCCCGAAATTGCCATACAGGTCTCTCCATTCGAAAAACAAAGAAACAGCCAAGCGGCTAACCAATCGGCTCATAAAATGATCCAAACCCAATAAATTAGTAAACATGTACCTATTTGTCGGGCATACAATTTTATTCCTCTGCTCTAGCCTCCTTGTAATGACATGTTCACACACACACACACATACATATATATATATATATATATATATGTGTGTGTGTGTGTGTGTGTGTGTACATGCATGAATTTCCAAAAAAAATTCAATACATTCCATATTTGGTTCAGTTTGGCTAAATTTACCTTTCTTTCACATGTTGATTTAAATAAATGATCACACAACACAATCATCAATCAATAAATAATTAACATTTCAAATTCATAACTTTGATATCTAGTCAAAAATCACATTTTTGGTGCCAAATCACAAAAATAAGCCCTATCTAGTTTTGATTCTCACACCAGTCAATTGGAAATATATAGAAATCCCACTTTCGAAACTCAAACATAAATGCTGATGATGCTATAGCGATCATCAAAACCATCTCCGTGTGACTATAGTGTGATTCTATATCCATCCAGTATATTGGAGGCTTCAAATACACGTGGATCAGACGTATATTAAAATCTCTATATACCTGATAGTCCAAATCAATTTAAAAATAATATTCAAATACTTATAACAGGTTTTAAATTTTCAAAAAAAAAAATTTCATCTTTTTTTTGAAAAATAATACTCCTCACACTCATTCTAGGATACCACTGATCCTATCTCTAACATGTCATTCTCATTGGATATTACTAATCCAATCTCTGATGAATTCTTTCGTTTGGTTCTAACGTGTCTTGTTCTCCGAGCTCTGTAAACCAAAGCTCTGATACCAGCTGAGACGACCCGAACTTCCCCGTGAAGGAAAGCCTGAATTGACTTTGAGGACACGACGAATCAAAACACAAACCAAAGAACTTTTCATTGCTTATTACAACAATTCCATCAGAATACAAGAATATACAGTATAAATAAATATTATACATCAGAAAAATATCAGAGATTTACAAATTATAATGTAGCGGAAAATAAGAAAAAACACAACTAAAAGGAATATACGGATACAGAGCTTTCTGAATATCATTCCAGCTGTAAAGCAGGATCCTGTGAATATAAATCTGCAAAATTAAAACTACTGGCTGCCCGTGTGGAAAATAGGGGCACCTAGAGCTTAGATTAAACCAATAAACTCCAGGTCAGACATGTGACTGGTGTGAGAACTAAAACAGTTATTAATCATTATTTTAAAGTTAGGTAAATCCAGGGACCACGCCGTATAACACGGAACGGGTTTCCTCCCAAGAATACCAGTGCATAAAACAACAACGCAATGCTAAATAAAGAATAATGAAGCTATTATAAGACTCAGGTCCCATCACACAATGCAACGCAAGCTGGAGGATAGAATTTTTACCTTATAATAGCCAAGAATGCTTGGTACATAAAATTTCATGTTTTATTATTATTATAAGTGTATAGTGTCAAAACAACTTCAATCATAAGTATCAATCATAGACGTCATAAGTGCCCCATACCACTATGTCGCCATATATAGGTTTACAATTAAAACTGAAATGTCTCGTATTGGAAATTGGATTTCCATCTGTGAACCAAGGCAAGGGTTCATCCTTACTTCTTTGAGACTCTCTAGCCTGCCCCTCAGGCAAGCACACTGTTAAGGCTTTGGATCGTCAGGGCCGGTCCACACGGAGTGGATTAAAATGCCTGAACAATACGTTTCCCCACCCCATGAGGCATAAACTGTTCATATCCCGACCACACTATCAGCCCCGGAACAACCGATATAACCGAGGCGCCTCGCTATCCAACAACCACTTGAGTCAAACTTGTCAGATCGTGCAAAACCACAGACACCACTCCTAGGTAGAAGGAAATGCATGTCCTCCCTGAGGTCCTCTCCCGTTTCTGGTTCACACCGGGGTGTGAGGCTCACAAATTAACGCTACACAAAGCTATGCTATATTAAAGCCGTGCTTTGATCATCAACCACAAGACTCTGCTTTTCAACAGAAGCCTTGATCATTTGCATCTCAGCATGCCATACAGGCAATTCACGCTATGCAACCGATGTCTATCAATCATACAGAATGAAATCCGACATTAGACACACATCCATTTACAAGTTCGTTCTGGGACTGAATGAAACCGGAGGCACCTTATTCCTCTCCCATATGTCCAATACAGGAGAGTGGCCTTCGCATATCATGTCGACCTCCAAGTACGTCTGGACGATTAACACGTATTACCTCGTCTTGGGTGTACAGTCCAATCAAGACATCAGTAATCATCCAAACGATGTGAAGACCTCCGGTCTTCAACCACCGTCTTCATCCTCGACACATCGTCGAATCAGTTATTCAGAATGGGATAAACCTGGTCTTTCTGAATAACTCGCGTATATAATAAACAAGTACTATAAAAACACAACATACACATCATTCCAATCCAGAATATTTCTTTATTCAAATATTCTTTTACTTTGATAAAAGTTCCCATTAATTTTATCAAAGATAAATTCTTTAAATTTATTCTTTAATCTTCCTTTGAATATCAATTCAAGCCGAATTATGGTTTATCCAAACTTGTCGGGATTAGCGCACCTTACCGAAGTAATCATTTGTTTTAATTTCCCAATCCCAACCTATTCACCGCATGAAGTAAAACTGGTAATACTTCATATCTAACACCACGGTGTTATCGTTAAATTCAATTACCATTTCACATTCAAATCTAATTAAAGATTTAACTATCGCCTAAAGAAAAACTGGTGATACTCCATTCTCGATCATTTCAATCTAATTAAATATTCATTAAAACTTCACTTGGTTTTAATCTTCCCAAAATTCAATATTAATAATTGTTTAACTTGGGAAATCATATCTTGTCTTTAACTGCGTTAAAGAACCAATGTCATTTAAAACACGGTTCACGACATACCCAAAATCACATTCCATTCCATCAGCCTTTAACCGTAAATTAGCAAGTGAACAATTCCCTAAGCATTAACCCCGAAGGCCGAAACCAACACCAAATCAATACTCAGGTAACAATTCAACTTAAATAATCTCTAGTTAGTTTCTGATTTTCTTAACTTCGTTGGGTCTAAGAACAGTACTATTAAAGATACCATTCACGACAACCCAAAATACATTCCATTAACAATGGAATCTTCATGGAAAACAAATCGATATATATAATCAATATAAACTTCCATATCCAACCGATAATATCAATGGAATAATGACAAGGTCTTTTAAATTCCATATATAATAACCGTCTTCCTCTATAGAAGCTTACTTCGATTATTACCAAATCGAATTCCATTCAATTCCAATTTAATATGTTAAATTGGAAAACTTTACTTTGGAAAATCTCCTTTAAATCCTAACAAAAGATTTATAAATTCCAAATCCCATTTCACTATAAATCGGGTTAAAGAACGAATGTCGCTAAAACACAGTTCACAACAAACCCAATTCACATTCTATCGGTCTCTATTTATAAATTGGTAAGAGAACAATTCCCTAAGTGTTAACCCCAAAGGCCGAAACCAACATCAGATCAATACACAGTAAACCATTCAACTTAACTAATCTCTGGTCAGTTTCTAATTTTCTTAACTCCATTGGGTCTAAGAATAGTATTATTAAAGATACCATTCACGAAAAACCCAAAATCCAATTTGATACTAAATACAAGGCTCAGAATAGAAAATATATCGGCTTATATTCAATATCAAATTCTGAAATCAACAAATATCATATTGGAAATAACGATATATATAACTTTCAAATTTCCATAACAATATCTGTATAATCACGAAATCCAACATCGTAATATTCCGAAGACAATTTTGATTCAAATCCATTTCCAATTTATATATTGGAATTTCTGATTATTTTTAAAACCATTTCAAATCCAATTTATTTGTTTTAAAAATATTTGGATCTATAATTCTAGTTCATAACTAGTTCATTTCGAAAAAAATACATTTTTGTCTCTTCAAATATGGAATTTTTCATCCGAATTCTTTCCAAATCATTTATTATGATTTTACACAAATTATTGATATTTTTAATAATTTTATCAAGGCCTGTACAGTCGAATTCCATAAACGGCCATCGAACTGCACTTACAACGACCTTTTCTAAATTTGATTTGGACATAATTCCAAATACAACTTTTAGATTTCAAATCTCTAATATTCGCTAGAAAGTTCTTTTCGATACGAACCCAATAGTTCCGATTTTAGGAGAATCCGATGTTTGGATCTCCCGTAATGTCCATTCGAAGTCAATTGTCGAAATTTGCAAACTGCCGCAGCGCGGCGCGTTCTATCCAGGCCATTATATTATATATGTATAATATAATATAATATATATTTCGTCGATTTCCATTTGAAACGTATTTTATAAATCGTTTTAAATTAATTTTCAAAACGATTTCAACTTCATATTCAATTTCAAATCAAAATTGAATATTCCATATCATCGATATATAAATGATAGTATTTTCAAAACATTATATTTTGAAATCATTTCTTTTTCGATATTCATTATAAAAATGAATAAAATCGATATAAATGTCGTTCACGTCAAAATGCCGTCAATCTAATTAACACGGCTTTATATATTTAAATATATTCGTGTCCATCCCAAATCGGACATCAAAATCTGATTTTGATCTATTACTGAATATTATTTTGAAATATTCATTATTTTAAAATATTTGTTTTTTTAAAATATTCATTCTTTCTGAACTAGAATCAGACACAGTCAATTACCATATAATGTGATTATATGGATTTCATACAACATGTATACAAAAACAATCAAACACAGTCAACCATCATCCAAAGTGCATTCTACACTGCATAAGCATCAAATACAAACATTTGACGCTTATAAAAGTCTGTCAATCAATCGATCGACATACAACTAATTATTGGGGTTAGTGTATGTCCAATATCATCCCAATACCCGTGTGGGGTTTTCGAACAACAAACATAGATTTATTTATGTAGTTGGGCGACGTGTAAAATTTATCGTCCCAATCCATATCAATCAAGTGTGTGTACATAAACAAATCTCCGATTTGTTTATAAATATTTATTTTATTCATATACACGTTAAAAATTATATTTTTAACTATAAAATATTTTATTCCATTCCACATCACACAACCAATTTCACAACACAATTTAACAAACAAATAATTCGTCCATGGTCTGTGGACGACGGGTGTCGGGTGCTGCTAAGCACTGTCTGTGTAACGACCCAGAAAATCTGAACCAATTTTTTTTTTAATTTGGCTAAAATAGTAGATTTTAATATTTAAAATAAATATTTTAAATAACAGCAATGAAAAGTGAGTTTGAATCAACGTTTGAAAACGAATATAATTAATTCTAATTATAAACAAGGCCGGAAATGGCGCGGTATTTTCAAAATTTGAATTCAAACTTTGACTGATTGTACCGGGTGCAAAACAAAATGGATTTGAGTGAAACCAGAAATATTTAAATCTGTTAGTGAATACCTTTCTAACGAATCTGAAAAATCGAAGTTTCATAGCGGAAAGCAAAAGTTATGGCCAAATGAATTTTCATAAAGGTCGCTATAGAAATTATATAGTCCGTGAAAATGGCCATTTTGCATACAACCTCGGAACTAGATGAAACCACTTTTGTTGGATCCGGGATGTGAAGTTATTGCTAGGTTTCAAATTTCATAATTTTTGAAGCTAGTATGTGAGCGTGGCAAAGGAAAACGTGTTTTGGTCAATTACAGTTTAATTGGATCGACCAGAAATAGGGCTTTTTGCAAACGGTCTCAGAATTCGACGAAACTAGTTTTGTTGGTACCGTATCGTCAAAACATAGCTAGATTTATTTTTCTGGAATTTTTCGAATCAGTTTGTGGCCCTGACAAATTGAAATGTACGTTCAAATCAAATATTAAATGTTATATATTTTAAATTGAATGAAAACTGACTGAAAAAGTCGAATGGGCCTACAAAACATATCCCATTCTGTTCGGAATAGGGGTAAAACGCTATGGATGACAGTCGTTGGGTTTGGATTGGAGGTCGCGTCAGAAAACCCCTTTTAAAACCTCCCGGCCAATCAGATTTTTTTATAAAAAAGAAGGAAAAACCCTCATTTCTCTCTCCCCGATTAAAACGACGAACGGCGGTGGAAGCTTCCTTCCTTCTCTCCTTGTTTTCTCCTAATCCACTCAATAGAATTCAATGCCCCAGTTAAAGTTTTTGTAGAGTTTTCTTCCACCTTCAAATCCATATAACCCTTGCCCTCTATCGTATCGTGTGGAGCGAGATCCGCCAACTCGAAGCCGAGCATTTCAAGTCGCTGCCGCCACCAATTCAGGCGTTCGAACTGGACGTGGGACCCACCAGTCTACGCGTCTCCGGAAGCTCTTCGTCGTGGTACCATTCGATTTCAGTGAAGTGCTACAGATTTTGCCAAAAATCAAACCCTGGTTTGGAGCAAAACACTGAGGTATACAGCCTATGTAATTCTGAACTTTTTTAACACTTGTTAGTGTTGCAAACTTTGAAAAATCATATCTTTTTGCTACGTTAATGAAAATCGATGAAACAGGAAACATCATGACCGTGAGGACGTCTTCTACATTATAGAAGAGACCGCATATTTTTCTGAGCCTTATGCTATTTTTGGTGGAGTAGAACCCAATGTGAGATCTCTAATTTATAAACGATATGGAAAACGACGATGTATTAATTATATAATCGATGTATGAGTTATATAAGCATTGTACACCTCATGTATAAGCGTTGTATAAGTTGTACGTTTGATGTATAAGTTATATATGCGTTGTAAAAATTATATAGGTGTTGAAATAGAAGTTGAATGCTATATATAAATGTGTGTATATATATATATATACGCCCCTCGTCCATAAACCGTGGACGATATTTATTGGTTGTGATTGGTGAGAAAATTGATTGATAGTGAATGGTTGATTGAAATAGTTTCTTGTTGAAATTGAAAGATTGTGGTTGAAAAATACCCGTTTGTGGTTGAGAAATATTTGGTTGAAACCACATAGGATTAGTTTGTGGAAATGAAAAAAAAAATATACATGCCGCCTGCGTGCGAACTAGATGCATGATTCTCCATTGTCAAAAGCTGTGAGGCTTTAAGGTAGAGCGAGGAGCCGTACTAGGGACGGTCCCGGTTTTAACTACCCTGCCGTTATGCTGCCAAAATTTTGAATAATATTCATGTGTTAGAATTATTTTCATTTGTTGAAACTATATTTATTCGTTTAATAGAAAACCTTCATGTGTTGAATCGAAATTCATTCGTTTAATAGAAATTCATGTGTTGAATGTTATTCGTGTTTTAAATATAAAAATCACCATTTTATCTATATATACAAACTATAGAAACCTTCATGTGTTGAATTGAAATTCATTTGTTGAATGGTATTCGTGTTTTAAATATAAAAATCACCTTTTTATCTATATATACAAACTATAGGAAACCTTCATGTGTTGAATTGAAATTCATTCATTGAATTGAAACTCATGTGTTGAATGGTATTCACATTTTGAAATAAATTGTTTTATAATGAAAATCATATTTTTATCATCTATATGAACTATATAAAATAGTCGTGTTTTGAAATAAATCGTTTTACAATAAAAATCGCCTTTTATTATATACATGAATTGTTAAAAATAGTGAAGTGTTGAAATTGAAGACAGTTAGATAAAAATATGATTTTTATCAAAGGTATGAAAATCATATTTTGAAATCGAAGGATCAATATTTATATATATAAATAGAATTGAAATATATCGAATAACGAACCTGCAGTTCGTATTTTGAAACCGTGATTTCAAACGATTAGTGCGGGAGATCCGACCATCGGATTTTCCCAAAACCGTAACCGTTGGGTCCGCTTTGGAAATATCTTTCCAACGACACCAACTTTGTAAAGATCCAACGGTTGGATTGTCTGGAATGTTTAATTCAAATCTGAAGAAAAACAGCACCAGAATCGATTATATTTATATATATATAAATATAATTATATTAAATCGAATAACGATGCTGCAGTTCGTATTTTGAAATCGAAACTTCAAACGATTATAATGGGAGATCCGACCATCGGATTTTCCCAAAACTGCAACCGTTGGATTCGTTTTGAAAAGATCTTTCTAATGATGTAAATTTTATGAAGATCCAACGGTTAGATTTTCAGATACGTGTAAATAAAATCTAAAGAAAAACAGTGCCACAGCCCGAAGCGTCGTTTTGAATAAATTGGCTATTTTAAAATAAATAAAAATAGCGATAAATCATTATAAAATATTATAAACGATATGATGTGAAATTTAGAAACTAACTGAAGGTTGGCTAAGTCGAATGGTTTTCTGGGTGTTGATCTGATGTTTGTTTCGACCTTCGGGGTTAATATTTGGGAAATCGTTCTCTTACTGATTGACAGTTAGTGTCTAATAAATTGAAATGATGCATATGTAGTGTTTGTGTAGCATGTGTTTATTATATACGCAAGTTGCTCAGAAAGACCGGGTTTACCCCATTCTGAATAACTGAATCGACGATAAGAAATCGAAGATGAAGACGGTGGTTGAAGACCAGAAATCTTCACCTCGTTTGGATGGTAACCGATGTCCTGATTGGGAGGCATCCCGAAATATGGATAATGAGTCATGATCGTCAAGACGTACGTGGAGATCGATGGCTTTGCGAGGTATATAGTGCCTCCGGTTTCGTTCAGACCCAGAACGGACTTGCAAATGGACAGTGTGTCTGACATTGGAATTTATTCTGTGTGATTGATAGCTATCAGTTGCACGGTGTGAATTGCCTGTGTGGCATGCTAAGATGCAGTGATCAGGGCTTCTGTTGAAAAGCAAAGTCTTGTGGTGATGATCAAAGCACCGCCTGTGTGGCATAGCTTTGTGTATAACGAGAAATCGCGAGCCTCACACCCCGGTATGAACCAGAAACGGGAGAAAGGACCTCAGGGGGGACGTGCCTTTTCTTTCTAGCTAGAAGTGGCGTCAGTAGTTTTACACGTCCTCACAAGTTTGACTTATGTGGTTGTTACTGTTGCGAGGCGCCTCGGAAATATCGGTCGATCCAGGACCGATGGAGTCATTCGTTGGCTCACTTATGCCCCAAAGGGCGGAGAAACGCATTGTTCAGGCATTATAATCCATTCCATGTGGATCGGCCCTGACGATCCAAGGTACGGTTGCGGCTGTGCCTGAGGGGCGGGCTAGAGCGTATCGAAGTCGGTAAGGACTATCTTTTGCCTTGGTTCATGATGGAAATCCAATTTCCAAATACGACATCGTGTGGTTTTGATTGTATATATATATGGAGACATGATATATGGTACCCATGCCGTCTATGATTGATAGTTATGATTCGAAATTGTTTTTGAAACATGTAAACACTAGTAATAATATCAAATGCTTTTGTTTTATTCGTATCAAGCATATTTTGGCTATTATAATGTAAAACTCTATCCTCTGGTTTGCGTTGCATTGTGTGATGGGAACTGAGTCTTATAATGGCTTCATTTTTATAAAAAGCATTGTGATGTTTAAAAGAATGATTTGATTTAAAGCACTGGCAATCCAATGGAGTAAACCCATTCCACAAAAGTGGTGTGGTCCTATGATTAGCCGTATTTTGAATGTGTTGAGTAGATTTCTCATACCAGTCCCATGACTGACTCGTAGTTTGTTTCACTTTCAAACTCGGGTGCCCCTTTTTCTACATGGGCAGCCTTGTATTCAGGTTTAGCTGGCTTTCTCCGGATAGCTGGAGCTGAAGATGGATTCTATCATTTATCTCTTTTTATGCTGTTCAGCTCCTATTGTACATATGATGTTGTTTCCGCTGTAGACATTTATGTATAGCTGAACTGTATTTGTTCTATGTATGATCCTATACACTGTGTAACTATGATGATTATGTTTATCCAGTGTATTATTTGTTCATTATCTGGTGTATTTATTTAATATTGTTCTGCTGTTATCTGTTTATGTGTTATATTCCAAAGATTACCCTTGCCGCCGTCAGTACGGGGTTTGGGGCCGTCACAACGTGGTATCAGAGCTTTGGTTAAGCTTAGTTCTGGAATATAACATATTAACGAACTCGTCAGAGATAGAACCAGTAGTGTTCTAGGACGAGTAACTCAGTACAGATAGGATCAGCAATATCCTAGTATGAGTACAGCAGAATCAGAACAACTCGTTAGAGATGGGGTCAGAAAGTGCCTCAGAACGAGTCAAGGGTAATATGTTTTTAAATAACTATTTGTGATTATATATATAGCCTGGTTTTAGAAATATGATTTTTGAATATATAAAGGATATATTTTTGAAAAGTTAAAAACAAATTGCTTTTTGTTTGTGTTGTGTGATAGTAGATTTGATTAATTAAATTATTAGAACGATAGTTAATTTAATTAATAAGAGAATGAATGGTAGGATTTATTCGATTGACTAACACATTGAACTGATATGAAAATAGATAGAAATATATATTCGTGCATTATATATGTTTGAACAGGTAATTGGATAGCTGTTGAGTAAAGAAATTATTTGCGTGCCCGACAAATAGGTAAACCTTAATGAGTTGGATGCGAAATATTATTATATCAACTCCTGTGAATGCCATTGGATGCGGAGTGCTGGTTGTTCTGTGTGTAATCATAAACATCACGATAGGATAGTAACAATTAATTTTGAACTACATTACATGACATACTTCTGGAAGATAGGCATACTTCATCATATACCACATAAGCATTTGGAGCTTGTGTGACGAGGTGGAAGATTTACCATACGAGCGAGAGGCTTGTATGGCGATGACTATATTTTACAGGTTGAACTGATGACTGATATGGCCTTATAAAATTTGTAACGATAAATTGCCAGATTTATAAAAACCCCACACGGGTCGGGAGTTGACAATAATCATGTCTCTCTAGTCATTAGATACGGCACATGGACAATTTATTTCCCACACGGGACGAGGTGACGAGGATTTATCCTCTGGAGCAATTAAAATACACAATCCCTCAGGCTTTGACAGGGTGACGAGAATTTATTCTCTGGAGTTATTATCTATACACGCTCCCCTGTAAACACTAGAATATATCACTATAAATATGTGTATGCTTATTAGGATTTATTGGGTACCTAATACGGCCCAATAAATTCCCAAACCCCTCCCCGTACAAAGGAGGTTATGGCGAAATTTTTCGAAAATTCCGGGTGTTAGCCAAATTTTTGAAGAATTTGAAAATTTTCAGAAACTGAAAAGTTGGAGAATGGAAGCCAGATTGAACGTAGAGTTGATTAATCAAACCACTTTCGACTTTGTTCCTTTTCGGGGATGAAAAGTTTTAAGTGGGGGAGATTGAAACGACCCAGAAAATCTGAACCAATTTTTTTTTTTTAAATTGGCTAAAGTATTAGATTTTAATATTTAAAATAAATATTTTAAATAATAGCAATGAAAAGTGAGTTTGAATCGACGTTTGAAAACGAATATAATTAATTCTAATATAAACAAGGCCTGAAATGGCGCGGTAGTTTCAAAATTTGAATTCAAACTTTAACTGACTGTACCGGGTGCAAAACAAAACGGATTTGAGTGAAACTAGAAATATTTATATCTGTTAGTGAATACCTTTCTAACGAATCTGAAAAATCGAAGTTTCATAGCGGAAAGCAAAAGTTATGGCCAAATGAATTTTCAGAAAGGTCGCTATAGAAATTATATAGCCCGTGAAAATGGCCATTTTGCATACGACCTCGGAATTCGACGAAACCACTTTTGTTGGATCCGGGATGTGAAGTTATTTCTAGGTTACAAATTTCATAATTGTTGAAGCTAGTATGTGAGTGTGGCAAAGGAAAACGTGTTTTGGTCAATTACAGTTAAATTGGATCGACCAGAAATGGGCCTTTTTGCAAACAGTCTCAGAATTCGACGAAACTAGTTTTGTTGGGACCGTATCGTCAAAACATAGCTAGATTTATTTTTCCGGAATTTTTCGAATCAGTTTGTGGGCCTGGCAAATTGAAATGTACGTTCAAATCAAATATTGAATGTTATATATTTTAAATTGAATGAAAACTGACTGAAACAGTCGAATAGGCCTACGAAACATATCCCAATGTGTTCGGAATGGGGGTAAAATGCTAGGGACGGCAGTCGTTGGGTTTGGATTGGAGGTCGCGTCAGAAAACCCCTTTTAAAACCTCCCGGCCAATCAGATTTTTTATAAAAAAAGGAAAAACCCTCGTTTCTCTCTCCCCGATTAAAATGACGAACGACGGCGGAAGCTTCCTTCCTTCTCTCCTTGTTTTCACCTTATCCACCCAATATAATTCAACACCCCAGTTAAAGTTTTTGTAGAGTTTTCTTCCACCTTCAAATCCATATAACCCTTGCCCTCTATCATGTCGTGTGGAGCGAGATCCGCCAGCTCGAAGTTGAGCGTTTCAAGTCGTCGCCGTCACCAATTCAGGCGTTCGAACTGGACGTGGGACCCACCAGTCTGTGCGTCTCCAAAAGCTCTTCGTCGTGGTACCATTCGATTTCAGTGTAGTGCTACAGATTTTGCCAAAAATCGAACCCTAGTTTGGAGCAAAACATTGTGGTATACGGCCTATGTAATTCTGAACTGTTTTAACACTTTTTAGTGTTGCAAACTTTGAAAAATCATATCTTTTTGCTACGTTAACGAAAATCGATGAAACAGGAAACATCGTGACCGTGAGGACGTCTTCTACATTTTAGAAGAGACCACATATTATTCTGAGCCTTCTGCTATTTTTGGTGGAGTGGAACCCAATGTGAGATCTCTAATTTATAAACGATATGGAAAACGACGATGTATAAATTATATAATCGATGTATGAGTTATATAAGCGTTGTACACCTCATGTATAAGCGTTGTATAAGTTGTACGTTCGATGTATAAGTTATATATGCGTTGTAAAAATTATATAGGTGTTGAAATAGAAGTGAAATGCTATATATATATATATATATATATATATATATATATATATATATATATATGCGCCCCTCGTCCACAAACCATGGACGATATTTATTGGTTGTGATTGGTGTGAAAATTGATTAATAGCGAATGGTTGATTGAAATTGTTTGTGGTTGAAATTGATAGATTGTGGTTGAAATTGATATATTATGGTTGAAAAATACCCATTTGTGGTTGAGAAATATTTGGTTGAAACCACATAGGATTAGTTTGTGGAAATGAAAAAAATATACATGCCGCCTGCGTGCGAACTAGATGCATGATTCCCTATTGTCAAAAGCTGCGAGGCTTCAAGGTAGAGCGAGGAGCCGTACTAGGGACGGTCCCGGTTTTAACTACCCTGCCATTATGCTGTCGAAATTTTGAATAATATTCATGTGTTAGAATTATTTTCATCTGTTGAAACTATATTTATTCGTTGAATAGAAAACCTTCATGTGTTGAATAGAAATTCATGTGTTGAATAGAAATTCATGTGTTGAATAGAAATTCATGTGTTGAATGGTATTCGTGTTTTAAATATAAAAATCACCTTTTTATCTGTATACACAAACTATAGAAAACCTTCATGTGTTGAATTGAAATTCATTCGTTAATAGAAATTCATGTGTTGAATGGTATTCGTGTTTTAAATATAAAAATCACCTTTTTATCTATATATACAAACTATAGAAAACCTTCATGTGTTGAATTGAAATTCATTCATTGAATTGAAATTCATGTGTTGAATGGTATTCACATTTTGAAATAAATTGTTTTATAATAAAAATCATATTATTATCATCTATATGAACTATATAAAATATTCGTGTTTTGAAATAAATCGTTTTACAATAAAAATCACCTTTTTATTATATACATGAATTGTTAAAAATAGTGAAGTGTTGAAATAGAAGACAGTTAGATAAAAATATCATTTTTATCAAAGGTATGAAAATCATATAGTTTTGAAATCGAAGGATCAATATATATATATATATAAATAGAATTGAAATATATCGAATAATGAAGCTGCAGTTCGTATTTTGAAACCGTGATTTCAAACGATTAGTGCGGGAGATCCGACCATCGGATTTTCCCGAAACCGCAACCGTTGGGTCCACTTTGGAAATATCTTTCGAACGGCACCAACTTTTTAAAGATCCAATGGTTGGATTGTCTGGAATGTTTAATTCAAATCTGAAGAAAAACAGTGCCAAAATCGATTATATTTATATAAATATAAATATAATTATATTAAATCGAATAACGATGCTGCAGTTCTTTTTTTGAAATCGAAACTTCAAACGATTATACCGGGAGATCCGACCGTCGGATTTTCTGGAAACTAGAACCGTTGGATTCGTTTTGAAAAGATCTTTCTAATGATGTAAATTTTGTGAAGATCCAACGATTAGATTTTCAGATATGTGTAAATCAAATCTGAAGAAAAACAACGCCACTGCCGCGTTATGGCCCGAAGCGTAGTTTTGAATAAATTGGCTATTTTAAAATAAATAAAAATAGCGATAAATCGTTATAAAATATTATAAATGATATGATGTGAAATTTAGAAACTAACTGAAGGTTGGCTAAGTCGAATGGTTTCCTGGATGTTGATCTGATGTTGGTTTCGTCCTTCGGGGTTAATATTTGGGAAATCGTTCTCTTACTTATTGACGGTTAGTGTCTAATAAATTGAAATGATGCGTATGTAGTGTTTGTGTAGCACGTGTTTATTATATACTCGAGTTGCTCAGAAAGACCGGGTTTATCCCATTCTGAATAACTGAATCGACGATAAGAAATCGAAGATGAAGACGGTGGTTGAAGACCGGAAATCTTTACCTCGTTTGGATGGTAACCGATGTCCTGATTGGGAGGCATCCCGAAATATGGATAATGAGTGGTGATCATCCAGACGTACGTGGAGATCGATGGGTTTGCGAGGTATATAGTGCCTCCGGTTTCGTTCAGACCCAGAACGGACTTGCAAATGGACAGTGTGTCTGACATTGGAATTTATTCTGTGTGGTTGATAGCTATCAGTTGCACGGTGTGAATTGCCTGTGTGGCATGCTAAGATGCAGTGATCAGGGCTTCTGTTGAAAAGCAAAGTCTTGTGGTGATGATCAAAGTACCGCCTGTGTGGCTTAGCTTTGTGTATAACGAGAAATTGCGAGCCTCACACCCCGGTATGAACCAGAAACGGGAGAAAGAACCTCAGGGGGGACGTGCGTTTTCTTTCTAGCTAGAAGTGGCGTCAGTGGTTTTACACGCCCTGACGAGTTTGACTTATGTGGTTGTTACTGTTGCGAGGCGCATCGGAAATATAGGTCGATCCGGGATCGATGGAGTCATTCGTTAGCTCAATTATGCCCCAAAGGGAAAAGAAACGCATTGTTCAGGCATTATAATCCACTCCGTGTGGACTGGCCCTGACGATCCAAGGTACGATTGCGGATGTGCCTGAGGGGCAGGCTAGAGCGTCTCGAAGTCGGTAAGGACTATCTTTTGCCTTGGTTCATGACGGAAATCCAATTTCCAAATACGACATCGTGCGGTTTTGATTGTATATATATATGGCGACATGATATATGGTACCCATGCCGTCTATGATTGATAGTTATGATTCGAAATTGTTTTTGAAACAAGTAAACACTGGTAATAATATCAAATGCTTTTGTTTTATTCATATCAAGCATATTTTGGCTATTATATGGTAAAACTCTATCCTCCGGTTTGCGTTGCATTGTGTGATGGGAACTGAGTCTTATAATGGCTTCATTTTTATAAAAAGCATTGCCATGTTTAAAAGAATGATTTGTTTTAAAGCACTGGCAATCCAATGGAGTAAACCCGTTCCACGAAAGTGGTGTGGTCCTATGATTAGACATATTTTGAATGTGTTAAGTAGATTTCTCATACCAGTCCCATGACTGACTCGTAGTTTATTTCACCTTCAAACTCGGGTGACCCTTTTTCTACACGGGCAGCCTTGTATTCAGGTTTAGCTGGCTTTCTCTGGATAGATGGAGCTGAAGATGGATTCTATCATTTATCTCTTTTTATGTTGTTCAGCTCCTATTGTACATATTATGTTGTTTCCGCTGTAGACATTTATGTATAGCTGAACTGTATTTGTTCTAAGTATGATCCTGTATACTGTGTAACTCTGGATTATGTTTATCCAGTGCATTATTTGTTCATTATCTGGTGTATTTATTTAATTATTTTCTGCTGTTATTTGTTTATGTGTTATATTCCAAAGATTACCCTTGCCGCCGTCAGTACGGGGTTTGGGGTCGTCACAGTCTGTATTCTATTATATATTTCAACTAGAAAATAAAAAAAAATGTGAGAAGTTCTCACCTTTGGGTTCCACTCCTACATTTTATTTCTGAACGAATCGGATTCCTTTTTTATTTCAGTCCGTTCCATCGCACTCCTTTTCATGCTGTTCATAGCAAAAAATCATATTTTTATCACTTTATTCAAATAGATCAAAATCATATTTTTATCGCTTCATTCAAAAAGATAAAAATCATATTTTATTTCTATTTCATATATTTTTACAATGCTTCTTTCTACATAAAAATCGTTTTTTTATTATCTCTATAATATAAAAATCATATTTTTATTATCTCTATAATATATAAATCATATTTTTGTTATCTCTATAATATAAAAATCATATTTTTATTTATAAAGATCAAACCTTTTTACTATGAAAAATCTATTCTTTCTACTTAGAAAAAATTCAAATCTATCTAACTATAAAGATCTAATCTTTTATATGTTTTCATATATATAAAAAATCCAATTTTTATTTTCAATTCATGTATGTAAGAATCTTATTTTTATTTTCAATCCTATGCTTTTTATCTTGTATAAACAAATAAAAATGGAGATAAAAATTTACATAGTTTTTCCGATTGAAGAAGTTCCCAAATCGAAGCATTGAAAGCTTTCAGCACCTAAAGAGCATCTTGGAATCACTTTCAATGAGTATCAAATTGATTTGGGAGTTTCAATCAATGAAGACGTCGGAGGTGGGAGTGCTCAGGGTCGAGGTGGTGTTGCGTTGGAGCTGGCGACGCTAGGGGTTGGGTTAGGTGTGGATTTGGTCGAGGTTTTCAATGGAAGGGGCCTTGGATTCGCGCAACGGGAGGGGGAGGGGAGAAGAAGTGGTGGCACGGCGTTGGGGGGGAGGGGTCACGGTGGCAGATCGCGCGGCTGCTGGTGTGCATCGTCTTCCTCTCTTTTCTCCTCTGAAAAGTGAATCGTAGAAAGAGAGTGAGAGAGGGAAAGGGTATATAATTATATATATATATATTATTATTTTTTAATTTCAAAAAGTGCCTTCTTATTTTGAACTCGATATCAAACCCACCGACTATCGTCCCTAGCTAATTACCCCCATTACGAACACAATGGGATATGTATCGCAAGCCAACTCAGCTACTTCGATCAGTTTCCATCAAAATCAAAATATAAATTTCTATATTGATTTTTGAACGCACATTTCAATTTACTGGGGTCATATACGGAACCTAAAAATTCCAGAAAAATTATTTCTAGCTTTGAATTAATGATACGGTCCTAACAAAACTAATTTCATCAAATTTGGAGACCGTTTGAAAAATGGCCATTTTCTGGTCGATCCAAATTGACTAAAACTGTCAAAACACGTTTTCCTGCGCCACGCGCACATATTGACCCCAAAAATTATGAATTTTGGAATCTAGAAATAACTTGACATCCTCGATCCAACAAAAGTGGTTTCGTCAAAAACAGAGGTTGTTTGCAAAATGGCTATTTTTAAGGGCTATATTTCCATAGCGACTATTCTGAATTTTCAAGTGGGCATAACTTTTTATTCTCGCTATGAAATTTGAATTTTTCAGATTCATTGGCAAGATATTTTCAAATAGATTCAAATATTTTTGGTTTCGCGAAAATTCGGTTTATTTTGAATCCTTACATTCATTTGAAAATTGAAATCGAATTTTCAAACTACCGCATCGTTTTCATTTCCTTTTATATTTAAAATAAATATTTATATTCTAACGACGATTCAAATAAATATATACATTCTAATTCTATTCAAAATAAATTTCTCGTCGTCATTATTTAAAATAAATCGTTTTAAATATTCAAATTGCCAAAATAAAAATTTTAAATTGGTTTGGATTTTTCAGGTTGTTACAGTTTTCCATTTGGAAATACAACCGTTGTTTGCACATATGTTTTCCTTTGATAACTAAATCATCGACTATCAGGGTTTTGACCATTTCCCTTGTCAATGCGGAGAGACTGGGATCAGATTTCTTATCTGAATACCACTCTGTGTAGGCGTTAGCGTTGCGAATCAAAAATGATGAAGATAATTGAAGACGGAGTTTATGCAAGGGCTGTTTTGGCAATCCTAGATAGAAATTTCCTAAGATGGATTTACAGAATAGTGCCTTTGGTTTGTCCAGACCCAGGACAACTTGAATGGACGAATGTCTGATAGAGTATATCTAGTAGATCATGTAAGAAGATCTCTTCAAATGTACTTACATTTAGTGGCGAAGAAATTCGTTTCTCTTAGCTTTATACCCATGGTATTTTTATGGGAATCAATTTGTGATTTGGCGGGTATGACGATGTGGCATTCAAAAGTAAATGAAAATATGATCTGTCAAAAGATACGTTATGACTTCAAGCCTCATCAACCGGGAAATGACAAAAATCGGGCAAGCAGCATGGCTATGTGGGTCACCCCCATTAGATTGTGTTGTCACCATCTAGAGAATATTCATATTTGTTACTTCTTTTCGCTTCTGTATCTCCCTCGAACGGTTATGTTGCTAGGAACCGTAGGTGACAATATATTCGATACACTCAAGAGAAATGAATGGTCAGTCATGTGTGGGCTGGGTTGCAAGTCGTTCCTGTTAAACCCAATGTATTTTTCTCTAGAAATGCACTATCGGCAGGTGGTTCCATACCTTGTCATAGTCGGAATCCAATCTCCAATAAGTGCCTGCGATTTTGATTGTATACTATATATATGTGGAGCATGAGATGCTAGCGTTCTGCTAGATTGTTAATTATTTGTGATTAGACATTATTATAATATCAGAAAAGTATTGATTTTGAAAATGTTTTCGGTTATCGTAAGGTAAAAACCATATGTTTATATGTGTGGATCGGTCTTACGATTATCATTTCTTTTGAAAAGGATTTTGAAAGTTAAACCGAATTGTTGGAGTTTACTCACACCAGTCCCATGACTGACCCAGAGTTTATTTTGTTTTGTTTTCCCTAAACTTTTGGGTGCCCAAATTTGTACAGGCAGTCAAGTAGTTGGGTTTTACAGATACACTAGATAGAACTTGGAGTAGGGGGCTTTAGCAGCATTTTATAGCTATTGTTTATTTCCGCTATGATGTAAGTGTTGTACTCTAATATACAAATACATATTTGTGTTTTCAATGTCATTTTGTGTACTATATTTTATTCGTTCCGCTGTGAGATCCGTGTTACTCTGATGTTGTTGTGTTCTTCTTCTTATTCTATTCTAATAGTTATACCTTATCTATTCTGACCCTCTAGCTTCTTTCTATTAACTATCTGGTATTTTCGATGCTTGGATAGTCGACATTGGTTTTAAATGTCGATTTTCTGGGTCGAAAATCCCCGGGTCATTATAGGTAGGCACGTAACGTCAAGGATTCCTTTTGTTATATGGGAGTTGTGTGCAAACTCATATGCAGGGACTTTGTTCCGACCGTTGTTACATAATATAAAGATCTTTTAACCAATACTAAACATACTCATATCTATTTTTCTTCATTTCTTATCCACTACCTGAAAGCAATCATTAGTCTTGCTAATTTTATCATTTCAATCAAATGATACATCCCGTGTTCTCCATAGTGGCATACTCTCATGCCATGGAAATGTGTTTGTTTTCATTCTACATATCATTGCTTGCTTACAAAATTCTTTAGCCGGGTAATTAAGTAATATTCTTTTATGTAGGAATTATTGTTCTTATAAATTTATCTTTGTATTAATTCATTTATGCTATTAAATTTTGGTCATAATCTTGTTATTCATGTTTGAATTATTTGGTCCTGTTTTTCAGGGAACCTGGAATCAATTAAGGCAACCTAAGATTTATTACTCAACAATGTCACTTCCTTTAACTTTACAAATTATTAGGGTGAATGGTGATTGTGCGTAAATACTTCTGGTAGAACATATTTTCTTAAGCCTTATGCATTTTGCTATGCCTAATTCAACATTGTTGATTACAATTTGATAATGGCATACTATTAACTCATATTCATATTATTTTAAAGACACTTTCCTACGGATATATACTAAAAATATATGTTTTAGTGTGAACTTTATATGAGTTGTATTGATGTGTTTTGATTGTCTTTTTCATTTTAAGGACTGAATTTAGAGAAAATGTAAGTTTTTCTCACATAACCAATGCAAACATATAATGGAAAATTTTTGTTAATTTGTTTCATTTTACTACCTTTTTTATTTAACATTCACTACACCAAAAAAGACCTTTAGCAGCGTTTGAAAAAAGCTTCCAAAACATTTTGGTAGCGTTTTAAAAAACTCTACTACTCCCATAATTAAAAGTCTTTTTTTTTGTTGCGTTTCGATAAACGCAACCAAATCTTCTATATAGTTGCGTTTTTCAAACGATGCTGAAGGTTTTTAGGTGGATCTTTTTTTCTTTTCTGTAGGTTTATTTTCAGTTACTAAAACTTTTTCGTTGCATTTATTCAATGCCAATAAAAATTAAGGTGGTATGTTACATTTGTTTCTGTAACGTTTATTAAACGTTACTAAAACATGTTGATTGTTTTGTAATATTTTAAATACTACTATATACTGTTAATGCCTTATTATTTTCAACAACTAATTATATAATAATTATATTAAAATCAGCAATAATAAATAATCATATAAAAGTCTGGTTAAATCAATAATTATATAATCCTCAAACTCAAATAAGTGAGAACATATTTGTCATATAAGTATTCTTCATAACCGTTTAAATAATTGTTATTTGACTAATAAGAAAATTCACATATCAAAAGCATTCAAAAACAAGTTTACAAAATAAATACTGACAAATATCATAAAACATATAACAATTAATGTCATGTCCATTGTTGTTGATGGTCTTCACTCTAGAAAAGATAATTACCTGTATACAAGGTTGATAACCAACAATAAGAATCTACCATGAATTATCGTGTAACATTAAAACAATAGTTTATGTCAAAGAAAACAATAAGATAAATGTTTGTCTTTTTGTTGGAGGTTGCATGCTACCTGAAGATTATAGCCATAAATTATTTCTACCATATGGATTACGGAAAATTTAGGCAACGTCTCCTTTACACAAATTGAAATCTCAAATAAGTTATTTTATGTTTCAAAAATGGTGGGCTGAATGACCATAAAGGTAATAAGTTATTTTACATTAATTTTTCTTCTTCATCATAATTTTGCATTAATGACCATAAATGGGTATGACACTCAAAAGGGGTGGTAATAACGTAGTGTCAAGTGCCAACAAAGGTAATAAAAGCACCATTGTTTAGCAGTTATCATAAATATGGTACTCTCTCTACTTTACTCTTTTTAGATGAAAATGCGAACTAAAGTTTTCATTATAGTTTAATAAAGAAGAAAACCTATAACTTCTAAGACGAAAAATTTAAGGTTGAAGAAAGAAGATAAAGTACATACTCAGATTTCTTGAAGAAATCATTAAGCTCATCCCATCTAGACATCGGCAAGCATCCTTCAGTGAACCTAAACATCTCTGAGCTTTTTTTATGAATGAAATACAGGGTTTTCTGGATCACCAACATCGTATATGACCTTATTTTGCAAGGTATCTCCTACACTTGTTTTTAATGGAGAAAACGCCGCATTAGAAAAAAAAATCTAAAAAAATGTGGATAATTGTGAGCATAAAGGTTTTCTTGATTCTCAAGAGTATTTCTATTTTTTTAACCTTTTATTGCATTTAAAAATATCAGGTTTAATAGATTCTGCAGGAAAGAAATATTAAACGCATTTGTCAACCAAAGTTGTAACTGAATGATCCATAAGGTTTAGAGTTTTACTATTCAGGAAACTTGTGTGAAGGACAAAAAAAGCAAAAAGTTTGTCCAAAAGGACAAGAGCCAAAAAATTTGCTCAAAAGGCCAACTTTTAGAGTAAAGTGGAAAAACAATGGACCCCCCTGAATTCCACTATCTAGTGTAAAATTATCCTTGGAGATAATTTTTTTGTTGATCGTCCTTATGAACAAATTTTTGGTTGACTTTGTCCTTCACACTAAAAACTGGTTTTGAATCTTAACAGCTGATTAAAAAATGAAGATAAACACACTTCATAGATGGGTTTTTAAACACAATTCCAGATTTTCATGCTTTGAAAACCTCATTTGTAGACCATTTTGAGTATTTTACGGTGCATGACCCTATGAATAAGCAAAAATGTAAAGTGGCATATAATGGAAGAACATGAGCCTTGAAAAAGGCAAATGATTCCTTTTAAATAAAACAGCAGAATACTTGTACTTATCCCTAGAAAGTTCTGCTAATTTCAAAACGTTAGTCAAAAAGGCACTAATACTTCATAACTATTTGCATATTTATGCCAAATATTTCTATCATTAGCTGCTTAGATGTTAATCATTATTGATCAAAACTCACTAGTAACTAAATTTGGTAAATCTACACATCAATCAAAAATTCTTCCTCTTATATTGATAAAAACCAACAATTAACTTAACAAGTCAACAAGTGCAAAAACAATGAAAGTAGCTAGTGATAACAATCAAATTAGAGCTATACAACAAAATTATTGAAAGCTTTCATCATTCTAAAACATTAGTTAAAAGAACGCCAAGCAGTTATAATTATGTATGTGTATTTTTATATTTGTTTTATGTGAAAAATTATTCTTTGTCAGCAACTCCTACATATTCATAACAAGAAGCAGTCACAAAATTTCTAGCAAATGTATCCAAATTCGTAACGACTAATTTACAAAGAACTGTAAACTAAATTTAGCAATAAATGTCCCAATCATCAGGAATAAAACTCATTAGCAACCAATTATGGTAAATCAACACATCAATCAAATGTTTTAAATCATACATGTATTAAAACCATTCACTAGCTAAGGAAATTAACAAGTGCAAAATTACAGCAGTGAAAATCGGCAGAAACAAAATAATCAAACAAGCCTATAAAAAATTATTATAACGCTCAACCTTATAAATCATTTTCAAAATGATAATAAAAACGTCATACCAAATTGTGAATCGAAGCAAGACTGTAGTGACCCGAAAATCCGGTCCAATTTGAGCTGACCAAATAACACAAGTCTAACCCCAATTACACTGGAAAATCAGAAAACTAATAGAAAGAAAACAGAGGGTGAGGAAAGATAAGATAGAAACTTAGAATAGAAGAAGAAGAAGAACATCAGAGTAACACGAACCTCACAGCGGAACGAATAACATATAATATATAACATAACTTTGAAATATAAATCTGTACTTGCATATACATATCATTTCAAAGTACAACACTTACAACACAGCGAAAATAAACAACAACTATATGATCCTGAAGCCTCCTGCTCCAAGCTCTCCAAGTATATCTGTAAAATCCTGACTACTTGACTGCCCATACAAAATTGGGCACCCAAGAGTTTAGGAAAACAAAACAAAATAAACTCTGGGTTAGTCATGGGACTAGTACAATTAAAACAGTTTAAAACAGTTTGTAATAACCCGGAAATCTGGGCCAGTTTAAAATTTTTATTTTGGCAATTTTTGCGAATTTAGATTATTTAAAATGAATTATTTTAAATAATATCGACGAAAAATTATTTTGAATAGAACTCGAACGTATATATTATATAGTTCATCGTTAGAATATATATAATTATTTATAATTATAAATAGGATTGAAAATGGCGCGGTAGTTCGATAATTTGATTTCAAACTTCAATTGAATGTACCGGGTGCAAAAGAAATCGAATTTTAGTGAAACCACAAATAATAGGATCTATTTGATAATATCTTTTCAACGAATCCGAAAAATCGAAATTTCATAGCGGGAATCAAAAGATATGTCCAGTTGAAAATTCTGAATAGTCGCTATGGAATTTCAGCCCTTAAAAATAGCCATTTTGCAAACGACCTCGGATTTCGACGAAACCACTTTTGTTGGATCTGCGATGTCAAGTTATTGCTAGGTTTCAAATTTCATAATTGTTCAAATCAATATGTGAGCGTGGCAAAGGAAAATGCGTTTGACCAGTTTCAGTTGAGTTTAATCGACTGGAAAATGGCCATTTTTCAAACGGTCTCAGAATTCGATGAAATTAGTTTTGTTAGGACCGTATCGTCAATACGAAGCTAGAAAATATTTTTCGGGAATTTTTCGAGTTAGTATGTGGCCCCAGTAAATTGAAATGCGTGTTCAAATTCAATATATAGAGTTATATTTTGATTTTGACGAAAACTGATCGAAACAATCAAATCGGCTTGAGATACATATCCCATGGTGTTCGGAATGGGGGTAATTAGCTATGGACGACAGGCAGTGAGTCTCGTTTTGAGGTCGAAATAAAAAGTTACTTTTTGAAAATTAAAATAATAAATTAAATAAAAAAATCAATCAACCCCCCTTTTCTCCATTACCCCCTCCCCCCCCCCCACCGTAAATTCTCAGAAGGAAAAAAATATAAAAATATAAAAAAAAACCGTCGCCCTACCCACGAACGCCGCCCTACCCCCTCCATCGTCACCGCCGCCTCAGGCGCGGAACCCCCTCCTCCTCTCGCCGCGAGCCACCCAGACCCCTCCCCCTTCCAGGTCGATGCGGTGCTACCCCCCCCCCCCCACTTCCTAATCGACGCGCTGACACCCCCCCTCCGCCGCACGAGCCGCCGCACGCCGCCACTCCTCCTCCCTCTTCCTCCTCTCCTTCTCCTTTCCCCCCGCCTGCGCCCGATCCCCCAAACCCCGCCTGAGCGCGGTGAAACCCCCCCAGTCAATGTAAAACACTTTAAGTTCTATTTTATTTTATTCTATATTTTATTATATTTTATTTTAGTTTCTTTTTCTCTGATTTAATTTTTAATATAAAAAGCTATAAAAATTTAGGTAGTTAAAATCCAATTTTCATGAAAGTGAAAGCAAATTGAAAATCTAATTTTTATGAATGAGGAAGCAAATTAAAAATTGAATTTTCATATGGTTAGTTACATAGGAAAGACTGGATTTTTCAATGTAGAAAGCTAGGATTTTTCAATAAAAAAAAGGAGGGGCTGATTTCTATGAATACAAATACGCGTTGTTTTGATTAGGGCAAGGTAGGATTTTTAATTAATATAGCATAGTAAAAATGTGATTTTTATATATTGAATAGCAAAGTAAAAATGTGATTTTTATATATTGAATAGCGAAGTAAAAATGTGATTTTTATATATTGAATAGCGAAGTAAAAATTCGATTTTTATATATTGAGTAGCGAAGTAAAAATTCGATTTTTATATATTGAATAGCGAAGTAAAAATTCAATTTTTATATATTGAATGGCGAAGTAAAAATTCGATTTTTATATATTGAATAGCGAAGTAAAAATTCGATTTTTATATATTGAATAGCGAAGTAAAAATTCGATTTTTATATATTGAATAGCGTAGTAAAAATTCGATTTTTATATATTGAATAGCTAAGTAAAAATGTGATTTTTATATACTGAATAGCGAAGTAAAAATTCAATTTTTATATATTGAATAGCGAAGTAAAAATGTGGTTTTTATATATTGAATAGCGAAGTAAAAATTCAATTTTTATATATTGAATAGCGAAGTAAAAATTCAATTTTTATATATTGAATAGCAAAGTAAAAATTCGATTTTTATATATTGAATAGCGAAGTAAAAATTCGATTTTTATATATTGAATAGCAAAGTAAAAATTCGATTTTTATATACTGAATAGCGAAGTAAAAATGTGATTTTTTATATATGTAGAGAATATGGGCAAAGAAAGTGACAATAGGAAGAACGACGAAGATTTCTACATAAGAAGAGTCGAGGGATTGGATTAGCTAATCGGTGAGAACTTCTCACCTTTTAATTTTGTTTTCTAGTTAAAATATATACTAGGATGCAGACGGTGTTTAGTAGCACCCGACACCCGTCGTCCACAGACCATGGACGGCTTGTATGCTTGGTTGTTTGATTTTGATGTGTAGTTGATTGTGTGATGTGATGTGAAATGAAAAAAATATTTATATAGTTGAAAATATTTTATAGTTAAAAATAGAATTTTTAACGTGTATATGAAATGATATAAATTGATATAAACAAATCGAACGAGTTGTTTATATACACACATTTGCCTGATATTGATTGGGACGATAAATTTTACACATCGCCCAACTGCACAAATAAAATCTGTGTTTGATTGTTTGAAACCCCACACGGGTATTGTTAGCCCACTTTGTGAACTGGGCAACACAAAGTCAAGATGTGAAATATTGAATAGCTTGAAAAACACTGAAGCGGGTCGGATCGGAGCAGTATAGCGGTTCGGAACGGATAAAGTCTGCTGTTCGGGTCGGTGAGCTATTGTTTTTGGAATTAGAGAGGCACGTCTGTTCGGATCGGAGAGCAACCTATTTTCAGCTGGAGCGGAGAGCAATAGATCTGAGCGGAGCGGAGTAAACACAGGAATTAGTCCTAAGTCAATCCGGGTCGGATCGGGTACTCCGATCCGAACCCCTTGTGCATACCCCTCCGACCCGAGCCTGTCTTCCACGTCACTCTCCTGCATGAGCGCCTGGTTATTCGGATCGGCTGTGACCAGTTCCTACCCTTAACGTCCACTACTCTGATGCGTTGTCAACATAGAAATTCATCCGAACCCGAGGCTGATGGGATGGATGACACGTGGCTCCGATCCGGATCGGGTTCTGGGCTAATTTTCACCTATAAATACCCCGTTTGGAGACAAAGAAAAGGATCTTTTTTCTGGCACTTTGAGAGTTCAACCACCCTCATAACCCGAATTCCGGCACTTCCGGACAATCCAAATCTTCTTTCATTATTTGTTTTTAGACAATTGAGTGATTGTAAGTGAGTTGTGAGAGAAATCAAGTGAACATTTCATTGTACTTGCAACTAAATCAGTGAAAATAGTGAAAGACAAGTGGACGTAGGCATTTCTTCGCCGAACCACTATAAATCCTGTGTGTTCATTTTTATTTTTGATCTCATTTCATTCTGCTTTTAATCAATTTGGGTGTTAGAACCACTTTTTGGTCTAACATTTTGGTGCTTCCACTGAGAAATCATCTGAATTCTTTGTTTTTCGGGATTATCGTTCTACTTTTTGGACCGTTGAGTTCAAAGAAGATAATCCTCAAGTTTCAACGCCCTTGGATATTTGTTGAAGTGATTGTCGAAGAATCAGGGCCAAAGGAAAAGGCAAAGAAGTTCAATCTGGTCGAGGAAATGGAGCTGGCGAAGATCAGCAAAATGCGGTTGTAACAAGGTCTCGTGGGCAGAGTTCAGCAGCAGGACGAACCGATGCAGGAAACCCGAACCGCCTTCAGGGGGAGAACTCCGATCCGATCCGGGTAGGAGATTCTGAAGCTGTGCATTCCCCCAACCTGAACCGACCGGAGCAGCTTGCCACGTACCGACCCGACCAGGCTCCCCAGCACCGAACCGACCCGATCTCCCATCTCCTATCCGATCCGACGCTTGGTGATGTTGGAACCTCTACTCGAGTCCCTACGAATGCTCCGATTCCAGCCACCAGGGTCAATGATCAGGTCAATCCATCTGCGCCCATTACTCAAGGAGATTTCTCGCGCCTACTTGATATGCTTGAGAGTACTAGGGAGGCTATGAAAGTCCACGAGCGCACCAACCTCATGATGCAAGAAAATATGAGGCTCATGAGCAGGGAGATTAGCGAACTCCATCGACAGAGAACCCCATCACCGGTTCGTCACTCACCAGTGGATCAGTCTTCATCTTCCGAGGAAGAGTGGCCCCGTGAACGAAGGCCACTCGAACGACCTCAGAATTTGGAGCAGCTGACATTCGGATCTTTGGGGTCTCGCGAGGATATTGCACGAGCACTAGGAAACAATGATCCCACTCAGGGGCAAAGGCTCCAGTCCCCTCCTCCCGAGATCGACCGGGAGCGTAGGGAACGGAATAGAGCAGAAGCAACTCGAAGAAGAAGGGCATCTCCTGAACAAGAGCCCAGAAGGAACCCAGATACCAGGGCCAGGGAACCTGAACAGCCCCTAACTAATGCTGATGTACAGGCAATGGTGCGCCAGATTATGTCCGAAAGCCGGAACTATACCAATGAAGATTATGGCATTGAGCGAAGCCATACTCCTTTCACTGACGACATCCTCGACTTTCAGTTTCCCAGGCGTTTTAACCTGCCACAGATGGACAAGTACAACGGGAGAACCGATCCGGGACAGCATTTGATGCGATACTCGTGGCTCATGAATGCTGCATCTGCCCCTGATGCAGTGAAGTGTAAAGCATTCCCGATCTATTTAGATGATGTGGCGTTGTTCTGGTTTACCCGACTTCCCCCTCGTTCGGTTTCGAATTATAGGGAACTGAGCGAACGTTTTATGAATCAGTTCCGACTCCATGCCCGAAAGTCCAAAAGTGTTATTGAATTATCAAGAATTAAGCAGGCACCAGGAGAGTCTTTGAGGTCATATCTTGACCGTTTTAACTTAGCTGTGACTGAAGTTAGTGACCCGCATGAGCCCACCATTCTGATGGCATTAAAGGAAGGAGTCGATCCTGAATCCGAGTTTGGGGATTACCTTTCTGGGAAGACACCCTCCACAAGAGAGATATTCTATGAAAAAGCCGATATTTATTTAAGGCGAGAGGAGGCCAGGGCAAACCGAAAGAGAAAGTCTGAAGTGGCTTCAAAAGAAAATGTGCAGAGTAACGTCGCAGTGAAGCAGTCTGGGGAAAGTTCCGGAAAGGTTGAAGTAAATGTGGGAAACAAGGGTGAAAACAACAATGCTGGAAACGGGGGCAACAACAATAACCGTAATGCGAACGGTAACAGAAGAAATAGAAATAGGGGAAGTGATCCTAGCAAAAGGCCCCGATTCCAGAATTATGAGAATTATACACCGTTGAACGACACTCTTGAGAATATTTACCTGGATATATACAATGTTTTGCAATACAAAAGACCGCCACCTCGTGACTCGACCGAGAAAGAAATGGCAACTGGGAAGTTTTGTTTGTTCCATGGAACTCATGGGCATTCAACCAATGAATGTCGGCATTTGAGAGATGTGATTGAGAAGCTGCTGCGTGAAGGGAAACTGGATGAATATAAAGTCGCCCCAAGGGACAGGGGGCAAGGAGAGCAGGCTCCAAAACAGATTCTACTTGCTCCCAAGCCTACAGCGCAGCAGAAAGGCAAAGGAATTGTTATCAACTCCATAGTGGGTGGACCTCACCCGGCAATCCGTAGCTTTAGAGCAATGGATCAATATGTAAATGCTGCCAAACACGTAGATGTGAATGAAGGTGATGATTTGGAAGATATCACCCCCATAAAACAACAGAAGACAATGTTTGACGACGTGGTATTCCGCAGCAGAGATAATACTGGGATTCAATCACCCACTGATGATTTGTTGGTCATTACTACCACCATTGGGCCGGCCTTGGTTCATAAGGTGTTAGTAGACAACGGAAGTTCCGTCAATATTTTGTTTAAAAAGTCATTCGATCAGATGAAGCTTGAATCTGAGGATTTGAAGCCATGTGAAGGATGGATCAGAGGCTTCAACGGGGCGTCAACAGCTCCCATGGGATACATAGAATTGCCCGTGACCTTGGAGCAAGAAGAACGCAGAAGAGTGCGGATGCTTCAGTTCATAGTGTTGGACGTAGATTCGCCTTATAATGCATTTTTGGGGAGGCCTGCCCTTGCTGAGTTCAGAGCTTGCATCGCCCCTTGGTGTTTATTGCTTAAGTTCCCAACCGAAGCCGGAACTGGAGTAATGAGAGGGGATCAAGTTTCCGGACGGGCCTGCTATGTTGCCAAATTAAAGATGTTGATGAAAGGACTTAACATCGAGAGTAAAGATGCCCCGCCTCCCCCGAAGGGGGGCTCGGCGTAGCAATTAGAGAGATCGACCCCGAAGGAGTTGCCCAAAGGAATGCCTGATGACCTGGATCCCAGAAAAGACGAGGAACCAGAGACTAGAAATGCAACTCCAAATGAAGCGACAGTGGAAGTTCCCATTGATGAAGCTGATCCGACAAAAGTTTTGAAGATTGGTTCTCAATTGGATCCACGTCGAGCCAAAGTACTAACGGACTTCTTGAAGGCAAACTTGGACGTGTTTGCCTGGACACATGCTGACATGTGCGGGATATCGCCATCCATTATAAGTCACAAATTAAATGTAAACCCGAAACATCCGCATGTGAAGCAAAAGAGAAGTACGCTGGGCCAGAGAGGTCGGCTGCTCTCAAAGAGGAAGTGGAGAAGCTGAAGCAGAACGGATTTATTCGAGATTCGACATATCCCGACTGGATATCGAATCCCGTCTCGGTAAAGAAGCCGAATGGAAAGTGGCGGACTTGCATTGATTTTTCAGATTTGAACAAAGCTTGCCCGAAAGATAGTTTCCCACTTCCCAGGATTGACCAGCTTGTAGATTCGACAGCAGGTCATGAACTTCTCTCTTTCATGGATGCATATTCTGGGTACAACCAAATTCCTATGCACATGCCAGACCAAGAACACACGAGCTTCATTACGAATTTGGGATTATATTGTTATGTCATAATGCCATTCGGATTGAAAAACGCCGGAGCCACTTATCAGCGCTTGGTGAACAGAATGTTTTATAATCAAATAGGGAAGACTATGGAAGTTTACGTGGATGATATGCTTGTCAAGTCGAAACAGTCCTCCATCCATACGCAAGACTTGGCGGAAATGTTTGGTATCCTGCGAAAGTATCGGATGAAGTTGAATCCTCTGAAATGCTCATTTGGAGTGGCATCGGGAAAGTTCCTAGGCTTCATTGTGAGCTCCCGAGGAATTGAAATCAATCCTAGCCAGATAGCGGCGATTAGAAACATTGAAGAGCCGAGGAGAATTTAAGATGTCCAAAGTCTTGCAGGGAAAGTAGCTGCGCTGAGTAGATTCATCTCCAAAGCCACAGACAAATGCGTTCCGTTTTTTGATTTGATTAAAAGAGGAAAGAAGAACTTCGAGTGGACTCCGAACTGTGTTGAGGCCTTTCGAAATTTATTGGAACTGCTAGAGAAACCACCGATTTTGTCAAAGCCAGTGGATCACGAAGAATTGTTTATTTACTTGGCAGTCTCGGCTCACGCCGTTAGCATAGCCCTGGTTCGAGAAGAAGACAAAGTACAAAGGCCGGTGTATTATGTAAGCAAGAAATTAGCAGCGGCAGAGCGCAACTACCCAAAGATTGAGAAGCTCGCTTACAGCCTCCTAATCGCATCCCGAAAACTTCGTCACTATTTCCAAGCTCATCCCATAACCATATACGCAGACCAGCCCCTAAGGCAGGTGTTGCAGAGACCCAAAGCATCGGGAAGGTTGATCAAATGGAATATAGAATTAAGTCAGTTTGATTTAAATTTTAAACCACGAAGGTCGATCAGGGGGCAAGCTCTGGCAGACTTTATAGCGGAGTTCACCATTCCAGAGGAGGAAGTAATCGATGACAAAGTGGTTAAATCCAAGGATGAGTTAAAGATAGATCCGTGGAAACTATACATAGATGGAGCCAAGAACGACCGAAGGTCCGGAGCTGGAATCGTCTTAGTCACTCCTGAAGGACGGTCGTTATGTTACGCTCTACGATTACAATTTTCGGCGAATAACAATGACTCTGAATACGAAGCCCTGATTGCCGGGCTGAAGCTTGCTAAAGACCTCGGAATAAAAATGTAGGACATATTCTGTGACTCTAAAATCGTTGTTAGCCAAGTGCGAGAGGAATTTGTGGCTCGGGGACCTCGACTTATCGCCTACCTCAGGAAAGTGAGAGAGCTATTGAGCAACTTGGAGCGGTACAATATAACACATATCCCGAGAGCTGAAAACCAGAAGGCGGATAGGCTGGCAAAGCTGGCTAGCTCCGACAATCCGGAAGAGACTGAAATAATTCCAATTGAAACGTTGGAATCGCCAAGCTTTGAGTCGATGAAAATTGAGTTCGCTTTTGAAGCGAAACCGGAGAAGGAGTCGTGGATGACCCCAATTAAGAACTTCCTTAAGAATGGGACACTCCCGTCAAAGAAGAGTGAGAAAAGGGCTATAGTTCGCAAGGCTACCAGGTATGTCATACAAGATGATATTCTTTATAGGCAAGGATTTTCTATGCCCCTGTTACGATGAATTGCACACGACGACATCAAACGTGTACTAAGAGAAGTGCACGAAGGTGAGTGTGGAGTTCATACAGGAGGTCAGACTTTAGCAAAAAAGATATTGCGATATGGATACTTCTGGCCCACAATTAATAAAGATGAAGCTGATTATTCGCGACGCTACGATAAGTGCCAGAGATTCGCCAAAATCCCCAGAGCACCGTCGACCCAACTCAAATCAATGGTGAGTCCTTGGCCATTTGCCACGTAGGGAATTGATATCATTGGAGTTCTACCAATTGCTAAAGGAGGAGCGAAATATGCAATAGTCGCTGTGGACTATTTTACGAAGTGGGTGGAAGCTGAGCCCTTGACCAAAATCACGGCAAGAAAGGTGATAAGTTTCGTGGTTAGAAATATTATATGCCGGTTCGAGATCCCAAGGACCATTATAACTGACAACGGAACCCAGTTTGATGGTACTGAATTCAGAAATTTCTGCCAGAAGCATAAGATCGACAAGCGATACACTGCGGTTGCTTATCCGCAGTCGAATGGGCAAGTTGAGGCAATAAACAAAGTAATAAAATCCATCCTCAAGAAACGGTTAGTGCGCGCAAAGGCAAAATGGGTTGACGAATTGTCCCTAGCTTTGTGGGCATATCGGACAACATTTAAGACGACTACTGGTCACACACCTTTCTCTCTCTCCTTTGGCTCAGAAGCAGTAATTCCAGTTGAGCTGGAAGTTCCTTCCCACAGGGTGACGTATTATGACCCGATGACGAATCGGGCACTCTTAGTTGAGTCTCTGGATGAAGTCGAAGAAAAAAGGGACGAAGCAGATTTGCGTGCGGCAAGACATCGACGTCAGATGGCACGCTATTACGACAAAAAAGGTTCGCCTCAGGACTTTTGAACCAGGAGATTTGGTGCTAAAGAGAGTCTTTCCATCCCTTCCTCACCACGGTCCAAAGTGGGAAGGACCCTTTGTCATCCAACGGAAACTTGAAAAAGGAACCTTCAAGTTAACGACCATAGATGGCGAAGAAGTCCCTAGAGCATGGAATGCCCAACACTTAATGCGATATTTGGATTAGAAATGTTGTACTCTTTGTTATTTTTCTTATGAACTCTGTAATAAGGCACGACTTGCCTTGGGAAAATCTGACGATATGAATAAAGGACTATAAAGTGGATGTAGGCTACGACTTAGCCAAACCACTATAAAAATATTGTGTGTTATTTACTTTAATGCATTATATATATATACATTCATTGATTATTCTGTTGTGATTATGGAATACAGGATGATTCATAACCTGAAAAGGTTGAAGACAGTTTAAACATAAGAAAAAGCACAACGACTATTTGTGCGACAAGACACAAAAGAATGAGAAAACGACATTCTTAACTCTAACTCTCCAGAGAGAGAGAGTATAAAAGCGTCTACGACTGAGCGCTGAAAAAGAAATCCTTCCCCTAACTCTAACTCTCCAGAGAGAGAGAGAGAGAGTATAAAAGCGTCTCCGACTGAGCGCTAAGAAAGAGATCCTTCCCCGCTGAAAGACTGGGGAATGAATAGATTGCTGAGCTCGAACTCTAACTCTCCAGAGAGAGAGAGAGAGTATAAAAGGACGGGAAGACGACATCCTCTGAGGCATGAAGGTGCACCCAGATAAGGGACCGCCTCAGTAAGAACTCTAACCTGAGTATAAGACAGGAGAGTATAAAAGAAATGCCAGAAAAACGACAGGCACTGACGACACAGGAAGTGCTATCCCGTCAGAAAATCGGGAGCATTCAGATTGCTTGATTAAGCATTAAATAATTTGTGAGAATTGACTGGGGGCATATATGTATATGCATATTTCCTCCCTCCGTAACTTCATTTCCTAACTATAGTAAGACATGCATTTTTACATAAGTGCAGAACTACTGACAAACAGACATTGCAGAAAATGAATTATTTTTTATTTATTTACGAATGAATGAATTTGTACAAGAGAGTAGCTAAAAAAGAAGGTGCAAGGGCCGCTCTTGTAGCAGCAATTATTGGTTCACTAAATGCTAAAACGACACAAGGCTATCCACTATTTAGATTTCGAGTGAGCCTTGGACTTCTTGGCGGCTTTCTCCGCATCCTTTGCTTCTTTCTCGGCCTCTGTCAAGATTCGTTTTGATTTCTTCTTTCCTGAAGATGCGGTGCTGGAACCGGTAGACTTCTTCCCGGAGGGCGGAGCGCTGGAATCAAGAGAAGATTTTTTAGCGAGTTCCTCTGTAATAGATCTAGTTGAGAGCTTAACAACTAACCTTGATCCCGCATCCACAACTGCGAGGGGCTTGAGGGCTTCAGGGTCTAGTTCTTCAGCTTTTAATTACAAGCGTTTGTCTTGATCAGCTTTCATTGCAGCCAAAGTAACATCATCAGCATTTTTTGACTCCCCGACTATTGCAACTTCTGGTTCCTCCTCATGACCTCCGTCACCGCCATCATCCTTTAAAGCTGCTATCATTTCTTCATCATGGGGAGTGTCGGCCTTAGTCGGCTCACTTCTTTCTCCCAAGTCTATAGGAGCAGCCTTGTCCTCCCCTCCTTTTGCCATTTCTGTAGGCTCTACCCCAGCGGTGGCTCCCTGAGTCACATCTGTCTTTCCGGATGGCTCAATACCTACAGAATGAGAAGCAACAGTTATCAACTCAGGCGAAAACAATGGGTTTTTCATCGATTGCTCAATCACGTGGCGAAAGGTAGAAATAGCCTTGACAAATTGAGGAGAAAAGGTAGGGATACCTTCCGAAGACTTCTCAGCGGGGGTAACTGCTGTCTCTGATGCCATTTCAGGGATTGGAGATAGCAGAGTTGTTCGGGAGATTCCTGGATTTTCAGGGTCATACCCCTCTACTTCCGAAGTCGCGGGGGCAGCAGAAGAGGAACCAGTCTCGGGAATGTTTTTCTGTTTAATCCTCCGCCTCTCTTCTTCCATAGCCTCAGCAATGAGGCGGCTCCCTTCAGCTAGGCGTTCTGGCTCATCATCCCTCAAGTATTTTTCCACTAGCTTATCCTCATCGATGGAATCGAGTTTGAGCTCCTCTTTTTCCCACTAAACGATCTGATTCCATACTTGATCTAGAGTGGATGGGTAATCTTCGATCCAAGAAATGTTTCGGCGACGGATGATATGTGCGAAGAATTCAATCATTAATTCGCCAAAACCCTGAATATCAGCCTCCGCCTCTGACAATTGTTTGCGGGCTTCCTCCGCATATTTAATAGCAGACTCAACATTGCCCTCCGCCAGGGCAGCTCTATTCTCTGCCTCCAATAGCTTTGAAGCCAAGTCAGCGTTCTTCTTTTCTAGTTCAGCATTCCTCTTTGCTAACTCGGCATTTTTCCGTTCGAGGTCAGTATAAGCAAGGCGCGTCTTAGCAGCTTCTGACTTAGCATCATCAGCTTGCTTTTTTAACTCAGAACGCTCTTGAGTGTGAGATTCAAGCAAGTCATGATAACGTTTTTGCATATCCTCAAATTGTTGTTTGAAGTTGGTAGCGTCCCTCTGAGCAATAGCAAGCTGGGCCTGTGTGTCCTCCAAATCTTTACCTAGGTTCTTTAAGGCCTTAGCATCTTCTTCCGCGGTTTTTTGCATTGAATCAGCATTCGTGATTAGAGTACGGATAATTCTGGAAAGATTGCGTGAATATTTAAACATCTCAGAATACTGTTTTTCAACCGCGTCTATCTTTGCTTTGGCCTCATCTGCCCACTTAGAAGAAACAGGTTCAAGGGCAGGTAAAAAAGTCAAAGTCTCGAAGTAGTGTTCGGGAAATTGCTCCTCCAAATACGCCCGCTTTATTGCAGTTTCCGCATCTAGTGGGGGAGGAGCGGGGATCGTCAATTCAGTGTCCCTGTGTGTGGAGGATTCAGTAGTTTCTTTGTCTGTCCTAGGTCGTTTAGTAGTAGGGACCTTACGCTTACTTCGAGACTCGGTATCTTTTGGAGGGCTTCTCTCTCTGCTGCGCTTTTCGTGGGAAGAAGTGGAGTCTTTCGATTGTAGCCTGTCCTCTTCCCTACGGCTTTGAAAACCTTTGTATTTCTCTTGTTCCGACCGAACGGGAGAGCGAGAACGTGAGGGTCGAGAGCGATAGGGATCATAAGGCATTCTCTCCTCCCTACCGCAATCATCGCGGCGATCATACTCGATATCCTGAGGTGGATTAGACATGCTGCTGCGAAGCTTCCTGATATCATAGTAAGATCGAGACATCGTGCCTGCACAATAAGACAAACGAAATTCAGAATCAATGGATTCACGGAGAAAGAGGTGTAATGAATGCTAATGCTGTTGTATAAAGTGTGTCCTAAGTGGTGTGTTTCCCCCCAACCAACCCGAGTCTGAAGCTAGACTAGAACGGGCAGGCTCTTTGGCCTTAGCAGGAGTGGTCTCTTCAGAAGAGGTGAAAACTAAAGGATCCTTCCTAAAATCCTCTGAAGTGTATATAGTTTCAGGTAAGGGGAGATCCCCCAAACCCTAAAATATTGGATCATCAGTACTAGGGACATCTCCCTCGGAAGCATTAAGTGGCGACTCTTGGGAGGATGTTGAATTTTCCAGAGAAGTAGCCTCCTCGGGGGCAGTATATCCTTCACGATGCTTTTCGGCCAGGTTAGCCAATTCGTCATCCTGAGTAGAAGATGGAGAAGGTGAAGTTTGAAGAGGCACTGTAGGAACCCCCGAGCCTTCTCCTGTCTCTGGGACTACATCCACTGGAGGAATATATACGTATGGAGTCGTCCCATGACCAATACTACGAAAAACGGATAACAACCCATGAAAGTGAAGATATCCGTCCTTAAGGACTTCATCGATAGTCAAGAATTTCTGATCGCCATTAAGAAGTTGGTGCATCCGGTCAAAGAACACCTGATCTGATATTTGTTTTGGATTGTCGACTGCAAACAAAAAGGAAAACAAGTTAAGGTGATGACTCGAGTGTATAGAGCCCGAATTTAGAAAATCAGTGCTTTACTTGATTTTGTCCACCTCCTGGCACATCCAGGCTGTCGCTTCACATAGAACCATTCCAGTCTGGAATCTCCAGCTTTACTGCTGAATGGCGCCGAGATTATCTTCCTCTTAGGAACAGACTCAAAATAGCAGAAAGATGGAGTCTCTCGAGTCCGATGCTTGAAGTTATAGAAGAAATGAACGTCATCGAACGTGAGCTCTATGCCTAAGATCTCACGGTATGCTATGTACAAAGTGTGCAAGTAGGCATAAGAATTGGGATGCAGCTGCATGGGGGCAATCCGCATTTGTCTTAGAAAGTCAACGATGAAGGAAGAAAATGGAGGGATAGCGCCGACCATACACATCAACCGAGTGACCGCCATATATCCTTCTAGAGGGTTGTGGGGACGGTCAGAGCTTGAAGGCACTAGAGTGTCCCTTTTCATTATCCCATATTTCAAACAAATTCGGGTAAGTCGGTCGTTATCAATTGTTGATTCAACAGAATCTTGGGGCGATTCCAATATGACAGCCAATTCAAACTCATCAGGAGCCCGGTCGTCGCCAACCCCTCCTTCTTCTTCAAACCCTAAAGAAACTTCATTCTCTGAAGACGCTTCGTCACTTTTACGATTTCCGACGTCGTAGTCTGAGCCCTCATTATCCCATTCTGGATCCGACAGAGAAGATATGTCCTCGAGAGTAATCTTGTTAGAGGTTTCCGGGGCTTCTTTCCTCTCAGCTAGTCTGGAAGAGCGTCTGGGTCTCATGGTCATAAAACCATTGAAGAAGCAATAGCACAAATTAGAGCAAATTAGCCCGTATCCCCCCGTGCATGTGTGCAAACTAAAGTGTAAACAGTGTATATGGAAAGTGCAAAGTAAATGTTTAAAAGTGCGACGAAAAAGTTTGGCAAAATATAAAGAGTTGAAGTAGTTCTTGATGTCCAGTTACGTTCGCAAGGCACTATCCTAACCGTCCATTAAATTGAAGATTATGCCGAAAGTTGATTGGGTCAGTTAGACGAGTTTTTATGCGTTAAGGTAGACTGTGCTTCGGTTCGGTTCGGGTGCATTCATTAGGATCGAATCGGGGGCGTGGCCTTAGGCTTGGAAATCTCATTGAAACTCAGAAATCAAAATCGGATCGGATCGGAGGCAAAGTCCCCTAACGGTTCGGATCAGATCACTTAGTTATACTTCTCCTCCATCATCTTACGATCCGACCCGATCCGGTTAGGTAGGCTCCTTTCCCCCTTCCTTAAATACTTGCTCCGACCCGATCCGATCTCCTGGATTTCTTTTCTTTTTTCTTTCTTTGCTTGCCCCGACCCGGTCCGACATCTTGAATTTCCTTCCTTCTTCCTTTGTTTTTTCACCTTCTATATCCCTCCGAACCGAACCGGTTCCCTATTATCCTCTTCTTCTCCTTTTCCCTCTTTCTTCCCTAACTGACGCCAAAGCCAATTTCGTGCCAGTCACTCAAACCAAAGCCAAGCAATTCTACGCTGGCGCACTCAACAACGGATTATAATCTCCTCCGTTCCAATCTCGAGACGACGACGAGTTTACTGGTGATGATGATGAGGGGGGGGAGTCACGGTGGCAAAGTTGTCCAAATTTCATACTCAAATCATCCTAATCATTTACGAATCCGAATCGAGAGCAATTAAAGAGGGAATTATCTAAAGTTTTATAACCTACCGGTGTAATTACTTCGAGAATTAAGGAGAATTTTGATTTTTCACGAATTGAGTTTTTTTTCTCTCGTTTTACAGAACTTCGGGAATAAAACAGTAAAAATGAAAGGAGGAAGAAGGCAGTGTTTATATAGGAGAGAAGAGTGTCTATTCGTCTCCCCATTCGGATCGGCAGCCTAGTAGAAGAATTCTCGTTCGGATCGGATGAACAGCCCAGAAGCGAAGCTTGGCCCAATAGTCCAGTAAAAAATAGAAAGGAGAAGGGATCTGTTCGGATCGGAATCCGAACCGAACCGAGTTCTTTAGCTCAGCAACGAATTAAATTGAAATCTGAAGAAAAAGATGAAAACACAAGAAAAATCAAAAGAAAAATCACCTCGAAGAGCGTTGTGCAATGATAATCAAAGCATGCTCCATCTCCAACAGAAGCATCCTTTGAGGGGGGAAAATGTTAGCCCACTTTGTGAACTGGGCAACACAAAGTCAAGATGTGAAATATTGAATAGCTTGAAAAACACTGAAGTGGGTCGGATCGGAGCAGTGTAGCGGTTCGGATCGGATAAAGTCTGCTGTTCGGATCGGTGAGCTATTGTTGTTGGAATTAGAGAGGCACGTCTGTTCGGATCGGAGAGCAACCTATTTCCAGCTGGAGCGGAGAGCAATAGATCTGAGCGGAGCGGAGTAAACACAGGAATTAGTCCTAAGTCAATCCGGGTCGGATCGGGTACTCCGATCCGAACCCCTTGTGCATACCCCTCCGACCCGAGCCTGTCTTCCACGTCACTCTCCTGCATGAGCGCCTGGTTATTCGGATCGGCTGTGACCAGTTCCTACCCTTAACGTCCACTACTCTGATGCGTTGTCAACATAGAAATTCATCCGAACCCGAGGCTGATGGGATGGATGACACGTGGCTCCGATCCGGATCGGGTTCTGGGCTAATTTTCACCTATAAATACCCCATCTGGAGACAAAGAAAAGGATCTTTTTTCTGGCACTTTGAGAGTTCAACCACCCTCATAACCCGAATTCCAGCACTCCCGGACAATCCAAATCTTCTTTCATTATTTGTTTTTAGACAACTGAGTGATTGTAAGTGAGTTGTGAGAGAAATCAAGCGAACATTTCATTGTACTTGCTACTAAATCAGTGAAAATAGTGAAAGACAAGTGGACGTAGGCATTTCTTCGCCGAATTACTATAAATCCCGTGTGTTCATTTTTATTTTTGATCTCATTTCATTCTGCTTTTAATCAATTTGGGTGTTAGAACCACTTTTTGGTCTAACAGGTATCAGGATGATATTTGACGTACACTAATCCCAATTGTTTAGTTGTATGTCGATCGATTGGTTGACAGACTGTTATAAGCGTTGAATATTTATATTTGATGCTTATACAGTGTAGAATGCACTTTGGATGATGGTTGATTATTCATCGTTGTTATTGTATACATGTGTTGTAGAAAACCCATAAAATTAACATTATATGGTAATTGATTGGGCCTCATTCCAGTTTAGAAGTAGAAATATTTGAAATAGAAACACTTGAAAAAGAAATATTTGAATAGAAATATTTGAAATAGAAATATTCGAAATAGAATATTTGAAAATATGAATATATGAAGCCGTATTGATTAGATTTACGCCATTTTGACGTGAACGATATTTATATCGATTTTATTCATTTTATAACGAATACCGAAAGTGATTTCAAAATCTGAAATTTTGAAAAGAATTGAAATTCGAATTAAATTGGATAGAAATAAATTCAAATTGAAATTGAATAGAAATGAATTCGAATTGAAATTGAATAGAAGTGAATTCGAATTGAAATTGAATAGAAGTGAACTCGAATTGAAATTGAATAGAAGTGAACTCGAATTGAAATTGAATAGAATTGAATTCGAATTGAAATCGAAAGGAATTGCATTCGAATTAAATTGAAATTGAATTGAAATCAATTTGAAATGAATTTAAAACGAATTTATATTGGAATACTCAATTTTGATTTGAAATTGAATATGAAGTTGAAACCGTTTTGAAAATGAATTTAAAACGATTTATAAAGCACGTTTTAAATTGAAATCGACGAAGTATATATTATATATATTATATATATAATAAAATGGCTTGAAAAGAACCCGCCGCGGCAGTTCGCGAATTCCGACCATTGACTTCGAACGGATATTACGGGAGATCCGAGCGTCGGATTCTCCTAAAACCGGAACCGTTGGGTTCGTATCGAAAAGAGATTTCTGATGAATATTAGAAATTTGAAATCTAACGGTTGGATTTGGAGTTACGCACAAATCAAATTTGGAAAAGGACGCTGTAAGTGCAGTTCGATGGCCGTTGATGGAAATCGACTGTACGGGCCTTGATAACATTATTAAAAATATCAATAATTTGTGTAAAATCATAAGAAATGATTTGGGATGAAACTCCATATTTGAAAAGATAAAAATAGATTTTTTATCGAAATGAACTAGTTTTGAACTAGAATTCAAATTCAATTTATTTAAGGAAAAACTCCATGTTCGAAAAGAAAAAAATAGATTTTTTATCGAAATGAACTAGTTTTGAACTAGAATTAAAATTCTATTTGTTTTTAAATAAATAAATTGAATTTGAAAAGGGTTTTAAAAATAACCAGAATTTCCAATGATTGCATTGGAGTGGATTTGAATCGAAATTGTCTTCGGAATGTTTCAATGTTGGATCTCGTGATTATATAGATGTTGTTACGGAAATTTGATAGATATATATATATATATATATATATCGTTATTTCCAATACGACATCTGTTGGTCATAGAATTTGATATTGAATATAAGACGATATTTTTTCTATTCAAAGCCTTGTATTTAATATCAAATGTGATTTGGGTTTGTCGTGAATGGTGTCTTCATTAACACTGTTCTTAAGCCCAGTTGAGAAAAGATTAAATCTTTTTATTTAGATTTAATGAAGAGTACCAATTAAATAATATTTGATTGGAATTGAATGGGTATTGATTTTTGGGTTTATCGTGAACAGTGTTTTAAAAAACACTTGTTCTTTAACCCAATAATTAATGGAAGGTGACGTTGGGTTTATCGTGAACCGTGTTTTAAAATGACACTTATTCTTTAACCCAGTTAAAGATTAAAACTAAGTGGAGTTTTAATGAATATTTAATTAGATTGAAAAGATCGAGAATGGAGTATCACCAGTTTTACTCCAGGCGATAGTTAAATCTTTAATTAGATTTGAACATGAAATGGTAATTGAATTTACCGATAACACCGTGGTGTTAGATATGAAGTATTACAAGTTTTACTTCATGGGATGAATAGGTGGAGATTGGAAAATAAAATAAATGATTATTCCGGTGTGATTCGCTAATCCCGACTAGTTTGGAATTGATATTCAAAGAAGATTAAAGAATAAATTTAAAGAATTTATCTTTGATAAAATTAATGGGAACCTTTCCCAAAGTATAGGAATATTTGAAATAAAGAATATTCTGAATTGGAATGAGGCGTATGTTGTGTTTGTGTAACACTTATTTATTATATACGCGTGTTATTTAGAAAGACCGGGTTTATCCCATTCTGAATAGCTGATTCGACGTGGTGTCGAAGATGAAGACGGTGGTCGAAGACCGGAGGTCTTCACGTCGTTTGGGTGATTACTGATGATCTTGATTGGGCTGTACACCCAAGAAGATGGAAACAGTTGGTGATCGTCCAGACGTACTTGGAGATCGATGGATATGCGGGGTACTAGGTGCCTCCGGTTTCGTTCAGACGCAGAACGGACTTTTAAATGGACTGTGTGTCAGCCATTGGATTTTAGTCTGTGTGATTGATTTCTATTAAATATATATCTGTTTGGCGGCGGAGAATTTATTCTCTTGCTTAACTCCCTTCTCTAAGACGTACGAGCTCAGGGGTTATTTACAGATGGATATCAAACGCATAGAGTGAATTGCCTGTGTGGCATGCCTAAGTGGCAAATGATCAAGGCTTCTGTTGAAAAGCAAAGTCTTGTGGTTGATGATCAAAGCACGGTCTTCGTGGCGTGGCTGTGTGTAACGTTTGATTCGCGAGCTTCACACCCGGTATGAACCAAAAACGGGAGAGGACGTCAGGGAGGGCATGCGTTTCTTTCTAGCTAAAAAGTGGCGTCAGTGGTTTTACATGCCCTGACGAGTTTGACTTATGCGGTTGTTGCTGTTGCGAGGCGCCTCGGTTTGATCGGACGATCAGGGTCCGATGGAATCATTTGTTGGCTCATTTGCGCCCCAAAGGGCGAGGAAACGTACTGTTCAGGCATTTTAATCCACATCGGTGGACCGACCCTGAGGATCTAAGGGACACTCGAGCTATGTACCTGAGACAAGGTAGGCTAGATTGTCTCGAATCGGTTGAGGACTATCTTTTGCCTCGGTTCATAGATGGAAATCCAACTTCCAAATACGTGACATTTGCGGTTTTATCTGTATAGCCTAGTATGGCGACATAGTGGGATGGGGCGCTTATGCCGTCTAGGATTGATACTTATGATTTGAAGTTGTTTTATACATTATGCACTTATAATAGTATTAAATGATTTGTTTACAACGTACTAAGCATGTTTGGCTATTATAAGGGAAAACCCTATCCCCCGGCTTGCGTTGCATTGTGTGATAGGACCTGGGTCTTATAATAGCTTCATTTTTCCAAAAAGCATTGCACCGTTTTGTTATATGCACTGGTATTCTTGGGAGGAAACCCGTTCCATGTTGTACGGCGTGGTCCCTTGAATTACTCTCTTTTAAAGTAAAGTTTTAAATAACTGTTTTAGTTCTTACACCAGTCACATGACTGACCAGGAGTTTATTGTTTTAAACCTAAACTCTGGGTGCCCTTATTTTGACACGGGCAGCTAGTAGTTTGGTTTTGCAGATTTATATTCACAGGATCCTGGTTTACAGCTGGAATGATATCCGGGAAGCTTTGTATCCGTATATCTCTTCTAGTTGTGTATTGTATTATTTTCTGTTGCTATGTAATTTATTGAAATCTCTGATAATTTGTGATGTATATTATTTATTCATTTATACTCTGTATATTCTTGTAATCTGATGTATTGTTGTAATATACAATGAAATGTTCTTCCGTCTGCGTTTTATTTTGTCGTGTTCTCAAAACAATCAGGCGTTTCGAACGGTCTAGATCGGTTTAGCGACTGATTCGGATCGAGCGAAATTCCTTTTCTTTACAGTTGGTATCAGAGCTTTGGTTTACAAACTTAGAGAACAAGCCACATTAGAACCATATGAAAGAATTCATCAGATATTGGATTAGTAACATCCAATGGAATGACTCGTTAGAGATGGGATCAGTAATATCCTAGAACGAGTGTGAAGAGTATATTTTTAAAATGAAAACAAGTTTTGTTTTGAAGTCTAAATCAATTATACGTATTTGAATATTTATTTATATTGATTTGGACAGTCTAGTATATATAGACTTTGCGTATACGTCTGATCCACGTGTATTTGAAGTTTTAATATACTGGATAGATATAGAATCACACTCTAGTCACCCGGAGATGGTTCTGATGATTGAAGCTTCATCATCAGAATTAGTGTTCGAGTGTCGAAGGTGTGATATTTATATATTTCCTATTGACTGGTGTGAGAACCAAAATTAGATAGGGCCTATTATTGTGATTTGGCATCAAAAATGTGATTTTTGACTATATAGCAAAATTATGTGTTTGAAACGTTAATCCGCTAATTGATTGATGTTTGTGTTGTTTGTCTATTTGTTTGCTAATTTTGAACCATTTAGCCTAACTGAACCAAATAGAGAATTGTACTGAAAATTAGTCGCATTTGCTTGCATATACATGTACTTACATTGAACAGGTCATAGCAAAGAGGCTAGAGCAGAAGAATAAATTTGTTTGCCCGACAAATAGGTACATGTTTATCATAATTTACTGTTTTGTTTGGGTGATGATGATTTTATGAGCCGATTGGCGTTTTCTTTTTCTTCTTGAGATCAGAAGGCCTGTATGGCAATTTCGGGATTTTCCTGTGCTCCCGGTGCAGGGGAGGTTATGGCGAAATTTTTCAAAAATTTAGGGTGTTAGCCAAATTTTTGAAATTTTTGAAAAGTTCTTAGAAACTGAAAAGTTGAAGAACTTAAGCCGTAGTCAAAATAACGGAAGTTGAGTTGATTTGTGAAACAACTTTCGGCTTAGTTCCTTTTCGGGGACGAAAAGTTTTAAGTGGGGGAGATTGTAATAACCCGGAAATCTGGGCCAGTTTAAAATTTTTATTTTGGCAATTTTTGCGAATTTTGATTATTTAAAATGAATTATTTTAAATAATATCGATGAAAATTTATTTTGAATAGAACTCGAACGTATATATTATATAGTTCATCGTTAGAATATATATAATTATTTATAATTATAAATAGGATTGAAAATGGCGCGGTAGTTCGATAATTCGATTTCAAACTTCAATTGAATGTACTGGGTGCAAAAGAAACCAGATTTTAGTGAAACCAGAAATAATAGGTTCTATTTGATAATATCTTTTCAACGAATCCGAAAAATGGAAATTTCATAGCGGGAATCAAAAGATATGTCCAGTTGAAAATTCTGAATAGTCGCTATGGAATTTCAGCCCTTAAAAATAGCCATTTTGCAAACGACCTCGGATTTCGACGAAACCACTTTTGTTGGATCCGCGATGTCAAGTTATTGCTAGGTTTCAAATTTCATAATTTTTCGAATCAATATGTGAGCGTGGCAAAGGAAAACGCGTTTGACCAGTTTCAGTTGAGTTTAATCGACTGGAAAATGGCCATTTTTCAAACGGTCTCAGAATTCGATGAAATTAGTTTTGTTAGGACCGTATCGTCAATACGAAGCTAGAAAATATTTTTCGAGAATTTTTCGAGTTACTATGTGGCCCAGTAAATTGAAATACGTGTTCAAATTCAATATATAGAGTTATATTTTGATTTTGACGAAAACTGATCGAAACAGTCGAATCGGTGTGAGATACATATCCCATTGTGTTCGGAATGGGGGTAATTAGCTACGGACGACAGGCGGTGAGTCTCGTTTTGAGGTCGAAATAAAAAGTTACTTTTTGAAAATTAAAATAATAAATTAAATATAAAAAAATCAATCAACCCCCCCTTTTCTCCATTACCCCCTCCCCCCCCCCCCTCCCCCGTAAATTCTCAGAAGGAAAAAAAGAAAAAAGAAAAAAATATATAAAAAAACCCCCGTCGCCCTACCCCCGAACGCCCCCCCCTCCATCGTCACCGCTGCCTCAGGCGCGGGCCCCCCTCCTCCTCTCGCCGCGAGCCACCCAGACCCCTCCCCCTTCCAGATCGACGCGCTGCTACCCCCCTACTTCCTAATCGACGCGCTGCCACCCCCCCTCCGCCGCACGAGCCACCGCATGCCGCCACTCCTCCTCCCACTTCCTCCTCTCCTTCTCCTTTCCCCCCTGCCTGCGCCCGATCCCCCAAACCCAGACCGAGCGTGGTGAAACCCCCCCAGTCCATGTAAAACACTGTAAGTTCTATTTTATTTTATTTTATTCTATATTTTATTTTATTTTAGTTTCTTTTTCTCTGATTTAATTTTTAATATAAAAAGCTATAAAAATTTAGGTACTTAAAATCCAATTTTCATGAAGGTGAAAGCAAATTGAAAATCCAGTTTTTATGAATGAGGAAGCAAATTAAAAATTGAATTTTCATATGGTTAGTTACATAGGGAAGATTGGATTTTTCAATGTAGAAAGCTAGGATTTTTCAATAAAAAAAAGGGGGGTTGATTTCTATGAATACAAATACGCGTTGTTTTGATTAGGGGAAGGTAGGATTTTTAATTAATGTAGCATAGTAAAAATGTGATTTTTATATATTGAATAGCGAAGTAAAAATGTGATTTTTATATATTGAATAGCAAAGTAAAATTGTGATTTTTAAATATTGAATAGCGAAGTAAAAATGTGATTTTTATATATTGAATGGCGAAGTAAAAATTCGATTTTTATATATTGAATGGCGAAGTAAAAATTCGATTTTTATATATTGAATAGCGAAGTAAAAATTCGATTTTTATATATTGTATAGCGAAGTAAAAATTCGATTTTTATATATTGAATAGCGAAGTAAAAATTCGATTTTTATATATTGAATAGCGAAGTAAAAATGTGATTTTTATATATTGAATAGCGAAGTAAAAATGTGATTTTTATATATTGAATAGCGAAGTAAAAATGTGATTTTTATATATTGAATAGCGAAGTAAAAATTCGATTTTTATATATTGAATAGCAAAGTAAAAATTCGATTTTTATATATTGAATAGCGAAGTAAAATTGTGATTTTTTATATATGTAGAGAATACAGGCAAAGAAAGTGACAAGAGGCAAGAACGGCGAAGATTTCTACATAAGACGAGTCGAGGGATTGGATTAGCTAATCGGTGAGAACTTCTCACCTTTTAATTTTGTTTTCTAGTTAAAATATATACTAGGATGCAGACGGTGTTTAGTGGCACCCAACACATGTCGTCCACAGACCATGGACGGCTTGTATGCTTGGTTGTTTGATTTTGATGTGTAGTTGATTGTGTGATGTGAAATGAAAAAATATTTATATAGTTGAAAATATTTTATAGTTAAAAATAGAATTTTTAACGTGTATATGAAATGAAATAAATTAATATAAACAAATCGAACGATTTGTTTATATACACACATTTGACTGATATTGATTGGGACGATAAATTTTACACATCGCCCAACTGCACAAATAAAATCTGTGTTTGATTGTTTGAAACCCCACACGGGTATCAGGATGATATTTGACGTGCACTAATCCCGAATGTTTAGTTGTATGTCGATCGATTGATTGACAGACTGTTATAAGCGTTAAATATTTATATTTGATGCTTGTACAATGTAGAATGCACTTTGGATGATGGTTGATTATTCATCGTTGTTATTGTATACATGTGTTGTAGAAAACCCATATAATTAACATTATATGGTAATTGATTGGGCCTCATTCCAGTTTAGAAGTAGAAATATTTGAAAAAGAAATATTTAAATAGAAATATTTGAAATAGAAATATTCGAAATAGAATATTTGAAAATATGAATATATGAAGCCGTGTTGATTAGATTTACGCCATTTTGACGTGAACGATATTTATATCGATTTTATTCATTTTATAACGAATATCGAAAGTGATTTCAAAATCTGAAATTTTGAAAAGAATTGAAATTCGAATTAAATTGAATAGAAATAAATTCAAATTGAAATTGAATAGAAATGAATTCAAATTGAAATTGAATAGAAGTGAATTCGAATTGAAATTGAATAGAAGTGAATTCGAATTGAAATTGAATAGAAGTGAACTCGAAATGAAATTGAATAGAATTGAAATCGAATTGAAATCGAAAGGAATTGCATTCGAATTAAATTGAAATTGAATTGAAATCAATTTGAAATGAATTTAAAATGAATTTATATTGGAATATTCAATTTTGATTTGAAATTGAATATGAAGTTGAAACCGTTTTGAAAATGAATTTAAAATGATTTATAAAGCACGTTTTAAATTGAAATCGACGAAGTATATATTATATATATAATAAAATGGCCTGAATAGAACGCTCCGCGCCGCGGTAGTTCGCAAATTTCGACCATTAACTTCGAACGGATATGGCGGGAGATCCGACCGTCAGATTCTCCTAAAATCGGAACCGTTGGGTTCGTATCGAAAAGAGCTTTCTGATGAATATTAGAAATTTAAAATCTGACGGTTGGATTTGGAGTTACGTCCAAATCAAATTTGGAAAAGGTTGCTATAAGTGCAGTTCGATGGCCGTTGATGGAAATCGACTGTACGAGCCTTGATAAAATTATTAAAAATATCAATAATTTGTGTAAAATCATAAGAAATGATTTGGGAAGAATTGGGATGAAAAACTCCATATTTGAAAAGATAAAAATAGATTTTTTTATCGAAATGAACTAGTTTTGAACTAGAATTCAAATTCAATTTATTTAAGGAAAAACTCCATGTTTGAAAAGATAAAAATAGATTTTTTATTGAAATGAACTAGTTTTGAACTAGAATTAAAATTCTATTTGATTTTAAATAAATAAATTGAATTTGAAAAGGGTTTTAAAAATAACCGGAATTTCCAATGATTGCATTGGAGTGGATTTGAATCGAAATTGTCTTCGGAATGTTTCGATGTTGGATCTCGTGATTATACAGATGTTGTTACGGAAATTTGATATATATATATATATATATCGTTATTTCCAATACGATATCTGTTGGTCGTAGAATTTGATATTGAATATAAGCCGATATATTTTCTATTCAGATCCTTGTATTTAATATCAAATGTGATTTGGGTTTGTCGTGAATGGTGTCTTCATTAACACTGTTCTTAAGCCCAGTTGAGAAAAGATTAAATCTTTTTATTTAGATTTAATGAAGAGTACCAATTAAATAATATTTGATTGGAATTGTGTGACGAGAAGGAATTTCGCTCGGTCCGAACCAGTCGCTAAACCGACCCAGACCGTTCGAAACGCCCTATCGTTTGAGAACACGACAAAACAGAACGCAGACGGAAGAACATTTCATTGTATATTACAACAATGCATCAGATTACAAGAATATACAGAGTATAAAAGAATACTACACAGAAATATCAGAGATTTCAATTACATTTAAATACATCGCGGCAGAAAATAATACAATACACAACTAGAAGGAGATATACGGATACAAAGCTTTCTGGATATCGTTCCAGCTGTAAACCAGGATCCTGTGAATATAAATCTGCAAATCCAAAACTACTAGCTACCCGTGTGGAAAATAGGGGCACCCAGAGTTTAGGTTAAAACAATAAACTCCAGGTCAGTCATGTGACTGGTGTGAGAACTAAAACAATTATTAATCTTTATTTTAAATCATTAGGTAAATCAAGGGACCACGCCGTATAACACGGAACGGGTTTCCTCCCAAGAATACCAGTGCATAAAACAAACAACGCAATGTTAAATAAAGAAAAATGAAGCTGTTATAAGACCCAGGTCCCATCACACAATGCAACGCAGCCGAGGATAGGGTTTTCCCTTATAACATCCAAAGAATGCTTGATACGGTTAAAACAAATCGTTTGATACTATTATAAGTGCATAGTGTATAAAACAACTTCACATCATAAGTATCAATCATAGGCGGCATGGGTACCATATATCATGTCGCCATATATAGGTTTACAAATAAAACCGCAAATGTCACGTATTTGGAAATTGGATTTCCGTCTATGAACCAAGGCCAGGGATCGTCCTCTACCGATTCGAGACAATCTAGCCTACCATGTCTCAGGAACAGCCGCAACTGCCCCCTGGATCGTCAGGGCCGGTCCACCGATGTGGATTATTATGCCTGAACAATACGTCTCCCCGCCCTTTGGGGCGCAAACGAGCCAACGAACGACTCCATCGGACCCGGATCGTACGATCAAACCGAGGCGCCTCGCAACAACAACAACCACATAAGTCAAACTCGTCAGGGCGTGTAAAACCACTGACGCCACTTTTAGCTAGAAAGAAACGCAAGTCCTCCATGAGGTCCATCTCCCGTTTTTGGTTCATACCGGGTGTGAAACTCGCGAAGTAAACGTTACACAAAGCTACGCCACAAAGGCCGTGCTTTGATCATCACCACAAGACTTTGCTTTTCAACAGAAGCCTCGATCAATTGCCACTTAGGCATGCCACACAGGCAATTCACTCCATGCGTTTGATATCCATCAATATATAACCCCTGAGCTCATACGTCTCAGAGAAGGGCGTTAAGCAAGAGAATAAATTCTCCACCGCCAAACAGATATATATTTAATAGAGATCAGTCACACGGACTAAAATCCAATGTCAGACACACAGTCCATTTACAAGTCCGTTCTGGGTCTGAACGAAACCGGAGGCACCTAGTACCCCGCATATCCATCGATCTCCAAGTACGTCTGGACGATCACTAACTGTTTCCATCTTCTTGGGTGTACAGCCCAATCAAGATCATCAGTAATTACCCAAACGACGTGAAGACCTCCGGTCTTCGACCATCGTCTTCATCTTCGACTTATCGTCGTATCAGTTATTCAGAATGGGATAAACCCGGTCTTTCCGAATAACTCACGTATATTTAAATAAGTGTTACACAAACACAACATACGCCTCATTCCAATTCATCAGTCACTAACCGTAAATTAATCAAGAGAATAATTCCCTAAATATTAACCCCGAAGGCCGAAACCAACATCAGATCAACATCCAGAAAACCATTCTGCTTGGCTAACCGATGGTTAGTTTCTAAATTTCACATTCATAGGGAAAGGTTCCCATTAATTTTATCCAAGATAAATTTCTTGAATTTATTCTTTATTCTATTCTTTTGAATTTCGATTCAACTAGCCGGGATTAACGAAACTTACCGAAGTAATCATTTATTTTAATTTCCTCATCCCAACCTATTCATCCCATGAAGTAAAACTGGTAATACTTCATATCTAACACCACAGTGTTATCAGTAAATTCAATTAACATTTCACGTTCAAATCTAATTAAAGATTTAACTATCGCCTGGAGCAAAACTGGTGATACTCCATTTTCGATCATTTCAATCTAATTAAAGATTCATTAAAACTCCACTTAGTTTTAATCTGCGACTGGGTTAAAGAATCAGTGTCATTTAAAACACGGTTCACAATAAACCCAAAATCACATTCCATTAATTATCGGGTTAAAGAACAAGTGTTATTTAAAACACTATTCACGATAAACCCAAAAATCATTCCATTAATTATCGGGTTAAAGAACAAGTGTTATTTAAAACACTGTTCACGATAAACCCAAAAATCAATACCAATTCAATTCCAATTAAATATCATTTAATTGGTACACTTCATTAAATCTAAATAAAAGATTTAATCTTTTCTCAACCGGGTTCAAGAACAGTGTTAGTGAAGACACCATTCACGACAAACCCAAATCACATTTGATATTCAATATAAGGCTCTGAATAGAAAATATATCGGCTTATATTCAATATCAAATTCTATGATTAACAAATGTCGTATTGGAAATAACGATATAAATATATATCTTTCAAATTTCCATAACAACATCTGTATAATCACGAATTCCAACATCGAAATATTCCGAAGACAATTTCGATTCAAATCCACTCCAATGCAATCATTGGAAATTCTGGTTATTTTTAAAACCCTTTTCAAATTCAATTTATTTATTTAAAAATAAATAGAATTATATTTCTAGTTCAAAACTAGTTCAATTCGATAAAAATCTATTTTTATCTTTTCAAATATGGAGTTTTTCATCCCAATCCTTTCTAAATCATTTCTTATGATTTTACACAAATTATTACTATTTTTAATAATTTTATCAAGGCCCGTAAAGTCGATTTCCATCAACGGCTATCGAACTGCACTTACAGCGACCTTTTTCGAATTTGATTTGGACATAATTCCAAATCCAACCATTAGATTTCTAATTTCTCATATTTGTTAGAAAGCTCTTTTCGATACGAACCCAACGGTTCCGGTTTTAGGAGAATCCGACGGTCGGATCTCCCGTAAAGTCCGTTTGAAATAAATGGTCGAAATTCACGAACTGCCGCGGCGCTGCGCGTTCTATTCAGGCCATTATATTATATATATAATATATATAATATATATTTCTTCGATTTCTATTTAAAACGAATTATATAAATAGTTTTAAAATTCGTTTCAAAAGCAATTTCAACTTCCATTTCAATTCAAATCAAAATTGAATTCTTCTTTATAAATTCGTTTTAAAATTCATTTCTATTCAACTCAAATTTCAATTCAATTTGAATTCATTTAAATTCGCTTTCAATTCAATTTGAATTCGTTTTCAATTCATTTCGAAATCGTTTTCAATTCATTTCATTTTGAAATCGTTTTCAATTCATTTCTTTTCGAAATCGTTTTCAATTCATTTCATTTCGAAATCGTTTTCAATTCATTTCATTTCGAAATCGTTTTCAATTCATTTCATTTCGAAATCGTTTTCAATTCATTTCATTTCGAAATCGTTTTCAATTCAATTCATTTCGAAATGAATAAAATCGATATAAATATCGTTCACGTCAAAATGGCGTCAATCTAATCAATACGGCTTAATAAATTTCTATTTTCAAATATTCTATTTCAAATATTTCTTTTTCAAAATAGTTGTTATTATCAAAATATTTCGTTCAACACATGACCAATCTCAATGGATGAGCACTGTCAACACATGAAACTTTATTTTATATTGATAAAGATGTAAATTTTATTACTAAAATATTTCGTTCAACACATGACCAATCTCAATGGATGAGTACTGTCAACACATGAACCTTTATTTTATAATATTCTTTATTTTCTACATTGGAATGAGGCCCAATCAATCACCATATAATGTTAATTATATGGATTTTCATACATCACATGTATATAATAACATTGAAAAATAATCAACCATCAACCAAAGTGCACTACACTGTATAAGCATCAAATATAGATATCTAACGCTTATAACAGCCTGTCAATCAATCGATCGACATATTCAATCAATCAGGATGAGTGAACTTCATATTTCATCCTAACACCCGTGTGGGGTTTCAAACAATCAAACACAGATTTAGTTGTGCAGTTGGGCGATGTGTAAAATTTATCGTCCCATTCAATGTCCTTCAAATAGGTGTACATAAACAAACCGTCTGGTTTATAAATGAATATTTATTTATTCACATTCACGTTAAAAAATTATATTTTTAACGGTAAAACATTTTATTTCAACATATGAATTTCTATTCAATTCATTTCTTCGATAAAATGATATTTTTATTTTTCTAACTTATTTTAGAAAATTTCGGTGGCATAACGGCACGATACTAGAAACGGGACAAGGCCTAGCCTTATCCCCGGTCTAGTGAAGGCCCACGCCATTCACGATCAATCAAATTCACCAAACAACCAATTCAAATCAAGTCATCAAATTAATTTATGCAACCAAACAAACAAGTCCATGGTCTGTGGACGATTGTGTCGGGTGCTACTAAGCACCGTCTGCATCCTAGTATATATATATAACTAGAAAAAAAGAAAGTGAAAGGTGAGAAATTCTCACAGATAGCTATCCAATCATCTTGACTCTTCCTTGATAGAAATCTTCATCGTTATCGCATCTTCGCCATCTTCGATGCTGTAGCCACTACATATGTAAAGTCGAATTTTTACTTCGCTATTCAATATATAAAAATCAAATTTTTACTTCGAAGTTCAACATATAAAAATCATATTTTTATTTCGAAGTTCAACATATAAAAATCATATTTTTATTTCGAAGTTCAACATATAAAAATCATATTTTTATTTCGAAGTTCAACATATAAAAATCATATTTTTATTTCGAAGTTCAACATATAAAAATCATATTTTTATAATCGCTAACTAAATAAAAATCGAGTCTTTTCTATTTTAAAAATCTAAGATTCCTCTATTTTTTTTCTTTAATCTATACTTTCTTAGTTTTAAAAATAAAAAATAAAAATCAGTTTTTAAACATAAACATTTTCAGTTTTTAACTTTAACAAACTTCGTTTTTAATTCAACAAAGAAAACAATCTAAATAAACAAAGAAAACAATTTAAAGACTCACCGAAAATCAGGCATTGGTGGCTGCTCGCGGGTGCTGGTCGAGGGGGAAGGGTAGGTGAGGCGGAGGGGGTTGGCTCGACTGGGTCAGGTGGGGTCTCGGGTTTGGATTCGCGACTGGGGGCTTCGCACGTCGATCTGAAGGGCGAAACGAGGGGAAGGAGGAGAGGGAGCGTCGGTGGGGGAGGAGGTCGCGCCATCGATCTTGGGGCGGGAGGCGCCAGCGAGGCGGAGACGTCGTGGGGTACGAGGGTTCCGTCGCGCCTCTTTTTTTTTTTTTTCTGAGCTCGTTCGTGAAATGAAAAGGAGGGAGGGGGTTAAGTGGGAAAAGGAATATATATATAATTAATTATTTATTATTATTATTTCAAAAAGTTGACTTTTACATACGACCTCTAAACGAGGCCCACCGCCTGTCGTCCATAGCGTTTTACCCCCATTCCGAACACAATGGGATATGTATCGTAGGTTGATTCGGACGTCTCGATCAGTTTCCGTTGAATTTACATTTAAATCACTATATTGAATTTTAAACGTACGTTTCAAATTACCTGGGTCACATACTAACTCGAAAAATTCCCAAAAAATATTTTCTAGCTTCGTATGGACGATACGGTCCTAACAAAACTAGTTTCGTCGAATTCTGAGACCGTTTGAAAAATGGCCAATTTCCAGTCGATTAAAATCAACTGAAACTGGTCAAACGCGTTTTCCTTTGCCACGCTCACATATCGATTCGAAAAATTATGAAATTTGAAATCTAGCAATAGTTTGACACCACAGACCCAACAAAACTGGTTTCGTCGAAATCCGAGGTCGTTTGCAAAATGTCCATTTTTTTAGGGCCTGAATTCCATAGCGACTATTCAGAATTTTCAACTGGACATATCTTTTGATTCCCGCTATCAAATTTCGATTTGTCGGATTCGTTAGAAAGATATTACGAATTAGATCCTAATGTTTTCGGTTTCACTAAAATCCGGATTGTTTTGCACCCGGTACATTCAATTGAAGTTTGAAATCGAATTATCGAACTACCGCGCCATTTTCAATTCCTTTTATAATTATATATAATTATTATATATTCTAACGACGACGTATATAATATATACGTTCTAATGCTATTGAAAATAAATTTCTCGTAGATATTATTTAAAATAATTCATTTTAAATAATCAAAATTCGCTAAAATGGCCAAAATAAAAATTTTAAACTGGCCCAGATTTTTGGGTTGTTACAATCTCCCCCACTTAAAACTTTTCGTCCTCGAAAAGGAACAAAGTCGAAAGTGGTTTGATTAATCAGCTCTACGCTCGATCTGGCTTCCATTCTCCAACTCTTTAGTTTCTGAGAATTTTCAAAATTTCAAAAATTTGGCTAACACACTAAATTTTTGAAAAATTTCGCCATAACCTCCCCTGCACCGGGAGCATCGGGGAATTTCAAATAGCTTCCCCGGTCCTTCAGATCTCAAAAAAAGAAAAAGAAAAAGCCAAGCGGCTAGCCAATAGGCTCATAAAATCATCATCACCCAAACAAAACAGTAAATTATGTAGTAAACATGTACCTATTTGTCGGGCAAACAAATTTTATTCTCTGGCTCTAGCCTCCTTGCTATGACCTGCTCAATATAAGTATGTGTATATGCAAGCAAATGCGACCGATTTTCAATATAGTTCAATATTTGGTTCAATTAGGCATAATGGTTCAAAATTAGCAAACAAATGAACAAACAACACAAACATCAATCAATTAGTGAATTAGAGTTTCAAATTCATAACTTTGATACATATACAGAAAATCATGTTTTTGATGCCAATTCACAACAATAAATCTTATATATATATAAGCTTTGGCTCTCACACCAGTCTAATGGAAATATATAGATATCACACCTTCGTCACTCGAAAATAAATGCTGATGATGTTTCGAACCACCATCAGAACATCTCCGGGCGACTAGAATGTGATTCTATATCTATCCAGTATATTAAAATTTCGACTATACGTTCATGACGCGTATACGCGAAATCTTTATATACTCGATTGTCCAATTCAATTTTAAAATAAATAATCAAATAAAAATAGTTGATTTAAATTTTTAAAACAAAATTGGTTTTCATTTTAAAAATATACTCTTCACACTCGTTCTAGGATACCACTGATCCCATCTCTAACGAGTCATTCTAATTGGATATTACTAATCCAATATCTGATGAATTCTTTCGTATGGTTCTAATGTGCCTTGTTCTCTGAGCTTTGTAAACCAAATCTCTGATACCAACTGTGACGAGAAGGAATTTCGCTCGGTCCGAACCAGTCGCTAAACCGACCCAGACCGTTCGAAACGCCCTATCGTTTGAGAACACGACAAAACAGAACGCAGACGGAAGAACATTTCATTGTATATTACAACAATGCATCAGATTACAAGAATATACAGAGTATAAAAGAATACTACACAGAAATATCAGAGATTTAAATTACATTTAAATACATCGCAGCAGAAAATAATATAATACACAACTAGAAGGAGATATACGGATACAAAGCTTTCCGGATATCGTTCCAGCTGTAAACCAGGATCCTGTGAATATAAATCTGCAAAACCAAAACTACTAGCTGCCCGTGTAGAAAATAGGGGCACCCAGAGTTTAGGTTAAAACAATAAACTCCAGGTCAGTCATGTGACTGGTGTGAGAACTAAAACAGTTATTAATCTTTATTTTAAATCATTAGGTAAATCAAGGGACCACGCCGTATAACACGGAACGGGTTTCCTCCCAAGAATACCAGTGCATAAAACAAACAGCGCAATGCTAAATAAAGAAAAATGAAGCTGTTATAAGACCCAGGTCCCATCACACAATGCAACGCAGCCGAGGATAGGGTTTTCCCTTATAACAGCCAAAGAATGCTTGATACGGTTAAAACAAATCGTTTGATACTATTATAAGTGCATAGTGTATAAAACAACTTCACATCATAAGTATCAATCATAGGCGGCATGGGTACCATATATCATGTCGCCATATATAGGTTTACAAATAAAACCGCAAATGTCACGTATTTGGAAATTGGATTTCCGTCTATGAACCGAGGCCAGGGATCGTCCTCTACCGATTCGAGACAATCTAGCCTACCATGTCTCAGGAACAGCCGCAACTGCCCCCTGGATCGTCAGGGCCGGTCCACCGATGTGGATTATTATGCCTGAACAATACGTCTCCCTGCCCTTTGGGGCGCAAACGAGCCAACGAATGACTCCATCGGACCCGGATCGTCCGATCAAACCGAGGCGCCTCGCAACAGCAACAACCACATAAGTCAAACTCGTCAGGGCGTGTAAAACCACTGACGCCACTTTTAGCTAGAAAGAAACGCAAGTCCTCCCTGAGGTCCATCTCCCGTTTTTGGTTCATACCGGGTGTGAAACTCGCGAAGTAAACGTTATACAAAGCTACGCCATAAAGGCCGTGCTTTGATCATCACCACAAGACTTTGCTTTTCAACAGAAGCCTCGATCAATTGCCACTTAGGCATGCCACACAGGCAATTCACTCCATGCGTTTGATATCCATCAATATATAACCCCTGAGCTCATACGTCTCAGAGAAGGGCGTTAAGCAAGAGAACAAATTCTCCGCCGCCAAACAGATATATATTTAATAGAGATCAATCACACGGACTTAAATCCAATGTCAGACACACAGTCCATTTACAAGTCCGTTCTCGGTCTGAACGAAACCGGAGGCACCTAGTACCCCGCATATCCATCGATCTCCAAGAACGTCTGGACGATCACTAACTGTTTCCATCTTCTTGGGTGTACAGCCCAATCAAGATCATCAGTAATTACCCAAACGACGTGAAGACCTCCGGTCTTCGACCATCGTCTTCATCTTCGACTTATCGTTGTATCAGTTATTCAGAATGGGATAAACCCGATCTTTCCGAATAACTCACGTATATTTAAATAAGTGTTACACAAACACAACATATGCCTCATTCCAATTCATCAGTCACTAACCGTAAATTAATCAAGAGAATAATTCCCCAAATATTAACCCCGAAGGCCGAAACCAACATCAGATCAATATCCAGAAAACCATTCTGCTTGGCTAACCGACGGTTAGTTTCTAAATTTCACATTCATAGGGAAAGGTTCCCATTAATTTTATCCAAGATAAATTTCTTGAATTTATTCTTTATTCTATTCTTTTGAATTTCGATTCAACTAGCCGGGATTAACGAAACTTACCGAAGTAATCATTTATTTTAATTTCCCCATCCCAACCTATTCATCCCATGAAGTAAAACTGGTAATACTTCATATCTAACACCACAGTGTTATCGGTAAATTCAATTACCATTTCACGTTCAAATCTAATTAAAGATTTAACTATCGCCTGGAGCAAAACTGGTGATACTCCATTTTCGATCATTTCAATCTAATTAAAGATTCATTAAAACTCCACTTAGTTTTAATCTTCGACTGGGTTAAAGAATCAGTGTCATTTAAAACACGGTTCACAATAAACCCAAAATCACATTCCATTAATTATCGGGTTAAAGAACAAGTGTTATTTAAAACACTGTTCACGATAAACCCAAAAATCATTCCATTAATTATCGGGTTAAAGAACAAGTGTTATTTAAAACACTGTTCACGATAAACCCAAAAATCAATACCAATTCAATTCCAATTAAATATCATTTAATTGGTACACTTCATTAAATCTAAATAAAAAGATTTAATCTTTTCTCAACTGGGTTCAAGAACAGTGTTAGTGAAGACACCATTCATGACAAACCCAAATCACATTTGATATTCAATATAAGGCTCTGAATAGAAAATATATCGGCTTATATTCAATATCAAATTCTACGATTAACAAATGTCGTATTGGAAATAACGATATAAATATATATCTTTCAAATTTCCATAACAACATCTATATAATCACGAATTCCAACATCGAAATATTCCGAAGACAATTTCGATTCAAATCCACTCCAATGCAATCATTGGAAATTCTGGTTATTTTTAAAACCCTTTTCAAATTCAATTTATTTATTTAAAAATAAATAGAATTATATTTCTAGTTCAAAACTAGTTCATTTCGATAAAAATCTATTTTTATCTTTTCAAATATGGAGTTTTTCATCCCAATCCTTTCTAAATCATTTCTTATGATTTTACACAAATTATTACTATTTTTAATAATTTTATCAAGGCCCGTACAGTCGATTTCCATCAACGGCTATCGAACTGCACTTACAACGACCTTTTTCGAATTTGATTTGGACATAATTCCAAATCCAACCATTAGATTTCTAATTTCTCATATTTGTTAGAAAGCTCTTTTCGATACGAACCCAACGGTTCCGGTTTTAGGAGAATCCGACGGTCGGATCTCCCGTAATGTCCGTTTGAAATAAATGGTCGAAATTCACGAACTGCCGCGGCACGGCGCGTTCTATTCAGGCCATTATATTATATATATAATATATATTTCGTCGATTTCTATTTAAAACGAATTATATAAATAGTTTTAAAATTCGTTTCAAAAGCAATTTCAACTTCCATTTCAATTCAAATCAAAATTGAATTCTTCTTTATAAATTCGTTTTAAAATTCATTTCTATTCAATTCAAATTTCAATTCAATTTGAATTCATTTAAATTCGCTTTCAATTCAATTTGAATTCGTTTTCAATTCATTTCGAAATCGTTTTCAATTCATTTCATTTTGAAATCGTTTTCAATTCATTTCTTTTCGAAATCGTTTTCAATTCATTTCATTTCGAAATCGTTTTCAATTCATTTCATTTTGAAATCGTTTTCAATTCATTTCATTTCGAAATCGTTTTCAATTCAATTCATTTCGAAATGAATAAAATCGATATAAATATCGTTCACGTCAAAATGGCGTCAATCTAATCAATACGGCTTAATAAATTTCTATTTTCAAACATTCTATTTCAAATATTTCTTTTTCAAAATAGTTGTTATTATCAAAATATTTCGTTCAACACATGACCAATCTCAATGGATGAGCACTGTCAACCCATGAACCTTTATTTTATATTGATAAAGATGTAAATTTTATTACTAAAATATTTCGTTCAACACATGACCAATCTCAATGGATGAGTACTGTCAACACATGAACCTTTATTTTATAATATTCTTTATTTTCTACATTGGAATGAGGCCCAATCAATCACCATATAATGTTAATTATATGGATTTTCATACATCACATGTATATAATAACATTGAAAAATAATCAACCATCAACCAAAGTGCACTACACTGTATAAGCATCAAATACAGATATCTAACGCTTATAACAGCCTGTCAATCAATCGATCGACATATTCAATCAATCAGGATGAGTGAACTTCATATTTCATCCTAACACCCGTGTGGGGTTTCAAACAATCAAACACAGATTTAGTTGTGCAGTTGGGCGATGTGTAAAATTTATCGTCCCATTCAATGTCCTTCAAATAGGTGTACATAAACAAACCGTCTGGTTTGTAAATGAATATTTATTTATTCACATTCACGTTAAAAAATTATATTTTTAACGGTAAAACATTTTATTTCAACATATGAATTTCTATTCAATTCATTTCTTCGATAAAATGATATTTTTATTTTTCTAACTTATTTTAGAAAATTTCGGCGGCATAACGGCACGATACTAGAAACGGGACAAGGCCTAGCCTTATCCCCGGTCTAGTGAAGGCCCACGCCATTCACGATCAATCAAATTCACCAAACAACCAATTCAAATCAAGTCATCAAATTAATTTATGCAACCAAACAAACAAGCCCATGGTCTGTGGACGATTGTGTCGGGTGCTACTAAGCACCGTCTGCATCCTAGTATATATATATAACTAGAAAAAAAGAAAGTGAAAGGTGAGAAATTCTCACAGATAGCTATCCAATCATCTTGACTCTTCCTTGATAGAAATCTTCATCGTTATCGCATCTTCGCCATCTTCGATGCTGTAGCCACTACATATGTAAAAGTCGAATTTTTACTTCGCTATTCAGTATATAAAAATCGAATTTTTACTTCGAAGTCCAACATATAAAAATCATATTTTTATTTCGAAGTTCAACATATAAAAATCAAATTTTTATTTCGAAGCTCAACATATAAAAATCATATTTTTATTTCGAAGTTCAACATATAAAAATCATATTTTTATTTCGAAGTTCAACATATAAAAATCATATTTTTATTTCGAAGTTCAACATATAAAAATCATATTTTTATTTCGAAGTTCAACATATAAAAATCATATTTTTATTTCGAAGTTCAACATATAAAAATCATATTTTTATAATCGCTAACTAAATAAAAATCGAGTCTTTTCTATTTTAAAAATCTAAGCTTCCTCTATTTTTTTTCTTTAATCTATACTTTCTTAGTTTTAAAAATAAAAAATAAAAATCAGTTTTTAAACATAAACATTTTCAGTTTTTAACTTTAACAAACTTCGTTTTTAATTCAACAAAGAAAACAATCTAAATAAACAAAGAAAACAATTTAAAGACTCACCGAAAATCAGGCATTGGTGGCTGCTTGCGGGTGCTGGTCGAGGAGGAAGGGTAGGTGAGGCGGAGGGGGTTGGCTCGACTGGGTCAGGTGGGGTCTCGGGTTTGGATTCGCGACTGGGGGCTTCGCACGTCGATCTGAAGGGGGAAACGAGGGGAAGGAGGAGAGGGAGCGTCGGTGGGGGAGGAGGTCGCGCCATCGATCTTGGGGCGGGAGGCGCCAGCGAGGCGGAGACGTCGTGGGGTACGAGGGTTCCGTCGCGCCTCTTTTTTTTTTTTTTTTCTGAGCTCGTTCGTGAAATGAAAAGGAGGGAGGGGGTTAAGTGGGAAAAGGAATATATATATAATTATTTATTTATTATTATTATTTCAAAAAGTTGACTTTTACATACGACCTCTAAACGAGGCCCACCGCCTGTCGTCCATAGCGTTTTACCCCCATTTCGAACACAATGGGATATGTATCGTAGGTTGATTCGGACGTCTCGATCAGTTTCCGTTGAATTTACATTTAAATCACTATATTAAATTTTAAACGTACGTTTCAAATTACCGGGGTCACATACTAACTCGAAAAATTCCCGAAAAATATTTTCTAGCTTTGTATGGACGATACGGTCCTAACAAAACTAGTTTCGTCGAATTCTGAGACCGTTTGAAAAATGGCCAATTTCCAGTCGATTAAAATCAACTGAAACTGGTCAAACGCGTTTTCCTTTGCCACGCTCACATATCGATTCGAAAAATTATGAAATTTGAAATCTAGCAATAGTTTGACACCACGGACCCAACAAAACTGGTTTCGTCGAAATCCGAGGTCGTTTGCAAAATGTCCATTTTTTTAGGGCCTGAATTCCATAGCGACTGTTCAGAATTTTCAACTGGACATATCTTTTGATTCCCGCTATCAAATTTCGATTTGTCGGATTCGTTAGAAAGATATTACCAATTAGATCCTAATGTTTTCGGTTTCACTAAAATCCGGATTGTTTTGCACCCGGTACATTCAATTGAAGTTTGAAATCGAATTATCGAACTACCGCGCCATTTTCAATTCCTTTTATAATTATATATAATTATTATATATTCTAACGACGACGTATATAATATATACGTTCTAATGCTATTAAAAATAAATTTCTCGTAGATATTATTTAAAATAATTCATTTTAAATAATCAAAATTCGCTAAAATGGCCAAAATAAAAATTTTAAACTGGCCCAGATTTTCGGGTTGTTACAATCTCCCCCACTTAAAACTTTTCGTCCCCGAAAAGGAACAAAGTCGAAAGTGGTTTGATTAATCAGCTCTACGCTCGATCTGGCTTCCATTCTCCAACTCTTTAGTTTCTGAGAATTTTCAAAATTTCAAAAATTTGGCTAACACCCTAAATTTTTGAAAAATTTCGCCATAACCTCCCCTGCACCGGGAGCATCGGGGAATTTCAAATAGCTTCCCCGGTCCTTCAGATCTCAAAAAAAGAAAAAGAAAAAGCCAAGCGGCTAGCCAATAGGCTCATAAAATCATCATCACCCAAACAAAACAGTAAATTATGTAGTAAACATGTACCTATTTGTCGGGCAAACAAATTTTATTATCTGGCTCTAGCCTCCTTGCTATGACCTGCTCAATATAAGTATGTGTATATGCAAGCAAATGCGACCGATTTTCAATATAGTTCAATATTTGGTTCAATTAGGCATAATGGTTCAAAATTAGCAAACAAATGAACAAACAACACAAACATCAATCAATTAGTGAGTTAGAGTTTCAAATTCATAACTTTGATACATATACAGAAAATCATGTTTTTGATGCCAATTCACAACAATAAATCTTATATATATAAGCTTTGGTTCTCACACCAGTCTAATGGAAATATATAGATATCACACCTTCGTCACTCGAAAATAAATGCTGATGATGTTTCGAACCACCATCAGAACATCTCCGGGCGACTAGAATGTGATTCTATATCTATCCAGTATATTAAAATTTCGACTATACGTTCATGACGCGTATACGCGAAATCTTTATATACTCGATTGTCCAATTCAATTTTAAAATAAATAATCAAATACAAATAGTTGATTTAAATTTTTAAAACAAAATTGGTTTTCATTTTAAAAATATACTCTTCACACTCGTTCTAGGATACCACTGATCCCATCTCTAACGAGTCATTCTAATTGGATATTACTAATCCAATATCTGATGAATTCTTTCTATGGTTCTAATGTGCCTTGTTCTCTGAGCTTTGTAAACCAAAGCTCTGATACCAACTGTGACGAGAAGGAATTTCGCTCGGTCCGAACCAGTCGCTAAACCGACCTAGACCGTTCGAAACGCCCTATCGTTTGAGAACATGACAAAACAGAACGCAGACGGAAGAACATTTCATTGTATATTACAACAATGCATCAGATTACAAGAATATATAGAGTATAAAAGAATACTACACAGAAATATCAGAGATTTAAATTACATTTAAATACATCGCAGCAGAAAATAATACAATACACAACTAGAAGGAGATATACGGATACAAAGCTTTCCGGATATCGTTCCAGCTGTAAACCAGGATCCTGTGAATATAAATCTGCAAAACCAAAACTACTAGCTGCCCGTGTGGAAAATAGGGGCACCCAGAGTTTAGGTTAAAACAATAAACTCCAGGTCAGTCATGTGACTGGTGTGAGAACTAAAACAGTTATTAATCTTTATTTTAAATCATTAGGTAAATCAAGGGACCACGCCGTATAACACAGAACGGGTTTCCTTCCAAGAATACCAGTGCATAAAACAAACAGCGCAATGCTAAATAAAGAAAAATGAAGCTGTTATAAGACCCAGGTCCCATCACACAATGCAACGCAGCCGAGGATAGGGTTTTCCCTTATAACAGCCAAAGAATGCTTGATACGGTTAAAACAAATCGTTTGATACTATTATAAGTGCATAGTGTATAAAACAACTTCACATCATAAGTATCAATCATAGGCGGCATGGGTACCATATATCATGTCGCCATATATAGGTTTACAAATAAAACCGCAAATGTCACGTATTTGGAAATTGGATTTCCGTCTATGAACCGAGGCCAGGGATCGTCCTCTACCGATTCGAGACAATCTAGCCTACCATGTCTCAGGAACAGCCGCAACTGCCCCTGGATCGTCAGGGCCGGTCCACCGATGTGGATTATTATGCCTGAACAATACGTCTCCCCGCCCTTTGGGGCGCAAACGAGCCAACGAATGACTCCATCGGACCTGGATCGTCCGATCAAACCGAGGCGTCTCGCAACAGCAACAACCACATAAGTCAAACTCGTCAGGGCGTGTAAAACCACTGACGCCACTTTTAGCTAGAAAGAAACGCAAGTCCTCCCTGAGGTCCATCTCCCGTTTTTGGTTCATACCGGGTGTGAAACTCGCGAAGTAAACGTTACACAAAGCTACGCCACAAAGGCCGTGCTTTGATCATCACCACAAGACTTTGCTTTTCAACAGAAGCCTCGATCAATTGCCACTTAGGCATGCCACACAGGCAATTCACTCCATGCGTTTGATATCCATCAATATATAACCCCTGAGCTTATACGTCTTAGAGAAGGGCGTTAAGCAAGAGAATAAATTCTCCGCCGCCAAACAGATATATATTTAATAGAGATCAATCACACGGACTAAAATCCAATGTCCGACACACAGTCCATTTACAAATCCGTTCTGGGTCTGAACGAAACCGGAGGCACCTAGTACCCCGCATATCCATCGATCTCCAAGTACGTCTGGACGATCACTAACTGTTTCCATCTTCTTGGGTGTACAGCCCAATCAAGATCATCAGTAATTACCTAAACGACGTGAAGACCTTCGGTCTTCGACCATCGTCTTCATCTTCGACTTATCGTCGTATCAGTTATTCAGAATGGGATAAACCCGGTCTTTCCGAATAACTCACGTATATTTAAATAAGTGTTACACAAACACAACATACGCCTCATTCCAATTCATCAGTCACTAACCGTAAATTAATCAAGAGAATAATTCCCCAAATATTAACCCCGAAGGCCGAAACCAACATCAGATCAATATCCAGAAAACCATTCTGCTTGGCTAACCGACGGTTAGTTTCTAAATTTCACATTCATAGGGAAAGGTTCCCATTAATTTTATCCAAGATAAATTTCTTGAATTTATTCTTTATTCTATTCTTTTGAATTTCGATTCAACTAGCCGGGATTAACGAAACTTACCGAAGTAATCATTTATTTTAATTTCCCCATCCCAACCTATTCATCCCATGAAGTAAAACTGTTAATACTTCATATCTAACACCACAGTGTTATCGGTAAATTCAATTACCATTTCACGTTCAAATCTAATTAAAGATTTAACTATCGCCTGGAGCAAAACTGGTGATACTCCATTTTCGATCATTTCAATCTAATTAAAGATTCATTAAAACTCCACTTAGTTTTAATCTTCGATTGGGTTAAAGAATCAGTGTCATTTAAAACACGGTTCACAATAAACCCAAAATCACATTCCATTAATTATCGGGTTAAAGAACAAGTGTTATTTAAAACACTGTTCACGATAAACCCAAAAATCATTCCATTAATTATCGGGTTAAAGAACAAGTGTTATTTAAAACACTGTTCACGATAAACCCAAAAATCAATACCAATTCAATTCCAATTAAATATCATTTAATTGGTACACTTCATTAAATCTAAATAAAAAGATTTAATCTTTTCTCAACTGGGTTCAAGAACAGTGTTAGTGAAGACACCATTCACGACAAACCCAAATCACATTTGATATTCAATATAAGGCTCTGAATAGAAAATATATCGGCTTATATTCAATATCAAATTCTACGATTAACAAATGTCGTATTGGAAATAACTATATAAATATATATCTTTCAAATTTCCATAACAACATCTGTATAATCACGAATTCCAACATCGAAATATTCCGAAGACAATTTCGATTCAAATCCACTCCAATGCAATCATTGGAAATTCTGGTTATTTTTAAAACCCTTTTCAAATTCAATTTATTTATTTAAAAATAAATAGAATTATATTTCTAGTTCAAAACTAGTTCATTTCGATAAAAATCTATTTTTATCTTTTCAAATATGGAGTTTTTCATCCCAATCCTTTCTAAATCATTTCTTATGATTTTACACAAATTATTACTATTTTTAATACTTTTATCAAGGCCCGTACAGTCGATTTCCATCAACGGCTATCGAACTCACTTACAGCGACCTTTTTCGAATTTGATTTGGACATAATTCAAAATCCAACCATTAGATTTCTAATTTCTCATATTTTTTAGAAAGCTCTTTTCGATACGAACCCAACGGTTCCGGTTTTAGGAGAATCTGACGGTCGGATCTCCCGTAATGTCCGTTTGAAATAAATGGTCGAAATTCACGAACTGCCGCGGCGCGGCGCGTTCTATTCAGGCCATTGTATTATATATATAATATATATAATATATATTTCATCGATTTCTATTTAAAACGAATTATATAAATAGTTTTAAAATTCGTTTCAAAAGCAATTTCAACTTCCATTTCAATTCAAATCAAAATTGAATTCTTCTTTATAAATTCGTTTTAAAATTCATTTCTATTCAATTCAAATTTCAATTCAATTTGAATTCATTTAAATTCGCTTTCAATTCAATTTGAATTCGTTTTCAATTCATTTCGAAATCGTTTTCAATTCATTTCATTTTGAAATCGTTTTCAATTCATTTCTTTTCGAAATCGTTTTCAATTCATTTCATTTCAAAATCGTTTTCAATTCATTTCATTTCGAAATCGTTTTCAATTCATTTCATTTCGAAATCATTTTCAATTCATTTCATTTCGAAATCATTTTCAATTCATTTCATTTTGAAATCGTTTTCAATTCAATTCGTTTCGAAATGAATAAAATCGATATAAATATCGTTCACGTCCAAATGGTGTCAATCTAATCAATACGGCTTAATAAATTTCTATTTTCAAATATTCTATTTCAAATATTTCTTTTTCAAAATAGTTGTTATTATCAAAATATTTCGTTCAACACATGACCAATCTCAATGGATGAGCACTGTCAACACATGAACCTTTATTTTATATTGATAAAGATGTAAATTTTATTACTAAAATATTTCGTTCAACACATGACCAATCTCAATGGATGAGTACTGTCAACACATGAACCTTTATTTTATAATATTCTTTATTTTCTACATTGGAATGAGGCCCAATCAATCACCATATAATGTTAATTATATGGATTTTCATACATCACATGTATATAATAACATTGAAAAATAATCAACCATCAACCAAAGTGCACTACACTGTATAAGCATCAAATATAGATATCTAACGCTTATAACAGCCTGTCGATCAATCGATCGACATATTTAATCAATCAGGATGAGTGAACTTCAAATTTCATCCTAACACCCGTGTGGGGTTTCAAACAATCAAACACAGATTTAGTTGTGCAGTTGGGCGATGTGTAAAATTTATCGTCCCATTCAATGTCCTTCAAATATGTGTACATAAACAAACCGTCTGGTTTGTAAATGAATATTTATTTATTCACATTCACGTTAAAAAATTATATTTTTAACGGTAAAACATTTTATTTCAACATATGAATTTCTATTCAATTCATTTCTTCGATAAAATGATATTTTTATTTTTCTAACTTATTTCAGAAAATTTCGGCGGCATAACGGCACGATACTAGAAACGGGACAAGGCCTAGCCTTATCCCCGGTCTAGTGAAGGCCCACGCCATTCACGATCAATCAAATTCACCAAACAACCAATTCAAATCAAGTCATCAAATTAATTTATGCAACCAAACAAACAAGTCCATGGTCTGTGGACGATTGTGTCGGGTGCTACTAAGCACCGTCTGCATCCTAGTATATATATATAACTAGAAAAAAAGAAAGTGAAAGGTGAGAAATTCTCACAGATAGCTATCCAATCATCTTGACTCTTCCTTGATAGAAATCTTCATCGTTATCGCATCTTCGCCATCTTCGATGCTCTAGCCACTACATATGTAAAAGTCGAATTTTTACTTCGCTATTCAATATATAAAAATCGAATTTTTACTTCGAAGTTCAACATATAAAAATCATATTTTTATTTCGAAGTTCAACATATAAAAATCATATTTTTATTTCGAAGTTCAACATATAAAAATCATATTTTTATTTCGAAGTTCAACATATAAAAATCATATTTTTATTTCGAAGTTCAACATATAAAAATCATATTTTTATTTCGAAGTTCAACATATAAAAATCATATTTTTATTTCGAAGTTCAACATATGAAAATCATATTTTTATTTCGAAGTTCAACATATAAAAATCATATTTTTATTTCAAAGTTCAACATATAAAAATCATATTTTTATTTCGAAGTTCAACATATAAAAATCATATTTTTATAATCGCTAACTAAATAAAAATCGAGTCTTTTCTATTTTAAAAATCTAAGCTTCCTCTTTTTTTTTCTTTAATCTATACTTTCTTAGTTTTAAAAATAAAAAATAAAAATCAATTTTTAAACATAAACATTTTCAATTTTTAACTTTAACAAACTTCGTTTTTAATTCAACAAAGAAAACAATCTAAATAAACAAAGAAAACAATTTAAAGACTCACCGAAAATCAGGCATTGGTGGCTGCTCGCGGGTGCTGGTCGAGGAGGAAGGGTAGGTGAGGCGAAGGGGGTTGGCTCGACTGGGTCAGGTGGGGTCTCGGGTTTGGATTCGCGACTGGGGGCTTCGCACGTCAATCTGAAGGGGGAAACGAGGGGAAGGAGGAGAGGGAGCGTCGGTGGGGGAGGAGGTCGCGCCATCGATCTTGGGGCGGGAGGCGCCAGCGAGGCGGAGACGTCGTGGGGTACGAGGGTTCCGTCGCGCCTCTTTTATTTTTATTTATTTTTTTGCTGAGCTCGTTCGTGAAATGAAAAGGAGGGAGGGGGTTAAGTGGGAAAAGGAATATATATATAATTAATTATTTATTATTATTATTTCAAAAAGTTGACTTTTACATACGACCTCTAAACGAGGCCCATCGCCTGTCGTCCATAGCGTTTTACCCCCATTCCGAACACAATGGGATATGTATCATAGGTTGATTCGGACGTCTCGATCAGTTTCCGTTGAATTTACATTTAAATTACTATATTGAATTTTAAACGTACGTTTCAAATTACCAGGGTCACATACTAACTCGAAAAATTCCCGAAAAATATTTTCTAGCTTCGTTTGGACGATACGGTCCTAAGAAAACTAGTTTCGTCGAATTCTGAGACCATTTGAAAAATGGCCAATTTCCAGTCGATTAAAATCAACTGAAACTGGTCAAACGCGTTTTCCTTTGCCACGCTCACATATCGATTCGAAAAATTATGAAATTTGAAATCTAGCAATAGTTTGACACCACGGACCCAACAAAACTGGTTTCGTCGAAATCCGAGGTCGTTTCCAAAATGTCCATTTTTTTAGGGCCTGAATTCCATAGCGACTATTCAGAATTTTCAACTGGACATATCTTTTGATTCCCGCTATCAAATTTCGATTTGTCGGATTCGTTAGAAAGATATTACGAATTAGATCCTAATGTTTTCGGTTTCACTAAAATCCGGATTGTTTTGCACCCGGTACATTCAATTGAAGTTTGAAATCGAATTATCAAACTACCGCGCCATTTTCAACTCCTTTTATAATTATATATAATTATTATATATTCTAACGACGACGTATATAATATATACGTTCTAATGCTATTGAAAATAAATTTCTTGTAGATATTATTTAAAATAATTCATTTTAAATAATCAAAATTCGCTAAAATGGCCAAAATAAAAATTTTAAACTGGCCCAGATTTTCGGGTTGTTACAAATTGAATGGGTATTGATTTTTGGGTTTATCGTGAACAGTGTTTTAAATAACACTTGTTCTTTAACCCGATAATTAATGGAAGGTGATGTTGGGTTTATCGTGAACCGTGTTTTAAAATGACATTGATTCTTTAACCCAGTTAAAGATTAAAACTAAGTGGAGTTTTAATGAATCTTTAATTAGATTGAAAAGATCGAGAATGGAGTATCACCAGTTTTACTCCAGGCGATAGTTAAATCTTTAATAAGATTTGAACGTGAAATGGTAATTGAATTTACCGATAACATCGTGGTGTTAGATATGAAGTATTACTAGTTTTACTTCATGGGATGAATAGGTGGGGATTGGGAAATAAAATAAATGATTATTCCGGTGTGATTCGCTAATCCCGACTAGTTTGGAATTGTTATTCAAAGAAGATTAAAGAATAAATTTAAAGAATTTATCTTTGATAAAATTAATGGGAACCTTTCCCAAAGTATAGGAATATTTGAATAAAAGAATATTCTGAATTGGAATGAGGCGTATGTTGTGTTTGTGTATCACTTATTTATTATATACGCGAGTTATTCAGAAAGACCGGGTTTATCCCATTCTGAATAACTAATTCGACGTGGTGTCGAAGATGAAGACGATGGTCGAAGACCGGAGGTCTTCACGTTGTTTGGGTGATTATTGATGATCTTGATTGGGCTGTACACCCAAGAAGATGGAAACAGTTGGTGATCGTCCAGACGTACTTGGAGATCGATGGATATGCGGAGTACTAGGTGCCTCCGGTTTCGTTCAGACCCAGAACGGACTTGTAAATGGACTGTGTGTCTGACATTGGATTTTAGTCTGTGTGATTGATTTCTATTAAATATATATCTGTTTGGCGGCGGAGAATTTATTCTCTTGCTTAACGCCCTTCTCTGAGACGTACGAGCTCAGGGGTTATATACAGATGGATATCAAACGCATAGAGTGAATTGCCTGTGTGGCATGCCTAAGTGGCAAATGATCAAGGCTTCTGTTGAAAAGCAAATTCTTGTGGTTGATGATCAAAGCACGGTATTCATGGCGTGGCTGTGTGTAACGTTTGATTCGCGAGCTTCACACCCGGTATGAACCAAAAACGGGAGAGGACGTCAGGGAGGGCATGCGTTTCTTTCTAGCTAAAAAGTGGCGTCCGTGGTTTTACACGCCCTGACAAGTCTGACTTATGTGGTTGTTGCTGTTGCGAGGCGCCTCGGTTTGATCAGACGATCCGGGTCCGATGGAGTCATTTGTTGGCTCATTTGCGCCCCAAAGGGCGGGGAAACGTAGTGTTCAGGCATTTTAGTCCACATCGGTGGACCGACCCTGAGGATCCAAGGGACACTCGAGCTCTGTTCCTGAGACATGGTAGTCTAGATTGTCTCGAATCGGTTGAGAACTATCTTTTGCCTCGGTTCATAGTTGGAAATACAACTTCCAAATACGTGACATTTGCGGTTTTATTTGTAGAGCCTAGTATGGCGACATAGTGAGATGGGGCGCTTATGCCGTCTAGGATTGATACTTATGATTTGAAGTTGTTTTATACACTATGCACTTATAATAGTATCAAATGATTTGTTTACAACGTACTAAGCATGTTTGGCTATTATAAGGGAAAACCCTATCCCCTGGCTTGCGTTGCATTGTGTGATAGGACCTGGGTTTTATAATAGCTTCATTTTTCCAAAAAGCATTGCGACGTTTTGTTATATGCACTGGTATTCTTGGGAGGAAACCCGTTCCGTGTTATACGGCGTGGTCCCTTGAATTACTCTCTTTTAAAGTAAAGTTTTAAATAACTGTTTTAGTTCTCACACCAGTCACATGACTGATCTGGAGTTTATTGTTTTAAACCTAAACTCTGGGTGCCCTTATTTTGACACGGGCAGCTAGTAGTTTGGTTTTGCAGATTTATATTCACAGGATCCTGGTTTACAGCTGGAATGATATCCAGAAAGCTTTGTATCCGTATATCTCTTCTAGTTGTGTATTTTATTATTTTCCGTTGCTATGTAATTTATTGAAATCTCTGATAATTTGTGATGTATATTATTTATTCATTTATACTCTGTATATTCTTGTAATCTGATGTATTGTTGTAATATACAATGAAATGTTCGTCCGTCTGCGTTTTATTTTGTTGTGTTCTCAAAACAATCAGGCATTTCGAACGGTCTAGATCGGTTTAGAGACTGATTCGGATCGAGCGAAATTCCTTTTCGTTACACAGTTTGAGCCATTAAACGATATCTTATAAGACCACGCCGTATAACGGAACGGGTTTTTCCCTTATGAGTATCCAAAATAATCTTTATATCAAAACTCATTGATATTATAATAGTATCCATCAACCATAATATAATAATCATCTAGCAGAAACGCTTTCATCTCATGTTCTACATATATAGTATACAATCAAAACCGCAAGCACGTATTGGGTAATGGATTTCCAACTATGACAAGGTATGGAACCACCTCTCGCTAATGTACCTCTAGAAAGGAATACACTGGGTTCAACAAGAACATCTTGCAACCCGGCCACACATGACCGACCACTCATTTCGCTTGAGTGTATCGAATGTATATCACCAAAGGTTGGGATCAGCGACCGTTTCCCGAATGGGACAGCAACAACAATAGATTGTTAGATGTAAATGAAACTCTAGATCAGGTGATTATACACCCTAATAGGTGCGACCTACATAGCCATGCTACCTGCCCGATTTCTATCATTTACCGGTTGATGGGGCTTGAGGTTACGCCTTATCATCACATCAGATTCACTTCGAATGTCACATTGTCAGATCCATCGAAAATCACTAATTGACGTCTACAACAGTACATTACGTGTTAGCTAAAGAAGTTTCCTTCTCCGCTTCCACTCTTGGTACGGTTGAATCAATGTACGTGACCTTTTTTTTGGAAATACCCTGTCATACATTCACCCATACAAGTCATCCAGAAACAGGATGAACCGAACGTACTATTCAGTATATCCCTCTTAGGCACTGTTATCTATGACTTATACAATAGCCCTTGCGCTTTACTCCGTCTTCAATTATCTTTGGCATATATGATTCGCAACACTTATTCCAATACAGAGTGGTTCTTTGGATAATAATCCAACTGGTCTTTCCATATTAACAACGTTAAAGTGGTCAAAACTTCGATAGTCTGTGATTTAACCATTAAAGAAAAACAGGTGTGCAAACAACAATATTATTTCCAGATGGAAATTCTATCAATCAATCATCAATCATATACACATATATATATATTCATATTTTCCTTATTTTCTATGTTTAGAAAATATACGTTAACGTAGGAAAATATTTCCATAACTTATTTACATATCACTTTTCTTCCACAACTATCAGTCTTTGACTGTAAACTAGTATGAGAACAATTTCCCAAGTATCAATCCCGAAGGCCGAAACCAACATCAGGTAGATACTTAGAAAACCATTCAACTTAACAAGTCTCCAGTCAGTTTCTGATTTCTTTATTTGATTACATTTCTGATTCTGATTTGGAAAATTTTCCAAAACTTCTTAAATTGGGATTTAAACAGATGTTTAAAACTATATTGCGATGACGACTCAAACCACTATACTAAATTTCTAAATCCACTTAACCACTTCACGCTCGAACCGTAACCATTTCTTAATTAAAAATGCAGTCAATCAAGTTGGGGTATGGCTACCTCTCAGCCCTTAACTGAACGACCCTTCAAATCTCAAAATAGATAAGATTCACCTTTTTACTCTTCAACACTTCATTACGAACCCCCGGATTCTATTTACGAATCCGCTTCTTTTACAAGTTTACGTGATTATAACAATGGTGTTATAATCTCCTGCATCCGAAATATATTATCTTTAATATGACTTTTATTTCCTAACTCGAATAATATAACGATCAACCAATTTATTAACTCCTATTTGGTTAACTCTAATCTATAACTCTTATTTGAATAACTCCAACCTAATAACTCTTACTGGATTTACTCTTATTCGACTAACTTATTCGAATAACTTATATTCGATTTTCTTACTTTCGAATACTTATATTTGATAGTCTCTTTCTTCGAATAAATCTTATTCGATTTAACTCCTGTCGAATAACTAGATTCGATCAACTCACTTCGAATATTTCTGATTCGATTATCTCACTTCGAATATCCCTGATTCGATTCACTTCTTCGAATAACTAAATTCGATTAACTCATTTCAACTCTATCAAATAAACTGAATTCGATTAACCCCATTTGAATAACTCTAGTTCGATTTAACTTTATTCAATAATTCAAGTTCGATTTAACTTTATTGATTAACTCTAACTGGTTTAACTCTACGGTTTAACCTAACTGGTTAACCCTAATGGTTTTACTCTAAGTGGTTAACCCTAACTGATTAACTCTTTATCCTTATTCAGTTTCAAACATCGATGTTGAAATCGATTCTCACTTCTTTATATAAGTCCTTACTTATATATTTTATTTATCCAAATGATAAATATTTAACTTAATTTATAAATATCATTTATAAATCATTCTGATCCTTTTATCTGTTTACTTCTTCATATATAAGTTCAGACTTATATATATCTATTTATCCAAAGATAAATATTTTTTTATAATCTATTGTTTTTCTAAACAAATATTTCCTTTATAACCATATTTGTTTTCTTGAACAAATATTTCCCTTTTTATTTTATTTGCAATTAGTTTGCAAATATTCCCTTTATAATCTCTTATTTATTCCTAAATAAATATCTTCTTTAATGACTTAGTTCTAAGTGTTTCCTTTATTACCTTATTTATTTATTCTAAGTATTTCCTCTAAAAATATTTTATTTAAAACTTATTCAATTTCCTAAGTCAATATCCTTGTTTAACTTATTCAATTCCTAAGTTAATATCCTTGTTTAACTTATTCCATTCCTAAGTTAATATCCTTGTTTAACTTATTCCATTCCTAAATTAATATCCTTTGTTTAACATAGTAAATATCTAAGCTAATATCTCTTTATCTTAACCTAATACTTTAACAAATAAATAATCCATTAATCGTATCTTATTTATTTAACAAATAAATATCTCATTATCTTATCCTATTTATTTTCTAAGTAATCCACTTTATAAATATTCTATTTATAAAAATTTCCTTCATTTATAATTCCCACTTAAACATATTTCCTATTTATAAATATTCCATTTATAAATATTTCTATTTATAAATATTCTCTTTTATAAAATCCTCTGATTTTATAAATATTCTCTTTTCAGTATTCACTTTGACAAATTCCCCTTTCTCCAAATCCTGGTATGTTATGGTGTTTAACATATCAAATTACGATGTCCAATATCGTCCATACACACATAATCAACAACAGGTTATAAACCATGTCATATATCACAATATATGAAAATAATAAAATAGCTGTTGAGGAATCCAGTCGGATTCCTCCAACCTGTTTCCCTGCATCCACAGATGTTACACAATAAAATCATTATCACTTTCAGTTCCATATGATATATTCTGCTAAACAGAATCAATATAGAAATTCAACTAACTGACTAGCAGTTCAATCAAACAGTCAACACATAGTCAATCAGACAATTTTTAACAGTTCTAAAAACACAACATGAAAATATAAACTGTTCAGAGTTAGTGAGATTTACTCACATTGGCAGTTCATCGTTAAAGAACGATAAACTGTTGTTTGATTTGAATCAAACAATTTATTTCGCCATAAATTCAAACGAGCTTCAATCCCCTCCCAGTCAGTTCCATTGGGTATTGCCTGTCCATATGGTCCCAATGGATCTTGTTTCGCTGAGTTTCGATAACGCATGAATAAGATACGATATTACGAAGTTAACATACACTTTAAATTAAATAAAAACTTAGGATTTAAAATAATGGGCTTTACCCCTTTCCTTCGGCCCATTACCCGTTCAAAAACCCGCCCACTACTTCCTCCTTCTTCCCCGAATGATCTCGCTCCAGTAAACACACAAAAACCGCACCATTTCATTTGTTTCCATCCTCAAATTATATCAACACCACTTCATTGAAACAAAGACAAGTCATACCATCAAACTCCCATTCCCTTACTCGATCTCCTGGACCCCAACTTCCAGAACTCGGTGGCTCCTTTTCCATTGCTTCGACCTAAGTTCTCCACGTCAGGACCAAAGCTCACGACAACAATCCTCGTCGTATACCCCAAAACTTCCTGTGCAAAAGCTCTTTTCCAATCTGAATCCAAATATCCATTTTACTTTGCGAATCGGTTGCTTAATCATAAGCAAACCGCAACCCTAGCTGATCGTTGGTGAAAAAACTCAGCCGTGAAAATGAAAATCGAACTCAACAAAACTCAATTCAAAATGAAAAGCAAAGACCCAGAAATGCAATTGTATAAACATAGGATTATTTAAGGAAGTATATGATTTTACTTTGTTTTTCAACGATTTATTTCTCATCGTTCATTCCTTTGGTGGAGGCGTGAAACGTAGTTGACTACTGAATGAGAAAATTAGGTTTAGAATTAGTTAGGGTTTTTTATAGGATTTTTGTAATATTTTTATACTCGATTTAAATATTCATTTAAAATCAAGCGTTGTATGTGTTTATCCTTTAAAATTCCTATGATCACATATAACACCCAAAAATCACGAAAATTGACATGCCACTAGAGTTTGACATTGCGGACCCAACAAAACTGGTTTCGTCGAATTCCGACTCCGTTTGCTCACATAGCGTATTTTTAACCGTCAATTTATCGATTGTTTTTCAATTTACAAAATCTCTACGGCCACACAGTGACTCTAAAAATCACGGAACTTGGAATCTAATAATAATTTGATGTTGCAGATCCAAAAAAATAGTTTCATTGAAAACCGAGGTCGTTTGCAAAACTGCCTATTTTTAAAGCTCTGGATGACCCATTTAAATATATAAATATATTTAAATATAATTAAATTTAATATTTAAAAATAAATATTATCGTATATATTCACAACAAAATAACATACAGCTCTAGAATATTCCTCTATGAATTTCTAACTTGATATTTCAAATCCTGATTGAATCGATATTCGATTTATATTGAAATTCCTTTTTAAAATATAAATGATTCCTTTATAAATTATAAAGGAATTCAACAACGACTTTTATAAAATTTGATTTGGACATAAATCAAAATCTACACGATGAAATCTCGATTTTTCTCTTCCACTAGAAAGATATACTCCACCAGCTCCACACGTTTCTTGTTTCACAGAAATCCGGCTTAAAACGAATTCTATATATTCAGTTGAAATTCAAATCGCCAATTAACGAACTGCAGCGCCATTTCAAGCTCGATTTTAATTATAATATAATTATACGTTCAAACTGTCATTCAAATAATATATTCGTTATTCTAATTCAATTCTAAACTAAATTAAATTTCATAGATGATCCAGTTCACACCATATCGCCATTTCAGCCAATTCTGAATATTTCATAATTAAATATATTATTTCATTTATTATTTTAATTAAATATTCACCGTTATTTAATTCAACGACCATGAAATCCTTTTAATCACCTTTTAAATAATTAAATAAATTAATTATTATACCACTGAAAGTGCGGGTCATTACATTCTTCCCTACTTAAAATAATTTCGTCCTCGAAATTGCTATGGTAGAAAACAAACCCTATTAACTGGTTATAACTTATTTGTTTGCTTCTTAACTTCAGTTTCCAACAGGACCAATTTAATTTCAATTAAATATTAATTAATTCTTATCAACGAAAATTTTCAAAAATCCTAAAAATTTTCTAACACCTTAATTTTTTTGAATTTTTTTGCCATAACCTCCTTTGTACTGGTCAATAGGTCAAACTCCAACTCGCCACTCCAGGCCATCTCCAACCCAAAAGAAAATCAAGCATCCAAGCGGCTTGCTAATTTGGCTCATCAAAATCTCATGCTTATATATAATATAAACTGGTACCTTTTTGTCGGGCATATCAACTCTATCACTTCCATATGCTATCAACTCAGCATATACCAATGTTATCCTAATCAAATTCTGAAATCACTTTTATCTCCAACACAACCATTCGCTTTTTACCATGCCAAATTTTCATTTCAAACTCAAGTTTCATTCTTGATCCCGAATCCTTAACTCACCAACACAATATCATTTGAAATCAATTTCTATTACCACTTAACAGGCTTTACTTTAATTCAAATTTGCTTTCACAAATTTTTGTTAAATTTTTTTTTTAATTCAAACAGTCTTTCCCTGGGAGTTTTCAAACAGTTCACTCTTTTCAAAAATCAAATTTGCCTTTTTGAAATTCAACACAACTTGTATTTCCCAAAACAAATTCAAAACAGTATCTCTGGTAGTAATTCATCACTTACAACTCGAAAATGAATACTGATGATGCCTGTCATCATCAGAATCTATTTTCCAGTGATCCAAGTGAGTTCAATACTATAAAACCAATTCTAAACATTTCCACTTTGAAATTCATTTCAAAATATAATTCACATTGCTAGTAAAACAATTTAAAATCTCCCAAAATCTTAAATTTTCCTTATTTTTAATCCAAATCCATTTACAAACATTTATCCAATTTTCCAGAATTTTAATTCAATTTCTGGTTTAAATTCAGATTTAATTCATCTCGTAACACTTATATGAATTCTGATTGGTTATTTACATAACCGTTTTACTTTGATAATCTTACTCGATTGTAATAACAACCAATACATCCAATATATTATAATCATTTCAATATCAATCTTCTTTACATCAAAATATAAGTTAGGTAAAATCATATCATTTACCCTCTTTTCAAAACATACCATGACGGTTCATCGTATTCGAGTGTTTATAAACTCCTACCGATACAGTGGATCAAATTGATCGACCAAAATTCACAAACAACTCAACAAATAAATCTCCATAATATAAAAAAAGGTTTTATATCAATAACAAATACGCTCACTCGTATATATACTCAACTCAATCTAGGGTATCACTAACCCCATCTCTACTGAGTCACGCCATAGAGCCAAGGTAATAACTCAACCTTAAGCTCTAATACCAACTGTAGTGACCCGAAAATCCAGTCCAATTTGAGCTGACCAAATAACACAAGTCCAACCCCAATTAGACTGGAAAATCAGAAAACTAATAAAAAGAAAACAGAGGGTGAGGAAAGATAAGATAGAAACTTAGAATAGAAGAAGAAGAAGAAGAAGAAGAACATCAGAGTAACACGAACCTCACAGCGGAACGAATAACATATAATATATAACATAACTTTGAAATATAAATCTGTACTTGCATATACATATCATTTCAAAGTACAACACTTACAACACAGCGGAAATAAACAATAGCTATATGATCCTGAAGTCTCCTGCTCCAAGCTCTCCAAGTATATCTGTAAAATCCTGACTACTTGACTGCCCATACAAAATTGGGCACCCAAGAATTTAGGGAAAACAAAACAAAATAAACTCTGGGGCAGTCATGGGACTGGTATGAGTAAAACAGTTTGAGCCATTAAACGATATCTCATAAGACCACGCCGTACAATGGAACGGGTTTTCCCCTTATGATTATCCAAAATAATCTTTATATCAAAACTAATTGATATTATAATAGTGTCTACCAACCACAATATAATAATCATCTAGCAGAAACACTTTCATCTCACGTTCTACATATATAGTATACAATCAAAACCACAAGCACGTATTGGGTAATGGATTTCCAACTATGACAAGGTATGAAACCACCTCTCGCTAGTGAACCTCTAGAAAGGAATACACTGGGTCCAACAAGAACATCTTGCAACCCGGCCACACATGACTCACCACTCATTTTGCATGAGTGTATCGAATGTATATCACCAAAGTTTGGGATCAACAACCGTTTCCCAAATGGGACAGCATCAACAAAGATTTTTAGATGTAAATAATACTCTAAATCAGGTGATTATATACCCTAATAGGTGCGACCTACATAGCCATGCTACCTGCCCGATTTCTGTCATTTACCGGTTGATGAGGCTTGAGGTTACGCCTTATCATCACATCAGATTCACTTCGAATGCCACATTATCAGATCCATTCGAAATCACTAATTGACGTCTACAACAGTACATTACGTGTTAGCTAAAGAAGTTTCCTTCTCCGCTTCCACTCTTGGTACGGTTGAAGAAATCAATGTACGTGACCTTTTTATTTTGGAAATACCCTTTCATACATTCATCCATACAAGTCATCCAGGAACAGGATGAACCGAAGGTACTATTAAGTATATCCCTCTTAGGCACTGTTATCTAAGACTTATACAATAGCCCTTGGACTTTACTCCATCTTCAATTATCTTTGGCATATATGATTCGCACGCTTATACCAATACAAAGTGGTTCTTTGGATAATAATCCAACCGGTCTCTCCATATTAACAACGTTAAAATGGTCAAAACTTCGATAGTCTGTGATTTAACCATCAAAGAAAAACAGGTGTGCAAACAACGATATTATTTCCAGATAGAAATTCTATCAATAAATCATCAATCATATATATATTCATATTTTCCTTATTTTCTATGCTTAGAAAATATACGTTAACGCTGGAAAACATTTCCATAACTTATTTACATATCACTTTTCTTCCACAACTATCCTTCTTTGATTGTAAACTAGTACGAGAACAATTTCCCAAGTATTAATCCCGAAGGCCAAAACCAACATCAGATAGATACTTAGAAAACCATTCAACTTAACAAGTCTCCAATCAGTTTCTGGTTTCTTTATTTGATTACATTTCTGATTCTGATTTGGAAAACATTTCCAAAATTTCTTAAATTGGGATTTAAACAAATGTTTAAAACTATATTGCGATGGCGACTCAAACCACTATACTAAATTTCTAAATCCACTTAACCACTTCACGCTCGAACCATAACCATTTCTTAATTAAAAATGCAGTCAATCAAGTTGGGGTATTGCTACCTCTCAGACCTTAACTGAACCACCCTTCAAATCTCGAAATAGATAAGATTCACCTTTTTACTCTTTAACACTTCCTTACGAACCCCCGGATTCTATTTACGAATCCCTTCTTTTACAAGTTAGTGTTATAATCTCCTACATCCGAAATATATTATCTTTAATATGACTTTTATTTCCTAACTCGAATAATATAACGATCAACTAATTTATTAACTCCTATTTGGTTAACTCTAATCTATAACTCTTATTTGAATAACTCCAACCTAATAACTCTTACTGGATTTACTCTTATTAGATTAACTTATTCGAATAACTTATATTCGATTTGCTTACATTCGGATACTTATATTCGATAGTCTCTTTCTTTGAATAAATCTTATTCGATTTAACTCTTGTCGAATAACTAGATTCAATCAACTCACTTCGAATATTTCTGATTCGATTATCTCACTTCGAATATCCCTAATTCGATTCACTTCTTCGAATAACTAAATTCGATTAACTCATTTTAACTCTATTCGAATAAACTAAATTCGATTAACCCCATTTGAATAACTCTAGTTCGATTTAACTTTATTCAATAACTCTAGTTCGATTTAACTTTATCAATTAACTCTAACTGATTAAGTCTAACTGGTTTAACTCTACGGTTTAAACTAACTGGTTAACCCTAATATTTTTACTCTAACTGGTTAACTCTAACTGATTAACTCTTTGTCCTTATTCAGTTTCAAACATCGATTTTGAAATCGATTCTTACTTCTTTATATAAGTCCTGACTTATGTATTCTATTTATCCAAATGATAAATATTTTACTTAATTTATAAATATCATTTATAAATCAATCTGCTCCTTTTATCTGTTTACTTCTTCATATTAAGTTCAGACTTATATATATCTATTTATCCAAAGATAAATATTTTCTTTATAATCTATTGTTTTTCTAAACAAATATTTCCTTTATAACCCTATTTGTTTTCTTGAACAAATATTTCCCTTTTTATTTTATTTGCAATTAGTTTGCAAATATTCCCTTTATAATCTCTTATTTATTCCTAAATAAATATCTTCTTTAGTACTTAGTTCTAAGTGTTTCCTTTATTACCTTATTTATTTATTCTAAGTATTTCCTCTAAAAATATCTTATTTAAAACTTATTCCATTTCCTAAGTCAATATCCTTGTTTAACTTATTCAATTCCTAAGTTAATATCCTTGTTTAACTTATTCCATTCCTAAGTTAATATCCTTGTTTAACTTACTCCATTCCTAAGTTAATATACTTTTTTAACTTATTCGATTCCTAAGTTAATATCCTTTGTTTAACTTAGTAAATTTATAAGCTAATATCTCTATATCTTAACCTATTACTTTAACAAATAAATAATCCATTAATCGTATCTTATTTATTTAACAAATAAATATCTCATTATCTTATCCTATTTATTTTCTAAGTAAGTAATCCACTTTATAAATATTCTATTTATAAAGATTTCCTTCATTTATAATTCCCACTTAAACGTATTTCCTATTTATAAATATTCCATTTATAAATATTTCTATTTATAAATATTCTCTTTTATAAAATCCTCTGATTTTATAAATATTCTCTTTTCTGTATTCACTTTGACAAATTCCCCTTTCTCCAAATCCCGGTATGTTATGGTGTTTAACATATCAAATTACGATGTCCAATATCGTCCATACACATACAATCAACAACAGGTTATAAACCATGTCATATATCACAATATATGAAAATAATAAAATAGTTGTTGAGGAATCCAGTCGGATTCCTCCAACCTGTTTCCCTGCATCCACAGATGTTACACAATAAAATCAACATCACTTTCAGTTCCATATGATATATTCTGTTAAACAGAATCAATATAGAAATTCAACTAACTGACTAGCAGTTCAATCAAACAGTCAACACATAATCAATCAGACAATTTTTAGTAGTTCTAAAAATACAACATGAAAATATAAACTGTTCAAAGTTAGTGAGATTTACTCACACTGGCAGTTCATCGTTAAAGAACGATAAAACGTTGTTTGATTTGAATCAAACTATTTATTTTACCATAAATTCAAACAAGCTTCAATCCACTCCTAGACAGTTCCATTGGGTAGTGCCCGTCCATACGGTCCCAATGGATCTTGTTTCGCTGAGTTTCGATAAAGCATGAATAAGATACGATATTACGAAGTTAACATACACTTTAAATTAAATAAAAACTTAGGATTTAAAAAAATGGGTTTACCCCTTTCCTTCGGCCCATTACCCATTCAAAAACCCACCCTACTACTTCCTCCTTCTTCCCCGAATGATCTCGCTCCAGTAAACACACAAAAACCCGCACCATTTCATTTGTTTCCATCCTCAAATTATATCAACACCACTTCATTAAAACAAAGACAAGTCATACCATCAAACTCCCCTTCCCTTACTCGATCTCCTGGGCCCCAACTTCCAGAACTCGGTGGCTCCTTTTCCATTGCTTCGACCTTAGTTCTCCACATCAGGACCAAAGCTCACGACAAGAATCCTCGTCGTATACCCCAAAACTTCCTGTGCAAAAGCTCTTTTCCAATCCGAATCCAAATATCCACTTTACTTTGCGAATCGGTTGCTTTATCATAAGCAAACCGCAACCTTAGCTGATCGTTGCTGAAAAACTTAGCCGCGAAAATGAAGATCGAACTCAACAAAACCCAATTCAAAATGAAGAGCAAAGACCCAGAAATGCAATTGTATAAACATAGGATTATTCAAGGAAGTATAGGATTTTACTTTATTTTTCAACGATCTATTTCTCATCGTTCACTCCTTTGGTGGAGGCGTGAAACGTAGTTGACTACTGAATGAGAAAATTAGGTTTAGAATTAGTTAGGGTTATTTATAGGATTTTATAATATTTTTATATTCGATTTAAATATTCATTTAAAATCAAGCGTTGTATGTATTTATCCATTAAAATTCCTGTGATCACATATAATACCCAAAAATCACGAAAATTGACATGCCACTAGAGTTTGACATTGCGGACCCAACGAAAATGGTTTCATCGAATTCCGACTCCGTTTGCTCATACAGCGTATTTTTGACCGTCAATTTATTGATTGTTTTTCACATTAAAAAATCTATACGGCCAAAAAGTGACTCTAAAAATCACGAAACTTGGAATCTAACAATAATTTGATGTTGCGGATCCAACAAAATTAGTTTCGTCGAAAACCGAGGTCGTTTGCAAAACTGGCTATTTTTAAAGCTTTGGATGACCCATTTAAATATATAAATATAATTGAATATAATTAAATTTAATATTTAAAAATAAATATTATCGTATATATTCACAACAGGATATCATACAGCTCTAGAATATTCCTCTATGAATTTCTAACTTGATATTTCAAATCCTGATTGAATCGATATTCGATTTATATTGAAATTCCTTTTTAAAATATAAATAATTCCTTTATAAATTATAAAGGAATTCCACAGCGACTTTTCTAAAATTTGATTTGGACATAAATCAAAATCTACATGATGAAATCTCGATTTTTCTCTTCCACTAGAAAGATATTTATACTCCGCCAGCCCCACACGTTTCTTGTTTCACAGAAATCCGACTTAAAATGAATTTTGTATATTCAGTTGAAATTCAAATCGCCAATTAACGAACTACCACGCCATTTCATGCTCGATTTTAATTATAATATGATTATACGTTCAAACTGTCGTTCAAATATTATATTCGTTATTCTAATTCAACTCTAAACTGAATTAAATATCATAGATGATCCAATTCACACCATATCGCCATTTCAGCCAATTCTGATTATTTCAGAATTAAATATATTATTTAATTTATTATTTTAATTAAATATTCATCATTATTTAATTCAACGACCATGAAATCCTTTTAATCACCTTTTAAATAATTAAATTAATTAATTATTATACCGCTGAAAGTGCGGGTCATTACAAAGACCCCAGCTACAAGTATCGTAATCGCATTCTTCAGGCGACCATCAATCCAAAGTAGCGCAAACTAAATCGTCATTGGTGGTCACGACCGGAAATTTGGCGTTAACCACAGTAGTGGCTTGAGTGACATTTGAGAAGCTCAAAATTTTCCGCTGATATCAATGATAAAATTACAAATCCTGATAGATTTCACCAAAATATCCGCTTTTGATCTTTTTCCCAGTCCTAAACTTGTTCACGATAAGTGGCCCCATGTAATCAATTTCAAACCAAAAACTCAAAACCCTAAATTCTTTGACATACGTGAATGTGAAATATGTTAGGGAGACTAGATCAAGGAATAGTTGATTTATTAACTACAAAAAAAGGAGTTTTAGTAGTACGACAGATGTGAGGAATGTTGAAACGGGGTAGACAAGAAATGAGGAAAGAAATTTAGGAAAAGACAGCGAGGAAAAGTAATTCAGGTTTGGGCGGAAAAATGAAAATAGAAGAGGGAAGTGAAAGTAACAGGTGGTAACTGTTAAAATAACCAGTATTTTAGTTAATTTTTAAATAAGTGTAACCAAAACCTCTAAATAATAAAATTACAAACTATATTGGGTGCATTTACATGTCAAACACAACCAATAAATGTAACCATATATATGTTTTCTTGTAGTGATTATTAAAGTTTGAATGTTTGTGACACTTGAAGTCAAAAGGTTCTTTTATATGAATTTTTATTCCACTAAGATCGTGATAGGAAATTCAACCTTGTAAAGCATCATTTGTTACCTAGAAATGAATTTGATTCAACTTTTAATGTCGAATAGTAATTAAAAAAAACTTTTATTAGTTGTATTTGTTTTACACTTAAATTAGTTAACTCATTCTGGTAAGGAACAATTTGAGAGGGACTAAATTTATTCACTCTGTTAGATAAAGACAATTCAGAAGGAATTTAGGGAACTTTTACTTTTCATCAAGAACCATATTTCATTCAAAGTGTCGGTACATACATTGAGTTATTGTTCATTACTCCCATTATTAAAATTCTAGGTCAGTTTTGTATTAAATTCAAACTATTCTATGCTAAGGCTATGCATATCGTCAATTTGTTTTCTTAATGTCTATGACTTCACTATTTTCAAATACTTCGGTGACAAACTATAAAGTTATATATATACACACACACACACGCACACGCACACTCTTTTTTTCTCTCTCTCTCTCTTTTCAAATTACCGATTGAGTGACTACATTTATATAGGGTTTAGATTAAATTGTATGTTATGCTCATCTTTCATTTATAGTACCTACAGAAAGAATTTGAAAGCTCAGGGTAATTAGGATCGATGATGAATCATACATATGATGAAGAATACTAGGTTTTCTCTTTTATTGGTACCATTGTTTTTCTTCATATTATGATGTTATCTACAATTGTTGGTATGTTCAAAAGCTATCAAAACAGTAATTCTTCAGTTTTAAATTACCATTTAATACATAAGTATAAAACTCAAAAGCAATTCAAACATTAACTACTAATATATATAGAAAATAGTAACAATGGCGTGTCATTGATATTTGGTAGTTTGTTATATAATATTTGTTATATGCTTTTGGTTTGTTTTTATATATATGACAATTGTACTATTGTTGTATGCTTTTGATTACTCAAGAATGATGTCGTACAAATATTTGATGCTTCGTTTTATATATCTTTTGTATATGATCAATGTATATGTTACCACCCATAAATAGTATATTCTATATGCATAGATTTATTTCAGTTATAATTTTTTTTTCTTGAAAATGGGTAAACCGCCTCATTAGATACGCGAACCAATTTTAGCATAAGTAATGGACCGGAGAAAAGAGTGTGGTGCTTTATTGGCAACGCATCAATGAAATATGTACAAGAAAATCTGAGTACACAAGGCAAGCAAACCAAACTCAACTTGCTGCCATAAACCATAAAAAAAATAAAAAAAGGAAACTCAAGTTACAAAGCAAAAAAACTTAAGATGGCAGAAGAAATAAACTCCACATGTTCTAATCATCTAGAGAAATTTCCAAATCAAAATGAAGCCATGCGAAAAGAAATTCCTAAATCATTGCATCAGAAAAAGAAGAAGATACCACCAACAAAGAAAACCGCAATCGAACAATCATCCTCCATCCAATATCTCGATTCCCCACCTTCCACAATCGTTCTACACTTCCAATCACTATCTCTACCTCTCTTCGATTTGCAAATCAAGTATTTTACATCATTTTCAATTAGATTCCATCTTCAAAATTTATCTAAGTATAAATTCTTATTAATTCTACAATTTCTCTCTATCCATCTATGATAAAGAGTGGTGACTATGCTGCAAAAAGCCACGTCTTGACAAATGTCTTTATCAGCAAACGAATTAGACAAAAGTTTTAGTTCATCTTGCGAATGAATCAGTGGTAACTATTATTTCAATTATAATAGTCAATAGTTAGTTTTCCTGTTCCTCTCTTTAAACGTGTTGATTTTTTTAATTATGAATGGGAAATTTAGCTATAATTTCTATTTATAAACAACATAATGTATTGTTTCAATTTCTATTTTATTATTGGTTTTCAACTATAATTTAATTATTATAATGAAAATGACCAATTCTGGGTTAGTAGCTCATGTGAAATGGGTAAACGGTTATTAAATTGTTTTCTTTAGGTAAAGCATCTGAGGAGGATGGATGTTTTGAAGAATTAAATATTCCGAAGAGGGAATTTGGCTTCATTGAAGGTACTTCTTTATTTTATTTTTTAAATAACAATATTTTAAAGTTTAAAGAAAGAGTAGTTGAGCTATAGTGTTTTAAATTCTAAACCATATTGTTTTTGTATATTTATATTAGATTTTAAATTCTAAACCATGTCATATTGGTACATGTAGACTACTAGTGGCATAATGTGAATGCATGTTCTCGTGGTGATATTACATGTTCGATTTGTAGTAAATATCTAATTAAGTTGCCATCTTCACAGTTGTTATAGCTTCAATTCGGAAGTGCACCCATCACCAATATAAGCTTGAACATTTCTGCAACCTTTTTCAGTATAGTTAATTAATGTAATGGGATTTGATCTGAAATGGGATATTTTAACATTTCTGTAATTCAAATCACAGTGTTGACATTTTCATGCCGTTTATGTTTACTTAATTTCCAATAGGCAATACAAATTTACATAAGAAGAATTTAATGCTTTCTTTATTTCTATATATATGATATATAATCTATAGAGCAATAAACTAGATTTCTATTTATCTTTTTGTTTATCTCTGGTGGCATCTGATAAAGTTTATGGCATATTAGTAAAGTTCACACTTTTAAAGACTTTTTAGACTTGCAATTTTATCTACTTTTATTTTTTAAAATTATTTACCTGGACAGTTTACTTAAAGCGAATTCATAGAGATAAAAATATTTTATATTTTAGTTCAGTTAAGATTCAATTAAGAAGTGAATAAAAAATTAAAGGCAACTACTACATATAAAATATCTTCTACTAACTTATCCATACCCTCCATTAGCATAGAACTCTTTGAAGAATATCTTTAAGAACATAATTTTCATTTTGTTCATTACTATTACAAACCTTTGTATAGAGAATAGGAAAGTTGTGTGTCTTTGCAATGATAATAAGTTGGATTTAATATTAAAGATACGTAAATAAATTTCCTTCCTGTCATTTTTCCACGTTACTCATGATATAGTTTATTCTACAAAAAAATTACTATCCTAGCTAAAAATATTTACAAAAAATAGAGAAAATTAACAATCCATGAAACACGTAAATGACTTGATTAAATTATGACTATAAATGGATCATGAACGATCTCAGTTTTTAATCGTATTGATGATTGAATCATTTTTGCTGCATGTTTTGATAGACAGATAAATACATTCTTGCTTCTTTATTTATACATTTATTTTCACGTAATGCCGTAAAACATTTATCGATGCATCATTTTAAATTTAAAGGATTCACTCTTAGCTTTTTGGACTTGAGAAGATTTCCATGTATAGTGACGTAGCATTTTGCAAATATCTTTATTTGTGTTGTTGATATTTAATTAACGCACAAATACATTGCGAAGTGGCACATCATAAGTTGTATAGTATGGGTATGTAAGGGATAATTACTTCAAAAGTAATTAGAATTCTTTTTTTTAAGTTGAAAAACAAACTTGTCAACTCTTATAGTAAATGTAAGCACTTAAAATCTTATATTACTACAACTTTATCCTACAAAAATAGACGTCGCATGAAGGCTTGTTTGCAAGTGAAAAAAATTAAATACCATTATTTGTGCTGCTAATATTTAATTATGCACAAGTAAATTTAGTGTGGCATACCATGGGTTGTTTTGTAGAATATGTAAGGGATAATTACTTAAATAGACAACAGATATTAAGAATTTTTCGAATGATAAACAAGATAACTCCCCTAAGAATTACTTGGAGCTAAAACATAGCAACAAATTCTTGTATGAATTTACATCACAGTCCCAAGAACCAACACGTTTCTTATTCTGTTTTTTATTAAACAAATTGTGTTGTATTGACATCTCTTAAACTCTACTTACTATAGTTCATTATTCGATAGATATAGGAAATGGAAAGTGAACATCTACCATTATTAAAGGGTGTGCATGATTTGCAGTCTATGTTTCTAAGGTTATACGAAAGTGGAAGATGTTTATTGTTTATCGTTGATAAGAATATCACGTAGACGTAAAATCAAGCTCTATTTTAATGGTTACCAATTCAGTGTTTTGTTAGTGCAAACTTGAAATGCCCACCAAAATGAATCTAGACTTTTAGAAGTTTGTAAAAAAGTTAGTCTATTATTCTTTTTGTTTAAGAGTTTTACATTGTTGTATATCTAGTCAGTCTAAACTTATTTTGGTAAATTCAAACATGGTCCTTTGATCAATCTTGACTTTTTACATTTTCATGTTCTATTATTTAATGTCCTATACAAGATTCATATGCAATGCATATTTTGGTTATGATTGAAATGTTGAAAATCTTAAGCAAGAATTAGATATTGTAGACAAAAACATACCCATTCATTGTCATATGGATAATATCTGAAAACATATTACTAAACAAAATTTCGATAAAGCCCATGTATAGCACGAATTCATACTAGTATATATTAATACTTTATATGTCCTAATTATATGCAATTAACTCTATTTATCATTGTTATTAAATAGATGTTTAGGTTAGGCGTAAATTTGAAATGTTCTGCATTGACTATGGATATAAACTAGTGTACCTGTAATAAATGGAGAATTAATGACTATAACCTTGAATTAATGGGTATTAATGTGGAAATTAAATATAGAATTCAAAAAAGTTGTATTTAAGATAACTAATAATTAAATGTTGCAACACGAATTATGAGCAATTAATATTATAATAGATTGGTAAAGATGTAATGAGTCACAATTAATAGTAATTAATAGGAATTAATGGGACTGATACTAATAGCATTGATTGTAATTTATGTTGCCTTAGGAAAGTGACTGTTATTATTATTAATGGTATGCAGCAGTCATGATAATTAAATTTATTGGGGATCTTTGGGTAAAATTGCCATAATTATACTAAGCCTGATAAATGATCTTTTAATTATAAACTTATTGTGGCTAATCAATCTTAGCATATATTTAGTTTAAATCTAGGAATAATTATCCTAATTAAATTAAACATGAAGAAGGACTTAGTAGGTTGATGATGCTAGGTATGTTCATTTATTTGGTAGTCTGCACTTTCCAGCAATCAGATGTACATACAACTGATGTCATATATCATTGATTATGGACCCATGACAACAATTATATCATGGTGAGAAATGTTCCTAATTGTATACTTCAAGTGTTGAGGTCTCAAGTATTTGTAGTGTCAACTTCCATTTTGAAAGTAGAAACCTAAAGGGCCTTTTGTGCCATAGCCTGCTTCAGGATTAAGGACTTAAGTTCTTTTAGGATTTGCCTTTTAGGCGGTACTAAGTGATTGTAATCACCTCTTTCCTTAAAATTTAACTTGGGGAGTATGGGTGGTAAGTGGACTCACCGCTTTCCTTAGAATTTATTATAAGGAGTAGCGGTCGTAGTCGGTCTTGCCCTTTTCCTTAAGATCTTGAAGAGTACGGCTAGAGCCGTAGGTTCCAACCTTATTAGGTCTAAAGTAATTAGAGAACTTACCCTTTCTAAATAAGAAGCATTAAATGGCTAACTAGGTATGAATAAATTAACTTTTAAAGGGTCCACTTCCTCTAGGTAGTAAGTCACTGGGTTAGAGTCCACCTTGGGAAATATTACCGCTACGAAAGTACTAAAGGTCTGCCTATCTTGTGAGAAATATTAAATGACTCAGGAATTATCCAATAAGCTTAGCTTGATAGTGGCATAGGGGTCTGGTGAGGGAAGGTCTTGAATGGCGAGTTGTCGTCTGCCTACCTCGTATGTATTAAGTGATTGCTTATTATCTGTCGCCCTATATAGGGTTGGGATACATGAATGATGAAAGTCATAATTAGTAGTAAGAGGAATTTGCAGCTAGTGTCCTATAATCAATAATAATGTTTTAGGACACTACCAATCAAGCCCTTATGCGTTCGTTGAAATCTGCCTTGTATATGTACATATTACTTTTCGAGTAAGGTTATAAGTGGATATGAAACCTACATCTTTGATAATTTAGTAAGTTATTAAGTGGTTAGAAGGTGGATCTAAGTTATCGGCTTGTATGGTGGTTCAAAGGCTTCATATTTATAAAAAAAGTTTAACCTTTGGATTTAACAATCTATTTTGGAAAGAGTGTTACCTTGGGTATGGTAGTTAATTATTGTGTGTAATAGTATAAGGTTAGGCTAGAATCACTGACCTTGTTAGATATATAATTTGGATGAAGCCAAACGGGGTATAGTGGTATATTATGGACAATTTTCTTCATTTTCAACTCTCTAAGACTTGTTGTTATGACATCCTCCTCATAACAACTCTCATGTTTGTGGGAGTGGTCATATTTTGTTTTCCTTCTTGTTTTCTCATGCTCGGCATTGATGCAACGATTCACTTTTAAGGTAGTTGTCATAGTCGATACTTATTATCCTATTTTATTTCAGTTGTGAGTTAGTTTTATAATGCTCTAATTACATTCATGCTCATTACTATAGGTATAATATTTACATGATCCGTGATGAGTTTGGATTTCAATTCTAGCAAAAATTTGGGATTGGAAAAGTACTGTTTGTTACATTTGATATCAGATTCTAGGTTTAGATGGCCAGAGGAATTAATAATTAGGATTTATTGAGAGAATATATTCGAGCTTTCTTTCTATTACCATTGGATCTTTGTGAATGTTTCTAAATAGTTTGACGATGATGTAGTCATTGTCATATCTCATAGGAATGGACCAAGCGATTACTTGTTGGAAATATTTTTAGAGTTTGAGTTTGTTGACAAGCCCAAATTACCCTATATTGTGGATTGTCATGAAGAGAACGAGGTGTACATATAGTGGAATCCCATAGACTTAAGATTCATGACTTGATGATAAAAGCTAGCTACGCTTGAGATACTTGCAAATTTTGATTATTTTTTACAAGTTCCAACCAAAGACCTTTTCTTGGTTTTAAGGAAACAGGAAAATCTTATGTCATATAATGCTAGAGAAATTCTTATGTCATATAATGCCAGAGGAATCTTAATGAAATATATTCACACGGTACCATGTAACGGTGAACCAGATATTCTTTTATTTGAAATGATTCTTTTTTATCTTCTTGGCGTAAAATCAAGAGAAACTTTATTTTAACTTGTTTTGAAAATAGGGGTTTTCAAGTATTACAAATTATTTTTCCAGACAATTAAGTTTTAATAAATTGAGATTTGGTTTAGAAAGTAATAATAATAAATATAAAGTATAAGGCCTTAAGTTTATTTAAAAATAATAATTTTAAAAAGAATTTTTAAATTTTTCTCTTGTATAGGCTAAGGAAAATTTTCAATTTACTTGGGGTATTTTCTTCTATAATCTTTTTTCTACCCAACAACTAGAAAAAGGAGATAATTTCATATAAATTAGTATGCAGTACTTCCTGAAACACTTTTTGGGTATTTGTAACACTCCACATTTTTAATAATTAAATAATAAAATAAACTTGTAAAATTATTAGAATTTGATCATGGTACTAGCACTATTGTGTCTGTCGTGATTTTCTGATCAATTTAGACCTATAATTTGCAGAAAACAGATTTGAAATGAAAAAGCAATCACGTAAAAAAATTCAAATACAAAACAAAATAAATAATATATAGGCCAAGTCGACCCAGGACCTAGCGAGGTCGATCCATAGGTCAACCCGCACTATGCATGTGTGTGACGATCCCAAAACCCCATGACACGGTGTTAAGGATAATCATTGGAATATAACACATTAATCATCATTAGCAGATCACAGATAATAGCATAAACAGAAAATAGAATAATTTACACACATATGATAGCGGAATCATATAGATATCACCACATCAGAGAGCACAGTGCAGGATACAACTTAGTGCATAATAATACATAATCAGTCACCATCGCCAGAGGCGGAATCATACATAAAGAGTACACAAAATAAATATCAGTCTACATCGCCAATGGCGGAATCATAATACATATACTATAATAGCGGAAAGAGTCAAAGTCAGCACGGTGTAGTCAAGCCTCGCCATGAGCCAAAAGTGCACCAGATACCTGTAACTAGGCTGCCCGTGTGAAAATGAGGGCACCCGAGTTTGCAAGGTGAAAAAAACTACGAGTCAGTCATGGGACTGGTATGAGAAATCTACTTAACTTATTAACAACAATAATAAGGCAAATCAAAGGACCACGCCACTTTCGCGGAACGGGTTTACTCCAATGAGTGCTAGTGCATGAAATAAAGTAAATGATTAAATCATCGCAATGCTTTTTATAAAATGAAGCCATTATAAGACTCAGGTCCCATCACACAATGCAACGCAAGTCGGAGGATAGAGTTTTACCTTATAATGGCCAAAATTGCTTCATACGTACAAAACAAAAGTGTTTGATATTATTACTAGTGCATATATATTTCAAAAGCGATTTCAATCATAAATATCAATCCTAGACGGCATGGGTACCATATATACTGTCGCCATACTAGTAATACAATCTCATTCGCATATTTCGTATTGGGAATTGGATTCCTTCATGAGTCGAGGCAAGGGGCAAGCTCCTCTCCGATTCGAGACACTCTAGCAAGTGTCCCAGGACCGCACACAACAATCCCTGGATCCTCCAAGGCCAGTCCTCTCTTACTTTTGAGTATTAGTTATTCCTGAACACATGTTTCTCTGTCCTTACAGACCTATAATCGAGGTTCCTCGTATTCCAACAACCACACAGGTGAAAAGTAGATATAAATGTCAGGGCTAGGAGGTCACTAACACCACCATAGCTAGAAAGAAACGTCCTGCACTCCTTGGGTCCTTCTCCCGTTTTTGACTCATACCGGGGTGTGAGGCTCGCGAATTCACATTATACACAAAGCTACGTCACACAGACCATGCTTTGATCATCAACCACAAGACTTTGCTTTGCAACAGAAGCCTTGATCATATGCCACTTAGGCGTGCCACACAGGCAATCCACTCCATGCGACTGATTTCTATCAATACATAACCTTTGAGCTCGTATGTCTCAGAGAAGGGCGTTAAGCAAGAGAATAAATTCTCCGCCGCCAAACAGATATATATTTAACAGAGATCAATCAGCACAGAACAAAATCCAATGTCAGACACACAGTCCATTTAAAAGTCCGTTCTGGGTTTGAACGAAACCGGAGGCACCAAATTCCTCGCATATCCGTACAATCAACAGTATGTCTGGACGGTTACTACGTCAGCCCCTTCACGGAAGCTACTCCAATCACGAGCATCAGTAGCGCCCATCCATCCAATGTGAAGATCGTCGGTCTTTAACCGTCTTCGACTCTTCGACTTCTCAACATCGATCGATTATTTGAAATGAGATGAACTCGGCCTTTTCAAATAACCCACGTATATTAAGATTTTCAAATCAATTTATCACATGGTTAGACTATTCAACATTCACATTTCAGTTCTTTAGTTATAATTTTCATGTTAAATACATTCAACCATCACATATCAAGCGAACACAACAAAATTGGTTTATTTGCACTCTATATCGTCTATAGTATTTTATAACGATATATCGCCATTTTTATTTATTTAAAACAGCCATATTTAATTAAACGACGATTCAGGTCGTCCCGATGCACTGGCGCTGTTTTTCACTAAATTTGTTTTACACATATCTGAAAATCTAACCATTGGATCTTCACAAATTTTATATCATTAGAAAGATCATTTCAAAACGAATCCAACGGTTTCAGTTTTGGGAAAATCCGACGGTCGGATCTTCCACACTAGCCATTTGAAGTTACGATTTCAATTTACGAACTGCAGCGTCGTTATTCGATTTAATTTAATTATATTTATATATATATATAAATAAAACCGTTTCTGACGCTGTTTTTCTTCAGATTTGAATTAAACATTCCAGACAATCCAACCGTCGGATCTTTACAAAGTTGGTGCCGTTGGAAAGATATTTCCAAGGCGAACCCAACGGTTGCGAATTTGGGAAAATCCAATGGTCGGATTTCCCGCACTAGTCGTTTGAAATTACGGTTTCAAAACATGAACTGCACGGCCACGTTTCATTTTAATTTTATTTATATTTATATATTTATATAAATATAGTTCATTCAAAAATTCCTATATCGTTTTCACTTCCAATATTTCACTAACGCCTTTAAATTTTGGAAAATTTCGCCATAACCTCCTTTGTACGGGAGGGGCTGGGAAAATTCCCAAATAGCCACACGGGCGTCTCATGTCAAAAAGAAAAAGAAAAAGCCAAGCGGCTAGCCAACAGGCTCATAAAATCATCACCCAAACAAAACAGTAAACGTGTACCTATTTGTCGGGCACAAAATTTTATTCCTCTTCTCTAGCCCCTTTTGCTATAACCTGTTCAATAAATATGCATGTACATATATACAATTCTTATCACATCTTATTTTCCATTCAACTTCATATTTGATTCAATTTGGTTTAAAAAAACCATTCATTCTAATGTTGCATGCATAGGCAAAAATCATATCATTAGCTAATTAATGAATATTTCAACTCATGCATATTTATTTGAACAAGTGGCTATTTTTAACACTTTACATTTCAAAATGGATAATTTTGCGAACTTAAATATATTTCAACACATGACTAGTTTATTTAGTTCCTATGCATGTTAAAAATAATATTCCTTTCACAAATATTTATTTCAATGCTCGCATATCTTTAGCATATCACATATATGATAAAAATGATATTTTTATCATTTAAAATATTTATTCAACAAATGAATGTTTTCAACACTTTATAATTTTAATAAAAATGTAATTTTTATTATTCGATCTTTTTATTCAACACATGAACTTTTCCAATACACACATTTCTCAACACATGAGCACCTCCACACATGGATATTTTATATATGTTGTTCATATAAGAAAGATGAAATTTTTATTATTGAAACTATTTATATATAAGGCGAATATTTTTCGTACTTCATATATATTATAAAAATGTGATTTTTATTGATTAAATACTTCATTCACTCACACATGAATTTAATTTTCACACATCACTTCTCAACACATGAGCATTTCCACACATGGATATAGTTTCAACACATGACTTTAATTTCAACGCATGAAGATAATTTCAACATATGAAAATAATTCTAACACATGAATATTATTCAAAATTTCGGCAGCATAACGGCAGGGTAGTTAAAACCGGCACTGTCCCTAGTATGGCTCCTCGCTCTACCTTAAAACCTCGCGGTTTTTGACAATGGGGATTCATGCATCTAATTCGCACGCAGGCGGCACGTTTTATTTTTATTTTCACAATTATTTCCAATTCATTTCAATCACCAATGGGTATTTTTCAACCACAACCAATCAATATCAACCACAAACAATTATTCAACCATTCGCATTTTTCATCCAATATTTCACACCAATTCACAACAATAAATATCGTCCATGGTTTGTGGACGAGGGGAGTATGTATATATATATATATATATTTCTATATTTCACTTGCATTTCAACACATATATCAATTATTGTATGCATGTATAATTCATACTTCGCTTATATAGCTTACACAACGCATGTACATGAGGTATACAACACGTGTGTAATTTATATTTCGTTTATATAATTTATACATGACATTTTCCATTCAAATTCACTTAATTTAGATTTCTCACATTGGTTTTCGGAGTGCTAAAAATCGTAGATGACTCAGAAAAATCCGCGGTCTCTTCTATGTGGTAGAGAGCTTCCTTGCAGTCCTGATGTTTCCTGTTTCAACGAATTTCGTCAACACACCATAAAGATATGATTTTTCAAAGTTCAAACATCAAAAAGAACTCACCTTTATCGATGGTTCAAAACTAGGGTTGCAGTTTTCGCGAAAACCGAGGCACGATAGGATGATCAGAGGTGATGACGTAGAAGAGGGAGGAGAGGGGAGTCAGCGCTGGGTGGTTTGGGGTGGTTCGGTGGTCTCTGGCGCACGTGGCGGTGATGGGAAGCGTTCGACTTTGGGTGGACATTACAGGCGATGGAGGTGGCGATAGGGGTCGATCTTGGGTCGGATTGGAAGAGGGGAGGGAGGCGCGTCGACTGGTGGTGGTGGCGAAGGCTGGAATCACCTATGGCGGCGGTGATTTGGAGGGGAAGCGGCGAACGATATGAATCGTCGGTGGAGCGAGAAAAACGAGGGTTTCTGATGTTTTTTTATTTTCAAAAATAATGGAAGGAAAACTTTGATTGGCCCATAGTTTTAATAAATTTTTAAATAGTGTTTCTCCACACGGACACCAATTCAAACCCAACGACTGTCGTCCCTAGCTAATTACCCCCATCCCGGATACAATGGGATATGTTTCGTTGGCCAATTCGACTGTTACAGTCAGTTATTCTTCAAATTAAAGTATAAAACATTTAATTTTTAACTTTGAACGTACATTTCAATTTGCCAGGGCCACAAACTGATTCGAAAAATTCCAAAAAAATAAATCTAGCTATGGTCCCAAAAAAACTAGTTTCGTCGAATTTTGAGATCGTTTGAAAAATGGCCATTTTCTGGTCGATCCAATTTAACAGAAATTGACCAAACGCATTTTCTTTTGCCACGCTCACATGCTAGTTTCAAAAATTATGAAATTTGAAACCTAGCAATAGTTTGACATACCGGACCCAACAAAAGTGGTTTCGTCGAATTCCGAGGTCGTTTGCAAAATATATATTTTCCAGGGCTATATATTCTATATAGCGACCTTTCTGAAAATTCATTCGGCCATAACTTTTGATTCCCGCTATGAAACTTCGATTTTTCAGATTTGTTAGAAAGGTATTGATAGACAAATTTAAATATTTTTGGTTTCGCTAAAATCCATTATATTTTCCTCCCTGCACAGTCAGTCAAAGTTTGAATTCAAATTTTCAAAATGACTCACTATTTCTAATTCACTATTTTATTGAAATATTCTATTTCAATTGTTCAAATTCCTTTGAAATAACCAATTTAAATTTTTTAAATTGGCTCGTATTTTCCGGGTTGTTATAATCTCCCCCACTTAAAACTTTTTGTCCCCGAAAAGGAAACAACAGTAAAGTAGGAAACGAAATGTAAATGCAAAGTATTGTAAAGGTACCTTGCACCGGAGTTAGTCAGAGATGTCCACTCTGCATAATGCTTTCCTCAGACTCCCAAATATAGTCTCTAGGATCACTACTCCACTGCACTTTAACTAAATGAACCTTTTTGCTTCTTTGTTCTCTAGTTTCTTTGCCAACAATCTTTAATGGCTCTCTTCTGACGGCTAATTCTGGAGTTATGTCTATATCCTGTTGCACTGCTTCTTCTACAACAAGATCTGGATCATGCACATGTCTTCTAAGTTGAGATACGTGAAATACATCATGCACTCCAGGCAACCAATCTGGTAATTGAACCCTATAAGCAAGAGTTCCAATTCGTTCGAGTATAGGAAAGGGACCAATAAATCTCGGTGCCAATTTCCCAGTTTTGCCAAACCTGATTACTCCTCTCATCGGAGAAAATTTCAAATAAACATGGTCACCAAAAGCAAATGTCAAATCTCTTCTTCTAGAATCTGCATAACTTTTCTACCGGCTTTGTGCGGTTCTCAATCGCTTTTTGATGAAGTCAACTTTATCAGATGCTTCTCGAATCATATCGGGTCCTAACACAAGTCTGTTGCCAGGTTCTACCCAACATGCTGGAGATCTGCACGGTCTGCCATATAATGCTTCAAATGGTGACATTCCCAAACTTTCTTGATAGCTATTGTTATATGAGAATTCTGTCAAATGCAAGTGATCTTCCCATGACCCACCAAAATCAATTATACAAGCCCGCAATAAATCTTCTAGAATTCTATTCACCCGCTCAGTTTGGCCATCTGTTTGAGGGTGATAAGAGGTGCTCATATTCAATTTCGTTCCCAATTCTGTCTGGAATGCCTCCTAGAATTTGCTAGCAAATATTGGGTCTCTATCACTGACTATGCTGATGGGAATTCCATGCAGCTTAACGATTTCTTAGAAATATATCTATGCTAGACTTTGAGCGGTTCTATTGGATCTGACAGATATGAAATGGGCAGTCTTCGTGAAGCGATCTATGATTACTCAAATGATGTCATTACCTTTCCTGGTTCGCGGCAAACCATCTATGAAATCCATGGAAATCTGTTCCCATTTCCAACCTGGGACTTCCAACGGCTGCAACAATCCAGCTAGGTTCTGTTGGTCGCTCTTGACCAATTGACATGTAGGGCATCTGCTAACATGCAAAGAAATATCCCTCTTCATTGCCTTCCACCAGAAAGTGCGTTTGATATCGTTGTACATTTTACTCACACCAGGATGAATGCAAAGTGTGGATTTATGGCATTCATCTAGCACTTCTCTTTTGAGCTCAGGAATGTTGGGAACACATATTCTCCCTTTCAGTCTCAGAACTTCTTCTTTATCTATCTGAAAACTTGAGTGCTCTCCATTCTGGATTCTCCCTCTGATCCATTGAATGAAATAATCATTCCTCTGGAGAGCACATATCTTATCAATCAAGCCAGGCGTAATTATAAGATTGGCAATGATTGCGGTTTTTCTACTAAGCGCATCCGCTACACTGTTAGCCATTCCCGGCGTATACAGGATATCAAGATCAAACGCTGCAAGAAATTCTAGCCAACGCTGCTGCCTCAAATTCATATCTTTCTGGGTGTATAAATACTTCAATGATTGATGATCTGTATACAGTATAAATTTCTCGCCCAATAAATAATGCCGCCAGATTTTTAATGCAAAAACGATAGCTAGCAACTCAAGATCATGAGTTACATAGTTCTTCTCATGCGGTTTCAGTTGGCGGCTTGCACAAGCGACTACTTGACCTATTTGCATTAACACTGCTCCAAGACCTCTAATAGAAGCATCTGTCCAAACCGTCAAATCCTGATTGCCATCAATAATGGTTAACACTGGAGCAGTTGTCATTTTCGATTTCAATTCCTGGAAAGCTTCTTCACAGTCGGAAGTCCACTTAAATTTCTCATGCTTCTTCGTGAGCTTCGTTAACGGACCGGATATCTTCGAAAAATCCTTGATGAACTTTCGATAATAACTAGCCAACCCCATAAAACTTCTAACTTCTGTGGGTGTAGTGGGTTGTTTCCAGTCTTGAATCGCGGTTATTTTGCTTGGATCTACAGAAATCCCTTTCTTTGACACGACATGGCCAAGAAACTTCACTTCTTCTTGCCAGAAGACACATTTAGAGAATTTGGCTTTGAAGACGTTCTTTCTTAGAATCTCCAATACTTGTTCTAAGTGTTTTTCATGCTCGGGTTTTGATTTGGAGTAAATTAAAACATCATCGATGAACACGAGGACAAATTTATTCATAACTCCCCTTAACACTCTATTCATTAGATCGACACAGTATGCTGGAGCGTTGCACAGGCCGAACGGCATTACTAACCATTCATAAAATATGTCTGGACCTCTGAAAGCTGTCAAAGGAACACACTCCTCTGCTATTCTCAATTGATGAAAACCTGTAGCTAGGTCCATTCGGGAAAATACTCTCGCCCCATTTAATTGGTCTAGCAGATCATTGATGCGGGGTAATAGGTATTTATTTTTTAGCATCTATTTGTTGAGGTCTCGGTAATCAACACACAACCGAAGAGTACCGTCTGACTTTGGGACAAACACAACAGCTGCACCCCTATTAGAAAAGCTAGGTCTAATTAGACCCTTCCACAACAGTTGATGAGTTTGATCGCCTAATTCTTCTTTTTCCTTCAGAGTCATTCGGCGAATTGGATGTACCACTGGTCTGGAATTGGGAATTAGATCAATTCTGAATTCTATTTCTCTTTGCGGAGGTAAGTTTTCGACTTCTTCAAACACATCCGCATAGTTTCTGACAATAGGAATTTTTTCTATGGAAGTGGGGATAACTTCTAATGCCGACCAAAATTCTTTTCTATTTGGATTTGAACCATGGCAGGGTATAAATATATGTCCAAGCTTCGTTCGAATTTTTACTATCCTTTCTGCACACTTTACTTCGGCTTCGTATTTCGTTAACCAATCCAGCCCGAGAATGATATCGAATTCGGGAAAATCCATGGTGATTAAATTGAAAGAAAATTTGTAGGAAGAATAAGAGATTGGCACTCTACAACATGCACTGAGAATGAGAGATCCTCCTATCGGGTTATGTACTTCAACCGATTCTTTAAGCTTTCTCTGTTTTAACTTTAATTTGTGCACTGTGTTACTAGCAATAAAACTACGCGACGCACCCATGTCAAATAATACAGAAACAGGAATATTTTTAATTGTAAGGGTACCTCCCAAAACATCGGGTTTACCTGCTCCATCGGAAGCAGCTGGCGGGCTCGACCCGTCATACACGTGAGCTACTGCGGCCTTTTTCAGCAAAGGACAGTCTTTGAAAAGATGATCCGTCATGCGGCAATTAAAGCAGGAGCGAGGGTTCTAAGAGCCCTGGCTTGAACCTTGTGAATTTGTCTTCTGCCTCTTCGGGGCTGTGCACACATTAGAGAAGTGCCCCATTTTGCCACAGTTATACCAGCTTCCTCTTGGCGGCCTGCCAGTCTGTGGTTTCGAGGATGCTGCTTGGCTTGACTCGGCTTGATTCACCGCAGGCGGGGGTTGTATCAATGGTCCTTCTTCAACTGGGACTTCTCCCCGTCCTCTGCCATGGCCGGCACGGCCTCCTCTAGCGGCGGCTGCTCGGGTAGCCATTTTTCAAAATCTGTATAAGCAAGAAAAGAGTCAGCTTACAGAAACGATAATTTATTGCATGGTTAAGCAGAAAAACTTAAGGAAAGATAACGATGGACTGATCAAATTGTTTTTGCTATTCTGCTTGGCTCATTCTAGGACTTTACTAGTCCTATCTCTAATGAGCTACTCGCCTTAGAATACTACTGATTCTATTTTGACGAAGTGTTTAATGTGTTAGACTCCTGAACTAAGGTTAACCAAAGCTCTGATACCAGCTGTGACGATCCCAAAACCCCGTGACACGGTGTTAAGGATAATCATTGGAATATAACACATTAATCATCATTAGCAGATCACATATAATAGCATAAACATAAAATAGAATAATTTACACACATATGACAGCGGAATCATATAGATATCACCACATCAGAGAGCACAGTGCAGGATACAACTTAGTGCACAATAATACATAATCAGTCACCATCGCCAGAGGCGGAATCATACATAAAGAGTACACAAAATAAATATCAGTCTACATCGCCAATGGCGGAATCATAATACATATACTATAATGGCGGAAAGAGTCAAAGTCGGCACGGTGTAGTAAAGCCTTGCCATGAGCCAAAAGTGCACCAGATACCTGTAACTAGCTACCCGTGTGAAAATGAGGGCACCCGAGTTTGCAAGATGAAACAAACTACGAGTCAGTCATGGGACTGGTATGAGAAATCTACTTAACTTATTAACAACAATAATAAGGCAAATCAAAGGACCACGCACTTTCGCGGAACGGGTTTACTTCAATGAGTGCTAGTGCATGAAATAAAGTAAATGATTAAATCATCGCAATGCTTTTTATAAAATGAAGCCATTATAAGACTCAGGTCCCATTACACAATGCAACGCAAGCCAGAGGATAGAGTTTTACCTTATAATGGCCAAAAATGCTTCATACGTATAAAACAAAAGTGTTTGATATTATTACTAGTGCATATATATTTCAAAAGCGATTTCAATCATAAATATCAATCCTAGACGGCATGGGTACCATATATCATGTCGCCATACTAGTAATACAATCACATTCGCACATTTCGTATTGGGAATTGGATTCCTTCATGAGTCGAGGCAAGGGGCAAGCTCCTCTCCGATTCGAGACAATCTAGCAAATGTCCCAGGACCGCACACAGCAATCCCTGGATCCTCCAAGGCCGGTCCTCTCTTACTTTTGAGGATTAGTTATTCCTGAACACACGTTTCCAGGTCCTTACAGACCTATAATCGAGGCGCCTCGTATTCCAACAACCACACAGGTGAAAAGTAGATATAAATGTCAGGGTTGGGAGGTCACTGACACCACCATAGCTAGAAAGAAACGTTGTGCACTCCTTGGGTCCTTCTCCCGTTTTTGACTTATACCGGGGTGTGAGGCTCGCGAATTCACGTTATACACAAAGCTACGTCACACAGACCATGCTTTGATCATCAACCACAAGATTTTGCTTTGCAATAGAAGCCTTGATCACATGCCACTTAGGCGTGCCACACAGGCAATCCACTCCATGCGACTGATTTTTATCAATACATAACCTCTGAGCTCGTACGTCTCAGAGAAGGGCGTTAAGCAAGAGAATAAATTCTCCGCTGCCAAACAGATATATATTTAACAGAGATCAATCAGCACAGAACAAAATCCAATGTCAGATACACAGTCCATTTACAAGTCCGTACTAGGTTTGAACGAAACCGGAGGCACCAAATTCCTCGCATATCCGTACAATCAACAGTATGTCTGGACGGCTACTACTTCAGCCCCTTTACGGTAGCTACTCCAATCACGAGCATTAGTAGCGCCCATCCATCCAATGTGAAGATCGTCGGTCTTCAACTGTCTTCGACTCTTCGACTTCTCAATGTCAATCGATTATTTGAAATGAGATGAACTCGGCCTTTTCAAGTAACCCACGTATATTTAGATTTTCAAATCAATTTATCACATGGTTAGACTATTCAACATTCACATTTCAGTTCTTTAGTTATAATTTTCATGTTAAATACATTCAACCATCACATATCAAGCGAACACAAGAAAATTGGTTTATTTCCACTCTATATTGTCTATAGTATTTTATAACGATATATCGCCATTTTTATTTATTTAAAACAGCCATATTTAATTAAACGACGACTCAGGTCGTCCCGATGCACTGGCGCTGTTTTTCACTAAATTTGTTTTACACATATCTGAAAATCTAACCGTTAAATCCTCACAAATTTTATACCATTAGAAAGAACATTTCAAAATGAATCCAACGGTTTCAGTTTTGGGAAAATCCGACGGTCAGATCTTCCACACTAGCCATTTGAAGTTACGATTTCAATTTACGAACTACAGCGTCGTTATTCGATTTAATTTAATTATATTTATATATATATAAATAAAATCGTTTCTGGTGATGTTTTTCTTCAGATTTGAATTCAACATTCCAGACAATCCAACTGTCGGATCTTTACAAAGTTGGTGCCGTTGGAAAGATATTACCAAGGTGAACCCAACGGTTGCGATTTTGGGAAAATCCAATGGTCGGATTTCCCGCACTAGTCATTTGAAATTACGGTTTCAAAACATGAACTGCACGGCCACGTTTCGTTTTAATTTTATTTATATTTATATATTTATATAAATATAGCTCATTCAAAAATTCCTATATCGTTTTCACCTCCAATATTTCACTAACGCCTTTAAATTTTGGAAAATTTCTCCATAACCTCCTTTGTACGGGAGGGGCTGGGAAAATTCCCAAATAGCCACACGGGCGTCTCATGTCAAAAAGAAAAAGAAAAAGCCAAGCGGCTAACCAACAGGCTCATAAAATCATCACCCAAACATAACAGTAAACGTGTACCTATTTGTCGGGCACAAAATTTTATTCCTCTTCTCTAGCCCCTTTTGCTATAACCGGTTCAATAAATATGCATGTACATATATACAATTCTTATCACTTCTCATTTTCCATTCAACTTCATATTTGATTCAATTTGGTTTAAAAACACAATTCATTCTAATGTTGCATGCATAGGCAAAAATCATATCATTAGCTAATTAATGAATATTTCAACTCATGCATATTTATTTGAACAAGTGGCTATTTTTAACACTTCAAATTTCAAAATGGATAATTTTGGCGAACTAAAATATATTTCAACACATGACTATTTTATTTAGTTCCTATGCATGTTAAAAATAATATTCCTTTCACAAATATTTATTTCAACGCTCGCATATCTTTAGCATATCACATATATGATAAAAATGATATTTTTATCATTTAAAATATTTATTCAACAAATGAATGTTTTCAACACTTTATAATTTCAATAAAAATGTAATTTTTATTGTTCGATCTTTTTATTCAACACATGAACTTTTCCAATACACACATTTCTCAACACATGAGCACCTCCACACATGGATATTTTATATATGTTGTTCATATAAGAAAGATGAAATTTTTATTATTGAAACTATTTATATATAAGGCGAATTATTTTTCATACTTCATATATATTATAAAAATGTGATTTTTATTGTTTAAACACTTCATTCACTCACACATGAATTTAATATTCACACATCACTTCTCAACACATGAGCATTTCCACACATGGATATAGTTTCAACACATGACTTTAATTTCAACGCATGAAGATAATTTCAACATACGAAAATAATTCTAACACATGAATATTATTCAAAATTTCGGCAGCATAACGGCAGGGTAGTTAAAACCGGCTCCTCGCTCTACCTTAAAACCTCGTGGTTTTTGACAATGGGGATTCATGCATCTAATTCGCACGTAGGCGGCATGTTTTATTTTTATTTTCACAATTATTTCCAATTCATTTCAATCACCAATGGGTATTTTTCAACCACAACCAATCAATATCAACCACAAACAATTATTCAACCATTCGCATTTTTCATCCAATATTTCACACCAATTCACGACAATAAATATCGTCCATGGTTTGTGGACGAGGGGAGTGTGTGTATATATATATATATATATATATATATATATATATATATTTCACTTGCATTTCAACACATATATCAATTATTCTATGCATGTATAATTCATACTTCGCTTACATAGCTTACACAACGCATGTATGTGAGGTATACAACACGTGTGTAATTTATATTTCGCTTGTATAATTTATACATGACATTTTCCATTCAAATTCACTTAATTTAGATTTCTCACATTGGTTTTCGGAGTGCTAAAAATCGTAGATGGCTCAGAAAAATCCGCGGTCTCTTCTATGTGGTAGAGAGCTTCCTTACGGTCCCGATGTTTCCTGTTTCATCGAATTTCGTCAACACACCATGAAGATATGATTTTTCAAAGTTCAGGCATCAAAAAGAACTCACCTTTATCGATGGTTCAAAACTAGGGCTGCAGTTTTCGCGAAAACCGAGGCACGATAGGATGATCAGAGGTGATGACGTGGAAGAGGGAGGAGAAGGGAGTCGGCGCAGGGTGGTTTGGGGTGGTTCGGTGGTCTCTGGCGCACGTGGGGGCAATGGGAAGAGTTCGACTTTGGGTGGACGTTACTGGCGATGGAGGTGGCGATAGGGGTCGAGCTTGGGTCGGATTGGAAGAGGGGAGGGAGGCGCGTCGACTGGTGGTGGTGGCGAAGGCTGGAATCGCCTGTGGCGGCGACGATTTGGAGGGGAAGCGGCGATCGATATGAATCGTCGGTGGAGCGAGAAAAACGAGGGTTTCTGATGTTTTTTTATTATTAAAAATAATGAAAGGAAAATTCTGATTGGCCCATAGTTTTAATAAATTTTTAAATCGTGTTTCTCCACACGGACACCAATTCAAACCCAACAACTGTTGTCCCTAGCTAATTACCCCCATCCCGGACACAATGGGATATGTTTCGTTGGCCAATTCGACTGTTATAGTCAGTTATTCTTCAAATTAAAGTATAAAACATTTAATTTTTAACTTTGAACGTACATTTCAATTTGCCAGGGCCACAAACTGATTCGAAAAATTCCAGAAAAATAAATCTAGCTATGTTTTGATGCTACGGTCCCAACAAAACTAGTTTCGTCGAATTCTGAGATCGTTTGAAAAATGGCCATATTCTGGTCGATCCAATTTAACAGAAATTGACCAAACTCATTTTCTTTTGCCACGCTCCCAGGCTAGCTTCAAAAATTACGAAATTTGAAACCTAGCAATAGTTTGACATCCCGGACCCAACAAAAGTGGTTTCGTCGAATTCCGAGGTCGTTTGCAAAATATCTATTTTCCAGGGCTATATATTCTATATAGCGACCTTTCTGAAAATTCATTCGGCCATAACTTTTGATTCCCGCTATGAAACTTCGATTTTTCAAATTCGTTAGAAAGGTATTGATAAACAGATTTAAATATTTTTGGTTTCGCTAAAATCCGTTATATTTTCCGCCCTGCACAGTTAGTCAAAATTTGAATTCAAATTTTCAAACTGACTCACTATTTCTAATTCACTATTTTATTGAAATATTCTATTTCAATTGTTCAAATTCCTTTGAAATAACCAATTTAAAATTTTTAAATTAGCTCGTATTTTCCGGGTTGTTACACTGTGTCGACCAGCCCTATGGCTTGGGCATGATTACATCCAGACACAAACATAAGAGCGACTTTTGATGTTGTTTTGCTATTTTTAGCTGACATGGCCTATTTTCATTTGCTAATTTTGAAATTCAGGCTGATGTGGCGGGTTCCTATAGGTTGAATGATGAGGCTAGGCTAAATTTAATCTAGGAATTTAATGGTCTAAGATCTCTAACCTAACTTTAAATGGACCTCTACGTGTAGCTAATTCCTCATAATACAATCTTTCCCCTCTGAGTTCTCTCTTTTTGAGACGGGCATGGCCTATTTTATAAGGGAGAAGGTTTATGAAACTAAATATTTATATAATTCTATTTTGAACAACAGCAAATTTTTAATGGAATTTAAATTATATTTTTTTAGTAACGATATATACTATCGTTCAATTACTATTAATTTAGTATGGTTTAATTTAGAATTATTGATAGAAGTTTATTTCCGATTAAACTAAGGTATAGTTTAATTAGGGTTATTTACAATAGTTTAATTCCTACTATGATTTAATTTGACATGGTATAACCAATATTGTTCAAATTAAATCTGTTATTAAAATGTAAATTTGGGAAACTTATAATCATACGTAGATGTTAATTGTTTGTAACTAAAATTAAGTAAATATAAGTATTATTGAGACAAAAGAAATGAAAAAGGGGTATAAGTCCAATTATGTTCAATTTACAGTAATTATGTCAAACTTTGGAAATAAATTAAGAACAAGAATTAAAATATAATAATTAAATCGGTTAGGGATAGCCTAGATTGATTGGTTAAGAAAAAAGGATATATTTCCAAGTTCGGGTCATAAGTAAAACAACGAACGTAGTTGCAGGAAATAAAAAGGGAAATGGATTCATGTGAAATAGGGATTCTTCCATATTTTTCACTATCCAATAGCTCGGAGATAATTAAAAGAAATCAATAGCAATTACGAATTCATATTTATAAGTTTACTTTGTATTGGATTATGAAAATATAGTTTTAGCACATTTTCAATAACCAACCAATTAGGAACAAGTATGACTTATTAGTTATAAAACTTACAAAGACAGTAAGTAAAAGAGTAACATAACTGAAATACATTATGAAAAGAAAAGGAGTAAAATATCAAGTAAAGACACCTGATAACAGGAAAGAATATAATGTATTATATAAAATTAGAATATCATAGGCTCGGGCTAGAGACCTAGTCAGTAGGCTAGGATCAGATCTAGGATTAGGATAAAAAAAAGTTGGATTAAGTAAATCTGAATGCTTACAACAAAAATTACAATATGAGGTTGTAGTAAAAAAAGAAAAAATGAAAAATAAAGTAAAAAAGTCTTATTATTGTTAAAAGTTATATCTGGATTAAGTTTGATAAGCATGTAACCGTGGTTGTCTGTTTTGGGAGCGAATGCTGATTGGGAAAAATAAGAAACCAATAAAGATAATATGCATGTAAAAGTAATGGTCCATTCCAAAAGAGAATTCTAATTAGGGAAAATAAGTGACCAATAAAGATAATAATCATGTAATAGTAGTGGTCCGTTCCGGTAGCAAAAACTGCTTAGGAAAAATAAGCGACCAACAATGATTACACACAAGTAAATAAGGTTCAGATTAGACAGAACTAAACAGATAATGCTAATCAGTGTTATATTAGAAGTAAAGAAAATTACTTTAAATGCATAATGAAAGATTAGATACATGATCTAATAAAATAACAAGGTGCGTCTAAAGCAGTACAAATGGAGTCTAGATGGAGGGCCTAATGAAGTAGATCATTGCAAACAGTGGAAGCACATCCAATACGTTGCTCAATAAGGCTAGAGGAAAGTATGATACTTATGCAGGTTGTAAGGATAATCTAAGATAGCCCTTTGTGGTAAATCCGATGAAGCTGCACCCCCAGAGGCAGGTCTGTAGCGGTTCCATCGAAAGAGTATGCCTTGGCTGCATTTATATCTAGGGCAGTCAGATGACTAATGCTTGACTTTAGGATTCAACAACTACCACAGCTTCGAAAGCAAGCTTCGTGGTTAGGACCTAATAAGGATAGAAACCGTTTGATACTTGTCAACATCAGTCAGAGCGAGTACAAAAAAGACTGGAGCTAAACTAATAGGCCAATTATCTTTCATTATCGATACATTAGATGTAGGACAATGCCAATTTGACATTTAAATTTTTTGATGGAAGGCACGATCACTTAGCTCTTGATCGGTCTTTCATATGTTAAGGGGGGCTGCATAGATCCATAACCACAGCAAAAGAGACAGACCAAGTTAAATAAATGTATTATAGCTTAAAGGAGCTGTCTTTCACCAATATAGAAATCCCTAACTGAGTTCTGTACAAGGGTAGGCCTTGTGAGTGGAGCTCAAGTAGTTGACAGTACGATTACGTGTAGTCCTCGATGTATGCACCGAATGATACATCGTGGGTGTCCGACCATTGGAGCGAGCTGATGTAGACGCAGTTTCAAATTTTCTTATCAGATGATAGAACATTTGTATTGTAGGCCTAGCTAAGTTGTCCTTTATAGATGTAGTTGGAGTACTCTTTCGTAGCTTAATGATGGAGGCATGTCGAGGAGGGTACTATGGGTAGTAGCTAGATATGTTGGGCATTAGCTAGATGGTGGTTCTAGATGGTGATTCGTTGTTGGATGATGATGATACCGGTATGGGGAGAAAGGTTACTGCGATGAATGATTTTTTCTGAGATATAGAAAAAATGACATTAAGTCGTACTAAGGTGACTGTCGGAGAGAAAGAGAGAGATATGAGACACAGGATAATATTCTATGACATACGATGACTGTCGGGGATAGTTCCCATATTGTGACGACTTAAGACAAGCTATGATTCTACTGCGGAGGACGTGTGCAAAGGGGTTATCAATAACGTACGTTTTCGAAGTTACTCATAAAGAAGGGTAGTAGGTGTGATGTCCATTTAGACCAGATGGGTCCTCCTGGTTTTCGACGATAGGAGACTTATGGCATTCATCTAGACTTGATCGGTCCTTACCTTTGGGGCATACGAGTGGGTACAACCTAGGCCTTAGCCGACTGAGTGGCATGGATTTGAGTAACATAGAAACCGAGCATTATCGTATATCCAATGCACTGAGTGAGTGAATGTGAGGATGAATGATGGATGTTATTTTCACTTAATATATTATCACCTTGGGGGCATCATGTGATGTAGGTATGTTTGATTCAGATATCCGAACAACCCTAGTATTGTAATTTAGGATACACCCTTATTATTATCATAGAGTAGTACATATATTCTTATATGTGTTGACTCTGTGGACGTAGGGGGAGGTCAAGTATGATTCTACATACCCTCTATGTCGTACACATTGTTACGACTTTTATAGTACTTTGAGAATTGTTATCGCTCACACCAGACTTTTATTTGACCCAAGGTTTATTTCCCTCTTATTACCTTGGGTGCTCATCGATGATGCTGATGAGCACACCAGGTGACATGTACAAATATTATTTGGAGCTACGCAGGTGGACTAGTAGCAGGCTATGTTTTACCTATTTATATTTGTATCCTTATTGTTTATTTTGCTACGTAATACTATGAAGCCTTGACAATGTTGTGTATTCCTGTTTGAAATAGTGTATCAGTTAACCCTCTTGTACAAACTCTATTATTGTGTTGTACAACTGTGTAAGCATGTGGGCTCTGATTATCTAGGTTATATAGTCATTAATATCCTGCATATTTTATATATATTGTTGTTATTATTATATGTTATCTAATACGTTGTGAGATATACGACAGGTTCTGTGATTATGGTTATGTTATGTTTCTTCCTTTCTCTTCTCCTCTATTTCCTTCTTTTTTAATCATTTCTCTTCTTCTCTACTATTTCTTTATCTTGACGATCACTTTAAATCAATCGCGTGCTTGTACAATGTAAATTATTAGCTATAATCACCAGTGGTATATAGTGGGTTGTCACAATTTTGGTTGATAATTGTGTTAGCGTTGAAAAATATGTGGTTTTAATACATTTCTATTCTTTGTTACAGCTGTGTAAACAACCCTTGGTCCAACTCTGGCCTATTATCACTTGTTCAATTCATGATGAAATCTTATCATTTCTCCTTTTAATTGTTATATTGTAATTGCTCTATGCTTAGGTCATGTTTAAGGTCGATCTGACTGGAGTTACTATCTAAATTTGGTTATCAAAGTTGCATGCAGGCAACGATCATTGCTTATAGAGTTCACGTCCTCTGAGATGACCTAGGGGTCGACCCAAGCATATGTAATGTTTACCTATGGGTCGACACTCACAAGGCGGTACATAGGTTAACCCATGTGAAGAAGTTTTGTGCAGAGAATACAGTGGCATATTATATGTATTGCCTAATTTATCTGCTTGTTTATGTTGCTTTTCCGATGAATTCCTGGGCTTTTTTCATGATTCTTTTCCATTATTTCATTCATTAGAATGCAAGCTTACACAATATTCAATCAATACTCCGGATTCAATAATTTATAATGACTTTAAAGATATGTTTCCATGAAGAATTTTGATAAGTTTGACACCCTTGCACGTTTTAGAAAATTGTTTTGTACTTAGCTATATGTATATAGATTCCTGTATAGCTTTGAGACAAACTATTTTCATCGTTTTGGCTTTATAAATAAAAATTGAAATTGTCTCAAGGCAATATTATGTACAAATATTTTCGGAATTATAAAGGATTTCTAGGAATAAATAAATCGGATTTGAAATCAAATCATTTTATAATCTCATTTTCGCAAAATTAAATATTTTCCATACATCATACCACACATTTTGTACCCTTTAAGAAGGCGTGATGGTGATTAAATGATATCGTACACCTCGTGGTATAGGATGCGATGATATATGAAATCGATTAATCCTAGACCTGCCTAACTGAAGCCGTTGTTCTTGTGTTCTTTAAATTTCTTATGTCTTTTGTGATTTCTAGTGTAAAGTTGAATAGCGGGTAATGAACCAGTAGTGAAAACATGTGGTATGTGGTGCACAGTTACCACTTCTCGAGTGACTGGCTATGAGTTTGTGGCACATTCTATATGTTCCAGTACTTTGGGTTGTTGGCAACTATATTTATTTAAATATACGTACAAATTTGTTTGGTGTCTAGTGGTGGTGAAGGGTGTTGGGTCAGAATAGGGCCAATGGGTATCTTGTTCATATATCAAGCTGTTGGGTTTCGATAGAGAGCTATTGAGTCTCTTAATTCATGTGTTATTATGGTGGCAGGTTACGAATGAGGACCAATGGGTCACTTAATATAAAGTACTTGAAGGCTTAAGACACTTAATTGTTGATGCACGTGTAATTTTATGGCATTTTGGATAAATTCTGTGTTTTGATGATTTTGACTTTAGAGTCATATATTGGTGGTTCGTTGACACTGAATTGTTATCCTCATATTATGATATTTTGTATCCAACTTGTCGTTTTGATGATTTTGACCTTAGTGTCATACTTTGGTGATTTGTTAATATTGGATTTTCATCCATATATTATGTTGATTTATGGTATCAGTTGTTCGTGATCACATTAGGACTATCCAAACTTTTGGTTTTTATATGTGTCATCTTTTGACAAAGTCGATGAATTTTGCTTTATTGATGATGACACTTAGTACTTAGCCTATAGCTTAGTACACAACTTATATGGACCTTCATCATTGGTGCTAAACCAATCGTGCAACCTTAATTCACCCTTGTTGCATAACTGGCTTACTCTTCTTGTTACGAAGAGTTTTCTTTTTATGCACCTATGGTATTATCATACATGTATACTCATTGTTATACTAAATTGACTCATGTGTGTTAGTTCTCAAGTAAGACCAAAATTTCATAGGTTAGTGTTTATTAGCAATATCAGTAGCTAGCTCCAGCATTTGAATCATGTTATCTTTTAGGCACCGTTGTTATTATGTTTGAAATGTTGGACCTTTAATTTAGGCATGTGCACTTATTCGTTTTTGGTTGGTTGTATGTATATTATGGTTAGTGTTCCACTATCTTGAAACACTATGTATTATATGTGGACTATATCTGTATCTGTTGTTGTATATATCGTTCTATTATCTGCATTTATCTGATATAATCACATTTTGTTCATGATTGACTATATAACCGTCATAATTTTATATTAAATAAAGTGAGTACGTTGATCAACTAGAGGAGAAAAATATTCATCTAATCGACATATTTGATACTCTTCTAATACATGATTATGAATGGTCGCTCCTAACCATCCTTATTTTCCGCTCTAATAGACAACATTACTTGTTAATGCTCTTTATTAGGGTGGGCCTCGGGGTGGGGCATTACATTTTGGTGGATGAGGAACTTGGCCTAAGAATAGATAATTACTTCATAGTGAAGTAAGGATTGTTAAATTTATATCTATCAAGATACTGGGAGAAGTTAGCCTAGTAGTATCAGAATATTATCCATGGGCAATTATAGATGGCCTATTTATAGTAGCAGATGGCTCAAGAGCTAGCAGATACACGACATGAGTTTGCAGGGAGTGATAGATGGAAAGTAGGATTGCCTTGGTTGCCTAGATTTAGTGATTATAACCTTTTTATGTCAAGGGGAATGTGATTCTAGGCCCCCTCGTCCTAGAAGATAGCCACATATAGCCGTTACCTAGTAGTGATCATAGTAAAGCTTGTTTTCTTTTAGTATGGATTTGCATTCCTATACATATTCTATTTTATTATTGAAAAACAAAATTTATTAGTGTGAACTTCACTTTCTAGGCGTTCGTGATGATCACTAGAAAAGAATTAGGCCATAGGAAAATGATGAAAGCAAAAGATGAATAATTAAATTAAAAACAATTTTTTTTATAGAAAGCAACAACGACAATAACTACAATGAATGAGAATAACAAGAGAAAATAAATTCTTCCAAAATAAGTTTGGGAAATTTAAAAAGAAATCCTTCTTATGTAAGCGCATTGGAAATAAATACATTTTTTTTAGAATAGTAATAAAAGTTCCAAGTATGGGGAAAAATATGCATATAAGTGATGTAGAAATACAAAATTTTCCATTTTCTACCTTTTTCTAACATAAGAAATCGAGTTCGGAAAACTAGATTTTTTGAAATTCGAAAACTTAAAATTTTTTGATAGGGGTTGGACGCATAAGTTGGAGGAACTGTGCCCTTATTCAATAAGGGTGCGGGGAGATTGGATAAAAAGTTATATTGATTTTTAAAATACTACATTCATGTAGAAAATGTAAGTATATTTAGGATTTGTGCATCAATGTGCATTTAAAGCCCCTCTGAAGTTGTGCAAAATCCTCACTATAACCTATAGCACCATCCAACCGCTATGTTTTAGTGCTGATGAATAGTAGATCTGCTTTAAGGTTCACTATTTTCCGGTGCACCCGCTAAATCAATGCTTTTTAGCAGTAATAATATATGAAACTTGATTTGGCTTGTTATCTTTTAAAAAAATTAATGAAGTTACTATTAAGAGATAATTTTAACACATGAATATCTGTTATATGGCAGAAATCTATTGTAGTCATCAATTATAATGTGCGTAACCATGATATTCTTTGATTTTATTATATAAGATTATTTAATATTAGTTTCTCCTATACAAATGATGTGAGAATGGTAATTAATTAATTATAGAATACTTAGTTTTACATCTAATGTACCTTTTTGCACCGCCGCTATATCCTTGCTATTTCCTCACTTTATCCTCACTGCACCTTTTTGCACCTCCATCGCTACAAAAACGCTAATCGCTTTAACTACGCAGATGCATCATAATTTAAACGGGATTTTCAGAAGAGAGCATTCATATAGGAAATACCTCTTAGAAATTCATTGCAGTCATGATTTTTGGATGAATTGCACTATGCATAAGTACACGGATGGTTATATTATTAGATGTACACTTGAGATTTGTGAATTATTCGAGGAATCACATAGTGTTACCCTTGCCGAATTTGGGGAGTAATTTTCCTAAAGGGTTGGAAAATGTAACACACCGCATTTTTAACAATTAAATAATAAAATAAAATTTTAAAATTATTAGGATTTGGTCAGAGGACTTGCACCATTGTGTCTATGGCGATATTTTGATCAGTTTATACCTATAGTTTGCAGAAAAATGATTTAAGATGAAAATTTTATTGCATAAAGAAAATTTAGAAACAAAAAGAAAAAAAAAATATTGGTCAGGTCAACATAAGACCTAGTTGGGTCAACCCATAGGTCGACACACACTATGCCATGGTTGACCCACCCTACGGCCTGGGCGTGATTTCTCCCATGCGTTTCCAGAGAGCGAATTTTGGCACTGTTTTGCTAATTTTACCAAATGTGGCTTATTTTCATTTGCTAGTTTTGAAATTTAGGATGACGTGGTGAATTTCTATAGGCTGAATGGCATGGTTGACCAAGATTTAATCTAAGAATCCTATATTTTAAGATCCCTAACCTAAGCATTAAATAAACCCCTAGGCAGAGCTAATTCCTTATAGCACAATCTTTTCCCATTTGGGTTCTCCCTTTTTTTGAGACAGACCTGACCTAAATTTTTTTTTAAGGGAGAAGGTTTATAAGTTAAATTTTTATATAATCCTATTTTGAGGCGAGATCTGCAGTGGCTAAGGAATAAAGCTTAGGACAATGAGTGAGTGGATTTAAATTATAACATTTTAGTAATGGTATATATTATCGTTTAATTCCTATTAATTTACTATAGTTTAATTTAGAATTATTTTTGATAGTTTATGTACTATTAAACTTAGGTATATATTAATATTTTAATTAGAGTTACTTATAATAGTTTAATTCCTACCATGATTAAATTTGACATAGTATAATCACTACTATTAACATTAAATCTATAATTAAATTGTAAATTTGGGAAACTTATATTTATGTGCAGAAGTTAATCGTTTAGAACTAAACTTGAGTGAATATAAGTAATGCGAAGACAAAAGAATCGAAAAAGGGTTATTAGCCCAATTGTGTTCAATTTACAGTAATTATGTCAAATTCGGGAAATAGACTAAGAATAGGAATTAAAAAATACCAATTAAATTTGAAGTTATGAATAACCTAGATTGGTTGGTTAAGATAAAGGGATATATTTCCATAGTTTGGTTTTCAGTAAAACAACAAACGTAATTGCAAGAAGTAAAGAAGAAGGAAATGATTAGTGCAAAATAATAATTCAGTTGTATTTTGCATTATCTAGTAGCTCAGAAATAATTAAATAAATTTCTTGCAACTATGAATGTCTATTTATAGATTTATTTTATATTGGACCGTGGAACAGATTTTTAGTACATTTTCAGTAACCAACCAATTAGGAATGAGTGTAACCTCCTAAAAATAAAACCTAAAAAGACGGTAAGGCAAAAGAGTAAAATAACTGAAAGACGTTATGAAAAAAATGAGTAAGAAATCAAGTTAAGACATTTGATGGCTACGCAAGAATATAACCTATTATGATAAAAGTACAATATCGTAGGCTTAGACTAGGAATTGAGTTAGTAGGTTGGGCTCAGATGTAGGATTGGGCTAAAAAGAAAGAACGATAGATTAAGAAACTCTAAATGTTTGCAAGAGAAATTGAAATGCGAGGTTGAAATAAAAAATAAGAGAAGAGAAATAAAGTAATAATGGCTTGTTACTAATAAAACTTACATCTGAATTAAGTTTAATAAGCATGAAACAATGGTGGTCCATTCTAATAGCCAATGCTAATTTGGGAAAATAAATGACCAATGAAGATAATAAGCATGTAATGGTAGTGGTCAGTTCCGATAGGAATGATGATTGAGGAAAATAAGTGACCAATAAAGACAATAAGCTTATGAAAATGGTGGTTTGTTCCAGCAGAAAATGTTGATTAGGGAAATAAGAGACTAATAAAGTTTATACACAAGTAAGTAAGGTTCAGATTAGAAGGAACGGTATATAATGCTAATCAATGTTATGATAGAAGAAAAAAAGTAATCTAAATGCATAATTAAAGATTAGACATAGGATCTAATAAAATATTGAGATGCGTTTGGACCAGTCTGAATGGAATATAGATGAACGGCCTAACGAAGCAGATCATCGCGAACAGTTATAGCACATTCCATATGTTGTTCAGCAAGGCTAAAGGGAAGTCCGTGACTTCTATGAGACGTGGGGATACTCTAGGATGGCCCTCTAGGTTAGGCCTAACGAAGCTGCTCTCTCAAAGGCTGGTCTATAGTAGTTCTATCAAAAGAGCATGCCTTGGCTACATTTATATCGAGGCACCCAAAAGATTGATGGGTAACTTTAGGATTTGGCGGTTTCCTGGCTCTGAAAGTAGGCTTCAATGTTAGGACTCAATAAGGATTTTAATCGTTTAGATTCCCCTCATCATCAATCAGAGCGAGTACGGGAAAGATTGGAACTAAATCAACATGCCAATGATCTTTCACTATCGAGGCATTGGATGGGTAACAATGCTAACTGGTTGTTTAAACTGTTTGTTGTAGGGTATGACACTAAGCTCTTAATTGGTCTTTTATTATTAAAGGGGGATGCGTGGAGCTATAGCCATGGAAAAAGAGATATACCAAATTAAATATTTGTATTGTAGGCCTAACAAAGCTATCTTTTACTAGTATAGAAATCCCTGACTGAGTTCCATATATGGCTAGGCCTTGTGAGACGGAGCTCAGGTAACAGATAGTATAGTTACATATAGTCCTCGATGTATGCATCGAGTGGTACATAATGGGTGTCCGAGCATGGAAGCGAGCAGATGTAGGCGCAGTTTCACATTTTCTTGTCAGACGATGGAACATCTTTATTATAGGTCTCATGAAACTGCCCTTTACCGATGTAGTTGGAATACTCTGTCATAGTGTGGCAATGGAGGCCTATCGAGAAGGGTATTATGAGATGTACCTAGATATGTTGGACATGTAACTATATATATATGTGTGTGTGTGTGTGTGTGTGTGTGTGTGAATTACTAGGTTTGGTCTACTATGGATTAGACAGATACGATTTACGCACCGAGGCGAGAGTGTTATAAATCCAAATAACCTAATAAAACGTAAAGTAGAGATAGAACAGTATATATAGCGTTATTCTTAAAAAGTATAACTATTCCATTCACTAGAGTTTAATTCTGACCTCTTCCTCATAACTAACCCGCATGTTAGACAGATGGAAGAGGTTATTTAGCTTAGAGACACTTGCTTAGTAGTGTCACTATTATGGTAAGTATTTACTTAATTTTTTTATTCTATTCTGCTGTTATAAGTTTATTTTAAACTCAGATATATTTATCTTTTCCTTCCTATAGGATACCAGGCAAACTAACTTGAGTTTCAATGAACTTGGATTTCAGTATTTTAAGAAAAATCCGGGCCCGTTGTAATTTGGATTGTTACCATACTCGTTTGATCGTTGGTTACAATTGTTTTTCAATGTGAATGTAAAGCATGTGGAAGAAGATCTCTTGATAATATGAGTGGTGGACATCGACATGGAATGGTCAGAGACGTCGAGATGAGTTCGGTTGTTAAATGAAGGCGGTACAATTCAATTTTAATTTTCCTATTTCAAACCGGCCCTTATGGTCCATGTTTAGACCGCTCCCAAAAAGGCGGTAGCGGTTGAGCGCCACGTAAACTGCCCTCTTATGGATGTGAGCGACTACCCTTTAGGTAAGGTGCGACCCGAACCTGGAATGCGACTTTAAAGTCATGACCAAACCGGGTTGTCTCTCCATTTTCTTCTACTCCTCCGTTTTTCAGCCGAAACCCAACATTTTCCCTCCTCTTCAACCTCCGTACTCAAGCCTTATATCTTCGATCCTAATCCAATCACTACCAAAATCTCTATGCAGTAAACGTCACCCCTCTACGACTCTAGAATAAACTCTTTGCTCCTTAATTTTCCATTTCTCCGTGGTGCCACCTCGAGCATCCAAATTGCTACACACTACTATGGTCTCATTCCCCAAGAGGTTTCTTATTTGGATTGTAGCTAGCGAGAGATATCCATGTACATGGAAATGACCAGCTACGGGTTTCACTAAGGGAGTCTAGTGAAATTCACCGATTTTGCTCCATTTCATCTTTAGGAGCTATTTGTGGTTGTAACCCTAGCATTGATCCGGCGCTATGACACCTGTGAGCTCAACTACTATCCACGCTGCATTCATCTTTTGGATGCCTAGATGGAAGTTCTTTTTGATTATGGAATTAGCTTGATCCGGTCGGAAGTGAATGGAACTCCAATTTAAATTTCGGACAATGATTTAGTGGAGAATCTTAAGATATCCTTAGTTAGGATATATTTGGATGCTATAGAGGTGACCGACTCTTAGATCCTCTAATGTGTCTTTCTTAGAGATGTTCGTGTTTGGAGCATCGACAACCTAGGACCAGTTGTCCGTATAGTTGTGCGCATCATTCATCACAACATCATTCTTAAGGCAGGGGGCTTGGATTAGATCTACTTTCACTGCAATTGGCCTCTTATGCTATTTTGGGTGGCATAGTCGTCAATTAATCCTGAGCACTGAAGATTCACTTTGTTGAGTCTTTTTTGGCACCACGAGGATCCACTTTTTATATTTCATCTTCTCACCTGTGTCCTCTAACAATACGGAGTGAATCTTATCATGAAGACCGTGATTAGAAAGACCCCTGTAGCCATCAATCGTGCCTCCCTTGGGATGATGAACATTATGCTGCCATCGGCTTCAGTAGTTCAATAACAGTCTCAGCAGTAGTAGGGCACTGCGAGCTATGAGATTCCCGAACTTTCCACTCTTTATCAGATTTAGGCAAAGCTCCGAGAGGTCCATAAGGAGCAGCGCTGACAGAACCATATGATGTGTCACATTTCGTTTTTGCTGCAAACTTGGCGATGTCATGGCAATGGAGGGAATTCCGTTCACCGAGCTCGGCCTTCTCGCAGCCTCTTGGAATTATATTTTAAGTTTTTTTTTGTATATTTTCCCTTTTTAGCACTTGTTTCCTTACTCTGTTATAAATGTGTGTTTGTAGCTATTATTTTTAACTAGCCTTGTAAAATCTCACAATGATGTAGTAGGATTTCTAACTTTTGAAAGAGTTGTATGTTTCATTCACACGTATTTATGATATAAATTGGAAATGAAATCTCATAACTTAAATATAACTAATAGTAATTACAAAGGTGGGACAATTTGATCATTGAGTAGCAAATTTTAGCGAAGCATAGGTTAAGGGTTGTTTTTGTGATGATTAATCATTTTTATCTATTCCTTAAAAGGAAAAATTAAAATTTCAGGTAGGATTAGTTGAATTTAGTTTGTGTATTTCTCATGTAACCAATTTTCGTCTACATTGACTTATGATTTGAATCATCTAAATTTCTAAAAAAATATTTTTAGAAAAGTTTTCCTAATGTTTAGAAAAATAAAAGAAAAGATTTTGATTTTTAAAATTATAACTTAAGTTTTTATTTTCAAGAGAAATGTGCATTTACTTGTTTTAAGCTCCAATTGGGTCAGGTGCCTTAGTGGAAGAGTTATTATTTTTTATAATATCATGTGTAAATGCATATTTCTCTTAAAACATAATGTATAATTTGAATTTATATGTCTGAATCTAAAAATTAAAAATAATCATTTCTGTATCTTTTGATTAGTATTTTCACCTAGATCTAGAAATTAGTGTCTATGAGATATCAAAATTATTGTTATCGAGTAGCAGATCTATAGAAAAGGGTAAAAATCTAGAATTTGTGTAAATATCTTTTTTTAATTCAACTCTATCTTTATTTTGGTATGTTTAGAGATATTCACTTAATTTTTATAAATTAACCTATTTGTCATTTTTTACAAAAAGACAATGCTTGAAATTATAAGAAATATGCACATAAATATAAGGAAGAGATGTGTGTATTTATATGTTTTGCGCATAATTTACACTATTTGTTCCAAATAAAAGATTCATGTTCCTTGAATTTCAAGTAAGTTAATATTCTTTCCTTTTTAAATATTTGAGAAAATTTATAGGAATTATAGCAAAAGATCTTTTAATGAAATTTAAATTTCAGCAAGTCAGAACATAAGAAGATAGTTCTAGTTATTAGCATGGATATGAGGATAAATTAACTAAATTTATAAAACTTTTGTATACATAATTATTGAACTAAAATATAAATTAATGTTTTATCCATCCAAAATATATATAATTAACGCTAGTTACCATTATTATTAAATAGACATTTATGTTAGGTTTGGCTTTAAAACGTTCTACATTAATTATGGGTATAATTAATGTACCTATAATAAATAGAGAATTAATAATTGTAACTTTGGGTTTATAGGTGTTAAATGTGAACATAAATATAGATAAAAACGTTGCAATTAAGATAAATAAGAAGTAAATGTTGTAACTCGATTTTATAAGCAATTAATATTTTAATAGATTGGGAAATAATTAATATATTAAACTAATAGTAGTCAATGGGAATTAATGGGACAGATCTAAATAACATTGATTGCGATGTCTATTGAAATGGTCACTATCATTGTTAATGGCATGTGGTAGTTATGTAATTAAATTTAATGAGGATCTTTGGGTAGAATTACCATAATCATACCAAGTCCAGTAAATCTTCTTTGAATTATAAACTTATCCTATGACAATTAATATTATCTTATACTTAGCTTAAATCTAGCAATAAAATATCCTAATTAAATTAAATAAGGAACTGGACTTAATAGGTTGATGATGTGAAGTTGGTTGATTTATCCGGCACATGGCTGCACTTTTCAAAACTCGAATGTATTACAATTGATGTGAGATATCCTTGATCATAGGAACCCGTAACAACTATTATATCATGTGAGAAATGATTCTAATTGTTTACTTCAAGTGTTGAGGTCTTAAGTGGTCATAGGGTTTGCCTCCCTTCCAAAAGAAGAAACCTAAAGGACCTTTAGTGTCATAACCTGCTTCAGGATTAAGGTCTTAAGTGGTTTTGGGATCCGTCGTTTGGGGGTATTAAGTGACCGGCTCACTTTCCTTATGATTTGACCTGGGGAGTATGAGTGGTTGTCAACTCCTCCATTTCCTTATTCTAAGGAGTACGCATAGTGATTATGCCCATGCCTTTCCTTAGGGTCCTAAAGAGTACGGTTAGAGTTGTAGGTTCTGTCCTCATTAGGCCTTAAGTGATTTGAAGACTCGTCATTTTGAAAAGGAAGTATTAAATGAATAATTTGATACAAATTAGATAATCTATGAAAGGATTCGCTTCTTTTAGGTATTAAGTGTTTGGTTTAGAGTCCTCCATAGGATAAAGAATTAAACGGCCGCTACGAAGGTACCAAAGGTCAGATTGTGACGGCCTGGAATTTCGCTCGATCTGAATCAGTCGTTAAACCGATCTAGACCGTCCGAAACCCCTAAACGTTTGAGAACAGGACAAATCAGGACACAAACAGAAGAACATTTCATTGCTATTACAACAATTCCATCAGATACAAGAATATACAGAGTATAATTGAATAAATTACATTCGATAAATATCAGAGATTACAATAATTACATAGCAGCGGAAAAATAATACAAAGCACAACTGAAGGTGATATACGGATACAGAGCTTTCCGGATATCATTCCAGCTGTAAACCAGGATCCTGTGAAAATAAATCTGCAAAACCAAAACTACTAGCTGCCCGTGCGGAAAATGAGGGCACCCAGAGTTTAGGTTAAAACAATAAACTCCAGGTCAGTCATGTGACTGGTGTGAGAACTAAAACAGTTATTAATATTGGTTTTAAATTTAGGTAAATCAAGGGACCACGCCGTATAACACGGAACGGGTTTCCTCCCAAGAATACCAGTGCATAAAACAACAGCGCAATGCTAAATAAAGAAAAATGAAGCTGTTATAAGACCCAGGTCCTATCACACAATGCAACGCAAGCCGGGGGATAGGGTTTTCCCTTATAACAGCCAAACATGCTTGGTACGTTTAAAACAAATCATTTGATACTATAATAAGTGTATAGTGTCAAAACAGTTTCAATCATAAATATAAATCATAGACGGCATGGGTACCATATATCATGTCGCCATACTAGTTCTACAATTAAAACCGCGATACACGTATTGGAAATTGGATTTCCGTCATGAGTCGAGGCAAGGGGCAAGCTCCTCTCCGCGTTCGAGACACTCTAGCAAATGCCTCAGGGTTACGCACACTGGGCAACCCCTGGATGCTTCAGGGCCGGTCCTCACTTACGTTAGAGGATTAATTATGCCTGAACACACGTTTCCCGGTCCTTGCAGACCTATAATCGAGGCGCCTCATCCAACAACCACAAAGGTGAAAAGTATATATATGTCAGGGCTGGTAAGTCACTGACACCACCAAAGCTAGAAAGAAACGTCGTGCTCTCCGTGCAGTCCGTATCCCGTTTTTAACTCATACCGAGGTGTGAGGCTCGCGAATTTACGTTATACACAAAGCTACGCCACGAAGGCTGTGCTTTGATCATCAACCACAAGACTTTGCTTATCAACAGAAGCCTTGATCATTGCATCTTAGCGTGCCACACAGGCAATTCATGCCATGCGATTGATATCTATCGATATATAACCTCTAAGCTCGTACGTCTCAGAGAAGGGCGTTAAGCAAGAGAATAAATTCTCCGCCGCCAAGCAGATATATATTTAACAGAAATCAATCAACACAGAATAAAATCCAATGTCAGACACACAATCCATTTACAAGTCCGTTCTGGGTCTGAACGAAACCGGAGGCACTTTCCTCGCATATCCATCCATCTCCAAGTACGTCTGGACGATCACCAACTATTTCCATCCTCTTGGGTGTACTGCCCAATCAGGATCGTCAGTAATTATCCAAACGATGTGAAAACTTCCGGTCTTCGACCACCGTCTTCATCTTCGACTTATCGTCGAATCGGTTATTCAGAATGGGTATAAACCCGGACTTTCCGAACAACCCGCGTATATTAAAAACAAAAGTTACACAAACACAACATACGCCTCATTCCAATTCATTAGTCACTAACCGCAAATTAGCAAGAGAACAATTTCCCAAACATTAACCCCGAAGGCCGAAACCAACATCAGATCAATACCCAGGAAACCATCCTTCTTAGCCAACCTACAGCTAGTTTCTAAATTTCACATTCTTAGGGAAATGTTCCCATTAATTTTATCCAAGATAAATTCTTTAAAATTTATCCTGTAATCTTCCTTTGGATGTCATTTAAAACCAAATTATGGTTTTTCCAACTAGTCGAGATTAGCGAACCACACCGAAGTAATTATTTATTTTATTTCCCAATCCCAACCTATTCATCCCATGAAGCAAAACTGGTAATACTCCATATCTAACACCGTGGTGTTATCGGTAAAATTAATTACCATTTCACGTTCAAATCTAATTAAAGATTTAACTATCGCTTTGGAGGAAAACTGGTAATACTCCATTCTCGCTCATTTTCTAAATTTGGAAATTTAGATTATCAATTCGAATTTCAATCTAATTGCAGATTCATTAAAACTCCTTTTACTGGGTTAAAGAACTAGGTGTTATTTAAAACACAGTTCGCGACAAACCCAAATCACATTCTATTTGTTATCGGGTTAAAGAACTAGTGTTATTAAAACACTGTTCACGATAAACCCATTTTAAATCCAATCAAATATATTAGAAATTCCGATTATTTAAAACCCCCTTTTAAATCTAATTAATTTATTTAAAAAAAATTGGGTTTTAAATTGAGTTCAAAACTAGTTCATTTCGATAAAAACCATTTTTATCTTTTCAAATGTGGAGTTTTTCATCCCAAATTTTCCCAAATCATTTCTTATGATTTTATACAAATTATTACTATTTTTAATAATTTTACCAAGGCCCGTACAGTCGATTTCCAACAATGGCCATCGAACTGCACTTACAGCGACCTTTTTCAAATTTGATTTGGACGTATCCCCAAATCCAACCGTTAGATTTCAAATTTCTAATATTCGTTAGAAAGCTCTTTTCGATACGAACCCAACGGTTCCGGTTTTAGGAGAATCCGACGGTCGGATCTCCCGCAATGTCCGTTTGAAATAAATGGTCGAAACTTACGAACTGCCGCGGCGCGGCGCGTTCTATTCAGGCCATTATATTATATATATAATATATATGTAATATATATTTCGTCGATTACTATTTAAAACGAATTATATAAATAGTTTAGATTCGTTTAAAAAACAGTTTCGACTTCTATTCTAATTCAAATCAAAATTGAATTCTTCTTTATAAGTTCGTTTTTAAAATTCATTTCTATTCAATTCAAATTTCAATTTTATTTGAATTCATTTCAATTCGCTTTCAATTCAATTTGAATTCGTTTTCAATTCAATTCAAATTGGTTTTCTATTTGACTCAAATTCGTTATATATTCAATTGAAATCAAATTCGTTATATATTCAATTCATTTCGAAATCGTTTTATATTCAATTCATTTCGAAATCGTTTTATATTCAATTCATTTCGAAATCGTTTTATATTCAATTCATTTCGAAATCGTTTTATATTCAATTCATTTCGAAATGAATAAAATCGATATAAATATCGTTCACGTCAAAATGGCGTCAATCTAATCAACACGGCTTCATATATTTCTATTTTCAAATATTCTATTTGTCAACACACGACTAATCTCAACGAATGAGTACCGTCCACGTGTGACTATTTTGTTATTTAACATATTTTATGAAAATTAAGGTATCTATCGTTTGATATTAAATCAGACTCCAACCGTAAATTAGTAAGAGAACGATTCCCTGAATATTAACCCCGAAGGCCGAAACCAACATCAGATTAATATCCAGGAGACCACTCATCTTATCTATTTTCCAGTCAGTTTCTAATTTTATATATGATAAAGATGTAGATTTTATTTTAAAAATATTTCGTTCAACACATGACTAATCTCAACGGATGAGTGCAGTCAACACATGAACCTTTATATTATATTGATAAAGATGTAATTTTATTATAAAAATATTTCGTTCAACACATGACTAATCTCAACGGATGAGTACAGTCAACACATGAACCTTTATATTATATTGATAAAGATGTAATTTTATTATAAAAATATTTCGTTCAACACATGACTAATCTCAACGGATGAGTACAGTCAACACATGAACCTTTATATTATAATATTCTTTATTTTTCAAATTGGAATGAGGCCCAATCAATTACCATATAATGTTAATTATATGGATTTTCATACATCACATGTATATAATAGCATTGAAAAATAATCAACCATCAACCAAAGTGCACTACACTGTATAAGCATCAAATATAGATATCTAATGCTTATAACAGCCTGTCAATCAATCGATCGACATATTCAATCAATCAGGATGAGTGAACTTCAAATTTCATCCCAACACCCGTGTAGGGTTTCGAACAATCAAACACAGATTTATTTGTGCAGTTGGGCGATGTGTAAAATTTATCGTCCCAATCAATGTCATTCAAATAGGTGTACATAAACAAACCGTCCGGTTTGTAAATGAATATTTATTTATTCACATTCACTATATTCATATTCACGTTAAAAATTATATTTTTAACGATAAAACATTTTATTTCAACATATGAATTTCTATTCAGTTCATTCTTTAAATAAAATGATATTTTTATTTTTCTGTTGAGACGACCCAATTTCCCGTTCTCACGGAAACAAGGGTTATCTTTGGAATATAACACAGAAACAGATAATTGCAGAACAGAATTAAATAAATACACCAGATAATGAACAACAAAATATACTGGATAAAAGTAATCATCAGAGTTACACAGTATACAGGATCTTACTTAGTACAAATACAGTTCAGCTATACATAAATGTCTACAGCGGAAATAAACAAAATATGTACAATAGGAGCTGAACAGCATAAAAAGAATAAATGATAGAATCCATCTTCAGCTCCAGCTATCCAGAAAAAGAACCAGCTAAACCTGAATACAAGGCTGCCCGTGTGGAAAAAGGGGCACCCGAGTTTGAAAGTGAAACAAACTATGAGTCAGTCATGGGACTGGTATGAGAAATCTACTCAACACATATATTTTGGCTAATCACAGGACCACGCCACTTTCGTGGAACGGGTTTACTCCATTGGATTGCCAGTGCATTAAAACAACTCTTTCTTTTAAACATCGCTATGCTTTTTATAAAAATGAAGCCGTTATAAGACTCAGTTCCCATCACACAATGCAACGCAAACCGGAGGATAGAGTTTTTACCTTATAACGGCCAAAATATGCTTGATACGAATAAAACAAAGTCATTTGATATTATTTTCTAGTGTTTATATGTTTTGAAAGCAATTTCAAATCATAACTATCAATCATAGACGGCATTAATGCCCCATACCACTATGTCGCCATATATAGGTATACAATCAAAACCGCACGATGTCGTATTTGGAAATTGGTTTTCCGTCATGAACCAAGGCAAAAGATAGTCCTTACCGAATTCGAGACTGCCTAGCCCGAGCCTCAGGGTCAGAGCGCATCGACCCTTGGATCGTCAGGGCCGGTCCACCGATGTGGATTAAAATGCCTGAACACTGCGTTTCCCCGCCCTTTGGGGCGTAAATGAGCCAACGAATGACTCCATCGGACCCGGATCGTCCGATCAAACCGAGGCGCCTCGCAACAGCAACAACCACATAGGTGAAAAGTATATAAATGTCAGGGCTGGTAGGTCACTGACACCACCCTAGCTAGGAAGAAACGCAGGCCCTCCCTGATGTCCTCTCCCGTTTTAGGTTCATACCGGGGTGTGAGGCTCGCGAATTCACGTTATACACAAAGCTACGCCACACAGGCGGTGCTTTGATCATCACCACAAGACTTTGCTTTTCAACCGAAGTCCTGATCACTGCATCTTAGCATGCCACACAGGCAATTCACACCATGCAACTGATGGCTATCAATCACACAGAACAAATTCCAATGTCGGACACACAGTCCATTTACAAGTCCGTTCTGGGTCTGAACGAAACCGAAGGCACTAAATACCTCGCAAACCCATCGATCACCACGTACGTCTGGACGATCACCACTCATTATCCATATTTCGGGATGCCTCCCAATCAGGACCTCGGTTACCATCCAAACGAGGTGAAGATCTCCGGTCTTCGACCATCGTCTTCATCTTCGACTTTCAATCGTCGGTCAATTATTTGAAATGAGAATTAACTCGGCCTTTTCAAATAATTCACGTATATTTAGAATTTCAAATCGATTCATTTCAATGGTTAAATTATTCGACAACACCAATATTGTTCTTTAATGTAATTTTCACACCAAACACATTCAACCATCAAATACAACCTAAATCGAGCAAATTTAGTTTATTTCCATTCCATATCGCTTATGATATTTTATAACTATTTATCGCTATTTTTATTTATTTTAAAATAGCTAATTTATTCAAAACGACGCTTCGGGCCATAAGGCGGTCGTGGCGCTGTTTTTCTTCAGATTTGATTTACACATATCTGAAAATCTAACCGTTGGATCCTCACAAAGTTTACATCATTAGAAAGGTCTTTTCAAAACGAATCCAACGGTTCCAGTTTCGGGAAAATTCGACGGTCAGATCTCCCGGTACAATCGTTTGAAGTTTCGATTTCAAAATACGAATTGCAGCGTCGTTATTCGATTAACTATAATTATATTTATATATATATATATATAATCGTTTCTGGCGCTGTTTTTCTTCAGAATTAAATTAAACATTCCAGACAATCCAACCGTTGGATTTTTACGAGGTTGGTGCCGTTGGAAAGATTATTCCAAGGCGAACCAGACGGTTGAGGTTTCGGGAAAATCCAATGGTCGGATTCCCCGCACTAGTCGTTTGAAAACACAGTTTCAAAACACGAACTACACGGCTTCGTTTCGTTTTAATTTTATTTATATTTATATATTTATATAAATATAGTTCATTCAATGATTTCCATATCATTTTAACTTCAAATATTTTTCTAACGCCTTAAATTTTGGAAAAATTTCGCCATAACCTCCCCTGCACCGGGAGCATCGGGAAATCGCAAATAGCTTTCCCGGTCCTTCTAATCTCAAAAAGAAAAAGAAAAAGCCAAGCGGCTAGCCAACAGGCTCAAAATCATCACCCAAACAAATCAGTAAATGTGTACCTATTTGTCGGGCACAAAATTTTATTCCTCTTCTCTAGCCCCTTTGCTATAACCTGTTCAATGAATATGCATGTACATATATATATACAGTTCTTATCATTTATCATTTTCTATTCAACTTCATATTTGATTTCTATTTGGTTTAAAAACTCCATTCATTCTAATGTTACATAAATAGGTGCAAATCATTTCATTAGCTAATTAATGAATATTTCAACTCATATATGTTTATTTTGAACAAGTGGCTATTTTTAACACTTCACATTTCAACGATTACTACATACAATAAAAATGTGATTTTTATTGTAAAACGATTCATTTCAAAACACTATTTTTCTATATAGTTCATATAGTCGATAAAAGGTGATTTTTATTATCAAACAATTTATTTCAAAATATGAATACCATTCAACACATGAATTTCTAATCAACGAATGAATATCGATTCAACACATGAATGTTTTCTATAGTTTCTATATATAGATAAAAATGTGATTTTTATTATCAAACAATTTATTTCAAAATATGAATACCATTCAACACATGAATTTCTAATCAACGAATGAATATCAATTCAACCCATGAATGTTTTCTATGGTTTCTATATATAGATAAAAATGAGATTTTTATTATCGAACAATTTATTTCAAAATATGAATACCATTCAACACATGAATTTCTAAACAACGAATGAATATCAATTCAACACATGAATGTTTTCTATAGTTTTTATATATAGATAAAAATGTGATTTTTATTATCGAACAATTTATTTCAAAATATGAATACCATTCAACACATGAATTTCTAAACAACGAATGAATATCAATTCAACACATGAATGTTTTCTATAGTTTTTATATATAGATAAAAATGTGATTTTTATTATCGAACAATTTATTTCAAAATATGAATACCATTCAACACATGAATTTCTAATCAACGAATGAATATCAATTCAACACATGAATGTTTTTTATAGTTTTTATATATAGATAAAAATGTGATTTTTATTATCAAACAATTTATTTCAAAATATGAATACCATTCAACACAAGAATTTCTAATCAACGAATGAATATCAATTCAACACATGAATGTTTTCTATAGTTTTTATATATAGATAAAAATGTGATTTTTATTATCAAACAATTTATTTCAAAATATGAATACCATTCAACACATGAATTTCTAAACAATGAATGAATATCAATTCAACACATGAATGTTTTCTATAGTTTTTATATATAGATAAAAATGTGATTTTTATTATCAAACAATTTATTTCAAAATATGAATACCATTCAACACATGAATTTCTAATCAACGAATGAATATCAATTCAACACATGAATGTTTTCTATACAATGGATAAATATAGTTTAAGCAAATGAAAATAATTCAAACACACGAATATTATTCAAAATTTCAGCAGCATAACGGCAGGGTAGTTAAAACCGGGACCGTCCCTAGTACGGCTCCTCGCTCTACCTTAAAACCTCGCGGTTTTTGACAATGGGGATCATGCATCTAGTTCGCACGCAGGCGGCATGTATATATTTATTTCATTTCCACAAACTAATCCTATGTGGTTTCAATCAAATATTTCACAACCACAAATGGGTATTTTTCAACCACAATCAGCCAATATCAATCACAAACAATCCCAAACAATCATTCGCTATCAATCAATTTTCACAACAATTTCAACCAATAAATATCGTCCATGGTTTGTGGACGAGGGGCGTATATATATATAGATATTTATATATAGCAATTCACTTTCATTTTCAATCACATATATATAATTTTTAAATCAGAAATCTCACCAATAGCTATCCAACTTCACGACACTTCACTTAGAGAAATCTTCGTCTTTCTCGCCCTTTTGTCGCTTTGTTGCCCGTATTCTCTACATATGTAAAAATCGAATTTTTACTATGTTATTCAATATATAAAAATCGAATTTTGACTTCGCTATTCAATATATAAAGATTATATTTTTAATATTTCTATGATGTAAAAATTATATTTTTATTACTTTAAAAATATATAAATCATATTTTACTTCTTCTATTTAATAAAAATTCTGTCCTTTCTATTTTAAAAATAGGATCTTTTCCATTCTAAAAATCTGCTCTTTTCTATTTTAAAAATATGATCTTTATTTTTTTTATTTTTTTTAAAGTTCTAATCTTTTTCTATTTAAAGTTTAAATCTTTTTCCTATTAAAATTCAAACCTTTTTCTATTTAAAGTTTAAAATGAAATCAGTTTTAAACTCTTTCGAAAATCAGTTTTTAACATCCTATAAAAATCAGTTTTAACTTCCTATAAAAATCAGTTTTAACTTGCTTTTAAAATCAGTTTTTCTTTTTATAAAAAAAACAGTTTTTCTTTGCTTTTAAAATCAGTTTTTAATTGCTTTTAAAAGCAGTTTTTAATTGCTTTTAAAATCAGTTTTTCTTTAAAAATTCAGTTTTTAAATCTTTAAAAATTCAGTTTTTGCATCTAAAAAAAAATCAGTTTTTAAATTTTAATAAAATCAGAAATTAGTTTTAACAAAACAAAAATAAAAATAAAAATAAACTAACCTAAATTCTCACCGATACCTGCGAAGGGGAGGGAAGAAGAAGGAGTCGGCGGCAGGCTTCGAGGGTGGCGGTGCTCGGTGGTTCAGGGAGGTGCGGCGGCAGGGTTTGAGGGTGGCGGTGCTCGGTGGTTCAGGGAGGTGCGGCGGCAGGGTTCGAGGGTGGCGGTGCTCGATGGTTCAACGGGGGGGGGGGGAGGGGGCGTCGCGAGGGTTCGAGGTCTTCGCTGGAAGGAGGAGGTCGTGCGGTGGGGGGCGGCGATAGGTTCGTCGGCGTCGAGGTCAGGGGGGCGGCGGCTCGATTGATTTAGGTTTTTTTCTTTTTTTTTTGTTTTGTTTCTGGTAAATGAATCGGGGGGGGGGGCAAGCTGAAGAAAAGGGGGGAAGATATTTTTTTTATTTAATTATTATTTTGCAAAAAGGTTCACTTTTACATATGACCTCGAAACGAGGCCCACCGCCTGTCGTCCATAGCGTTTTACCCCCATTCCGAACACAATGGGATATGTATCGCAAGATGATTTGCTCGTTACAATCAGTTTCTGTTGAATTTACATTTAAATCACTATATCGAATTTTAAACGTACATTTCAAATTACCGGGGCCACATACTAACTAGAAAATTTCCAGAAAAATATTTTCTAGCTTCGTACTGCCGATACGGTCCTAACAAAACTAGTTTCGTCGAATTCTGAGACCGTTTGAAAAATGGCCAATTTCCAGTCGATTAAAATCAACGGAAACTGGTCAAACGCGTTTTCCTTTGCCACGCTCACATATTGATTCGAAAAATTATGAAATTTGAAACCTAACAATAACTTGACCCTGCGGATCCAACAAAAGTGGTTTCGTCGAAATCCGAGGTCATTTGCAAAATGTCCATTTTTAAGGGCCTGAATTCCATAGCGACTATTCAGAATTTTCAATTGGACATATCTTTTGATTCCCGCTATCAAATTTCGATTGGTCGGATTCGCTAGAAAGATATTCACTAACAGATTTAAATATTTTTGGTTCCACTAAAATCCGGATTGTTTTGCACCCGGTACAGTCTGACAAAGTTTGAATTCAATTTTTGAAACTGCCACGCCATTTCAGGCCTTGTTTATAATTATAATTAATTATATTCGTTTTCAATTGTCGATTCAAACTTAGTTTTCATCGCCATTATCTAAAATATTTATTTTAAATATTTAAAATCCATTATTTTAGCCAATTTAAAAATTTTAAATTGGTTCAGATTTTCTGGGTCGTTACAATCTCCCCCACTTAAAACTTTTCGTCCCCGAAAAGGAATAAAGTCGAAAGTGGTTTGATAAATCTACAATCCCACCATACAACAACCAATCCAATTGTTTTTAACCTTCTTAACTTTTCAAATATATATCTTTTATATATTCAAAAATTATATTTCTAAAACCAGACTATAAATATAATCACAAATACGTTATTTAAAAACATATTACCCTCGACTCGTTCTGAGGCACTTCTGACCCCATCTCTAACGAGTTGTTCTGATTCTTCTATACTCATACTAGGATATTGCTGATCCTATCTGTATAGAGTTGCCCGTCCTAGAACACTACTGGTTCTATTTCTGACGAGTTCGTTCAAATGTTATACTCCAGAACTAAGCTTAACCAAAGCTCTGATACCACGTTGAGACGACCCGATTTCCCGTTCTCACGGAAACAAGGGTTATCTTTGGAATATAACACAGAAACAGATAATTGTAGAACAGAATTAAATAAATACACCAGATAATGAACAACAAAATATACTGGATAAAAGTAATCATCAGAGTTACACAGTATACAGGATCTTACTTAGTACAAATACAGTTCAGCTATACATAAATGTCTACAGCGGAAATAAACAAAATATGTACAATAGGAGCTGAACAGCATAAAAAGAATAAATGATAGAATCCATCTTCAGCTCCAGCTATCCAGAAAAAGAACCAGCTAAACCTGAATACAAGGCTGCCCGTGTGGAAAAAGGGGCACCCGAGTTTGAAAGTGAAACAAACTACGAGTCAGTCATGGGACTGGTATGAGAAATCTACTCAACACATATATTTTGGCTAATCACAGGACCACGCCACTTTCGTGGAACGGGTTTACTCCATTGGATTGCCAGTGCATTAAAACAACTCTTTCTTTTAAACATCGCTATGCTTTTTATAAAAATGAAGCCGTTATAAGACTCAGTTCCCATCACACAATGCAACGCAAACCGGAGGATAGAGTTTTTACCTTATAACGGCCAAAATATGCTTGATACGAATAAAACAAAGGCATTTGATATTATTGCTAGTGTTTATATGTTTTGAAAGCAATTTCAAATCATAACTATCAATCATAGACGGCATTAATGCCCCATACCACTATGTCGCCATATATAGGTATACAATCAAAACCGCACGATGTCGTATTTGGAAATTGGTTTTCCGTCATGAACCAAGGCAAAAGATAGTCCTTACCGAATTCGAGACTGCCTAGCCCGAGCCTCAGGGTCAGAGCGCATCGACCCTGGATCGTCAGGGCCGGTCCACCGATGTGGATTAAAATGCCTGAACACTGCGTTTCCCCGCCCTTTGGGGCGTAAATGAGCCAACGAATGACTCCATCGGACCCGGATCGTCCGATCAAACCGAGGCGCCTCGCAACAGCAACAACCACATAGGTGAAAAGTATATAAATGTCAGGGCTGGTAGGTCACTGACACCACCCTAGCTAGGAAGAAACGCAGGCCCTCCCTGATGTCCTCTCCCGTTTTAGGTTCATACCGTGGTGTGAGGCTCGCGAATTCACGTTATACACAAAGCTACGCCACACAGGCGGTGCTTTGATCATCACCACAAGACTTTGCTTTTCAACAGAAGACCTGATCACTGCATCTTAGCATGCCACACAGGCAATTCACACCGTGCAACTGATGGCTATCAATCACACAGAACAAATTCCAATGTCGGACACACAGTCCATTTACAAGTCCGTTCTGGGTCTGAACGAAACCGGAGGCACTAAATACCTCGCAAACCCATCGATCACCACGTACGTCTGGACGATCACCACTCATTATCCATATTTCGGGATGCCTCCCAATCAGGACCTCGGTTACCATCCAAACGAGGTGAAGATCTCCGGTCTTCGACCATCGTCTTCATCTTCGACTTTCAATCGTCGGTCAATTATTTGAAATGAGAATTAACTCGGCCTTTTCAAATAATTCACGTATATTTAGAATTTCAAATCGATTCATTTCAATGGTTAAATTATTCGACAACACCAATATTGTTCTTTAATGTAATTTTCACACCAAACACATTCAACCATCAAATACAACCTAAATCGAGCAAATTCAGTTTATTTCCATTCCATATCGCTTATGATATTTTATAACTATTTATCGCTATTTTTATTTATTTTAAAATAGCTAATTTATTCAAAACGACGCTTCGGGCCATAAGGCGGCCGTGGCGCTGTTTTTCTTCAGATTTGATTTACACATATCTAAAAATCTAACCATTGGATCCTCACAAAGTTTACATCATTAGAAAGGTCTTTTCAAAACGAATCCAACGGTTCCAGTTTCGGGAAAATCCGACGGTCGGATCTCCCGGTACAATCGTTTGAAGTTTCGATTTCAAAATACGAACTGCAGCGTCGTTATTCGATTAACTATAATTATATTTATATATATATATATAAATATATAATCGTTTCTGGCGCTGTTTTTCTTCAGAATTGAATTAAACATTCCAGACAATCCAACCGTTGGATTTTTACGAGGTTGGTGCTGTTGGAAAGATTATTCCAAGGCAAACCCGACGGTTGAGGTTTCGGGAAAATCCAATGGTCGGATTCCCCGCACTAGTCGTTTGAAAACACGGTTTCAAAACACGAACTGCACGGCTTCGTTTCGTTTTAATTTTATTTATATTTATATATTTATATAAATATAGTTCATTCAATGATTTCCATATCGTTTTAACTTCAAATATTTTTCTAACGCCTTAAATTTTGGAAAAATTTCGCCATAACCTCCCCTGCACCGGGAGCATCGGGAAATCGCAAATAGCTTTTCCGGTCCTTCTAATCTCAAAAAGAAAAAGAAAAAGCCAAGCGGCTAGCCAACAGGCTCAAAATCATCACCCAAACAAATCAGTAAATGTGTACCTATTTGTCGGGCACAAAATTTTATTCCTCTTCTCTAGCTCCTTTGCTATAACCTGTTCAATGAATATGCATGTACATATATATATACAGTTCTTATCATTTATCATTTTCTATTCAACTTCATATTTGATTTCTATTTGGTTTAAAAACTCCATTCATTCTAATGTTACATAAATAGGTGCAAATCATTTCATTAGCTAATTAATGAATATTTCAACTCATATATGTTTATTTTGAACAAGTGGCTATTTTTAACACTTCACATTTCAACGATTACTACATACAATAAAAATGTGATTTTTATTGTAAAACGATTCATTTCAAAACACTATTTTTCTATATAGTTCATATAGTCGATAAAAGGTGATTTTTATTATCAAACAATTTATTTCAAAATATGAATACCATTCAACACATGAATTTCTAATCAACGAATGAATATCGATTCAACACATGAATGTTTTCTATAGTTTCTATATATAGATAAAAATGTGATTTTTTTATCAAACAATTTATTTCAAAATATGAATACCATTCAACACATGAATTTCTAATCAACGAATGAATATCAATTCAACACATGAATGTTTTCTATGGTTTCTATATATAGATAAAAATGTGATTTTTATTATCGAACAATTTATTTCAAAATATGAATACCATTCAACACATGAATTTCTAAACAACGAATGAATATCAATTCAACACATGAATGTTTTCTATAGTTTTTATATATAGATAAAAATGTGATTTTTATTATCGAACAATTTATTTCAAAATATGAATACCATTCAACACATGAATTTCTAAACAACGAATGAATATCAATTCAACACATGAATGTTTTCTATAGTTTTTATATATAGATAAAAATGTGATTTTTATTATCGAACAATTTATTTCAAAATATGAATACCATTCAACACATGAATTTCTAATCAACGAATGAATATCAATTCAACACATGAATGTTTTCTATAGTTTTTATATATAGATAAAAATGTGATTTTTATTATCAAACAATTTATTTCAAAATATGAATACCATTCAACACATGAATTTCTAATCAACGAATGAATATCAATTCAACACATGAATGTTTTCTATAGTTTTTATATATAGATAAAAATGTGATTTTTATTATCAAACAATTTATTTCAAAATATGAATACCATTCAACACATGAATTTCTAAACAACGAATGAATATCAATTCAACACATGAATGTTTTCTATAGTTTTTATATATAGATAAAAATGTGATTTTTATTATCAAACAATTTATTTCAAAATATGAATACCATTCGACACATGAATTTCTAATCAACGAATGAATATCAATTCAACACATGAATGTTTTCTATACAGTGGATAAATATAGTTTAAGCAAATGAAAATAATTCAAACACACGAATATTATTCAAAATTTAAGCAGCATAACGGCAGGGTAGTTAAAACCGGGACCGTCCCTAGTACGGCTCCTCGCTCTACCTTAAAACCTCGCGGTTTTTGACAATGGGGATCATGCATCTAGTTCGCACGCAGGCGGCATGTATATATTTATTTCATTTCCACAAACTAATCCTATGTGGTTTCAACCAAATATTTCACAACCACAAATGGGTATTTTTCAACCACAATCAGCCAATATCAATCACAAACAATCCCAAACAATCATTCGCTATCAATCAATTTTCACAACAATTTCAACCAATAAATATCGTCCATGGTTTGTGGACGAGGGGCGTATATATATATATAGATATTTATATATAACAATTCACTTTCATTTTCAATCACATATATATAATTTTTAAATCAGAAATCTCACCAATAGCTATCCAACTTCACGACACTTCACTTAGAGAAATTTTCGTCTTTCTCGCCCTTTTGTCGCTTCGTTGCCCGTATTCTCTACATATGTAAAAATCGAATTTTTACTATGTTATTCAATATATAAAAATCGAATTTTGACTTCGCTATTCAATATATAAAGATTATATTTTTAATATTTCTATGATGTAAAAATTATATTTTTACTACTTTAAAAATATAAAAATCATATTTTACTTCTTCTATTTAATAAAAATTCCGTCCTTTCTATTTTAAAAATAATATCTTTTCCATTCTAAAAATCTGCTCTTTTCTATTTTAAAAATATGATCTCTTTTTTTTTTTTTTAAAGTTCTAATCTTTTTCTATTTAAAGTTTAAATCTTTTTCCTTTTAAAATTCAAACCTTTTTCTATTTAAAGTTTAAAATAAAATCAGTTTTAAACTCTTTCGAAAATCAGTTTTTAACATCCTATAAAAATCAGTTTTAACTTCCTATAAAAATCAGTTTTAACTTGCTTTTAAAATCAGTTTTTCTTTTTATAAAAAAAAACAGTTTTTCTTTGCTTTTAAAATCAGTTTTTAATTGCTTTTAAAAGCAGTTTTTAATTGCTTTTAAAATCAGTTTTTCTTTAAAAATTCAGTTTTTAAATCTTTAAAAATTCAGTTTTTGCATCTAAAAAAAATCAGTTTTTAAATTTTAATAAAATCAGAAATTAGTTTTAACAAAACAAAAATAAAAATAAAAATAAACTAACCTAAATTCTCACCGATACCTGCGAAGGGGAGGGAAGAAGAAGGAGTCGGCGGCAGGCTTCGAGGGTGGCGGTGCTCGGTGGTTCAGGGAGGTGCGGCGGCAGGGTTCGAGGGTGGCGGTGCTCGGTGGTTCAGGGAGGTGCGGCGGCAGGGTTCGAGGGTGGCGGTGCTCGGTGGTTCAACGGGGGGGCGTCGCGAGGGTTCGAGGTCTTCGTTGGAAGGAGGAGGTCGTGCGGTGGGGGGCGTCGATAGGTTCGTCGGCGTCGAGGTCAGGGGGGCGGCGGCTCGATTGATTTAGGTTTTTTTTTTTTTTTTTTTGTTTTGTTTCTGGTAAATGAATCGGGGGGGGGGGCAAGCAGAAGAAAAGGAGGGAAGATATTTTTTTATTTATTTAATTATTATTTTGCAAAAAGGTTGACTTTTACATATGACCTCGAAACGAGGCCCACCGCCTGTCGTCCATAGCGTTTTACCCCCATTCCGAACACAGTGGGATATGTATCGCAAGCTGATTTGCTCGTTACAATCAGTTTCTGTTGAATTTACATTTAAATCACTATATCGAATTTTAAACGTACATTTCAAATTACCGGGGCCACATACTAACTAGAAAATTTCCAGAAAAATATTTTCTAGCTTCGTACTGCCGATACGGTCCTAACAAAACTAGTTTCGTCGAATTATGAGACCGTTTGAAAAATGGCCAATTTCCAGTCGATTAAAATCAACGGAAACTGGTCAAACGCGTTTTCCTTTGCCACGCTCACATATTGATTCGAAAAATTATGAAATTTGAAACCTAACAATAAATTGACCCTGTGGATCCAACAAAAGTGGTTTCGTCGAAATCCAAGGTCATTTGCAAAATGTCCATTTTTAAGGGCCTGAATTCCATAGCGACTATTCAGAATTTTCAACTGGACATATCTTTTGATTCCCGCTATCAAATTTCGATTGGTCGGATTCGCTAGAAAGATATTCACTAACAGATTTAAATATTTTTGGTTTCACTAAAATCCGGATTGTTTTGCACCCGGTACAGTCTGACAAAGTTTGAATTCAATTTTTGAAACTGCCATGCCATTTCAGGCCTTGTTTATAATTATAATTAATTATATTCGTTTTCAATTGTCGATTCAAACTTAGTTTTCATCGCCATTATCTAAAATATTTATTTTAAATATTTAAAATCCATTATTTTAGCCAATTTAAAAATTTTTAATTGGTTCAGATTTTCTGGGTCGTTACATCTAACTTATTTCAGAAAATTTCGGCGGCATAACGGCACGGTACTAGAAACGGGACGAGGCCTAGCCTTATCCCTGGTCTAGTGAAGGCCCACGCCATTCACACATCAATCAAATTCACCAATCAACCAAATTCAAATCAAATCATCTAACTAATTTATGCAACCAAACAAACAAGTCCATGGTCTGTGGACGATTGTGTCGGGTGCTACTAAACACCGTCTGCATCCTAGTATATTTATATATAACTAGAAAAAGAAATCGAAAGGTGAGAAATTCTCACCTTTAGCTATCCAATCATCTTGACTCTTCTTTGATAGAAATCTTCATTGTTCTCGCATCTTTGTTACCTTCGTTGTCCGCTTTCACTACCTATGTAAAAATCGAATTTTTACTTCGCTATTCCATATATAAAAATCATATTTTTATTTCGAAGTTCAATATATAAAAACCATATTTTTATTTCGAAGTTCAATATATAAAAACCATATTTTTATTTCGAAGTTCAATATATAAAGATCTCGCCTTTTCAAATATTTCGCCTTTTCAAATTTAAAGATTTCGCTTTTTCAAATTTAAAGATTTCACCTTTTCTAATTTAAAGATTTCGCTTTTTCAAATTTAAAGATTTCACCTTTTCTAATTTAAAGATTTCACCTTTTCTAATTCTCATTATAAAAATCACATTTTTATTTTTCTACACATATAAAGATGCTATTTTTAATATTCCTAAAATGTAAAAATTATATTTCTAATTCTCTACATAAGCAAAAATCATATTTTTACATCATCTATATAGTAAAGACTATATTTTTAATACTTTAAAAATATAAAGATCATATTTTCAATTCTTTAAAAATATAAAAGTCATATTTTTAATCTTCTACAATAATAAAGACTATATTTTTACCACTTTAAAAATATATAAATCATATTTTTATAATCGCTATATAGTAAAGACTATATTTTTAATACTTTAAAAATATAAAGATCATATTTTCAATTCTTTAAAAATATAAAAGTCATATTACTTCATGAATAAAAAAAAATCGTTTAACTTCCTAAATAAAAATCATATACATTCCTAAAGAAAAATCATATATAAAATCGAAATTAGAAAATACTTACATAGATAGGTTTTTTTCCAACCGGGGTGGTTTCCTTTTCGCTGCGTTCGGATTCGAGAGAGAAGAAAGGGAAGGCCGAAGAAGGAGAAGGGGGGGGGAAGTCGCGCAGGGGGTGCTACAGGCTGGAGGAGGCGCTCGAGGTTGGAGGGGGGTCGCAGCAGGAGGGGGGTGGCTCCAGTCAGTGGAGGCGCAGCGGCGGTTGGTGGGGGCTCCGGTTGTTCTCCGATTTGGGTGCGGTTTTGGGGCTGGGGGAGTCTCGACTTCAGCGCTGGAGGGGAGAGAGAAGAGGAGCAGAGGGGGCGTGGTCACGTCGGAGGGAGCCGCGCTGGTGGCGGCGCGGGTGGCGCTCTCTCGGAGGAGCGACGGCTCCTCCGTCTCCCCCTTTCCCTTTTTTTTTTCTTTCTGAATGAGTTGAAGAATAAACAGGGGGGTATTTGCAAAAGAAAATTTTAATTAATTTATATTTTAAAAAGTTGACTTTTACATACGACCTCGAAACGAGGCCCACCGCCTGTCGTCCATAGCATATTACCCCTATTCCGAACACAATGGGATATGTATCGTAGGTTGATTCGGTCATTTGAATCAGTTTCCGTTGAATTTACTTTTAAATCGCTATATTGAATTTTAAACGTACATTTCAAATTACCGGGGCCACATACTAACTAGAAAAATTCCAGAAAAATATTTTCTAGCTTCGTATTGATGATACGGTCCTAACAAAACTAATTTCGTCGAATTCCGAGACCGTTGGAAAAATGGCCAATTTCCAGTCGATTAAAATCAACTGAAACTGGTCGAACGCGTTTTCCTTTGCCACGCTCACATATTGATTCGAAAAATTTTGAAATTTGGAATCTAGCAATAACTTTACACTGCGGATCCAACAAAAGTGGTTTCGTCGAAATCCGAGGTCGTTTGCAAAATGTCCATTTTTAAGGGCCTGAATTCCATAGCGACTATTCTGAATTTTCAACTGGACATATCTTTTGATTCCCGCTATGAAATCTGGATTTGTCGGATTCGTTGGAAAGATACTCACTATTAGATCCTAATGTTTTTGGTTTCACTAAAATCCTGATTGTTTTGCACCCGGTACATTCAATTGAAGTTTGAAATCGAATTATCGAACTACCGCGCCATTTTCAATTCTATTTTTAATTATATATATAAATATTTATATTCTAACGACGACGTATAAAATATATACGTCGAATTCTATTCAAAATGAATTTCTCGTTGTTATTATTTAAAATAATCTATTTTAAATAATCAAAATTCGCTAAAATCGCCAAAATAAAAATTTTAAACTGGCCCAGATTTTCGGGTTATTACAATCTCCCCCACTTAAAACTTTTCGTCCCCGAAAAGGAACAAAGTCGAAAGTGGTTTGATTAATCAACTCTACGTTCGATCTGGCTTCCATTCTCCAACTTTTCAGCTTTTGAGAATTTTCAAATTTTCAAAAATTTGGCTAACACCCTAAATTTTCGAAAAATTTCGCCATAACCTCCCCTGCACCGGGAGCATCGGGGAATTTCAAATAGCTTCCCCGGTCCTTCAGATCTCAAAAAGAAAAAGAAAAAGCCAAGCGGCTAGCCAATAGGCTCATAAAATCATCATCACCCAAACAAAACAGTAAATTATGTAGTAAACATGTACCTATTTGTCGGGCAAACAAATTTTATTCTTCGGCTCTAGCCTCCTTGCTATGACCTGTTCAATGCAAGTATGTATATGCAAGCAAATGCGACCAATTTTCAATATAGTTCAATATTTGGTTCAATTAGGCATAAATGGTTAAAATTATCAAACAAATAAACAAACAACACAAACATCAATCAATTAGTGGCTTAGAGTTTCAAATTCATAACTTTGATACATATACAGAAAATCATGTTTTTGAAGCCAATTCACAACAATGTGTTCTAACTATATATAAGTTTTGGTTCTCACACCAGTCTAATGGAAATATATAGAAATCACACCTTCGTTACTCGAACATGAATACTAATGACGACTAGTCAATCATCAGAATCATCTTCGGGCCACTAGAGTATGATTCTATATCTATCCAGTATATTAAAACTTCGAATATACGTTCATGACGCGTATATGCAAAATCTTTATATACTCGATTGTCCATATTCAAAAATAAATAATCAAATACGTTTAAAATGGTTTAAATTTTCAAAACAAAAATTGTTTTCCTTTGAAAAATATACTCTTCATACTCGTTCTAGGATACTACGGATCCTATCTCTAACGAGTCATTCTAATTGGATACTACTAATCCAATATCTGATGAATTCTTTCGTATGGTTCTAATGTGTCTTGTTCTCGAGCTCTGTAAACCAAAGCTCTGATACCAAATGTGACGGCCTGGAATTTCGCTCGATCTGAATCAGTCGTTAAACCGATCTAGACCGTCCGAAACCCCTGAACGTTTGAGAACAGGACAAATCAGGACACAAACAGAAGAACATTTCATTGCTATTACAACAATTCCATCAGATACAAGAATATACAGAGTATAATTGAATAAATTACATTCGATAAATATCAGAGATTACAATAATTACATAGCAGCGGAAAAATAATACAAAGCACAACTGAAGGTGATATACGGATACAGAGCTTTCCGGATATCATTCCAGCTGTAAACCAGGATCCTGTGAAAATAAATCTGCAAAACCAAAACTACTAGCTGCCCGTGCGGAAAATGAGGGCACCCAGAGTTTAGGTTAAAACAATAAACTCCAGGTCAGTCATGTGACTGGTGTGAGAACTAAAACAGTTATTAATATTGGTTTTAAATTTAGGTAAATCAAGGGACCACGCCGTATAACACGGAACGGGTTTCCTCCCAAGAATACCAGTGCATAAAACAACAGCGCAATGCTAAATAAAGAAAAATGAAGCTGTTATAAGACCCAGGTCCTATCACACAATGCAACGCAAGCCGGGGGATAGGGTTTTCCCTTATAACAGCCAAACATGCTTGGTACGTTTAAAACAAATCATTTGATACTATAATAAGTGTATAGTGTCAAAACAGTTTCAATCATAAATATAAATCATAGACGGCATGGGTACCATATATCATGTCGCCATACTAGTTCTACAATTAAAACCGCGATACACGTATTGGAAATTGGAATTCCGTCATGAGTCGAGGCAAGGGGCAAGCTCCTCTCCGCGTTCGAGACACTCTAGCAAATGCCTCAGGGTTACGCACACTGGGCAACCCCTGGATGCTTCAGGGCCGGTCCTCACTTACGTTAGAGGATTAATTATGCCTGAACACACGTTTCCCGGTCCTTGCAGACCTATAATCGAGGCGCCTCATCCAACAACCACAAAGGTGAAAAGTATATATATGTCAGGGCTGGTAAGTCACTGACACCACCAAAGCTAGAAAGAAACGTCGTGCTCTCCCTGCAGTCCGTATCCCGTTTTTAACTCATACCGAGGTGTGAGGCTCGCGAATTTACGTTATACACAAAGCTACGCCACGAAGGCTGTGCTTTGATCATCAACCACAAGACTTTGCTTTTCAACAGAAGCCTTGATCATTGCATCTTAGCGTGCCACACAGGCAATTCATGCCATGCGATTGATATCTATCGATATATAACCTCTAAGCTCGTACGTCTCAGAGAAGGGCGTTAAGCAAGAGAATAAATTCTCCGCCGCCAAGCAGATATATATTTAACAGAAATCAATCAACACAGAATAAAATCCAATGTCAGACACACAATCCATTTACAAGTCCGTTCTGGGTCTGAACGAAACCGGAGGCACTTTCCTCGCATATCCATCCATTTCCAAGTACGTCTGGACGATCTCCAACTATTTCCATCCTCTTGGGTGTACTGCCCAATCAGGATCGTCAGTAATTATCCAAACGATGTGAAAACTTCCGGTCTTCGACCACCGTCTTCATCTTCGACTTATCGTCGAATCGGTTATTCAGAATGGGTATAAACCCGGACTTTCCGAACAACCCGCGTATATTAAAAACAAAAGTTACACAAACACAACATACGCCTCATTCCAATTCATTAGTCACTAACCGCAGATTAGCAAGAGAACAATTTCCCAAACATTAACCCCGAAGGCCGAAACCAACATCAGATCAATACCCAGGAAACCATCCTTCTTAGCCAACCTACAGCTAGTTTCTAAATTTCACATTCTTAGGGAAATGTTCCCATTAATTTTATCCAAGATAAATTCTTTAAAATTTATCCTGTAATCTTCCTTTGGATGTCATTTAAAACCAAATTATGGTTTTTCCAACTAGTCGAGATTAGCGAACCACACCGAAGTAATTATTTATTTTATTTCCCAATCCCAACCTATTCATCCCATGAAGCAAAACTGGTAATACTCCATATCTAACACCGTGGTGTTATCGGTAAAATTAATTACCATTTCACGTTCAAATCTAATTAAAGATTTAACTATCGCTTTGGAGCAAAACTGGTAACACTCCATTCTCGCTCATTTTCTAAATTTGGAAATTTAGATTATCAATTCGAATTTCAATCTAATTGCAGATTCATTAAAACTCCTTTTACTGGGTTAAAGAACTAGGTGTTATTTAAAACACAGTTCACGACAAACCCAAATCACATTCTATTTGTTATCGGGTTAAAGAACTAGTGTTATTTAAAACACTGTTCGCGATAAACCCATTTTAAATCCAATCAAATATATTAGAAATTCCGATTATTTAAAACCCCCTTTTAAATCTAATTAATTTATTTTAAAAAAATTGGGTTTTAAATTGAGTTCAAAACTAGTTCATTTCGATAAAAACCATTTTTATCTTTTCAAATGTGGAGTTTTTCATCCCAAATTTTCCCAAATCATTTCTTATGATTTTATACAAATTATTACTATTTTTAATAATTTTACCAAGGCCCGTACAGTCGATTTCCAACAATGGCCATCGAACTGCACTTACAGCGACCTTTTTCAAATATGATTTGGACGTATCCCCAAATCCAACCGTTAGATTTCAAATTTCTAATATTCGTTAGAAAGCTCTTTTCGATACGAACCCAACGGTTCCGGTTTTAGGAGAATCCGACGGTCGGATCTCCCGCAATGTCCATTTGAAATAAATGGTCGAAATTTACGAACTGCCGCGGCGCGGCGCGTTCTATTCAGGCCATTATATTATATATATAATATATATGTAATATATATTTCGTCGAATACTATTTAAAACGAATTATATAAATAGTTTAGATTCGTTTCAAAAACAGTTTCGACTTCTATTCTAATTCAAATCAAAATTGAATTCTTCTTTATAAGTTCGTTTTTAAAATTCATTTCTATTCAATTCAAATTTCAATTTTATTTGAATTCATTTCAATTCGCTTTCAATTCAATTTGAATTCATTTTCAATTCAATTCAAATTGGTTTTCTATTTGACTCAAATTCGTTATATATTCAATTGAAATCAAATTCGTTATATATTCAATTCATTTCGAAATCGTTTTATATTCAATTCATTTCGAAATCGTTTTATATTCAATTCATTTCGAAATCGTTTTATATTCAATTCATTTCGAAATCGTTTTATATTCAATTCATTTCGAAATGAATAAAATCGATATAAATATCGTTCACGTCAAAATGGCGTCAATCTAATCAACACGGCTTCATATATTTCTATTTTCAAATATTCTATTTGTCAACACACGACTAATCTCAACGAATGAGTACCGTCCACGTGTGACTATTTTGTTATTTAACATATTTTATGAAAATTATGGTATCTATCGTTTGATATTAAATCAGACTCCAACCGTAAATTAGTAAGAGAACGATTCCCTGAATATTAACCCCGAAGGCCGAAACCAACATCAGATTAATATCCAGGAGACCACTCATCTTATCTATTTTCCAGTCAGTTTCTAATTTTATATATGATAAAGATGTAGATTTTATTTTAAAAATATTTCGTTCAATACATGACTAATCTAAACGGATGAGTACAGTCAACACATGAACCTTTATATTATATTGATAAAGATGTAATTTTATTATAAAAATATTTCGTTCAACACATGACTAATCTCAACGGATGAGTACAGTCAACACATGAACCTTTATATTATATTGATAAAGATGTAATTTTATTATAAAAATATTTCGTTCAACACATGACTAATCTCAACGGATGAGTACAGTCAACACATGAACCTTTATATTATAATATTCTTTATTTTTCAAATTGGAATGAGGCCCAATCAATTACCATATAATGTTAATTATATGGATTTTCATACATCACATGTATATAATAGCATTGAAAAATAATCAACCATCAACCAAAGTGCACTACACTGTATAAGCATCAAATATAGATATCTAATGCTTATAACAGCCTGTCAATCAATCGATCGACATATTCAATCAATCAGGATGAGTGAACTTCAAATTTCATCCCAACACCCGTGTAGGGTTTCGAACAATCAAACACAGATTTATTTGTGCAGTTGGGCGATGTGTAAAATTTATCGTCCCAATCAATGTCATTCAAATAGGTGTACATAAACAAACCGTCCGGTTTGTAAATGAATATTTATTTATTCACATTCACTATATTCATATTCACGTTAAAAATTATATTTTTAACGATAAAACATTTTATTTCAACATATGAATTTCTATTCAGTTCATTCTTTAAATAAAATGATATTTTTATTTTTCTAACTTATTTCAGAAAATTTCGGCGGCATAACGGCACGGTACTAGAAACGGGACGAGGCCTAGCCTTATCCCCGGTCTAGTGAAGGCCCACGCCATTCACACATCAATCAAATTCACCAATCAACCAAATTCAAATCAAATCATCTAACTAATTTATGCAACCAAACAAACAAGTCCATGGTCTGTGGACGATTGTGTCGGGTGCTACTAAACACCGTCTGCATCCTAGTATATTTATATATAACTAGAAAAAGAAATCGAAAGGTGAGAAATTCTCACCTTTAGCTATCCAATCATCTTGACTCTTCTTTGATAGAAATCTTCATTGTTCTCGCATCTTTGTTACCTTCGTTGTCCGCTTTCACTACCTATGTAAAAATCGAATTTTTACTTCGCTATTCCATATATAAAAATCATATTTTTATTTCGAAGTTCAATATATAAAAACCATATTTTTATTTCGAAGTTCAATATATAAAAACCATATTTTTATTTCGAAGTTCAATATATAAAGATCTCGCCTTTTCAAATTTAAAGATTTCGCTTTTTCAAATTTAAAGATTTCACCTTTTCTAATTTAAAGATTTCGCTTTTTCAAATTTAAAGATTTCACCTTTTCTAATTTAAAGATTTCACCTTTTCTAATTCTCATTATAAAAATCACATTTTTATTTTTCTACACATATAAAGATGCTATTTTTAATATTCCTAAAATGTAAAAATTATATTTCTAATTCTCTACATAAGCAAAAATCATATTTTTACATCATCTATATAGTAAAGACTATATTTTTAATACTTTAAAAATATAAAGATCATATTTTCAATTCTTTAAAAATATAAAAGTCATATTTTTAATCTTCTACAATAATAAAGACTATATTTTTACCACTTTAAAAATATATAAATCATATTTTTATAATCGCTATATAGTAAAGACTATATTTTTAATACTTTAAAAATATAAAGATCATATTTTCAATTCTTTAAAAATATAAAAGTCATATTACTTCATGAATAAAAAAAAATCGTTTAACTTCCTAAATAAAAATCATATACATTCCTAAAGAAAAATCATATATAAAATCGAAATTAGAAAATACTTACATAGATAGGTTTTTTTTCCAACCGGGGTGGTTTCCTTTTCGCTGCGTTCGGATTCGAGGGAGAAGAAAGGGAAGGCCGAAGAAGGAGAAGGGGGGGGGGAAGTCGCGCAGGGGGTGCTACAGGCTGGAGGAGGCGCTCGAGGTTGGAGGGGGTCGCAGCAGGAGGGGGGGTGGCTCCAGTCAGTGGAGGCGCAGCGGCGGTTGGTGGGGGCTCCGGTGGTTCTCCGATTTGGGTGCGGTTTTGGGGCTGGGGGAGTCTCGACTTCGGCGCTGGAGGGGAGAGAGAAGAGGAGCAGAGGGGGCGTGGTCACGTCGGAGGGAGCCGCGCTGGTGGCGGCGCGGTGGCGCTCTCTCGGAGGAGCGACGGCTCCTCCGTCTCCCCCTTTCCCTTTTTCTTTTTTTTTTTTATTTTTTATTTCTTTCTGAATGAGTTGAAGAATAAACGGGGGGGGGGGGTATATGCAAAAGAAATTTTTAATTTATTTAATTAATTTATATTTTAAAAAGTTGACTTTTACATACGACCTCGAAACGAGGCCCACCGCCTGTCGTCCATAGCATATTACCCCTATTCCGAACACAATGGGATATGTATCGTAGGTTGATTCGGTCATTTGAATCAGTTTCCGTTGAATTTACTTTTAAATCGCTATATTGAATTTTAAACGTACATTTCAAATTACCGGGGCCACATACTAACTAGAAAAATTCCAGAAAAATATTTTCTAGCTTCGTATTGACGATACGGTCCTAACAAAACTAATTTCGTCGAATTCCGAGACCGTTGGAAAAATGGCCAATTTCCAGTCGATTAAAATCAACTGAAACTAGTCGAACGCGTTTTCCTTTGCCACGCTCACATATTGATTCGAAAAATTATGAAATTTGGAATCTAGCAATAACTTTACACTGCGGATCCAACAAAAGTGGTTTCGTCGAAATCCGAGGTCGTTTGCAAAATGTCCATTTTTAAGGGCCTGAATTCCATAGCGACTATTCTGAATTTTCAACTGGACATATCTTTTGATTCCTGCTATGAAATCTGGATTTGTCGGATTCGTTGGAAAGATATTCACTATTAGATCCTAATGTTTTTGGTTTCACTAAAATCCGGATTGTTTTGCACCCGGTACATTCAATTGAAGTTTGAAATCGAATTATCGAACTACCGCGCCATTTTCAATTCTATTTTTAATTATATATATAAATATTTATATTCTAACGACGACGTATAAAATATATACGTCGAATTCTATTCAAAATGAATTTCTCGTTGTTATTATTTAAAATAATCTATTTTAAATAATCAAAATTCTCTAAAATCGCCAAAATAAAAATTTTAAACTGGCCCAGATTTTCGGGTTATTACACAGATTATCCTGCATGAAACATTAAGTGGCTTAAAGATTATCCAATAAGTTCAGCAGAATAGTAACATGTGGGTCAGCCGGGGGAAGATCTTAAATGGAGAGTTGTTGTTTTCCTATCTCGTAGGTATTAAGTGGTTGCTTACAATCTCCCTCCTTACGTTGGGTTTGGATACGGGACTAGCTAAACCGTAATTAGTAGTTAGGGGACTTTGTAGCTAGTCTTCTCAAATCATGGAAACCACCTGTCCAGGCATAAAGCGATCGATGTAATCCACCTTATACATATATTACGTTTTGAGCGAGGTTATAAGTGGTTATAGAACTCACCTCTTTTGAGAATTTAGTTAGAAGTTTCGCCTTTTAGTTATTGGTTTGTAAGATGATTAAAAGGCTTCAAATTTATAAAAGGTTCTATCTCAGGATTTAACAACTTATTTTGGAAAAGAGCTCTACCTTGGGTAAGGTAATTAATCATTATGCTTAACAATATAAGGTTAGCGTAGAATCACTGACCTTATTAGACATATAATTTTAGTGAAACAAAACGGAATATATTTGTATATTGCAGATAGTTTTATACATTTTCTACTCATTAGGAATTGTTGTTTAGACCCTTTCCTTATAACAACTCTAAAGTTTACCGTAGGGAAAGAGGTATGTTGAAGTGGTCGCATTTTGGTTTTCCTTCTTGTTCTCTCATGCTCGACATTGATATGGAGATTCACTTTTAAGGTAGTTGTTATAGTCGATACTTATTATCCTATTTTTTTCCGCTATGACTTAGTTTTACAATACACTAATTATGTTTATGCTCATTATTGCAAGTACTAGATTTACATGATCGATGCTTAGATGGGTTTGGATTTCAATTCTAGCCGAAATTCAGGCTTGGAAAAGTAGTCGTTTAAATAAATAACAACAAACATGCAAAATGACATGTCATTATACTAGTCAATTAGAAAATTCAATATACAAGCATGAAGCCAATTGTCTATACACATGTAATTCATTAAGTTCACTTTTAATTTAAATAATAAAAAAATAATACTTTATACTATAATTAAGGGTAGGTAAATTTTATTCTAATCCACAGTATTAGTAAGTTAATCCACCCTATTTTATAGGATCTTTGACTTTTACTAGAATTTAAATTTTAATCAGTACATCCACACAAAAAAACGTACGTATTCTCTTCTTCTTAATCTTTTTCCATGTGTTTTCTTCTTCCGTGCGTTTTCCGTCGTTCTTCTCGGTTCTGGAATCCTAGCATCTAAATCCAAGCTTAAGCGTTAAGTGGAGTAATTCAACAAAACAGTATGTAGTTTGTTTATTATTTTTATTTTTATTTTTCTGAAGTTGATTAATTGTATACAAAATTGTATTTTTTTAAATATCACCAATAATTGTAGTTAGTTATTTTCTAAAATCATGAAAAATTGATAGAAATATTATAGCAAGGATTGAGTATACAATCTGCCATGCTACATCATCTGCCGTGCGTTTTCAGATGAAACTATTGATGTTTTGCTCCATGATCTATTTAGCAAGGATTTCTTGTTTGTCCCTCACCACATCATTTGGATTTTTATGCATACCATAATAGCATGTATGAATGACTAGTATGAGTGGCTCCACAAGTTAACATATACAGCAAGAGAACTTGATTACCAAATGAAAATCTTATAAATCGACATGTTGGTATAATTTATATAAGAAACATGTTGCATACAATAGATTTATATGTTATCTATGTCACATTACGATATAATGTGTATTTTTTCACATAATTAATCTGGTATGAGATCTTGATTTTAGGCTAGTTGGATTATTATTATTAATCTGATATCAAAATTGTGAAATAACGCAAAATTGTGAAACAAGAAGCACAAAATCGATTGTTAGATATGTAATTGGGTGAAATCTTTAAGTTAATACACTCGTGGATTAACTTACAAAATAGTTTTGGATTAACTTAATAAAGTAAAATGGTGGATTAACTTATTAAAATCGTGGATTAGAATAAAAATTACCTTATGGGTAACATTATTTTACACATGTTGACTAGCTTTTTAGCAAAAGTCGTCATGACTCAAGATCGAGGCTTACTACCAGCATCGGCCCAGTTCTATGCCTCTAAGGTCGGCTTTAATCCTAAGTCGATCGATTATAATTCAATCTGAATCAGCTCCACAGTAAGTAAAGACTCTCTCCTTCAAAGTTGGAATTCTTCCGAAGTCAAAATCAAACCGATCGATCGGGTCATCAACTGATTGATCGAGTTATCCCTGAAAGATCGGATCAAGCCTGGAATATCAGATCGAAAATACCAAGCCAATTTATTTACTACAAGACGAGGTCCTATTTCCAAGGCTACAGAACCGGTCAGCCTTGACTTGCATAGCTTTTTATGAGCTAGAATTCTAGTTCACGCATGCCACACTTCTCGAGGAGAACCACTTGTCGGCAGGAGATCCGGTCGCTCTGCCTACAACTACTTTATAGGATCGAGTTACACGTGGCCAAGCCCGAAAAAGATGTATGCCACGCTGCATACAAACTCGGCCCACCTTCTCGCTTATATATACATCCGTTTCTAGAAATGGAAGGGCATGAAGATTCCACTACAGAATAGCTACTATTCGGCATCCTAAAAATAATATGTCTTATACCCCAAGTACAACACAAGGATTTTGTGTGTAAACCACTTCTTTCTCTTCTTTCTTTCAATCAAAAAAAACTGTAACTTGTAATTGACAGTATAAACAAAAATTATAAAGTGGACATAGTCTTAGTTTAAGACGATCCACTATAAAAATATCGTGCCTCCCATGTTTATTTACTTTTCTCGCATTTTGTGAATATTATTGTGTGTTGTTAACGCACTTTGGGGGTTGAACGTCATTAGACCAACTTTTGACGTCAACAACATATAACCGATTTATAATTAAATCTCAGAACTCTACTTGTATACTTTGATTTAATATTATGCTTTTCGTGTTTTATATAAATAACTCTTAAAGTTTTGATGTCTAAAGAACCAACCACACAGATACAACATAAAAAGGATACCGATACAAATATAGTCTATTCTTTCGATTACTTATGCATATTTAAGAAAATATATATTATAAAGATAGGAAATGATATTGAAACATATTTTCAACCCTTTTCCTATCATCAAAGATTCTCTTTTTTAAATTTATATGATATGTTTACGTTGTTTTAGTTATACACGTCTCACTTGTACTTGCATATAAGGGTTAAATAGAAATAAACTATCATGATTTTTTAAATAGACAGCATATACCGAATAAAATTAATTACTTCGTCTTTTAAATATAAAATTGATCATATATATAGCTACAACTATTATATAATATGGTTAGGATGTGATTAGATTTCAATATTAATATCATTATATAACAGTATCATTATAATAATAACATCATTTATTGAACAATGTTTCATGCTTTTCTCATTAAATTTTGATTTCAAATATATATATTATATTGTTTATATTGATTTTGACACATTAGTTTTTCAAATTTAGTCCCTCGTGAAATCGCATTACATTTAGAGGGAGCATTATTTTTATTGATTTTTAAATTTTATATATACATAATAGTAATCTGGATTACAAAGCATTGTTATAATTAAGGCTTTGATCTAATTTTGAATATGTTATTATAGTGAATAAATAAAGTTTTTTATTTTACAAATCTAATTTCGTAAACATTTAAAATGCAACTTATATTCATCTTTCAATATCCTAATAAGTACAATATTTTCCTTATTTATCCTTAATTTTAAACTTTAATTTATTAAAGTTTTGATTATATAGTTAAAATTCATGATTTCCTTCATATTATTCAAATGACTGGAGATTTCATTATTTATAATTATAAATTTAGTAGGGATATATAAAAGTTTTCTTAATAAAATTTACATAATTATTCTTAGTATTTAATATTATATCCAGTATTTCTTAAATTTTATTAAAGATTATGTTGCTTAAGATTTTGCTTATATACATAACAAGTATTCTTATAATGTAATTTTCGATGATTTTTTAATAGCATATTATTTAATTTGATTTGGTTCAATTTGTGGGACATTAGTTGAATGATTGACTGACATTTTTTATGTCATCTCCATTCACATATGATTCGGTTTTTCATTTGCATCATCGCATATAACTCTTGTACATCGTTCTTATCATTTCCCTGATTGTCCTATTATTAGTCATTGGTGTGTTATCTAAGGGAAGTTAGTTTTAGAATTATTGTTAGAATTAGAATTAGAGTTAGTATTCGAGTAAATATTAGTATTCGAGTCCGTTATTAATCGAGTCGAGTCAATAGTCGAATAAAAAATTAAGTCACTATCTAGGACAATTAACATTCAAGTCAAGTGGTTTTGTTGATGATAAAAGAGGAGAAAATATAAAATATGCATAGGAAGTACAAATTAATGGGAAATTATGGAATCTAGGGAGAGTTAAAAGGATATTTTATAATAATGGTTGTCATCATAAAAAATGGGAGATTGTTAGTACAATGAGTGGTAGTTCTGATGAGAACAACCTCAAGTAATAAATATTCTATATTTACGCATGTACTAATTATTATATATATAAACATGCACATTGTATAGTGCTAGATATTATGCAGGATATTGATAATAAAGATTGTATAGTATTAAGATTGAAGTTTCAGATGGATTATTCCAGTCAAAGAATTAGAACTTATGAGTATTGAAGAGCTCAAGATTTTATCGAATCTTGAATTTTAGGTTAAAATTCAGGCTGCACTTATCTGATCTCCATCTATTTTTACAGATGGTTTTTCAAACTTTATTCAAACTTTCAAACTTCTTTATACCAAATGTCTTGTTATCATTCATGTCAAGCGTGACCTTACCACTCAAAACCTCCACCTATAAAGGCTTCATATAAAATAAAAAAATGTTGTTCATGATCCACGAAATTCCTTCAGATCCACGACCTCTAATGTTTTTCCTCCTCCTCAAGCGGGGGTTTCCAATGTCAATTTAGCGAACCCTATTCCCTCTCAAGCTAGTGGTTCCAATTTGTCGAACCCAATTCCTTCTCAAGTTAGTGGTTCCAATTTGTCTAATGCCTCTTATCCAGCTTTCACAAAATTGGATTACGCCTCCCTCTTTAATTCACTACCTCGGAATGCCGGTGCTTTCCAACCCCAACACTTCGACATCCCTAGAGATGGAATTCCTAAGAAGATTCCAGAGGAAGTCAGGGCGGAAGGCATGAATTATCGGAGCAACGTCTTGGTTGGTTTCTTTCTGGATGGTACTTCTTCGTACTCTTCAGTGGTAAACTTCCTCAACCAGTTTTGGAAATTAGAAGGAGAAGTTAGTATTAAATCAGATGGAATGCATTTCTATTTCAAGTTTTCTAATGAATCTGATAGAGAAAAAAATTTAAAATTTGATCCTATTTTTATTAGAGGTCGTATGTTTATTATAAGTAGATGGGATCCATCCATAGGAAATAATCAAGCGCAGATTAAGAAAGTCTCTATCTGGGTCCATTTCTATAGAATTCCAACCATTCTCTGGACATTGTTGGGTATTAACTGGCTCGCTTGTCATGTGGGTAGATTCATTTGTTTTGATAGTAGCACGGAAAAGATGCAGAGATTTAGATACGCAAAAGCATTAATTGAGATCTCTTCTGAGTTTGAGTTACCAGACAAAATTATGGTGGATGGTTTAGGGAAGGAATGCCCATCAGTTAGGTTATCCTACGACTGGAGACCCAACATTTGTACCACTTGTAAGGTTTTTGGACATTCAACTAGTAAATGTGAGTTTAATGCAAATGCAATTGCGTATGATGACCATGTAGGGGACAATAATTTACATGGCAGACCTCATGTTTTAAATGGTCAGTTTAATAGGAAAGTCCCAACAAATGCTAATACAAGCAATTGGACATCAGTTAATATTAAAGCTAAAAAGTATTGGAGAAGAAAAGGTGCTGCTATTGATAAATCTAATGTTAATGTTGACGCTGAAATGCCTAATGTTAATGCAAATCCTTTTGATGCTTTGGCTAATGAGAATGATGAAAATGTTAATACTGAGGCGATTGATGATCATGTTAACTCTAACTCAAATGTGCAAGGAAATAATCAAGAAGCTGATTATAATTTCAATGGAAATGTTGTTGCTTCCACTAGTAATGATTCACAAGTAAACACTATTAAGGAGGCTGCTAATCATGACAAAGAGCAGATTAATCAAACTGAAGATGTTATAGAGGTTGGCAATCTCTTTGATGATAATTCCGTTGATATTGACAAATCCGCAAATGGAAATTCTGGTTTGGTTAATTTTGCTGCATCAAGTGGATCCACGTATGCTTCTGTTGTCAATTCCGCTGCTGCTAAATCCTCTCCGATTGCAACCAAATCATGTACATCAGCTAATGTAACTGCTACACCATCAAAAACCTCCCCTTATGGAAACTTGAAGCCACCCTCAAGCCTTCAACTACCCCCTCCAGCTGTCACAGGTGCAGGTTCCGTTAACGCTGCTCTGCTATCCTCGGCGGTGCCCACAAGCTCTCTTCCTCCTTCTAAATCCAAGAGCAATAAACTGACTGGAAAATTTTGGCAAGACGACGATTTAGATGAAGGCATTGATTATGGTCCAGACGATGTAATTCCTCAAAGTAATAAAATGAAAGCTTCCAGAAGGCATACACGGAAAAACCCATTGTACGATCCTTCTCTTACTTGATGTGATGCTGTTGCTACATATTTTCATTTGCTGATGTTAGATGGGACTTTTTGCTGTTAAGTGATATTTCTCTAGTGGTAGAAGGTTGACACTTTGGGCTTCATGCTAATGGTATGTTGCTTGCATATGCAAAGGGCTTCTCCAGTTACTACTAATAATATGTAAGCGTTGTATGGTGATGATCAGCGAGGAGGCATTAATAATTGAGAGAATGGTGATTGTTGTTAGTTCAACTTGTAAATTTTTTGTTAGTAATAAAAGCTTAACACTGCCTTTCAAAAAAGAAAATAGTTTTTTAAATAGCATATTAATATTCAAACATTTATTAACTAATAATTCTTTCTTAATATAACTAACATTTATCTAATGTTTGGTAAATCATAATTAATAACTAATAGTTATCATTTAATCATTAATATAAATAACGATAATAACATTTTTTTTTTTGTTATAATTTATTTTAGATCATATGAAACAACAGCGTCGTTGAAATAATAGCACGTCGTAAACATCATATACCACTGACCCATTCTATATGTGATTTGTAAAGCAATAGTTTGCATCGCATAACCCACAACAAAACTGCAGGGCTGTGACTTAACTCCAACCAGTGATTACGCTACACATATATGCACATACATCATACATTATACATCATATGTCATACATGCACATATTAAAGTGACAACCGATCCATCTTTTTCATGCGTTTTTTAACCATGTTCAACTTTGAAAACCATTAGATCATAAATCTAATCTAATAGCTCACAGAAAATCCTGTGCATTTCGGCATGGATTAGAGCATAAATCTAATAGCAATCCATTAGAGTACAACCAACAATGGCTTGTTCAGTTACTAAACAAGCCACGAAGCAACCAGGTATGGCTTGTTTACTTCCCCGTGGCTAGTTTTGAACCAGTTCGTGTCCAGTTGAGTGAACAGAGGCTAGTGGTTATAACGGCGAAGTGTTTGCTGTTTTAATTTATAACGGCAAAGTCTTTGCCGTTATAAATTTATAACGGCAAAGTCTTTGCCGTTATAAATTAAAACGGCAAACACTTCGCCGTTATAAACTTTTAATTATAAAAAATCATGCAAACGCTGTTTGCTGCGGTGAAAATGGGAATATTGGATGAAAACGGTGTTTGTTGTTTTGTACTGTTTGTATTATATAATATTTTTTTTAAGTGGTTTGTGGCTAGTTTTGTATTGTTGGTTGAGTTGTACCTTGTTTGGATGAAAGAGAAGAAGTGAACAGAACGGATTGTTGGTTATGGTCTTAGAAATAATTTTGAACCAAAGCAGGTGATTGTTATCTTAATCTTAATTAAAATTAAGATTCGAACGTGCGAATTAAGCAGTTGCAATATCCTCATCTTTCATAGTCAATATTAATTTTGAAGTGAATAGGTTAAGAGATAGTATGTTTGGCCAATCCGTAGTCATGTATGCAGATTGTGTAACTGCTTGTACAAGTTTTGTCCAAAATCCTAGCTTTTTGAATATCCATGCTTGCACGTAAACAGAAACTCAAGGGGAAATCAAGATATCCAAAATCTGTAGTTTTTCTCCTGAACTCATTACCCAGTTAACTCCACTCATGATTCAGAATCTCTTTATCTATATGTACTTACATCGCCTTCGAACTTTCTACTGTATCCATCTACGTTGTTATCACCTCCAGTGACACCCAGCTCGAAACCAATATCCACCTCTGCGAAGCTTGTTCGAACATGATTGATTTCAGGTAGGACTCGATCGATTCGGCAACCAAGTCACTGATATAATCCAAGATCACCGACATTTGCGTGATATCTACATATGAGAAAACCTGCTTAACATTTTCAATGATACATATGAACATGTTAGATGGAACATCCTCAGTTTATGATTAGCAGCCTACTTAAATTTATGATGTATTCCAACATCCTCAGGTTGTACAACACGTATTTGTGTTTCCAAAAGAAAAAAGAAATTATGGCTACGTCTAATCTTTCTCTTATTGATGTACCCGGATTAACTATTCTTAGCACTCAACTTAAATTTTCATCATCACTCTAGCTCTTATATATACATTATCATATGAAATTCAACCAAATAATTGTGATCAAAATATAATCTAAGACTTGTTAGGTTACCTGTGTAGTTATGCATTGTTTTGCAGATGAATCTTATGTTCCACTTTGAACTTTACATTTACTAGTGATCAAAAACATAGACAACATGTAAAAAGGATATAAATTAAAACACTATAGAACGTTACAGAAGCTAGTTATCATAAAAAAATTTGAAAAATATTCCAACCATGCATGCACTGTTTAAAATTAGGGTTGTTTAATAATAATCATGACTAGTAAAAATAAAGTACTCATCCCTCCAAAGACAATATTCGCTACAGAATCTTCTTTGAAGTTCATCTTTGGGAATCCATAGATCACAACCCTTAATAAGATGACCACAAGTTGGATTTTCACATGTTACTTTTTGCATCGTATAATTTCTCGTAAATGTCAAATGACGCATGGTCTCTTTTGCCTCTTTTCTGCATTTGTGGATATATTTGTTTCCTGAAACAGTATTTTGTTTGTTACTATAGTAATCAACATCGTCTTCAAGAAGATTTCCACGGCTAACACGATTGAATAATTTTATAGCTTGAGATTGAGTATCGGAATCAGAAAACCATTGAATTGCTAAAATATAAGCGGACGTGAGATGTCCTTGCCTACATGCTTGCATTAGATAGTTAATACCTAACAAACGTTCATTCGTGTATATATGATCCTGAAAACACATACGATCATATGGTAAGTATGAGCAAATAATTATATTAGAAAATCATAATTGACATCTCGAATATTAAAATATAAAATTGTACCATTCCTAGGATAAACTGTGCCTGATAATTTCCGCTATTAGCACAAAAGATTAAGTATGTCCTCCATCCTTGTTTATCATTCCAGAATTTTCTCCATTCGTTGTATATGCACATCGACTTTCCCACTTTTTTTGCTTTCGTCGCATCGTGAAAAGTCTTACAACTATATTTTGAAAAGAATTTTATATCAGAAAAATTATCTTTGAAATGATTGGTTTTCTAAATTGTTTTTTTATTATACAGTTTCATTGGTTGTGCAGTGTTAATTATTTGGGTGATGGAAGAGTAAACAAAGGATTATTAATCTGAACGTTAACCAAGTGAAGTTAAGAAATATTTGAATATTAAGTGATATTAAATATTCAAATATTTCTCCAGCACATAACGTTCAAGGTAATAATCCATTATTTACTCTTCCATTACCTTAACAACACTGAACACAACTAACTGGTCCTATAACTGGTGTTAAGTTGTAATAGGCTAGAAGGCTAATTAATCTGAATATCATTCATGGCTTTAATCTGAATATTTTGGTTTCTGCTATGAATATCATTCATGCCTCCCGTTATAAATTGGCATGACTCAAAAACTTGAATTGCAAACATCTGTTTCAAAAAGGAATTTTTGATAGACAAAACAGATAAGAAAATAAATATTGTTAAGAAATAGTTGACTTGTTATACTGGAAATAGTATTAAAAACTGTGAAAGAGGTGAATCATTAACAGAAATAGATGAAAAAGAAGAGTAATTGCCATCTTCTACAAGCATTCTAAAAGCACCAGTTGTATTTTTCTGGAATTTTTTAGGTTATTTGATGGAAAGAAAAAAAAATCTTTTTTCAGCTTTTAGCTGCTTATCTATTATAAACGATCATACGGAAATGGTATACATACATTATAATATATGTAGGTCAGTTAAAAAAGCAACTAAAGAAGTAAACAAATAAAAAGGTGATGGATATTCAGAATGTGATACAACATAGATAATGAAATGAGAAGGCACATAAAACTTACACAGATCTCAAGTTCTTCATATCAAACAGAGGCTGAGATGAGCAAGAGCCGAGATTGGCAGCGATTTCTACAATCATGTCCTGAGGAAGAGAAGAGACTGAAAGCTTATTCTCTCTTTTCTGTTTAAAACTATTTGATTTTCCTTTGCAAATGTAAGTTAGCATGTCCTTCATGATTATAAATTACAGAAAAAACAGAAAGGCCTTGAATTATTCTGTGATGAGAAGTTGACTGGGGAAGAAAAGAAATAAAGCTACTCAGTTTGATTATTTGATCTAAGTGACCAGAAATAGTGCTCAATTTATACGGGATAAAAAGCGAATATTTTTCGCCATCCCTGCATTAAGCAAAGAAATGTAATGTGCCAAGTAAACACCTCTTCAAGATTCAACGTACAACAAAATGACAGCTGTAATATATGTTCTCATCCTAGGAAATTAATTAGCATAAGAAACTGCCAGTTTTTTTTATTAGAAGAAGAAAATATTTGCATCTTCTCAAAATAAATTAACAAGGTTTGTTTTGATAATATAATATAATTTTCAAGGAAACGACAAAATTGGTTGAAAATAATCGTAGAGATGTAATTCAGAAAACTAGTTTAATCACGCAACGGTGGAAAAACCGACCGTTT